>OY728156.1:112048179-114548179 GCA_963277665.1 Viscum album | reverse complement strand
TGAATAATACTAGTGTTTCCCATGGAGGACACACTGGGTTGGATAAATCATTTACTATGAAGTTACTCCAACTACACCATCATTAATAAAATCAAGGAATAATATATAAAATATTATATTAAATATATCAAAGTAGTAATAGGGTTTAATTAAATTTAATAATTCAACATCTTGAAGAGAAGGTAAACCCAAAACATTTTAGAGGAATACATCCAAGTACTCCTTTTCAATTGTAGGAAACTAGACACCTATTGAGTCCACCGAACCATTTTTAAGCTATCAAAAATAAGGAAAATTAGCCATAGCATCCCACACATGATACCAAGTTTCTCATACTAGAATTACTTCTCAACCATGAAGAAAAAATTCAACCTATCCGCTCGAGTACACCGTATCCTCCATAAAAAATAAGAAATCTAGGTATTGATAGTAAATAACCTGTCAATACCAAGAATGACATCATAGAAAATAATTTCACCTATGATGTGGTCCCACAATATATTTTATCCTCTATGATACAAGTAACACTACTTGTAGTAATCTATGAATATATAATCCCCTCCATTAAGAGTCTCTAACTGTAAATGATGAATTTGAGGTTCTACTAGAATATTTAGTTCTTAAACAAGGGATAAGACAATGATATAATGGATTTCAACTGTGTCTACCAAAAATAATTATATATTATAAATGAAATATATTTTATCTAGAATCATAACAATACCCTCTAGTTTATAAGACTCAACTACCTACAACAATTCGCTCCCATAACTTATAGCTCTCTAAACTAATCATGGGACACCAGGTTGGAGTGGAGGTGGTATTAGGTCATTTTGAATACCACCTCCTACAAATCCTCTTCCACTAATACCTCCCCAAGGATATTCCTAAATTCCCATGGTATATCCTTGTTCATGTTGATGCCTTTAGTGTTGTGGTTTGTCCAACCCAATCCTCTATCATTTGAATAATAAGTTAGTCAGTCTTGAGTGATACAACCATGTCCATTATAATAAAAGAAATTACTTCCTTCTCATTGGATAGATTCCCTCTATGAATCCTAAGACACTGATCATATGGTCTGAGAATACACTTAATTGAACCTCAAGAATCTAGTTCCTAACATTCAAAATTTAATTCCTATAGCTAAATTCTGTACTCCTGGATGACCACTAACATTACTTACTAACTTTGGATTCTCCACTAAGAAGTTCTCTACCACTATATAATGCTCTATTACCCCAGTATAGGCGGTGATACCAAAAGGAATTACTCAAAATTAAACATACCCATTAAGACCCATCTCAAATATACATGCTCATAAGTACCCATGGAAAACCATGTCAAGAGAGTATCATATGATCTTATCAAACCTCAATGCATACTGAGTAACAAACATGATTCCCTACCACAACTCAAGGATCTATTAGATACCAACAGAATGTAGTGTCATTATGAAATACTTATCCTAGAAGATATTCTCAAACTCAGTCCATGTAAGGGTTACCTCATCATACATCTAATTCTCCAAGAACCACAAATGTCCTATCATTACATGGATAAGTCTAATAAAAAGAACCCCTATCAGGTTAGGGGGGTCTGAAATAGATATAATTAATGATTCATAAACTCTAGTAATTCCCCAAATTCATATGGGTTTGACATTACCCATAACTTGGGAAGACTCTGCCTCTAAAACTAATGAAGTGTGATAAGCCTACACATATCATTATCGGGTACCATGAAAATGATCTGCTTCCTAGAATGATGAAAAATATTGGACAAGACTACCTGGGTATGTCTAGTGATGGATCAATAGGTGGATGTACCGCTTACAGTCTACCTAGAGAAAACACATCCCACTTAGGCACCTGAACTAAGACTTTATCACTAAGACGATCATCAAAAAAATACTAATGTAGAATAAATGATGATTGTATATGAGGAGGCATCCAGAAATAGTCAAGATATACCACAATCAAGAATATATTTGAGGAGATATCTCAAGAACATCTTAAATACCATAATCCATTCCAATACGATTCATGTAAAATTTTATTCCCTTCAACTGGTGATTTAATATAAAAAGTTGATCATAAAGTTATTAGAGTCATGGTGAATGGATACATCGACCATTGTAACAACACTGAGCTCCCTATGCTAAGAGCTAAATATAAGACACTTTAATATTATTTCCGTTAATCGTTATAAAAAAATCACAACTATTTTGTCTCCAATATCTTTGCTAGGATAACCTATGCTCTGACACCACTCTAACACGACATGACACACTAGGTCCCATTTGAAAGGTGGTAACTTGAGTGTGCCACCCCGAGCCCAACTACAATAATCCAATGTCTAGTCACTCAAACCAATTATAAATATCATTCATATGGGATGCCTAATCTTAATTAACCTTTACACACACACAAACATATCTTCGTACACACCAAAGGAAGGTAGAAAAGTAAATAAATAGAATAATAAATACATACACAACTTCTAATATCCCACAATAGATTAATACAACACATAACAAAAGTAAAGAGGTATAATAAATGGCTAATAAACATAAAGTAAGTCCAAAATGATCATAAGAGAGAACAATTTCATTTCATGAAACCTCCAGTCTAACCACATCCATGTTACCACAACTACTAGGAAACTCAATGAACCACCTACATTTGATCCACCCAGATCTTCATCAAATAGTCTATCATAGTTATAAGGAATGAAATGTATGGGGAGATACCATGCAAGGGTGAGTATATAAAAAATTATCAATACACTCCAAAATCACCAAGATTTAAATCACACAAATTGATTTATCTGTAAAATTCAATTAGAGGGTAAAGAAGAAAGAACCAAAATGTTCTCATAGAAGGATAAAAGTCATCCAATAGGCCCCCACCTCACAAGAAGACAAAAAATAAAAATTCTTCAAGAAATATCATAAGTCTTACCACTGAAAGTGTTCTATGAGACCTATTATGAAATGATTTAAGGGAAGAAACACCTCGTTGAAAGACACATAAAATGAGGTTACTCAACTCACAAATGGAGTATTGCATCTTGGCATAGGGGGATACTTTATTCCATCAAAGTTCATATCACATAAAAAAAATCATGCCTTGGGACACATTTAGATACCTGAATCCATTTTTACTATCTCATAGGAAGGGATCGCATGCCCTGGATATGGGTTACAAGATACCTAACCCTACATTTGGTGAAAGGATATAGGGGATCACGATCCTGATCCATGAAAGTAGACACATAAACCAATCCACTATTGACACATAGACAATGGATCATATAATAAGAATAGTGATATAGGATACGTTACATTATCTGGTGGGATTAGAGACTTTACCTTTGCATCCCACTTGGAATCCTACTCAAAGAGACAACTCGAAGGTACCAATCCATGAAAAAGATAGTACATAGAATGCCCAAGGGGTACATGGCATCTCACCCTATGAAAACAACATATCCATGTTCCATTAATCCTCATGTAATGAAAAATACAAATTACACTGTGTGTTATTCTGATAACACTATGTCTAGGAATGGGTTTGACATTTGGTGTGTGACTCAACTACTTAGATCATCCTTCTACAAGTTCATAATGAGTGTGATCCCTCCACATGAAAAATTAGTGCACTCAGGGTCTTTAGACATGTACACTATGTACATGATGGGTTTTTCTTCTAGGGTTACAGGGCATTTCGGCTTGACCACATGACTGTGTGGTTTTTTTCTCTCCTAGAACCACTAGCTTTGCATCAGCAAGATACACAATGTGTGTTCTTCAGAATTATATGCCATGTAATCATGTTCCATATTAAAGTTTACCTTCATAGTAAATTTTCACCAAGTGAAATAATGTTTCCAATATTATCACTAAAAATCCCTCAAAACACGTTGAAAATCATCAATTTCATGATTGAAATAGTATTTTGACAATTTTTCATCAGAAAATCACATCTCCAACACCTACTATATTTCCCACGTACCATACAACATGAACAAACCACCAATTGATCCTTATTAATATTTCCCTCATCATCATCAAGACTCCATATAACAGACCATGAATCACATACATGAATATTACATCTTTTTAGATGAATATTCATTTTATTTTACAAATGAATGCCCGAGGACTATAATAATTTAATTTTTTTTGTAAACTTGTAATAAATTATTCTAACTTGTGAATGATCTTCAACATCTCCAATAAATATCATCCCATTTAGTACACCTACATAAAATATTTATTTATAACATGAGGAATGAAAACATAATAAGGGGTGAGATCAAATCCTCAGCAAGGGTAAAAAAATAAAACAAGAACAAAAGAATTTTAAAACATGAATATAACTTTTGAGAATCATACAATGTATAAAATATATCAAAATAATAATTCATGGAATAAATCTTGGTAATTCATATAGAATAAATTATAAAGGAACATGAGCTTTGAGAAAACAACATTGGAATAAAACATGGATTTGTGGAAAAGAAACATAATAATAGAAAATCATCTCTATATTATCCAAGGGTCATTTCCTAGAACATTATAGTTGAAAAAGTTCATTACATAACATGGATTACATTCCATTACAACACTGTATTATTGAACCGGATTTACATGACATTCTAGTCATATATATATCATGAGATATAAATATTTACCCAATAAATTGGATGGATATATAGGTCCCACACATCTCATAATTCAATAATAATTACATGTTCCAGAAAAACATAAATCATTCATTATAGCATAACCCATGGAATAAAATGGATTTCTTAATCATCATTCCATCATAACATAATCCATGTAAAAAAATGAATTTCATAAATACAATTACATCATAAAAATATTTAAATCATAGTAATAAGAGGGATATAAAAAAAATCTTATTTAGATAATGTCTTCTAAGATGGAAAATAGTTTTTATATAACACATGAAATTAATTATTGAAGAAAATATAATTTCTTCTTCAAAAAACTTTTCTTTTCTGAAATCACCGTGGAATTTTAAAAGAAAATATTTGTTTTTCTGAAAAAAACCATGAAAAATTATATGGTAAGTTTCCTGGAAATAAGGAATCATGAATGCATAAAAATACATTCATAATTTATAAGTTAAAAAACATTCTTCTTGTACTTTTACTGGAAAAGTCAAAAAGAACCTCGTACTCAAAATGACAAAAGATTCATTTTATACCATTTCGTAAAAAATCACAAATGGATAAAATTGAATGTAAACAATAGTATAAGGGTATTTATAAAATTTTACAATATATATATATATATGTATAAAACATGGACATGGATGATAAATATTCCCCATTAAATACTTACGTATAAACAATCACTGATAAAAATGAGATTGCAAAATTATCCCTTACCTTAGGTCCGATTTCATTCGTATGTGTCTGAAACTACTGTATAGTGGTTTTAAACATATTATTTAAATTCAAATGACCCATAATAATATTTATGATATTATATATGAATTACTTATGCCTTTATATTACCCATTAATTTATCAATTCCGTGTTAAAGCAACATTTTGGGTAATGGTCGTTTTGTTTATCAAACTTGTTTTGAACTGTTATTCCTGTTATTATTAATTATATATTGATTTACATAATTATTGAATGTAAAAAATGATTTATATATCATTTATATTCAGTATATAAATATATATAATAGATAGATAAATGAAATGGAATGCAACGTTCATGGAGATGTAGGACGTACATACACATGAACATTGTTTCCATTTCTTTATTGAATTGAATGGAAGCAAGTAAATGGCATACAGAAATAATTCCAAGATCATTATTATTTTATATATTTAATTATTATTTACTATATATACTTTATAATCATTATTTTAATGGTTAACATGGAGAACGAATCTCATCGCGTTGTCGAGACGGTAAACTGTATGTACTCACAAGCGACATTATCATTACTGTAATGGTTAAAAGGTATGAAATAGGATGGTATATTAATTATACATAATAAATATCATGTCATATTTATTATTTAAATTCTTTATATTCATCGTTATACCCATCTAAAAAAATTGGTGTTGAATAACAAATTACACCACGTCGTGGTTATAGTAAGTCGTATGTATGTACAAATAGTGATATCATTATTCATAGGATGGATAAAGTAGGAATATGGTTTCTTAATAATTATAATAACATATATGTATATAATTTATACTGTATTTATTAATTTATAATGAAACAACCCATAAAGAGGAAGTAGAAGAAGAAATAATTTTGAAAGAATAAGTTGAGGATATTACTTCTTATTCAATGTGCTTCCACTAAATCTCCCTTTTTAGCACTAGAGTTAGTCTTGTAAGAATACTAGAACCTATATAATGTTACTAGAGATGTTTATATAGGAACATTACATGGGATATCTGAACTTTAAGTCTCAAATTCAAATGAAGTGATGAGGGAGGAGGTTCTCTTTTATAATTGGGGTGAGGTTCACCCTTGGAAATTCTTGAAATACTAAATTAATATCGATTTTTTTTATCCAAATGCTCAAAAATTAAAATATTTATAATCTGATATAATTATAGTTCAATATACTCTAATATAATAATTTTTATACATAAATTTATTTTATTTTTTGGATTACCCATAATTATTCTCTTTTAATTTTTATTATTGTAACAACATTTTAAGTATTAAAAGGATATAAATTTTACTTATAGGGGGTAAATTTACCATAATTGGACACTTAATGAAAATTTAGACCTTATGATAGTAACTTTGTTTTTTTGAAAGATTTATAGAGTTTTTAAATAATTTAATAATCTACTATTTTTATAAAACATCAATTATGTCAATTTTTACACTATTCATTTTCTTGAATTAAAATAAAATCTAAACAGGGAGTTAACTTCGAACCAAATCATTAAATAGTCTTTTAACATGTCATATTTATCTAAAAAACCCTGCATTTCCTAAATATTATCAAATATTATTTATTTTAATATTTATAATATCATTTATTTGATTCATTCATTAATAAAGAAATTAAAACATCATCATTGTGTCGTAAATAAATTTAATTATTTAATGACTAAAAATTATAAATAAAATACCATGAGGTAGGAAATATTTTTATATTTCTAATTACTATTTATATACTAAGGCATCCCTTATATAAACCCATATTAAAATTGTTTTAGTAAGAATATATATGTTTTTAACATATTTTCGTTCACTTTAAATAAAAAGTTATAAGTGTCATAGGCACAACCAAGTTTCTTAAAAATGAATAATTGTCATATAAAGGGTTGTATAGGCCGGCCATATCTCATCCCTTAGGATTATTACAATTTTTAGGGTAGTTTTTAATAGTATTATTACCCTTAATTAGCGATTTTACCCTTTAACCGTATTAATAAAAATTACCAAAGTTACTATTCATAATGCCCAAAAATAAAATAAATATATTTACATAGTTTAAAACAACCAATTACAGATATAGATTCCATTATTCAAAATTAAAAACACATTTTTTTCAATAATTAATTTAAAATCAATCCCGTTGTCGGAATGAGAGAATGAGTTTTTTAATAGTTAAAACACTACAAAATATTGAAATGGTTTTACATATGAATTAAGTTTAAAATTAATTATAATGACATAAATTATATTGAATGATAAAAATATATTATATTTATACTTTAAAACATTTAAATAATATCATTTATCAATATAAATTATTTGGATGAAAAAAATCGGTTTCAATTAAAATTTATTGTATTTTTGCTATTAATCAAAACTTGGAAGTTATGGGAAAAATATAAAAAATTAAACCAAAGTAAATTTTTTTATCTTAATTCGAAATAAAATGTTTATTTTGTTAAATAGGATATATTTACATTTGAAAATAAATAATTAAAATTTGTGAGCCATCAAAAGGTTATAAAACTATATTTAAAAAAAATACATCTTTTATATGAAAAAATGAATTTGTTAATATATCATATCCAGAAAACATATAATATGAATATTAAACATTATATTAAATATATTAAATATACATTTAATTAATAAAATCCATCAAGAGTGGTTTTATTATTATATAAACACACTTTTTTTCATTTAAATAGTTTTTTCAAAGAAAGATAATACTATTCATACCCAATATAATAATGACTAGGTAATAAAGTAAAATAATAATATTTATTTGTTCCATTATATTCAGTCTTTCATGTTATAAAATATATCAAAATAACTATAAATTTTATGTAATAGAATATGAGCACAACATTGGGTATAACGCAAGCTAAGCCGATGTTTTGTATTGTGCAATATTATCTTGGTGTAGCATACAACACAAGACATCAAAGAAAAAAATATCTCATAAAATCTCAGGGAGATACATTATAACCCCTAAAAATGAATTTCTCCCTCGAAATTATCTGGGTTTATAAAAGGTTTAATACATGAATGTTTCATTCATTGAAACCCACATCATAAAAAGGATTACCAAACCTTTATTTAAAAAAACATTTAGAAATATAAAGGCTACCTAAAGAAACTATTTACCAGGTTTCTACATAGGATAACATAGAAAGGAAGTGAAAACCTGGATATGGAAGAAACGTTGAACTATCAGGTTGTGTTGGATAGTGATAGAGAACATCATTATGAGAAATTTAATAATCAAAATCCATAAATCTACAATGATCTAAGCAAACATATGATTCATCAGATAAGAAGGTACTAAGTGAACATTTTTGATTTTCAAGATTCTTTTCTTAATGATAAATAACATGAGAATAAATTCATACTTGATTTCAATATAATCTCACCGTTATTCGTTCCTTGATCTATATCTATATCATTTTATATTCAAATAAATGAAGTTGAATTTTTCATTATTGAAGTGTCAACAGATCATGAGATACACAAATAGAATGATATGTCCTTACATACGTCTTTAAAAAAAATTTAAAACATGTAATCAAATATGAATATGTCCACTTATGGCGAGATAATAATTTATTCTAACAAATTTCACCAAATGTTTAACTTAAACCTTCCATAAGTTGATAACCTTACAATCATTTAAAAGGTGAAAATACAAAACTATAGAAAAAGTTTCACTAACTCAGCTTAACATTTATCCCCCATATATCATAATGTATCTTTTGTGGGTCAAATTAAAAAAATGTGAACAATTTCATAATGAATTCTCTTCAGTCATGGTAAAAACCTGAATTACTATATATACATATTGTAAACATTCAAGTTTCCTTACTCTTATGTATAAAAGGTTGTAAAATTCATCTCTGATAGCATAATCAACATGAAAATAATTCCTTAACTAGTTCCAATGTAACTAATATCGTACAATTTAATTATCACCATACAACATATCTTTATCCAAATAATTCTACCTCAATATCAAGCTCATATCAAGGGTTATCCGTCCCTTAATCATTTGTTTTCAAAAAAATCACCTTATTAACTTAATCAACTTTCATGGTTACCGATACAAATCAGAATACACTTTCAAATACATGTGGAAAACCATAGTGGGACACTACATAGATATTTCAATATTCCTTAATACTATAAAAGAGATTCTGTAACATTATTCTGGGATCCCATTACATAAACACTAAATCATTCCACCACTTCACTATCATACTCTACATCAAAAATAGTGATCACATGTGATTTACCATTTTCTTTGGTCTTAAGAGGTTTTTGATTTTGATAATCATTTATAACCCCTGGATGAGGGTATTGGTTAACATAATGTTCCATTTCTTTTCACTTATAACATTGAAGTGTGGGAGGTGCATTATGTGTAGCCTTTTATCTATTCGAAACATTAGCTAACTGTTTTCCATTAAATTGGCACTCAACTTCCCAATGAACTTATTTTACACACTTAAAACATTTACTAGTCCTTTTAAGATAATATCCACTATGATTATTTCCATGCTTTGATCATAAGGAAACACTCATATTCTTTTCACAATTGTTTTAAGATTTTATCTTGATCTCCATCTTTCGTTTTTTGTCTAAACCATGAGATTGATATTTAAAACCAACTTTCATTTCTACCATGATAGCACACCACACAATCTCTTCATATCTAATAAAGTCTCTTATAGCTAACACACTTTTAAGATTTCATTTTATGTCACTCAATAATATATATACATTAATATTATGTTGGATGATAAATACAGAATAATAACTTTCATGTCTTCTATAAGTTGCCTCAAATGTACCAACATTTTCATCATCCTTTTTCATAATCTCTTGGAACTTATTTTACATTTTTGTATGAATAATACAAGGAATATAATTATTGAAAAAATAAGTTCTTGAACTTTTCCCATTCTATAGATTCAATTTCATATTACACCCTCATATTCTTGATTAGAGTCCACCACTGATCTTCTTCACCTTCTAAATGATAAACAAAAAAAATAAATTTTTCATTTTCAAAATAGAGAAGGATAGAAAATATATTTTCAATGGTTCTAATCCTATTTTCAGAAACATGTGGATCTGAAGACCCACTAAAAGAAGGTGGACGTCACCTCATTCAAGACTTAACAAAATATTTTCCCTTATTAGCTCATTCGGATGTCTAGAATGATTCATAAGTTTTGTAAGTATAGGGATAAGATTTGGCATTCCATTTCCCATAATATTTTGTTGTTCAAGATGGAAATAATTTCATTTCACTTTTCATTCTTAATTAATATTGTTTTTTTGGGTTCCACCCATTGTATAAAACATAAAAGAATAGCTTGAGAGGCAAAAATCATACAAGGAAAAAAATATTCATGGTTAAGTACTTTCAATATCAAACATCTTAGGTTTAATACATGGTTAACAATGATCATTTCCAAAAATTAAAATATTTTAAGATATAGTTATACTTATCCTTAGGGACATACCTAGACTTACATTTGAAATATCTCTATGGATCTCAATATATATTTCACATCCTAGTTTGCGATGGTTTACTAAACCTTTCCTATGATAAAAACTATAATGACCCAAGTATGATGTTCATAAATATTACATCTTTTTAGAACAATATTAATTTCATTTTATAAATTCATGCTCGTGGACCATAATATTTTAGTTCCTTTATAAACTTATAATATATTCTTCTAACTTGTGAAAGATCTTAAACATCTCCAATACAAAAATTCCCCTTCAGTAACCCTATATAAAACCATTCTTTATAACCTAAATTATAGACAAATAATAAGGGGTGAGATAAAATGCTCAGTAAGGGTAAAAAAATAAAACATGAACATAAGAATGTAAAAATATGAAAATAAATTTTGAGAATCATATAGTATATACCATATATCATAATTATGAGTCATGGAATAAATCTTGGTAATTCATGAGGCATAAACTATATAGGAACATGATCCTTGAGAAAAAATCATTGGCATAAAAATTTTATTTGTGGAAAACACACATAATCATATAAAATCATCTCCATATTAGCCATGGATCATTTCCAAGACCATAATAGTGGAAAAAGACCATTGTTGAGCCGTGTTTACTTTCCATTCCAACCCTGTATTACTGATCTATATTTACATTCCATTCCAGTCATGTCTATATCATGAGATATAAATATTAAACTAATGAATTGGAGGTAGATATAAGTCCAACCCATCATATAATGAAATAATTCTTACATGTTCCACAAAATCCTAAATCATTTATCACATAATAACCTATTGAATAAAATGGGTTTCATAAACATCATTACATCATAACAAAATCCTTGTAAAACAAATGGATTTCATAAATATAATTACATCATAAAAAAATAAAATCATAGATAATAAGAACAAAAAAACTACCCTATTTAGATAATTTCATGTTATATGGAAAATAGTATTTATATAACACATGAAATTAATTATTGAGGAAAATATCCTTTATTCTTTAAAAACATCTTTTTTTTCTCAAAATGAAGTGCTATTTTAAAACAAAAAAATTTTGTTTAAAATTAGCTTAAAAACTTGTATGGGAAGCATCAAGGAAATAATTTTTCTGGAAATCGTAAAAATCCATTCATGATGTATATATTAAAAAAGATTCTTCTTGTACTTTTGCTAGAAAAGTCAAAAAGTACCTCATACCGATAATGAAAAAAAGATTCCTTTCATACCATTTTGTAAAAACTAAACAATGGGTAAAATTGAATTTTAAAAAAAGTATAAGGGTATGGAGAATATTTTATTATATATATTTTTGAAACATATACATGGATGATAAATATACCCCAGTAAATACTTACATATAAACAATCTCAGAAAAAAGTGAAATTGAAAAATTATCCCTTACCTTATGTCTGATTTCTTACGTATGAGTCCAGAACTCCTATATAGTAGTTTTAAACATATTATTAACCTATTAAAGAACCATAATAATATTTATTATATCAATTACGATTCACTTATGACTTTATATTACACATTAATTTATCAATTCCATGTTAAACCAACATTTTGGGGAATAATCGTTTTGTTTATCGTAAGTGTTTTGACTTATTATTCATGATAATATTACGTAGATCATGATTTAATTAATTAAAAAATGTAAAAAATTATTTATATATCATATTAATTCATTATATAAATATATATAATATATATATACTCAAACAGGTTCATGAGTCAGGAAATCCCATTCCTAAATATATATAATAGAATGATAAATGAAATGAAATACACATTTCAGAGAGATGATAGACTGTACATATGCATTAATGCTTTTTCTGTTTCATTATGGAATTTAATAGAAGAAAGTAAATAACACAGACACATATATATAAATACCTGTAGAATTTTTATGTCATATATTTCATTATTATTTCTTATATATATTTAATAATCATTCTTGAATGGTTAACGTAGAGAATGAATCCCATCGCTTTGTGGAGACGACAAGCTGTACGTACACACGAGCGGCAATATAATTCCCCTAATGGTTAAATGATATGAAATTGGATGGTATATTAATTATATATAATCATTATCATGTAATATTTATTATTTAAAACCTTTATATTCATTATTATACCCATATAAGTAAAGTAGTGTTGAATAACAAATTACACCACAGCTTAGAGACGGTAAGCCGTACGTATGCACGGATGGCGATATCATCATTCATAGGATGTATAGAAGGTGGAATATGGTTTATTCATAATTATAATAAAATCTCAGTATATAATTGATACTGTAGTTATTAATTGATAATGAAATAATTCATGAAGAGCAAGTATAAGAAGAAAGAACTTTGAAAGAATCGATAAATAAGATTACCTCTTCTTCGACGTGCTTCATCTAAATCTACCCTTAGAGCACTAGACATGGTCCTGGAAGAAAACCAGTACCTCTATAATGTATTTAGGGAATTTTATAAGGGGAAAATTAAGGATATTTCTTATATTTAAGGATCAAATTGAAGTGAAGAGTTGAGGGAGGAGGTGCCCTTTTATTATTGAGGTTTGGGGCACCCTTGGAAATTAGTAAAATATTAAATTAACATAAATTAATTTTTTAATAAAAATTATTCCAAATTAAAAAAGTTATAAGATAATATGAGGATAGTTAGAAATAATATCATGTAATAATTTTTATACATGTATTGATTTTATTTTAAACCTTATCTTGTTGGTTTAACCTTAATTATTCTCTTTTAATTTTAATTGGGTTGACAACATTTCAAGGATTAAGAAGAAATAAATTTTTCTTATATGGGGACAATTTTATATAATTGGACACTAAATTATCTTTTAGACCTTATAATAGCAACTATGTTATTTTTAAATATTTTTTGTGTTTTTAAATAATTTGATAATTTAATATTTTTATAAAACATCAATTATGTCAATTTTTACACAATTAATTTTATTAGATTTTAAAAAATATAAATAGAGATATAACTTCAAACCAAACAATTAAATATTTTTTTAAATGTCATATTCACCAACATAAATATTTTTTGAAATAAATATTGTCAAATAACATTTATTTTAATATTTATAAAATCATTTATTTGATTCCTTCATTAATAAATCAATCACTGCCTCACCATTATTTCATAATTGAATTTCATTATTTAATATAAAAAAATTATAAATAAAAAACCACGACGTATTAAATATTTTAATATTTATAATTAATATTAATAGTCAAATACATGACTTATATATCTATATATTAATATTGTTTTAGTAAGAAGATATTTTTTATAACATATTTTTCTTTACTTTAAATTAAAAGTCCTAAGTGTAACAATCACACCCAAGTGGCTTAAAAGAGAAGAATTTTCATCTCAAGGGTTGTCTTGGTTGGCCATATCTCATCCAAAATGATTAGTACAAGTTTTAGGGTAGTTTTATAATAGTATTATTACCCTTAATTACCAGATTTACCCTTTCACCAAACTAATATAAATTACCGATGTTACTATTCATAATGCCTAAAAATAAAATAAATATATATACATAATTTGTACCTAATGATTCCAAATATAGAGTCAATTTTTCAAAATTCAATGTAAAAAAGTTTTAGTAATTATTTTAAAATCTATCTCGTTGTTGGAATGAGAGAACAAAGTTTTTTAAAAGTTAAAACGTTGAAAAAGATTGAAATGGTTTTAGATCTGAATTCAATGTAAAATGAATTATAAAGAAATAAATTATATTTAATGATAAAAATATGTTCTCTTTATACATTAAAACCATTCAGTTATATAATTTAACAATATAAATTATTTTTGTTAAAAAAATTTATTTCATTTAAAATTTAGTGTATTTTTTACTATTCATCAAAACTTGAAAGTTATCAAAAAAATAAAAATAAAAAAATCATACAAATTAATTTTTATATCCTGATTCCAAAGAAAATAGTTTTATTTTTAAATAAAATATATATAAATGTAAGAAACATGATTTAGAATGAGTGCTCCATCAAAGGCATCCAGATTGATTTTTTTTTTTGAAAAATACTTCATTTATTCGAAAAAATTGAATTTGTTTTTATATCATGTATATAAAGCATATAAGATTAATTTTAAAAATTATATTGAATATATTAAATATATATTTCATTAATAAAAACCATTAAGAGTGGTTTTATTATTTTATAAACACACTTATTTTCATTTAAATAGATTTTTGGAAGAATGTTTATAATGTTCATACCCACCGTTATAATGAATACGTTATAAGGTAAAATAATAATATTTAGTTGTTCAATTATACTAGGTCTTGAACGAAATAAATTCTACCAAAATAATTTTAAATTTTATATAACAGAAGACATGTATAACATTGAATATACCGTAAGCTAAGATAGTGTTACGTATTGCACAAGCTTATCTTGGTGTAGCGTACGACACAAGATATAAAAGAAAAAAATATCTCATAAAAATATCATGGATTTATACTACACAATTCCATAATCCATGATTATAAACCTGGAACAATGATAAAAAAATCCTCTGATCAAATATGCAATTAATTTGGTCTACAGGAATGGTTGAATAATTGGTCAAAATGAATATCAGGGGTGAAAGAAATAGAAAAAAGGGAGAAATCCATAATTTTTTGAGAAACCAATTATGGTATTGTTATTCTTT
This sequence comes from Viscum album, assembly GCA_963277665.1. Classification (NCBI taxonomy): domain Eukaryota; kingdom Viridiplantae; phylum Streptophyta; class Magnoliopsida; order Santalales; family Viscaceae; genus Viscum; species Viscum album. Next base: position 114,532,468 of record OY728156.1, on the reverse strand, counting down.
ACCAGTAATTGGTTTATAGATATCAATGATATGAGGATGAAATATAATTAAAAAAGGTTAAACAAAATCACAGTTCTAAATTCTTAGAGAAATTTAAATTTAAATGATATACTATTATACGAATATATATTAAAAGAGAAAGGGGTTAATACATTTTCGTATCAAAATCATGAAGGCTTAGAAAATTCCAATGATGAAAAATCCATACATCAAGATTGGATTAATCACCAATGAATAATGAATCCACATTGATGTCAATGATGGGGTTTTCTAGTTCCAATCACTGATCCATAAACCCCTTCATTTATTCACCAATTATTATCCCCATGGTTATGATCTCCCTCAATCTCCCCCAATTACTAGGGTTATATGGATAAACCTAGATAATTGGTATAAATGTGGTCAGAATAGGGGATGTATTAATTTTACCCATTATTTAGGCAATTTAATTTAATTATTTCAATTCATCTAATATCCACCCATGAAAAAATTCCACTAAAGGTACAATTAAAGAAAAAATTATGTTATTCCAAGAGTAAAACATGCATTCCAAATAAAAAAAACTTAGTTTCCCCATTCAAGGCTCTATTCAAAAGGAAATCCATTATTTTTAAATTATGACACACACATGTGTTAATATTTTAAATAAAACAACATTAGAGTTTTATGATGCTTGAAAAACTGAGTAAAATTCATGACCAACTTCAAATTTTTTAATAAAAATATTAAATGGGTATAATAAAAAAATAAAATCATTACATAGAAAAACCTCCATAAATTGGAACATATCGAATAGTCATCATTGCAACAAAATCATGTCTAAGGAATAAAAAATATATATACCATATTTAATTATTTATTTTATAGGTATTCACATTTAATATATGATTTCCCTAGATTTCAACTCATTTAAATGATCTATAATATTAAAAAAAACACTTAAAACTAGAAATTTAGAATAATAAATCAATACCTCTATAAAAAAAATCATAAAAACCATTAAACTTCCACTATAATCCAAATTATTAGGGGAAGTATTCGGGCATAAATGGATTCACTAGGGGAGGGATGAATCAATGTATAATTTCAATATACTAATTTTGATAACACCACTTTATTTAAATTCGTTTATTTATTAGATATAGTGAGATTATAGCTTTCATTATTTATTCACTTATCAAGAGCACCCTTGAATCAAAAAAAGTTAATAAAAAATTTAAAATTTTTACAAAAAAACGAGAGTGATCACTTCTAGAAATTTAGGTTATAGCCACGGTTTTAAACCGTGGCTATCTGCCCAAAATCGTGGCTGGTATTGGCGTTGCTATAGGTCAGAGCCTATAGCCACAGTTTGAAAACGCTGCTATAGCACTATAGCTACGGTGAACCGTGATACTTTTTTTATATAGTGGAAAGGCCTATAGACATGGTTTAAAACCATGGCTATAGGGATTTAGCCAAGGTTTGAACCCTGGCTATAGGGCTTTAGCCACTGTTTGAACTGTGGCTATAAGGCTTTAGTCATTGTTGAAAACTGTGGCTATAGGCCTTTCCACTGCAGAAAAAAACCCAGCACGGTTCACCGTGCTGGCTGTTGGGCGGACACTACCAAGTCCCACTCCCCCCTCCCACAGCTCCCCAACCTACACCAGCACCCCATACCCTATTCCAATAGTTCCAATAAAACCATTTGAATATGTTTTAAGCAACAGTTTATTAAAATTGTTGTAGTAGAGTCACTTTTACATGACATTACCAACGGTTAGTCAAACTGTTGGTATGTCACAGCCTTCCCTCTACCAATCACAGCTGCATTCCAGAACTAGTATACTGATCACAACTGCCCTCACTGATTCCAGATCTAGTACTGCCTGATTCCAGCACCAGTAATGCCCTGTAAAATATCAAATCACCCAATAAAAAAAGTAACAAACATGTATACTAGTATCTTATTTCTAATACATGGATAATATAGAGTAAAAGATCTTACCTTTTACCATTTTAGTAGTAGTGTTCAGAATTATAAGAGGCACATTGTCAATGTCAATAATTCATTACATTACCTAATCCTTATAAAAATAGGAGTCATTCCTACTCCTTGAACTATACTGATCACAGTTTGGATCAAAAACTACATCCCCCATGACCGAACAAGCTGGACCCTCTACAATTACCTACAATGGCGCCTTTCCTCTGCAATGCTTCCTCAAATAGCCTCTAAAAGCCTCCAATGCAGCCTCTAACAACCTCCAACAGCCTCCAACAGCCTGCAATACAGCCTCCAGTAGCCTCTAACAGCCTACAATGCATCATCAAACAGCCTGCAATGTAGCCTCCAACAGCCTCCAACAGCCTGCAATGCAGCCTCCAACAACCTCCAACAACCTTCCCTTTATACAATACAATGTATAGAATTCAAAACTGAAATTGAAATTAAATTTCAGACAATAAAATGTATAGAATTCAAAGCTAAAATTTCAATGTGACCCCTTTACATTTCAATTAGGTTCAATTTCCATTTATTAGTTTCATAAGAATATTTTAATTCACATAACAATTGTGACAATTCTGATTCACATACCTAATAAGCCTAATTACCATTCCACATTTCATTATATCATTTTATTCCATCATGCCATTATGCCAACTGCATGATAATGAACATCCTAAAGGAAATCTCACCATGCTCAAAACACAACCCAAGACCATGATCATATCCCTAGTCTAATAAATGTTAATTTTATCATGAAAATTCAATACCTCTTGATAGTGGAAAAGAATATATCAACTCATCATTAGAAAGTGAAATAAGTTTCAGTTATAGAGTTCCTACTCATGCCAACATAAAGATCGATCATGGGAGATCTTCTCATGCTACATGCTATAAAAAATCCTTATACCATTAGATCAAATTTAACTTGAGTATATCATTTGAAGAATGTATAATTCAAAATTATTCCCATTTTAGACACTATATAATAAACCCTAAGTACAATTAATTTCCTACTTAATGAAATGAAAACATACCTAATTCTCCAAAGTATCCCTCACATATCTCATACACATGCAGAATTCAGCAATTACCTACAAGTATAACACATATTTCAGAATTTAATTAAATACATACAGAATTGAATTCAAAATTCAATTGAAAATTCAAAAGTCAATTACCCTGCACACAAATGTCTCATAAAAAAAGGTAGAAAACAATTTGACGAGTGAGATCCTTAAATTGTATAATGGTATTCAATAAACATAAATGAGTTGGGTCTAGGGTACCCACTCACAACACCACACTCATTTATGGAACCCACACTGAATAACACCCTGAAATGCCCTTCTTACTCTTTAAATATGAAGTGATTTCATGTAATTAACCTCGAAGAACAAGGGTTGTAAAGAAACAAAATCTTGAACTGTGGGAACCTATCGTGGGATAGAAGGGTTTTTACTAGTTTAACAAATGTTCAAATGTAGGGTGGGCCTTACGGTCAAATGAGAACAATTAAAATCAATCTATGGTGTCATTAATTTTAATATGGTATAAAATAACTATGCATTAATAAGACATAAAATAATGTTATAATAGTTCTTCATACACTTAGTTATTTCAAGAAATAGTGAATGAGAAATAATGTTTCAAAATAGTCTAAGAACCATCTCAGGAATAGAAAAAATGAAATTGGTCAATTGGGTCATTTCATTAATATCAATAACCACTTTACTTGATGCAAGTATCCATGAATCAACATCAAGAATAAGAAATCATATCGATAATCATTTTTAGGAAACTTCAAATAGATATAAGAATGTGGCTTTTTAAAATGTCAACCTATTTCTCTAATTTAAAAAAACTATTTCCAAGAAACAATTAAAAACTAAGTTTTCCAACTGGATGTTATTTCATTAAGGTTATTAAGCTAGAACATTTACCTTTGTGTCACATAATTGTAGAATGAAACAAATTTAAGTGGCTCGGAATTGATGCTGATTTTAAATTCTACTAGATCGGGCAGTATGGTCTCTTTCTTCTTCTTTCCATCATTATGACACTGATTTTTGGTGGCTTCTAGTTTTTTGAATTTATTTAATGTAGGAAAAAATAATTCAAGGTCTGACCATATTTTTTTGAAGTATTTTTCCACCACCTCTTCCTGTTTCTCATGGACATCAAATGTTGTGATAGAACTATGAATTCTAATAAAAACAAGAATACCTTCATCCTGTAAACTTAGCAACTAAAACCTACATTCCTAACAACCAAAAAACCATAAAATTAGCAACATGTAAATGTTTAATGCACAAACTATAAACTTATAACCTCTAAACCTGCTAGCTTACAGGCCTTCAAACCATTCATCCTATAAACCTTCAACCAGAAAACTTGAAAAAATGTAAAAATTCAAATACAAAAGTATAAAAAAATCATTCTCTTGAAAATAAAAAACACAAGACCTGTAAAATAAATAAAATAGTAACAATCTATATACAGGTGTGGGAAATGATCATAAAATTAAGTTGTTCACCAAAAATAATTACTTTAATATATCCATTAATATGTCGGGTTAGTGAATATGAAGTAAAATAAATAAAATAGTAACAATATATACAGATAAAAAGGGTGGTCCACCAAGTGCTAACAATGTCACAACGATACACAAACAATCTCTAATAAATTGGTTGTTTGAAACATTCCGGATAGAATCAGTAAAAGCAAGAAAAGATTAAATACTTTGCGCTAAGGATGCTCAGAATTCATACAAACTAAAGTAGTGGAATCTAATAAATTATATGGTAACAAAAACTATGTAAACTAGAAAGATGTCAATTCAAGTAAGTGTTGTTTAAACATACCATCAACTTACAAATAATCAAGGGGAACACCAGCAAGGTAATCAATTATACCAGTGAATTGATTGATATGTAAATACCTGAATAAAGCCATAAATACATTAAAAAATTATAATTATCTTAATTAAAGTATTAGTTGCTTACGGTGTACCAAGGTTTGAAAGTGACCCGAAACTGTGAGGTAAGTTCCCCGTCATTGAGTTGTATGAGAGATCCCTATATGTGAGAAAAATCATTATAAAATAATATTCAATTGAACAAGAACCTTCTAACATAACAGATTAAGAAAAGTCAAAATTGGACTCAACAAATGAAAATCAAAATATGAAAGAACTATAAAAGGATAATTTACAGAAGCCCCCCTCGGACAGAAGCCCCCCTGCTGGACCCCCCTGGATAGCAGCCCCCCCCCCCCTACTGGACCCCCCTGGATAGAATCCACCTGGATAGAAGCCCCCCTGTACAGAAGCCCCCTGCTGGACCCCCCCTGGACAGCCCCCTACTAGACAGTAGCCCCCCCATGTTGGACCCACTGGACAGAAGCCCCTCCACTCCCTGTTGGACCCCCCTAGACAGCAGCCCCCCGGACAGCCCCCCCTGGACAGAAGCACCCCCTAGAAGAACCCCCCCTCCCCACTGCTGGAGCCCCCTGAATAGCCCCCCTACTGGAAAACAGCCCCCCCCCCCCTACTGGACCCCCTGGACAGCCCCCCCTGCTGGACAGCAGCCCCCCTGCTAGAACCCCCTGGACAGCCCCCCTGTTGGACAGCAGCCCCCTACTAAATATTTTTATGTTGAATGTACAATTTTTTTTGGAAATTACTGCTTAAACTAATATGTGCATAGTCGAGATGTAACAGATATTCTAAAATAAAAATCAGTTTGAAACATGATGAAATAATAAAAACATACCCAACATCAGTGTTGCAACTAATTTGTAAACATACACAACTCGAAAATGAGTTACTACTCCCCTTTCCATGATGGTGTATTTCTCTAAATTGTAGTGTGACTCCACCCTGTGACCCTATATGTAGGATCAAGAACATCCCAACACAGTTAATGTTTACTAATGATTCATCACCCATTCTCATTCTAAATCAGTTTTCAATGCTCTAATCATATGTGAAAATTTTAAATTTTCATAAAAAACATATAAATGAACAGACTATTCAAATAATAACTAATAGTTGTAGAAGTTTCTAAGAAATCATCACAATATTAATAAAAATTAATTTTATATGAAAAGGAATAAAGATTTATTTATACCATTGAGAAATCAAATATATGATGTAACGTACTGTTCAAATAATAACTAATAGTAAAGAACATTGAAACCGGAACACTATAATTGTTAATGTCAACATAATGGAGATAGTTTGGAAACCAATCAAATATAACAAAATCTATACTGAAAAAAAAATTAATTGTGAAAAGAAGGGTGTGTGAGGTTACAAAAGCTGTAGTTTATTAAATTATAATCACAATGTACCTTCCACGATGGTGTATTTCTCCAAAATTTAGTGTTACTCCACTATGTCCCCTTGTATGCTGGATCAAAACATTGCATTAATATTGATTTTATTGAATATATTGAATGCATAAATTAGTGGTACAAAATATTTCAATAAAAGTGGATTAAATATGGAGACAGTTAAAATAGTAGAAAACATAAATGATAATCACATTGTACCTTTGTAGTGATGTTCATCCGACACATTGAATAATATCTATATGTAATAATTAAAAAATTATAAATATAATTTATAATATTAGAATAAATAACAAATCAAATAAACATTATCATATTCAATAAGTCAAAACAACTAAACCATAACAAAGGAAAATCTGGCAATAAAGAAGACAATAAATTGAAACCAATAAATCATACCAAATTCAAATGAGATGAGGCTAACAATCTGTAATTAAAAAAACCACCTGCACACCCCCTACCCACTCCCCTACCCCCACCTGCACATCCCTCCCCCCGACAACCCCCCTCTCCCTACCCCCTGCCCACCACCTGCACACCACCCTGCCCCCTCCCCTGCCCCCACCTACCCCACACCTGCACACACCTTTCCCCCTACCCCCAACACACCCCCTACCCCCACCCGCACACCCCCTCTCCTTTTCCCCTTCCCCTGCCCCCCACCTGGACACACCCCTCCCCATTCCCCTAGCACAACCACCTGCCCCCCCACCTACACACCCCTCCCCCCAGCAACCCCCTGCCCCTGCCCCCGACCTGCACACCCCTCCCCTACCCCCAGCACACCCCCTGCCCCCTGCCCCCACCTGCACACCCCCTGCCCCCTCCCCTGCCCCCCTCCCCACCCCCCTACCTACCCCACACCCACCCTCCCCACCCCATGCACCCCCTACCCACCCTCCACATTTCATTACCCTTCAACCACATAATGAAATATTTTTATAAAGGATCATTCGTGATGTTTTTTCACAAAAAACCTTTTTTTCCCTATATCAGGATGATGGATGATTTCTACGAATCCAATCTTGAATTAGGAATGAGTAGTTGTTTCTTTTATGATTAATAAAAATTGATTTTTTGGATAATCCAGAATACTTTCCAAGGATGTGTATCCATTTCGTGGGGAGTTTATAGTTACCTATATCGTTATGAGTCATAAAATTCAAATGAAATTGAATTTTTAGTCTCCAAGTTGTGAGAGTTTCAAGAGGTGGAATTTAGAAATACATTCTGAGTGTTGGGATGTCTCTTGAGGAGTTTTTATGCCTATTTAGGTGTTCAGGTGGTTCATGGGGTAATCAAGTAGCAGTTAGAGGGTTTCTAGTCCAGTCCACTTAATTTTAAGACCCATCAATTACCATGTCTAGGTACACTGGGTACCAAGTCTAATAAAGGAAAAAATAGTTGATTATTAGTTTTATAGTGGGGTATCCTCTAGTGGGGAACTAGGTATGGATTACTGGATACCCATGTGCTAGGTTTATGGTTGTGTTATCTATGTATTTCATACTCCCTTACCGTATTCATGTAGGCCATGTCTTGAATGAGATAGTGGTGGTACATGATATGATAAGAGACCGGACCTAATGAATAGATTGGTGATATGAGATGAGATATGGGACCTCAACCTATGTGAGTGTGTGATATAATGAGATGATCATCAATATGGAATGGGATTTCCTAGTTCTGGAAATAAAATTTTTTATGAAATCTTCAATATGGATTGGAGGACATGTTCTTAGCAAGAAGACCTTGAAATAAAATAGAGGAATGGTCATGTTTTCAAGAAATTATAATATATAAATAAAAAATACACCATGCCCACTAGGTTGAAAATTTTACAAGGTAATTATGGGAAAAAATGAATTCTCTTCATGATGGGCATGAAATTTTCATTCCCCATTATATATAACTATTCATAAATAGAAATGGAGAAAAAATTACCAAGTCATATATTATATAACTTGGAGGCCAGAGATAAATCCAAATTCATATCCTTATCACATGAAAACTATAACAGATACATTAGTATTGAATATCTTGTCAGTGAGAATTCATTAGGGTTTCTCATGAAAAATATATTGAGATTTAAGTATTAAAATACAAAAATTCAGTTTTAATTTATATTATGAAATGGATTGGTGTCATTAATGATCTATGAAACATTATATCAAATAATTATAAAGTAAATCATAAATAAAATAAATTTGGACAAAGATATGAAATGATTAGAAGCACCAGCCTATCCTGGACTCCACCCAGGTACGCTTCCACCCATACATGATAATAATAATAATATAGAAATAAAAGGGTTCCAATAAGAAGTATAATCTCATTATTTTTGTACTCATGTGAAAATATAATCCTAAATTTGTGAATACTCTTTTGGTGTATTTATCACCACACACTAGATGACCGGAGGAGAGAAACCATTTAAATGAAAATTAAATGAATGAAAAAATGGTAAGGGGAATATGAATCTAAATTAATCAAATCATATAAACAAGACATAAGAACCCCACAATGAAGATAGATTCTGTATGAATGTTTATTAAAAGAACCCCAACCATTTTGACAATTCACCTTGTTAGTGTGGGATAAGGAATAAAGATGAAACAATCATACCGAAACAACAATTTAGTAACCTTATTAGGGCCTGACGAAATTGACTCAACCTTAAAAAATTTTATTAGTCTGTTGCAGAATGAGGCACCAGGGATCCAAGTAGTGTTGTGTTATTTGTATTAGTGTAAATGCTTGCATATATAGTTGAATAAGAAATTATAAAAACCCTTAATCCTATAGGGGATTTTTCTTATCGGATATATCTTAGGAGCCTGTAGAGTCATGAAATAGTCTCCATTGATAGATTATGTAGTCACCACTTGGATAATCAATACTCCATCACCGACATGCTAACTTGTATTCTCAAGCATGAATCCCGTACCAGGAAAAGAAACCCATTCAAGAACATGGCCATGAAACACACCATCCTATCTCTTAAGGAACTCATCATATATTACCAATCCAAAAATATAATTTACATCAAAATTGTGTCTCAATATCAGTATCATCAGAATCATGATAACCCTCATCCACACCTCTTACAGAAACACCATCACCACCTCTCACACCACCAACATCATCATCGACATCTGCATCCGAACCAGCACCAGCACCGGGTCCAGCACTAGGTCCGGCTCCGGCTCCAACAGGAGAATCTACATTACCTGAACGCATCGACATCAAAAAGGCATAAACCATTGCAGTTGATTCTGGTGGATGTGTAGAAGAAAGGGAAGACATAAATTTCATCATATTTGCAGTTATCGCCTGTTCTGATTTTTGACTTGCTTCTTTGATTGCGGCATTCATTTGTTCCACTGTGAAAAAAACCAGAACCGGTACTCAAAGATATGTTAGTAGACCAGTATCGAGATGGTACAATCTTATTCCCATGTTGAAAACACACTCTACCCTAATGCTCATCTCTTAATACATGATGTAGATGGTCGTTTGGGCACAAATTGTCAAGTTCTATTTCTGGCAATGCCTCTAAAGCATTCTGTTGATTGATATATAACATAAATTAAAATGTTAAAATAATATAAGGAATTAAATTCAGTAAAAATCAAAGAAATTGAAATATACTTACAATTTCCTTCTCGGTGTCGGTATTTGGAACAATACCATCTTTCTTTTTCCGGCTTGTACAAAATAAAGTTGAGCGAGGAATGCGACCCTCGATATTCAATGCCTTTTTCTAGAAAAAAACAAAGAAATAAATCAAAATCGGAAGTTAAAAAAATTACACTAAACAAATCTAAATATTTTAAATGTTAAATTACCTTCATCTGCTCATGATCTGGTAATGATGTGTGTCCGTGAGTATAAATGTGATTCATTGCACTCTTGTTTGTTTTATTTCTATTTGATTTCTCCTATAAACAAATAATTATATAAATTCACTAACATAAATAAAACAAGTAATTTAAAATCATTTTAAAATAAATAAATAAATATATATATATAAATTTAACAAACACCATAAACACTGGACTCTTCCAATAGCTGATCATCTCTTTATATTGTGATATTGGGCAATCTTGAGTCAATGGTACTTTTTCATTCTATATAACAACTCTCTTTTCCCAACCAAGATATAAATCATACTTGTAGGCTTGCCACATTTCACCTAAATCCATTATCCTTGCAACCTTTGCATTTTTTCCATCAGGAAAATTTTATCTATGCTGCAATGGACAAAATATTTGTTAGAAAAATATTATAAATTTATATATATATAAAAGGTGATTAACATTACATACCCAAATCTCTGCCCAGGCATTGTCCTTTATTTGGTTTCCAACTGCCTTCCAACTTATTAGTTGAACCGAAATGATATTGCTGTGTCTAGCAAGTGTTCCCATATAAATTTTACATTCTTTGCTATTTTTATTAATTATAGCATTGTCCTCATTGTAATCAACTATGATTTTCATGTGTTGATTCCAAACCTCACGCATTTTTGTGCGGCCTCGTCGTCTGGTAGAGGCTGGAGCTAATCATGAAACCAAAAATAAAATAAAATAATATATATAAATTTATCATTAATCATTAACACTAATGTTTAAACAAATACCAGTAGATGGGGGATCTGCTGACCCCTGAAGTGCTGCGTCTGGTAGGGGGTAGCCTCCATGGTAGGTGAGATATCTACATGAGTACTATGTATAGTAGATGCAAAGTGTACTGATGGAGGTAAAAAACCTGATGGATAAACCTGTACAGATTAGGGTGGATATGGATATGGATATGGCAGTGGGATATATGGGGGCACAGTACCCGGTACAGTGGATGGTGGGAGTGGAAAATGAGGGATGGGATTCTGAGAACTACCATTTGATGTGGGTTTGGGAAAAAAGGGATACGAAAAAGGTGGGTATGGATAATATGGAGGTGGCATAATGGGAGGATGGCCTCCTGGTGTTTGAAGTGGCGTAGTAGTTGGCTGACCTGTAGAATCAGTACCCCCGCCACAATATCATCCTCATTGGAATAATCCAAGTGTCTCCTCAACGATGAAGCCTAAAATAACATAGATGATAATTTAACATGATTGATAACAAGATAAATAATATGAAAGACCATAATATTCAAACTTAATTTGTACCTACATTGTTTCCCGGAGGAGACCTACGTTGTTCGTTTCTCGGTATTCTTCTACTCCTTCGAGTATCATCATAATCAGACATTTTGGCTTAGAAATTTTAAATAATATTATCAAATAACTATGAATAATTCAAAATGTTAAAAAATACAATTGTATCATAAAAAAATGAGATAAATTTTCATGTGTGATATTTATATTAAAAAAATATCAAGAATTTTCTATGTTCAAGATTTATTAGAGAAGTGTTTAAACATAAATTGGTCTGGCTATTAATAGTTTTATATTCGATAATGGTATATAATATAATAGTTATTTTGATATCATGTTTGGAAGTTAAAAAAACACATACAATATTATGATAATATCAGGTAAATACTTACAAATGTGTCAACGCTATGTGGGGTCTGTGACAATTTCTGGTTCACAATCTGTTCTAACAATTGCATCAGCCATAACATCAACTGAAACATTCGAATGAATACTGACAGGCTCATCCACAACATCATTGTCATCCATGCCTCTGTCAAAAATATTTCTAGGAATAACATAAAAAATAACACCAAATTGTGGTTGTAACGGGTCACTTACATAAAACACATGTTTAGCTTGTGATGCAAGAATATAAGGTTCATCGGTACGAACCTGGAGGTTCATATCCATCACTCTAAATACACAGTTATCAATATGCATTCCTTGTCATGTCATTGAATCAAACAACTTGCATTTCATCATTGCGACACGACCATGTGCATAGTAATCTAATAAAATGATTCTTTCAACAACACCGTAATATGATATATTTTCTGATCGAGGCTGCCTGTCCGATGCACACACATAACAATATGTTGTGGCGCTTATTGGGACACCATCATGCTGTGTTTCCATTTTCATTGCATAACTATTTATAACAAATTTAAATCCATTGACAACGATTGACTTACAATCACTTACAACATCATTTGGACCAAAGGACAATGCTTTTATTTCATCTGATACTTCAATCATTGGTAGAGTTAAAACCTAAAAGATACCAACATATAATATTAAATAGAGAAATGTGATTATGTTATGAGAAGAAGAAAAAGAAATATATTACCTATGACTTTAACCAGGTAGAAAATTCTTTGCTGTGCAACAATTCCTTCCTCTTAATAGATAGAGAGCGATGTCTCTTTTTTATAATTTCTAAATGTTATCTACAGATATGAAAGCATTAAAATGTCAGAAGATATAAAGAAATCACACAATGTAAAAATACATATTTATTAGTTTACTTACTTGATATAATCATCAAGCACACCATAGTTGAATAATACTGTGTGATGTGCCATTTCCCACTCTTCCCTGCTTAAAGTACACAACGAGTACGATCCAGATATCCCCCCTGTTTGGGACAGTGAAGGAAATGCAGGATTAATGGGATCATATTGCTCATATTCAGTTCTCATTAGTTTATAAGACCTCGTAGTGACGTTATCCAAGTATGATGAATAGAAATACATGAATTCTTGTGCTAAATAACATTTCACAATAGAGTCTTCAAGATGATATTTATTTCTCACATAAGATTTCAATGTAAACATCATTCCTTCGGTGGATACATCCACCGACTCGAAATAGGACCACCAAAGAGAACTTCCATGGGAAGATGCACAGTCAAATGTAACATACATGGGAAAAAAGACGGTGGTAAAATTTTCTCCAAGTCGCAAAGAATAATCGGTGCATCTCTCTGAAATTTCTGAACAACACTTCTGCTCAATCTTTTGGAACAAAGATCTTGATAAAATTTACATAACTTATTCACTGCAACTCTAAAATTATGTGAAAGTAAATGGAGAGTGGCAATAGGAATAAACTCATCTAACAAGATATGGTAATCATGGGTTTTAAGGGATTTGAGTTGTACATCTTGTGTATTAACCCTTTTTGAAATATTACTTGAATAACCATTGTGAACCTTCAAACATTCCAAGACATGAATAAATTTCTTTTTCTCTATATTTTTCATCGAATAATAGGAATCATGGACTTTCCACTTATTTTGACTAATTAACTCAGGATGAAGTCTTTCTCTTATACCCTGATACATCAAATCATGATGACACAAAAAATCGTCTTCTGTTTTTCCTTTGACATTTAAAATTTTAGAAAGTAACAACTCACAAATGTTTTTCTCAATATGCATTACATCTAAACAATGACATAATAAATTCGATGACCAATACAGAAACTCAAAGAATATGCATTTCTTTCTCAAATTTCTATTGGAATTCGAATTTGCATTCTTTCAATTTATGATATTTTATTGAATTTTGACAAGAACATAATTCGAATCATCATGTTATTTAATAATATCAATCCCTAACATTCGTTGTGGTGTCTCATCTGTCTCGATGGAATTATCAAACTGTCTCTGATTTTTCTAGTATGGATGATCCATTGGTAGAAAACATTGATGCCCTATGAAGCTGAAAGTTTGTCAAAACTTTAATATTCAGAAATGTGTATTTTTCATACAAATAGGATAGGACAATTTCCATTTAGTACTCCAAACATACATCATTCCGTAGGCAGGGAAATCATTTATCATCCATAATAAAGCTGCATAAAACATAAAGTACTCCTTTCTGAATGAATCATACGCTTGTTCACCAACAATCCAATGCTCATTTAACTCCTCTATTAATGGCTGAAAGTATATATCAATATCATTTCCCAGATTACTGGGTCCAGATATCAATATACTCAAGATAGTGAATGTCTTCTTTATACACATCCATGAAGGAAAGTTATAAATGTGAATGAAAACTGGCCAAGTACTGTGTGCAGTATGCATTTGGGGAAATGAGTTGAAACCATCACAGGATAATCACAATCTAACATTTCATGGGTCGGCTGCAAAATCAAGATGTAACTTATGAAATTTCTTCTAAGCCAACCCATATGCAGGATGCACTATTTAATCATTATCCTTATTTCTTTCATCTACATGTCATATCATATTACTTTCTATTTGTTCTGACATAAATTTTTTTTGAACCCTGGGAATTAAAGGGAAGTGACAAATCACTTTCTATGGTATGAAAGATTGAGATCCATCTTTATTAGTCCTCCACCTTGATGTGCCACACTGTTTTCACTGACTCAAGTCTGCATTCTCCTTCTAGAACAAACAATAGTCTTTGAGACAAGAATGAATATTACTATATGAAAATCCAAATTTTTCAACCAACTTTGATTCCATGTAATCATTTTCTGGAATACATGCATCATCAAACAATAAATCCATAATAAATGTAAGGATATAGTCGACTGTAGTATTACTAAATCCATACATTGTTTTCCCATGACATAATCACATTAAAAGCTCGAGTTTTATCTATTTTCCACATGCTTGATATACTGGGGTATTTTCATCTTCCATCAGCTTTCTAACACTCTCAACGTCATCATCCTGATTAATAGATGATAACTATGTTCCAGTACTCATTTCCTCTTGCACTGGTCTACATGAGGATCTACCTTCAGAAACAAAAGTAAACCGATCAGAAATCAGATTTTTCATACCAATCATTTCCGCTGAATCGATGTCATTCAACACTTCAGATTTTTCTCCATTGTGATACAACATATGATATTTTTTTTTGAAACCACTTTTAGTTATATGGTAACTCACTTCCTCACAAGTTAAACAAGGTCTTCCAACACAATGAAAACATGAGCGTCGAATAAATCTTCCATCTGAATCATTAGTGAATGCAAAGTCCAAAAAATATTGTAACTCTTTCTGAAATTCATATTTGATCCGATCAATGTTGTACATCCAGTATCCATGCATTCTGAGGTAGATAAATATACATTAAATAAATAATCTAGAAAATGAATTAACATTAAATTTATTGTTTCATAAGATATTAAGTAATCATCAATAACAAGTTAATAAAAAAATCGTAACAAATATATTAAAATTATTGTTTAGGGAATTCATAAAGGTTTTAAATTATAAAAATTCATGAATAGTCATACTTATGTTCCAAGAATGAGGATTGATTATAGTAAAAAGAGATTATATGAAATCTAAGAGATAATAATAATCAATTCCAAAAAGTGTTTGGGTTAATTCATAATGAGTTGTGATGTTTTGTGTTAAATATAAAAATATTTATTGAAATTTAAAGACATTTTGACAATATAAACCATATAATATACCAAGCATTAATATTAATGAATTGGATGAGAATTACAATGGCAAGAAGATGAGAATAATAAATAGAAGAAATAATATATTTTTACATTATTGTTAGAATATTAAGATTATATAATTGGAAGGAAGATTAATTATATGAAGATGAGATACAACAATGGACTATCTTAACTTGTGTGTGTTCCACTTTGTCATCCTCATGAGGGTAAATTTTGGTATTACATCCTAATAATAGGACTGTGATCTCCTCTATGAGATTAGTTTCAGATAGTGTTTGGAAATCCCTCAATGTGACCTGAGGTGTGATCCTATATAGTTTTTTCTATTTCCCTAGGTGGGTTTTGTGGATTCATTATTACCAACTTATCTGTGTGTACAATCCCATACATAGTGGGATATTCTAGGTATGGTATGGTATACCCCAGATGCCCTTAGAAAGATCCCTTATCTATGTATCGAGATCTTCAAAGTTACATTGAGTACATCTTTGGTGAGGTCTGATGAGCATGACCTCTTGGGAATGCACCATCAGTGAAGGCATAGATCATGTTGTAAGTGAAACTAGAAGAGTGTTAAATTGTATCCTTGAGTAGAATCTTATGGATAAAATAATGGTTAATATTCCATTGAGGCATGTTTTATATTATGAGTATATCTAGTTTATTTTTCATATTGCTATATCGCATATTTGTAATGGTGTATCTGTGTGATGATGAGATAACTACTCTCCAAATGCCCATTGTTTAGTGATTTTAGAGTGTCCTATTGAGCATTGTTAAACTAAACACTGCATGGGAACTACCCATATTTTTCATGTCTTATGTAGACAATAATCCTTTTGAAGGAATCCTAGGAGGACCAAGAGCAGATATAAGATAGTGATCTAGATAGACCATGGTTCATGCTAGGTTGTGGAATATGTTAGTAGTCCCATCCCTCATAACATGTTAGTCTTTTTTATCTATTTTTGTAGGATTTTATTTTCCCCTTTATTCTTTTCATGTGTACCGGTACCATAGGCGAAGGACTACCTTGTGTGTGTCATGCTTACTCCGGGATGGTCACTAACCCCCAACCAATTAGAGGTGGGCTTGTGGTGTCACACTCAGCATACCACTAGCCAGGTGGGCCCCATTGAGTTAGTTCATAATAAAAGTCCACCCTAATGTTAATGTGTTCAAAAAAATTATTTTACATGAATTAAGAAAAATTCAAAATCATCGAATAGTTATTTTACAAGTTTTTAAAATTTGGTCTCAACTTCTTTGGTCATTCCCTATTTTTCCCAACTAATGAAAAAATTGTACAACTTCATTTAAAATAGATGACTCAAAAAAATGTATGTTACTATTTGGGAGCTCTCCATGCTATTTTCTCTAATAAAATAATTTATTAACTCATTTACATTTTAGTCACTGTGCAACGGAATAATGAATTTAAGATGAATAAAATTTATCAAATTTAAAAAAATCAATAGATTGTTAAAATTATTATTATCTAAATACCTCTAATGATTCCATATACCGATGGTGAAAACAACATGTAAGTCCCATAATGAAATTAAGAAATAATTCAAGATCTAGTAAAATAGTGAGTTGTATTTCTCAATAAAACTTCATGGACATCTTGGAAATGTTGGAGGTTGAAACAAGGAATAATTTGTGGGCTATAATAAATTAAAATTATAGAAAGAATAAATTTTAAAATGGGTGAACTGATGATAGTTTCTTTGATATAAAAATTCCAAACTCTAGATAGTCATTGTAATTATGAAGAATAAAGTGGAAAATAATGAAAATTATGGAAGGATTCCAATTTAAGATACAAAGGATGAAATCGTGTAATTTAATTGAAACATCAATTTAACACCTAAAAATTCCATAAATGCATCATATGTTATGGTCCCTAATCATGATATTATGTATCCCTCTCTAAAAGTAATGGTGGGGTGGGAATGAACCTTTTTTCTTGAAGGATAGAATTATGTGGGGCTGATGATCTAGAACACTCATAGTCCATGGAAAGAAAATAGAAAGCACCATTGGATTTATCAACTACATTAAGAATGTCCTTCATGCTTTGAAAAAAATTATGATGTTCTATTATCACTTTCCATGAGTTATTATTGGTGTTTCCACTATATAATTATAATTATATTCTCTCAAGAATCTAACGGGTTAATTACAAGGTATGTAATTCACAAATTTAGTTGATTCATGTGATGAATAATTAATGATAAAAAATATAGTAAATTTGAAGATGTTAATAGTGGTAATATGGAATGTATATTCATATTTCCAAATATATGTGTTCAAGGTGAAAATTAGCAGACACTGAGTAAAAGAAAACAAGAAGCCAAAATAAGACAATACAGATAATGATCAAATTGAAATCTAATATCAAAGGTATAATTTAAAAGATGTAAAACCTATATAAAGGAGAAAATAGAGACTGTTTGAATGCTCTTCTCACTCTCTTTTTCCCCTGTTCTCTGTCTTCCTCCTCCCGAAATTCCGATTCTTCACAACTGCTGTATAAAAATATACAAAGTCACTGTTATCCAGTTTATAACTTAAGCACGACAATTCATGTTGGTTTTGGGTTCTTTTTTCTAGAACCTCAAACACAGCCCACTGAAGTTGGAGACTCTAAAGAGAAGATCCTTTTCAAAACTCTGCATAGTTCACATTATAGGAGGTTGATGTGGTCAAGTCCCAAATTAGGGGTTACTGTGTGGTAAATTGAGGGGTTATAGTAGTGAATATCAGTGTGGAAATGGGAGTAAGTGAAGAATAATATTAAAAATACTTAAGGTTTAAAAAATTCAACAATAATGGTGGATGGGGATGAAGGAAGAGACATGGGATTACCTCTGCTATTGAGGGTTGTGGGGTAGAACTGTCGGGAATGGAGGAGGAGGGGAGGCAGCTCGGAGCAGCTTTGTTGGAGGAGGGTCGGGGTGAGGAGGGTCACAGTGAGGAGGGGTCGAGTGTTTTGAGGGTTGTTGGTGAAAAGGTG
This sequence comes from Viscum album, assembly GCA_963277665.1. Classification (NCBI taxonomy): domain Eukaryota; kingdom Viridiplantae; phylum Streptophyta; class Magnoliopsida; order Santalales; family Viscaceae; genus Viscum; species Viscum album. The sequence goes on along the minus strand of OY728156.1, from coordinate 114,513,727 downwards.
TCGGGGAGGGAAATGGGGGTGTCGACCTCGGCGTCGGAAGAGAGGCGTTAGGTAGGAGGTGTCAGGGAGGAGGGTCGCAGTGAGGAGGAGGGTCGCTGTGAGGAGGCGTCGGAAGAGCGGTGTAGAGGAGGAGGGTCGCTGCGATGAGCCATCAGGGAGGAGGGTCGTGACAATGAGGAGGGCTTGATGAGGAGGCGCAGAGAAGTAGGGTCATGATGATGAGGAGGGCATGACGAGGAGGTGTCGGGGAGGATGAGGGCATGGTGAGGAGGAGGTCATGGCGAGGAGGAGGGCACAGAGAGGAGGAGATAGCGGGGGAGGAGGAATCGTGAGGGTAGGAGGGGTTCGTCGAAGAATGGGAGGGTTTGAGGAAGGGTTTCCAAAAAATATCCATGGTCATCCTATTAAACCGTATCTATAAACAAGCTATATCCACAGACTGATAGAACCGTGGCCATAGGTCCGTAGCTATAGCCTGAATTTCTAGTAGTGATAGTCAATAATATTCTATGGTTGTTATCCCATATTTATAAAAATGATATATTATTATCAATATATAACCATTATAGTAAGGAAATGAACTTAAACACTGTATATTTTTTTCACTTGATAGATTTCATGCTCCCACAACAAATAAAAATATATTTTTTGATATCAGTTGATATAATTGGCACCAATGGTTGGATGAAAATATATAAATTTATATCATTTCTAAATATATAAGTGTTAGATAAAAAAGAACTATAAATACCCATTCCTTATTCTTATTCCTAATCACATGATTAATATCATCCTAGACATAATCTTCTTCTTAAGGATTTCTCCAACACTCAAAATCAAATAGATTTGACTATATTAGCCTCTTCTTTACTATCCATGTGTCACCACAATCAACCTAAAATTAAGATAAAAAACATAATTTGAACTTTATATTCTTCTTTTGTATTTCACCACTTTGATATTTCATATATAATTAGTTAATTCCCATACAGATATCATGTACCTACTACTTTAATGAGGTAAAATTAACTTGACCATAACCACAATAACTCTTAATAATTAATTTATTTATTTAATGAAATAAACTTTTAAAATTTTATCTTGAATCTTGTAGTTGACAGAGTATAATAATTAAACCAAAAATTAAAAATAATTTTGACGACAACCATCATGAAACACAATATGATGAATGTTTTAATTATATAATAAGGGACTCTTATTAACAAAATCTTCATAAATCAGACATCAAGTTTAAAAGAAAACTTATATAACTTGAAAAACGTTTTTAAAACTTACTTAACCACAAATTTTTTTTATCACACTTCGGATTCTTTACATAAATGAATTCTCACTGACACAACTTCATATATCCGTCTCATAGATACTGACTTCAATTACGTAGCTTGTTCATTTTTATACTCTAACTTATACAAAAACCAATTCAATGTTTTTTAAGTACTAAAATATATTAGAGGTTCATTAATTAGACACCAAGTTTGATGAAATTAATAAAGGATATATCTTGTGTGGCCTATTTGGGTAAGTCTATGAATGTTACTCACGTAATGGGCCTTACATGTCCATTAATACAAGACCTATCCCAATTCCCATTTGGGATTTATTATAACCTCATGTTTATGTATTAATGAATTTAAAAATCATTATTTATCTTATAATGTCACATTAGTTAGTTAATTAAATATATAATATTTAATTAAATATTTTAAAATTTAAAAACAAAAATCCAATTTGTATTTATAATAAACATAATTTTTTAAACACAGATTAATCAAATTAGTTCAAATAATTCCAATGAAAATTATCTTCTGTGTGAACCTAATAGGCTTTTTAAAATATTGATATTAAAATTAATTTCATACATAAGAATAAACTAAGAGTGATATCTAGAATCACATCATTTATTCTTAAATTACAAAGGGTTTTGGTGTGATCTAATCCATTGCATTTCCATTATCAATTCTCATTTACCCTTGAAATTGATTTTAAGAAAAAGACATAGATAATTTCAATCATGTATTAATTATATCCTTTTCTAAATTATCAATATTATTAAATATTATATAATTATGAACCATGTAATTATCCTAATATGTTTATGACCTTATATAGTCAAAACAAAATTGAGGTCCATAATGTCGTAACCTTCTATATGAGTGGGAAAATCCTATCTTAGTTAATCAAATCCATATTATTAATTAGTGTCATACCTAATTTAATTTTATTAATAGAAAATATTTAAAAGATATATATAGGCCTAAATTATGAGTCTTAAAAAGAAATGAAAATATTTGACAACCTCAATTCAAAATATCCATAAAAATTTTCACTTAATTAACATCAATGAAATACATATGAAATTATATGTGGTGTATCTAAAGTGGATAAATCTAGATAAAATTTTACCAACTAATATCTCTTATGTGATTGGTTTTATCTCTATATTAGTATAATTACTCATATTGATATTAACATATCATCACAACCAAATAAGATGATAACTAATTAGGGACAATGATACAGTAAATATATTTCAAAGGGTTGTTATCATATCATATACTAATTTTTAATCAATAAATATAAATATATGATAATATATTTCCATTAATATACATTTCATGATAGATTTTTTTCCCTAAATTAAAAATTATTAAATAATTATAGTGAAACATCCCTAGAAATCTCCCACTTGAACTAAATCATATCACCCATGTATATAATATAAAAATATATGGAGTGGATATCATAATTTTGTTATATATATGGTTTTATTATAGGATTAAAAGTATTAACCTTTGAATAAACTACAACATCAAAATATAACTTCTGTCAACAATCTCTTGAATGTGATGAAAATGATGAATAAGATGGTTATATTTATATTTTTTTATATTAACAACATACTACTAATTGGAAATTAATTATCAATGTATGAAATAGTGAAAAATTAGTCTCAATATTTCTACTCAATAAATAATCTTGGTGACTAAATTTTCATATTAGGAATGATGATCTATAGTGATAAATCTAAATGATTGTTTAACCTTGGCCTGAACATCAACACTGGTAATGTGTTAAAAAAAATTTACTTGGAAAATACTAAAAAGTGTTCTTTAGATTATAAAGGAACCCTGTATGATTTCATTCTTCATTCAGAAAAAATTCTTCATTTAATTTATCTAATTAACCATATTCAACAAGGAATAACATGATTTGTATGGATGATTTAATTTTATAACCAAATGGAATATATCAGACAAATACTTCTTCATTATTTACAGTTTCGTTCTTAAGGATTTCCGCATTTGAAAACTATCCTTCATATTACTATTCAATACTAGATATCATCTCAGTATAAAAATTTATAATAAACCTTATATAGATTATACAAATCATAATATATATCTTTTAAATATATATATAAACAAATAATATTTTCATAGAGGTTGATGTTATTCAATGAACATCAATGTAGTCCTAATATGAGAATGAAGAGGCTCTAGATGGTAGATTAAAATAATAAGGTACTCTATAAATAGTTGAAGATTTTTTTAAAATATTAAAATAATAGTAATATATTTGAATTTATGAATAATTCATTAAAAATAGTGAAATGATTTTTTAGGAATATAAGAAATATTTGTAAAAATAAAATTATTGTGAAAAAATAAAGTATTCTAAAAAATAAATAATTTAATAAATACTTATCATACATGTTTACTCAATTAATATGATCTAAAGAGTGTTAAATAAGTTTCATAACATAATAATTGGATTCATACCATAAATTATAATATGAATAAAATTATTAAAAGAAAAACATGAGAGTTAGTGCCTTATCCAAAAAGGGAAAATATTATTTGGAAAAAACAGTTTTTTAGAAATAAAATCAATGATAAGAGTGAATTTTTATATAATAAATCCAAATTAATTAATAATGGTTATTGTAAAATTTATATTATTTATTTTAATGTGATATTTTATCAATTACATATCTTGAAATAATTTAGATATATTTTTTAATTTATTCTCAAATAAATTAAATTTTTTTCCCAAGGATACGAAATGATCTGAAAATTATTTTCATATTGACAAATGGAGAGAATTATTCTTTTTAGTTATGAAATTTAAGTTTTGATGATAAAAAAGAAACTCTATAGGTAAAAATAATATTTAATTAATAGTTTTCAAGTAATTATTATTTCATGAAGTGCATGATATTTAAGAAACAATAATGGATAACAATTTTATATTTTAAGAAATATATAATCAAATAACATATTATAATAGTACATTTAAATAAAATTATTTTTTCTAAAAATGAGACAAAATATTGAATATAATTTATAGATAAAATAAATAAACACTTTGAGATATTAGTTATTAGTGAAGTGACATTTTTCTTGGACTTCTATGGGATTCACCCAACATGTTTTATATTCTTATCTGAATACAAATATGCTGGTGAGTTATTTAAGATAATTAGAATGGAAGAATTAACGGAGGTACCAAATAAAATTTCCTTTGGGAATAAATTATCTAACAATTATAATGGACATTCATAAAAAAACAAATATTTAGGATAATTGATTATATGTTTCTTATACTTGATAGTGTTTAGACCTAACATTTTATATATTGTTACTTTATATTCAAAATTATAAGAAAATCATAAGGAATCACATATTATTATCAAAATGAGGTTTTTATGATATTTATGAGTAACTCTTCAGAATTAAATGAGATATTACAAAGAAAAATCCATTAATATTTATGGTTTTACAATTTCAAATTTGGAAGGTGACATTTTAGATATAAATATAAATTATGGATATGGGATTTTCATTAGTGAAATATTTTCTTCATGAAACCTCAATGAAGTAAAGTTCCACCACTATTAGAAATATTGAGGGAAAATAAATAAATAAATTTGAATATAATAAATATATTATTTTTATGAAATCATAACATAATGACATCATAGTAAAAAATTCATTTTAATTTTTAATTATAGGTGTCAATCGAAGTGCTTTAATTTTTTAAAGAATCTTGTGAAATATTTTATATCAATAAAAAATGGAAAAAATATCATTCCCTTAAGTAATATTTTTAATTTGGTACAATTAAATTTTAGTTTGTTAAAAATAAAAATGTTATGGATATTTTTATGAAATCATTATCAAAAAATGAATTATAGTACCTTCGAGTATTGTTGAGATTACAATCTCCCCCAAAATTTATGTGAGTATTTTATTTATTTTCCCTTATTAAGTTTGTTTTCAACTATTTTCCTAATAACGATAAATAAATCATAAATGGTGGAGAGTTTTTTGAAGGAGTTATTGAGAAATTGAATTGGAAAGACATTGAAAGATATTAATATTTATATAAACATGAAAGAATTGAGGAATGTATGTCATATTTCTTATTTCAACTGTAAATGGATTGAATTATGAATTTAATGGAGATAAAATGACATAAATAGAAAGATATGATGAGAAAATTAAGATGAATATTTTTTATAGAAAATTTCAAGTAATTAATTAAGCATTATTATTTTATATATTGTGTTGGATCAAGTTGAATTAATGTTAACTAAGTAATGAATAATGATCAAGAAATAATTGTAACACCCCAAGATTTCATAGTGTGTTATTTCTTCAAAATAATTCAATAACTTGCACTACATGCAACACCGAGTTCAATCACACCATGACATACAAAAAAAAAGCCATTCAAAAGAGGTTATGAATAGTATTATCTAAATTTTAAACTTTATATAATCCTTATAATTTTAGAATCCATATTATGAGTTTCTTAGATATAATGCAAGAACAAATTCATTTTCAGTATTGCACTTTTATCAACTTTTAATAGTGAAACCTTTTTAAATACAATATTTTAAACTTTTTGACTAAATGGGGACGTCAAAAATTTAAAATGAAACATCCCAAGCTTCCACGGTACGCTCTCTTTGAATAATACAGTAGCGTGTATTGTACGCAACCTTGAGTTTTAACACACACCAAAACCAATCAAACTAGCCGTTATGAATAGTAATACCTAATTTTAGAAATTATATATATTTTATATTTTAAAATGGACTTCATTTCTTGATTCGGAATATCGAATTTAGCCTAAGGTGAAATTTTGGTACTTTTCGGATAACTTTCATATTTTGATGAATAGTGAAAATTACTAAATTTTAATTAAAAACAACTTTTTTAATCAAAATAATTAATAGTGATAAATTATGAATTTGAGTGGTTTTAAAGTATATTTAGAATATATTTTTACCATTTAATATAATGTTGGTCATTGGACATAATTTTACAATTAAACTGAACATAAACAAGTGTCAATCTTTTGATAGTTATTATCTCTTAAAAACACGCTTTTTGTTTTGACAGCGGGAATTAATTTTAAATTAATTTCTTCCACTTCTGTGTTTTGAATTTAGGAAAATGGATTCCATATTTGGAATCAGGATGTTCAGAATGTGTAAATAGGTAAATTTTATTTTTAGACATTTTGAATAATTACTGCGGTAAATATTGTATTTACCATGGTTAAGGGTAAATTCGATAAATAAGGGTTAAAAAATAATATTATAATAATAATAAATTACCCTAAAACGTGTCTTAACCCTATTGGTTGATACATGGTCGACCATGGACATATTTGGGTCGATTTTGGGACCCCATGGATCCACTTGTAAGTGATAATGACACTTTATTTTAATTAAGTTAAAATGAATACAAAAATGACACAAGCATATATCTTTTAGAAAAACAATTGTTACATAGGGTTATATATGTTGGATTTTAGATTATAAATATTCATTAAAAAGATAAAAAGATTTCCTACATAATGATATTTTATTTATAATTTTTAGACAATAAATAATTTATTTTATGTATGACACAATGATGATGCAGTAATTACTATAATAGTGAAAAATTAAAATAATTGATATTATCAATACCCAAATAAATATAATATGAAAATTTTAATGAATTAAACTAATTTTATAGGATAATATGATATATTAGGATTGATTTAATTAACTTTTTTCGAAGTAATCAATCTGTTATGAGTTTCACAAAAATCAACTATTGAATAGTTTCAAAATTGACATAAAAGAGTTCTTAAAACAAATATTATATTATTAATTGATATTAAATTCTTAAAAATCTAAGGATCGGCCAAGAGAATTATATCATGATAGGTTCATCATTAATGGACCACTTTGGGGTCTCTTGGATGTATTTAGTAAGTTTATTAACCATATTATATAAAAATACATAGAGACATTGTAAAAGTGAAACTAATTAACTTAGAGTTAATACTTAAAGATAAGGTTAATATAAGTACCCAAACCTGTCTAAATTCTATTGGTTGAGTGTTTTTAGACCTATCCACACCTTAACCTTTTAATAATCAACTTTGGAGCCATTAGAAACCGAATATAAATTTATTATAAATTAATATTTCTAGATTTTCCAAAGGTGCCCCTCACCCCTCTAATAAAAGGGCACTCCTCCTTCTCATTTATTCACACCTTCAAAGCCTTTTTGTTCGGCCAAACTCTGCCCAAATACTCTCCCAACTTCCCTCAATACAACCTATGGGCCTTAGTTGGATCATAAAGCCAACCTAAGGAGCCCTTTTGATCAAATCAAAAGGAAGAACCCGAAGAAGAGGTAATGATTTCACCACCCTTTTCTAAGTTCATTTCTTCTTCCACTTATTCTTCCTTTGTTGTTACCATTATAAAATAATAAATCCAGTATCATATATATACTGTGATGTTATTATAAATATGGTACAACCATATTCATTATTATATTCACCCTTTGAATAACATGTCACCATACGTGCGTACGTACGACTTACCGTCTCTATGTCGTGGTGTAATTGTTATTCAATATAATATTATTTAGATGGGTATAATAATGATGTGTAACTCATGTAAATAATAAATATAACATGTTAAGGATTCTGTATATTTGATATACCATCCATTTATATATTATTTTAATATCAAAAGAATGATATTTTCGCTCGTGCGTACGTACGGACTACCGTCTCCACGAAAGCGATGAGATTCATTCTCCATCGTATCCATTCAAGTATAATTATCATTTGATGATTTAAAAAAATTATTTTTAAGGACTTGATATCATTCTGGATATGAATAATATAAAACCTATCCTTTACAAACATGTCTTACGTAACAAAACAGATAAAAGAAAACAAGTAAGTTAACACCCGAAACAACGATAATACTAAGATATTATTATCAAATCAATATTAAAAGATCATATATGATATCATATTAATGTATATGATTATTTTATAATTTAATAACAATTATTTCACCATTATACAGGAGGTTAACCTACCCCAACCAAGGAAGAGTACAAGGTAAGGGATTTTCTTATCTCACTTTCAATTCCGTGAGATTTCCATTGTTCGCCACTAAATTATTGAAAGTGGTGTATTGTGTACTGCCATTTTATATACACTATCATGATTCTTTTCATATTCATTTTATTCTGGAAATCATTTGGTGGTTATTATCTTTTGTCCATACGACTCAGTTGATTAACGTGGTAAGGGGTTTTCATCTCACTCATTATTCCCGTGAGATTCATGCCATATTGCCACCATTACCTTTTGTGTGGTGTATGTACTGCCCATAATTATATTCTTTGTGTAATACACTATAATTTATGTGTATTTACATATTCATTGTATAATACCTCTGTCATGGGTTATATGTTTCATAAGTTACCAAATTGGTAAGGGTTATTTCACAATCTCTTCATTATCTAAGGTTGTTTATACGTAATAATCTACTGGGATCTCTTTATCATCCACATCCATGCATCTTAAAAATGTATTTCAAAACATTTTTACTATTTACTAGAATATGAGTTAAAGTCATTTATACCCTTTTTGACTTTTATAAGAGGTTTATAAAGGAATCTTTCCGTCGTTTTCAAAACAAAGTCCTTTTTAACCTTTTCGACAGAATTAAGGTAAGAATGTTTTTTTTAACTTATACGGCGGGTGCGGCTATTTTCCGCCGTTATAAAATCTTCAAAGCTTCCCTTACAAGCTTATAAGAATATTTTCAAAGAAAATGTTTTATTTTATATGGATCTTAAATGATTTCAAAATAAAAGGAGATATTTCTTTTAAAAGAATTTTGATTTCATCTATGTCAACATCCTTTGATGGATTTTAAGATTAATTGAAGTTGATTTATTATGATACAAAACGTCTATATTTTATTGAAGGTTTTGTGATATTTTTGATTGTGGATAAGTTATTCTTATGTCACTCATGGTTTTTGTTTAGAGTATTGACATTTCATAAGTTATTTGTAATCCGAATTTTTATGTTATATTTTAACCTTTCATTCAGATGAATGTGTTAGACAAGTATGTTCCGGGTTGGGGACCGGTAAAAGTAAGCCCTCCGGTTTGGTCTCCGGTTATTAGAGGAACTCCGGTTTGGTCTCCGGTTATTAGAGGCACTCCGGGTTGGTGTTCGATTATTAGAGGCACTCCGGGTTGGTGTCCGGTTATTAGAGGCACTCCGGGTTGGGTTCTGGTTACAGTTAGCCCCAAGGTCTTGGGACAAGGCCTTGACAAAGAAATTACAGTTCAGAATTATGCATTCCATCATTATGAAAGTGTTTATTGATTTTGCATGTGATTATTCGATTAGTAGAATAACCATGTGAATAAGTAAATGGCATTATTTCCTTTTGTTTTATGCCATACTATGTTAAAAGTTCAAGTTTAAAAGGCTTTTGTTTTAGTTATACATTGCCTTAAATGTTTATTCTTATTTATGAAAGTTTACGCTATATTGTTATCCTTACTGGGCATTTGAGCTCACCCCTTTTCTATGTTTTATTTTTCCCAGGAAGTGAAGAAGTAAATTATGAATGACCTGCAGGGATATTATGTGGGGATATGAGTGTGGATTATGGAGACAATATGTTGTTGTAGTATTTTTTCATTTTTTGATGTAATGTAAGACTTATGAATATATCTAGTGTTTCCAAGGCTACTAAACCAATCGGTCTTTCGAGATTTTATCTTTCTTGTGATCATGCCAATGTTATGTAATAATGCACCATCTCTGGGTAACTAGGGTCGGGGCGTTACAGTTGGTATCAGAGGAAGTTTAGTACAAACCTTGGAAGCTAGATTTAGATAAACTCTAATTAGAGCACGTAGACCTAAGATAAAATTTGAGGATTAGTGTAGAATAACTTCCTAGAATTTTGGTATTGTAGGGATTTTGTGAGTTTTCCGAGCAATACATCCCTTTCTGGATACGAGCAGGTAGAGGCGGCTCGGGCACAGATGTACCTAGGGGTAAAACCCGAAAACACCGCTTTGAGCTAGACTCGAACGGGAACTGGTACACGACAACGGGCCTTGCTGCACTCTTGGTTACGACACTCCTGGTGGATATGCTTAGGATAACTCTCATTTTCATTACAAATCATTATGAAGGGTTTATGAGTATATACTTCCTCAAAGAAAACATTTTTATGATTATGGATTATATCCATAAATAGTTCAATTTATGTTAAGTGTTTTATAAGTATGGGATTATGTATTTTGATTCATAAACTGATCTAGTGTATGCCATTGTTTAGAAATGGCACCCAGTAGAAGGAATGAGAACTCCAGAAATGCACTTGATCCAAAGAGAAGGAAGGATCATATCTTTCATGGTCTTAAGCTAGAATTTATAAGAGAAATAGTCTCCCATGTATTATCATCATATGAAGAAATAATATCATGTGTTGATAAGATAAGTAAAGAGTTTACTGAGTCCTATGGCTTTGAAGGGAAGCAAGAGAAGAAATGGATGGAAGAGAGAAAGATGGATAAAGGGAAGAGGGAAAAGAAGAATTTTCCCATATGTGGTAACTGTGGAAAGAAACACCCTGGATCTTGCCTGAAAGGAATGGGAGTTTGTTATAAGTGTGGAGGAAATGGGCACAAAGTACGTGACTGCAAGGGTAATAAAATGGTTTTAAATGTACAATGCTTCATTTGCAAGGAGTTTGGACACTACTTGAACCTATGTCCCAGTCATCAGACTATGCCGCAAATGATGCTATTGGATAATAATCAAGTTATGATACTACCACAGATGAAGAGGAATGATTAGAGATCTTATGTTGATTATGTCAATTGAGTGTTGTATCAACAATGTACTTGTTATAATAATTATAGAGTATATAAGGATTGTACTGCAATACTATTTCATTAAGGACTTGAGATTGTGTGGAACAAATAAAAGCGACTCAATAGCAGGATATATTTCTGGAAAATATATGGTTGAGAGAATGGTAAATCATAATATAGTTCTGATACTGAGGTATTGATTTTGGAATAACATGTGATTGTTTTGGATAAATTATATTGGATATTCTTGACTACCTTGGAACTGATTAATGATTTGTATATTCCATCATTGTTGGTGTTTAAAACATTTTTGGATTAATGAAGTATATCCAGCATTCTATATGGAATAAGGGAGCATGAATGTAATCAATAAGGAATATGGTAATATATGATGAAGGTATTCATATGCTATTACGGGGTAAAAAGGATCTATATTATGTTTACCTTCCTTATAAATGTTGGACTGTGAGTTTGGACAGAAGTATTTTGGATAGTTCTAGTTTGGATTATTTTGGATTGCCATAAAAGGACAACCCAGAGGTTGGGCGGCAACCCGTTGCGTCCGGCAAGGCTGCGAGACTTGAACCCGCAACCGAAGGGTGACAAGGGTGTATCACCTACCACTGGCCCACGAGATGTCCTAGATTAAATAATGTAGTTTTTTTAAAAGATCTGGTAGATGAATTATAAATTCATTTATTTTGGAACCCTGTATGAATAGTATAAATAGAAAAAAAATTACATTCTATTATCTTTTAGAGTGAAAGATGAGTTTGTGGTAGAAATTTATTAATGGATAAAACTCTAATTACAAAGTAAGTATATCTCCTTATGATCTTAGCCAATCTCATAAATAAATTCCCCAACATTAATAAAAGAAACATAGAACAAAAATGTTGTCCTAGATGGTACCTTAAATCATCACAAATTTATGGATTTGGGATTTTTGGCCTTTTCATAGCCATGTTCTCCACCACTCTCCATCAGATAATTGATGGTTAGATTTCTCTTCCATATCCATATTTTCCTACATGGAACCCTAGTATGTGTTATTTTCGGTAATATTCATACTTTCCACTCTTTATTTTAAATAGAGGCCTCATTAATTCATTTTTCGATGTGGGATTTCAACTAAGATATTTTGAAACGTCAAAAATGTGTTATCCTAATTCCATATGTTTTGTTGAACTGATGGTATTTCAAATCATCATAGATTGATGAGTTTAAGGACCTTAATTTTATACTTGTTTGTGATTGATGACCTCAATCACTACCTATAAATATTTACGTTTTTCCTCCAATTATATGTCTCTAATTTCCACCAATGTTCTCCTAATCGAGATCATAATTTGGTGGTGACCCTTTCATTTATTTTTTCCTCATATTAAGAATAAATTTTAGTAACCCAATTTCCGATGTGGGTTTTCCCACAAAGATATCTTTTTATTTTCGACCTTTTATTTTCGAAGAACAATTTCAAATTGCGAGGACGCAATTTATTGAAGGAGGGGAGAATGTAACACCCCAAGATTTCATAGTGTGTTATTTCTTCAAAATAATTCAATAACTTGCACTACACGCAACACCGAGTTCAATCACACCATGACTTACAAAAAAAATCCATTCAAAAGAGGTTATGAATAGTATTATCTAAATTTTAAACTTTATATAATCCTTATAATTTTAGAATCCATATTATGAGTTTCTTAGATATAATGCAAGAACAAATTCATTTTCAGTATTGCACTTTTATCAACTTTTAATAGTGAACCCTTTTTAAATACAATATTTTAAACTTTTTGACTAAATGGGGATATCAAAAATTTAAAATGAAACATCCCAAGCTTCCACGGTACGCTCTCTTTGAATAATACAGTAGCGTGTGTTGTACGCAACCTTGAGTTTTAACACACACCACAACCAATCAAACTAGCCGTTATGAATAGTAATACCTACTTTTTGAAATTATATATATTTTATATTTTAAAATGAACATCATTTCTGGATTCGGAATATCGAATTTAGCCTAAGGTGAAATTTTGGTACTTTTCGGATAACTTTCATATTATGATGAATAGTGAAAATTACTAAATTTTAATTAAAAAAAACTTTTTTAATCAAAATAATTAATAGTGATAAATTATGAATTTGAGTGGTTTTAAAGTATATTTATAATATATTTTTACCATTTAATATAATGTTGGTCATTGGACATAATTTTACAATTAAACCGAACATAAAGAAGTGTCAATCTTTTGATAGTTATTATCTCTTAAAAACACGCTTTTTGTTTTGACAGCGGGAATTAATTTTAAATTAATTTCTTCCACTTCTGTGTTTTGAATTTAGGAAAATGGATTCCATATTTGGAATCAGGATCTTTAAATTGTGTAAATAGGTAACTTTTATTTTTAGACATTTTGAATAATTACTGCGGTAAATATTTTATTTACCATGGTTAAGGGTAAATCCGGTAAATAAGGGTTAAAAAATAATATTATAATAATACTAAATTACCCTAAAACGTGTCTTAACCCTATTGGTTGATACATGGTCGACCAGGGACATATTTGGATCGATTTTGGGACCCCATGGATCCACTTGTAAGTGATAATGACACTTTATTTTAATTAAGTTAAAATGAATACAAAAATGACACAAGCATATATCTTTTAGAAAAACAATTGTTACCTAGGGTTATATATGTTGGATTTTAGATTATAAATATTAATTAGAAATATAAAAAGATTTCCTACATAATGATATTTTATTTATAATTTTTAGACATTAAATAATTTATTTTATTTATGACACAATGATGATGCAGTAATTACTATAATAGTGAAAAATTAAAATAATTGATATTATCAATACCCAAATAAATATAATATGAAACTTTTAATGAATTAAACTAATTTTCTAGGATAATATGATATATTAGGATTAATTTAATTGACTGTGTTTGAAGTAATCAATCTGTTATGAGTTTCACAAAAATCAACTATTGAATAGTGTCAAAATTGACATAAAAGAGTTCTTAAAAAAAATAATATGTTATTAATTGATATTAAATTCCTAAAAATCTAAGGTTCGTCCAAAAGACTTATATAATGATAGGTTCATCATTAATGGACCACTTGGGGGTCTCTTGGATGTATTTAGTAAGTTTATTAACCATATTATATAAAAATACAAAGAGACATTGTAAAAGTGAAACTAATTAACTTAGAGTTAATACTTAAAGATAAGGTTAATATAAGTACCCAAACCAGTATAAATTATATTGGTAGAGTGGTTTTAGACCTATACCCACCTTAAACTTTTAATAATAAACTTTGGAGCCATTAGAAACCGAATATGAATTTATTATAAATTAATATTTCTAGCTTTTCCAAAGGTGCCCCTCACCCCTCTTATAAAAGGGCACTCCTCCTTCTCATTTCTTCACACCTTAAAAGCCTTTTGGTTTGGCCAAACTCTGCCCAAATACTCTCCCAACTTCCCTCACTACAACCTAGGGGCCATAGTTTGATCAGAAAGCCAACCTAAAGAGCCCTTTTGATCAAATCAAAAGGAAGAACCCGAAGAAGAGGTAATGATTTCACCAGCCTTTTCTAAGTTCATTTCTTCTTCCACTTCTTCTTCCTTTGTTGTTACCATTCTAAAATAATAAATCCAGTATCATATATATACTGTGATGTTATTATAAATATGGTACAACCATATTCAGTATTCTATCCACCCTTTGAATAACATGTCACCATACGTGCGTACGTACGGCTTACCGTCTCCACGTCGTGGTGTAATTGTTATTCAATATAATATTATTTGGATTGGTATAATAATGATGTGTAACTCATGTAAATAATAAATATAACATGTTAAGGATTCTGTATATATGATATACCATCCATTTATATATTATTTTAATATCAAAAGAATGATATTATCGCTCGTGCGTACGTACGGACTACCGTCTCCACGAACGCGATGAGATTCATTCTCCATCGTATCCATTCAAGTATAATTATCATTTGATGATTTAAAAAAATGATTTTTAAGGACTTGATATCATTCTGGATATGAATAATATAAAACCTATCCTTTACAAACATGTCTTACGTAACAAAACATATAAAAGAAAACAAGTAAGTTAACACCCGAAACAACGATAATACTAAGCTATTATTATAAAATCAATATTAAAAGATCATATATGATATCATATTAATTTATATGATTATTGTATAATTTAATAACAATTATTTCACCATTATACAGGAGGTTAACCTACCCCAACCAAGGAAAAGTACAAGGTAAGGGATTTTCTTATCTCACTTTCAATTCTGTGAGATTTCCATTGTTCGCCACTAAATTATTGAAAGTGGTGTATTGTGTACTGCCATTTGATATACACTATCATGATTCTCTTTATATTCATTTTATTCTGGAAATCATTTGGTGGTTATTAACTTTTTTCCATACGACTCAGTTGATTAACGTGGTAAGGGGTTTTCATCTCACTCATTATTCCCGTGAGATTCATGCCATATTGCCACCATTACCTTTTGTGTGGTGTATGTACTGCCCATAATTATATTCTTTGTGTAATACACTCTAATTTATGTGTATTTACATATTCATTGTATGATACCTCTTTCATGGGTTGTATGTTTCATAAGTTACCAAATTGGTAAGGGTTATTTCACAATCTCTTCATTATCCGAGGTTGTTTATACGTAATAATCTACTGGGATCTCTTTATCATCCACATCCATGTTTCTTAAAAATGTATTTCAAATTTTTTTTACTATTTACAAGAATATGAGTTAAAGTCATTTATACCCTTTTTGACTTTTATAAGAGGTTTATAAAGGAATCTTTCCGTCGTTTTCAAAACAAAGTCCTTTTTAACCTTTTCGACAGAATTAAGGTAAGAATGTTTTTTTAACTTATACGGCGAGTGCGGCTATTTTCCGCCGTTATAAAATCTTCAAATCTTCACTTACAAGCTTATAAGAATATTTTCAAAGAAACTGTTTTATTTTATATGGATCTTAAATGATTTCAAAATAAAAGGAGATATTTCTTTTAAAAGAATTTTGATTTCATCTATGTCAACATCCTTTGATGGATTTTAAGATTATTTGATGTTGATTTATTATGATACAAAATGTCTATATTTTATTGAAGGTTTTGTGATATTTTTGATTGTGGATAAGTTATTCTTATGTCACTCATGGTTTTTGTTTAGAGTATTGACATTTCATAAGTTATTTGTAATCCGAATGTTTATGTTATATTTCAACCTTTCATTCAGATGAATGTGTTAGACAAGTATGTTCCGGGTTGGGGACCGGTAAAAGTAAGCCCTCTGGTTTGGTCTCCGGTTATTAGAGGAACTCCGGTTTGGTCTCCGATTATTAGAGGCACTCCGGGTTGGTGTTCGGTTATTAGAGGCACTCCAGGTTGGTGTCCGGTTATTAGAGGAACTCGGGGTTGGGTTCCGGTTACAGTTAGCCCCAAGGTCTTGGGACGAGGCCTTGACAATGAAATTAAAGTTCAGAATTATGCATTCCATCATTATGAAAGTGGTTATTGATTTTGCATGTGATTATTCGATTAGTAGAATAACCATGTGAATAAGTAAATGGAATTATTTCATTTTATTTATGCCATACTATGTTAAAAGTTCAAGTTTAAAAGGATTTTGTTTTAGTTATACATTGCCTTAAATGTTTATTCTTATTTATGAAAGTTTCCGCTATATTGTTATCCTTACTAGGCATTTGAGATCACCCCTTTTCTATGTTTTATTTTTCCCAGGAAGTGAAGAAGTAAATTATGAATGACCTGCAGGGATATTATGTGGGGATATGAGTGTGGATTATGGATACAATATGTTGTTGTAGTAGTTTTTCATTTTTTGATGTAATGTAAGATTTATGAATATATATAGTGTTTCCAAGGCTACTAAACCAATCGGTCTTTCGAGATTTGATCTTTCTTTTGATCATGACAATGTTATGTAATAATGCACCGACTCTGGGTAACTAGGGTCGGGGCGTTACAATAATAATTTTTAAAAATGAGTTATAGAACACAATGAAAAAAACTTATGATATATTTCTATGAATATTATTACTTGAATATATTATTAATAGAATGGGGTAGAATGTAATATCCTTGGTTTATGATATTGATTACTAACTAAAATTATAAAGGGATTGATTGTTTTGACCACGTTTAATGTGTTTTATATTTTTTCAATATCTCTTAATAATGTTATTAAGTCAATATAAAATGATGAATAAAATTAGGTAATATTTTTTTTATTATTGAAAGTAATAATTAATGAATAAGTGACCAATAAAAAATTTAATTCCATAAAATTTAATGATTGATAAATCCTAAAATAAAATAAAAAAATGTAAATTATTGAGTTAGATAAGACCATATAGGTGTTTAGTATAATGATAATATTTTATTTGAGGTTAAAAAGGAGTTTGAAGTTGATTAAATTTAGAAGAATGGGTTGGGAAATTGTGTAAGTAAAAATAAAGATTTTATGGAATGGTTACTTGGGTTGCCAAAGAGTGATATTTTAATTAAAAAGGTTAACCAATGGTTATTTTTTTAAGTTTAAACATAGTTTTATATAAGATATATAACAATGGATTTGTGATGAATTTTGGATGAGTGTTGAAACATGAGTTTTATTACAATTATGTGACAAATATAAGGGACACAAGAGTGTTTATCCATAAATGTTGAGTTTTATTTTATGTCAGCAAAATTTAAACAATGTAATAATGAGTTGATGTTATGTAATGGTTTAGATAATTAATATTTTTTTGTGTAAGTGAGAATGTTAATTTCGATAGAGTATGTAAGTGTTGATAAAAATTAAAATGGATTTATAATAGTACCCCAAAATATATTTAGTAGTGAAGTAAAATTTATAATTCTTGTGTAAGAGCATTTTGTTTCTTAAAATTTAAAATTTTCATATTTATAATCTATGAAAAATTAATGTTTTTCATCTCCATTTGATTTTTATTTATTATTGGTATAGATTCCTTAATGAGATTAATGGATTAATAGAGGATATTCAAAATACGTCATTGATTCATGGTCAATGTTATATAATTATTTACACTAAATTTTGGAGCACTATGAAATATATTACTTTATATAGTAATTGGGTGTTTAGATAATTGTCACATTTATAGTATACTATAAATATCTTTGTGTTGTTGCTTTATGATATTTGAATTATTGTTGCAGTTTTATTTTGTGTCAAAATTCTATAAGATTATCTTTAGATCAAATAGAGTTTAACATGTCATAAGAGAATGGATAAATTCCAAGAATTAAGGAACCATTTCAAGTAATGAAATTAACTATGTCGTGGTTCTAATTAAATCCAATAAGAATTCTCTTTTACATGAAAACCATATCATAGTATGATTCGAAACTTGTTGTGATTTATGATTTAAAAAAATCGTCCATGAAGAAGATGATAATAACTATGGTTGTGACCATGGATTGTGGAGATGAAGGGACACTATCATTAGGGATTATAATAAGAAAAACTATATTGTGGAACCTAAAACATTAAAAAAGTCTTAAAAAATTATATTTAATGAACAAGGTCTAATGAAGTATATTAGAGGATTCTATAGAATTAAATTTCCAACAAATAGAGAAAAAATGAATTTTTTTGATTAACGATGGCATAATATTAAAGCAAAATGATCCCAATTTAGTGATCATGGTTATTAAATGAGATATAAGTGATAAAGATAAATACCATGTCATGCTGGGGGCACAAAACACATCATGTGAACATGTAAAGTTATGAAATGAAATAAAGGAAATGAGCTAAACAGTTTCACAGGGATCGAGATTTTGAAAATGGTTTTTGGATCTATATTAGACCTAGGGTACCCATAATGTGGTTCTAGCCACCATGCCATGGTTTGTAAAAATCTAAATAAAAATAGAGTGACACATGAAGAAAAGTTAAAGATAGAAACCTAATCTTTCAATAAAACATTCCAATTAGTAAATGGTCATGTTTATAAGAATAAAAGGGTGAACGCACCATTTTTGGATTGGATACACTAGATATTGAAGGAAGAACATCATTCAAGATTACATACACTCATTTTTTATTGATCTTTGGATTTTACATAGAGTCAATGGATATCTTACTTATCCTTATTATTTTATTTAATAATAATTAATAGTATATACAAAATGGGATACCACCGATCGATTACAATGGACTCGACACTCATAAAGAGTATGTAAACCTTATACAAACAAATTATGTTTATGTTCCATGTATTTTTTACTTTCACATCTCATTACATAAATTTTATTGTTTGATCCCACCCACTATCCATCATGTGTGTTCACCTCTAATGAGGTACGTTAAGGGTGATAGTGAAATGGTTCGATGAGGATCATCACCTGTCCCTTTTTCCTGAGATGGTTTCCTATCAAGTTCACCATTTCACTTGATTCGACCCTTTCGGTGTCATCATCCTTTAAAGGGAGGATGGATTAACCCCACGAGGACTATGAAATTCACCCATTTTGCATTGCGAAGGAGGTGACACAGTTAGATGACCCCATCAGGTGATTAAATGGGGTCAAATACTTGTGCAATTGGTCCTACTTATATAAAACTTCATCAAATGGTCTCTAATGGGTTTATTAGTGGATTCAGAAACACCCAAAGACCCTATTATCCATGATTCATGGACCTGCTTCTCTAAGGTAGGAGCTCGTTGGATGAAGTTTGGCCAACGACACTTAATGACTCCATTGCTCGGGAGGATGGGAGTTCAGGCTCACCGCATCCTTTTTGGGGGAGGATTGTTGCATGTTCTGGGACTCTCTTATAGATTTAAGTCATGTTCAAATGTTCATGAATCCTTGGTTCATTCCAGAAGAGTGTATCCAAAAGCTACACTTAGTTTACTAGATCTTCTTATGAAAGAATATATTTGATGCTAAAGAGGTGATGCTGATTTATTCCATACATTAAGGAACTATGGAGTTTATTGTCATCTGGGGGGGGGGGGGGCAGAAGGCGACTTGATGTATGGATAGAACCCACAAGATGGGTTTCCAATGTATCCTCATGAGAGGAATTAGAGCCCACGTAGTTAATATTTGTTGGGGATTATGGATAAAAGCTATCCATTTCAAGGGGCATGATGGGGTAGACCCTTTTATATGGGAACCCTTTTGAGCTCCGGACTTCAGGTGGCTATCCAACGTATCCTGGTTTGATAAGGATTCAGAGTTAGTATAGTTTAGATTTTTTTTGAATTTTTAATAGTCAGAAACCTCTATGCTCATATGAGTCATGCCTAGTGTGTGAAACAAGAGGATGTGAGAGATCAAACCAACCACATGCTTTCTCTCCTGCTGGTGGGGGAGGGAGAGACTTTGGTGGAAGAGGTTGGCGAAACGGTGGGTGAGGGAACTGACCGATGAGCCTTTCAATGTGAAATTTCATTAAAGGTCATGCAACTCAGCCTTAGAAGATTGGAGACTTACCTCAGTGGGAGGGCCCCATAATACATTTTGGGAAAGGGGAGGTGTTTCTTCTCAGTCAAAGGAGAAGGGAACATAACTCCTTTGACTGATGACTATTCCTCATTTAATGGAAAAGAAAGTGATCACCCATAGTACCTAGAACGGGGAGTCTCACGTTAGCATCCTGGGGTTGGACTCTAGGTTACCATGGGAATGAAGACCCACAGAAATTTCAGAAGCGCAAACTGTTATGGGGAGAGTCTTCATGAATCTACTTACCATGGGTATGTAGACTCAAAGGGGTGTGCTGATGCACCTGATGGTCTGATAATTCGAGTTTGGTGGCTTTAGAGAAGGATTTTGCCTAATGTTGGAGGACTAGTTTGTGGATGGATTGTGGAGGATGGGATGATAATTGAGGGTTGAGGTTGGAACCAGAGGAAATAATACCCAAAAACACCCCATTCTGTGTACTAATTTCTTATATGGGATGGGAGAGGCTCCGAATACCAAAGAGGTATGTAAGAAGAGGGTTCGTCCACATACCAATGAACTACGTGAGCATGGGTATAGTCCACCACATACCGTATTGGTACGCGGCCTATCATGCCAGTTTAGGTTTGATCAACATATTTATGCAGTACACAGCACCAGGTTCAGTATATGTAGGGGTACACAACATAGATCACAATGTTGGAGGAGGGTATGGGGGATTATCATTCTCAAGGAGTTCATCTGCGAGAAGTATATGATTTTCAGTTCTGCCATTTAGGTTCGCAGTTCTGTCATTATGATTTAATTATCCCATTTTATGGTTTGTGTCTGGCTGTACCTGTGGGGAGTGTGATTCATGATTTGGGCTTCACCGATGAATCAAGACTGAAGCTGGAATCTTATTCGAACTCTTTCTTCCCACCTTTGAGTTCCCTTTATGATTTCCTCATCCATCCATCATACTTCCACATCCTTCTGTGCTCCATTTATAGAGCATTAGGACAATTGTATCCTTTAGGTGTGTGACACCATTTGAGGAGGTCCATGCATAGATATCCTAACCCATGGAAGAATCAGTCAACTATGGTTTTTGGAGGCTTTGGTTCGCGATAATGGTTTGCGGAACCATGCTAGTTTGATTCATCTTCTAACTGATGAGTTAGCAGAAATGTATGTGGAGGAACTTCATGGGTATGAGTCCTTAGGACAATATGGTTCACGGTCTACCTTGTTCATTGGTGATCGCTCTGCAGCCTAGTGGTTCGTGAATTGTTTTTCATACCTAGTGGTTTGTGATCCAGGCGGCCTGTGGACATTTCCTGGCAATGGTATGTGGACCACATGAAGTTCTTTGAAGACTATAACTCCTTCATGTTTCTTCTGAAATTTAAAACTCAATTTGAGTCCATTCACCTTTATATACTTTTAAGAGGAATTTCTTCCTTATACAAAGTTATTGTGGGGGAATTTTCTTCCCTTGGTGGAATTTTCAGGACCCCACAAATTCCCCCCTTAGAATAGGGTCTGTTAGGAATGAAAAGGACCCTATTATGATGTAGAAGTGTTCCTGAACTAAAATGGTTCACGGTAGAACAGATGTTCCTGGTAGGAGGGGACCACACCTATATATAGGGGCCTATATCATTTGTATTTTTACATTTCTAATGGTGAAAAGTTCTATCAGCTTCCCCTAGCTTCCTCTACTCTTGTTTACCGTGCATCTTGGAAAACTCCCATTCACGAACCTCTTTGTATGTTCCATGAACTGAACGTTCCTCCATTTATCTATCTATATACCAAATTTAGGTTTCACAAAAAAACATTTTGGAACTTTTAAAATTAAAATCTGGATTCCATGTAGGAGGAAGCTACACGGTGTGCATGACCGCATACCTAACTTGATCCGGAGAACCAAACATCAAGAACTAATAATCCAAAAATAAACATTAATCTGCATTTTCTGAACATGATCTTAATCAAGGCCTAGGTTTGCAGGCTATCTTTCTCGAACCTTTTTTTTGCCCGCCGATGATCCAAGGTCCAACGCATCATGGATGTTTTGTGTACCATAACTGTACAGGTGAAATGAATACACGTACCATAGCTGTAGGAGGGGTTTCTTCTGCATATCGTGCAGTACACAGATTGCACCCCCCACATACCATTTCCAGGAATAATAGGTGGAGACTTATAAAGATATATTCTGAGTTCTTTATCCATTCTTCCATAGCCTTTATCCATCAATTTTTATTAGACTGATTTTCTGTCAGCTTCTGGATCTTCATGTGCAAGCTACAATGGGTTATTCACATGATGTTTGTGATGTTTCTGATTCTTCTAATACTACTATTTATTCCCCTCTTTCTACTGTTGATGAAAGATCAAAGAACATGGAGGCTTTAGTTGATGAAAAAATTCTGGTCATTCCATTTCTCTAATCTATGTATAATCTAATTTCAACAGGAAAACGAGAGTACCCGACTTTAGACTGGCTTCCTTTTTACAAGTTTGGTCTATTATCTGAAAAAAATATCTCTATGCCAAACTCGATCGGGTAGCCTACTATCTGGATAATTAATACATCTATTCTGAAGGTTTTGATTTCTTACAAGGGGATGTACCTTTAGAGGGATACTACCTCCAAGTAATTACTGAACTACACACCTAAAACATTTAAGGGAGAGTATAAGAATCCTTACCAGACAACCCACTATTACCATAGCATTGTGAGGAAGGATACAATTAACGAGTAGTACAGTTGCTCATCCTAGTTGGACCTTTTCCCTGGAGGCTCATTTGGCTTGGACTGGGGGGGGGGCCCTTTTGGGTTCTCCAGATATTTGAAGAATTCCAAATCGAGCTACACACTGTAGGAATGTATAAGGATGCTTGGGTTTCTTAGACATACACCGATCATCCTGCTGCCCTTAATTCTCAACTTTTACGAAGGTGGAGTCTAGATACCAATACCTTCCATTTGACCCACTGGGAGGTCGAAATTAGTCTTTGGGATATCCGTCTAATTTAAGGAGTCCCTATTGTCTGGGACATATATGAGGAATTTTTTCTCCCTCATCTTCTTGGGATAATGAGGAAAGAACCACCCCTTTAGCCATGAAAATCATGGTCCAATTGAAGACACTTATGAAAGAAAGTGATCCCTGTCTGAAACAAGACATTGCTTTTGATGACTAGTTTGGCGCTTTTGTTAAGCATAATTTTCTTGAGCCTGACCCATGAAGAACTAGGTATTTTCCCACTAAAACAACAAAAAGGTGAGTTGGTACATACATTCCCACCCTAGAAGAGGGGAATTTTTAGAAATGGGGATGAGGAGTCTTCCCTAACGTCGATCAATTATTTTGACTTGTAGTTTTATTGCCCATTTTTCTGAGTGGGTGGATCCTACCAGTGTGGGAATATAGTGTTGTAATTACCTTAATTTTTATCATGTCCACTCAGTTAGACACCAGAAAATGAATCGATTTGGATATCCCAGTGTTGGATAAGATTTACCTCCTATTGGGTCAAATCGGCGAGGAAGGGTCACCTTATCGGATGGTTGGGCCCTTTTAAATTCTTTGTGGCTGTATTGGATCTGACACATGAGGTTATTCCTTCATCAATTCATTAATATTTCTTCATTCCTACCTCCAACTGTATCTTCATTGTACTAGAGGGGTCATGCCGGTAGCATGGCCTTCAAAGTATAAACAAGAGGAGAAGACCAAAAATAACGAGCATGACTTAATGGATTGTCTCAATGTTTATGAATGTTTCTATTACAACCATTATGATTCTCATAATGGTAATATTACAAAAAATTCATCTGAAGACTTCATCAACCGAGGTTACTTCTTTTTTCTGTGAGAAGTAATACTGGTTTCCCTTATCAGAGGGGACCTTATTTGAGAGGGATATGCACCCTATAGATTTAGTCAAAAATTCAACTACGTTTAGATGTTATGACCTCATTCTCTCAATATTTCTTTTTTAGGATAAAAATCGAATGGCATATCATCAATTATGGCTAATTTTTACCCAGGAGGACACCCAGATCCAGGCCACACATCCGTATCTTTCGGATTTCATGCCCTTCCTTACCAAGAACTATGCTGAGGCCTGGGTTAAGTCAAATATTGATGGCCAATTAGAAGACTTGGTCCCAATTATTATGAATTCCAAGGTGTATAAGGATAAGAGGAAATAGAATAAAAAGGATGTTTCTGAACACTCTCGACTGGGAAAAGTCCTTTTAAGGCCTCTTGGTTTCCCCCTTAAAAATGTTGTGAAAGATAGGGTCATAACCTCACAAGCGGCCGAACAAGTTGTTTGAGCTTCTGTCAGGAGTCCATCATCCATTCCTTCTAAGGCCATTTTCCTAGTGGCCTGGAGGCAATGCAATCTTTTTATAGGTCGTCCATCTACTCGTGACTGGTCCTCTCATGAGTTATGGAAGATCCTCCAATCAAGGGAAGTTTCTCTTACTGGATATGGCTACCTATCAGCACCGACTGACATTTATTTTGATGAGGATCTAGAGAGTGTGAGTGTCTGCCATAAGGACCTCTATATTCTCATCCACTCTAAAAGTGATCATTGTATGTACTCGAATTAGGTACTTTCCTTACTACGTCCAAAAACCATTGATGATATTGACGATATTGTTGGATCACCTACAATGACATCCACAGAACAAAATTATTACTTTCTCCCATCTACTCATAAACATTCCTCTTCTCGAGGTCTTTAGTTTTCAGGGACACTCAAGAAACATTTTTGTTTGTCAAAAACCACTTGGCTTCTTCGCACCAATCCTCCAGCACTGACCATCCCAATTGAGACTGTGTTTTTGGAGGTCTGGAGAGTCTAGGATGAACTGAGGGTTAGCGCTTCAAATGAAAATATATGGAGGATTATTAAGAGAGAATGCTTTGATCCTCTGGGTTTTGGGGGATCCATCGCTTCTACCAGTATTTCAGCCGATGAGGAGCCTGATGAGGTGGATACTTTTTTGAATGAAATGGATACATGTATTCATGCTCCTACTGACAGTCATTACTTGTCGGACCGTGTGGAGTTGATGGAAGAATTCCCATGGTTTATTGGGAAGGTTTTTCTGGCCTCAACCTTTAGCCTTAAATTTTATTTATTGCCGAGATGCTGAGAGTTCCCCCTCCCATTTTTATTTTGCATGGGATTACAGGATATTTGGAAACAACTTTTTCATAATTTATTCTCCCAGAGGTACTTCCACTGGGAGTGCACCCCATCAGCGATAGGGGTAATGTGGAAGGATACCCTGGAGCCCAAGAACATATGGAAGTAGTTATTTCATACCCTTCAAGGGAGTTTCCTCCTTCATCTCCTCTAGGTGATCTTTTTCAGGAGACAAACCCCGGCAGTCAAAGAAACACAAACAAGCTTCCCAACTGTCTAACTGTATTCGAAGGGGGATCACAATTAATTTTCTATTTATCTAATAATTAAAAAAAGAACCCTTATCTTTTCAAATCACTGGTACATGTATGTACTTTAATGTAGGGCTCATTAGTGACTACATGATGACCAGTTAGGCATCTACAGCTCCTGTCCCTTTCAGGGACGAGGAAGGGTTGCAATTTATTCCAGCTGATCGGAATAGGGAAGAAGGTCCATTTGAAGAGATTAGGGGTTCTGCTCCCACTCAAATAATCTCTTCCCCAATAATGAAAAGACATCCAGAATTTTAGGGCTCACTTGACCATGCTGAGTTGACTCTCATAGAGAGAGACATGGTGGTATTTATTGCAGGGGTCAAGTCTAGTAGTAAGCCCCAGACCTTGCTGAATATTAGAGGGGCTTCTAATATCAAATAGCCAATCAATATCGATTGAGCGGATTTTCCCCTATAGAGGGAGTCACTTCAGAGAGTGATATTCTACCTTCTCATGGTGGCTCTAGGGAACTCACTATAGGAGAGGCTGATGTTTCATCCCCTAAAAATTTGTAGTGGGCTATTGTGCCCTTTTTTCAAGTTCTGAGAGGGGTTATGTTTTCTGCCCCAATGATTCTATGATCAGTATCCTTATCTAGATTAACTATCCCTATAGACCATATATTAATCAGCAACCTTTTGAGGGCTTCCTTGATGGATACTATTCCGATTAAGTATATACCTGGAACTTTAGTATTCCCACGTATCGAAGGAGCAAAACTGATGATTGAAGATGTGGTGCCACCTGTTATAGATAAAGGTACTTATGTGAGAGTGGGAGCTATTAAATTTATCTCCACACTTTTCGTAGAATCACAACCACAAGCATTAGTAATAGAGGCCAAAACCCCCACTTTTCCATCCATTACAATTAATAGAGATGAGACCATTACAGGGTCGAGCCACAATGTAGCTATCAAATAAATTCCCTCTCTGTTAATGTTCATTCAGTACAACATTTCTGTAACACCCCGAGATTTTATTCTTTTTAATTTATTTGATTTCATCTTGTGCTATACGCAACACCGTATTATCTTACAGTATAGGCAACACTATTCTTATATTGTGTTACACACAATTTCAAGTTCGTTTGATAATAGTCATTCTATGCAACATTGAGTGTATATATATATATTTATATATTAAATGTATAAATTAAATATGGTTGGATTATTTTATACGAAACAATGAAGGATTC
Organism: Viscum album; assembly: GCA_963277665.1. Lineage (NCBI taxonomy): Eukaryota > Viridiplantae > Streptophyta > Magnoliopsida > Santalales > Viscaceae > Viscum > Viscum album. The sequence goes on along the minus strand of OY728156.1, from coordinate 114,486,264 downwards.
TTGCACAACACGCAACCCTGACTTGTCTTGCATTACACGCAATCACGACCTTCCTCGATAGCGTGTGTTGTACGCAATACGGGGTTTTACTAAACAACGATATATTATTATAATATTATTATGAACTAGCCGTTATGAATAGTATTAACTAAATTTTGAATCTTATAACATTATTATTTGTCTTGCACATTTTCTAAAACATGGTATAAGATGAAAATAATTTTTTCGGGTAAAATAAGTATTTTTCAAAAAAATGCAGTTTTGCCGCCATTTGATGGCACACCCACTTTAAATATAGTTTTTGACATGTTTATAAGTTCAATTTGAGAAAATAAAATTTTCATTGGAATCATGAAATAAAAATTTACTTTGGATAAATTTTCATATCATTCTGGTAACTTTCATATTTTGATGAATAGTAAAAACACGCTATATTTTAATTAAAAACTTTTTCAATCAAAATAATTAATAGTGATAAATTATTAATTTGAGTGGTTTTAAATTATATTTAGAATATATTTTTACAATTTAATACAATGTTGGTCATTGGATGTAATTTCACATTTAAACCAGACATAAACAAGTGTCAATCTTTTGATAGTTATTATCTCTTAAGAACACGCTATTTGTTTTGATGACGGGAATGAATTTTTAAAATAATTAATGCAACTGATATTTTTTGAATTTGGTAAAATAGACATAAATTTTGAGTTCATAATAGAAAATATAGCTTAGGCCTAATTTTTGGTATTTTTATGGAAACTTTCATTTTTTGATGAATAGTGAAACCACTAAGTGGTAGTTAAAGAAATGAATTTTTCATAAAACATAATTTTACCACTTCTGTGAGTGGAATTTCAAAAATCTGAGAGACACAGTTGATGCGAGTAAGTAAAATGTGGTCCAATGAGATGAAAATAATTTTTGGTGAATAGTAACTTTTTACTTTTTTACCACGGTTAAAAGTAAATAGGGTAATTAAGGGTAAAAATGATATTATTATTACCCTAACACATGTCCTAATTATATTGGATAAGTGTAATTCGACCAAAAACAACCTTAGGAATAAAATATGACCATTTAGGCCCACTTGGATTAGATTAGGACATTTATTATTATTTAATTCAAAGAAGAGTTAAAAGAGTTAAAATCAAAGTTTATTAAATAAAACATTTTTAATATAGGGTTATACATAATATAAATACGATTGTAAATATTCATTAGAAAGATATTAAGGTTTCATACATAATTATAGTTTATTTATAATTTTTAGACATCAAATAATTTAGTTTATTTATGACACAATGATGATGCAGTAATTACCATAATAGTGAAAAAATAGAATAATTGATATTATAAATACCCAAATAAGTGTAATTTGAGACTTTTTATGAATTACACTAATTTTATAGGTTAATATGACATGTTAATATTGATTTAATTAACTTTTTTTGAACTAATCATTCTGTTATGATTTCCACAAAAAACAACTACTAAATAGTGTCAAAATTGACATAAAATAGTTTTAAAAAAAATATTATATTATTAATTGTTATTTTATTCCTAAAAATCTAAGGTTCGGAAAAATGACTTAGATAAGGTTATATATATTAATATTAAACAACTTGGGGTTCGTTTGGATTGTTATAGTAAGTTTATTAACCTTATAGTGTAAGAACACAAGAAGACACGGTAAAAGAAAAATTATTTTACATAATGTTAAATCTAAATGATAAGGTTAAAATAGGAACCTAAACATGGATAAATTATATTGGATGAGAGGATTTTGACCCATCCCAACCTTAGATTCAAAATAAATCAATTTGGAGAAATTTAAAACCGAATTTGACTTTATAATAAAATAATAGTTTTAGTTATTCCAAAGGTGCCCCTCTCCTCCCTTATAAAAGGGCACCTCCTCCCTATCTTCCTCACACCACATTGAGCCTTCAAGCTTGGCCAACACCGGCAAATATCTCCTCTCCACTACCCTAGAAACATCCTAGAGGTTTTGGTCTTCTTCAGATACCTATTTTAGTGCCCTAAAAGGAGGTCTCAAAGAAGCACTTCAAAGAAGAGGTAATGTCCGTTACCGATTATTTCATCTTTATTTCTTCTTCCACTTTTATTCTTTATTTGTTTCATTATGAAGTAAAAAAATCAGTATCACTCACATACTGATATGTTATTATAAGTATTAAACAAACCTATTTCACCATCTATCCATCCTACGGAAGAAGAAATCACCACGCGTGCGTACGTACGGAATACTGTCTCCACGCCGCGGTGTAATATATTTTCCACCACCACCTTACTTGGATGGGTATAATGGTGTAAATAATGACTATATATGACTATTATAAATTGATATTGATTCTGAAATAGTATACATACACTCCAATACAATTCCACGATCATAGGAACGATATCATCACTCGTGCGTGCGTACGGAATACCGTCTCCACAATGTGATGCGACTCGTTCTACATGATCTTCATTTCATAATGATTATATAAATAAATTGAATGAATGAACATGATATCTATTACACTAATACCATTCTGGAAATGAGGTATCTATAAGCTAAAGAGAAGAATAAGAATTTATTCGACAAAACACGCATAAGAACAAAAAGTAATAAACACCCAAATAACAAGTAGTAATGAAATATTACTAATAAGAAGCTAAGAATATGACCATATATGATATCATAACAATAAGTATGATTCTGGAATAAGTCAATAACATTATTTAAATAATTATTCAGGAGGTTCGGACAATTACGAAGCAAATCAGACCTAAGGTAAGGAAAATATCACAATCTCATTTTTATCCGAGATTGTTTATACTTTAGTATTTACTGGTGTGTATTTTATCATCCACATACATGTTTCCTCAATATGTAATATTATTTCCATCCACCTAAAATTTTTTAAATCCAGTTTTACCCTTCGGTGAGTTTTTAGTAAAGGATATGAAAGGAATCTTTTGTCATTTTTCGTATGAGGTACTTTTTGACTTTTCCGAAAAAAGAACGAGAAGAATGTTTTATTTATACGGCATGAATGAATTTTTAAAACAATATTTCCAAGAATCTTCCTTTAAAAGTTTTCAATTATATTTTTAATCAACTTATTTTAGTTTAAAATTGTATGACATGTTAAGAAAGGAAAATGTTTTTGAATTAGAAAGGATATTTTCATCAAGAATGGAGTTCAAGTGTTTTATCAAAATTATTTTCCATCTATGAAAATATAGGGTTCTGTTTCTATCCCTATAATTACATTGATTTTATTATGTTGTGATGGAATTATTTTTATGAATTCCTTTATCTTATATGAATTGTTTTATGATGTCATGTTGTTTAAGAATCCCATTTTTATTACATGGGTTATACAATGATGTATGATTTATGAATTTGTGGCACACATAAGAATGGTATCATTATGAGATGGGTGGGACCTATATCTCCCTACAATGCATTGGGTAAAGATTTTATATCTCATGAGATAGACATGGCTGGAACGGTAGGTTATACCGGTTCAGTGAAACAGGACTGAAACGAGGAGTGAACTCGGTTTAGAAATGGACTTTGTCCACTAAGATATTCTTGGAAATGAGTCTTGACTAATAAGAAATGATTCTCTATGATTATGTGTGTATGCCACAATGTTTCATGTTTTATTTTATGATTATTGGTATTACATTTCACTACTGTGATTTATCCCATGTTATGATATTATGATCTCTTTTGCAGGTTAAGATTTCCAAAATGTTATGTTCTTATGAATATGATGTGATTGATTTTTCTTTTGTTTACCCTTACTGAGCATTTGAGCTCACCCTTTTATGTTTTCTTTTCCCCAAGATATAAAGAATGGTTTTAGGTAAGAAAAAAAGGGAAGATCTTTATGGGAGATGTTGAAGATCTTTCACCATGATTAGAAGATTACGTTCTGAGTTTCCAAAGACACTAAAATATTACGGTCCTTGTGTGTGTGTTTTTGTTATGTAAAAAGTATTCCGCAAATGTAAGGTAATGTCCTTGTACGTCAGGATTCAGGTCTCTACAATTTCATCATCATGGTGTGATTTCGAGACTGATCGAGTTAGCCTGGTAGATCTCAGTCCCACTCAACAAAAGTCATGGAGTAACATTTATAAATTAATCTCCCAGACTCCATTGATTGAGATGCCAGTGAAATTTTCAAAGTTACACCACCAATTTGTGGTACTAGGATTTTATGGATTTAACTATCATGGAATTGATAATATAGTAAGGTAGGTGGTTGCTACTTGAGAAGTAACTGGTGTTCTTGAATCTTTAATCTCCACAATAGAATTGACAGTTTATCTAGCTGTTACATAGAAAATTCTTGTTCACAAAGATGCCACTCATGATAGAATGATTGCAAAGTTGAAAAATGAACTCATGAAGCAAGAGATTTTGATAGAACAACTTGACATGGAAGTGGATCAAAAAATCCATAAACTGGAGTGACACAAATAGGATTTGGCCTAGGATATAACCATCGTTGTGGAGGGACGATGGAAAATAAAAGAGGGAGAAAGGACCAGCCATAAAGCCATGAGGTATGTAGAGGAACTGTGAGTGAGAATGAAGGCTGAGACTATGAATTTACTGAAGCTTAGCCAAGACGTTGAGGAGTCGTACGAATCATTGATGCAACTCTGCAACTCTATCAAATGTCTCTTGTAAAGGTTATGTATTACTTACAAGGAGAGGATCCAGGATGTGGATACCCACCATTAATTTTTATGAAACATTATGGAACCAATTTTCCTTTGAATACTTGTTCTTTTCATTTTCCTGTCATTTCAATTGATCAATAAATCATATAAACATCATTTCAATCAGGTATTAAATTTAATCCAGGATTTGAAACCAGTAAAATAAAGTAATCGAATTGTCACTACAAAAATAATGACCACTGTAGAAGGGGTTATTTTTGACTTTAGAAGGGGTTATAACCCCTTATAAATACATTAGCGGTGGTTATGAGAAACCACCGATAATGTGCCCACCTACTGTTAGTAGAGGCAGTTTTGAGAAAGCACAACTAAATGTGTGTTGGATTTAGCGGTGGTTACATTAGAGGGGGTTTAAACCCCATATAATTTTGTCAAGAATTTAACAGAAATGGGTGTAATTAGAGGCACTTATAACCCCAACAGCCTCTACTAGAGGAATTAGGGGTGGTTTTAACCGCCCCAAATTGTTAATTGTATTTTGGGCAGTTTTACTTAACCGCCCCAAATTGTTAATTGTATTTTGGGAAGTTTTATGTAACTGCCCCAAATGTTTCTCTTTTTTTAAGAAAAAATCTCTCCAACCTCAGCCTTTTCCATGTCTATTCCCTAGCCCCCCCATTCCACCTACCTCCCTATCCTGTGTAGTGTCGGTCTCATCCCCTGTGTGATTCTGTGTCGCCTGTGTGTCTCTTGTGTGTCGGTCTCATCCCATGCGCATCTCGGTCTCCTTCTGAGTCGCATGTGGGTGTCTGTCTGTCCCTATTCCAGCCCCGCCCCCAGTATCTGTGTGCGTATCCCAATCCGTCCCTGCCTCCAGTCTCCTCTTGGTCCATTAATTCAGAGGGTTTCTAAATTTTTTGAACCAGGTGGGATTCGAACAACGCACCTCCATGATATAAATAGCACACCTAAACCACCACCCTAAATCTCATTTTGTTTTTAAAGAACTTATATTATTCTATTTATATATATTTATAAGTTTATTAAAATATAAATTGTTTGCATAATATATTTAAATACATATAATAAGTTTATTAAAATATGCATATATATTAATAAACATATATATATTAACAAATTTACACATAATTTATATATTATTGTATTTATATATATTAATATGTTTATTAAAATAAAAATTATTAAAACAATATATTTGAATACATATAATAAGTTTATTAAAATAGCATATATATATTAATAAAAATATTTATATTAACAAATTTACACATATAATTTATATATTATTGTTTTTATATATATAAAAAAGTTTATTAAGATTAATATTATTTTCATAATATATTTAAATAAATTAAATAAATTACATATATCTATATTTACATAAATATAAATATATGTGTATATATATATTTTCTGCACACCTCTATAAATTTTATGTTTACATATATTTATATAATAGTATGTACGTATGTATATTTAAATACATTTATCTCAAACACACACAAATGAAAATGTGTATTTATATAGTTATTTGTAACTGTTTATATTTTTTTGAATACACATATTATATATATATATACATATTATATTTATACGTACACAATTATATATATATATATTAAATATTTATATGAATATAATATATTATACATTTTATAAATACATTCATATATGTATACACAATATATTATACATATATATATTGTGAATTTTTTAAGAATATAGTTGGGGTTCATAACCCCTATGATATCTTAAATTAGAGGTGGTTTTGAAACCCCTATAATGTAAGACAATAGTGGGGGTTCAAGAGGGGGTTTTGAACCCCCAATAATGTCTTACATTAGAGGGGGTTTTGAACCCCCACTAAATGTCTTTCATTAGAGGGGGTTGTGAAACCCCACTATTTTCTTAAAAAACATATTTAGTTTAACACACACACATAACACCTCTTAAATCCAACTGAATATACATATATATGTGTGTGTGTGTGTGTGTGTGTGTCTAGAGCCTCTAACCAAATATATAGTGCATGTAACTAAATATATAGAATCACTAAAGTAGTGACATTTTTAACATAACCTTCCCTAAAATCCAAACTAAATAGTAAAACAATGCTAATAATTTTAGAGGGGGTTGTGGACCTCCTCTAAATTCGATGATTAGAGGGGGTTGTGAAGAACCCCCTCTAATGTTATAGAAAATGAATTTAGAGGGGGTTGTGAATAACCCCCACTAAATAAACCCCTCTAATGTACTGTTTTTTTGTAGAGTGTGCTTTATTTTTTACCTGAGTCATGGGAATCAGCAAGCATAGTTCGACTATTGATGAGGATTTATGGAATACCTCCCAATCGTTGATGTATTTTTTCATTATTACACTAATTATTGCCTAATCATACTTGGCATTGGCTTAGTGGGCATAACTTGACTTTTTATTAGGATGCCCTTTACGGGGTTTCGACCTAACAAGATTTACATATTTTCGGATCAATCAATGTTTTTTAATGAACTGATACTTGACTTTTACCCAGAGGTTCCTTCTTCGTATTTTCCCTCCAGCAAGTATAATGTCTTTTTATTTCTATGGAAGTTTGCAGCTCTCCCAATCAAACTTATTACTGATGTTTTAGGTCAAACACTTTTGACCAAACTTCATAGGGCAGGGCCCTAAATCGGGATCATCCACTGAGAATGTTCTAATATCTTTCAAACATGGAATATGGATTTTTATTAACCTTATATTTGTTATTTTGGACATGCATGAGGCTCAGGATCTTTTTTAGGCGTACAATGGTTGGAAATGACTCTCCTGGGATAAATTTTCCATTGATTGACGACTGTTTTTGTGGGAAACATAGGAAAATATATTAGGGAATGATTTTCATGGTCAAACAAAGGTGTTCTAAGGACACTATTCTTCCATCTGTGATGGACTAGTGGGGTTATGAAACCCCTTTGAATTTATTTTGATGTTGGGAGCCATAGCGGGTGATTGGACTGAGTAGTGGTGTATGAAAACATTAGGGATATTCATGTCTGCTTTGAGGGGGAAACTGTTCCCACACGGTTCTTACTTGCATGAGGGCGAGCTGATGAATGATATGTTTAGTTAGAAATCCTTTTTTTATGTCAGGGTTATCTAGAAATAGGAAGGTATGAAAGTTGTTATCCCAAAGTTTTACAAATCCAGGGGTGTGATAGAACATGATTTTCATTTGAGTATACGAAAAATTTAAAGGACTCTCCTAGGGACAAATTTTCCATTGATTGACGACCATTTTTGTGGGAAACATATGTAGAGCCTCTAGGGTATGATGTTCATAGTCAATCAAAGGTGTCTGCAGAACACTACCCATCCATATCTGATGTATATGGAAGATTATAGAGATTGGGAAGTTTCTTAATATAGTATGTGACCTTTGAAAAGAGGTTCACATGAACACTAAAAGGGCCATTTTGGCTAAACTTCTCCCATAAATGAGTGGGGGTACTCTTATTTTTTATGCAGATCAACTTTATGCATACATATGGGGTATATTTAGAAACCTCAAAAGAGACCAGAGGTAAACTAGACCTGTATGTTCTAATATATAAAAGATGTGTGTAAAGAGGAAAATTTAAACCATGACATTGAAGGACCTTGAATCATAAGGGATGTAACAAGTCTTGGAATCCATTGAGCATACTGAGATAGGATAGAACACTCCTGGGGGCGAATTTTCCTTTTATTGGTGACTATTTTTGTAGGAAACATATGCAGAGCCTCTAGGGAATGATGTGCGTTGTCAAAAAAAGGTGTCCACATGACAATGGACTTCCATATTAGATGGAATTCAAGGGTTATGGAGATTTAATATTACTAAATGAAAAAGTTTTGGGGTACGACAAGAGTGTATCCAGATATATTGGGGACATTTGGCATTCAATTTACTCATAGAATTAGGTATCCCTTACGATGATCTAGATCACACATAGGGTGAGGCATTCATACCATCTTTGGTGTACATGGTCATTTAACATCCCATGTACATGAAATGGGGTTATTCTTGGCAGAGGGGACCGTGACATGACTTTTAGGGTTGTGCTACTAGAAACAAATTCTGGGGCAGTTTTTCCATAATGTCACGATGTATCTCTTTCTATGATCCCTAAGCTCATGTGAGCTATGCTCGGTGTGAGAAAAGAGGGATTATGAGGACTCTAGGTCATTTCTTAAGAATAGAGAAATCAATATCAGAGGTAACTTTATGCTTAAACCATTTCTATGCGTTTTAACGTCATACAACATGCACAATTTTGGCCATGCATTTCAATGTCGTACGATGAGGATCTAATGATGTGCAATTTTAGAGTCATGTAGGGAGGAATATTATACTGTCATAAAGATCCTTAATAGTTTTGGGTTAATCACAATCAGGTTATTTCGACATTCCTTGGACATGAGTAATGACAGAAGATTTAAACCATAGTATCTGGGGAAAATTGAATTAGGAGAAATGACATGGGGCTTGGAATCCATTTGGAATACTGAGATAGGATATGGCTCTCCTGGGGATGAATTTCCCATTGATTGAAGACCATTTTTGTGGGTAACATATGCAGAGCCTCCAGGGCACGACGTGTATAGTAAAACAAAGGTGTCTGTAGGACACTGGCCTTCCGTCTCAGATGGCCTAGAATGATTATAGGGATCCATGTTTTCCCAGGGTATGGAGTTTGACAAGAAGGAAATACATGCCTAGGAATGTAAAGAATACCTAGACCATGATTAACCATGAACTACTAGATCTACCACATATGTCTAACTCATATGTATAGGGGGAAGCAAGATCTTGTGACCTCTAATTAGTGAGGGCATGTTCTGGATCTTGTATAACTAAGAACTGAGATACACAAAAATGTTGAAGAATTTCTCAGTTTATTATCATGCTGTTAGGAACTTTCATGGACTCCCTTTATTGGTCTGACCTACAGATGGGAAAGGGGAAAATTTTTAAATGATCGATGGGCCAGGATGCCAAATCCCAGCATCACTACGTATCTTGCAAGAGTAGGAATCAAGCCGCATGTAGTTTTGAATATTCTCTATACCGATCTGGATTAGTCCATGTATAAGGACATGTGAGAGAATTGTTTTATGAATGGGTCGGGATACCAAATACTATCATCACTTTGTATCCCTCAAGGGTAGAAAATAAATCTTACGAAGTTATAAATGTTCCCTGTACCAATCTGTCTTAGACATGGGGGTGGGAACATGTTAGGGAATTTTTGTTTCATTTGATATGGGTGTTGGGACTACCATATTCATTTTTAACTCATTTTCATAAGAGAGTCCTAACCACTGATCCTAGTCTCATGTGAGTTATACTCTATGTGAGAAACAAGGTGTGGACATGGGGTTTTCTTCATAGGTGTGAGGAGGTTGATGATATGATGGGGGTATTTTTTTGTGGGGTCTGGGCCAAGATTGAGGATCAAAGAATCACTATGTATCATGTGAGGAAAAAACTCATGCTATACATAGTTCTATGAGAGATCTTATAGTTTATTTTCATGCGATTAGGATTCCTTGTGCCATGTAGTTTGATGTCATGCAGCGAGGACATGACTCACAGTTTAATGTAATGTTTTATGGACTATTTCTTTTTTAGTTTAACATCACATGGAAAGAACTATGGATCGTTGTTCAAGGTCATAGAGTTTGAACCAAGGCATGGAGGTATTTCTACTCATTTTTTATACTCTTAGAGCTTGGGAAATTCCATCATTATTTTATTACTCATAGTTTAAGGTCTTAGAGCTTGGAACATTCCATCATTGTTCAATGTCATGTTATATGGATTAATACCGTAAAATTTAACATCATGTGGTTCTGATGATGAATCATAGTTTCATATCTTAGAGTTTGGACCATGGAACAAATACCATTCGTTTTATCATTATGTTGGTCAGGACAAAAACTCATAGTTTAGGGTCAGAGTGTTTGGACCAAGGCACGAGGGGATGCTACTACGCTGAGTACTTATTTAAGGACATCACATTTCTGAGATCCGTGATGATTTGTCCATCCATTGATATCGGGGAATATGCTCCACTACAATAGACCCAATGTATGAAATATGGTCTTTAACACATTGGTTCAAGCATTGGGGGCTTCCTTTTTAGTATCATTGGGGTTCTGAGGACTAATAACATTTCACATTCGAGGAGAGATATAAGGTAAACCTTTTTGTTAAAGGCTCATGCAATCCGGTTTTGGTAGATTTCCAAATGGTGTAATGCGTGTAGACTTTTTTCATCTAGATACTCCAACTCCTCATACCATCTTCGAGATTTCTTTTCCATTGAAATTTGTATCAGAAATTTCCACACAAGTGATACACTTGAATTTGGTTAGGAAAAACTGCCTCTTCCCCATATACGAGTGAGTGTGGGGTTTCCTGGGTGGTGGTGCAGGTCCTGGTTTGGTAAGCCCACAAAGAATCGAGATGCATATATAGACATGATTTCTTATCCTTATCACCCAACTTTTGGAGTATGTTGGAAGAAGTCTTGTTAAAATCCTCTCTCTACCCATTGGCTACCGCGTGGTAGCGGGATGATCAGTTGGCTCTGATTCCATACTCCTGGTAAAAGTTGTCCAACTAAACGGAGTAGAAGTTGGTGATGTTGTCCGTATGTATTGTTTGAGGGACACCGAATCTGGTAATGATGTTTCCATTCACAAAGATACTGATTTTTTCAACTTGAATTCTATACGGGGTATGGATTCAGCCCATTTGGAAAAGAAGTCAGTTTTTGTGAGTATGAACACGAATTACCTAGCTGTAGCAGGAATATATGGTTCCATAACATCCACCCCCAGGTGGAAAATTTCTAGGAGTACTTAGGAATATAAAGAAAATATAGGGGTCAATGGTTGAAATTATAATGAACTTTGTAGGAATGACCTTTTTCTGGTGAATACGACACAATCTTGTATCATAGTGGGTGAATAATACCCAAGCCTTCAGATCTGGTGAAAGAGCTTGGTTTCTAATTAGGCCATCCAAATGCTCCAGTGTGCACTTATTTCATGATGGCATCAGTCTCTTATCTATCAATGAACCTTTTAAGGACTCTATAAAGGCCTCGTTTGACGAGAAAAGTTTATTGGTTTACCCCATTATATAAGAAAAAATCGATTTCTTATCTTATGATCTGCTCCCTTCTATCCCTATCTATTGGGAGTTCTCTATTCCAAAGGTAATTTGTAATGGGCATCACCCAACTGGTGGTGTGACCATAAGTCTCATAGATGAGTCTAATTTCATTTATTTCCTCCGTACTTCTCTAGATAAATGGAAAGACCATTCGACAATGGGAAATGATAATGACCGTTTCATCCCGATCTAGATCAGCAAAGGATGTGGCTACATTTTCCAAAGCGTCAGATTGATCATATTATGAAAATGGGACATAGGAAAACATTGGTTCTGATGGGAATTTTCCATCTATTCTCGAACATGGTTCATAAAGGGGACCAATACTTATCTCTTAATGGCATAGTCACCATTGACTTGTTTGATGAATAGATCTTAATCACCCTTTATTTTTAGGTGTTTGGATTTCATATGAAGTTATAGTTTCAGGCCTGCAACGAGGGACTAATATTATGCTTCATTATTTGTACACCCTTCCAAAAGTAGGATAGAGTAAGGAAAGAAGACCTTTTTAGGGGATACATGTATAATTACAAACCCCACATTCTGGAGCTTGAGATCCTCCATCCTTTTTTCTATCAGGATTCGAGAAGCACCATTTAAGTACATTTACATTGTTTGGGGGACCTCCTGAATGGAAAAAACTTCTTCATCTAGATGTTCATCATCCAATGGTGTTCTTTATTCTGAGTGGTGGTCAAATAGGAAGTCTTCTAACACCTAAAATTTGATGGATTTTTGGGGTATGTATCATATGTAAAACTATTTTAGGATGACTGAAAATCCTGATAGGTTTCCATTTATCATGCGACAGCTGAGGAAATATTTGAGCAGGCTGAAGTGGGAGACCGAGTGGACCTCATGGTGCTGCCTGTAATGCCTAAATTTCTTGAACCACAAAGATTAGGTCTTGGAAGTTCCTTTCAAATTTTGAATAATGAGTTTCAGCATGAATTATTTTTCAGCTGAGGTAATATAGTCCATTCTCACTATTGGTATCATTTTTCTACATGAGGAAGGGACCTAATAACCATTACAGGGAGGTTACGTACAAAATGAGTGGTCTCCCCCAACCAGTGGCATCAGCATCGGCAGGCTTAGAAGATATTTTTTTAGATTTTCAAATGCTTCTTTTAAATCATTATCCCACTCATATGTAACTCTTTTCTTCATGATCCTAGTGAAAGGTAATCATTTAACCACCAGGTTGGCTATGATGCGTGGAATGTACGTAGGGTTCCCTTGAAGGCCTCTTAACTCAGTGAGGTTTCAAGGTGTGGACATGCCAAGAATTAATTTTTTCTTCTCGGGGTTGACATCTATTCCAAGATGGCATTTAACAAAGTTGAGTAATTTTACTACAGTAACACCTAAGGCACATTTTATGGGATTCATCTTTAAACCGTGCTGTCGCAATTTTTTGAAGAAATTTTCATGTTAATATGCATGGTTCGAGGGATTTGTTAATTTATACACCATGTCATCAACATAACACTCAAATAACTATCATGAGAAGGGATTGAATGTGCAAATCATGGAACACTGATATGTGGAGGTGATATTTTTCAGACCAAAGGGCATCACTTTATAATTGAAAACTCTCTGAGGGGAACTAAAAGTGGTATCTTCATCATTTTCATGGGCCCTCCGGATCTGGTTGTATCACAAATAATTGTCCATGAAAGAGAGGGCTTCGTATCCAGCTGTTGCATCGATCAAAATCTCTATCATCAGGACTAAGAAATTGTCTTTACGGTAATAAAGATTAATTTCCTTGATGTCAATGCAGATTCAAATATGCCCATTCTTATTTTTGACAGGGACTATGTTTTCCATCCATATAGGATATTAGACCTCCTGTATGAAGTTGACTTTGATCATCTTGTTAACTACAACCTCTATTTTTGAATCATACGTTGGGTGGGGTCTTCTAGCTACCTGCATATAGCCCCAGTGGTCTTCTGGTATGTGTAGAGGATGAGTGAAGACTTCAGGATTGATGCCTGGAATTTTTATGTAGTTCTAGGAAAACACATCTTGATTCTTCTTTAGGAAGGAGGTTTATGCCTCCTGTTCCCCAATAGGAATGGCCACACTAATTAGAGTGGGTCGCGAGTCATTTTCGATACCCGTATTTATCTATCTATGTTCATCGATTATGGTGGATATACGTTGTTTGAATTTAGGAGGGATATCATTAAGGTCTTATTCTTCGTCATCGTCGTCCTCCTCCTCCTATTTTTTTTCTTCATCATCTTCATCTTCTTCCTCTTGTGATGGGGAAAGGAATTTTGTGACGAACTCTCCAATGTCGGGAGAGAAATCTTCTTTTCCCCTAGTGAGTAAGGAGGGAGTTGTTTGAGGTTCCTAGGATTGGTTGAGAGTATTTTTGGTAGGGCTATTCCTGTCCCCATAGAAGCCAGTCTGTTCTTCCGTTCCTTTGGACTTGGAGGTCATAACAGAAACCATGAAGACAATTGATTCTACATTCGGACTTGTACTTTTGCATTCAAATGGATTTATGTGTAATACATAATATTCCCCAAGCTACTGTAGGGGGTCAGCAGGGGCCATTTACAATCCATTTGGGGAATTGATCAAATCAATGTCACTGACCAAAATATGTTTTTATTATGATTCATAGAACCCATGCGTCGATATAATGCGACTCACAGGACACAAACATGGATTTATCGGTGTGTAATGTTTCATTTTTCCCATTAGTAAAATATTTGATGCACTAATGGTATGATGAAGGAATTACAACATGCTGATGAAGCAAAGGCCTCCCTAATAGGACTTTGAAGGATGTACTTTTCCATACTACCAAGAACACAGAATCTGACATGAGTTCTCTAATCCATGTTTTAATCATGATTCATCGTAATAGATTCTAGTTTCTTTTTTTGTATCCCTGAAAATTTGTAGTGAAAGGGTGTCAAGCGGTCTTCATCACAACCCAATCAATTAAGCATTCATAGTTGGAGGAGGTTGAATCCGAATCCATTGTCGCTGAAGAGCCTTTGGAAATCAATTCTATTTATCTTTCTAGACACATAAAAGGGGTTGATGTGCCCTAGAATAAAGGAATCTTCATCCATGACTATAAAGGAGATGATGATGTGACATTATTAGGGACTGATCTCCATATGATATAATTTTATTACTGAAATATTGGCCTCAGACTCTTGGGGACTTAGTAATGCTTCAACGAGTGCCTCCCTATGAACTACGGAGAAGTTTAGTGCATCCAGGATTGGCATATTTTCTGGTACTGAATCTAACTTCTTTAGAATATCATAATTCTTCTATAAAATTCAGCACTTCCCAACTCGAGGTTTCTCTTTCACAGACACTTTAGGGGTTTGGGTTTTGGATGTGAATGGTTTAACATTTTTGGTGGGAGTTGGTGGTGCTGTGACCTTTTTCGGGTTTGGCCAAACTGGTCCACCCATATGCCTTGGAAGATTTTACACTTTTCCATCCCATGATGGATATTCCAAGATAATTAGGATTGGATTTCTTTTTGACAGGGGAAGAGGATAATTTCAGTTCTTGTTGTGTCTGCCGGAGGGTCCAATCGGGAGTTTCCACGGTGTTAACAGTTTGACTTGTGCTGTGGCCATGAATTTGAATCCTGCCATGATTATTACTTATAGGAAACCTCCATCCTATGTGGCCTCTTCCTATGTGTCTTCAGTTGGGTGTAGAGAAATCAGGTTTGTGGACACAGTCTCCATTCAGGAAGGGGTCCATCAAGTGAATGACATTAATGGAGCTGAAGATTAGTTCTTGATCTGACACTATTTCTATCAGAGTGTCTTCTTCTAATGGTTCCATTTTCCAGGGCAGTGCCCACTGTACAATTTTGCGGGGCGGTGCACGTTGTTACGGTTGGAGGGGTGGTGCCCATTTTACCAAGTCTGTTGACATGAAATCTGAAAGAGTCAACACTAAAATCGACTTTAGTGTCATATCATCTTTCTTCTCTTTTATTCTTCCCTTCCGAACTTTAGAGGACCATGTGGCCAAGGAGGATGACTGTGTTGTATCAAGAGATTTTGGGGGAATAATTGGTTGGCTAAACTAGATCTGGGGGACTCCAAGGACTTAGTTGATTGTTTTATGGGTCATCCAATTGTCAAAAAATTTATCCCTCTTACCGAAGACAGTTTTCCATTCTTCTTCATCTCTCAAGTATGAGGTGGAAACATACTCCACTTGTGCTAGTGGTAGGCCTAACTTGACTTTCCTAGAATTCACCATCTTTTGCAGAAGATCCTTGGAAATGAAGCAATCTTGAATTGTGTATTTAGGTATATGATAATAGGGACAATAATTTGGACTGTCTTCAAGACCTACTTCATCAGATCGCTTTGGCTTCGGTAGCCGGAGAAAGTTACAATTCATGGTGGCTATGAAATTTCTGAAGACCTTGTCATCTAGAAATTAATAGACTTTATTTCTTCATTATTATAACTAATTTATTTTAAGACCACTTCGCTCATCTTATCGAGCTGGAAGAGGTTGTTGGTGCCCAGGGGGTCCTGCACAATTTGTTAGGGGCCTTGCAACTAGAGATGGTGTTGGGGTGGCATAAGCGTGATATAATCCACATTAGTTTTTCACATTATGTTTCCAATGGCTGATGGGGCCACTTGGGACTTGAGGTTGGTCTGTTAGAAAGAGTATTCTACCTTTGGGAAATGTAAGAGAAATATATGAACCCACATGTAAGTTCACTGGGATGATTGGTGTTCTGAATTCATCATGGAGGTTATCGATTCACATGGCAAGCATCTCATCTTGGGGGAGAGTCCAGTTCTGGGAATAAGTTAGGACTTTCCACCTAGAAATGAGGTCTGAGACTCTTTTGTTCTCTCGACGATTGCAGTTCATGAGGTAACTTACCATTGTCTTAGGCAGCGTTGAACTGAATTGGAAGAGAAACTATAGCCAGAGGTTGTCCTGACCTGTGATTGAATTGTCAGGCAGGCTAGTATACCATACGAAAGCCGAGCCCTGCATGGTTCAAACGAAGAACCTATTTTTTACTAGTTCTTGCTACTCTGGAGTGCCCATTATGGGGTCACAACAAGAGGAATAGTGCATTAAATTATTTTCTGGGTCCCCCAAGATATTGAATACCAGGAATACGAGGTTCATGAAATTTCGTAGTGGAAGAACATTACTCACCATATCGGGGTAGGGTTTTCTCTCTAGTTGTATCAGTGCGTGTCAGACCTCCATGGATTTCAGTTGAGATATTAATTACTCAACAATATTTAAGATTAATTTATGCATAACCTATCGGGATTGATCTTGGGCTGGGGCAGCCATGGAACAAATTGGGTATGCCTGTGCTGCTGGAATTTGGAGTTGATACCCACCTGAAGGTATTATTTGTGGGTTTACTGGAATATATTTTGTTTTCCATCCGAGTAGGGGAAGTCTTGATTTTCTTCTGAGGAAAAGTTGAACTGATCTTTGAGCTTTACTTCATTCACTGGGACGAGTTTCTCTAGAATGGGAACCACATTTGGGAGCACCTGCTAACATTCTTCAGGGGGAACAAATCCAAAAAGGTAGCTCCCTCGACGTATCTCAGTATTAATTCGTCTGAGCACTATAATTTATTCCTCCTACTTGGAGAACCTATCATCGAGGGTGAGGTATGAATAATATAGGGAATAAGGAGGCAGTTCATTGATGACCTATGATTTATTATTCTCCTTTATGGGTTTTTTTGGAGGATGTAGCAACAAATTAGCTGAGGGGATGCCAAAATTTATGACTGATCTCTAGTTTCAATTATGCACACCATCAGGGTTGGTGTGGGATTCCTCTAGTAGGGAACCATCATCCTTCACATAATATAACTCTGCATCATTTCCTTTGTGATCCGTGGGATTAATGTTTTCCATGTTCACTGAGGCATACCGCATTGGGGGTGGTGTACCCAGTGCCGAATTGTAGGATTCCTTTCTATGTCACTTTTTGGACATTGTAATTCCATTCTTTGTTATTTTTTGGTTTTCTTAGAAAATATTGTCCCTAAGGGAGCCATGGTCTTACCTCTTAATACACATTTGTCTTGGAGGGTGCGAACCACAAGAAAGGGTGGAATGGGTAATTCCTTTTTCCATTGTTCTTCCTAAATATTGGAAGATAGACATTCTCTGTGTGGGGACTTGAGGTAAAAATTCCACTAGACCTGCAGGCTGGGGTTGTTCACATTCTTCCATTGATGTGATACATCCAAGATTTTTCGGTCTTATGAGGGAAAATTGATTTAATAATTCCCTCATACCTGTGGGTTGGGGTTGTTCCTACATTGCAGCGGAAACCACCACTATTGCTTCCTTTTCAATTTCAGACACTCTCAAGTGGGTGTGATCCAAGTTTGACATTGGGTTTTCATATAGTATATGGTCTTTTGAAGACATGAGAACTACTTGTTGGTTGGCTTCCCTTAGGCGGGAATCCTGATTGATGTTTCTCTTTTCCTGACTGAGAATATTTTCTATGGCTTGATCCCCTCTGTCGTGATGATTTTGAGACTTACTCTAGACCGTTCTTTGGTGAGTATCCCATATTTCCTGAGTAGGAGTTTCATTTGAATTCTTCCTATGGGTGAAGAAATTGTAGGCTGTCATTTCCAATGGGGCCGGCTATAAGGGAAGAGGGGTGAAGTGTAGAGATCCATCTTCTCCCCATCCCCGAATTTGACCTCTAGTCCGAGAATATCTAATGAGGTGGCGTAACTTATGTAGTTCATGGAGGCAATCCAATTCAAGATTTTTCTTAAACATTTCTGATTTTGGATGTCCTCCTGACTAGAGGGCTTCTGAGTAGATTAGATAGTGAATCTCCCCAATCACGTTGACTTGGACCACATACCCTTCATAGGGAAATAATTTTTCTTTTAGTTAGAAAAGGGTCAACAACATATTGAGGCAAATGTCAGGCGTTCATTCCCCAAAAAACTCTCCTAGTATGTCAAAGTGAGAAGTAGATGTAGACCAATACATCACTGGTATATTATCCATAGCCAGTTGTATTCTCACAATGAACATATCTTGCTTTTGTTCTTCCGAAGGCTCCTCCACTTGATATACCCAGCTCGACTGCTTCTTAATAATTTCGTTCCATGCAGCCAAGCTAGTGGGAGCCTCATTGATTTTAGGATGGCGTGGGAGTGGCTCAGAAGATGAGTGTGGCCCTGGGCCATCCTATGGTTGAGAAAGAATATCACTATTTATAGACCGAGTGCCCGATGTGTCTAACTCAATAATTCTGAGCACCTCAACATAAGAAGTCTTTCTCACATTTGTTCCGAGAAGGGGACGAATTTATTTCCAGTATAAATTGTGATTGTGGGGAGGAACTTTAAAATTGATTTTGTAATGAAGAGGGATACTATTGCAACATGATGCCCAACTATGGGGAATGTATTTATGATGCATACCCTAGAAAGGACCTACTGGGTGGGATATAGCAAGGGGAGGACATTCATGCTACATGATGTCACTGAGTGGAGTACATTCACAACAATTGACATTACGGGGAGGGCCTTCGCAATGATAGTCATTATGGGGAGGACTACCATCATGACTTGATTCATGGCTGTAGGGAGAATTTATGCAGTTCACATCTTGAGGAGGGAATTTAAAATATACTGTAATGATGGGAGGACCTTCCCTTTAATTGGAATTACTATGAGGATGACCTTCACAACAACTAAAATTGTTGGGAGGGCCTTCGCAATGTCAACCATCATGGCAAGGACTACCATCATGAATTTATATCCGACTACACGTAGAAGAATATCATCCACGTATAACCTAGGGAGGACCATCAAGGATGAAAACAGAAAGGGGAGGACCTTATTGTAGTCTTGTCTTCAGGATGAGGGAGGGATACCCCGATGTTCAATAGGAGATAGACTCTCGTGATCGATCATTCAAAGACCACAGAGTGAGCCCCCAAGGGTTCTATAGGGAGGACCTTCAGAGCTATTGGTTGCGACATTACAGGGAGGGATTTAGAAACTGCTACTTCCCATTCCATAATTTTTTAATGGATAGATAGAGTCTTTATCTTTCATTGATATATATTTGAGGGTGTTAGGAACCCCATATTCTAGTAGAGTTGGATCATGTATGTGCTCTTTATTTTTCAATCGCCTTTGCCATGTTTTATTTTGGGTGCTCTCTTACAGGAAACCATGGCCATTTTATATTGGTAATGGGATTCATATACAAGTAACTATCTTGTTGGGTCCTGAAATGTCCTTGCGATACGCCAAAGAACATCTTGAGTTTTGGTAGGAATATACGTTTTCCCTGGAGCGGCCACCATGTTGGACCGACATCCCCTAGTTGGAACGAATATTTGTTCTCGATCCAGTTGTCTATGTATCATGTGATATTTCCTTTGACCCTCCTGGAATAGAGCAGGGATGTATAACTACTTCTGGGTGACTAAATCATTTGGCGAGTGAATCATCTCCTTCAAGGAAACCATGTCGCGGGCCGAATTTTTCACCTTTTCTACCGATGCAATAATATCATAGCATGTTTTGAGGATATGGTCTAAGATCCTTGAATTATCTTCCATAATTTCCAAAATGTGATGAGATACATCTTTGGCTGTAACATGTGTGATGGACAATTCTGATGATGGAGTAGGAGTTTGTTCTTTCTCTAGTCCTCCATGAGTTTCTAGTAGATACTGGATGTTCTCTTGTGCCAGGATAGAGAAACAAATCTACCACATGTTGTCTTCTATTTTTTCCACTAAATTTGACTAGTGGTATTTATATTCACAAGTGGGGATTTTTATCTTCTCACTTTCCACTGTATTTGTATCATGTGTTTTGTATGCATCCGAAAAAATTTGACTCGGTCCATATATGATTGCCTCCCTATTTGGATGACAGGATTGATATGCATCAAAAGGTATTTGTGCCTGCGTATAGCTGGTTTCTTCCCTATTTGGTTAATGGTCATGTTGTGCATTATTAGATGTCTGTATCTACCTATAGTTTGTCACTTAGTCTACATGATGAGATTGGTGATCACTAGCACGAATGTGCATGTACTCATATTGTGCCACCCTATTTCTGTTGTGGGATTGAGTGGAGGGGGGAGAGACATATGTCTGCCTATTGAATGCCGCCAAATCAGTATGGTGGAGTTTCTCATCAGGAACCCGGATGATGGCGTGTTCCTGATTATATACGCGTCAACCATGGCGGGCATCCCGAGGGACCGAGTCTCCTGGACTTTAGCAGGTGCCCTCGGCATTAGGTCCTCTTCAGAAGGAGGAGGCCTAGTCACCTGATGTTTATGGATATGCTCTTTGGTGGGGGCCCATGAGTAGGACCCCTATGTATTTGAGATGAACTTGTTAGCATCCACTTCATCTTCCTTCCTTAGATAAGGGAGGTACTCATCGTCACGTTCTGGGGACAGGCTCCCAAAACGGTTTGAGACGACCACCGGGGCCACCTTTAGTTGGGGTGCCAGACACGGATTTGGAAGCTGCTGGTGAGTCTTCGCATGCTAGAGGGCTTGTCTCATGCCCTCCAGCATAAGGAGAGTACCATTTCGGTGGTACTCCTAGATAAGCATGTTGGATTCCCAGCGTTGAAGATGCTGGAGTTTATCATCATCTATGGGTGATGCTGACATAATCCATATAATAAGGCGCTATAGAGGTTGTCATCAACTAGGGGGGATAGAAGGTGAATATATGTTGGGATCGGGCCCACAATATGGGTTTTCTATATATCCTTGAGAGAGGAATCAGAACCCAAGAAGTTCATATTTTTTAGGACTTATACATAAAAGTTACCCATTTGAGGGGGCATGATGAGGTGGACCCTTTTGGATGGGCCCCCTTTTGATCTTAGGCTTTTAGGTGGGAATTCTATGTATCTTAATTGGATTAGGAATCAGAGTCCTCATAGTTCAGATTTTTTTGTATGTTTTAACCATCACAAACCTCTAAGACCACTTGAGTCTTACTCGGTGTGAGAAATAGGAGGATGTGAGATATCCAACTAACCACATGATTATTCTTCTACTGGTGAAAGAGGAGAGCCTATGATGGAAGAGGCTAGGGTGAAAACAGGTGAGGGTATAGAGTGATGAGCCATTAAATGTGAAATGAAATTATTGGTCATGCAACTCAGCCTTAGAAGATTGGGGATTTACCTTAGTGGGAGGGAATTGAAACACGTTCTAGGAAAGGGGAGATGTTTCGTCCCCATCAAAGGATATAGGAAAATAATTCCTTTGACTGATCACTATTCCAAATTGAATGTAAAAGAAAGTGATCACCCTTATTCCTTAGAATGAGGAGGTTCAGGTCAGTGTCATAGGGTTGGAATCTGGGTTACCATGGGAATGTAGACCCACATGCATTTTTGAAGCCCGAACCATTATGGGGAGAGCCTCTGTGACTCCACTTACTATGGGTATGTGGACTTAAAGGGGTGTGATGATGCACCTGATGGTTTGATCATATGGGGCCCATGGATTTAGAGGAGGCTTTTTCTGGATGATAGAGGACTGGTTCGCGGAGGGATTATGGAAGACTTGATGGTAATGGAGGGGTGAGGTTGGAACCAGAAGAAATAATACCCAAAAACACCCCATTCTGTGTACTGATTAATTATGAGGGATAGGGAGGCTCTGTATACCATAGCGGTATACAGGCAGAGGATCCATCCGTGTATTGATTTGGTATGCGGTCTTGGGTATAGCCCACCGCGTACCATATTGGTACATGGACCATAATTCCGGTTTAGGTTCCATCGATGTATTGATGTAGTACATGATGCCTGGTTCAGTCCGCATAGCAGTACACTACACGAAGCACCATTTTGAATGAGTTTCTGGGGGATTATCATTTTAGGGGAGTTCATTTGAGAGAAGTATTTGATTTGAGGTTGTAACATTTAGGTTTGTGGTTCTATTATTATAACTCAATTCCCCTGTTTTATGGTTCACGACCGACTGTACCTGCGGGGATTGTGGTTCGTGGTTTGGGCTTTACCAATGAGTCAAGACAGATTCCATAATATTCTTCGAACTCATTCTTCCCTCTTTCGAGTCCCCTTTAATATTTCTTCATCTATCCTTCCTACATCAACTTCCTTTTGTGCTCCTATTATAGAGAATTGAGACAATTGTATCCATTGGGCATGTGATATCATTTACAGAGGACCATGCCGAGATATCCTGACCCGTCGAATACAGGGTCAATCAGTGTTTGTGAAGGCTTTAGTTTTCAGTGGACCCTGTTGGTTTACTTTATCTTCGAACTAATGAGTTTGAAGAGTAGTATGAGGCTGACCTTTATGAGCATGAGTCCTTTGGTCGACACGGTCACCGGTCTTCCTTGTTCACTGAGGATCTCTTCGCGTGGCAGTGGTTCGTGACTCATTTCTCATACCTAGTGGTTCACAGTCTAGGCGGTCCCCAGACCTTTCCCAGTGATGGTATGTGGGCCACATGATTTTTTTGAAAACTTGAATTCATTGAAGTTTCTTCTAAAATTTTCAACTCAATTTGAGTATGTTCACCTTGATAGACTTGTAAGAGTACATTATTCCTTCTAGAACATGATTGTGGGGGCATTTTCTTCCATTGGAATTTTCATGACCCTACAATGTGAATGACTTGTATTTGTTTGATACGTTTTAGGGAGAAATTATTCACCCCATCTCTTAGAGTTTATTGTTATCACATTTGGTAACATCAGTTGGAATCAATGTCAAGATCTACTCCAATATATCATTATTTTGTTCTATATTTTTCATATATTGCTTAATAAATGTCTAACAGAATAATAATTCCATATATTTTACACTGTTGTTTCATAAATAATAAAAATTAATTTGTATTAAAAACATGGGAAAATTATTATTTTTGCAACTAGTATCAAATGAAATGAAATTTAAATTCTATTTTATTTTATAATTTTAAATGAAAACTAAAATAATGTATTTTAATTTGTTATTTAGATTAAATTTTATTTTTATATAAATATTTAAATTTTTTATAAGCACCCCTAAATTAATTCTAGCTAGTTGAGGACCTTTAGAACCCATACAATCCTATATTTTGAGTAACCCAAGTAGTGTAGTCCAATCCCAAGTGTAAATCCATACTAGATTTTCCCAACATTAGGATAGGTTCAATAACCTAATGTAGATCGAATTTATCACATTGAAACCTCCATATAGAATCTAGATCTAGAGTGTCCCAATTTAGCAAAAATGACTTCTCCATTTAGCCATTATAAGGAAACATACTGATCGAGAAATCACCTAGTCACACCCTCATTGTTGAATAAATTAATCACTAGTAGAATTTTATCCCCTATATACTAACTTATTCCTAGATAATGTAAGTATATTAGTATATCTAAGGAACCAGTAAACTAAACATAAAACTACATAGAGACACCAGACTATAAAAGATTTACTCCAATAATAATCAACCACCGGATACAAGTTTTCTAGTAATGCATCTCTAAACTAAGTCTAAGCCGCACCGATCAACTAGATATCAGAAAAGAACCATATTTTGGCAAATAAATGTTGTTATAGATCAATTTAACTATCTATATTGGGAATAAAGATCCCAAAAATATTATTTAGACATGCAGGAAACCACCTTCCATGATCTAGAGCAACCTAGCTTGATGCACACTCCCCAGGGGAAAAACTCAACAGAGACTAGTATAGAATTCCCAAGTAACAATGGAATTCAATGACCACATTATTGATTTGACAATTTTTTTTGTTTTATTTGAGAACGTCATGATATCACACATAACATACCATATAAAACCTCCAAACTCACACTCCCAAATCTGGTGCTAAAAACAAGAACATTAAATTTCTATTTTTGTTACCTATAAAGGTGACCTAATTTTCACCATAAAAAACTTACAATATCAAAAGGATAAATTATATAACTTATATTATCAATTAAATTTTTGGTTTTGAGTTTTAGATAATTAAGAAAAACACTTACATAAACAATACCAATGAATTCAAGAGAGTACCTTTCCCACTATACCCCGCTTTTCATATTCCATATTAGGTCATCAAAATCATCTATATGAAACCATTATAGACCTAATTAGTTCATCATAAAATGTGAAATGTGATTTTATTTTATCTATGGTATTAAAAAGAATCCAATGGATCTATTTTATTATGTTATTTGTGACCTATAATCCTAGTGGATCAATGTTAAGCATGGTCATTTTAGACCTCTATCAAATGGACCAATCCAATGCCCATGGTATGTAGACCTTGAAGTTTTTTGTTTGAATCCCTAAAAACCATGTCACTAACCCAATGAAAAATACATGACCCAACCTTCAATGTAACATCCATCCAAACATGAAATATTCTATTAGCTTCCACAATTGATAGAACAGGCTACCACCCTCATTATCATCACATCATCTACCACCATCTCACCAATTTTACTAGCCTTCACGTCTGATGCCCTCATGGTAATCCATTCATATCTCCCATTATGGAAACCCCAAATTAAAGTATATGTGATGCTTTTGTGATTATCTAAATGGCGCCTTGGGATCACACCCAACCCCACCACCCTCTGTTGGTATAGTCACCCACCACATGATGAGGGTCATCATGCTAATCCTTCATCAAGTTAGTGGAAACACCACCCTTGTGGAATAAAACTACCTCTATAAGGACCAATAATACTTAAATAAATATATTTATTTATGATATTCCATGTGGTGAATATGGAAGTGGTCTCACAGAAAGAAAAAGTTAGATGATAAAAACCCTTAAATCGAGTCCATAATTTTTTCTATGCCCTTAAACTACTATATAATAAGGTTAAATATATTATTTTATATCCTAAAGATGTTTTACAAGATTAAGAACTTATATTTAAATGATTTATTTTTAATGACATATTAAAATACTCAATCAGTTAAGTCCATGTCAGGTGTTTTGAAGACATTCAGGTCATTATTTCAAGACGGATTCAGTGTGTTGACCATGTCAAAGAGGTCATTATTTTAACATATAATGAATAATAATCATGACTTAATTATCATATAAAGTAATTAATTTTACTTTTTAAACTAATCAAGATGTATAATTGAGAGAAATGATGTACGTTATGATCATAGAGATGATAGGCCAAACGTATGCTTGATTAAAATTTCTATTTTTCAATGATAATTAGGGAAAGGATATATGTAATATATAAAGTATTATTTCATTTAATATAATTATATATATCATCCATGTTGAGTGGTGATGATAATAGAGTCACTTTTCTTTGTTAAGGTGGTAGTCCACATGTACAAGAACAATGTTATCATTTTTAGTGAGTGAAATGGTAAGAAAGAAAATGATATATTATCTTTATATAATGATAAATATGTCATTAATATAATTATTATTTCATTTAAATCAAATATATTATTTATAATTATACTTTTTTACCTTTTATTTAAAACATTATAGATAAATTATTCCCATCGCTTCGTGCGGTGGTTATCCTCCATACACACGAACAACATTATCACACCCCCACTGAATAGAATGTAAAAAAGGTATATGTGATATAATAACTAAAAAAGTAAAACTTTGATATAAATACCATATATATACTTTTAATTTATCATTAAAAAAATCTGTGAGAGGCATTAGTGGAAAAAAATGACATCGGTTTGTGAGGCGGTAGTCTTCTTTTCACACGAATGATGATTTCACATACCATTGAATGGAATGGGAGATGGATTTGGGATATTACATTAATATAAAACATATTATTATACAGAGGATTAATATTTTATCATATTATCATAGTTTCATAATATTTTAAGGAGGCGAAATAAGGAAAAAATGTATTGTTAAGAATTTTAAATCTTCTGAAAGTACTTTTTAGGATTTTACCTGAAGTATTCCTAGGAAAGTTTTTTAAAAAAGAGAAGGATTATTGGATGATGATAGAGATTTTTGGACTATGATTTTGTATAAAATAGTGGTTAAAGGTGTGGATAATAGAGTATATTTTTTGACCTTTCATTAGTGAGGTGAGTGGCACACTTTTAATGTTTCATAAAAAGGCGTACCCACATTTTTCACATGAAAAATTATAAAACATAGAGAATTATCTATCCTTATACATTATAGGGTTTATATATGTCCATTAAATAGTTTTTAGACAACTTTTTAGGTCATTTTACTCATATGTGTTTAGTTTAACCCCCCAAAAAAACACGTTTTTACCTTAACTATGTTAATTGTTTTTAATGTTTTAAATATTAATTATAGTCAAAAATTAATTTGAACTTATTAGAAGTTAAATATTATTATAATTAAATATATTGAATTAATTTTAGAAAATTCAATTCAAATAAGTGGAGAAATTAAATTAAAAAATTAGACACTCAAACGTGATGAAAAAGTGGGTTTTCATAAAGTGTATTTTTCAAGAAAAAGATGATTTTCTATTAAAAATTTGATTAATAATAATCATTTTTTGAATATAAACTAATATTTATTGATATATAATTATTAAATTTCAATTAAAACATTTTTGATTAAGTATTATGTTAATCTACTAATAATGAGAAACATTATTCACTTTAAAATAGTTTTTTTTTGAAAAATTCATTTTTAAAACACATAAACAAACATACACTAAAATCCAATATAATGTTGAATCATAAGTAATTAATTAGATTTTATACAACTGAAAAAATAAATATTTTTATTTAAATCACAGTTAAAACATATTGTTACATTTTATTTCATTAATTTGATGAAAAGAAAATATAATTGTTTTTATAAAAAAAGGTATTTTTCAATATTCACTGAAAAATAAATATTTTCTAAAAAATTACATAAATTTTACCCAAAGTTAATTTTATTTTCCAATTTCAAAAATTAATTTTATTTTATCAAATAAATTTCTTATATTTTCAAAAATTAACTATAAAATTTCCTTAAAAAAATAAAAAATAATAAATTTTTTGATGAAATCCTATTTTTGAAGATTAAAATTATATTACTAAAAATTGATATATATTTTAATAATATATATATATTATTTATATTATTTAAGAAATATATATATATATATAATAAATTATTTAATACTATTTTGATCTCTCATTTTAACAGTTATGTTATATCATTTATATATTTCATGTGTCGCTTAACCTCAATGATATGTGTTGAACATGCTACCGAACATAATTTTATTTTCTAAAATCTCAGGGTGTTACATCCTACCCCATTTAATAAATTTCACTATCAAAATTTGAAATTTATCTTCATAATCAAAGTTTTGATATTTGAAGATAATATTTTTGTCGTCCCAAATCATAAAAAGGGTTAACGAAACATATTGTTGAGAACATAGAAAGAGAATATGACGGTCATATAAAATAGGACATAATAGGTTTCCAAATAGATGAACATAGGTTGGAAGTTATGATTTTGTCATAGAATAAAAGTATATATAATTATGTAGAGTGGTTGAGATAATTGATCATATGAAAGTGAATGATAAATAAAAATTGAAATAACTAGAAACCATAAATCTATAATTAGTGAAAAGACCATTGGTTCATCAGAAATAGAGGTACTATGATAAAATAATTGTTTCAAGAACATTTTCCTAGATTTTATGGATTATTTATTCATCTAGACTAAAAAATAGAGAAATAAACTTACTAGACATTAAAATTTTAATTCTTTATCCAATTCCCTTCATAATATAATCTTTTTCTCCAAACGACAAGTATTAAAATGAATTTTTATGCCTAAGGCATTAAAATTGACTTTTAATTTCCAAATAACCATAAAAGGTACAATAAGATATTCCACCGATCTTTTGAAATTAACCAAAACCAAATGTTTTAGCACATGATTATATTATTACAAAAATGATTAAAAAATCATATAATTAAATAATAAATTAATCTTTAAAATTAAAAAGCAATACCCAAAGATCAAGAAAAATCATTCCTTAATAGCCTTAAAATCTAATAATGTTTTAACCTTAAATTTTATCTCATACAATTCATATATTATTCCCAAAAATATGGTGATTTTTTTTATAATAACATTAATCACTCAGTCACCAAATCACTTTCCAATCTTATAGTTATATATATGATTAAACTTGTTTTCCCATAATTACCTCAATATCCCAAATCATTTAAACCCTATAGTTTATCAATACCTTTAATATTATTCCCAAAAAATTTATATTTAAAGTTAACCTCAAACCAATGATTTATATATACTTTAGCCTAATAAAATATCTTCTAATGTGTCCTTAATCACATTAAGATATCATCACGTATATCCTCAAAAGTTGTGTCTAAGACATTGACCATATGATCGACCATAATATTATATAACTATGAGGGTATCAATAACTATTAATATAACCTCACATAATTACATACTAATCTCCAATGTTATCAAAACCTTTCCTCTAATACTAACTATAACAACCCTAAACCCACTCTTTAGGATTCGGTGCTAAAAATATAAACATTACATTTCCATCACTGTTAAAGATTTAGGTAACCTAATTTTCACTATCCAAAACATAAAATATAAAAAGGAAATATTAGATCACTTACACTCTCAAGTACCTTTTTTATAGTTTTATAGAATTAATAAAAGCTCTTATATAAAAAATACCCAATAATTCAAAATAGTATCATTCCCACTATACTGATTTTTTAAAAATCTATATTAGGTCACTAAAATAATCCATATAAAACCCTTATAGAAAAAGTACATATAACATAAATATTTATAACATGGGAAAAATTAAATATAACAAGGGTGATATCAAATGTATAGTTAGGGTAAATGTTAAATTTAAGAATTGAATATCATCAGTGAGAATAAAAAGAGTATAATGGTATGCCGACATAATCAAATTTCATGAGTATTACATAATAATTTTCATACCCATAAATTAATTGATTGTTAAGCATGATAACATGGGAAAAGGCGTAAAAAGGAAAGGGTCATCAGAATCAACAATCATGAGCCATGTGATATCAATATTCATAATAAGAAACATTATAAACACATAAAAACCATAAATTAAATTTATTGTTATATTTTGGACATCATTTAAATTCTACTCATACAATCACTATTACAAATAGAATAACCATAAGGTTGACTTTCAAACCCAATGTATTAGAGTGACATTTGGGAGTACCCCTAATATAAGGTACAACAAACTCTCCAAGTGCTATTTGTGTTCACCTATAAAGTAAAAAATTTATAATAACCACAACATCAATAGATTACATATATATATTATTTTATTAATAAAATCATTAAAAATTATTAATTGACCCTTGGAAGAGAAACAGGTTCCATGATAATTTCATTGAAACAAGATTAACCCGGGTAAAATAAATGGGTTCCATGAAAATATCTTTGAAAATTGACTAACACGTGGGAAAGAAATGTTTTTCATGAAAATATATATGAAACATTATTAATCAATGGGAATGAAAAGTGTGTCATGACAATCTCTTTGAAACATGATTAACCCATGGGATGGAAAATGGATCCATGAAAACTCTTTAGAAAAAATAATATTCCATGAAGATAAAGAATAAGTATGGTATCAATAAAAAATATCTCAATTGTAGGATAAGTATTAAATTTTTTTTATGTTGAATAATTTAAATAACATTAAAAAATCATTAAAAACTTTTTTTGAATAAAATAAACATTTCACTTTGAAAATCACTTAAACAAATATAATAATTAATAGAGTATTTTGAAAAAAATATTCCTTTAAAATAAACTTGGATACTTTTAATAAATGAATCAATGAAAATAATGGTCAATATGGAGGGAAAATACATTTATTATCTACACATTAATACTAATATTTCCTTTATATTTTTGATAAAGGAAAATGGTTATTTTTTGAAAAACAGTAACAAAATTCCTTTTAATTTTTTTTTTAAAATTAAATTTTGAGTAAAAATGAATGTAAAAATCAATTGTACAATATTTTTTAATTTTTTTATAGAAAAACTGTATTTTGAAAGAAAAAGGATTTTAAAAATAAGAGATAAATTAAGTTTATTTTTATAAAAATATATATTTTTTAAATCAATTTTTAAAATCTAAAAACTGCG
This sequence comes from Viscum album, assembly GCA_963277665.1. NCBI lineage: Eukaryota > Viridiplantae > Streptophyta > Magnoliopsida > Santalales > Viscaceae > Viscum > Viscum album. The sequence continues at coordinate 114,455,110 of OY728156.1, read as the reverse complement.
AACATAAAAAATAAACCACATTGATTGAAAATAAATATGGAAAAATATAAAGAAAATATCATGTAATTGAGGCTTCATGGTTTGGGGAATTTTTTTTCTTTCTATATTTATTAAAGAAAAGTTACTTTTGAAAAGAGTTAGAAAGGTAACTTTAACATATGATTTAAAAAAAACTCATTTACGACTTCATAAAAATTTGAATCGTAAGTCCCATGTAATATTAACTCTAAACAAAATATTAAATATAATTTTAGTAGGTAAAATCATGATTTAACATGTTAAATGGTATTTATATACACCTCATAAAATAATAAATTTAAATAACCTCAAAATATGCTTAAATGAAAGGAAATTGAGAGAAAGTCCCTTACAATGATTATAATGTTGATGTGAGAATTAATAATTTGTATATTATGTATATAACATGTAAATAAACATATATAAGTGTAAATAAAACATAATATATAAAAACATCATTTCACACATAATATTATAATTTGAATGGTAATGAAGAAGTAATATAACCGAATGAAAAGAAATTGAGTTATGAAATTATTTACCACTTAGTAACATTCAAGTTAAATGAACTTGGATGAGATAATTCCAATTGAAAATTAAAATAACATGATGTGTGATGGATTGATGACATTACTTGTAAAATTATAATTATATACACCATATAATAAAAACATGTTTTTAATACAACATATGCCACACAAGAAAAAAGTGAGCTGAGAAAGATTGTTACCCCAAGTCCAAACTTTTCTCTTATGTCGTTTGACTATTGTATAAAAAGATTAGATATATTATTTGATTTATCAAGAAAATTTTATAGGTTTAATTAATTATACATAAATCATTTGTTTTATTTGTTATTTATGACATATTAAAATACATAATTAATTAAGTCCATATTGGGTGTTCTGAGGATGTTCAGTTCATTTCTTCAAAATAACTTAGGTGTGTTGACCATATTCTAAGAGTTCATTATTTAAACATCTCCATATAAATAATAATGAAATAATTATAATATTTATTTATAAATTATACTTTTAAAACCAATCATAAAATATTGTTTTGATAAATTAAGTACGTTATGATCATTGAGACGGTAGGCCATACGCACGTATGAGTAATGTTTCCATATTTCAATGATCATTATGTAAAAGAGGTAATTAATAAAATTTAAATAAATTTAAAAAAATAATATATAAAATATTTTTTTAAATATAATTATATATAACATTCATGAATCATGGTAAAGAAAAGAGAGTCACATCGCTTCGTGAAGGCGTTAGTCCACACATACACAAAAAACATTATTATTTTTTAGGGAGTGAAAAGTTAAGAAATAAAATGATATATTATATTTTTATAAAGATAAAAATTTCATTAATATTAATATTATGTTATTTATATCACATATTTTCATTAAAATTGTCTATATTAACTTCCATGTAGAGCCTTAGTAAAAAAATCACATCGATTTAGGAGGTGGTAGTTTTCTGTACACAAGAATGATGTTATCATATTCACAAAGGAATGGAAATTAAAAATTTTTAAGTGATATAATAACCAATGAAGTAAAAATATGTTATAAATATCATATATATATATATATATATATATCCCTTAAATCCAACATTATAACAAGCTGCGGGAGCTGATGATGGAAAAATAATGACATCGTTTCGTGAGGAGGTGGTTTTTCGTACACACAAAGAATGATTTCATATCATATTTTATGGAAGTTGAGATGGATTTAGATTATTAAATTTTTATAATAACATCATATTATATATTAGATAATTGTTTTATCATATTATTATAGTTATATAATATTTTTAGGAGGTGAAAAAATAAATAAAACAAAAACACATAGTTATAAATTTTATCTTTTCTCAGACCACCTCTTTAGGATTATACATAGAGTAATCCTAGAATTGATTTATGATGAAAAATGGTTTATTAAAATAGGGGTAAGTTTTTTGGATGTGATTTGAGTTGTTATTTTCTGAACCAAATGTGTTTTATGGTGTGGAAAAGAAAGGATATGGGGTGGCCTTTTAGGAGTGAGGTGAGTGGTACACATATAATTTTTCAAAAGAAAAAGGTGTACCCACATTTTTTATATGAAAAAAGATTAAAAATGGATAATTATAGAGAATTAGAAATTATAATGTCTAAATATTGACATAAAATAGTTTTTAGACAGGTTTTCAGTCATTTTTAACCTTATCTTTTTATTTTAACATATCGAAAAACCAATTTTCACCTTAGTTGTGGTAATTTATTTTTACTATTTAACTATTCATTAGGAAAAAATGAACTTATTATATATTATAAATTATACTTATTAAAAATATTTAATCCATTTAATCAAATTAAATTCTCTTAATTGGAAAAATTTAATTTAAAAATTAAACAAGTAGACGCAACGAAAAAGCATGTTTTTAAAATGTGTATTTCTCAAGAAAAAATGTTGTAATATTAAATCTATGATTAATAATAATAATTTTATGATAAAATTAATAATTATTTAAATATAATTTATAAATTTAATCTAAAAAATTTATCATTACGTATTATTTTATTTAATTAAAAAGGTGAAGCGTTTTGAACTTTAATTTTTTTCAAAGAAAATATCCATTTTTTTTAAAAAAAGAACATACTAAAATCCAATAATTTTTTTATTAATAGGTAATTAAGTGGGTTAAATATAAATAAATTATAATTATTTTACTTGAAATAATATTCAAAACATATTAGTACTTTTAGATTATTTTATTTATTGAAATGAAAAATCTTTTTTTACAGAAATAGTATTTTTTACTATTCAGTAAGAAACAAATATTTTATAACAAATCTCAAAATTTATCCCAAAGTAAATTATGAATTGAATATTTCATAAATTAAGTTCATTTCTTAAAGTAAATTTTATATATGTTATAAAAATTAATGATAATATTTCTTTAAAAAAGGAAAAAAACATTTTTGAAGAGAACCTATTTTGGAAGAATAAAAATAATTTACTAAAAAGTGATTGTTTATTTAATAGGTATTTATAAATAATTTATATATAATAGTTAACAAATATATATATATATATATTTAATTAGTTAGTTAATATATTTCATACCCTCTAATTTAATGGCTAGGTTATAACAGTTATATGTTTCACGTGCAGTTTATCCTCGGTGTTGTGTGTCGAACACACTACCGAACAAAGTTTTTTTTTAAAAAATATGACTGTGTTACATCATCCCCCACTTTAATAAATTTACCCTCAAAATTCTAACTTTATATTGGTAATAAATGTTTGGATATTTGAAAATAATTTTGTTGTAAACCGACATCGTAAAAAGGTTTAATAAAACATCATCATAATAAAAGAGAAAGGGAAGTACGAACGTCACATAAAATAACACAAAATAGGTATCCAAATAGGAGAAAATAGTTGGAAAGTGAAATATTTTGAAATAAAAGAAAATTATAATTAATTATAGAGATTTTTAGAGGTCAATTTTTATAAGAAATTGAGTGATCAATAAAAAGTTATGTACCTCAAAACCTTGAATTTGTGATGAGTGAAAAGATCGTCTGTTCATTAGAAATAGAGGTACTTGGATAAATTTTTTGTTTCAAGATACTTTTCCTAGAGTTGAGGAATTATTTACCCATCTATAATGAAATCATACTGAAATATAATTTCTTGAAAATTATAATTCCTACCTTTATAAAATTTTCACAACAATCTCATCCTTTTCTCAAAATAATGAGTCATCAAGATGATTTTTTCATACCTGAAGCACTAAAACAAAATTTTAAATACCACATAACCAAAAAGGTATAATAATATATTCTTAATATATTTATACATTAACCAAAACCAAATTGGTTATCATATAGTAATATTTTTACCAGAATTAGCAATCCATTGTAATATTAAGCAATACATTAATCCCTAAAATTCAATAGTATTACCCAAAGTTCAAACAAGATAATTAATAAATAACCTCAACATTAAAGAGTGTTTAACCTCAGTTCTTATCTCATACATTTTATCTTTAATGAAATAAATATGGTTATTTTTTGTAAAATAAAAGCAATCACATAGTCACCAAATGACTTTACAATCCCATGGCACTCTATACAATAAAATTTATGTTCCCATAATTACCTCAATATCCAAGATCATATAAACCATAAAGGTTATTAATAAATTAAATATTATTTCAATAAAATTTAAATTCATAATTAAAATTAATGAAAATATTTACATGTAATTTAACCTAATAAAACTCATCCTATAGAGTCATTAATAACTTTAAGAACTCATAACTTTAAACCACAAAAGTGGTGTCTAATGCATTGAAATTATTATCACCCATAATATTTTATAACTGTGATGGTATCCATAAATATTAAGAGAACATCACATGATGAGATTGTAATCTCCAATGTTATCTAAACATTTCCTATAACACCAACTATAACATACCCAAATGAGAACTCCTGGATCTGGTACTGAAAAAATAAACTTTTTGTTTTATTCTTTAATACCAATGAAGGTGGCCAAATTTTCACCATCCAAAATACACAATATAAAAATGAATTATTAGATCAATTATATTATCAATGACCTTTTTGTTTATAGTTTTATAGAATTAGGAAAAACTATTACATAAATAATAAAAAATAATTTAAGAAATTATCTTTCCAAATCTATCCATCTTTCCATATTTCATATTAGGCCATTACAATAAAAAATATGAAATCATTATAGACCAAATGGGTTAAACCAAAATCCTTTTAAACTAGGGAAAATTAAAAATAATAATTGTGAGATAAAATTCTTGATAAGGGTAAACATAGGAATTAATAATTGAATATCATCAGTGAATATTATAAGAGAATATGAGTATGATAAAATATTTATAGTGCATGAGTATAAAATATGAATATTCATACCCATACATACCTGGATCATTAAAAATGAAAACATGGAAATAGTATTTAACAGAGGAAAGGGTCAAAAGAATTAATAATAATCATCTATGTGATATCAATATCGATAATACGAAATATTATAAACACAAACCAAGTATAAATATAACACATTAGTGTCTTTAGGACATAATTTCCATTTCACTCATATAATCACTATTACAATTGGAATAAACATATAGTCTAATTACATGCTTAATGAATCAGAGTGATATCTAGGAAAAACTATTATCTAAGCTATAATAGGCTCACTTAACACTATTTGTGTGTCGCTATCATATAAGAAATGTAAAAGAACCAAAAAATAAATAAAGTAAAAAGAGATTTTATTTCACTATGAAACTCATACAAACAATATTCATTGACCCATGGAAGAGAATCGAGTTCCATAAAATCAATTTGAAATATGATAAACCCATGGATAAGAAACTACTTTCATGATAATATCTTGAAAAACATGATTATCCCATGGGAAGGAAATGGGTTCCATGAAAATATCTTTGAATAAATATTAACCAGAGGTAAATAATTGAGTTTCATGATAATCTCTTTACAACATGATTAACCTATAGAAAACAAATTCATTCCATGAAAATATAAATAAAAAATAATAATACAACTAATTAAACAATGAGTATGTTACCAATATAAAATATCCCTAGTGATGGATATGTAACAAAAAAATTTGTTGAAGTTGATGAATGTAATTACCATTAAAGTATCATAGTTTTTTTTAGGAAAATAACATTTTCTCATTCAATATAACATAAAAAACTAATAATTAATAAATAATTTAAAAAATATATTTGAAACTAAACTTGGATAATTGAAAATTAATATTTACAGAAATTTTTTTCCGTGATGTAGGGAAATTCCATTCATGCATTACACATTAAAAAAAATCATCCCTTTCATATTTTTTCTAAAAACCAAATTAGAAATGATTTGAAAATGGCAGGAATAATTATTTTAAACAATTTTTTCAAAATAAAATTATGGGTCAAAATGACTTTGAACAATCATAATAATTTTTTTTGAATTTATTTTAAAATAAATAGATTTTGAAAGAAATATTATTTTAAAATTAATATATAAATAAATTTGGATATCCTCAAAAATATTTTCTTTCGAAAGACTCTTTTTGAAATATAAAAACAACACACATAAAAAAATATTACTTTGAAAAAAAACCATAGTAAAATATAAAATTAAACCTCAAGGGATTTAGTATTCATGATGGTGGGAAATTCTGTTCATGTCATATTTATTAAAAATACATTCTTTTTGATAAGTGTGGAAAAGGGAACATAAAAAGTGGATTTTTAAAAGAATTTTTTTACCACTTTGGAAACATTATAATCATAATCCTCATGAATTAATAAACATAAAAAATTGTTTAAATATTATTATAATTGATAAAATCAGTATATAACATGTTAATGGGGATATATATAACTCATGAAATAATATAGGTGAATAACATAAAATTCTTTCTCAATGAAAGGAAATTGAGTTGTAGTCCCTTATAACGATCATAATGTTGAAGTGAGAATTAATAAATGAGTTGATTATGTGTAAAAAATATAAATCCAAATATAATAGTGTAATTACATAATTAGATATGAAGGATTAATTTCACACATAGTCTTATAATATGAGTGGTAAAGAAGAAGTAATTTAGTCCAATGAAAAATATAGAGTTATGAAATTCTTTACCACCTAAAAAATATCAAGACAAATCCCATTGGATAGAATAATTAAAATTGAAACATAAAAATCATGATTTAATTTGGTTTCATGATATTACATGTAAAATGGGTATTATACACGCCAAATAATAAAAAAGTTGTGAATATGGCATATTTCTCACAAAAATAAAACGTGTGATGATAAAAACTCTTACCTCGAGTCTAGACTTTCCTTGTATGTCCTTTAGATACTCTATAATAAGCATACATAAATTATTTTATTTCTCATTAACCATTTATAAGTTTAATATCTTATAATTAAACATTTTATTTTATTTATTTTTAATGATACATTAAAATTCTTAATCATTTAAGTCCATATCTGGTTTTTTGAGGACATTTGGTCTATTATTTCAAAATGGATTCTGTGTGTTGACCGTGGCCAAAGAGGGCATTATTTTAACCTATATAGAATAATAATAATGAAATGATTATAATATTTACTCATCAATTATAATTTCAAATCTAATTATGAATGATGTTTTGGAAAAATGAAATATGCTATGATCATAGAGAAGGTATCTCATACGTATGTGCGAGTAACGTTACCATTATACAATGATCATTATGGAAAGAAGATTTGTAATATATTAACTTTACAGAATGATAATAATATAATATATACCATATTATTTATTTAAATATATGTATATATGTCATCCATGTGTTGTGGTGTTGAAAATAGAGATACATTGCTTTATGATGGCGGTAGTCAACATATACAAGAATAACGTCATCATATTACAGTGAGTGAAACATTAAGAAATAAAATTATATATTATCTTTTCATAATGAGAAATATTCCATTAATATAATTATAAACTATTTTTATGACATATACTCCTTAATATTATCCTTAATAACTTCAATTTAAAGTGTTAGTGAAAAACGAATCACATCGCTTCACAAGGTGGTAGTCCGCCATACACATGAGTGGTGTTATCATATCCACTACCTAATGGAATGTAAAAAAAAATCAATGAGATATCAGAACTACATAATTATAAATATGTTACAATTATTATATATATACCTTTAAATAATCATTACATTAATTCATGAGAGGTGCTGAAGAAAAATTAATGACATCGGTTTGTGAGGCAGCAGTCCTCTGTACACATGAATGATGATTTATTATCCCATTACATGGCGAAGGAGATAGATTTAGTTTATGAGATTAATATAATGATGTATAAGTATATAATATATACTATTTCTATAATATTATAATTTTTAAATAAGATTTTAAAGAGGTGAACTAAGAAATAAAACAAAAACACATAGTTAAAAAGGTTACCTCTTCTTAGACCACATATTTAGGATTACACCTAAAGTAATCCAAGAATGGATCTCTTTAAAAAAAATTATTTTAATATTAGGGGAGGGAAATCAAGAAGTTTTTTTTGGTTTTTTCCAAAAGAAGTTAAGAATGTCAAATAGTAGAGAAAATATGGTGAACTTTTATATGTGATGTGAGTGGCACACTTGTATGTTTTCAAAAGAAAAAGGTACACCCATGTGTTTCACATGAATATAGGATAAAAAATGTATAATTAATAATAGATTGGAATGATAAGGTTGAAATCAGTCCGTAAAACACTTTTTAGATAATATTTTAGGTCATTTTAACCATTATCTTTTTTAGTTTAACCCCTAATAAACCTGTTCTCACCTTAACCATGAATATTTATTTCTACTGTTTTCACTGTTAATTATTTTAAAAAATTGAGTTGATATTATAAGATAATATAAATTATTCTGATTCAAAATATGAAATCAATTTTATAAAATTCAATTCACAGTAGTGGAAAATTTTAATTTAAAAATTAAATATGCAGACACGATGAGAAAACGAGTTTCCAAGAAGATCATTTTATGAAGAAAAAGTTTATTTTATATTAAATCTTAAATTAATAATAATAATTTTATAAATATATATTAATATTTAATGATATACAATTTAAAATTTTAATTTCAATTTTTTTATTTAGATTTAGTTTAATTAATTAAAAAAGAAAAACATTATTCATTTTGAAAATTTTTTTTTGAAAAATTCTATTTTAAACCAAAAAAATTATAATAAAATAAAATATAAAGTTTATTGAAAATTATTTATGTTGATTAAATTTAGTTAAATAATAATTATGTTACTTGAAATAATATTTGTAACATGTTGGTTCTTTTAAATTTTTTAATTTAATGAAAGGAGAAGAAAATGTTTTCTAAAAATAAATCAGTATTTTTCACTATTAACTGAGAATTCAATATATTTTGCCAAATCCCAAAACATACACAAAGGAAATTTTTTTATTATGATTTAAAAACATAATTTATATTTATTAAATAATTTTTTTAAAATTTATAATAATTAATTATAATATTTCCTTACAGAAAGAAATAAGTTTTTTAAAGACAACCTATTTCTGAAGAATAAAATTAATTTACTAAAAATTGATTGATTAATTTATATGAATTTATCATTAATTTATATTTATTTTTAAATATAAATATATATCTCATAAATTAGATAATACTTTTCAAATGCTACAATTTCACTTCTAGGTTATAATAGTTATACTTTTCATGTGTCGTTTAACCTCAGTATTGTGTGTCGAATATGCTATCAATCAAATTTTTCTTTTCTAAACTATCAGTGTGTTACATACAAAGTGACGCATTCCTTCTTCAAAGAATAATCACACTCTAGACCCAAATCTTATCTAGACATGATCTTCAACTAAGCTTTATCTTTATTGATTCCATGTATCTCATTTCATATCTTAGATGTTGGTCTATACTAATACCAATATAGTTCACCATAGAATTTAAATCATTTACACACTAATTTCATCAAATAATATTTTTTATTTCGATATAAAATTGATATAGAGGAGAATATAGGGTGTTGAATTCCTCTAAGGGAAATATGGATACTTTTTATTGGAGATTTTTTTCTAAGACACCTGGAATGATAAATATTAGAAGTTGAAGTTGTTTCTTTGTAAAAATTTGTTTCAATTCATTTATGTGGATTTTTTATTCAAATTTTATGGGAGGGGGTTGACTAATTATAATAAGGAAAAAAGGGGATGAATATGTGAAATTCTGGGAGATCTATGATAATCTTTCATTCCATTTTATTTTTCTAAATTCTTTAATGTTTTTTAATGTATTTTATTTATTATATTTTTATTATTATTCTTATTTTGATAAACATCTTTAATATGTTCTACCTCTACCAAATTATAATATATATATATATATATATATATGAAGCACTAATGTTTGATCCATGGGGGATGGAATTATAATGCCTAAATTTTAATACCAACAGCATTTATTTTTAGTTTTTTCTTTATCTAATTTAGTCAGTGAAAATTAGTAGTATTGAGTTTGCAGTCTGTTTCTCATCAGTTTTATTAATCACGAACATACTTATTTTTCATATTTTAATCAATTATAACACCCTCAATTTGAACAATTACCATATGATGTGTTTCAATGATCTGATAGTTGAATGATATGTGGTACCAACGTGATATTTTATAGAAAATATATACTAAGGTTGATATATAACCTTTTTATTGTAGCACAATTATAAAGTAATGGGAAGGACATTAGGGTTTATAATTATAGATGGGTAATTAATATATAAATTGATGGAATAATAATCATGAATTTATAGTGAATATTGGGGAATGTATTTCAAATAAATAAAGAAAAGAATTGTTACTACTACAATATGAAAGAGGAGAATAAATTTCAGAATCAAGAACTAACTTATTTTTTAAAAAGGAACATGATAATACTTGTCAATTATTATGATATGAGAAAATACTAAAGATCAAATAGGATGTTTTACACTCTTTTGTACTGTTTCAGAAATTTATAATGCTAAAAATGACTAAATTTGTGTAAATGAAACCAAGTAATCCACTAGAACGTATATATTTAGATGAATATGGTATAATGTTCTTAGAAGTTACAAATAAATATAGGTATTTTAAAAAATTTATTTATTATTTTAATTATATGACATATGTTACAATTTTTTTCAAGTAAATACATGAATTTTGAGTGGTTTAAAATTTATCAGTGTGATATTTAAATTAATACAAGAAATCGCATAATTTTTTTTGGACTGATAATGGATATATATACAATCATTGAATGTTTGATTAATATGTTAAGGAATATGGAATATGTGACACCCACCTATGGCATATTTTTGGTTATTTTTTTAGTCATTTAATATTTTCTCCAGTGGTTTTGAGTTTCATTTGGTTGAAGACTAGAAATTCATCCTTTTTAGATCCTTTTCAAGAGATGCATGATTAGCCTTCATGGTTAGTACTAACCATATGGTTCTTGTTCTGGCGGGTCTATTATTTTGATAGAAATATTTTTCACAGCTTCTATACATTTTATAAAACTATGTATAGATCCTTAAAATCCATGTGGGGATTGGGGTATGCATGGGGTGAGGTGCATGGTTTTTCCAAACATTGAAGCACCCAAGGGTAACAATGTGAGGTGGTTCCTAGAATAATTAGTGGCTAGGACATAGTTGGTGCACAATTTGGAAACTATACAGCCAAACCATGAGATATATCTAGGTGTTTAAGTTTTGGGTTTTTCTGTTTTACCTCTCTTTGTGTATAAGGGGGTTACACACCCCATTTATCCCCTCTTATATGATACAACCCTTACTATATAAGTTAGAGCTCCACCACCTTAATCCTTTTTAATCATATCCCTTTAATTATTTTAATGTGGATTCAAGCCATTTATTTCCATATTTTTCTATTTATCCCTTATAAATTTTTCTATCTTGTTTTTGAATTCCCCCATAAACCATAAATCCCTTATGGCCAATTTTATGGTTTTGTTTACATGTAGTATTGGAGATTTTTTATAGGGTTTGTAGAAACAATTTTTATTCCCATGGGTATGGTCACCATTGAAGGAAACATGTTCTAATGAGTTTCAGCTAGATCCCCGACTCTTGGAGGTAGTTGTTTTGATGAAATTATTTACTTTTTGTATTCAAGATGCACTTTTTATTTATGAATTAATTATTATTGAATGTATGAATACATGTGATATCATCGACGTTATTATAAAATATTTCAAGGTGTCTTGAGATTGAAAAACATGATTCATCAGGTCAATTCAATGTTTTCATGTGTGAAATGGAATGTTTAATGGTGTTAAACTTTGATGAAATGCCCTTATGGGATTACATTATAATTAATTTTGGGTATTGGATTTTGATTTTTTTTCGTTTTCAATATGTTAAACTATGTATTAAAAAAGAATCTTGGTTTAAAAGTGAGGTTTTGGTCTCAAAATAGTTTATAAAGGGCGTCCTTTATTAGATTCCAAATGGTGATATTGAGCATGTGTGTTGTATACCCCCTATGAAAATTATACAATGACTTGTTTTAAAATGTTTTTATGGAAATGGATGGATATGTCTCCTATTTTAGTTTTAAAATAGTAAGGCAATGGTTTTAATGGTTGGATATGGAATGTTTTGAATGTGTAGGTGATTTACTTTATTTTACAAATTGTGTTTTATAAAACGTGAAAGGGATTTGCATCCCGATTCATGATTCATTGTTAATGTACTTATTGGAATATCAGTTTTTAATGGTGGTCATGAAATAAACCCTTTTATGACCCTTATTTTTATACCACTTGTGTGGGTTTTATTGATCACTATGTGATTCTTTTACACCAATTGTGTGGGAATGTGTTTGTTATGTCTTGGGTGCATATTATATAAGGGTCTATTCATCATTAGGTATTGGGGTTGAGGGTATATTTGTTTATTCTTTTTATGCTATACTTTTATTATATCTTATTATTCCCCACTTCCTTTATTTCTCATTGGTAACTAGGTACTAAGAAGAATGTAAAATTAGTTCCTCTAGTTCATTAAGAGAACACTAGTTTCCCACTAGTTGTGTTATGAGCAAGTGTTAGGTTGGGGATTTTCATTATAATGAGTCTTATGTGGGCTAATTAGAATATTATTACTTTGAAATTAAATGCATGTAGGTATATGGTTCATGGGTGGTATACCCTTACATGGTTAGATTCTATGCATGATAAGAACCCTAGTTTAGATCCCATGACACATCCTATCTGTTGGTGAGTATTTATTATAGGGATATTGATCTACTTATTGATTGTATGATTTCCCATGATCTCATTACTATGACACCTCTTATTGTTTATATTTGGTGTATCCCTTGTATTTTTTGGCACCTTCTTCTAATACTTGACCCATGTGAGTGTGTTGGGTTGTTTTTTTTTTTGGAAAAAATTGGCTTTAAAAGAGACTGGAAAACATGCTTTTAATTAAAGACCCTTATGTGGGTTCTTCAAAGTTGATTTAAAAATTGGGTGTATCATTTTAAATATGAATTCATATGGGTAAATTTTTTTAAATGAATGTTTTAATTTAAATAAAATAACCTAGTTATTTTGATAAATGTTAACTGTGTGTGTGTGGTTTCATATTAGACTATTCTTGGGGTTTTTTTCGAAATACGTGTGTCCAATTTTAGGAAAAAATGAAATTTTTTGAAAAATGATTATGATTTTTTATTTTCTTCTATTAAATATATTAAAATAAGACATTCTAGATTTATTTTCAGACTAACACTGATAAATTTACTTATAAAACATATTGTATGGATTTAGAGAGTTGTGGATACCTATTTGAATTTTAGATCCTACCAATCTATTTAATGTTCTATGTTTTTATTAGGCCCAATCATTTTACTTTCTTGAGTAATGTGGGGTGATTTGGGTGTTGGTTAGAAACGTATGGTTACATGGAGATGGTTTGGGATTAAGGCAATTTGTTTTGTAGTTATTTTATTTTTAGTTCGTGTTGTATATGTTCTTTCCAGTGGTGTCATTTGTTCCTAGATATTGTTTATGTATATAAAAATGGGTAGAATAATTCTAATTGGTCAAGATCTATTTGTATTTTTTATTTATTTTGGATCCTATAATTGTATATTTAATTTTTGTTTATCTCTATTTTGGGTAAAATAATTCCCAAAGAGACTCTTGTAATGCCTTAGCACTAGTTGACAACTCGTGGGGATCAGAAACAACTTTATGGACTTGTGAGTGGTTGGATAGGGTTTTAGTTCATATAGAAGACCATGATAGTTTATTACAAAATTCTATTATATCTTGGGTTTCTTTGGTAATAACATGATATTTTTGCATATCCGATGTTATTTGGGGATGTTATTGTAGAAATTTGGCTATTTTTTAAACCAATGGATGTATGGGTGTGGAGAGTCTAGCTATATCTTTATCATTATGAGCCTCAAGCTTTTAGGGGAAATTGGATTTCGAATCATGGATTTGACTTTTTCTGGAAATTTTGATGGATTTTTATGTGAATTTTTGTTTTGATACCCCTTTATTATATACATGATTTTGGGGATGACACATTTATTCTAGGGTGGGAGTGTATGAGAACATAAGACACATAGTTAGACAACATGGACTGGAAAACCATACTATTACCATACCATATAGTTGATTCTATATCCTTAGTAAGGTTTGTTGCATGATTTGCACATAACTACCCAACCATGTGGCCAAAACATACATAAAAATATTTATTCCTCAGTTAGACAATTTGGAACCCTTAAGATTATAGATCTCCACAAAAGTGAATTTCACTTATTTTGGGTGGAATCAGTAGTGTGTTGATACCTTTTGTGGAGGTGGTTTTGGTAATCCTTTTTTGAATTCTTATGAATTTTTTTGATTGTTCTTGGGGATTTAAACCATGTTTTGGAAAATAAAAGGATTTCATAAAAATTTTATTTTTAAAAGTTGTTTCATTGAACGTTTTACAAAACTTTTTTCTTCCCATATAGATGGTGTTTTTAAAATGGGAAATGGTTTTAGATGAGATTTATTTGGGTTCTTGGTTTTCAAAATGAAATGGGATTTCAAAATGAATATAGAGTGACATGCCTGGTTTAGGGAAACATGTGCATATTACCCCAATTTCATTAAGTTTTTATTGTTATGTTGGATTGGTTTTCAATTATATTCTTTGGTAGAGGTTGATTTCCAAATTACATGGTAAATATGGTTGTTTATAAAGATTTTTTGTTTTGGTATGAATGTATTGGTGCCTCAATTGAGGGATTATTATTTTTGATTGATTCATGTATTGGTGGAATTTCTTAGTTTTTTAGGAATGGACTGATGATTTACACATCTTATGTCATTTTTTGTCCCCCATAATAGTTTACAAGGTTTTTTGATTTCTAGTGCGTACCAATAATATATATGGAGTGTTGGATGTGGGACCTTATTTAAACTTGGACACCATTTAAGACTTCTTAAACCTGAATATACCTTCATTTTGTGGTGTTCAAGGATTATTGGATTCCACAAGGTGGTTAGAAGAGGTCAATGTGATCCATAAATCTATTGAAAAACATGAAGCTTTGCGAGTGAGTGTTATTGAGATATTTTTTGTATGTTTTATATGAGTTTTTTGGGAGATGTTGGTTCATTTTCTGTAGCATGAAGGTATGTTTTCATATATTTCTAGAATGGAATTCATTTAGGGTTTTTTATTGAGGTTGTGAAAAAGGAATAATGAACAAGAGTATGTGAGATTGCATCATAGGGATAAATTATTGAGAGAGTACATCAATAACGTTTTGAAGTTGGTTATCCTTTCTCCAAATCTATTCATGATAGATGCTTAGAAATATTGATTTTTTGGAGGTGATATTCACTAAGATTTTGGTTCAGGTATACTAGCATCTCGTTTGGCATCATTTTAGGAGGTTATTGACGTGGCCATTCAAGTGAAATTTGACCAGTCTAGGAATCCTATGGTAGGTGATACCTAAGTTCTAGCTAGGGGATGGGCGAATAATATGGTGAGTGAGGAGAAGAATAAGAATGAACTTGAACAAGGGGAAAAGTGTTATTCTTGTGGTAAGATAAGATCCCGCATGTGGTTATAGTGTGATGCTCTAGGGAATGACAATCCCTATCATCATAAGTTTCCCCAATTTTTCCTATGTTGTGTCCATTTGGGTCATCTTTTAAAGTTTTATAAGTATGTATTTCATAAAAGGACTTGGGTTTGATCATTGTGGATGTGATGTTTTGAGGAACTTTCCTTAGATAGTTATAATCATTGTTTTGGATCTTAAGATTTTGTTGTTGGGATTTTAAGGATGGTTCAATTTTTTATCATTTTTATGGATGTATTGAATGATGTTTTATGGAATGACTAATTTATTTTTGGAACTCTTCCCCCCTCTAATTCTCTCTTGGGATTTTTTTGGTTGGATGTGAGTGCGATTTTTTAACCCTCAATTTTTTTATGGACCTTTCTAGAGTGTTTTGGTTATATATGTTCTTGTGTTTATCCATTGAGGTGCTCATTTATTCAGACATGGGAATGTACTTGGGTTTATTATTGGGTTAATAGGGGTTTTGATTGACCAGTTGATTTTGGCATACTTACTAGTGTTTTGGATTAAACTATTTTGTATGCACCATGTGTGGGTGATCGAGTTGTTGAACCTAGGTTATCCACTTGTGTGATGACTAGAGGTGGGATACCATTTCATTTTTTATTCTACTTGTGGTTGCTATTCCTTTAGATGGTTTTGGAAGTGTTTTTGGGTTGAGAGTCAGTTTATATCATAGATTCTCATTGTTGGAGGTTGTGTCTCTAATTATTTTTTCTTTAGATTCCTCATGTCAGAGGAACTATAAATGGAATATAGATCATTTTTTAGGAATTATCGATGGTGGAGAGACCATATTAGGTATCCCATTATTTATAGGGAATCTTGTTTGTTGCTCTCTTTTTTGTTGTGATTGGGGACATTTTGAATCCTTGTGGTTGATCAATTAGATCATTTTGTGGATTTCAGTTGTTGTATTTGAGGTTATTTGACCATGAAAAGTTATTTTGGGTTTGTTCCTCTTTGTATCATCACTTTTTTCTCATCTTTCTTTTCATATGTGGACTTTCTGGGATATATACATTCATGGTGGTGAGTTTTTGACACCCCTATGTCATAATTTGGGTTAATTTTTTTGTTAGTTTATCTTTTATTCAATGTTTTTATGTATGAGTTAGTTGTGGGGTAAAAATTATAGTTTTGGACTCTTTTTTGGAGGATCTTGATTAGCTTTCATGGTTAATACTTACTGTGTGGTGCCTTTGTTGTTGGGACTATCATTTTTACTAATCCAATTTTTACTGCTTCTATATGGTTTATTAAAGCATGTATAGCTCCCTAGAAGCCATACAAGGAATTAGAGTGTGCATGGGGTGAGGTTCATAACTTTTCCAAACAATGTGATAGCTGAGACTTACCATTCAACGAGGTTCTTGTCCTAGTTAGTTTCCATCACCTAGTTGGAATATGGTTTGGAAGACCATTCGTCCACACATTGCGACTTTTCCATGTGTTTAATTTTTAGGTTTTCCCATTTTACCTCATTTTTGAATTCCAGGGTTTTCTACCCCCAGTTCTCCCTTCCCACATAGACAAACCCATAGTATCCAAGGTGATGATCCACCACCTTCCTCCTCTTGACCCTTCCCCCTTATTTGGTGATTTCCAGGTGAATTCAAGGTATTTCCCCCATTTCTCTCTTCTAACCATGTCTGTCTCTCCGCTCTTAGTTTAAGATTCTTCAATGAACCTGAGATCCCTTTTGGTATATTTAAAAATTTTGATTGGATATATCATATTGGATTTAGTTTATTTTTTATTTATACACCATTTGTATTCCCATGGATGTGGTTTCCATTTAAAGTTACAAGTTTCGAAGAGTTTCAGATTGATCATCAACGCTTTGAGGTAGTGTTTTCTATTAAATTTTTTCCTTTTGGAAATTAAGATGTTATTATTATTTCTAATTTATTTTTATGGAATGTGTGAATATATGGGATATCTTAGAAGTGACATGAAATAATTTTATAGTTTTTTGATCATAACATAAATGTTTTTTCTTTTAAAATCTATGTTTTCATTTTGAAATAGAATTTTTAAAGGCGATAAATTTTTTTGAATTTCATGTATGGACATTAAAATTATTTTCATGTTTTTAATTGGATTTTTCTCTAGTTTGGTTTCTAATATGTGAAATATATTTTTTATAAATACATTTATCTTTAAAATTTATTTTTGGACTCAAAATGGTTTACAAAGTGGTACATTATAAGATTTATAATGGTGATCTGAAGTGCGTTTTTCGTATACCCATTATGAAAATGCTATGGTTGATTGTTTTCAAATGGTTGGATGGAAATGGATGGACTTAGTCCTTGATTTGGTTTTTAAGGAGGAATAAATTTAATTTTAATGATGGGTTTCGAATGTTTTGAATGTGTAGGAGTTTTCATTCATTTTCCAAATGGTGTATAGAATTATGTTTTATGAATTTTGAAATAGATTATTATCTAATTTCATGTTTTATTGTTAAAGGAATAGTTGGACATTTTGTTTTTAAATGGTGGACATGAAAGAAACCCCTGATTGAACATGTTTGTTTAACCCTAGTATGGTTTTTCTAGATCACTATGTGATGCTTGTACTCACCATGTATTGGAATGTGTTTGTTATTCATTTATTGAATATTATATTAGGTGATATTCATCATTAGGTGTTACGGGTGATGGTGAATTTAGTTATACCTTATGTGTTATCCTAGAATTATTTTTTTATATTTCTTTATTTCCTTTATTGGTCATGGGGAATCATGTACCAATTGAAAGTTATATTGTTTACCTATATTTGGTTCACACACTAATATTTTCCCACTAGTCATGCTAGGAACAAGGGATGGGTGGGGGATTGTCATCACAATGAGTCTTGTGTTGGATAATTAGATGACTTTTGGTTTGAAATTCAGTGCATTCTGATAATTGGTCCACAAGTGTAATACTCTAATACGATTTGATGCTTCACATGTTTAGAAGACTAGGTTAGAGAGCATGACACTTGCGATTTCTTAGTGATAATTTATTAATGATAGTTTCATATAGTGATTGGTTGAATAATTTCTCTGTATATCACCGTTATGGACCCTATTATTGTTTTTATTTTTTGTATTCCATGCTATATATAGTGCTTGATTATTAGGATTTACCCTTGTGAATGTTATGAGACATTTCATGAATTTTTTAATGATCTTGGAAAAATAATTTTGAATTAAATAATCTTTTGTGTGTGCTTTAAAGTGGATTTTAAAATGGATAATTTTCTTTAATTATGACTTTAGATGGGTAAATTTTTTAATTGAACATTTTAATCTTAATAAATCAAGTATTTTTTTTAGAAATGATAATGTTGTGTGTGTAGTTTCAAATTTTCTTAAGTTAACCACTTTATTTTTAAAATTATTTTGTTCAATTTTGGAAAACAATGTGCAATGATTTTGAAAAATTATTACAGAATTATTTTTATTTCAATATATTACAAATATGTAAAGCCAACCTTCCAACTTTATTTATAAAACAGAATTGATTAATTTACTTCTGAAACATATTATAAAGACTTAGGGAGTAATGGGAAACTACTGGGATTTTGGGTTATGATTAAATATATTATGTTCTAGGTTTTTATTTAGACCCATCATTTCCTCATTGTGTCCAATGTGGCGTGATTTTCACGGTGGTGTGAAACCGAAGGTTACGTAGAGATGGTTCAAGCTAGAATTGAGTTGGTTTTTATTTTTTTAATTTCTATTAGTGTTGTATATAATCTAATTAGATGTATCTTCTTTATTGGATATTTTTATCCATGTGAAAATGGGTTGAATCATTCTATTTTGTTTTAAAATATTTGGTTAGTTTATTTATTTTGGTCCATGTATTTTTATATTGTTTTGTAATTTATCTCTATTTTGTGAAAAATAATTCAAAAAGGGATTTCTATGATTACGAAGAACTAGTTTCCTTCCCATGGGGATTAGGAATATCATTCAAACCTTGTGACGATATAGGTCATGTATCTGATGAGTTAAAAGTCTATCCTGGTTCATTTCTGAATAAGTTATGAATATATATCTCTATACATACCTGATCAAAATAGAGTTATTGAAAACAATACATTGAGTTTTTGTGACATAGGGGAGCATGTTATTAAAGAATATAGATTTAATTCAAATTAAAATACAATCCACAATAGTGAATATATATTTGAAATTATTTTTTTATTATGTAAAATAAAGTCAACATGTCTTGTGAGATGTGGTTTAGAACAAATGCCAATTTTAAGATATAAATATTGTTCAGAATCCCATACTTTATCCAAATTAGGATATTTCATGTTGGTAAATTTGATGAATGAGTTGATGAAGTAGTTTTTATTTATCATAAACCCAGTGGATGAATATATATAGGTGTTATAAAAACAATATATATATAGAATATGTGATGTTATTATCCTCATAAAACAATGTACAACATCGGAAGATTTAGTAAGTTGACATGATGGACAAATAGAAAAAAAAATTTCAATTTACTAGGAATTCTCAAAACAAATTAGATATAAGTTCAAAAGATATAGGCAAAGTATTTATCTTAAAAATATCAATATTTTTTAACATTAATGTAGTTTATAAATGATTAATCTTTAAGAATTCCAATCACAAAAGCATATATTCACAAGTGTAGAAAAAAAGTAACTGAGAATCATTTAAAAAAATAATTATATTATTTATATATAGGTTGAGTTAATTAGATTTATAATAATTAATCTTTTAAATCATAGAGACATGTTGAAGAGAATTATTTTATTTGAAAAAATCGTCTTTCCAAAATAAAATAAACAAGAAAGATGAGGTATTACAAAAAAAATTAATTTTTTTTCATAAATGATATTCTCAAATTAAGGTTATTGTTTACCATGAGACTTTTACTATATTTTAAATGATTTAAATGATAAGAATATTTCTTTAAGTATTTTCTAAAAGTAATTATAAGGGCTTATAAGAAGATATCAAGTCAACATTCATGAATAGAGACCTGATGACGAGGTTTACATTAACCAACCATAGAGTTTTATCCTTTAAGATGATGACACCAAAGTATAAAAGACTATTAAAGAACATTATATGATTAAAAGATAACATGATTCATGTTATAATATGTTACATAGTAGAATAAAGGGTATGAAATTAAATATAGGAAATGTGTAAAATAATCTTTAAATAAAATAAATCAACACTAACCTAATCATTGTAATAGCGTATTTTGAAATCGTTATTTCTCTGATATATAGTGTAATATTCTAAATATATTTTTATAAAAAAATAATAATGTGTTGAAAAATATTTTTATTGATGAAATGAAAAATTTATTGGGGTTTTAAGTGGTTATTAAAATAAATAAAATATTTATTTCATAAGAAAAATATTATATTTAGTTATTGAGGGATTTGGAATGGAAAAATCAATGATGAAATCCACTCTAAACTATATTATGAATAAAATATTCATTAATAATAAGTAAAAATGTGTGGATCAAAAGGATTTTATGTGTTTGGTTAGAATCTTTATTTATTTACCTATATTATGAACAAATTTTGTATGTTTTTATACATTGTGAATGATTTCAAATAAATCCAATGAACCATTTCATGTGGATGTGAAGTAGATTTTAAACTATATAAAATATTTTCTTGAGTATTTTTGTTGTATTAAAAACATTAATATATTTTAATTTATGGTTTTTAGATGTTTATTGAGTACGTGAAATTGTAAATTTAAAGAACACGTCTAGATTAGAATTCATCAATACAGAAAATTTTGTTTCCTAAAACTCCCTGAAGCCAAATTCAGTTAATCATAAAAAAATAAAATCTGATTATTTGATAAAATTACAAGCTATAAATAAAATTATTTAGTTGAAATATTAATATAAATACATGATATAGGAATTCACATATTCATTGGTGAATAGGTCTAAAAATCAAAGTGAAATATTTTTTTTAAGAGTCTATTTCAAAATTAATATTTAAATAATATTGACATCAAATACATTTTCATCAAGGAAAAGGAGAAATATGGTGGTATCAACAATGATTATATTTAATTATTCCCATGAAGAAGTATTTCTTCCAATATTTGAATTTATTTTGGGGTGAACATCATACCCAAAATCCCTATGAGTATATGGTTTATTTTTTCCCTCTTAAATTCACCAAATTTTTTAAAAAATGTGGGATTATATTAATGGGTATCCTGACAAATTAGTACTATTCCTATTCAATTAATGAGAAAAATCAGTGAAAATATTTAGCGATGGTTTCCTTGAGGGTGATATTTGAGGATATGTTGGTATAAAATATCATTTTTAGATTTTGCATGTTTCCAAAAAAATAAGGGGGGGGGGGTTAAGATATATTTATTATATTGATGTTTTGAAGGAGGAGATTGAATGAAATAAATGATATATATTCAATATAGAATCATTAGTTACATTTAAAATTAAATTTCATCTCATAAACATTACATTAATAAGTAATATGGTGAATAACTAACTCTCACATTGGTAGTGTGTCATGATTAGTTCCTTCATTCATTGATTCAGGAGATTTGAATAGATTTTAATGCTATAATTATTATCAATATTCTCATGGATTCGTTTTAGAAATATTCGTGATGAACATGGTATGAATGAAAATATAAATAGAAGGACTAAAAATCACATCGTGAAAAAGCACATAAAATTTTTTAGTTCTTACTAATGGCCTAAAGTATTCTAACTTATAAGAAAAATTCATTTTATTATTTTATAAAAAAATCAAGGTTCATGATTGAGAAAAGTGGTTTGTAAAGAAGATAAAAAATGTCCATGATTCTGACCATGGGGTTTAGAGATAAAGGGAAACACTTATTGGTAGTCATGAGGAGAAACACTATATAGTGGTTTCTAAAACAACACCATAGTTCCATAAAATTTTCATAAATAATTAGCCTGGTTTGATTAAGGTTAATGGTTTAGTTTAATGATGTCACTCTAAACCCCATGGGGAAACCAAATCATAGAATAGATAAAAAATACTCATGGTTCAATGTTTATAGTTTGTGAAGGATATTCAAGAAATCATGAGTGATACCACATTGTGACAGGATGAAAACCATTTCATGGTTTGGATCAATGATATAAAAGTGATGAAAAAAATATTTATATTTTAATGAATATTTATATTTTAATATTGGTTTTGAGATCTACTAATAAGGTGAACCCATAATGTAGTTCTAGACACCATGTTGTGGTTTGTTAGATTATATATTATAATTGATAATCCCTTCTAAAAAAGTGAGAGATAATTTCCTAAAGTTACTGGAGATAATTTATTTGAGTAAATGGATATGTGTGAAAATATATTATGTTTAGTGAAATGTATATATATTTTTGGAACATAATATTAAAAAATAGCCTAATAAATGTTTAATTTCACTCATTTTTTATTTTTATTTTTATATTATACAGAGTCAGGAACTGTATTCCTACTTCTTATATCTATTGTTTATAATAATAAAAGGGTATGTTCCATGATATACCACTCTTAAACCACCAAGTATTAGCCAATTTAAAACATTAATTAAACACTATAATAATATCCTATCTATATGTGCTATAATTTTACACTTTGAAGTATATATAATCAGATTGTTAGACCACATGGTAAGGGTTTATATTGATTGAAATATACTTTTTCAATATATAAAAAATCATTATAAACCACATTCCCAAGATTAATTTTCTATGAAAAACCAAAAAAATGAATAAAAAAAATAACACATATAACTTATACAAATGATGGATACCACTCTAATTGTATTTAAAAACATTCTTGATAGATATTTATAAGAGAAACTAATAGACTCCCTCTTTCATGGTGTATCTATTACAATCCATTTATTTATTACACTTTATTTCATTATTTATTACATAAAGGTACACATAAAACAATACTAGAAAACCATGATTCCTAGTGTATCAGGGAAATTAAATATATAGAATAAAAGAATGCAATAGAAATACAATGTAATTACTGAAAAATTCTTGAACATGTTACTAAAATTATGTCATCATTATAAAACTGTTTGGGATAACCTAGGTACATACATAGGAGATTGGTGAGATATAACTCCCACTAAAAAAATAATAAAAATTATATCATAACTTAAATTAGTGTATGTGAGCCAAGAGACATATCATATTAACATAAGAGGGGTAAGAATCATAATCTTGAATAATGATGCATGATCTAACATGATAACATAAAGGCAATATAGGAATGTGAAAACAACATATAACATGACATCATAAACATAAGTAAAAGATAAATGATAAGAAATAATAACATATTGTACTTAGGATAACCTATCTTGTATTAGACATGAATTCTTATGATATAAAACATTACACAATTCATTGGACGAATATAAAATTTATGTCCCACCGGCCTTTTTCGTATCATATACACGCATAAGTGTGCCACATAGATCATATAACCTAAGGATGTATTTAATAAAATTTTACCCCATAATTATTAATTTTAATTTATATATATCTAAATCAAAAATCAATGAAGGGTAGGTAAAAATAATTGAATGCCCTTAAGAGAAAATGGGTATGGGTATTCACTGAATAAATGATTGGCATGTAAAATCATTAGATACATTGGGAAGCATAATGGGTTTACATAATGGTTTATATAAGGGGTGAATGAGAGAATAATGCGTCTATTATTACTTGGGAATCATAAAAAAAATAAGAGAGATTTTTAAAAACATATCCCATATTGATAATTGGAAATTAAAAGGAATGACATAAATAATGTACTCGAATAAAGAAGAGTAGGGGATCCCTTACATTGAGAGGACACTTCTAAAAGCTTGAGAGGAGCCTAATAAATAATTTGGTTCACCTTGGGAGAGATATAGATCTTTAATGGTATATTAACTTCATTATACAAGGGTTATAGTGAGTATGAATGAGTGATTTGGTGGGTTTATATAACAAAATAAAGGAAAATTCTTCATTAATTTCCAAACATATGTTTTTGAATCTATATCATAATGTAATCAAAACCCAAAACATTCATATGATTTTTCCCATGGTTTCTACCAAAGATGTGTGGTTTTAATTATTTTATAATACTATGAACTTATATCACTAAAATAATACCATTGGTGATGTGGAAGCGAGTCATGTTTATAAAGAATTGATTTTAAAACCTTAAATATAATATTGATTTCATAGAATTCATTAATGGTTATAAAAACAACCAAATAACCTTAAAAACAAATAATTTTAAATGTAAAATAAAAATTTTCTTCTGGATACTCTTTACATCATTTATTACATCACATTGGTGCTTTTAGGATGTTATAATACACACTGTATATATGTACAATATTTAATTTTGATCAAACAATTGGAATATATCTATAAATTTTGTAAAAAATCACTGTTGTCTAATTTCAACATTCTTATTTCAAAAATAACATATATTTTTTCCAAATAATTATTTATGTATGATAATTGACACTAAAAAAATATTTATTGAAAAAAACTAGTTTTTTACTATAACTCTTTTATGGTCCTTATAAAAATTATTATTGACTTAATAAAATTATTTTACCATTGAGATCTAATAAATATAATTTGATAATAATATTTTATAAAAATATAATTTATTCAAAAAAATATTAAATTCCTTAAATTAGAGTGACTTAATTTAAATAATATATTTCTTAAAATAAAATTTGTGTTTCATCTTATAAAAATATATTTTTTATAAAATTAATTATTTAATCATTTAAAAATAATTTTAAAATGGGACAAATATAATTGTTATTTTATTAAGAAAATATAAAAAATTATACTGTTAGGGTCTAGATACATAACCCTTTATTAACCCAGTGAAATCCCTATGGGTAAGGTTTGTGATGTTTAGATTTTCTTGGGGTGGTTTAGTGAATATTTTTTGGGCCATGATCCTAATGAGATAGAACTTCTCCCAAAAATGGTCTTGATCATGATTTTTTATTGAATCACATATTGGTCATGGGAAATAGAAAATCATAGTGATGTTATATCACTCAGAATCTATGATAAATGGGATTCCTATGGTAAAATACTAATGGTTAAGGTTATTTCTTCCTTCCCATGTCAATATGAATTTCTCATAACCCCTAATATACTAATCATAATGATCACAATAAACAAGCTAAATTAGCAATAATTATAATGCTTAAAGGTCTTTTAAATTTTATAGACCATATAATGGTTCAAAATAACCAAAGGAGTGCATGTGTTTTCTATAGATAAATAATAAAGTAATGCATTTATTCATTAAAAAAGGGAAGTTCATTTATAAAAGTATGGGGCATTACATTATTCCCCCTTTAGAAGTTTTACCCCCAATATTTTTTTTTGATACAATAAAATATATGATGGTACTTCAATTTAATCACCTCTTCTGATTTCCTTATTGTTTCCTCAAACATGGTGTTCGTACATAATACTTAGATAATGTGAGTTGTCTTTTTATTCATAGAACCTTGTCTCTATAGTATAATATCATTACCAGATACTCCTCAAATCAATGATCATTATAAAATATATCCACCCTTGGATTTGGGACATTTGTGGGGTCTGTCATGTACTTTCTCAAGAGGGATACATGGAACACATCATGTACTTAAGATAGGTTTGGCGGTAGTGATAGTCAATAATCCACCTCTATGGGTGATCAAGGATCTCAAAGGGGTTGATGTATCCAGGAAAATGCTATAACTTATTCCCAAACCCTTTCACCTTCTTCCATGATAATATACAATGGATAAATTTATGTATGACTTAAACTATAGGTCTCATCAATGATTTTATTCAAATATTTTCTATCAAATTTATAAAGATTTATTATGATTTCGAATTGTTTGAACCATGTCTATCATGTCATGGATAAGATCAGGTCACATTAGATTTTTCTCTCTAGATTCATCCAACCATGTCAGAGTCTAACACCTCTTCCCATATAGAGCCTCATAAGGGGTTATTTTAATTCTAGAATGTAACCCATTGTTATCAGATAAGTCTAACAGGGTAAGGTGTGTATCTAAAAATAATTTTAAATACATTAAATATGATCTCATTATATCCTTTAGAGTTTGAATAGTTATTTCAGAAAGACCATGCATCTGAGGGTGATAAGAAGTGCTAAAGCTTAGTTATGTATCCAATGATTACTGAAAGATTTGATAAAGATTATGTAAATAATTTTATCTTGATTATAAAAAATAGAGAGTCGAAAAAAATGAAGTATTAACACATCCCTTGTGTATATATTGGAGAGCTGGTCAAGAGTGAAATCTTCATTTATTGTAATGAATTTTGATGACCTGGTAAATTATCCATAATCACCCAAGATCATTATTTCTTTTAGGTGTCCTGGGGAGATCTATGATTCAATACATGGGTATGTTTTCCCATTTATATACTTGTATGGATAGTGGTTTCATCATTCCCTTAGACTTATGTTATTCATCATTGGCATGTTGGCGTACCAAGAATCAAGACACAAACTCGGTAATTTCCCTATTCATATTATCCCACTATATGATTTTCTTAAAATATATATACATATTAGTTTTTCCTAGAAGAATATAGGAGGATGATATATGAACATCATCCATAATTTCCCTCTTTTGTACTAGTTTTTATGGAACACATATCTATGTTGCAAACCTTATAACTCCATATTTAGAAAAGTAGAACTCTAGAATTTTTGTAACCTTATTCGGTAGACACTCATCATCCTTATGAGCCTCCATGATACTATAAAGAATGGATGTTTTAGTAGTAATTGTTTCTTAGTAAGATGAATATAAATTTATTAATCTAATGTCTATCCTTTTCAAATCCATGAAGATTTGATCTAATGAAATCCTCATCATGGATAGGGTTATAGGATCTTTTCTACCGAGATAATCCTTCACTTTCTTTTACTTCTCAGGATGGTAATGGATTTAAAAATAATAATCATTGATCATATCAATCTAAATTCACTGTTTTATATTAATCTCTTTTTGTGTGAATATATACTTGAGGTTTTTGGATACATATGTATATGACACTCTTCTCTGTATTGATAATGTCACCAAATCTATAATGAAAAAATCACAACAACCAATTCAATAAAATGTGTTGGGTAGTTATACTCGTGGATCTCTAATTAGAGGGAGGATTAGGCTATCAAATTTTTATATTTCATGATTATACAACCCATTCCATTTTTAGATGAATCACTGTAGATCAAAAATCGTTCTCCACTATTGAGAAATGTAAGCACATCTGTAGTGATTATCCTCATCTTTACCTCTTTAAATCATTATTTAATCTCATAATTCAATAGAACCATGAAATCCTACTAAGTTATCTTGGTTAGTGGGATTTAAAAGGCTAAAATATTTATCACAAATTGATTCTAGTACTTTTCCAATACATGAAAACATTTGATTTATTTCACTAAGATTGGTATGATGTGTTCGTCAATTGCCTCATTTTTTATGGATCTAGACATATTCCTTTTCCATTGATAAATTTTCCCAATAAAGTTACTTCATCCATAAATAAATTTCATTCAGTGTACTTTCTAAATAAATTTTCCTTTAACAACATCTTTAGTATCGAATTGAAATTCTTCTCATATTCCTCCATTATTTTGGAGTAGATAAAAACATTGTACAAAAAGACTACTGAAAATCTCTCAAGGTTTCCCTGATAAATATATTCATTAAATCTATGAATATAATTAAATAATTAGTGAGTAAAAATGGAATCACTATGAACTCATAGTTCCCATAGCTTGTAGAAAAAACAGTCTTGGGGATATCCCCCTTTACCTTTACTTGATAACATATTGATTGATGACCCACCATGAAAACGTATTTTGCTCCACATAGATGATAAAAAAGTTATAAATCTCTAGTAGGGGATACTTTTTATATATCCTTATCCTGTTGATATGATGATAATAAATGTATAATAGCATTGACCCATCCTTCTTGACAAAGAGGACAAGTACTCCCCCTGGTGAATCACTTGGGAATATAAACCCTTTATATAATTTACACTGTTAATGTTTCTTTGGACCATGATTTTTAACAATGGTAATTATATATGGAGTATTAGATATTGGAAAATATCACGGTGTACGCTATATTTAGAACTAAACTTATTAGTTAGTGGAAGACTAGAATTTTTTTATGGAAATACATTAATGAATTCCCTCATAATGGGAATGTCTTCAAGGATAATGTTTTATTTAGTCTCAATCATTTTATATAGATATTGTTTCTCATAGGTAAATAATATATGTGATTGAGATGATGATAACAAAAAATATTCACCCTCATGCTTGAACTTTAATAGAATTAGAGGATTATTGAAAATACAAAGGGTGATTTCCTTCTTTCATTAATTTATATTGGTTCTATATAAGGAAAGAAAATACGTACCTAGAATTGCATCAAATTAAAATCAGGAGATTATCACATTATTTTTTGGGATGTTCTGCCTAAAAATATGGAAGAGGGACGAGTTATCTTCTTGAAATGTAATAGTTCACCCATTCACCATCATCATCGATAACTCAACTTCCATATTTAAAGGTGGTGTTTGATTAGATCTACTATACATTCATGATATTAGATAATTTGTAAAACAAGAATAAAAAAGTATGCTCACTATTATTTATTGAATAAATACCATAAATTTAACCACTTAATTAATTAGATCCACCTTAGTAGTTGTAATTACATAAGATCTCCCTTTCTCTATAATCCTTGGAGGTTGTTTTCCTTGAAAAACCTTGTTTTAGGGAATTGATTCTTATAGTGTCCTTGTTCCTTTTAGTTGAAACATTGGAAAATAGGATGAAGGTTAACTAGATAATTACTTTCATCTATCACATTAGTGGGTTCTCCTATCATAAATCACAATAAAGGTTCTATTCCTTCCCACAACTAAAATGTTTCCTTGTTCCCTTCAGAAAATTTCATGGATGCTTCTTCCCACACTTTTGACAAGTGGGGTTTTGTAATTTATTACCCCCATGATATTTTTCCCTCACACCATTAGAATTATATTCTATTCTATGATTTCTATCTCTAGACCTGTGAGTCCATTGAGATTAAATGATCTCTATGTCTATTTTGAGGGAACATAAGATTATTTTTTCATAGCTATCAACATCCCTAATGTATATGGATCTTTTGGACTCATTTGTAACCCACTAAAGAAGCATTTCACTGTAAATTTGAGGGTAATGAAAAATCTAGAGGTTTATCATGGATGACATGTTAGACATTACTTGTACTCCCCAATGGATTCATCATTATTTTACTTGAGGATAACAAACCCCTCTCCATTTTATGTCAAAGAGTGAGAGGAAAAAATATGTCGATTTTTGTAAGAATTCATTCAACTCTATCAAATAAATATCCTCCTATGGATTCATAATTTTGACCAATGCCCACTATTAATCGGATTCTCCCTTAACATGATAAATAGATTTCATGAACTTTTATTTCTTATATCATTTAAGGATGGAGAATATATATTTAATGGAGTTGATATATTGCTCCGTGATTAAGGAATTAGATGATCCATTGAAAGCCAGAGGCCTTTGTCACATAATGGTATTAATTGAAACTTGAACTTTATTAGGGGATTTAAGAGTTCCTCCGGATTCATGTTTTGGTTCAAAACATAATTTAACTAAGAAATAGTGATTTAGGAATCTCATTTTTGAAGTAATAACATTTCCCATCACATTGGTTATTGGCATGGTTTCTCCTATTTTCAACCATTAACTAGAAACAAAAAGAAAAATTAGGGATTTTAATTTTTAACTATTAAAAACCTAAATGAGAAACCATGAACATTTATGTATTTTTAACTATTAAACACATAAATGAGAAACTGTGAACATTTATGGTATAACTCAAAAATGATATATATTCATTCACATATTTATGTATAACATTCAATATATGTTATTTCAGTGATTTATTTCATAAATAAAAATATTATGGCCATATAATTCACTTATTAATGGTTCATAAAGATATTTTGGATATACCAAATCATATCCCCCAAGTGTGTTAAAACAAGTGTGAAACCCGCCCCATTACCTTGAACCGGGTAATGGTTGAGTCCAGAACAATTTTCCATTTTAGGGGTTATTACCCCATGGTATAAATGTTACAAATCCACATCCTCTTAAATTATCCACACATGGATATATTTACCTAAAAAACACTTATTATATACTTAATAAAAATTTAGGTATGTTCTCATATGGTTATTTTTGCGATTGGTATTATAAAACTCTTTTTTTGGGAAATTAGGTACATATCATAACAACTTGTAACATAAATACAACAACATTATTTAAAATGTCTTTATAATGCCCCAAAAAGTACACCTTTCATCTAAAACTATATGTGATATTCTAGGGGTGTATATAAGAAAATGGAGAGATATAAATCATAGTAATAAAATAAACAAATAATATCATACATTAAAAAATACATGATATCCAAGAGACTTATCAAGGTAAAATAAGAAGGGTGAGAATCAAAATATTTAATAATAAGGTATGATATAAGATGATATAATAAAGGAAATGTATGAATTTAAAAACTACATAATACATGGAATCATAAAAATTAGTGAATGATAACATCCTAGAAAACATAACATAGAGTTCTTAAGATAACCTCCCATTAACTATACATGGTTTCTCATTAGATAAAAACATTACCCAATTCATTGGATGTCTATATAATTTTGAACCCACCTATCACAATCATATCATGTACATGAATATGTTTTCCACATATATCATATAACATAAGGATGGTTTTCTTCAATTTTAACCCCATGATTATGATGTATCACTATCAGAAAAGATTCCAGTATCCATGGTGTATAATGATGGCTATTGACCCTAAAATCATGGCTATTGAATATAACCATAGTTGGGATGGAATTGGCTCATATTGACTAAGGAATAGGGCCACAAATATTTTCACAATTTGAAACCATGAAAATAGTCCTAGTTCCATGGTTCAAACAATGAATATAGGAATATTTCCATGGTTTACACTATAGAAATACAACTCTAGTAATTTTTGGAAACTAAGGAAATTATTAAAAACAAGGAATCCTATTTAAATGATTTAAAACACTAAAAATAAGGAATTATATGTGGTTTTAAACCATGGTAAAACACTTTATACACAGTTCAAAACCACGACTATTTGTTCAGACATCCCCAAAATAAATCCATGGTTAAAAACCATGGCTATATCCCCCAGAAACCAAAAAACTGTCAAACATCCAATTAAAATAGTTTGGCTGCATGTGGGTGCCTATATTTATCATATTAAAACATCCTAAATAAATATAAATTATCCCTAATGCAATTTAACTAATTCCTACCCCCAGCTACTAAAAAAGAACTCAAAATCTACCCTACTGTATTTAAATTACTACCCTACCAACATCCACTAAAATAGGAATATATAAAAACAATTAAAACAATAATATATCACCTAATGTAATTAAACAAAAATATACACCAAATTCAAAAAATAATATACCACAATATTTATTTAAATAAGAATCTAAATATAATTCAAACACTTCCATAAATCAAACAAGAATATATCACCTACTATACATAAACAAGAATATAAAAATAATTAAAACACTTGCAAAACTCCAACAAAAATATTTCAAAATAATATAATAAAAATAAAATTAAAACACTTAAACACCTACCAAGAATACAATGTATAAATATAATTCAAACACTTAAATCACTATACTTAATACCATTTATAAACAAACTCACTACAATTAAATCCAACCCTGACGGTTTCACACAATGGTTTTATTGGTAACACTAAAAAATACAGACCAAAAAAACAACATGAATTGAAAATATATACACAAAATGGACAACACCATAAGCTCTAAACCACCATAAAAAAACTCAATGATCAATTACAGTGTCAATGCATTCACTATTTTAAAAAATTTATTCATTTATTCATTAAATTTTTCTATTAAATCATTTTATAATTATTTAAATTACATAATTAAAGTCTAATCCTATAATAATTTTTTTTCATAAAATTTGATACATATAATAATATCATTGGATCACTTCTTATGGCCTTTTCTATCATCTAGAGTCTTACCACCTTTCATGATTTCTATAAATTTATTTTCATAAGTTTCACATGTAGCTAATGACTCCTCCATAAATCTATAATTCCCAAGGGGTTATTCAAAATCATTCCATGATAGAGTTCCAAATATATAACTATGTTTAAAATGAAAGTGAAATTTCATAAATTATTTAACTATTTATTTTTTCTTGTTTACATCCTAATGAATTATTTCACTGTGAAAATTTAATGTTTATAGTTGTTTTGATATTATTTAATTAATTGTATTCAAAAGTTGATTTTTTATGATATTTTATGTATTCTTTTACTATATTGTATAAATATTGTTTTTAAGTGAATACGGTGTTTAGAGATGATAAAAAATTAGATAATTTTTAAATTAAAATAACTTTTCTATGTGAAATTTGTGTGGAGATTTAGGAAATTTCTTTTGATATGTTATTTTGATGTTTAGTCCCTCATTGTACTTAGGTCATCACTCAGTAGCTTCAATCATGGTCAATTCATGATCACTATTTATAATTTTAAAATAATTATATAAATATAAACCACTATAGAATAATTATATTTTAATGAATCATTTTTTTCATTATGAGAAATAACCCCAGTGTCTAGGAGCTCACCTTTATCTTAAGGAGGATTATATTACATCTATTTGTTTAGATTTTGAAATTTTTATAAAATATTACCATGTAAGCTATAAAAATTCAATAAAATCAGTATATAAAATAATATTTTCATGAAAATTATAAAATATAATCACAAAAAAAAATCAATAACTAAACAAAAATACAATGTGAAAGTCATTCTTTTGAATGAGTTTTTAAAATATAATTAAATGATAAATGAAATAAATTATCACAAACCTTTTGGAACAATATTCACTTTTTCAATAGGATAATCATTCTTATTCTTTTTAATGTATGTAATTAATCCTCAATAATACACCAATATAAAAAATATGCATATAAAATAAAATAAGACTATTTTATATGAATTACCACTGTAGCATAGTAGGCCTACTGCACCCTGTACCCCATACTGTTTTCATTTTACCCAAAGTAGTTATAGGATTAATATATAACATGGGAGTATCTTGTTATTATTTTAAAAATATTTGATCTAAAATATCATGACTATATATTTCTTAAACAATTTCATATTCAATCAAAATATTAGTTACACAGGATTTTATAATGAAACATATCAACAATATAAACACTAAGTTTTCATTGAAAAAAATGAAAAATAAAATAAAATTATCTCTTAATTATAAATCATATAATATCAGGACAACACCACTTTTTCCTTAAGTTCCGATCATCTATTTTTAAAAATAATTTGTAACAAATTATGTGGGATGTTTGAGATACTAGTTTTCAGTCAAAAGGCATCAAATGCACCTCGTAAAAATTATTTCATGTAGTATGGTTAAAGTGGATTTATGGAGATACAAAATGGAAAATATTATGAATTATCATAGTATTAAATGATAAAATTTAGGAATAAAATTTTGAATAAAGGATTGTATAAGAGAAAAATCTATAGAAACTCCATGTTAAAAAAAGTAAAATGTTATGTGTACTTTGATTTACCAAAATAAGGTTCCAAACTCATTTATTTATGTTAAGGAATACATTTTAAGGGTTAGTAGATTAATTAATAATATCATATTAAGGTTTAGAATGAATTATAGAGTAGTAACCTATGTATTTAATAGAGTTAAAAAGTCATTGGTATATCCATACATATGAAATTATGTTGCTTATAAAGCATAGTAAAGAGTGTGATAGTCGATGAATTTTATTTCCAAAAACCTATTTCTCAACTAATTATACATTATCAATGGTTTATTAATTTTATGGTATTATTTTATGGTGTACATGAATCATATATTACTAGTATACGATGATTGTTCATGTTAAATTTATTTTTAAGGATTTAAAATATAGATTTAGTAGTAAAGTTAAAACATTCCATATTGATGGGATTTTGTATTATTTTACCTGAATGCACATATCATTTTTATAATATCCTCATATGAACCTATTAGAGAAGAGGAAACATTGTTCTGATGTGGTTAGTAGAAATATTACACCTGTACCAGAAGAGACATGGAGTGTTGCATTATAGGAGTTCTAATAGTAGATATTACTAGGATATGAGTGGTCTATTTATAATTTTTTAATTAATCACTGAATTAAAATGATAGATATTTCATTATAGTTGAATTTGTTATAGGTATAAAACTAGATACCATTGGTTGATATTTTATTTTGTGGACTTTCTAGAAAGTGGTTAATTATTTATCATTTAGATTGATATATGTCTAAGAGATCATGGGAACAATTATGAGGACATTTTTTTGAGAGATCTTATTTTATAAACACTAAGGTTATAAAAAAAACATGATATAATTTTTATTATATAGGGAAGGTATAACATGTATAAATTTAGACATTGGTTTATTAACTTATAATGATATTTAAACGATTTCCTCATTGACGAAGAGAATATGGGGTAATTTTTGTTTAGAGGTACTTAATCTATGAGATTTAACTCTAAGTTAGTCCAATTACCATAGATAAATTTTTATATGTGATTATAAAAGAATAGATGATTGTTATAACCAAATATCATACAAATGTGGATATAGAGGATATTTACTAGAGTTATCCAATGAGTGGGAGTTAGGATAAGTGTTCTAATTTAATGAGAAATTTAAAATTATGACGTGAATATAGGCACAAAAAATAACATCGATCTCAAAAAATTTACGACGATGTTGCCTTTGAAGTTAGAAGACTCTAGTACACATGCATTCAAAAATAATTTAGATTTACATACACCAATTAATGCTTCAATACCTAGAGGTGTTCTAATGAACAATATATTAGGAATGATGTGAGAGAATGTGAAGACAATACATTGAAAGGTGGGAAGTACCACTATGATAGCTTCTTATATGATTAAGTTTACTTTTTTACATTGGTATTTGAATTTTTATCTTGTCCATGATGTGGAGTCTCCTATCATTAGAGAGTAAATAATTATCCCTAGTCTATTTGTATGTAGAGTTTCCTTTTTATGCCATCTTTTTTAATGAGAAACCATCAGTCACAAGAATAAGTATCACTTCCTTGTAAAATAATTCAAGTTATTCCATATGATACCTTGGTAGTAAAGAAATTATACATCACCTATACGAACTCCTGCATTAGCTCCAACCCATGAAGCGACCTACACAATCTACAATATTGTATAGAATTTTCTGGCCTTGATATTATAAATATATATTTTATTTTTTCATTAATATGCTAAAGAAAACATTAATAGTAAATATATGTATGTTTGTGTGTATTGTGATATAGAATTAGCTATATGTTCATTTTAAGATTTGATATGGTCATTACACTTACCAAAATAGAGTAAGAGTTATCAACTACACATGAATCACGGTAACACATTATTGAAAAACCATGACAAGATGATATAGGGAAGATCCTAAAATTGAACAATAGTATAATAATCATTAAAAAATTATATAAGGGAACCTGAAATACCAATTAAACTTTAATACCCTCAAAATAATAAATTTCAATATGATTATTACCTTTATTACCAAATAAATGATTGATATTTCGTTTCTACACCTTACTGCACTTAAATACCTACCAATAATACACTATATAAACCAACATGTTGTTCTTAAATTTATAGCTTACTGGTATCCCTCAAACCATACAAATTATAACAGAATAAAATAAAATTTATTAAAGTAACTATTTGAATGAAAGTAACAGTCAGAAAACCACTCTAGAACATGAGATATATATTTTTTCAATTTCAAACAGTAGATCTATGTTATATGTATACTAGGGTGTAGAAATAATTGTTTTTTGGGTAATCAATAGTTTAATCATTATCGTAAGAATTATAAACCTAAAAAATAAGTTTTTATCACAATATTAGTATTGGTATAAGTTGGATCATATGTATTTGTTAGGAATTATATTTTATAGTCTTTTTATATTTTATTACTTGTCAATGTGTATGTATAATTGGTTTTTTATATTATGATGATCAATATATATTTTTTTCTTTATATATAACATAATGTATTAATTTTTATTATCATTTTTATGTTAATAAATGATTATTAATTAAGTTTGGAAAATATTATATTCATTTATATGAATGTAGAAAACATATATAAAAAGGATTTAAAATAGCTGAGTAAGTATAAAGTTTCCATAGATAAGGCTATATAAAAGAGGGAATGGTATTGAAAAATAAATTACGTACATTATTGTATGATGTATCAAAGTAAATATGTTACTCATGTTTTGGATGTTACTGAATGAACTATAATTTTTAGGCATGTATCATATAAGGGTGAGTGAAATAGGTCTACAAGTATTGTGTTCCATGGAAATATTGAAGCTAATGTAAATAAATCCACAGATTCACTTAACCAAGATTGGCATAGGAATATGAAAAATATGAATAAATTAAACTTAGTAAAATTAAATATTGAAAATGAAATACTATTAAATATATAAAATGACACTAACTCATTATTTTTAACTTTTCTTTCTTTATACATATCGTTGCTGTAAACTATTATTGAATCTACTATGATCTTAAAATCCAAAAAATGAAAAATAATGGTACAAAAATTTTAAATTGGAAACAAAGAAATTACACAAATATGAAAAAATAATAAGAAAACGAATAAAAGTAGCAGCGACCACTACATATAAATTTTTTTAGCTATGGTATTTTGTCATATCTAAAAAAAATCTCAATGATTAGAATTTTTATGTTGAGCTAATGTTTAAATAAAATCAATATTAAAAGACCCCATACATCAGAAGTCTTTGAAAAAATTTCTAATAATTAATCTATTGTGATAACTTGGTTTTGACGAAATAAAATTAGGAAAACGAATTAATTTTCATGGATTCTATTAAAGGATGGTGTAAAATGGTGGAGAACTTCTATTTTATTCATGTTGTAAAGAAATAGATATCCATATACAGAATGACCACATTATTACACTATGAATCCAATACTTGATATCAAGAATAATGTAAATTTCAATTAACATATATCACACAACTTCATCAAGTATAGGAAATATTGAAAGGAAAATATAGAGAATGTTAATAGTTGTTAAATTAAAAAATAAATTTAATTGGTTTTTTCTGTAAAAACTATCATAAAAAGTGAATGAACTATGAAAGGGTATAATTGAAAGTTCAAAAAAATGTTAAAGTTATAACCTCAGAAATTCAATAATGGTCACCACTTTTTTATTTTTCATTTGAAGAACATGGGGAATTTCATTTACCTGAAATATGATAGTGGAAGTTAAAGAGTATATATTTTACATTTAATATATAAATTCAAAGTAATTTTGAAAATAAAATTCATGAAATATTTACAGACTTGCATATATAGAATATTTTCATTGAAACATTGATAATCCCTATTGTAATGTAGCTTCTTTATTATTTTTCTTCATTATAATTATAGAAATTTAATAAATATATAGTTAAATATGTACATGTATTCATGTTATAAACCTTAGTGATTATGAGGGGAAAACTAGTAAATGATATATGTTTTTTAAACAGATAATCTATAAATACATTAATTCATATTTATGTATTAGTGTAAATAACAGATATAAAAATAGGAAACTACTAACCCAAAGAATTAATGTTTTAACTAATGTAGTTTTAATCGCTTAGCATTCATATTCCTTAATGTACATAGATTCAAAATTTATATATGGGAAATAACCATACAATATTCCCTTAAATTCATAACTAATTAAATTTTTTTGAACATGTAGAATGAAAAAATTCTTAGTAAACATTGCAATAAATAGTGTTAAAAGAAATGCAGAACATCATATGATACATGGGAATCAAAATTCATGTGTGAAATATTTGGAATAATTTAATAATTTGTGAAATGAAATTATGATAAATGAAAATGTGAAAATATAATATATTATGAATTATAAAAATTGTAATAATTATAATATTAATAAATAGTGATGTTAATATTTCATGTATCTATGTTGGTTTTAGAAAATAACACATGGCCATGACTATAATGAGTATAATGGTAAATGTATTAAGACATATGTAGTTAATGAGAAATTTCAATATGCATTGTACATGTAAAAAGTATTATACTTATTTATGAAAATGGCACAGTTAAGCACTATATCCATGGATAAAGGAAAGGATGTATCACTAAATAAGGAAAAAAACAGCCAAAAATGTGAGGGTAGGGAGATGGAAAGCTAATTTTTAAAAACAATTTCATAAAAATTGAACTTGTAAGGGTATGGA
Organism: Viscum album; assembly: GCA_963277665.1. NCBI lineage: Eukaryota > Viridiplantae > Streptophyta > Magnoliopsida > Santalales > Viscaceae > Viscum > Viscum album. Next base: position 114,415,668 of record OY728156.1, on the reverse strand, counting down.
ATGTATTGTAAGGTTAATATGCAATTATTTTTATGGCTATTAAATATAAATGTAAGTTAGAAGGAAAAAATTATATATATATATGAAAACCTTGAGAAGAACAATGGGGAAAAATCTACACTATTTCATATGAATACTGACAATATTTAAAATTTTCAAACTAGTAAAATCTATATTTTTATAATAAACTTTTACTTATCTATATCAATTAACTAAATTATATCAGATAAATTTCATTGAAGTGATCAAAAAACAAAATTCTGTCTAAAATTTATGTCAATCCTTTATCACTTTGGAGTAACCTAAAAATTAACACTATCAATTAGTTATCAAGAACAATGTTGCTCAAAACTATGCGGTGAATTAAAGGATATTAAATTACCAATGTTTTAATGATTTATAACTTAAAAATTAGGATTTAATATTAATTCATTACATATATATAATAAATTTACTATTTAATGAATTTAGACATGGTACACTACCTCAATAAAATGAACTACTATGATATCTCCAACTTTTGGATTGTACTTATAAATAGTTGTGAGGAGATAGAAATATGTTTTTAAAAATATTTTAAATAGAAATTTCCAATTAAGTTATAGAATTAAATCGATCTTGATGAAATTATAGAAGCTCCATGGCTCACAGTGAAACATCATAGACTACTTTGATCACACTTTCATCGACATTACCCATTATTTACACCAACACATAATTAATCATCACACATTAATGGACCCTTTTCCATGCAAAAAAACATTTTAATGCATCTTAAAAACTATAATATATAGTTTAAAAAACCATTTTTCACAAAAGGATCTAAAAAAATCATGGGTAGAACAACTACACAACATTACAGAATATAATTTTTTTAACATTTAAAGAACTGTAAATTTTGTTTCATCAGACAATAATAAAGAAAATTAGAGGACATTTTATTAAAATTCTAAATTAATTCAAATAAAAATATATATTGGAATAAATTAGGTCAAGATATCATACATGAGTATATCTCACTTGACAAATGAATTAAAGAAAGCAACCAATATGCAATGGCCAGGTATAGATAAAAATATTGAGACGATTCCTAGGATAACTGTCAAAATTATTGTAAATCATTCATAACAATAGGGAATGAGACACATTAAAAAATAAGATGATAATGATATAATTGTTATATATTTTAAAGTGATAAATAATATAAGATATTTTTTTTTAAAATATGGTTATAAATTCCCATGGTTATTATGCGATGTGAAATTGGAGAAAACCATGATCAATATTTATTAAAGTGGTGTATAATTTACTAGTTACAAATTGACTTGGTCGTTAGGGAAATGGTAAAAATAGTAGCTGGTTGATGTGAATCATAAATATGCTCCATGATGAAAATCAACCATTTCATGCTTTCTATTTCTAATATTCATAATAATTAGGGTTAAATATTCAAATTAATTTCTTGTGATGTTCAATAAAAGAGAACCAAATTACCTATATATTGGAATTTTAAGAAATCTAAATGTACCAAATGAATATAGTGAGTGTGAAATTGGGAATAAATCAATGTGGGATGCACCGACAATTCTACAAAGTAAGAGAACTGATGTTGGAACCGTAAGGTAGAAGTTAGGATCACTAGTGGAGGTAGGTACAGGAAACAAGTAGATACTATTGATGATTATATGGTAGATTTATATTTCTGGAACCCTATATTATATGGATAGTATCTACAGAAGAGGTAGGAACATGAGGGATGATGAGCATGGGGGAGGTGGAGGCATTGAAGCCAGAGGTGGAGCTGGAGAGGGGAGTAGGGGAGGGAGAGTGTTGGTGGGCGGAAGAACAAGAGTTCTGAGTGAAGGGATCATTTATATGGGAGGAAATATACAAGGGAGATAAAAACAATTAAGGACCTTTTTTCCATATACATCTTCTTCATGTGGTGATATTTATTATAAATCCACGATTTTCAAATAATTGTGGATATATCTCAAACTACAGCCATAAACAGATTATATTGTGGATAAAGGTTTGTGGATATAGGTCATTTTTTGGTAGTATATAGGTTATATATATGTAAATACATAATCTATTAAGGATATATACAACTAGGTTAACACCCTTGAGTGGTAATGGGGATATATATTCATTGTATAAATGTTTGGCATAAAAAATCACAATAAAATTTTGACAGTATAAAGAGTGTACATAAATAATTATTTAATGGTTAAATTAGAGAGAATGGTCTCTCCCATTACATAAGAATAATAAGGAATATAATATGGATGTGTAAAAAAATATACCTACTTGGGCATGAAAAAATGTTCTTTAATAACGAGGAGATGGAGAGTAACTATTACCTTGGAAGGAGGCTTCAAAAATATATTGAGCAGCTTATTAAGAGCTTGGTGGAACCATGGGGTTTATATATAGGGGATGGATGATTCGTGTCCTGATTTAATGGTTTTGAGTGAGAATTAATGAGAGTGTGGGTGGGTTTATACAGAAAAAGAGTGTAAAATTCATTATTAATTTCTAAAATGAGTGTTTGGACTCTATATGAAAACGTATTCAAAAACACAATCCTTCTAATGGTTTTGAACCTAGTTTTTAAAAAGGAGGTGTGTTTTTCATTATTTTATATGGCTAATAACTGGACTCATTAAAAAAATAATCATGTTGATTTAGATATTAGTCTTGTTTAAAATGAATTGATCTTAAAAACTTAAAATATAATATAGGTTTTTAATGATTCATTAATGGTTCATAAAATTAGTCAAACTTCCTAGAAAAACATTATTGTAATGGTAAAACACAATCTTGGTCATTGACACTTTTTATACCATTTATTACCTAGCATTTATACTTTTATGATGTAATTACACACAATGTATATTTATACGGAATTTACATTTGACCCAAAAGTTAGACTAAAAATTATAAAAAATTAATTGTTGACTATTTTTGATGTGTTAATTTCAAAAATAATATTTATTTTATCCAAATGTTTCTTTAATTATGATAATTTTCACATAAAATTCAACATTTACTGAAATATTATGGTTTTTTAGAAGAACATTTTTCTGACCCATATAATTACAATTCATTAGTTTGTAAAATTATACTATCATTTATATTTAATAAATATTATTTAATAATATTATTTTATTAAAATATCATTCATTTAAAAATTCATGAATTAATTAAAATATATTTTCTTTATTGAAACTATATATTTTAAAAAACACATTATGGGTTTCATCATAACAAAATCGATTTTTTTATCAAAACAATTATTCAATCATTTAAAAATAAATACAAAAAGGTATAGATATAATAATTATTTTATTAAAAAGTTAAATATTCAAATTCAGACTATTAAGGTCTAGATACACATTCATTTATTACACTAGTGAATTCCCAAAGGGTATGGTGTGCTGTGGTGAGGATTTTATGGGGTGGTTTGAGGAACATAGTTTTGACCATGATATTGATGAGATTGACCTCCTCACATAAATGGTTTTACCCACGATTTTGTTGTTGAGTCTCGTATTAGGACCAAGAATTGGTCGACGTAGAAAAAGTAAACTTATTTTACGCTTAACATACTAATCTTAATGGTCTCTATATAATGGAAATAATATCAATGTTTTATGATTCTAATGGTATTTTAAATATGAAATACTATATAATGGTCCAAAATAACTACATTAGTTCCTGTATTTTCTATAGAAACATTTCATAATAAGTCATTTATTCATTTAAAAATTGAATTTAAAATATAAAATTTTAGGTTGTTACATAGTGAATAGATTTACCAAACCACTCCATGTTTTGGTGGGATTGCTTTTTCAACCTTGATAATATAGTACAACTTAGAATATTAGTAATGAGATAGAGAGAGCTAGGGGGATAGGGATAAATGATAAGAACTATGTATGATATCTAATTACACCATCACAATAGGTACTCACTTTATAAAGACCTCAAGAAACCCTTGAGTCATCCATTAAATTTGCTCCAAATTTTTGATATGTATGAGTAATTAAATTCATGTATACGTGATTTTTAAATGTTTTTTCTATTGTGAATGTATTTATCACATAAATAAATTATATTATTTATATATTTTATCACATGAAATGTTCACAATCAATGATAGATTTATGTGTAAGAATATCTGAATGTCAATAATTAACATTTAGTTTCCTCCCCAATTGTATAATATGATTGATCAATAACAAAGCACTTTTGATAAATTTATATCATAAAAGATTATAAAAATAATGGTATTGGTTGTAGTGATAAAATGTCGCTTTATCGTACTACATGGTATACTAAAGGTTGTGACTTATAATATATTTACCAAGGTAAATAATATGAATTTTATTAAAATATTTAAAACTATATGACATATGTGTATGGTAAATTTTGATTTAATCCAATGAACATCATATGAATTTTGGCCTTAGGTAATATCTCATTTTATCTTCGAATTTATATATATATACAATGTATTTGGTATTTTTGATAGTATATTTTATAATATAACTTATGAAACCATATACAAAACTATTTTGGGTACTTTCCATAACAATTATGTAAATTTATGATCAATTTCACTTTGTATCATATCATATGTATTATATTGTGAATATTCATGAAAAACTTATTTTTAAATAAACTCAAAAAATATTCCACCTATGGGTGGTGAGATCGCATCCCTCATATATTAACTATCATATATATAAACTCTTTTATACCAAATAAAACCCCTTTTGTCGTTACCTTATTCTAAAAAAAGTTATAGAATTTGATGAATCTTAAAGCATGTGTATTATATCCACTATATCACATTTTATTTAAAACAAATATCTATTAATTAAAAAATTATTTTATAATATAATAGAAATAATATGAAAATAAAAATCATTTATATTAACCCATATAATTTTTATACATTTCTTCGGATTCAAAAAGTTCATAAAATAAACCTTTTACACTTAATTTTAATAAAGAATACAAGAATAACTAATTCTTTCCTTATTTTATAACTCTTTTATATTTAAAACATTTCAGAAAAATACATTTGTTATCATATACGATTTAAAATTAGTTTATTGAGTAAGATTACATAGATACCTGAAATAAAATTTCTATAGAGATTTAAAAAATCTTTTTGGTATTCTAGAAACTTTTAACCCATATGGATCTCTTCCATTATTTTCTGAAAACATTAGGTTTCAATGACCAAGGATAACTATTTGAAAAATTGAATATTTTTTATGGATTACACATTTACCCCTTATTATTTTGAACACTTTACAAAAGCCTAGACATTTGATGTGATGATCATATATTGTTAACACTTAATAGGAATAGTGTAAACATTTATTAAACCCATTCACATTAGAGGGACATTTCCAATAATAATTCCAGAATTTATTCCTTGTAATGACCAATCATTAAAAGAAACTATCAAATGACCTAATTCATTGGCATAACCAATCATATTGAGTATATGACAAGATAATAAAGTTTTTATAGTTGCATTTTATTTAATTCCTCTAAAACCTTAAGTGAATAATTATATAATTCTAATAATCATCTAGATAGACGTTTTAAACAATTTCAATAGTTGGTTACTCAATTAGTTTTTTTATAACACATATTTTTCTCTTAATTATGAACAATTATTAGGTGTTTCTCTATTCTATGTAGATGGTTACATTAATATTTTTATTTCGTGATGATTAATCTAAAATTATTGTTTAATGATGATGATTACATTTACCTATAACAAAATATTTTATCAAATTTTTACCATGTTTTATTTTCATATAATAAGGTATTTTGTTAAACATTCTATAATTAAAATAATGACCCTTTTAGATTAGATCATATCCATTAGTGTTTTAAGATCCATATTTCACTAATAAATGTGTATAGTTTGTAATTACACTCTCCAATTTTGTTATATAGATAAATAATCATGTCAATAATATTAAAAATATCTCTTGGATATCTAAGTAGAGAAAAAATTTCCTAATCCATCATAGGGGTAATATCAACACCATTACAGTAATGTCATAAATATTATGGTTTACTAGATAAGTGTGTCTGAATTAAAATGACAAAAATGAGGTAACTAACTCCTAGGACCTATTTGTTATTTTGGAATAGTTTTTGGTGGAAAGGGAATTTCAAAATAAATATGAAATAAAATAGGTAATGAAATCCAAAATCATGTATGGTATCCCTAATTAATTTACGGAGAACATAAAAAATAATTATAAAAAAAGATTGAAAATAAAAATAAATTATTATCCCATAATCCCCTCACCATGTTAGGTTCAACCCCTTATATATTTTGGGATCAACTAATTAACTACCATGGTAGCACTAAGGGAAGCATCATGCTCCTCCTCCCCCATAGTGTGGTCCCTCAGATATATTTCAGTGAAGGTAATAGTGATAATGTGGGTGACTTGAGTGAAATATGTGTTATTATATAGGAATATTGTTTTATATATTCTAATAAGGAATAATTCAAATATATTCGTGGTGAAGGTGGATATCTAAAAGTGGGTGACATGGTAGCTACTTATAAGACAAGTATTAAATCTGGTGGTGGGGAAGATGATTGGTTCTGCTGGGGGAGATTTTGGAAACAACTAGTTCAAGGGGTGGTGATTTTGATTGAGATGGATTTAATTGTGGAAGTAATGCCATCTAAGATAGGGAGATATGATGATGCTAACTATATTAATAGGGTTTGATGATATAGATGGCGACTGGTTTATGTCAGGAAGATAATGTTTGTAATTAATTATTTTGTAGGGGTATATAGAACCAAACATGGAATGGGTTATATTGGACATGCTGATAGTGAAACGGTGGGGAATAATGGTAGAGAAAAACATCAATACTGGATAAATGAAGGAGATATAAAGTGATATAGTATGTAAGATGAAACAATGTTAGTTATATGAGAGTCACTGGTCATCATTAGTAGCATATATGGGAGGTATTTAAATAAAGGAGGGAGGGGTAATCCTATAAAAAAACAAGACTTCCATTGGGGTGGAAGTTTTTTCTCTCTATTTTTGGGGAGGTCCGAATTCCCTTGTATAATGGAATTTTAGCTCTATTAAACCCTATTCCAATATACCAAAAACATAAAAAGGTAGGTTCCCATTCCCTTTTTTCAGTTCCCCTCATACCAAATAAGTACTTAATGTCACCACATTACTTTATTTTCTTATAAAATATATTATAGGGAACCCTTATTTGATATATAATTCATAGAGAGATGTATGTATCCATAATATATATGACAAACCATAGGGGAGGGTAGTGAATCTATTGTTGATGTTCTATATTAACCATTCCTTTTTTTACATTATTACCTATTTATTTATAATATTTACTATTATTAAATATATCATGTGATAATCCGAATAATGATAGAGAAGATGATAGGGAGTGGCGAGAGATAAAAGATGCACAACATATGGTTTATAATGACCGCACCACTATTTTCATCAAGGGGTTACATTCATAGTGAACCGAAAATTATCATGCCAATAAAAACCTCAAGACATTTCTATCATTGATGAAGGAATTAAGGGAAGCAGAAAGGGGATAACCTTTAAAACAATAATGAATGAAAAATAAAATTACAAAGTAAGTTGATCATTATCAATAGATCTCTTAGAAATGCATAACCCTTTAACCATCTTCATCAAGTTCTTTAGTTTATAGACTAGGTGTTACCTCATGTACTTATCTCATGAATAACTCAGTAAGGAAACCCTCTCCACTTCAATGATCTTACAATGATATTTATAATCATCATGAACACCTAAGTTATTCAAATATGAGTGATTACAACTGATTAAACCTTCTCAGAGCATCATGAATAATCTTTTATAGAGAAAGTTGATACCTCTTTATCTTCAATAACAATCCCAATCAATACATGAATCTTAGATATCCTCATATTTACCTATTAAATATCTATAGTAAATCATGAGTAAAAATAATCTACTTAAATTTGAATATTTTCTATTTTGGTTACATTCTTTATCCTTAAAATATAAGGAATATGATTTTGTGATATTATAGAATTATCCAGACCGTGACTTGACACAAATAATCATGTTTAAATACACGACGTTGTGTCATAATATATTCCACTATGAAATAGGTCTAAGTTAACCATTAGATCCAAAAAATATAATATGAATTCACTCATCAATTCTCTCATCAAATTCACTAAATCCTCTCTTACTTTACAATGTTCCCATGTCTCTTATGTCTTAGGGTTTGTATCCTCATGTGGTCACCTCAGGATTTGGAATGACCTAATACCCATGGTATGAAGACTCTATAAATCCCAAAAACACATTATCATAATACCTTTATTGCCTAGGCTTTAGAATTTATATTTTTAATACTATATTATAGTCTATTATTGGTTCTATTTCAATAAATAATAAACCATTGCATCATAGTGAAAAACCATAGGGATCTTTAAACTCGTTCAACACTAATTTCTCTTAGGTTTATCTTCACAGAATATTTTACTCCTTATAATTCACCAAATAAGAAATAATAGAATTACCCATGTATCTATAATGTGATCCATCTCATTTTTGTTTAAATACATTTTTAGTTCAAAATAACATAGTGATAGAATTCTGTATGTATAATAATCTCTCTCCCTTTTTAGTATCATCACAATGAATTTTTAAATCCAAATTCATGATTATCTATCATGTAACATAAATTAATTTTTATGATAGGAAAAATCAATAATTTTATGTCAGGATTATCACAACTCATATTATTCTTTTATCATCCTTAGCATAAATCAAATATTTATTCAAATCTAATCCTTTACTTATTATTAGTTCTCTAAAAGATCCATAATTTTCTTCATTTTATTTCATGGTTCCAATAGATTAAACCAATCCCCTTCATCAACATCAAGACTCAAAAATGATCATCTTATCTAATTATCCACGTGACAAGAATATAAAATACATAAATTTACTATAGTCACAAAAAATTCTTACAAAAACATTTATTAGTAAGGTATGTTAGTGTTCCATGGACTTCTCATCTTATGAAAAACCATGAAAACTCCATTCAGAGGTTGATGTTAACACACTATACATTTTAATATTCTTTATGAGAGATCCCCATACCCCTAGTGAAGATATAATCATATATAAAATATCAACCATAATGTCATAACCATATAAATGACATAATAAATTTAAATCTTTTATATTTCACTTTCATACATTCCCAAAGTTCTTTTCAGTTTAGTGTTTTTGATAATTATGAAATAATTCATACATATCAATCCACAAGAATAAAAAGTGGTTATTTTAAAATAGTTTTCATTTATTCTAGAATAATTTTTTTTAATAAAAAATGAAATATTTATTGGCCCCAAGGTTGTTTATTGCTGGTAATCAGGCATGGTTTGCATTTTTTGTCAACAAAATTGGGTTGATCAAGGAATTTCCAAGATGACTGATCTTACCATTCATGATGAAAATATTATTGAAGGTGACTTCATTTCCCAGTTTTTACCATATTTTTGGGCCTCAAAATTAGGAGTTTATATTTTTGGAAATGAAGGTTTTATTCAATGGAGTCTGCAAATATTGGTTCACGGATTGCAAAACATAGTTCGCAAACCGATAAGGGAAGTATGCGGAATGGAGAGGAATAATGAAAAAATAATTATTTCCATATATAATCATTTTACGGACCTTGAAGAATGGAAATAATTCCATTTATGGGAAATTATTAATGGGAAAAAATGGTTTGTGGGACATTAATAATTTGTGTGAGGAAAATGGTTTGTGGGTTGTCTCGTCTTTTTTAGAAGTGAGGTTGTGATTTTTAGAGATGCGAAGGGATCCATTCACATAAGAGATTAGACGCCATGAAGAAAGAGTGGTGGTATGTGTAATGCATAGGTAGAATAGCTTGCCAAAAGATTAGTATGTGGTTATGGTTGTAGCACATTTAATGTTTAATTAAAATAGATTAACGAGTTTTTTTGATCTATTTGTCTATATAAGGAGCACTAATACCTTCATTACAAAGAGAGACTTTTTTTAAGAATACTGGAGGAATTCATTGAAGGATGGAGTGGTTTTCTAGAGAAAAAACCTTTGAAGGGATAAGAGGTTCATGAGGAGTATTATGTGAATGGATAATTAGTCTGCGATGATAGTCTGTGGAAGGGGTTTTGAAGGGAATTGAACCTCATTGAGGAAAACATTTTGAGGAAGATGGTTCATAGAAGATAGTTCACAAAGGAGGAGTTAGTACGCCTAATAGATGTAGCATGCGAAAGTGGTATGTAAAGGTAGTATACACTCGTAGTTCACAGAGGTAGTACATAGAGGTTGTATGCAGACACAGTTCGTAGAAGTGGTATATAGAGAAAGAAGGCCCATCCAAGGAGGAATAGTTTGCAATCTAGTAGTGTGTAGAAAATTGAATTACATATATATTTGAAAAAGATACATCAATAGAGAATCTATCGACAGTCGATGATGTTAAAATTCATGAAAATAAAGGGACCCATAGGACCATAAACTATGTTTGGATTCCTCCCATGGAAGTTATCCAGGGTGAGCCGACAGAAGTGTTCTGAGGGATGCAATGAGCTATCCCTAAAATATTATCAAGGTAGTGTGTATAGAACAAAGTGACTATGCCTAATCATTTATACACCACATATTTTGATTTTCAGTGGCTTTGGGTATGACCCAAACACTCTCGACATATACTCCTTGGACTAGTCCTCAGTGGTGAACCAAGTAAAATTGAAGTGTTTACTCTTTTCATAAGATTTTTTTACCAATCATTAAAACCAGATAGGTTTATTAGGTTCCTATCTACATGAGACCAAGATCCATCAATTTTTGAGAAAAATTTGACACCCAGATTTACCCCTCCCCTCTTAGGGTGTTCCAGGATCTATCCATGTTTTCATGAAAAATATTCACAACATTCATATTGGCTTCTTCTTTTACTTTAACCATCTTTAAGCCCTACAAAAAACATTTTAAAACATTAGACGAGCAAAAAATTCTTAGTAAGAGACATTAAAATAACGAGTGAAACCATTAGTACATGAATACTTATATAAATATGAAATCATTTTCACAATGAAATAATTATCACCCATAACATATCATATTCATATTTTTTTGGACAAAAGATATTTCCACAAAAAATAGAAGAAATAAATAAAACCATAAAGGTAAATTGGGAAATTACATACATAAAATTTTAACCATTTTAGCTACCATATGATTTATAACCATCATTTCTATGTTAATATTAAGCCTCACATCTACCATATGATGTAACCCTCAGGGTTACCTTATGGTATAGCCGTCGTAGTAACAGATGGAACAACCATTACAACAAACTTCCAATATAAACATACCCAATTAATTAGAGGGATATAATTTTCCCAGACATCATCATAATAAAATACCAAGAACATGAGAATATTCATAAACGATTAACACTTGCATCATAAAAATATTCCGTGAGGAAAATCAATTATATTAAAAGAAGACTTCTCAATTACAATGAAAATACTTTTCAATGAAAATAAACATGTAATATTGTAAAGAAAAGATGAAAAATTTAAGGATTCATGATAAAAGGGTAACCCTATAATTCCTTAGAAGTTAATAAGAATTTTTTTTGTGTTTTATTAAAAAAAGGCATTGAAGAGAATTTTCAAAAAGAATGTCCCTTACCTTGGGTTTGACATCCTCCAAAAATGTTCAAATATCCAATATAATTCTTTAAATAGAGTTTTTTTGAAACGCCCCGACCCCAGCTACCTAGAGCCGGTGCGTTACTTCGTAACATTGGCATGATCACAAAAGATCAAGTCTCGAAAGACCGATTAGTTTAGTAGCCTTGGAAACACTAGATACATTCATAAGTGTTACATTACATCATAAAGTGAAAAACTAATAACAAAGTCTTCATAGTCCACACTCATATACTCTTCTGACTATCCCTATAGGTCATTCATAAAATAATTCTTCACATCCTGGAAAATATCAAAACATTGAAAGGGGTGAGCTCAGATGCTCAGTAAGGATAACAATATTGCGGAAGCTTTCATAAATAAACATAAACATTTAAGGAAATGTATAACTAAACAAAAGCCTTATTAAACATGAACTTAAGCATAATATGGAAAAAGTAAAATCAAATAATGCCACTTACTTACTCACATGGATATTCTACTAGACGAATAATCACATAAAAGATCAATAACCACTTTCATAATGAGGGAATGTATAATGCCGGACATTCTGAAACATTTTTCAAGGCCTCAGCCAAGACGTCTAAAATGATTAAGGACTCGGCCAAAACCATAAATCAAATTGGGAAAGGGCCTTGGCCAATTCCACGTCTAGTTGTCTCATGAGACCTACCGATGCATCGAGGAGCTATAGCGGGCTCCACCCGTCACTTATTAAGTCCAATACATTCCTCATATGAACAGGTTTAAACATCTCATAAACCATAACATAATCGTATCACATAAAACATGCATAAAGGAAACATAACATTTCCACATTTCAATCACAAGATATCAATACAACACATTGATATAATAAAAACTCTTTCAAAACCATTTTCAATACCAAAATAAAAGAAAAGTATAACATGGTATTTATTTTTCATTAAAAAAAGGGTATGGCTTGTAGAGGAAGCCGAAACTCAAATAGTGGTCACAGCGGCGGAGAAGTCGTTGTCGCCGCATACGTACGACAAAAACATTCCCTTTTTTCGTTTAGTAAACGCTTCGTATAAAAAAGATTCCTTTTGAATAAACGTAAAAGTCAAAGTGGTTTATACACCGTATAAAAGAAATTTGTGTATAAAACCAAATATGCCTCAATGAAAGGAGATTGAGACGAAGTCCTTACAAAGATCATTTTTAAACTAAAATAGATATATTATGTGTATTCACTATAGGTACACATAAATAAAGTAAAAATACAAAATAATACATAATAATATCATGACATAATTTGAAAGTAGGAGATTAACCAAAAGATTGGAAGTTGGGTTAAGAAGTTCCCTTACCTCGTGTCTGACTTGACTCAACCGTTCTTTAACCTCCTGAATAATAAACTAGAGTTAATATATACCTTATTAAGAACCATTTTGATTTTCATTATCCTTATTATATTACTTATTACAATGATATGAACATTATGTAATTATTTAAAATAATAACAGTTGTTTTGTCGATCTTTGGTACTTGAGTCAACAATAAACTTCATATAATTACAAGTTGTTTATGTGGTAGAATATCCATTATCTCCAGAATTATATTCATGATTTAGATGTCACATATATCTTATATATCCAGTATATACATTCATTTATAATATTACGTAACATTTAGAGGTAAGAAATGAAATGCACCGTTCATGGAGACGGTAAGCCGTACGTACGCATGAACGATACTTTCATTTCAATTTCATATTTAATGGAACGAAATCATAATGATATAAATGTATAATATAATTCCAGTATAATATAGTGTATAATACCATTTACTCTATCCTTTATACATCCCACATATGGCATTAACGATTCAAATCACTTTGAGGGGGCGGTAGTCCGCACTTCCTAAAATGAAATTATCGCATTTTACCCATAATGGAAATCATAAAGTATGCCATAAATGAGAAATAAAGAAGCATAAGTAAACAATAAACATATTATATATCATAAATAAAAATAGTGACATCTTAATGGCCACCTTTGAAGGTGTTATATGAGTGTTGAACAATCATCGTTTCGTGAGGCAGAAATTCGCCATCCACAGAAACCGTATGTTCATTAACCATTAGATGTAGGTGTGTGTAAGTGTATCTCGAATACTTATTATAAAAACATCCTAGTATATTGAGGATACTGGTGTTGTTACAAAAGAAATGAATAAAAATAGTTTAGGGGGTTGGAGAAGAAAAATAAAACAAAACAACATTAGAGAAGACATTACCTCAAAATCGGGTAACTCTTTTTGATTTGAGCCAAAGGCTTCCTTGGGAAGATTTCTGCCCAAAGTGAGGCTTCTAGGATTAAGAGGGTGAAGTTGGGGTAGTATTTGGGCAGAGTTTGGCCGAGCCAAATGGCTTGAATGTGTTAATGAGGTGGTAGAGGTGGGGGCCTTTTATAAGAGGAGAGGAGGGGCTCATTTGGAAAGATTGAAATGTTACAATATTATACAATGCTTTTAGGATTCCAAAGGTCCCACACTTATATAATACGTGGATAAGGTGATAAGGGTTCGAAATATACCCATCCAATAGTCTTTGGACAAGTGTAATCCTTGGATTGTAAATTATCTTTTCATTTTATTAAAATCGTTAAATAATGAAGTCATCGCTGCATCATAATGATGTCATAAATAATATAATTTATTTAATATCTAAAAATTATAAAAAAATACTATGATGTAGGAAATATCTTTAACTTTACAATGACTATTTATAGTCAAAAATATGACTTGTATAACCCATGTAAAAATTGTTTTAGTAAAACATTTCATGTTTGTGTCATTTTTTACTTTAACATTAAATAAAAGGTATTTATGTCATTTTCTAACTAAAGTGGCTCCATGGGGTCCCCAAGTTGACCCATGGATTGTCTTGGTCTGCCATGACTCATCCAATAGGAGTAGGACAAGTGTCAAGCCCATCTCATATTATTAAAACATAATTTTTACCTTAAACTACACTAATTACCTCTAATCGCGATTAAGAACTTAAAAGTTACTATTCACCAAAAAATTATTTTGATCTCATTGAACAACATTTTACTTCTTAATGACAACCATGTATGTCTTATTTTTGAAAATAAAATCACAGAAGTTGTAATATTTCATTTAAACGAAAAATCAGTTATTTAACTGCCACTTAGTGGTTTCACTATTCATCAAAAATTGAAGTTTTTCAGAACAATTCCAAAATTTCACCCTAAGCTATAATTGATATTCCGAATTCAAAACTGATGTATATTTTACAAAATCACAAACATATAAGTTTCATTAATTAATTTTATAATTAATTCCCGATGTCACAACAAATAGCGTGTTTTTAAGAAACAATTTATATCAAAAGTTTGGCAATTGTTTTTGCCCAATTTCAATGTTAAATTAATTCTAATGACCACCATTGGATAAAATGGTAAAAATATATTATAATTATACTTTAAAACCAATAAATAGTATAATTTATCAATATAAACTATTTTTATTGAAGAAGTTGTTTTTAAGTATTTTTCACTATTCATAAAAAAGTAGAAGTTCTCAGAAAAATACCAAAAATTCAACATAGGCTAATTTCGATATTCCAAATCCAAAAATGAAGTCCATTTTTGAAATATAAAATTTCTATAATTTTAAAAAAGTGGTTATTACTATTAATAATGGCTACTTTGATTAGTCGCGGTGTTTTATAACTCGAAGTTGCGTACAATGCAAGCTATTGCATTATTGAATGAGAAGCGTATCATGGAAGCTCGGGGTGTTACATTCTCACCTCCTTCAATAAATTGCGTACTCGCAATTTGAAAATTTTCTTTGAAAACAAAAGGTTGAAAATAGAAAATACCTTTGTGGAAAACCCACATTGGAAATAAGGTTAATAAATGTATAACATTAAAAAAAAGCAAGATAAGTACAAAGGTCACCCGATATAGCCCATTCTAGGATTCTATGAAAATATGGATATGGAGGAGAAACAAACCCTCAAGGTCTGATGGAGAGTTATAGAAAACAAGATTAGGAGAAAGTTTGACTACAAGAAAATCACAAACTTGTGATTGGTTAAACGGTCATTAAATCCCCAGTTGGAAAAGTTAACCGACAACATTTTTGTTTTAAGTTACCTTTTATAATGTTGAGGAATTTATTTAAGAGATTTACTAAGAATGTAAGGGAATATACATACTTGTTATGTATAATTTCATTCGTTAATAAATTTTTACCACAAACCCATCTTTTACTCCAAATGGTAACGGAACTCAAAAATATTCTTTTTATCCTAATTGTATAAGGTTCCAAATTCTAACACATACCATTTAGATTAGTAAAACTATTTTGTAATAACCAGGGACTTCCTGTAGGCTAGTGGTAGGTAATAAAGGCCTGTCGCACTATGGTTGTGGGTTCGATTCCTGCAGCTTTGTCCGACGTGACGGGTTATGCCCCACCCTGCAGGTTCTCCTTTTCCTAAAACTATAGTATTATAATATTCCAAAAATAATCTTCAGAAATGCTTTAACCTTAAAAAATACTATCCATGGTTCAACTTAATCCATTACAACCTTAATAGTTATCCAAAATACCTCCGTCCAGACTTTCTCTAAAAGGTCTCTAAATTCCAAAATCAATTGTAACATCAGATTCCCCAAACAAAGAAAAGTTTCTCTTATTGTCACATACTAAAGATATTATTACCTTAATCATATTAAAACCTTACTGAAATCAAAAAGTACTATAGTACAATCTTTATATATATCACATTATTCTTATAACCAGAATATAATCCTTGAGTCCAAAATCACCAATACATTAATTATTCCGCTTCAACTGTAGTCACAACATAAGATTGGCCTTAATCCCTTGGCCTTTTCTGAGGTAAGTTTCCTTGACGCTTAGGACATTCATTTGCATAATGCCCCATTTCCCTACAATTGTAGCATTCAACATTGATAGCCTCTTTCATTCCCTTGCAATCACGAGCCTGGTGACCCTTTTCTCAACATTTATAACAAACTCCCATTCCTTTTAGGCAAGTACCAGGGTGATTCTTCCCACAATTATCACATAATGGAAAATCCTTCTATCCCTTTTTCCCTTTATCTGTCTCTTGTTCCACCTTTCTCTTCTTCTCTTTCTTTACTTTGTTGTCATAAGACTTAGAGAATTCCTTTTCTGTCTTGATAGCACACGAGACAATATCTTCGTATGTTCAGAATGATTGTGATACTAAAGCTCTACGGAGAAATGGTTTTAACCCATCAAAGAAACGATCAATCTTACCTCTTGGGTTACGTATATAATTTGCAGCATACCTCGCCAACCTTGTAAAGTTGGCCTCATACTTTGCGACATTCTCATCCTCCTTTTGTCTCAGTCTCAGAAATTACCTTTCCATATCTGCTCGATGGTCACGAGGAAAGTATTTTTCTATGAAAAGCTCTCTGAACTCCCTCCATTCCATATTCGATACGTCATCATCTTCCTTTGTGTTTTGAATCAGCGACCACCACTAATCGGCATCTCCAGTGAGGCAGTAAACTGCCATGACAACCTTCTCCCTTTCACTACTCCCCAAGTCATGGAATATTTTCTCTAAGGAATTTATCCATTGCTCAGCTACTATAGGATTTGTACTCCCATTGAAGGTTGATGGTTGTTGCCTCATGAAACGGTCTAGCATTGATCCTCCACGTTGCGGATCAGGGTGCTCCATACGAGTAAGGTTATTATTCATAACCTGAGTGAGTTGTCCCAGTATGGTAATAAGTTGATCAGCACCAGTTGTATCTCCAGATCCACAATAATTATCCTGAGCAGGAGGGCAATCCCTACACGGAGTTCGTGCATTGATACAGTATCCATTCCTTCCACTAGGCGCCATTTCTAAACAATGGCATAAACTAGATTAGTTTATGAATCAAAATACATAATTCCATACTTGTAAAACACTTTACATAAATTGAACTATTTATGGATATAATCCATAATCATAAAAACAAAATGTTTTCTTTGAGGAATTATATACTCATAACCCTTCATAGTGGTTTGTAAATAAAATGAGAATTATCCTAAGCATATCCCCCGGGAGTGTCGTAACCAAGAGTGCAGCAAGGCCCGTTGTCGTGCACTAGTTCCCATTCGAGTCTAGCTCAAAGCGGTGTTTTCTGGTTTTACCCCTAGGTACATCTGTGCCAGAGCCGCCTCTACCTGCTCGTATCCATACAGGGATGTATTACTCGGAAAACTCACAAAATCTCTACAATACCAAAATTTTAGGAAGTTATTCTATACTAATCCTCAAAGTTCATCTTAGATCTACGTGCTCTCATCAGAGTTTGTCTAAATCTAGCTTCCAAGGTTTTTACTAAACATCCTCTGATACCAACTGTAACACCCCGAACCCATCTACCCAGAGCCGGTGCGTTACTTCGTAACATTGGCATGATCACAAAAGATCAAGTCTCGAAAGACCGATTAGTTTAGTAGCCTTGGAAAACACTAGATACATTCATAAGTGTTACATTACATCATAAAGTGAAAAACTAATAACAAAGTCTTCATAGTCCACACTCATATCCTCTTCTGACTGTCCCTGCAGGTCATTCATAAAATACTTCTTCACATCCTGGAAAATATCAAAACATTGAAAGGGGTGAGCTCAGATGCTCAGTAAGGATAACAATATTGCGGAAGCTTTCATAAATAAACATAAACATTTAAGGCAATGTATAACTAAACAAAAGCCTTATTAAACTTGAACTTTAGCATAATATGGAAAAAGTAAAATCAAATAATGCCACTTACTTACTCACATGGATATTCTACTAGACGAATAATCACATGAAAGATCAATAACCACTTTCATAATGAGGGAATGTATAATTCTGGACATTCTGAAACATTTTTCAAGGCCTCGGCCAAGACGTCTAAAATTATTAAGGCCTCGGCCAAAACCATAAATCAAATTGGGAAAGGGCCTCGGCCAATTCCATGTCTAGTTGTCTCATGATACCTATCGATGCATCGAGGAGCTATAGCATGCTCCACCCGTCACTTATTAAGTCCAATACATTCCTCATATGAACAGGTTTAAACATCTCATAAACCATAACATAATCGTATCACATAAAACATGCATAAAGGAAACATAACATTTCCACATTTAAATCACAAGATATCAATACAACACATTGATATAATAAAAATTCTTTCAAAACCATTTTCAATACCAAAATAAAAGAAAAGTATAACATGGTATTTATTTTTCATTAAAAAAGGGTATGACTTGTAGAGGAAGCCGAAAATCAAATAGTGGTCACGGCGGCGGAGAAATAGTTGTCTCCGCATAAGTACGACAAAAACATTCCCTTTTGTCGTTTAGTAAACGCTTCGTATAAAAATTATTCCTTTTGGATAAACGTAAAAGTCAAAGTGGTTTATACACCGTATAAAAGAAATTTGTGTATAAAACAAAATATGCCTCAATGAAAGGAGATTGAGACGAAGTCCTTACAAAGATCATTTTTAAAATAAAATAGATATATTATGTGTATTCACTATAGGTACACATAAATAAAGTAAAAATACAAAATAAGATATAATAATATCATGACATAATTTGAAAGTAGGAGATTAACCCAAAGAATGGAAGTTGGGTTAGGAAGTTCCCTTACCTCGTGTCTGACTTGACTCAACCGTTCTTTAACCTCATGAATAATAAACTAGAGTTAATATATACCTTATTAAGAACCATTTTGAATTTCATTATCCTTATTATATTACTTATTACAATGATATGAACATTATGTAATTATTTAAATTAATAACGGTCGTTTTGTCGATCTTTGGTACTTGAGTCAACAATAAACTTCTTATAATTACAAGTTGTTTATGTGGTACAATATCCATTATCTCCAGAATTATATTCATGATTTAGATGTCATATATATCTTATATATCCAGTATATACATTAATTTATAATATTACGTAACATTTAGAGGTAAGAAATGAAATACACCGTTCATGGAGACGGTAAGCCGTACGTACGCATGAACGATACTTTCATTTCAATTTCATATTTAATGGAACTAAATCCTAATGATATAAATGTATAATATAATTCCAGTATAATATAGTGTATAATACCATTTACTCTATCCTTTATACATCCCACATATGGCATTAACGATTCAAATCACTTTGAGGGGGCGGTAGTCCGCACTTCCTAAAATGAAATTATCGCGTTTTACCCATAATGGAAATCATAAATTTTGCCATAAATTAGAAATACAGAAGCATAAGTAAAACATAAACGTATTATATATCATAAATAAAAATAGTGACATCTTAATGGCCACCTTTGAAGGTGTTATATGAGTGTTGAACAATCATCGTTTCGTGAGGCAGAAATTCGCCATCCACAGAAACCGTATGTTCTTTAACCATTAGATGTAGGTGTGTGTAAGTGTATATAGAATCCTTCTTATAACAACTTCCTAGTATATTGAGGATACTGGTGTTGTTACAAAAGAAATTAATAAAAAGAGTTTAGGGGGTTGGAGAATAAAAATAAAACAAAACAACATTAAAGAAGACATTACCTCAAAATCGGGTAACTCTTTTTGATTTGAGCCAAAGGCTTCCTTGGGAAGAGTTCTGCCCAAATTGAGGCTTCTAGGAGTAATAGGGGGAAGTTGGGAGAGTATTTTGGCAGAGGTTGGCCGAGCCAAATGGCTTGAAAGTGTGAATGAGGTGGTAGAGGTGGGGGCCTTTTATAAGAGGAGAGGAGGGGCTCATTTGGAAAGATTGAAATGTTACATTATTATACAATGCTTTTCGGATTCTAAAGGTCCCACACTTATATAATACGTGGATAAGGTGATAAGGGTTCGAAATATACCCATCCAATAGTATTTTGACAAGTGTAAGCCTTGGATTGTATATTATATTTTCATTTTATTAAAATCGTTAAATAATGAGGTCATCGCTGCATCATAATGATGTCATAAATAATATAATTTATTTAATGTCTAAAAATTATAAAAAAACTACTATGATGTAGGAAATATTTTTAGCTTTCCAATGACTATTTATAGTCAAAAATAGGACTTGTATAACTCCATGTAAAAATTGTTTTAGTAAAACATTTCATGTTTGTGTCATTTTTTTACTTTAACATTAAATAAAAGGTATTTATGTCATTTTCCAACTAATGTGGCTCCATGGGGCCCCCAAGTTGACCCATGGATTGTATTGGTCGGCCATGACTCATCCAATAGGAGTAGAACAAGTGTCAAGCCCATCTCATATTATTAAAACATTATTTTCACCTTAAACTACATTAATTAACTCTAATCGCGATTAAGAACTTAAAAGTTACTATTCACCAAAAAATTATTTTGATCTCATTGAACCACATTATACTTATTAATGAAAACCATGTATGTCGTATTTTTGAAAATCAAATCACAGAAGTGGTAATATTTCATTTAAACGAAAAATCAGTTATTTAACTACCACTTATTGGTTTTACTATTCATCAAAAATTGAAGTTTTTCAGAACAATGCCAAAATTTCACCCTAAGCTATAATTGATATTACGAATTAAAAAATGATGTCTATTTTAAAAAATTCCAAACATATAAGTTGGATTAATTAATTTTATAATTAATTCCCGTTGTCACAACAAATAGCGTGTTTTTAAGAAACAATTTATATCAAAAGATTGGCAATTGTTTATGTCCAATTTCAATGTTAAATTAATTCTAATGACCACCATTGGATAAAATGGTAAAAATATATTCTAATTATACTTTAAAACCACTAAATAGTATAATTTATCACTATAAATTATTTTGATTAAAGAATTTGTTTTTAAGTATTTTTCACTATTCATAAAAAATTAGAAGTTCTCAGAAAAATACAAAAAATTCAACATAGGCTAATTTCGATATTCCGAATCCAAAAATGAAGTCCATTTTTGAAATATAAAATTTCTGTAATTTTAAAAAAGTGGTTATTACTATTCATAACGGCTACTTTGATTAGTCGCGGTGTTTTAGAACTCGAAGTTGCGTACAATGCAAGCTATTGCATTATTGAATGAGAAGCGTATCATGGAATCTCGGGGTGTAACATTTTTAATTTATTGAATAACTAAATTTATATTTATAATAACTTATATAATATTTTAATAACATATTTCTACCCGTTTATTGATAATATTTTGTTATTTTATTGTTTTGGGTGCGTTTATTTAATGGTTTCCATGGATGGTTCATTATGGGTTTTCATGCTCAAAAAATAAAATCTATAGAAGTGGAAAGAAAAGGTATTAATATGTATCCATAATTTTAAATGATACCATTTATCATTTTATATTATATTAGGATGATTCATTGGATAAAACATTAATAAAAATGACTTAATTTATTTTGGTTGTTTTTACGTCCATCACAATCTCATATAAATTTATTTAATAAAATGTTTATATATTGGTTAGATAAAATTTTATAACTTTTAATGTGTATAGTAAAATATTATTTAACTATAATAATGGTTTCATGACCATCTAATAAGGTAGTAAAATAAAATTAAAAAATTGATCGTCCACGATAATAGTAAATTGATGCATCACAAAAAACATTTTCATTTTTTCAAATAAGTGGAGAAGAGGAGAAGTTTTATGATGGATATAATTAATAAAATAAAATTCTTTTATATGTAAGATAATGGAGTTATTATGTAACTTGGATTATAGTATGTGAGGAGAGAATAATAAAATAAAAAAATTTAATTGAAATTTAAAAGAAAATGAATGAGGAATTTACCTCTTCATTGTTTCTCTTTGAGAACCTCCTAAAAGAAATTAGTTTTGGATTTTTGGAAATAAAAAATGTCTTGGACATTGGAAAGAGGCCTATGAAAGTATTTGGGTATAAATTAAAAGATATAAAAGGATATGGAGGTGTGGGGAGAATAATTGTTGAGGGGTGGTATTTATAGTGGAAGAGGGGGGGGGGGTGATTTTTGATTATTTCATTTATTTGATTATTATTTTGGCTCAATAATATGAATAGTTTGGACATTTTCACTAAATATATTAAATTTATAAATTATAGTTTTATATTTTGGGTTTAAACCATCAATACATCATTTATAACTCAATAATTCAGGAATTTTTATAATATTGTAAATTACTATATTTCACTAATCACAATAAATTAAACTATTTTAAAAAAACAAAAAAAAATTCACCGTAATCATCTTTCACTGTGTATAATTAAAAAATTAACCCCATTTTTTTGAAAATAATTTTAGATATATGATAATTTTAATTTCAAATTAATATTATCATTTATTTGAAAAATATTAATTTAAAAATTATAAGTGATTTTTGACACTCTGAAAAATTAAATAATTTCTCATAAAATTATCTTATAATCATATGAAAGTAAAATATTAATCTATGAATCTCTTTTATGAAGATAAAATTTCTTTTCAATAATTATATTAATTAAAAAAATTTAAATAAAAAATCTACATGTTACAAAAACGTACATACTTAATTTTTCATTTTTAAAAAATTTATTTAATTATTACATGATATACAAATATCATATTTTCATTCATAAGATACATGAATTTTATTTATACTTTTATAGGTGAGTATACTACTCTATTTGTATAGATTCCTTAATTTCTATAAATAACACTTATTTTATTAAACAATTATAAAGAATTGAACTATTTAATTACAGAATGAAAAAATTATATTATAAGTACCTGGGTTGTTATATTCCCCCCGTGGTAGAAATTAAATCCTCATAATTTTTATTCACTTATTAGACAAGTGAGTAAATATTTCCCTCATAACATTTTCAGATTCCCATGTTGCTTCTTCAACCATGTGGTTTCTCGATAAAACCATTACCTTGTGAATTACCTTATTCCGAAATACTTTATCTCCATGATCAAGAATATGAAAAATATGTTACTCCTAAGAAAGGATATATTCCTAATTAACTAATTTCGGCCTCAAAAAATGAGATGAATTTCAAACATATTTCTTTACATCCAATCATGAAAAACATTATGCACCTGAGATAAAATCAGAGGAAACTCTACTCAATACACAACTGGTAAAATTTCCTCTATGATTTCATAAGTTCCATGGAACCATGGACTTATATTTCCTTTCTTACAAGAATTTATAACACTTCCCAAAAGAGATATTTTAAAGAAAACATGATCACCTACCTCAAAAGAGAAGTATTTCATCCTGTTATCAACATAAGTTTTATACCTCTCTAAGAAAGCCTCATGTGTTTCTAGATTATATTAAATATATCAGCCACTTATGCTACTAATTTTAGTCCCATAAAATTCCTTTCATGACATTATCCAAAAATACGAGAGTTCAACACCTCTTTCAATATAATTCTTTCAAATTTTTCCTCTATATACTGGAATGAAAATTTTTATTATAAGATAACTCAACTAGAGAAACATGTTGAGCCTGAATTCCATAGTAATCCTTTGAAAAATCACATAACATATCTTCCAATGTCTGAATTGTTAGCTTATAATGTCTATATGATTGAGGATGAAAGGCTATGTTGAAATTAAATTCAGTTTCCAATGACATCTGAAGGCCATTCCAAAAAGTTATAATGGAACCTAGGTTAATGGTCAGGTAAAATAGATAGAGGAATCCCATGTAACCTAAAAATATTTTTTAGGTGATGTCAAGAATGTTTACATTGAGAAAGACTGTCATGAATTGGATGGGAATGTGTAGATTTAGTTAGACAATCAATAATAACCCTAATCGCATTGTTACCTCATATAGTCTTTATTTGTCCCACCTAAAAATAAATGGATAGATTTTCCCATTTCAACTATAGAACTAAGAAATAATAAAGCATCCCCATTTTTAGTTCTCGCTCTACATTAATCTATTGGCAAGTCATAAATTTCATTGTTAAATAAGAAATATCTCTTTTCATTCCATGCCATCTGTAGTACTCTTGAAGGTCTCTGAACATCTTAGTGATACCAAGATGAACTAAAAACGGAGAACTATGAGCTTCACCTAACAATTATTTATTCAGTTGGGAATCAAAAGGCACATATAATCTCTTTCCAATTATAAATACATTATATTTATCAACATTAAATTCAATTAACATAGATTTATTATCCAATTATAACATTTTCTGTAACTGACGATCTTTCTTCTTTGCATGCTTAATTCTTTTTGAGAGATTTGATTGCACTAAAACCTAAAACAAAATAAGGGAATTTCTTGAACCGAAAAATATACAAGAAAAAAATTCATTAAATAATAAAACAAAGGAGAAATTTTTCAAATGTAACATAGTTAACGATGAATGATGTTTTTGTCTCAAATAATCTGCCAAATTTTTTGCTTTCCCATAATGGTAATTGATCATGTAATTATAATACTTTTTCAGTTCCATCCATATTCTCTTCCTCATTTTTAAATCCTTCGGGGTAAATATATAATTAAAATTTTTAATGAATATTTTAAAATTTTCATTTTGATCCATATAAATAAATTATAAAAATTTTAAATGATAAAATTGTAGATACTAATTCAAAATCATGTTTGGGATAATTTTACTCATGAGGTTTTAGTTGTCTTGAATTTAAAGACTCAGAAATTTCAAGGATATTTTTTTCTTAATTTCATTGGAATTTTAAGAGTCTGCAGTTTTTGACGGCACATGATTCTGAGGCTCGGTGTGCCCAGAATCAATTTCCGATGTTTAGCTCGGGTACGTTCAGTGAAGGAACGAGCAGTTTTTTCTATCTTTTGAACCGGTGCTCAGAATCGAAATCTGAGGGCACCGATGAAACCATAGCGCCGATTTTTTCTTAAGTATACCTTTTCCAGAGTTGCGTTTTCTTGGGAAGAGTTGTTTAATTTTGTGGATTAAGACTTCCGAGAAATAAAATTTGTGCAACTAATTTTATTTCTTTAAAGTGGTTAAATCCTAAGGATGGAGGTTGGGTGGAACTAACCACCCATGTGAGGTTAATAGTGAGGTAGGGCCGGCATGATCCCCATCCCTTCAAATTCCCCAACATCTCTAAAACCCATACATTAATTATGTGACACACCCTCTCATTAATGATGCCAACTTTACTTCATTTAATTTTGACAAGCTCAAGATTAATTAAGTTAAGTTAATTCAAATTTTGAATTTTGGAAATGCATGGGTTGGGTAATAAAAAAAGAAGAGTCTTATTTTATTTGGGGTTGATTGGTTTTGTGAGGAATTGGATGAAATAGAACTCATCTTCCTCCTTGTAGAACACGAAGAATGTACTGACACCGACGAAGAACGCCGGCCTACGATGAAGGACGACGAAGAACGCTAATTCCTCAGAGATCGACGACGCGATGTCCTGTACCACAACGCCGACGATATTCTTCTCTGCGACGCCATGTACCATGATGTCGACGACTCT
The DNA here is from genome assembly GCA_963277665.1 of Viscum album. Lineage (NCBI taxonomy): Eukaryota > Viridiplantae > Streptophyta > Magnoliopsida > Santalales > Viscaceae > Viscum > Viscum album. Next base: position 114,389,317 of record OY728156.1, on the reverse strand, counting down.
CATAGAGCCTCCTTCTGCTACGCCATCTTCCGCAATGTCTCTTTCCAGGATGCTCATCGATCGTTAACTCGTTATCGAGGAAGGGGTTTGATTTTCATTCGTGGATATTCCTTTCCGTTCATCGACATTTTATTTGGGCCGCTTGTTATCAATTTATTGGTAGGAGGTCGGACCAAACAAACACTGAAGAATCTCCTCCCCCATTTGTTTTTGTGATCGTTACGGCTCGAAAGATGGCGGGGTGGTGCAATGGAACCGCGCGGGAACAAGGAGAAATGCGACAAGGAAGCGCGGCGCCGTCACGCCGCGCCGTTGAGGCCGAACAAAACCGCGGCCAAAGTCAGTCCACGGTGAAGGGGCGTGGCGCCATTGTGTCATGACAGAGAAACATGAAGAGGTCGTGGCGCCGCGCCTATCAGACCAAGGCCACAGTGGAGCAGGGAGCGGCGGCCAGAACCACCGGCCGCCGACGCGTCGGAGGGGTGGACCACGGGGTCCCGCGACGGCAGCATGGCCGGCCAGCACGCCCGGACAATCGGAGAAATCCGGGGGTCGTAACCCCCGGTTGGATAAAGGAGAGCCCTCCACGTGGGGCCACCGTTTCAAAACAGGGGGCAGCGAACCCCCCCCCCCCCTTCCGTGACAGCTCGGCCAGTGCCGAGCTGGCCATACGGGCCGCGCCCGCGCCAGGCCAACCGGCGACCCAGGCTGGGCCGGGCCGCCCAGGCCGAGCCGCGCCCACCAGGCTGGGCCACGCCCTGTTGGGCCAGACCCAGAATCGGGTCGGGTTGACCTGGTTCGGGCCGAACTAGGGGGTCTTGGGCCGGGTCGGTCTGGGCCCTAAACCCCCTAATACAGGAAATGTTCTTTTAAATGCCCGTAACATGGGCTACAGACCTCCGATCGATGCACCGTCAGTTGTGATGCGATTCTTGGATTAAGAAGGTCATTTTGGTGTATTACACTCAAGGTATAAGAGAAATTGGGGTATGGCCGGGTTGGTTTGAACACAAAACCAACTGGGCCCTCGGAGCGGAAACACTTATAACTTGAGCTCCGGACGTCCGATTGATGTGCCGTTGACTTTGTTGGATTCCTCTTAGTGAGATGAACCCTTTGGATTACCAATCTCAATGTTTTTACACAGTTGAAGTGTGGTAGGGTTGGTTTTGACTTAAAAACCAACCGAGCCCCTAGAACGAAAAAGCCAATAACTCTTAGACCGGGCGTCCGATTCAAGCGCTGTCTGTCACGTTGAGTTCCCTATGTCGAGATGGAACTTTGGGATAAATCAAATCTGGAATACTTGTCAGTTGATGTATCGACCCCTTGGCTCGTGGAGTGGACCCTCCCGGAAATGAGCATGCTGTGTGCGGAAAACCCTAGAGATGGATGAGACTTGACGACTACTGATCGATCGACATGGAGTGTTTCAATATCCTAGTGGGGAGCGCTTGGTTGTAGAGGAATACCCATGATGGAGGAGTGCTTGGTTGTAGTTTCAGACCCATGGTACTCAATAGAAGGAGTACCTCTGTAGGCTATGAGGGGGAGCGCTTGGTTTTAGCGACAGACCCATGGTGGGAAGCGCTTGTTTGTAGCAGCAGGCCCACAGAACTCGACAGGTGGAGTACTACAGAAGTCCAAGGTTGGTGGGAAGCGCTTGGTTGTAGCGGCAGACCCACTGTACTCGATAGAGGAGGAGTTACCCCGCAGCTATGGGTTCGGCGGTGAAGACTTTCATACTGGAATCCTCCGTGGGTACGACGACGATGACAACCGTATTGGAATCCTTCGTGGGTTTGATGGTAAAGACTTTCGTACTGGAATCCTCCGTGTGTTCGATGACGATGACAACCATACTGGAATCCTCTGTGGGTTCAGCGGTGATGACTACAGTACTTGTATCCTACGTGGGTTCCACAGAATTGACCTCTGTTGTAGTATCCTATGTGGGTCCGATAGCTTAGCTGGTCTGGAATCCTACGTGGGTCCCATCTTAGATGAATCAGTGGAAACATCTGATCATCTCTATCACCTTACGAAGAAGTATACCTGTGTGAGATGAGTCTTGACTTTCAATCATTATCTTCGATATGATTGACTTATTTTCCTATGTGGATTTGTGTTGTTCTTTCCTGTCTAGATTGGGTTGTACTATCCTATGTGGACGTGATCGAACTTGGGCTCGGATGTTGGAGCCGAACTGGAATTGATGACAAAGGTATATGTATGGGCATATATCTAAGTAGTGTTGGATGTTACATCGTTATTGTATCTTTCTTTTGTGGATTATCCTTTGTGGATTCTGGGAGACCTTCAGGGGTTTTGGGGTCCCTACCGAGTATTGTATACTCACCCCTGCATGGGCTTCACCCGGACTACGTTGTGTTGGTTGAAGATGATGGACATCACTGATTGAGGTTCAGGCTTGTAGAGTTGGATGGTTCCTGGAGGAGGAACACATGACGAGTCAGTTCTCGGAGGTGGATTTACGATGAGTCGGTACCTGGAGGTGGAAAACTGAGAAGGACGTACACGGGGCAGACGGTAGGACCTGAGGAGATGAGGAGGTTATCTGTACCCACCCATCATGTGGGATTCCAGGGGACGACTCGACATTTCTGCTTTACTTTTCAGTTGTTGTACTTCCTTTCCAGTTGTACTTTACTTTCAGTTTGGGTTTGTATTCTGACCCACTTGCTTTTCTGCACTTACTATTGTACTCAGTTTACTTAGTGTTTACTTCTGCTGGAATACTCTGTGGTGTTTTTTTACTTTATAAATGCAATGTCTTCCCCTTTTTGTTAGGATTTAAGCCTTTGGTGCTAGTCGCCAGCCCCTGGCCTATGGAAGGCGGGCATGGGGTAGTCACGACAAGTGCCCCGAGGACAGGTCGTGACAAATTGGTCTTAGAGGAGTTCGGTTCTACCGCAGAACTCAGGACACTGATCTCTCTTCTATGTGAAGCAGTATTGTTAAGGGTATTGAGTGTGGTTATCAGTCCATAGAGTCCAGTGTTGGTGCGGCGGCCGACGTATCCATACACCAGGACCCTGACTTCTGATTTCCGACTCGGTGCATGAAAACATTGATTGCATGCGTGTTTCTAAAGTTTTCTTTGTGATTACTTTGTGTCAGCTCAGCAGCTATAAATCGTTGACCATGTCACATCTGTTCAGGATGTCTCCATGCAGATAGTCAGTTGGAGTTCCGAGAGGGTACTTGAAGACGACCCACCGAGCGAAAAGACATCAGTGCGGGGCCCTCTTTCTATGTTGGCACCTTTGGGTGGTCTACTAGCAGCACCACCACCCATTAGGCAGCAGATTCCACCAGCCGTACTAGTGGAAGGTGCATGCTCGCAGAGCGCGTTGCACGAGTTCAAGAAGCAGAGGCCTCCGAGGTTACAAGGCGAGCCAGATTTCCAGGCAGTAGTGGACTGGATGTAGGCAATTTTTAGAGTTTTCCACCTAGTTGAGGCACCAATAGGGTGGATGGTGGACTTAGCTATTGGAGTTTCCCAGTGAGTGACCACGAGGTTGGTCCGTATATTGATAGGGCTTCAATACTTGGACCTATGCCTGAGATATTACCATCGAGTAGTGTTCCAGCTATATCACTACCTGTTGGTCAGCAGACACTACCGGTGGTAACGATAGAGGATACTTTTAGGCTTATTGCCTTACCTATGTTTCAGCACTAGATATCCCTCATGTTCCGAGGCAATCCTGACTCACAGGTGGCTGAGGACTGGCTTGAGGAGGTGGTATAGAGTTTTCTAGAGCTTATACAACTATGAAAGAATGACATGTCGGTAGCTGAGTATTCATCAAGGCATACCGATCATTCCGGGTACTCGATGAATATGACTTGATCAGTGCTATAGAGCACGGACCTCTAAGAGAGGTGTGTTTAAGGATATCCGAGTAAGCACTCTTTCCTCTATGAATTCCTACTTATGTTAGGGTGCTAGAGAGAACCTTTGTGGTTGAATGTTCTTTGGATGATCGGTTATAGCCAGTGAATGTTAGCAGTGGGAAGATACGAACTGGTGCCAGTCTCAGAGACTTGGGCGTGAGAATGTTTCAAGAAGAGGAAATGTTAAGGACAGATGAATCTTCAGGGCAGTAGACATGGAAGTAGAGCTAGGAGAGCAGCATGGGGTGGTGGACATTTTGACATGTTGCAACCACCCGCCTTTATAATCCCCGCTAGGCTCAGGGAGCTGGAGGGAAGGGGATAGAGTAGCTGAATGTAGTCATGGAGTGTGACCGAAAGGGCTCTAGGGATGATTTGATGTATGAACTGTGTCTTCTGCAAGCTTCCTTAGCCACAAACTTCGATACGAATCATCCATTCCTTCCATGAATCTTGTCTCATACCTAGAGTTTCCGGTTAAGCCGTTGACTTGACCCTCACGTCTGGAGATACCTTTGGGAGGAGACTCTATAATCACACTTACACCGACGATGTGATCTGACCCTTGAGGTGAGAGTTTCAGTTGGAACCTCTTGGTGGCAGCGTTGAGGCCTTACGACATTAGTTTGAGTATGGAATGAGAAATCACAGTTCATACAAAAATTGACGGTATTAGGAAAAAAGGTTGTGGTCTATCTACGATGTCGGGATGGGTTTTCTTTGGTCAGAGAAAAGGAAACCCCATGTAGCACAGGATAAAATCATGCTTAGGAGGGTGTAGCCGATCACTCATGGGTTGGCCAACCTTCCCCTCGTGGCTATAGGAGTTTTGAGTTTCAGTTCTTACAAGGAAATGTAGGCCTCTAAAGTTCGAGGATGGCGACCACTTTCTTATACGGGTCTCACCTCGATGAGGTTTACAGAGATGTAGCTGAGGAGGCGAGATATCTCTGAGGTTCTATGGACCGTTCTAGGTCCTCAGCAGGGTTGGTGAGGTGGTTTACCGCTTGACCTTTCCACCTCAGTTGCACCGGGTGAACGATGTCATCCACGTATCTCAGCTAAGGAGAAACGTGCATGACCCTTCACACATCATCGACCGCATGGAGTTGGACGTCGATGGCGGGGCGACTTTCACAGAGGTTCTAGTGGAGAACGAGGATCTACAGGAGTGGGTCCTACGTGGACAGTTGATTCTTCATGTTCTCTTTCACTGGCAGCATGGGAACCTCTAGGAAAGCACATGGGAGCGGAAGGCTCAATTGCATGCTCAGTTCCACTTTTGTTTCCCAAGTTTGTGTTATAGCTTTACGAGGATGTAGATCCTTGAGGTGGAAGTTATGTAAAGGCCTAGAAATTTAAAGGAATTTTTTTTCTTAATTTCCTTCGAGTTTTACGAGTCCGTAGTTTCTGACGGCACCTGATTCTGAGGCCCGGTGTGCCCAGAATCAATTTCTGATGTTTAGCTCGGGTACGTTCAGTGAATGAACGAGCGGGATTTTCGATCTTTTGAACCAGTGCTCAGAATTGAAATATGAGGGCACCGATGAAACCGCAGCGCCGATTCTTGCTTAAGACGACCTTTTCCAGAGTTGCGTTTGCTCGGGAAGAGTTGTTTAATTTTGTGGATTAAGACTTCTGAGAAATAAAATTTGTGCAACTAATTTTATTTCATTAAAGTTGTTAAATCGTAAGGATGGAGGTTGGGTGGAACTAACCACCCGTGTAAGGTTAATAGTGAGGTGGGGCCCACATGATCCCCATCCCTTCAAATTCCCTAACATCTCTAAAACCCCCACTTTAATTATTTGACACACCCTCTCATTAATGATGCCAAATTTACTTCATTTAATTTTGACAAGCTCAAGATTAATTATGTTAAGTTAATTCAACTTTTGAATTATGGAAATGCATGGGTTGGGTAATAAAATAAGAAGAGTCTTATTTTATTTGGGGTTGATTGGTTGTGTGGGGAATTGGAGGAGATAGAACCCATCTTCCTCCTTGTAGAACGCGAAGAACGTACCGACACCGATGAAGAACGCTGACCTCCGACGATGGACGAAGAAGAACACTAATTCATTGGAGATCGACGACGCAACGCCGTGTACCGCGACACCGACGATCATATTCTCCGCGATGCCATGTACCGTGACGTCGACAACGCTCATGGAGCCTCTTTCTGTGACGCCGTCTTCCGTGACGTCTCTTTCCAGGACACTCATCGATCGTCAACTCGTTATCGAGGAAGGGGTTTGATTTTCATTCGTGAATATTCCTTGCCATTCATGGACATTTTATTTGGGCCGCTTGTTATCAATTTAACGGGAGGAGGTCGGACCACACGAACCCGGCCGAACCTCATCCGCCCTTTATTGTTGTGAACGTTACGGATCGAACAAAGGCGGAGCGGTGCAATGGCACCGTGCAAGAACAAGGAGAAATGCGGCAAGGAAGGGCAGCGCCGTCGCGCCGCGCCGTTGAGACCGAACGAAACCGGGGCCGGAGTCGGGCCGCGGAGAAGGGGCGTGGCACCGTCACGTCATGCCAGAGAATGATGAACAGAGTGCAGCCGGAGCGGGCCGCGGAGGAGGGGCGGGGTGCCGTTGTGCCGCGCTAGTCGGACCAAGGCCGCGGCGGAGCAGAGAGTGGTGGCCGGAACCACAGGCCGCCGGCGCGTCGGAGGGCGGGACCGCGGGGTCCCACGACGGTAGCACGGCCGGCCATCCGGGCCGGCCAATCGGAGAAAGTCAGGGGGTCATAACCCCCGGCTGGCCAAAGGAGCAGCCCTCACGTGGGGCAGCCGTTTCAAAACAGGGGGGCAACACGCCCCCCCTTCCGCGACAGCTTTGCCCGCGCCGAGATGGCCATGCGGGCCGTGTCCGCGCCAGGCTAACCGGCCACCCAGGCCGGGCCGGGCCGCGCCTTTTTGGGCCGGACCCGGACCCGGGTCGAGTTGACCCTATTCGGGCTGACCCAGGGGGTGTTGGGCCGGGTCGGTCCGGGCCCAAAACCCCCTAATACCGGACAGGTTCTTTTAAATACCAGTAACATGGGCTACAGACCTCCGATCGACACACCTTCAGTTTAAATGAGATCCTTGGATCAAGAAAGTCGTTTCGGTATATTACACTCAAGGTTTCAGAAAACATGGGCTATGGCCGGGTTGGTTCGAACACGAAACCAACCGGGCCCTCTGAGCAGAAATGCTTATAACTTGAGCTCCGAACGTCCGATTGACGTGCCGTCAAGTTTGTTAGATGCCTCTTAGTGAGAAGGACCTTTTTTATTACTCCGCTCGAGGTTTGGACGCAGTTGGAGTATGGTCGGGTTGGTTTTGACCTAAAAACCAACCGGGCCCCTGGAACGTAAAAGCCAATAAATCTCAGACCGGGCGTCCGATTGATGTGCCATCTATCACGTTGAGTTCCCTATGTCGAGACGGAACATTGGGATACATCAACTCTAGAATACGTGTCAGTTGATGTATCAAACCCTTGCCTCATGGAGCGGACCCTCCCGGAAATGAGCGTGCTGTGTGCGGAAACCCTAGAGCTGGATGAGACTTGATGACTGTTGATCGATCGACTCAGAGTGTTTCGATAGCCCAGTGGGGAGCGCTTGGTTGTAGCGGCAGACCCACGGTGGAGGAGCTCTTGGTTGTAGCAGCAGACCCGCGGTACTCAACAGAAGGAGTACCTCTGTAGGATAAAAGAGGGAGTGTTTGGTTGTAGTGGCAGACCCATGGTGGGAAGCGCTTGGTTGTAGCCGCAGGCCCACAGTACTCGACAGGTGGAGTACTACAGCAGTCCAAGGTTAGTGGGAAGCCCTTGGTTGTAGCGGTAGACCCACTGTACTCAATAGAAGAGGAGTTCCCCAACAGCTATGGGTTCGACGGTGAAGACTTTCATACTGGAATCCTCCGTGGGTTCGACGATGATGACAACCGTATTGGAATCCTCTGTGGGTTCGACGTTAAAGGATTTCGTACTGGAATCCTCCGTGGGTTCGATGACGACAACAACTGTACTGGAATCCTCTGTGGGTTTGGCGGTGATGACTACAGTACTTGTATCCTACGTGGGTTCGACAGTATTGACCTCTGTTGTAGTATCCTACGTGGGTCTGACAGCTTAGCTGGTCTAGTATCCTACGTGGGTCCTAGCTTAGATGAATCAGTGGCTACATCTAATCATCTCTATCACCTTACGAAGAAGTATACCTATGTGAGATGAGTCTTGAATTTGAATCATTATCTTCGATATTATTTACTTGTTTTCCTATGTGGATTTGTGTTGTGCTTTGCTGTGTGGATTGGGTTGTACAATCCTGTGTGGATGTGAATGAACTTGGGCTCGGATGTTGGAGCCGAATAGGAATTTATGACTTAGGTATATGTATGGGCATATACCTATGTAGTGTTGGATGTTAATTCATGAATGCATCTTTCTTTTGTGGATTATCCTTTGTGGATTCTGGGAGTCCTTTGGGGGGTCCCGGGGTCCCTACTAAGAATCATATACTCACTCCTGCACGGGCTTTGCCCGCACTATGTGGTGTTGGTTGTAGATGATGGAAATCACCGATCGAGGTTGAGGCTTGTAGAGCTGAACGGATCCCGGAGGAGGAACACTTGATTAGTCGCGCCCGGAGGTGGATTTACAACGAGTCTGTACCTGGAGGTGGACCACTGAGCGGGACGTACACGGGGCAGACGGTAGGAACCGAGTAGCTGAGGAGGCTATCTGTACCCACCTTTCAGGTGAGATTCTAGTGGACGGCTTGACATTGCTGCTTTACTTTTAAGTTGCTGTACTTCCTTTCCAGTTGTACTTTACTTTCAGTTTGGGTTTGTATTCTAGCCCACTTACTTTTCCGCACATACGGTTGTACTCAGTTTACATAGTGTTTACTTCTGCTGGGACACTCTGTGGTGATTGTTTACTTTATAAAGACAATGCCTTCCCCTTTTTGTCGTGATTTACTTCTTTGGTGCTAGTCACCAGCCCTTGGCTTATGGAAGGCGGGCTTGGGGTAGTCACAACACGGGCCACGAGGACGGGTCGTGACATTGAATTATAAGCAATTACCTGATTATTCTGTATTAAAACACATCAAAGTCTATTCAATGAAGTTTCACTATATAGGAAAAACTCTCCATTTATAGAAGGCATATCCAAAATTGGAGTATTCACCAATATTATATTCAGTTCATAAACACAAACATCACAGTCTTATGGCCAAATTAATTTAACCCTTTTGTGTTAACTTAGTTAGCGAGCTATATAAATGTGAATTTTTTTAACAAATAATTGGTAATAACCCTCAAATCCAAGAAAATATGAATCATTGAAACATTATTAGTTCTTTTCCATTCATCAACCACTTTTATTTTGGTGGGATCAAATGTTATGTCGTCCATATTTACAATGTGCCTATGATTTTTTTGTTGCAAACAAAAATAAAATTTTCTAAATTTTCCATATAACTTATTTTCTTTAAGTTCTTACAGAAAAATACATTGATGTTTTCCATGATCCTAATAATTTTGTTATTAAAAAAAATATAATAATTAATATCAACAAAAAACATATCCAAATATCCACAAAAGATTCTATTAATAAGATCCATAAACAAAATAGAGTAATTTTTCATGCCAAAGGACATAAAAAAATCACAATGCCTATATCGAGTTTGGAAATCTATTTTCATAATTTAATCCTCCTTCACCTTCAGCTGATGGTATCTGGACCTCAAGTCATTCTTGAATAAATACTGATCACCCTGGATCTGATCAAACTAGTCATTAATATGAGGTATCAAATACTTATTATTAATAGTAATGTTATTCAATGCTCTATAATGAATGAAAATTCTCATAAACCCAACATTATTTTTAGTTAACAGAAAAAGATCACCCCATGGTGAAGTTTGAGGATAAATTAAGCCTTTATCAAGCCACTAATTCTATTGATTTTTCAATTCAAGAAGATACAACTGAGCCATTTGATAAGAGGGGTTTGAAATAGTTTTAGCATTATGAACTAATTCAATGGTAAATTCAACTTCCTGACCAGATATAACATTGGGAAATTCATTAATAAAAAAATTCATGTATTAAATTGGCACAGAAACAACATTAATATGAATAGTTCATTTTTTTCAATAATATGTCCATGAAAACATTAATTTAGATCTTTTAATAGTTTATCTACTTCCGGACATGTTATCAATAGTAAGGGTTAATTATTTTATAAAAACTAAAACAATTTCAAAAAAATACTTCTTTAACTCTATAATAAATCATTTCATGATAAAAAGAAATACAATCCATAGCCAGAATAACATAAAACTCTACTAAGGGAAAAGAATAAATAGTATAGGTAGATTCATTCCATAGACAATAATATGGTTATTCTAATAAGTCCTTTTTGATTTAATATTTCCATATGGTGTTTTAACCATAAGTTTTAGTTTTATTTCTTATGGTAAAATTTTCAATCTACAAGAAAATTTCTTTGAAATAAAGGTACCTGTAGGCCCCGTATAAAATAATAAATTATCAAAATATGTGTAAAGAAAAAATTTACCTAATAAAACTTCATTGGATGTACCGAAATCTTTGCACATCGTCCCAAAGGATTTCACTACACCTTTATTCTTATAACCATGTTGTTTTCAATCATTCATATATTTCATTGGGAAGGAATTTTCAAAATTCCCCATCTGAATAAATTTAAAAAACGTTATAATTTAATTATCAGAATTAAATTTAAGATAATTTTCAAGGAAATATCTAGACAAATGTCCAAACATAACACATAGAGAACATTTACTAGATTTTTTAAGGCATTCCCGAGGGTTATTTTTACCACACATCCCTGAAAATGGAAACTAGATTTTCTTTCCTTCAGATTTCTTTGATTGTTTCTTACCCACTGTTCAACTTCTAGACCTTTTATTTTTCTTGTTTTCAAATTACACATGATTATAAAAAACTCCATTTATACCCTCTCATCACAACATACAAGTTTCTCATAACATTTGAATTATTGGGATTCCAATTACATTTCATATCTTGGACTCAATCCAGAGTAAAAATGATTGATTTTAATATCAAGATCCTAAATAAGATTTGGAGTGTACTTTGTTAGTTGAGTGATGTTTTCCTCATACATGACCACTGAATATTTCTCCTTTTATTTAAATTCTAAGAATTAATCTTCCATCCAAATTCTAACAACATTATGAAAATATTTCTCAAGGAATATATTCTTAAATTCATCAAATTCCAAGGATTAAATCTCCTTGCTATCCCTGATATTCTTGACCATTAAACACCACTAATCAACATAACATTCAAAATTATATATATAAAGACCAACCATTTGATTATCTGAACACCACATAACATCAAATAGATTTTCAAGGTCTTTAATCCACCCTTCATCCACCAATGTGTCAGAAGATCCATCGAAATCATGAAAATGTTTCCTCATAAAATGTTACACTATCATAATAGTCTTTTGTGTTAGTTATATTTGTTCTCCATCATACCATGTATATCCTATGTAAACAAATCCATTAATATCAAAAACTAATAGATTCCAATTCCCACCATTCAAGGTTGTAGATTCGGAAAGATATCATCTTTTCGGTGCCTTACTAATTCAGCATCGCTATTTTTTATGTGAAAAAACATTATAAAAAGAAATATATTAGATGAAGAAACTTGATAATAATTAAATTATATATCATTAAAAAAATAACCATATGGTAAAAAAATTATGGGTTCCCTATTAATATCACCCTAACTCCAAAAGATATCTAAACCATTCTTCGAAAACAACCATGATGTCCCAACCTTAAACATTACATGATATAGTAAATTATTTTATAATTAACTTCCTTATATTAACATATATTATTTTAGTTTACAGTTTTATAGAATTAGGAAATAATTAATATATATAAAACCACATGCATGAAAAGTGGAAACTACTAAAATAGTATCCATTTATTCTGTAACACAATTTTTTTTAAAAAAAAGATAAAATATTTTCTTGTATAATATTCACAACATTCATATTGGATTTTTCATTTATCTTTACCATCCTTAAACTGTAACACCCCGAGATTTTATGAAAAATATTCTTTTTAATTTCATTAATGTCTTGTTTTGTACGCTACACCAAAAGGAGCTTTCACAACACGCATCCTTGACTTGCCTTTCATTACACGCAATCACGACCATCCTTGATAGCGTGTGTAGTACGCAATACCGAGTTTCACTAAACAACGATATGCTATTAAAATATTATTAAAACTAGCCGTTATGAATAGTAATAACAACTTTTTGAAATTTTTTAAATTTTATTTTTCAAAATGGACTTCATTTTTGGATTCGGAATATTGAAATTAGCTTATGGTGAAATTTTGGTACTTTTCGGATAACTTTCATTTTCTGATGAATAGTAAAAATTACTAAATTTTAATTAAAAAAACTTTTTTAATTGAAATAATTAATAGTGATAAATTGTTAATTTGAGTGGTTTTAAAGTATATTTATAATATATTTTTACAATTTAAAACAATGCTGTTCATTGGATGTAATTTCGCATTTAAACCAGTAATAAACAAGTGTCAATCTTTTGATAGTTATTATCTCTTAAAAACACGATATTTGTTTTAATGATGGGAATTAATTTTTAAATTAGTTAATTTAACTGATATGTTTTGAATTTGGTAAAATAGAAATTATTTTTGAGTTCATAATATCAAATATATCTTAGGCCTAATTTTTGGTATTTTTCCGAAAACTTTCAATTTTTGATGAATAGTGAAACCACTAAGTGGTAGTTAAAAAAATTGAATTTTTCATAAAACTTAATTTTACCGCTTCTGTGAGTGGAATTTCAAAAATCCGAGAGACACGGTTGATGTCAGTATGTAAAATGTGGTTCAATGAGATGAAAATAATTTTTGTGAATAGTAACTTTTTACTTCTTTTTACCACGGTTAAAAGTAAATAGGTTAATTAATGGTAGAAATGATATTATTATTACCCTAACACATGTACTAATTGTATTGGAAAAGTGTAATTCTACCAAAAACAAACTTAGGAATAAAATATGACCATTTAGGCCCACTTGTATTAGATTAGGACATTTATTATTAATTTATTTAAAGAAGGGTTAAAAGAGTTAAAATGAAAGTTTATTTACTAAAACATTTTTAATATGGGGTCATACATAAGATAAATTAGACTATAAATATTCATTAGAAAGATAAAAATATTTTCTACATAATGGTATTTTATTTGTAATTTTTAGACATTAAATAATTTAATTTATTTATGACACAACAATGATGCAGTAATTATCTTATTAATAAAATATTGACATAATTGATGTTATAAATACCCAAATAAATATAATTTGAGACTTTTTATAAATTAAACTAATTTTATAGGTTAATATGACATGTTATAATTGATTTAATTAACTTTTTTTGAACTTATAATTCTGTTATGATTTTCACAAAAATCAATTACTAAATAGTGTCAAAATTGACATAAAATAGTTTTTAAAACAAATATTAAATTATTAATTTATATTTTAATCCTAAAAATCTATGGTTCGGCCAAATGTCTTAGATAAGGTTATATATATTAATAATAAACAACTTGGGGTTCGTTTGGCTTCTTATAGTCAGTTTATTAACCTTATAGTGTAAGAACACAAGAAGACATGGTCAAAGTAAAATTATTTAACTTAATGTTAAATCTAAATGATAAGGTTAAAATAGGAACCTAAACTTGTCTAAATTTTATTGTATGAGAGGCTTTCGACCCATCCCCACCTTAGCCTCGAAATAAATCAATTTAGAGCTATTTGAAACCGAACTTGACTTTATAATAAAATAATATTTTTAGTTATTCCAAAGGTGCTCCTCTCCTCCCTTATAAAAGGGCAGCTCCTCCCACTCTTCTTCACACAACTTTGAGCCTTAAAGCTCGTCAAAACCCTGCCAAATTCTCTTCTCTACTTCCCTAGAAACATCCTAGAGGTTCTGGTATTTTTCAAAGACCAATTTTACTGCCCTAAGAGGAGGTCTCAAAGAGGCGCTTCAAAGAAGAGGTAATTTCCTTTACCGATTCTTTCACCTTTATTTCTTCTTCCACTTCTTCTTCTTAGGTTGTTTAATTATGAAGTAATAACATCAGTATCACTCATATACTGATATGTTATTATAAGTATGAAACAATCCTATTTCACCATCTATCCATCCTACAGAAAACGAAATCACCGCGCGTGCGTACATACAGAATACCGTCTCCACACCGTGGTGAAATCTATTTTCCACCAGCACCTTACTTGGATGGGTATAATGGTGTAAATAATAACTATATATTATTATTTTAAAGTTATATTGATTCTGAAATTGTATACATACACTCCAATACAGTCCCACGATCATGAGAACGATATCATCGCTCATGCGTACGTACGGACTACCGTCTCCACGACACGATGAGATTCATTCTCCACATTTATCATTCATGAATGATTATAAAGTATATATAATGAATAATAATTAAATATATGACATGTTAAATCTACTGTATTTATGTATATATATATGTATGTCATCTACTTACTTCCATTCAAGACAATAAGGAAAGGAAAACATCGTTCATGCGTACGTACGGACTACCGTCTCCATGAACGGTGTGTTTCATTTCATTTTTCTATCTATTATATATATATATATAATGAATATATATGATATATAAATCATGTTTTATATTCTATAAGTAAGTAAATCATGATATAAGTAATAATAATGTCAATAACAATAAGTCCAAACACCTACGATAAATGAAACGATTTTAACCAAAACGCTTCTTTAACATGGAATTTACAAAAGAATGGGTAATATAAAGTCATAAGTGAACCATATATGATATAATAACAATAAGTATGATTCTGGAATAAGTCAATAACATTATTTAAATCATTATACAGGAGGATCGGACACTTACGAAGGAAATCAGACCTAAGGTAAGGGAAATATCACAATCTCATTTTTATCCGAGATTGTTTATACTTTGGTATTTACTGGGGTGTATTTTATCATCCACATCCATTTTTCCTAAATATTTAATATTATTTACATCCACCTACAATTATTTAAATCAAATTTTACCCTTAGGTGAGTTTTTAGTAAAAGATATGGAAGGAATCTTTTGTCGTTTTTCGTACAAGGTACTTTTTGACTTTTCCAACAAAAGTATGAGAAGAATGTTTTTGTTAACTTATACAACATGAATGGATTTTTAAAAAATTATTTCCAAGAATCTTCCTTTAAAAGTTTTCATGTTTATTTTTAATCAACTTCTTTTAGTTTAAAATTGTAAGACATGTTAAGAAAGGAAAATGGTTTTGAAGAAGAAAGGATATTTTCCTCAAGAATGCAGTTCAAGTGTTTTATCAAAATTATTTTCCATCTAATATAATAAAGGGTTCTATTTTTATCCCTATTATTACATTGATTTGATTATGTTGTGATGGAATTATTTTATCTTATATGAATTGTTTTATGATGTCATGATGTTTAAGATTCCCATTTGTATTACATTGGTTATGCAATGATGTATTATTTATGATTTTGTGGCACACATAAGAATGGTATCATTATAAGATGGGTGGGACCTATATCTCCCTCCAATGCATTGGGTAAAGATTTTATATCTCATGAGATAGACATGGCTGGAATGGTAGGTTATACCGGTTCAGTAAAACAGGACTGAAATGAGGGTGACTCGGTTCAGAAAGGGACTTTGTCCACTAAGATAGTCTTGGAAATGAGTCTTGACTAACATGAAATGATTCTCTATGATTATGTGTGCATGACACAAAGTTTAATGTTTTAAGTTATGATTATTGTGATTACATTTCACTGCCATGAGTTATCCTAGGGTATGAAATTATTATCTCTTTTACAGGTTAAGATTTCCAAAAGTTATGTGATTATGTATATGATGTGATTGATATTTCTTTTGCTTACCCTTACTGAGCATTTGAGCTCACCCTTTTATGATTACTTTTCCCCAGGATATAAAGAAAGGTTTTAGGTATAAAAAAAGGAAGATCTTTATGAGAGATGTTGAAGATCTTTCACCAGTATTAGAAGATTATATTCCGACTTTCCAAAGACACTAAACTATTACGATCCTTGTGTGTGTGTTTTTTGTTATGTACTAAGTATTCCGCAAATGTAATGTAATGTCAATGTATGTCAAGCTTCGGGTCTCTACAGTTGGTATCAGAGGAAAGGTTTAGTCAACCTTTGGAAACTAGGATGCGAGAACTTTAGTGAGATTCCTAGAGATATTTCTAAGGTATGTCTAGGGATGTCTCTAAGGTTAAGAATACGTATAGGTTATAGTCCTATAATTGCGCTAACGATCTTATAATTTAACCTAAGATGCTAGATATTAAGGGTACTCCCCCTTTTATTATGTTGTTTTCCCTAGAATGATTTTTTTCTCTCACACTATTCTTTTTGGGTTTTAGAAAATGGATGGAAACAAGATGATTCACGATAATGAAGGATATGATGGACAATGGAATGATATTCTTCATGAACAACCAAATGAAATGGGATTTTGGAGTCCAAACATCATTATTATGCCGAATCAGAAATCTCATAATATGATCAATAAAGTAAAATTTGGTAAGTTTCCTGACTCGGCTAATAAGAGAAAGATGGAGTTTCATGATGATCATAGAGGAAAGAAAGTTCAATTTCCCCTATGTAAATTATGTGGGAAGAGGCATCAAGGAGAATGTTTCAAAGGAACTGGAAGATTCTTTGGGTGTGGAAAAGAAGGACACAAATCTAGTAAGTGCAAAGGAAAAGGTTCAGTTAACACCAGGGATGAGGATAATGGTATTGCTACGACATCAACAATGGATAAATGTTTTAAATGTAGAATGTACGGGCATTATGCAAACCAATGCCCTAAGGGAATGTCTCATGAAGAGAATCGGTATGGTCGTATGGGTAGTATTTTTGTTGATGATGATGAAGAGACTACAAATGATATGTGAGATGAAAGAATTGTTGAAGCTCGGTCAATGGTTTAAGAAGTTAGTGGAATGATTACATGTTTATCAAGTGTAATGTTGTACTATAGAATAAAAAGACATCTAAGGATTGTTACACTATTGTATTTTCTTATGTTTTGAAATTTTATGATGAATGGTATGAGTAACAATGAAAGGTTATTTAGATATATTTTGGAAAGTGGATGATATGCACATAATGAAGTGATAAAGAGAAAATGAAATGTTTGACAGTATTCATGATCTCATGATTGATATAAGGACTAAGTGATATCATGGTTTGAGTATATAGAATTTTGAGGATTTTGGTATGTGAAAAGTGTTAACTTTTAACTGCATTCAAGTTTTCACTATGGTTCAATGGGTATTCAAGAGAATACATTATCAAGGCCTTTGAATGTTTGGAATTTGACCAACAAAATATATCTTATGATATATGGGGGATAAATGATGGCATTCACGTGATTGTTCTGTGACATTTCAAGTAATCATTTTCTTTATACTATGATCTTGGACCGAAGTATTTTAGATAAGCCTAATGATTAGGATGGATTATGTTGGACATAAGTTAGGATAAAACGTTTTTTGATATTATTGATTGGATGTTATAGTAATATAGCTTTAGAAAAAGGACAACCTGCAGGATGGGCGACAACCCATCGCGTCGGACAAGGCTGTGGGAATCGAACCCACAACCGAAGTGCGACTGGCCTTTATCGCCTACCACTGGCCTACAGGAAGTCCCTGTTTAGTAGAAACTAGTTTTATTATATTAAGCAGTATGATATATAAAGTATAATTCCAGTTTAGGAACCTTATATGATTAATCTCACTATAGAATGACTTATGTATATTTAATAACTTTTGCTAACCTTTTTTTTGAGACAGATGGAATGACCCGTCATTCTATCACGTGATCTGCTAACACTTCACGAATAACAAATTCAACTTCATTTATTTAAGAGATGAAGTGGAAATTGTTCAAGGCACGAACAACAGTGAGATTGTACCAAAATAAAGTAAGTATTTATTCTAATTCAAATTCTTCAACTTTAGGGAAACGATCTTGAAAACCAAAAATGTTGTCCTAGTGCTCTTATATCTGATTAATCAGATGGTACCTTAGATCATCACAAATTTATGGATTTGGGATTGTTGGATTTTCCATAGCCATGTTCTCTACCACTCTCCATCAGAACATGATGGTTAGATTTTTCTTCCATATCCATGTTTTCACCTATGTGGAAACCCAATGATTAGTTTATTTGGGTAACCGTTACATTTCATACTATTGTTTTTAAAAATTGTTTTTGGTATTCGTTTTTTACAATGTGGGTTTCTATTAAAGAAACTTTCAAGTAGTAAACCATTTATAACCCCGACGAATTTCGAGGGAGAAATTCATTTTAAGGGGGGTAAAATGTAACACCCCGAGATTTTATGAAAAATATTCTTTTTAATTTCATTAATGTATTGTGTTGTACGCTATACCAAAAGGAGCTTTCACAACATGCATCCTTGACTTGCCTTTCATTACACGCAATCGCGACCTTCCTTGATAGCGTGTGTAGTACGCAATACCGAGTTTCACTAAACAACGATATGCTATTAAAATATTATTAAAACTAGCCGTTATGAATAGTAATAACCACTTTTTGAAATTTTGTAAATTTTATTTTTCAAAATGGACTTCATTTTTGGATTCGGAATATTGAAATTAGCTTAGGGTGAAATTTTGGTACTTTTCGGATAAATTTCATTTTCTGATGAATAGTGAAAATTACTAAATTTTAATTAAAAACAAATTTTTTAATTGAAATAATTAATAGTGATAAATTGTTAATTTGAGTGGTTTTAAAGTATATTTAGAATATATTTTTACAATTTAAAACAATACTGTTCATTGGATGTAATTTCGCATTTAAACCAGTAATAAACAAGTGTTAATCTTTTGATAGTTATTATCTCTTAAAAACACGATATTTGTTTTAATGACAGGAATTAATTTTTAAATTAGTTAATGTAACTGATATGTTTTGAAATTGGTAAAATAGACATTATTTTTGAGTTCATAATATCAAATATAGCTTAGGCCTAATTTTTGGTATTTTTCTGAAAACTTTCAATTTTTGATGAATAGTAAAACCACTAAGTGGTAGTTAAAAAAACTGAATTTTTCATAAAACTTAATTTTACCGCTTCTATGAGTGGAATGTCAAAAATCCGAGAGACACGGTTGATGTTAGTAAGTAAAATGTGGTTCAATGAGATGAAAATAATTTTTGGTGAATAATAACTTTTTACTTCTTTTTACCACGGTTAAAAGTAAATAGGTTAATTAAGGGTAGAAATGATATTATTATTACCCTAACACATGTCCTAATTGTATTGGACAAGTGTAATTCGACCAAAAACAAACTTAGGAATAAAATATGACCATTCAGGCCCACTTGGATTAGATTAGGACATTTATTATTAATTTATTTAAAGAAGGGTTAAAAGAGTTAAAATGAATGTTTATTTACTAAAACATTTTTAATATGGGGTCATACATAAGATAAATTCGACTATAAATATTCATTAGAAAGATAAAAATATTTTCTACATAATGGTATTTTATTTGTAATTTTTAGACATTAAATAATTTAATTTATTTATGACACAACAATGATGCAGTAATTATCTTATTAATAAAATATTGACATAATTGATGTTATAAATACCCAAATAAATATAATTTGAGACTTTTTATAAATTACACTAATTTTATAGGTTAATATTCCATGTTATAATTGATTTAATTAACTTTGTTCGAACTTATAATTCTGTTATGATTTTCACAAAAATCAATTACTAAATAGTGTCAAGATTGACATAAAATAGTTTTTAAAACAAATATTAAATTATTAATTGTTATTTTAATCCTAAAAATCTTAGGTTCGGCCAAATGACTTAGATAAGGTTATATATATTAATAATAAACAACTTGGGGTTCGTTTGGCTTCTTATAGTTAGTTTATTAACCTTATAGTGTAAGAACACAAGAAGACATGGTAAAAGTAAAATTATTTAACTTAATGTTAAATCTAAATGATAAGGTTAAAATAGGAACCTAAACTTGTCTAAATTATATTGTATGAGAGGATTTAGACCCATCCCCACCTTAGCCTAGAAATAAATCAATTTAGAGCTATTTAAAACCGAACATGACTTTATAATAAAATAATATTTTTAGTTATTCCAAAGGTGCACCTCTCCTCCCTTATAAAAGGGCAGCTCCTCCCACTCTTCCTCACACAACTTTGAGCCTTAAAGCTCGGCCAAACCCTGAAAAATTCTCTTCTCTACTTCCCTAGAAACATCCTAGAGGTTCTGGTATTCCTCAAAGACCAATTTTACTGCCCTAAGAGGAGGTCTCAAAGAGGCGCTTCAAAGAAGAGGTAATTTCTTTTACCGATTCTTTCACCTTTATTTCTTCTTCCACTTCTTCTTCATAGGTTGTTTCATTATGAAGTAATAACATAAGTATCACTCATATAATTATATGTTATTATAATTATGAAACAATCCTATTTCACCATCTATCCATCCTATAGAAAATGAAATCACCGCGCGTGCGTACGTACGGAATACCGTCTCCACGCTGTGGTGATATCTATTTTCCACCACCACCTTACTTGGATGGGTTTAATGGTGTAAATAATAACTATATATTATTATTTTAAAGTGATATTTATTCTGAAATTGTATACATACACTCCAATACAGTCCCACAATCATGAGAACGATATCATCGCTCGTGTGTACGTACGGACTACCGTCTCCACGACACGATGAGATTCATTCTCCACATTAATCATTCATGAATGATTATAAAGTATATATAATGAATAATAATTAAATATATGACATTTTAAATCTAATTTATTTATGTATATATATATGTATGTCATCTACTTACTTCCATTCAAGACAATAAGGAAAGGAAAACAGCGTTCATGCGTACGTACGGACTACCGTCTCCATGAACGGTGTGTTTCATTTCATTTATCTATCTATTATATATATATATACTGAATATATATGATATATAAATCATGTTTTATATTCTAGAAGTAAGTAAATCATGATATAAGTAATAATAATGTCAATAACAATAAGTCCAAACACCTACGATAAATGAAACGATTTTACCCAAAACGCTTCTTTAACATGGAATTTACAAAAGAACGGGTAATATAAAGTAATAAGTGAACCATATATGATATCATAACAATAATTATAATTCTGGAATAAGTCAATAACATTATTTAAATCATTATATAGGAGTATCAGACACTTACGAAGCAAATCGGACCTAAGGTAAGGGAAATATCACAATCTCATTTTTATCCGAGATTGTTTATACTTTGGTATTTACTGGGGTGTATTTTATCATCCAAATCCATGTTTCCTAAATATTTAATATTATTTCCATCCACCTACAATTATTTAAATCCAATTTTACCCTTCGGTGAGTTTTTAGTAAAAGATATGAAAGGAATCTTTTGTCGTTTTTCGTACGAGGTACTTTTTGACTTTTCCGAAAAAAGTATGAGAAGAATGTTTTTTTAACTTATACGGCATGAATGGATTTTTAAAACAGTATTTCCAAGAATCTTCCTTTAAAATTTTTCAAGTTTATTTTTAATCAACTTCTTTTAGTTTAAAATTGTAAGACTTGTTATGAAAGGAAAATGGTTTTGAAGAAGAAAGGATATTTTCCTCAAGAATGCAGTTCAAGTGTTTTATCAAAATTATTTTCCATCTAAGATAATAAAGGGTTCTGTTTTTATCCCTATTATTACATTGATTTGATTATGTTTTGATGGAATTATTTTATCTTATATGAATTGTTTTATGATGTCATGATGTTTAAGATTCCCATTTGTATTACATGGGTTATGCAATGATGTATGATTTATGATTTTGTGGCACACATAAGAATGGTATCATTATGAGATGGGTGGGACCTATATCTCCCTCCAATGCATTGGGTAAAGATTTTATATCTCATGAGATAGACATGGCTGGAATGGTAGGTTATACCGGTTCAGTAAAACAGGACTGAAACGAGGGTGACTCGGTTCAGAAAGGGACTTTGTCCACTAAGATAGTCTTGGAAATGAGTCTTGACTAACAAGAAATGATTCTCTATGATTATGTGTGCATGCCACAAAGTTTAATGTTTTATGTTATGATTATTGTGATTACATTTCACTTCCATGAGTTATCCTAGGGCATGAAATTATGATCTCTTTTACAGGTTAAGATTTCCAAAAGTTATGTGATTTTGTATATGATGTGATTGATATTTCTTTTGTTTACCCTTACTGAGCATTTGAGCTCATCCTTTTATGATTGCTTTTGCCTAGGATATAAAGAAAGGTTTTAGGTATAAAAAAAGGAAGATCTTTATGGGAGTTGTTGAAGATCTTTCACCAGTATTAGAAGATTATATTCTGAGTTTCCAATGACAGTAAACTATTATGATCCTTGTGTGTGTGTTTTTTGTTATGTACTAAGTATTCCTCAAATGTAATGTAATTTCAATGTACGTCAAGCTTCGGGTCTCTACATAAACCTTGTGAATACATTTTAAAACTTGGTATGAGAACAAAAATCTTAGTAAGGGATATAAAAATAGAAAAAAAACCATTTTTACATGAATATTTATAGACATATGGAATCATTTTCCCAAAGACACACTTCTCACCCCTAAGGTATCATATACTTTATTAATAAAATATATTTTCATAAAGAATATAAAAAATAAATAAATCTACAAATGTATCTTGGGAAATTACTTAAGACCATAACCCTCACAATAACCATATGATTTGTAACCCTCATGAATGTCTTATAATGTAACCCTCGTGACTACCTTATGATGTAACCCTCATAGCTACCTTATGGTGTAACAATCACAATTACACTTGAAATAACCATTTTATTCAACATAAAACATAAAAAAACTCAATTAATTAGAGTGATATATAACTGTCACCCTTCATCATAAAAAACGCACATGAAGTCGAACATAATTGAAAAAAATGAACACTTGCATCATAAAAAAATTTCTTGAGGAAAATAACTTGTTTTAAAAGACTAATACTCAAGTAAAATGTAAATAATTTTCTATTTAAATAAACATGTAATCATGTAATGAAGACATCAAAACATTAAGGAATCATGAAAATAGGATAATCCAATCATTTATTATAAGTTAATAATAATTTTTTTGAACATTGTTTAAAAAGACATTAAAGAGGATTTTTAAAAGGAAATTACATTACCATGGGTTTAAATTCATCCAAATATGTAAAACCACTTAAGTATTAGTTTAAATGAGGTTATAAATTTATTACATAACTATCCTCAAATTTATAATACCTTTTAAGATCATTTCATTATGGTACCCAAGAAAACCCTGAGAGGGGATGGGTGAATTAGGGAATAAAAATTTTTATTTAAAGTAATGGATCTTGTTACGACATTGGTAGGATATTATTAAACCTATCTAAAAGAATAATACATTAATTAAACATTCACATCTAGAAATATGGCATAATAATTTTACTCAGTTCACTAATAAGGGCTTGTCTAAGGAGAATACATCGATAATGTGTCAGTCATACCTAAATTCAATAATCATCAGTAGTTGTGAAATACATAAAATTCGACTCAATCAATCTATTCCAGGAACACTTACTATATTTTCGGATAACACACTTCATCCCTTAGAACACTTCAATTGAATCCCCATAGCTCACTGCTTTAGGTGATTTCTTACATAGTCTATCGACTTGAAGGTCTCTTAGGTAGATTGAAATTAAAATCTTGGTCCCAGAATAGAATGAAACTTGTCTTGAAATTTAATTCTAATTTATTCAATTTTAAATCCCTATTCATTGAAATTTTGTATTCAAAACATCCTTTCACATAGCTCCTTCATGAATCTCACTACCTTCATGAAGCACATTGCCTTTGTGGAGATCACTACGTCAAGAAAAAATTACCAATCATTGGGAAAAACCCTTTACTCTGAGTAACTGAAATCATCCAAGACAAGACTAGTAATTTCATGATGCTCAAGATCGCATAGAAAAATAGATTCATGGAGTTCCCTTTCCTTCATGAAATCATATTGATTCAGGATTTTCTATAAGAAGTTGCATGTCCAATAAAGTGAGGGTGGCCTTATATTTATATTCTCAGCCATTGGAAATTCTCCACTACCTCTAGATCATTATTTTGATTTTTCAAAATCATTTTCAATACACTCCTAGATTCAAAAATCTCCCCTATGATTTGTTATTGTCTCAATGTTCTCCGTCAAAACATCATGCACTCACAATGATCCACTTCTTGTAATCATATAGAACATCATAAAATTTTTGATTCTTTACATCTTAGCCTTTGAAAAACCCATGCTATATGAAACCCATGACTTTACCATATTCATGAAGATTTGATTCCTAAAAAAACCATTCATGATGATAGGCTCTTCCTCTAGATTTGAATCCCAAAAATTTTGAAAACACAGGGAAACGATTCCACCATCAACACTATTTACATCTTGTACTATAAGATCCATTATATTGAAAATTCCATGATTAACCTAGTGTCGATTGAAAAAACAAACACAATCTAAACTAAATTTTCAAAAGAGAATATTCTTTGTTCCAGCAATATCCTCCATTGATTTTTTTGGAAATCTATAGATAAATTCAAGGAATCACTAGCCACTAACAAGATCTGATACGTGGGAAAAAAATAATCTAACAATATAAGTCTATGTGAGAAAATATATGTGTAAAAAGTAAGAGGGGAATCATGAATTTGGTTATCATTTTTTGGAATGGTTAATGACCTCCAAGAAAAGATCTAACTATTTCCTCATAAAAATGAATTCTAATTCTACTTTATCATTCTACATTATAATCCCCCCTTGTAATCAATGAATTTATCCATTTTCCCCCTCTTGAAATAAACCCAAATGACCTATATTTTTTCTTTTAAGGAACAAAATAGACTCCCCTAGATCATTTCTACCACATAAACATGGATCATATCCATAAATTGATTAAATAGTTAACCCAACTAGGGAGAGGGGATCAACCGTAACAACCTCATGACCAAGGAGGTAGTCAAACACTAAGGTTCAATCGATGTTTCCTAAACACATGTGCTGATAATAGATTTGTTGGTATGATAACCACTTGATCATCAGTTCCAATAAATTCCATTATAACCTTGCCTTGTTCAAAATGTTCCTTGATAAAGTGATATATAATTCCATTGTGATTTTTATGAGAAATACTGAACACAATTGTTCATAGAATCAATTGTGCTATTTTTTTCATAGTGAATCAATATGTGTTATTTCACCTCATCAAAAATATCATTCATTTGTTTCTTTATTGATAACAATTGAGTGTAAGCCTCTATAGAATATATATACTCTGATTCAACATTACTATGAGAAGTGATTTCCTATTTTTTAGTCAACCAGCCCACACATTTGTTTCCAATAATAAATTCTCTGCTAGTTGTGGACTTTCTGTCAAAAACATCCCTAACCTAGTCGAGATAAAAAATGTTGACAGTTCATTATCTCTTCTTATAGAAAAATGTAATACATAATTATCAGTACCTTGAATTTACATCATGATTCTTTTAACTTCCAAGAATATTATTCCATTAGACTGCATTGAAATAAGAAAACTAAGAATATTCAAAAGATGATATCCGACCATGTTGTAGTTATGTATAATAATCTTCCAATGATTCTCATATACATGATGGGATCTACAGATATCCCATCCTCAGGCTTTCCATGTTTTTTAACCACCCCAATCAGAGTCGATATTAGTTTGGAGTCTTGAATGGGGAATTTTTTATGTGTTCTATTGCATATGTATCCTAATAAATGAAAGTGTTATACTTATTTTTAATGACATGTAACCCTAATAAGTATGCGAGTTCATGAATCAAAGAAATTTCAAATTCTAATTTCATGTGCCGGGAAAATTCTTCCACTGATCATTTTCTACTTCTTCCAAATATAATGTCATCCACGTACACCATCACCATAAATTAATCTTTCTGTTAATTTTTCATATAGAGATTATGGAATAAACTTCTTCTTTTAATATATATATTATTAAAATACGAATCCAAAAAATAATACCATGATCTTGGTGCCTGCTTCATAACATATAAGTCATTTTTTCGATCTACATACATTCATTTCATCATTACCAATTAGAAATCCCACAAGTTGTTCAATATAGATTTCCTCTTCATGAAAATATTTAAGAATAATTTTTTAACATCCATATGAAAAACATTGTGTCATATTTGGATTTCCATAGAATGTAAAAGGCTGATAGACTCATGTCTTGCTATTGGTGAAAATGTTTCCTCAAAATCAATTCCTTATACATTTGAATCTATTCCATGTACACTGATCTTGATACCTAAAACTCCTTTTACAATGGAATGATATTTAATCAATATTAAGAATTATTAGGATTGATAAAAATTGAAACAATGATTTGGGAAGTTTATTTTTCCTTATTCATATTGGAGGATGTCCTCAAGAATGGATTTTAGGAAATTTTAGTATGGAGAATATATCAGAGTGGATCTTCAACTTGTGAATTATTTATCTCAATTGTCTATAATAGTATATTTTCATCTTAATAATAAATTATTCCACCATAATATTTTTATTTGAATAGAAAAATATGAAATCATTCAAATATGGTGAGTTCTCCATCTAGGATATCAAGAATTGATATCCCTCACTGCTTCTCAGTTTCCCCAAGAGAACATGATTCACCTTCAGTTCCCTCTATAATAAGGAAAAATACAATAACAAAGGATTAATGGAATAAGATGGATCCTCCTAACTTCATCAACATGAACTACATAGTTGATATGATCTTCTTAACTATGTTGCTCAATTTTCTCCAGTCTTTATGATTGAACATTTAAAAATATATTTTGATTAATGTTGTGGTATAATAGATCTCTTCACATTATCTTCTACTGTGTGTGGAGAATTTTTCTCCTTAAAAAACTTCATGAATGATACATTATTACTCCTCTGAAGGAATACATTTTGTTTTGGGGGTATGGTTAAACAACCCTTTATAATGTGACCATATTTCTTGCATCTCTTACATATAACTTATTTAACAATAAAGTTTCCTTTAGTTCTAAAACTCTAATTCAGTTTGTCTTCATCATATGAAATATATTATTTTTATTTTTCACTAGACATAGCCTGAGAATCATCATGTTTTCATATTATTTCCAAATATTCTGAAAAAATAACTAACATGTCATTAGGAATGGTTGCATCATATTTGGATCTTCTACATGGGTTCCTCTAAGTGTCATCCCTCTTAGTATTTTTATTGTATACACTACCATTCAAATTCCTGGATTTAGAATCTAGTGTATAACCAAATATCTTAGTTGATGTATTATAGGGAGAGTTTTAGTTCACAAAATTATTTTTATTTATTCTAATAGAAGATTTTTCATACAAATCTAACTTTTATGGTCTTATTTTATTATCAATAATGAATTCATGTTGAGAAAATAATGTTCCAACTTTGTGACCACTTCCATTACATACATCACATATGTTATCAATCTTCCCAAATATTTTTGTAGTATATAGATTCTTCTAGACCTGTATATGTTGATTATTATTATCTAACTTTATACCACTTGAAATAGTCTTTTTTGTGGTTTTTCATATTTAGGATCATACAAAAAATACAATGTATAGTGCCAAAATCTACTGCAACACAAACATTGACCAAAACAACCTTGATCTCCTTATATCTTATATATAATGTTATTATATGTTAATCAATACTTGTTGTGATATTTATGGGAAACCAAATTCCATAATATTTTTAATATCATTACTAGTATTGGTGTTAGGTTTATTATCACATTTATTCATCCATAATTTTTTATAATTTGTCTTACAACCTATAATTTTCATGCTAATAGGTTTTGAAACATTAATATAAGTTGGTATGAATGATAATTATTTCTTATCTTATTCTTGGGATAAGACATTAAAATATGTCATGATATTATTATTACATGTTGGAGTTATATTAGATTTATAATCTTCTAGTTATCATTGAGTAGTCATAGAAACTGCTTATTTCTATTGTAATGTCTCATTCAATTTGTTGTCGAGATTGAAAAAAAAATTAGTTTCTAAATCTAAAATTTTATTTTAAATATTATTTTATGATATTAAATCACAATAATATTTTCTTCACAAGACATATTAATTAAAAAAACTCATCTTCAGAAAATTTAACTTTATTATGAATCAAAGAGTCATGTTACTTGTTCTTTTGGATATTTCTTCCAATTTCAAATCATTAACATGAGTGCTATTTATAAATTTCTCTTCAATGTCATGGATCATTTCATCAAGATTATTTTTGAATCTCTCTTTCACTTAAATGAATTTGAGGTATTTTTATGAACATATTTCAGGTTACCTATTTTCTACTTAAAAGGATACAACCTGTCTGGAGGACTATAAAAATTAAATAATTTTTCATTGCATGCCCTTTTACAGAGAATCATATTTTATTTCAAGCTAGGTGATATAAGCTTAGATAAATTGAATGAATCGAAAAACCAAGAAGGATATTTATTTAGGAATATCAGGAAAAAAATTTCATAATATATCAACTAAAGGTTCTTGTGAGGTTGTATATTGATCATCCTTACCACCACTACTATGATCCTTATTTTGAGGACAATGTTGAAAGGTGATGACACATACCTATTGACCACTTGAATATTATGATTTACGTGAGGTAGAATGTTTTTCCTTCTCTTTGGTGGAATTTAGAGAAACATTCTATTTACCTTCCGAGCCTGATATATATTAATTTTCATAATAGAATGGATAACCAGAGAGTTCCACTTATTTAGATTAGACGGATTTATTAAACATTTTTTCTATTACTTTTTAATATTCATCATAGTGTATTTGAATATATACTTATATTAATAGAAAAATGATTCTTCATAAAAACTAATCTTCATTGTTGACATAGGATATAAGCTCATATCTTAAAAAACTATACATTAGGGAATCCATCATAGGTGAACCTTCGACTCTGATAACACTTATGGGACCCTAGAGTACCCTTAGAGGGGAGGTGTGATTAAAGGTGTCAATTTTTTCATTTAAAATAATTGATATCAATCCTATGTTGGTATAACCTTATTAAACCTATATATAGGAATCATACAATAATTAAAAATACACATGCAAAGAGATGATCCCACAATTTTACTTGGTTCACCACTAAGGGATAGTCCAAATAGAATATTCCAACAGTGTGTTGGTCTTACATAAATCATCTAATATTCACTTGTTTTGGAAAACATATGTTTTTAAAAAATAAATCTATGCTAGGCACAGTACTTTTACAATTGTTTAGGGTAGAACACTACATCCATCATAATAAATTTTTCGACTCCCCTAGCTCACTACCTTGGGTGATGGCTTACTTAGTTTATCAACATGATGTTCGCTTCAGTAAAATTGAATTAAATTTTCTAATAACTAGAATGTGACTCTAATTTCACCATAGTTCTATGTTGACTCACTTTGAATGTTCTATTCATTGAAAAAATGATATTCAAAATTTCATTTGGAGAAGCTACTTTTTGAAGTTCACTACCCTCACAATGAACCATTCCATCATGGAGATCACTAAGTTGACACCGAATATCTTGTCATCATGAAGAAGCCATTATTCAAATGAATTTGCATCAGTCAATACTCATCTAGTATTTTCACGATGTTCAATATTTTATAGAAAATTCGATTGGAAGAGCTCCCATTAAATCATGAAATTAGAGATATTTTGGATTTTATCTATATATTATCAGGTCCAATGAAGCGGGGCTAGCCTCATATTTATAGAATCAGCTATTTAGGATGATCCAACACCTCTAGTTAATTTTTGGTATCTTATAAAATCATATTGATGACCCTCCTCTATTCATGAAGCTCCCCTAAGATTTTTTGTTGTTGTGAATATTTATATCAAAACATCACGCACTCACAGTGCTCCACTTCTGATAATCACTAATAACATAATCAACTTCATGATGATTCACATAATTGACCGTAAAAAAACAAGTATTCATGAATAATTTACCACATTATTTATAAGTTAATTCTATAATTTTTTGGTTATGATAGCCTGTTCCTCTGGATTTTGTGCCCTAAAATTTGGTAAACACTATGAAATGATGGCACCTTCGACATTATTATCATCTTGAAATTTAAGATAAATTGTCATGAAAACACCCTAATCAACCTAGTGTGGATTGAAAAAATATAAAAATTAATTTTAATTAAGGAACATCCTTGGTTCCAACATTTATAACATATGTTTACCCATTTATTGATAATATTTTGTTATTTTATTGTTAGAGTGCATTTATTTCATGGTTTCCATGGTTGGTTCATTAGGTGTTTTCCTGTCGAATGAAAAAAAAACTATAAAGGTTGAATGAAATGGTATTAATATAATTAAAAAAATTTAAATGATACTATATAGCATTTAGTTTTTGAATATGAGTAGATAAAAAAATAATGAAAATGATTTAATTTATTTTTTGCGTTTTTTGGACGGTCACAAAATTATATAATTTTATTTCATATCATTATTATATATTGGTTCTAAAATAAATTATAACTTATAATATTTATAATAAAATATCATTTAACTATGATAATGGTTTCATGACCAGCCTTTAAGGTAGTTAAAAAAATTAAAACACATCGTCCATGATGATGGTAAATCAATAGATCACATGCAATGTTTTCTTATTTAGAATAAATTGAGAAGAGGAGAGGTTTGATGATGGATATTACATTAACAAAATAATATTATAGTATTTTTACGATACTGAATTTATCATTTCACTTGAATTAGTGGAGGTTAGTAGAGAATAAGAAAATAAAATAAATTAAAAATAAATTGAAAATAAATTGAAAACGGATTTTACCTATTGAATTTCTTCTCCTTGAGAACCTCCTTAAAGAACTTGGTTTTATCATTTTGGTGATACCAAAAGGTATTGGATGCAGATATGAGGCTTGGTAAGGTAATTGGTTAGAAATTAAACAAGTTAAAAGGATTTTGATGTGTGACAAAAAGAGGTGGGGAGTGGTGATATTTATAGTGGAAGATAGGGTTGTTTTTTGATTATATTATTCATTAGTTTTTTATTTTGAAATTAAACTATGATTAGTTTAAAAATTATCATTAAATATATAAAAATAATGAATTATAGATTATTATTTTTGGATTACACCATATGTACATAATTTATGACTCAATGATTTATGAATTTGTTAACTAACGTAAAATATTGTATTCTACGATTCACTAAAAATTCAACTGATTTAGAAAAATCCCAAAAATTGACCCTAACAATTTTTAGACATGTAGAAATAAAAAATAAACTAAATTTTATGAAACTAATTTTATAAAAATAAGATATTTAATTTTTAATTAAAATCATCATTGATTTAAAAAATACCGATTTATAAATTATAACTCATTTTATGAAACTTTGAAAAATTAATTAATGTCTTATATTATTTTATTATAACAAAAAGAAAAAAAATTAAGATATGAATCTATTTTATATAGAACAAATATCTTTCAAATCATTATATTAATTATAAAATTTAAATAAAAAATTTATGCATGAAAACAATACCAACAATAAAGATATCATTTTAAAAAGATTTATTTACTAATTACATGATATAAATAAATAAAATGTTCATTCATAAAATACCTAAATTTTATTTATTATTTTATAGTTGAGTTTAGTATTATAATTATATAGATTCTTTAATTTTTATAAATACCACTTATTTCATTATTCATTTATAGTGAATTTAACTTCTTAATTTCATAATGAAAAATAATTATTTTATAAGTACATGGGTTATTAAATGTAATTGCTTGATCATTAAAATGAGTCACAAGATAAATCTTGTAACTCATTTCTATGGTATTATATGTTCCACCATGTTTAAAATGATCAACTAAAGGCAGGAGATTTTCAATGACTTGCTTCCAAAAATTTCTCAATGAACCCTTTATTGTTTTCTCCTCAACGAGTTAACTATGTAAACTAATATATTCAAAATATATTCATTGTTTTTCATTAATAACTTGTAACATCATCCCATAATAAATTATATAAACTCCCATACACTTATTCTAGGGATTACTCCACACATTATCAATATTCAACAAAGATTTTGATGATCTAGTTCTATATTAATCTTACTTGAAAAATTGAATAATGAATGAACATATAAATATCCTAAAGAATATTAATTTATTAAATTTATTTCAAATCTTGAACGTTAAAAATCCAGCATGTATGAATGGTTTCATTAACAATCGAAAAAAAATTCAAAAAGTCATTACAATATTAGGGATTCATTAAATTATTCTTCATGAAAATAATGTGGATATTAATCTTCATATTTTTACTTTTTAGAAATGTAACAATAATAAATCATCAATAAAAAAACTTTATATATTTTCGATGAAGCATAAAAGAACTCAAATTGATGTTTATATCAGCTTCCAATGGTTTCCTTTCTCATGGGACCATTTTTTGTTTTTGATCTTGCGTAACTCTCCCTCCTTAAAAAGGCATAAAACATATCAATCACCTAGTATCACAGAATAAACCTAGTAAATCCATCCCTCATATTCCCAAGTTTTCTAATGATATTTTTAAAGGTAATTACTAATCCTTATGGGCTGGCACATGTTCCTGGGCATCTGCGAAACACATTTTTAATGACTTCCCCATTACTTTAATTAAACAAGTAGTGAATGTTTTAGTAAAATAATGACATGAACCATCTATATG
This sequence comes from Viscum album, assembly GCA_963277665.1. Lineage (NCBI taxonomy): Eukaryota > Viridiplantae > Streptophyta > Magnoliopsida > Santalales > Viscaceae > Viscum > Viscum album. The sequence continues at coordinate 114,356,243 of OY728156.1, read as the reverse complement.
TTAGGAATTCATTCTAGATGAGACAAGTAGAAATAATATAATATAAGGTAAAGAAGAGACATAGTAAAACAAAAAAAATAGAAAAAAACTCTTTTCACACTCTCTAAGCTCCCTCCTTATATAAAATCCATCAACAGATGCCTGTCCTCATCCACCATAATTATTTTACACCCCAACTATAAAAAGAAATAAATGAACTATGTGGCTAGTATGAGGTAAAATATAAAAATAAACATTGACATTAAACCATCTAATGTGACCCTTAGTCATTCTATAACCAAAAATAGAGTCCCTTAATGAGAACGAAATCCATAACCTACAATGCCACTTAGTCATTAAAAACAAATTAGTGTGAGTAGGGTTTTATCTCAACAACCCCATATGAAATCACCAAAGTGTACATACTTATATTTTCCAAAATTAAACCACACAATATATTTTGAAAATACAATAGAAAATATATTGTTAATTTTATAAGAAAATATAATATCAAATTATAAGTTATTTATAAATAATTATTTATTTTTCTTACAAATGATAAAAATCAATTAGAAAACATTTCACGTGACCAGGTCACTATTATCGAAAAACCTGATTTGAAAACCATAGTACAAAAACTTCTTGAATAACAAATCCAAATTATTTTTGGAAACAATTTAAATTGGAAGCAAAAAATAAAGTATAAATACAACAATGGATCTTGGAATAATGGAAGAATAGTAAATAAAAGGTTATGAGGACTAAGATACATGTGATTATTAGTAGATATAAAAAAATATAATCATGTGGAATATAAATTAAGGAAAGTGTGAGAGAAAACCATACCATCAACACTTTAAATAAAGAACCATGGAAAACCCAATGTCATATAAGGTTTTCCCCCAAGATCCCCATATCATCTCATGATCTGATAGGTCAACAATCCAATGTGGATGCTAAATAGTAATTATAATGTTAATTTTCTTAGTAGAATGGTTTTACCAGACTATGAAACCACATTCTACACCACTAGGGGGTGCACTTCATTTCATAGAGGGGTGGTAATACCCATCCATCTAACCATGAATTTTATAAAATCCTAAATTTATTATATTTTGTGATATAATACAAAGTTATAATTTGTCTAGTCTTACTCTCTTATATACCCAACTTACCATAAAATTTCCCCTACAGAAAAATCCCCTTCTATTAGAAGGGCTTTCCATTTTGAAATCCAAAAAACTTCCATTTAAAATATTTTGAATAATACATTAAAACTATTTCACATTTATAACTAAGGGTAAAAACTTCAAACCACCATGGGTTATATAATAAATTAACAAAGAAACCACTAAAAATATTTCAAACATCAATACATGGATATTCAGGCAAAGGTGTCAAATATTTGAAATACCATTTAATCAAAATTCAAACCGAGCAATCAAATCAAACATTAGAAAGAACTCATAATTGGGAAGTCATTCTAATAAAAAAATCAATCATAAATTTTAAATTTAAATAATTACACTATTAAAATTATACATTTTAGAACATTCATATATATATATACATATAAGAACCTCTCAATGCACATATTCACATATTCTCATGTGAATACATTCACCTACCTATATATATAATCCCATATATATATATATATATATATGTGTGTGTGTGTGTGTGTGTGTGTGTATGTATGTATATGTGTGGGTGTGTGTGCGTGCATGTTTTAGCACCAAACAATATATAATACATCCTAAACAACAACCATAAATAAATATTGAAAAAAATAAACAATTATACACAATAAAAATTATCAAACATAGAAACCCCAAAAAATGAATCCCTTAACTCACGCATCACCCTTATAATTTTCATATTCACCCTAATTTTTTAGTATAATTATATACTCTTTTAAAATAACCTAAAATAATCTATATGAAAAAATTAGAATACTAACTTTGAGTGTAGACCAAAATTCAGAAAAAGTCCCTAATATATAATTCAAAAATGAATTAAAATCACTTAAAAACATTAAATAATATATAATTATAAAATCTATTTAACATAAATGGAATATATAATTTTAAATAAACATGTTTGTAACACTCAATAATATGAAACAATATTATGTAAAAGAAAAAAAAATACAAAAAAATACTAAGGGATTACACAAATAATGTGATTTCTCATATAATGGTGAGAATATGGATTGAAGAACCAATCAAAAACATAACATGAATCAAAAATTGAGAAATAAAACCCCCAAATTACACCATAGAGTTTATAAAATGAATGAAAAATAATATGATATAATGAAAAATGAGTTGGGGAAAAACAAGGAGAAATATAAGAGGATGAGTCCCTTAACCGGACCCATCACACCTAAAATCAAATGAATAAATTTCAAATTGAGGAGGCATGAGGAGGGAGGTCTTTCTCCTAAGGGAGGGTGGGACTAACCGTGGGTCATTTTAAAGAGTATTGGGGAGGAGGGGGTGAGTCTCATGAGAAGGGTAAATAATGAGGGGAGTTTTATTATATTATTTCTTTCTTATTAAGGGTAAAATGGGGAATTTTAAAAAAATTAGACAAGGTCTTTCAAATTGTTGTCGCATGGTTTACGAAACCATGAACCATTCACTGGGAAAATAAACTAAACCACATAGTATTATCACACGGTTGTGTAAAACATGTTTCCATCATTTCAAATGGATCTATCCCTTAACAAACACCATTCTCACAACCTCTACACACTTAGATCAAAATACTCCTTAACCATTCAGTAAATCAAATTTCATTAAAAAAAATTAAAATGGATTCACAATAAAAATAGATATAAAAATTAAAAACAAATAAATAAGTTAAAAAATAAATTAAAATTATCTTTAAAGTGCGATAGAATACACCACAATAAAATTTTCTTTTCCGAAAAAGTAATCAAACTAAATGGGATGTCTTAAAGAGGAAAAACCAATAAGAAAATAATTATCAGTCATGAAATGATCTCTAAGTCACTCCCAAATAAATAAAAAAATAAAATTATAAAAATCTATAATACTATAAAAAAATTATATAGTCAAGGAAAAACCAACACTAGACCGATTCCATAAAAGGTCAAGGAATTAAGGCGTACAACGGGTCTCATCAAAATTTAACAAATGAACTAGCATGGTAGTTAAAGAAGAAAAATATTAATTTAAAAAATACATTCCAAACACAAATAGAATTTATAATGAAGGGAAATTAAGTATATTATAAGACTAAATCAAAATCCATGATTTACCCAAATGCATCCCACTATCCAAAAAAGTGACCGAAATAAAACAAATTGACTATCGATAAAAAAGGAAAATGAGAAATTTAAAGAGTCATATCATAAGCCCCACCAATATATTAACAAAGTATAAAATAACCTTAATAATAATTATACAATTGTAGAACAATAATCTCAAATCCCTTATATAAGAAAAAAGATATGAAGGCATAAACAATGAATATGCCTCATCCAATTGTACTTGTTTGAAGCTTGGGTCACATAATAAATAAGTTAAAACCTTATACATCACAACTGGAACACAAATTATAGTTATACCAATAAAGTAAAATGGATACCATTCAGCGTGTAATCTCAAATGGCCCCACATTCATCCCAATTACAAAAAATTCACACCCAATACTTTCCACATGCCCAATGAATCGAAGTCAAACCTTTCTGACCAGAGAAACACTCAATATACAAAGAATTTAATCAATATAACAAGACATGAGAAAACAAAAAAGAACCTTCATATATAATAAAAAACAAAGAAAATATATAATGAATCAGACCTGATAAAAATCATCCCATGTAGATGACCACCCAAACCCAGCTACGTTTGATATATTTCTGAGAGGTACATTTGATGTAGTGAGGTGAATGAAAGACCTAATCAATCAATAATATATCCAAAAAAAAGATCACCAGCAACCAAAATCATATTACAATTAAAAATAAGTATAGATTGGTTTTATTAGGATGTGTTCTTAACGAACCAAAAGGTAATCACCGGTGAGTCCATACTTCTCTTTTCCAAACATAAACAACATAATCTTGTTTTAAAACATAATAAAAAATAGGTTTTAAAATTTAATGAAAAGATAGCATTACATTATAAATGATTTATAAATATATTTTTACTTTTTCTTCTTATTGAAAAACCATAATTGAAAAATATTTATCTGACATATTCCAATATGAAGATAAATACCATTTGAAATCCACCTGCAAAACCTTTTTTAAAAATCCATTTTAACACATACTTTGTTTATACTTTTTGGAAAAAAATTTCAAATACCATAAAAAATGATAAAAATGAAAAAAAGACATAGTAGAATAAATTATTAATAAATAAGTTTAAGGGATGAATATATTACATATTAATTATAGAAAACAAAAAATGTGAAATCATGGGAAATATAATGGAAGTCTAGAGTTAGAGAAACTCATACAATAAATAATTTAATTCATGCACCATGGAAAACCTTAGGCTATCTAATGTTAATTGACCCTAAGATACTCATATCTTCTCATAATATAATATTATAAAACAAAATACTAGAACTAAACATTAATTAGAATTTTACTTGGCCTAGAGGAATGGTTTCACCCAACCGTGACTCCACACCAAACGCCTATATGAAGTTCACACCATGGCCTACTGGTGTGGTAATTCCCATCCATGAAATAATGACCTTTACCAAATTCTACGATATTTTATTTAGTGTGGTGTAATACAAAGTGATACTTAATATAGTATTTACCTATTATATACACATCTTACTATATGATTTACATTTAAAAAATATAACACTCAATTCAAAGGTGTATATTTTTTTAAATCCAATACAGTTCAACTAAACAAATTAAAAATAATCCTTCAAAATTATTTCAATTTTTCAACCAAGGGAATACCATTTAAACCACAACGATATATTTAATAAACCAAAAAATCTATAAGAAACAAATTTGAAACATAAATACATGGAGATTTTGGATAAGGTGTATATTATTTAGAAGTTTATTTACAAAAATTACATATTGGACCTTCAAATCGTACTTTTAAAAACACTCATATTTGACTTGTTTTAAAATTTAGTTCAATAATGTATATTAATTTTAAAAAAAATCCCTTTTTAACCATATAAAAATAAGTAATTTCATATATATATATAATTACCTCTTATACACATATTTTCATATTTTCATGTGAATATGAGAACATACCTCTCTATATATACCTATACATATGTGAATAAGAACCATATATGATTATTAGTTACCTAAAAATCAGGCATAAATAAATAACACAGGTGGAAACAATTAAACCTAATAAAACTTTCCAAGAATTGAAACCCCAACTAATCAAACACATAACTCACATGTTTCCAAAATTAATTTACTTAACACACATAAATAATTTGAAAATACTCATTTCCTCTTTTATAATTACCATATATATTTTATTTGAAAAAGGAAAAAATTAATCCATGAGTGAAAACCAAAATGAGAGAAAAGTCAAAATGTTATTATTTGAATATCCATTAAAATAACTTAAAAACCTTTAAAAATTTCAATTAGTTAATCAATTGATCATAAATGATAATTTTAATTTTAATGAAACCAATTTTAAACAATAGATGATATGTAAAAATATTTTCGATAATAATTAACAAAAAACACTGATATAGGGCATTCACAAATAACATGAATCCTTTAATAATTGTGAGTAGAAGTCTTAAAAAACCCATCTCACACCTAATAACCAAGAACCAAAAAATTTTAATTAAAAAATTTACATTTGGGTTTGGATGAGGTGTGTATGACAAGAGGGGATAAGGAAATAAATGGGATATGAATAAGAAAGAGAAGTATAAGAGGAATAAAACTTTATACAGACATTCTACTCCTGAAATCACATGAATAAATCACTAATGGAGGAGGACCAAGGAGTGAGTTTATACACCTATGGGAGAGTGGTTTGGATATGTTTTATGAGAGATATGATTGGGGTGAGTTTCCTGATAGGGTTAAATTATGAGGGCAATGTTTTTTTTTGTTTTTTTCATTAATGGAAAAATAAATAATTAAAACATGGTCTATCACAGCATTACTGCACTATTTACCATGCCATGCACTATTCATTCCTCTTACAAATTAGAAAAAAATTAAATACATTATTGGATTATATAGTGTAGGAAATCATGGTCCAACATTGAAAAAGGGATCTATCCCTTAATAGGCACAACTTACGTGACCTCTACATGGTTATCACTAACTATGAAAAAATTGATTGACAACCTAGTTTCATAATGAAAAAAATTTCAAATAGTGTTTCAAACAAAACATTACATAAAAAATTAAGAAATAATAAATAAATAAATAATTTAATTAAAATAAGGGTTGGGGTGTGATATGTAGGGTGGTGACGATGAGAAATTTTGTCAGATGACATGATGAGAGGTCAGATAATGCCATAAAAGGTATTTCTTTAAAGTCTAGAAATCTCTTATAGATTTAATAAATGTTCTAAAAATCCTTCCCAGTTACAATAAAGGTTACCCTTTTGTGAAATTAATAAATTGAAAACATGGATTTAATTGGGCCCTGAACATGGGAATTATTCAGTCTCCAATTCTTTGAAATTATTTTATTACTCTATATTATAAATCTATATAGGAAGACACTATAGAAATTATCATTATCTAGGGATGAATTAAGATCATGTAAAAGGAGGATAGAGGTATTTTTAAATAGGGTAAAAAACAATTAAAGGGGCTTCATATATATCATTTTGAAGTGAATTAGAAACGACATAGTTTGGGGCCATTTAATGAGGTATTTCATACCATTTAAGGTCACATGAAAATGTAAATTATGGTGAATTTTTAGGTCTTTCACCTAGGTTCAATGTTGTTCCTTGTAAGGCCATGAATTTGGAACCATTCCCATGTAGCTCAAAATTAAGAAGTGTGGACTAATAAGTGTCAGTTCCTTGTAATGGTATAGTGTGGGACTTATTCCAAAGTGTCCCTTTCTATTTTAACCTAACATATAAATCATGTGAAGTTGTTTTTGTTAATGTGTGGGGAAGATATTGACTCAAAATATTTGATGAAATGATGAAGATGATCTTGAATCAAAGAATTTTAGGAATCCAAGAGGAGTATCATGACTCATGAAATTTGGGAAAATAAGAAGAGCATCTCAACTCATGTCATTTGTGTGGGTCATACAAAAAATATTCTAATATGATAAATCATTCATGAAAGGGGTTACCCTACACCCATTTTACAAGGTGGATAAATTTATCAAGGGGGAAACATGATCCACAAGATTCTAAAATATTGTGAATGGATGGTTCTCCACAAAATAAGTATTAGGCTCAAAAAGAGAGAATCTTTCAAAGGAAGGGTTTATCCTAGTTCAAATATAAATACAAATTAAAATACCAAAAATAATTAAATATGTAACTTATAAAGAAATAATTTCAAAACAATTTCTAATTTTCTGTGAATGGATAAGATTTAATGAAGACAGGGTTATTTAAGGATGATCACCATATAATATTCATTAAGTCTCTATCCCTCTATGTAGAATAATATAGTGGTGCATCACATATGTTATTATATGGGTGGAACTATGGAAATTTTTTTATGGAATATGAATCCCTATAAAGAACCTATGTGGAAGCATTAACCATCTCCCATAAATGATTTAAGGAACCAAATTATGGAAATCTCCAAAACTGTGTGTAATGGAAAATTTCACAAATGATTTAAGTTTTGTTAAAATTTATGTAATGGAAAATTTAATCCTCCTCAATATGTGTTCTTATGGTGGTATTCAAAATAAAACAATGTGAAAAATTTTCTGTGATATGTGAAACAATCACCACATAATAATTATGAAGATCCAAATGAGAAATGGAACATAATAAAAAATTATACTGGGCTATAAATATTTTATATGGCTACACATGACTTCCACCACAACACTGAAAATGATGGATGGCTTGTGAGGGAATCACACTGACACACAATATTTCTACCACTACACTACAAATTATAACCAAAACACACAACAAAGTAATTTATTGGAACCTGGAAAATTGTTATACTTAAGAATAGTATTTATATGGTCCACATAGATTTATTTTCGTCCACTATTTCCTTTGTAATAAAATGAATCACACCATTAAAAAACTATAACATTTTGATTTGGGTGTGAATTTTTGCACCACGAGTATTCAAATTAAGCCCTATGAAATTAAAAAAACCATTATATATATATATACACACACCAATAATTATAGTTTTATAGGGATGAATGAGGTCAAAATGGCCTTAGAAAATTGGGTTTATGGTTTTGGTAACCTTTCCATCAAAAATAGATGAAATTTATAGCCCCCCCTTTGGAAAGGTTCTTACTAGAAAATAACTAAAATATGAAATGTTTTTGAGGAATATATATCCCTTAGTGTTTGAGAAATAATGAGAAACATGGAGATTACATTTTAATACTCATTATTCATGTAGACACATTTTACTCTTTAACTTAGTCCATCTCATCTGAGTGTGGTTCTTACATAGGACTTGGTGGAAAAGTGCATGACAAATTGTTTCACACCAACAATATCATAATGAAATCAATACCACTTTATCATCAAGACACTATATAAAATTTTACTGAATTAAATTTGGATTTATATTTATTTTATACACCTTTGACAACATAATCCAAAGTAAAAACTTGAGAGTAAGTGATTTTGAATTTACCTCAGATTTCCCCCTGATGGGTTTTAGTATAATATCTAATATTGAATGATGGATACATCTTCACATCCTTATAAATACATGAATTTTTAAACGATATATTTACTCCATTATAGTGTAGGATAATCCACCTCAATAGTATCCTTTAGTAATATCAACTCTAGATGCTCCTCAACAATATATAAGAGTATTTAAAACATTGAATACTTAAAAACAAAAATATCAACCAATCACTCCAAACCAACCCAATCAAACTAATTATATGGAAAAATTAATTGATAAAAATATTTAAATCCTATAAGTGATACTATGGTATAAATTTATTATTGAAATACAGTATTAGATTATATAAACAAATCCATACTTTTTATACCAAACATCGGAATGTAATTCTAGAAAAAAGAATGGAATAATGTACATCAGTTCAAAACTCATTTTTAAAGGATTTGATTGTCCAACTTTGAATAACCCAATCATCACATGATTTAAAAAATTATGTTTAATAGTTTTCACAACTATATATCCATATTCCTAATAAATCCCATTAGTTGATTCCTAGGGTATATAAATATCCTGAGAGTTTCCTCATCCCATCATTACATTGACATCCTTTATCTTCGTAATCCCATTATAATTTTGGAAGGTTTTTATGTGGATATTTATATATTGAGTTGTTTCAACACTCCTTTTAGATTTTAATGATTATAATCCACATTAAACTTTTTTACATTGGTTCTTAATGGTGTATTGATAAAACTGAACAATAAGATATGTTTCAAATAATATTTTTGTGATAGAATCCTTTATATAATTATGATGATATCTATGTTTTCTAAGATTTTGTTTTTTTATTTTCCTCAGCCAAATTTTAAATAAAATAATTATGACACTACTCTTTATAGTAATTGGACACATAATATTTCTATAGTTGATCCAAAATCAGTTTTATACATTTTTTGGTGGTGTATCTCAATTTTTTATAGCAGTCACGAGTCTCCTTAGATATACCATGATTGATAGTAATAATCTTCTCATCATAAAAATATTTTATTATATTTTTCTTCTTAGATATATCCATTATAATTTTATAGTATGAGTTTCTCATTTTTTTTGTATAATGAAAACACACCCTGAGAAATAACACTGGGTATTTAAATCCACTATGGAACATGTGTCCCTAAAAAATTTGAAGAGTTTATTTCTTTGTTTTTTCCTCCCTTGAAAAAATTCTCTTCATTATCAGTAAGTAATTTAATGTCTGATAATAATATTTGATAGGTCTCATGCTAGACAATTTACCTTTATAATTTGGTTGGATAATTTTCACACTGTTATTCTCATTCTTTTACAATTCCATTCATAAATAATTCTGTCTTCTCAAATATAAAATTGCATTTTTATGAGCCAATTCAACTATGTGTTTCTTCTTCATTCAGGTGTCTACTATGGAATCAATTCCACTTACATAAAAAATTGTTTCACTATTTTTAACCATCAACAACTACTTAAGAGGTTTCCTATTAGAATTAATTTTATTAATCCTTATAGAGATCCCCATAGATTTAGGAATCGATGAAAAAATTTATGTTCTCTTTTACGATTTCAAAAAAAGAACATACTGTTGGATAAACATGAAAACTTCATGATACACCATATAAATAAATCTATACCCCATACAATTCACCTCCATATAATTAGAGTTCTCTAATTTTAAAACAGGATATATACATTTTCTTAAACTTATGTTAACCCACTCTAATTTATCTGATAATCTATTAATAATAACTTAGTGAGTCATTAATTCATACATGAAGGAATTTACTTTGTATTTTATTTGTGAGATTAATTTAATAATGAACTCAATGTATCCGTATTAAAAATCAAGCATCCACTTTATAATTAATATTTTAGAGTGTAATTTCAATTTTTCTTTCTCATGATTTATATAATTTTCAATTGTAACCACATTATAGTTTTTAGTGGCATTGATTTTATTTTTGAATTTCATTATCTACCATATCCTTTGATTTCATAGAACATTGATGAACATAGAATTTATTATTACATCTATAACATTTTTTAAAATAATTAGTTTAAAAATCATTTAAATTGTACTTCATGATGTTGGGGAGTAGTTAAAACTTATTCTAAGTAGAATAAAAAAACATTATGAACAAGAAATATACAATAATATATTTATCAAAAGAAAAACATCAGAGAAATATCTAGATACGAAATAAACCTTTTTTTAAATTCATTGGGTGAAGCATATACTAGTGAAATGTTTTTAAAAATCAAATAGATCTAAATCCTAAATATATTACCACTATTTAAAAAATTATGATCCTTTGTGGGATAATATATAATATTTAACTTAAACATCATTAAATATTGAGATCCTCACTATCATGATATATCTAATATCATTTTAATGAATATATAAAATTGGGGGTAATGATCCATGTGCGTGAACTGATATTGATAGAACATGTAGGAACCTAAATGAAAAATGACCATCCACTGAGGGGGGGGGGGGTGTAGTGAATTAGTTTGATATCCTATATTAATTTTTTCTATTTTCATTCCTTGCAAGATAATTTCCCATATTTTTATTTATTATTTATATCATGTGATGATATCGACAAATATATTGATAATGAAGGTAAGTGTTAAGTGATAAAAAACACATGAGACATAGGTCAAAGGGTACACAACATTATTTCCATAACTTGGTTATATCCTTAATGAATAAAAAAGTATCAAACAAAGGAGATGTGGAAATTAATTTCTTCTCTCCCACTTTGTAGAATTCCTTCTGAGTGAAGACTAAGAGGGGGGAGATCTCCAGAGGTCTTTAGTGGTGACTCCACTCTTCTATATCTCACTTCCTTTACTTTCATTCCCATTATTTCTTTGATCATTCGGTGTGATATTGTTTAAGAGTCACTTATTGTATGATATTTGGATTTTCATGGAATTCAGTGATGTGAATACTCTTATATCATCATATTACATGTGGTTTTAAATTTCTACCTATTATCTTATTTTTCAGTTAGGGTTATATGCCCTTATCATATTTAGTTATTCTGTCATTTATTTGGTTGGAGTATATTCACGTAGGGGAAGTCTACAACTTGATCTTCTTGAATAATATACATAAGGGGTTTATTAGGGTTCTAGAGACATTATTTATTGACTAGTGGCTGTAAGACCTCTATAATATAAATAGTTGCAACATGGTACTATTCATGATTGAATTAAGAGTGTGGGTTTGTAAATTCTAAATAATTATTCATCGATTAATGGGTTTTAATGCGTGTTTTCAAGAGATTTAAAGTTTTTATTATGGTATTTGATGATTTACCCAATTTTTATTTTGTTAATTGATGGATTTTAATTTTCTAGAACTACATGGATTTACCTATGATCTTTCAAATTAATCATTACAAAAGGTGGTAGTGTGTTCGATGTGGTGGTTAATTCCCAAGGGTTGGACCCTAAGCTATAGTGGGAATGGATTGAGTACAGTTGGATCTATATTTGGGTTGAATTTAGTAGATTTTGGTTGTGGTTTTGTGTTCCTTTAGGAATTATAATGTTCTAGATGATTCTTTAATTGGTGATAATTATTATTCCATTTTGGTTGTTAGGGATAAGTGAATTGTGTATTGTTGGTTATGCTAGTTAGTGGTGACTATGGTGATTGGTTTATTTTTAGTAGTGTAATTAGGTTCTTTCAGTGGTGTTATTCCATTTAATTATATACATTTTGATTTTTTTGTCTTGGTGCCACCATTGTGATGGTATTCTTGTTTTTTATAGTACCTCAGCTATAGTCCCATTATTTTGATGGCAGTTATGAAGATGTTGGTATGGAATTGTTTTGATAATAGGTATCTTTAGTGGAAGTTAATGGATCCTGAATATGATTATTTTTATTTATAATGGTGCATTAAAAAGTGATGTTTTATAGGGTTAAAAGTTCTTTACAATTAGAGGCCTCAAGGTAATTTGTGTCAAGAACAGTGGTAGAATTGGGATCAAAGAAGCAGTCTTTCAGGTTATATTTGAATTTTAAAATTTTGAATAAGGTTCTAGAATTGTTGTTTTTTTGTTTTTGGTTGTTTTTGGATTGCGTGGGTTCTCACATAAACTAAAAATGTTATTTTTTAAAAAATATAAATAACTGTAATCATCCTAATGACCACTTCAATACATTTTTATCAATGTTGAATTGATCATCATATAGAGAAATGAGATATCCTCAAAATCCTAAAATAATTTCAAATACAATTTCAAGGGAAATAAATTTGAAATAATAAAGATCCACTACATGTGTGATCCTTCTCTATATTTCTCATGCATATTCAGAATATGGACTAGGGGTGCACCCATTTTAATCTACTATGAATAGATGGGTTGGTTGTAACTCTCTATCCTAATGATCTCATAGTATGCCTATTATCATCATAGTCTTATAGGTTTCACATATATGAACACTATAAATTGATTAAAACTTCGCACATCAGTACGAAGGACCCTTTTATAGATATATTTGATCTATCTATATCTTTTTAAAAATTCCAATCAATCCATTATTCCTAAATAAACTCATATTTCTACATTATATAATCTTCATTAAATATTGAGTCCAAATCACAATGTTAACTGCTAATATTTCATATTTTAAGTCTTTTGTTGATCTATAAATGATAGGGAACATGTTTTTTGATACTATTTAAATATCCAAACTTTGGTTTGGAAATACGAATCATGGCAAAGTTAATGATGATCTATCATGATATATCCCTTCATGGTATATGCCTTTTAAAAACTCTAAATCCATAAATACAAGATGAATTACCCGCTAAATATTTTTATGAGATCTAGTAAATGTTATATTGTATTGTTGTGGTTCTACATGGATTTATCCATGCAATATATATCCTCATATATTCACCTTAGGTTGTAGTGTGACTTAACATCTTTGGCATGGTGAATCCATCAATTACAGAACAACTATATCATAATTACTTTATTTCCCAGTTTACAGGGGAATGGTTTCTCCTATTATTCTATTGTATTATAGTGGGTTCCATTTTATTTTGATAAGAATGATTACATAATATAAAAAGACTACTTGCAGATCCAAACTAATGTAAAACTAATTTATCCATGGTTTATATTCACTATATAGTCACATCTTCATAACTCAATTGAGAAAATGTTACAATACAACCAAACTTTTTATGGAATGATCATTCTCATGTCAAATTAACTCCTCACTTATATTATAATAACCAAAAAACACAATTCTATGTATAAGATAAACTATTTACTTAAATCAATATCATCATTGTGAATCCATAAAACCTACATCTCGATTCCATCTAATATAAGATAAATTCATTTATAAGTTATAATAACTCAAGGATTTCATGGAATGATCATCACCAATCATTCTCATATTTCATTATCCTTATATGATCATAGGGATTCCTTCAAATAGAAGCCTAAAAATCTTCTTTAATCTTTTAAAACATCTAATATATCATTCAATCTCTATCATGATATAGTTTTCAAATAAAAATAACCATTAAAATAGAGCATCAACATCCATCATCATTGATCATTATTCAATTGATAAGAATAGGGAATACCAAAATTCACTCTAGTAATAATGATTTCATCAAGAGTTTCTACAAGAAAGAGTTACAAAGAATATTTAAATAATGTTTGTTAGTGTCTTATGAACTCATCATCATATTTGGAATCCATAGACAAAACCATTTATCAGTTCATGACACAACTCCATCAGGTTCAATAGTGGTTGTGAGATATCTCCATCCAATGGTGAACATGAAATCATGTGATAATAAAAAATTCCTAGACCATCATAAGGAGTCACAAGATCTATCTTAATCTTCATACACAGTGTGATTCTCCATTAATTTAAGAGTTAATCATAATCTAGTCAAGTCATATGATATTTAATGACATTATTAAAAAACATATCTATAAACCCTTTCATATTATCTTCACAAATATTCAAAAAAGTAAATGAGTAGATTCAAAAAATATTAATTGATCATCAAAGATATCATGGAATCTCATCCCATGGGAATCCCTGAATTGATTATAGAAAATAAAACACTCTTCATCCATGGTAGACTCCGCTCATTATTATCCATTAACTCAACATATGATGATATTATTAAATCTAAATTATCCCTGAAAAATACAACTCATCTTCTACATATCAAGCACCAAAAGCATATTAATCCTTTTATTATTATTGAAAATATATTGTGTTCTAAATACATTATGTGTGAATCATTTCATAAACTATTTATAACAAATCCAACACAACATAACTATATAATTCATGTATAAACTTCCTCTTCATTACATGTATAGGATCCTTAGGAAGATCAAGACCTTGACACGTGTTTCATTAAGATGCAATCTAAGTCATAACATTTTAAAGGGGTTTTAATCTCTCCATTTAATACCATGATATTCTATGTATTAATGATTTTAATGATTTATTTTAGAATATATATTCCTTAAACAAAATCAATATTTTATAACTATATTGATGCGTAAGTATTTGCACAAATCATATCTTGTGTTACATTCTGAAATTAAAATTCTACTATATTTATACATATCCAAATATATCTCATGCATACGATAGATGAAAATATTTCATGTAAGCGACATGTACTATATGAAATCAATAATCTCTACAATATTAATACTTGGACGATAGATATCCAACCTCCATTTTTCTAGAAAATACATAATCCCCCAAGCCTATGAAAATTCTAACCCAGATTCCCTCAACCCAAGGTTAAATTAATCAATAGAGGCCACAAATATATCATAATTCTATGGACTAATATGTATATATTATAATTATCTTCTTAGTTCAATATCCTAACCACGTATAAGAATTACTCAAGGTATAATAAAATTAAATCATTTGTCATAACTTTCATAAAACTCCTTATATACATGTAAGATAATTAATAGAAGCAGTTTAACATTTTTAACTAACTAATATATCAATTTATAATAAAAAAATTATATTAATTAATGAATAAAATTATAAAATAATTAAATTAAAAAATCTAATATATTTAAACATGAGTTAAACTTTTTATTTACAATTAGTAAATAAAGAATTATAAAAACATTATAATTTATCCATAAATTACTATACTTCTATAACTAGATAAATATACAAATTTTATATTTATTTTTAATATGGACTTCTTTATATTTTTTTCTTACAAAAATTTCTTTTAATCATTTGATATTTGAATTATAAGTATTATATATATGAATTATTCACACACTATGTAAATATTAATAATATCATAAATTTAGAATTATTTAAAACAAGATCTTATCACTTTCTAAACCTTATTTTGATATGGTTTAGGTAATTTATCAAATGAGGAATTTAATGTGAACAATTCAAATTTATTGTATGATCCATTCATAATATTAAATACATAATCATTTATATTTTTCTTTATTATTATATTTTATACAAACTCTATAAATTATTATGAAAATATCAATATAAATTATTTATATGTAAATTATAATTCATCCATATAATTTCAAAAGGTATTTAATGTAAAATCTAATATTATTAATATTTAATTAATAAATGTTTCTCAAAACATTCTTAATTAAATAAAAATACTTTATAATTAATTAATATATAAATTTTTTTTAAATTAAATAAACATTCCAAAATACCTTATTATCAGAATTTATAAAAAATGTATAAATTATTTATTAAAATTAATAATTATAAAATTAAAAATTACATTTTTAAGGAAAATTGTTTGTATTTATATCATAACGCGAGACTGGATTCATTAACTATTATATTTTTCAGTAGATAATGACCAACTGTGAAATATCATTTTAGATCATGGGAATCCTAATTTGTGATATTAATCATATTACTGTTATGATATGATGCTTTGTTTTCATGTGGGGGTCATCCCCATCACATAATAAAATATACCTTATCATATGCTATGATATAGTAAAAATTGTATGAATTGAATCTCATTTCCGCCTACAATATTGCATGTCCCTCCACTAGTATCCCTCAAGTCATGATAATGAGGAAAATAAGTTACTCCCAACGATCCCCTATAATAGGATTTAGATTGGGTAATGTTTAGAGGGTATAACAACTTGAATGGGAAGAATTACCATCAAAATTTATGTCATGGATGATCTCCTTGTCTTAGAGAGATGTCGCGGGTTGAGAGATTATCACTCTATGAACATGGAATATCTTTTTTAGATTTTAGATGAATCCATCATTGCTTGAGTACTTTGATCGTGAAGATGTATTTGATGGTCCCTCTATGAAGAATGGATCTGGTTCGAGGAAAGTCAAAGTTTCGGCTGTGGTCCAGTCAAAAATTCATGAACCCGTGAAGCGCTCTAATTTTGGATGATATTATAATAGAAAAGATTGAATAAAAAATGCTAATTGATTTTTTTCTTACTTGGATATGAGAGTGGAAATTCTTTCTCTCATAATAAGATCTTGAGGAATGTCGTAGTTTCACATATTGAAGTGAACCCTCATGTATTTTGAAGAGTGAATTGATTCTTATGAACACTCAGTCATCGCTCAAATCAATTCACAAATTCCAAATCCTGGAAGATTGATGATTTACGGGATCATATTATACAGATATAGAGATTCACTCAATGGAACATAGTTTCACTCAGTATGAATTTATATCACATCACTTTTCATTCAAAGAAAATGAAATTGAAATATTGGTGTTGTGGATTTATCAACCTACAACCTAGAATTTTAAGTTTTCATAACTAGGATCCTTGGTTTGGCCCTCTTTATTCCAAGAATACTATTATCCAGGATTGGATCTATTTCAAGGGTTTAAATTGTGTATTTTTTAATATAATTATACATTGGGATGTTGATTTGGAAATTATAACTCTAATTAATCATGATAAGGTGACTTTTTCTTTTAGGAATTTTCATTTTTCTCACATTTTTATTGAGTTTGATATATCGCTACCCCTTATTGAGAATTTCCACTTTCCTACTAGTTAGTTTATGTTTGAAAATGATATTGAGTTTAATCATGTTCTAGAGTTTTGCATTGACTGGTAAAATATTGGACATGTTAAAGAAAATTGTCCCAAAGAACTATGATTATCTAACTATAAATGATATGGACATCCTACTGAAACGTGTAAGTTTAAAATGCTAGCTATGGGTGATGTTTCTCCTTTAAAGAATTTTTTCGGGAAGAAGTGTAACTTTTATGGAATGATGGATGCTCCACCATCATTTATTAAGTGAGGCCTGATGCATAACATCAGTCCTGTATCAGAGAATGAGCCCCCCCTATTATGATGATGTTATTTCTGAAAAAAACCATGTTTATATTCTATGTTAAGTTAATGGTGGTGGTGGAGGGGGGGGGGTGCTACCTCTGGTTCCATGTGCATCCTACACACAAACTTTTCATGTCATTTCAATGATTCATATAAGGAAATCTTCTAAAAGGTTTTATGTTGATAGTCATGCTATATTAGATGATATGTATCTTGAATTCTTTTTAGAAGATAAATTTATATCTAAATAGAAACATGATTATGGTTCCATAGAGCATAAAATGACTTCTCCTTGTGCTATTGAGTGGAAAATTTATGTCTCCGAGCTCCTTAGTATACCCATGGGTGTCACTATACATTCAAAGTAGTGTGTATAGGCTTCCTATCAACATGATGTGATTTTGGGGGATGAACAAGCTGTCTCTAGAGACATTGTTAACATTTCCAAGTATCATGTGGTGCCTCATGCATATACCCCTATACCTGAACATAAAAAAGTCATGAGGGTGTCTCTGGTTGAAAATTATATTCTATTATTTTTCTATATGAAGCTTATGCATCTCATAAATCTATATTGATAGATGATGTTCCATGTGAATCTATATGGGATGTGAAGGATACCTATTTTGATAATTTGTAGGGCATCGATTCATAGGGGAATTCATTGCAGTAAAATGCCCCATATTTTAAATTGTTATTAGTATAGGTGGCTTCACAAGATGAAGAAACACCTGTTATTTCACCTAATAATGGTGCTACGAAGCAAAACGTCTTCACTAGTATAGAGCCCCTCAAATTTCCATAATTTTATGATAATTACAAATAGATCCATAAGATAAAAGGTACAAAAAACTCAAAATATCACATGGCTAATGTCTCTCCATTTATTTTTAAAAATGATGGGGAAATGATATATTGATTGTGAGACCTCAATTAAAGACTCGGTGGATGACAAAGATCATAACTAGGGTGTAAAAGAGGTTGATGGTGGCCATGGAAATTTAGTGGTTGATGAAATGATGTATATTGATGTGGAAGTTGGTGTGTGAAAGAATATTAAGTAGTGGAGGTGAGGAAGTAACCCTAGAGGTCATGTTGGATTTTTTGGGAGGGGTGGTAGAAATAAAGGATGAATTATGATATTTTTATTGTTTTGGTGGTGTGTTTTCCACTCTTAATCAATACTATCATTATTCTCTTATCATAATTTTTTATTTAATAAATTTATGGGATCATGTAGTCTTCCATGGTCTGAACTATTTGGGTATAGGTCAAGGACCACAGAAAAGAATCAATCCATAAATCAACTCATATCATAAAAATATAATTACCAATATCCAAAAATACATGTCAAGCAATAAAAATAGAAATTAAAAGAAAAATAGTACCAATAGAAATCATAAGGTAGCTACTCCACAACAACCTAATCATATATTCTATCAATGTCGATATCGATTTATGAAGCCCTCATGGAAGCCTGAAGAATTTTTAGTATACACTTTGGGTGTGTATAACATGTAAACTCAGTAGAATCATATCTGGGGCCTCTAATGAAAATATGGTATGATCATACTAATTATCTGTGAATAAAAAATTGTACTAATATGGACCTAAAAATTTAAAATTAAAATCTCATCCTCACCAAGTCTCACTCAACAAATAGAGAATCTAAATTAATAATAATATTATCAAAATAATTTAATTCAGGGTTCCATGAAACCACTTTCCCACTGGTTTTATACTATCACACCCTAAAATTGTATGTCATGTTCTCTTACTACTTCTTTTAATACAAACTATAAACATATTTAGTAAATACCCCCCAACATCATAGGCATACAAATCTATCATTGTTATTCAATACCACTTAATCATGGGCATCTAACTATTTCATCACTAGTAAATACCCCCTCATCATTGCCATATAATCAACCCCATACCCCAGACCAAGTACAGTGGTGTATCATGAACATGAAATACATTAACCATGTTCCATATTCATACTATGCATGAACCCCACCATGTTACACCAGCATGACATACCATTTCCAAATTCCTAATTTTACTTCCAAAGGGACAAAAGAGAAGAAGGTGCATCCAAACATCTATACTCTCTGGCCTGGATACTGATGAAAAAACCAAAAACCCAAAACATTTGGGCAACAAACAGTTTACCCGAATCATTTGTGGTGTATTTGAAATCATTAAATACAAGTGTTGTTGTCACAAACAATACAATTCCTATGTATTTACATAAAACACAACTAAAATATCCCACAATACTTCCACATCATTCCACAACACCCATCACCAACTTCTACCACCACCAATGTCACTCATCAAACCACATAACCACACAACCTATAATTTCATATTTTAATACAACTCTACTATATTCTATAGTTTACCCATCATTACGAAGAGACTTTTAATAATTCACTAAAATAAATATTTAATGAAAAACCATTCTCAATAACAACATATATTTTGTTTTTTCCATTAACTATTTTGATTCCAACCCATTTTCAATAATCAACTCATTATCCAATTAAAATTCTTGAAATTTCATTTCAATTTTTTCATTTCATCCCATATCATTACCAATTCACCATTATTAACCACATAACACAGTTACAATTAAACTACCAAAAATTACGTAAGGAAACATCCCAACTATTTCAAATCAATACCACCAACCAAACTTCAAAAAAAACGTTTAACATATCCATTTTTCAATGGTCACCTCTATCACTAAACCCCATAGTTTGACCATGTAATAAATTAATAGAAAAAAAACCATGAGGGTAAAAAATTATTTTCAAATTAGACAAATCATCAAAAGTAAAATTCAACATTCAAGAGGTCTTACATAACATTTCATCAAATCTATGAATGTAATTTTTAAAAAATATTATATATTTACACACTGCTGGATCATTATCCACATATAATAACATAACATTTTATGAACTATGAGTTCAAGAAATCAATATCAACAGGGGTTCTATTTTTTTTAGCATGATCTTATATATAATAACTTCAATAATGGATATACATATCAACATCTGGTCTTAAGGTTAGATCAAATGGTAATAATGAGAAAATAGATAAACACATTTTGTAATATCCCATTCCCATCAGTTTTAATTAACATAATTCATTCTTTTGGATAAGAAAATCAATAATTTCCACGAAATGAAAAACTTCATTATAATTCATAAAACAACATAAACAATGAGAAAAAACGGATCCACTAACATAAATAAAGATTTCCATATTAGATCATTATTAAAAGGTAAATAAAAAACACCCACAAGACAATAACCACACTAAGGAACTCATAGATAACTAAGCATAATGTTTCCATTCAATTTATATCTACAATATTACCCAAAATAGACATTCCCATTGCCAAAGTGTTCTCTAAATCAAGAATGAGATGTAAATAATAGAGGTAAGGAAACAAAACTCACCATAGTGTGTTAAGAAATAACCTCTAGAGGGTATGGGGAAAATAAATTAAAAAGTGGGTGATAGACCCCCCAATGACCCACAGGGATGAACCTTTGTCACCAAAGAGTTGATAGAAAATTCTATAGAATAAATTGTTTTGAAGGGGTTCTTGAATATATACTTAATATATGTATTATAATACCCTAAAACAACATCTTTCACTACACTGTAGAAAATAAGTTTGAACATAATAATATATATTTTTCCATTATTTGAAACTTTCCCCCATCATATTTTTTAGGTAAATTTTGATTTCAGTGATAATTATTTCATTTAACACATTAAATATATGAAGTGGTTAATTTTATGGTGAAGCATTATATAAATTAGTTTTTTGGTTATTTATTTATATTTAAACTATTTATTTTTGTGAGATATGATTTTTAATTAATTATTATTTTAAAAAAATATTATTTTTTTATTTTTTTTATATATTTGTATTATGCGAATTTAAAATTTTATTCCTTTGGTTTTCTGAATAATTAATAAATTAATTATTTTGATGAAAATGAATTTGTATTTTATATTTTATTGTTTCTAAATTCTAATGAGTATGAATTAATTTTATTTAAATGTTTGGTAATGTAAATTAATAATTATCAAATGAAACGTGATTTTAATTTTTATTCTTTTATGTATACATTTTAAAATTATGTTGTTTTAACATAATAGTTTTTCAGCTTAATTTCTGGAATCCATTTTTTATTTTTAATATGTTATATATTAGTTCTAAAATAATTTGGTTATCTATGATATCATCATGGCACTAACTCTATCTGTGAAAAACCTCGATGAATCATTCTTCAAATTTATGTTAAAAAATCAAGATGTAATACCGGTCTCAAATAGAATTTTCATAGTTACAAGAAAATTCTAAAAGGGTCTCTTGTACCCTACTTTGATCACAACCAGATTGTTTCCTCGGCATATGAATTTTTTATATCTGTTTTACCTTTACAATATTATTTACATTGAATTTACTCATTTCTCAAGCCAACACAACAAATTGTACCTTTTAAAAAAATTAGTTTTCCTTACTCTTATAAAGGCTCTTGAAGCATGAAAATCTCATTTGTAGCTGGACTTTTAGAATAGGATCAAGAAGAATAAACGTTTTATAAATAGTTCTCAGGTTATAAATACTCAATTAATCTTCCCCAATTTGAGACCCTCAAGTTAAACTCGGATCTTATTTGAACTTCCATCAATAAATTCATCAACTAGAATATCTCCAACTCAGGTTTATCCAAATATCAAGTTATTTTTTAATTTGGAATCACCAACTAAACCCAAATCCACAGTAATGGAGAGTTTTAAGGCCCATCTACTTCTTCACATGAACATAAAAATAGGATCATGGATTTATAAAAGTAGATTCTTCTTCGATATTTATTCCTGGATTTGTTAAGTAACAATGAGCATCAGTATAATCTGACTTTCAATAATCAAGACACCTTCATTCATCGATGGGTTGGGATGTTCACATTTTGGCATTTTTTCCACGAAATACATGGAACTAGTGTCTTAGTATTTAAAAAAATAACTATTGGTATTTTCATGAATTAACAAATTATGGAATAAAAAAAATATGTTACAAAAAATGAAATAGGTATTTTCAATTTTATTCCACGAAGACCAAATGTTGTTGTTCAAAAATAAATGGAATTAAACAAAAAACAATTTAACATAAAAAATTGAAAATTATTTAACAATATTTAATTAATTCCATTTTCTCAACTATTTTATTAGATATTAAAAATAACTCTAGTAAAATCCCATTTAACGATAAAAATCACTAATTTTCTAAATTATATGTGGTAAAACATACTCAAATAATATCCACAATAGCAAAAATGGCACATAGATTGCTACCCCAGAAGAATTACTTGATCCAAACACTTCAAGAATCCATGACACATATGCTGGTTAGATCTTATCTACCCAGAGGTAAATCTACGACATAACCAATGCAATATGTAAAACCGCCACCAAATATCCAGAGACTAAAGAAACTTATAGACAAAACATCCACACCACAATCTGAGTTATGATGTCACATGAATACTATCGCCAAATCCACTCTACTACACCATCATTCCACATAAAAAAACCCTTGGATCAAAATTACCATACGAACTGACCAATATAGGCATCTAAGTCACACTCAGCTATACACTATAGCCCTGTGAGAATTCTATGATCTATAAAAGCTATCATTTATAGACTCCTTTGATGTAAGTCCTCAACTACCCTTTAATGGAATACAATGCACTACAACCTAAAACTATAAACCACAAACTCGTCTTCTTACTAAAAACTCACACCATCTTGATTATTTTTCCCTAGGAATCCTTTGAGAACACCCATCACCCAAAATAACTCAAAATAATAGACAAGAAAATATTTTTTGGAACATTAAATAGATATGGAAAATTTTTTATCCTTGAGAATAATTATTAAACATAGAAATTTAGGGAAAATATGAAATCTCAAATACCCATCAAATAGATACCACTTACAAATCTCTTTATATCCAAAATAATACACCTAAAAAAATGAAAAGTGGAAAAAAAAAATCATAAACTACTAGAAAATCAAAAACATTTCATCAAAAAAAAAAGAAAAAATGAAAAAACTAAAAAAACTAAAGGTAATGAGGATGTATATGTATCTCATAATCTCTTTTCCAGACCACCATGATTCCACAACACACGAATCTATGGAATAAAGTTCCCCCAAAACACATTTCATTATGATTCTAAACCTAAACCAGACCCTGCATTTATGACATGTAATCTTAGAAATCCAACCCTTTCTAATCCATAACATGGGAGTCATCATGAAGATACCAATGAATAAAGGTCTTTTAGAAGACATTGTGTATCATGTCCAACTAGATAGGAACCAATAACTAATTCACCACATTCCCAATGGTATCCAAAACCTAAAAATTACTATAAAATTATAGAGATATCTTACTCTAATGTTCAAAAATATATTTCCCCGAAGAGAGGAAATCATCAAGAACACATGGTATCTAACTTCAGACTATGTAGGTATTCTACTATGATCAGCATAAGATGTTAGGTGGTATTTCATCAAATTTCTCTTCTCCCAAGCCTTATATGTATTTTCATCATAATATTACCTACATCATAACCCAAGACTAGTAACATACCAACAAAAGTACATCACAATTGATTTTGGAATTTCAATCTATACAATACCATAATAAAATACAATCCAACAAATGAGTGATATATATTGTTATATGAGAACATAAATAATGGTTGGTGTTTCAATTAATATCCAATGATCTCCAAGATGCAAGCCCACAAAATATCCTCTAGTGTTAGGATTGTCCAATCTATATAATTGTTCATCTATGAGATGAAAATAAGTGCTAAGGTGAAACTAGGAGCCAAAAGCATGCTGAAATACTCCCCATACATACAAGGTGAATCAATTATCTTGATCAAATATGACATTACTTTGGATCCCTTATAATATCACCACCTAATCTATGTACCATCCAACTAGAACATACTTGGTACTTGATTCCCAAATTTCTATAAAATGGGCCAACATTGTTAGTTATTCAACAATCAGCCAAAAAAATCATATCAACCTAGTTGAAAATTTAAATCGATCAATAAATCCATCGAGATGACCTGCCACTTCAAACCAAGGATATCCGAAAGACACAACAACCCTCAAGGGAAATGGGGATGTACTATCACTTATTGGTAGATCAAGCAATATTCAATGAACTCCTCCTCTAACAACATCATCCTAGGATACCAAAAAAGTATTCTCATGACATTATTCATCTTATACAAAAATAGAATCACCTATAAGGGTGATATAGAAAGCTCATGGATAATATCATAAAATATGACCATCAAAACATAAAACCTTCGATGAAAAAGAATCCAATGTTTTCCATCCTATGACCACCTCACTAGAGAATCACCATGGACAACATAGTCTCACATCACTTCCACCTCCGTGTCTCCTCGCTAAGACATCCTTAAATTCTATAGCATTAATGATTATAACTTCATCCAATATATAAATCTATACTAATGACATAATATACACTAATATGAAACAACAAAATCTTTTCCATCCATTTCCTAGTGTCATAGAATATGAAATGACACGCCTTCAAGAATTTATTCTCAGCACTTCATCCTTAAAATTCCCCTTTCCCTGGGTATTAGTGTTATAAAATTCATAATTTTAGTTCGAATAAATCCACCTCTATTAATATGGATTCATACCTTATAATTTTAAAATATACCACAAACTCTTGTGGTCTGTATAGACAATAAAACATTCTTTGATGAGGCAATTTTTCAAAAACATCAAGGAAAGCACCACTACCACTAACTCCAAATCAAGGTTGTCATATTTATCATCATAGGGATGTAACTGACTAGACACAGTGGATATTATCACCATTTACTACATTATGATTCACCCCAAAAAATGTGAAAAGGGTCAAAAAAGACCTTGAACATCACCCCTTCCTTGGGAAATCAATATAAAGGGCAGTGATTGGCCTCCAATTAAGATGGTTTAACACTTCCTAACACTAATATATCTAGATAAAATCATGATAGAATTGATAAATAAACCACATAAAATATCATATAATATTAGGGAATCTACAAACCCTTTCCACCTTATTGGGTGCCTCCCATGAAAAAATTACATTGATATTTACTGATCCACAACCACACCGTACTGAGACACCACATGTCACAACCTGTCCTAGTGGGGCCCATGCCACAACTCCCCAAGACCACCTCCAATAGGCCTGGGGATGGTGACAAGCACTGAGTAGGCATGTCACTAACATGGGAGGCATTGCCTATAAGCCTGTACACACACACACACATCTCCAAGCCCACAAAGATGAATAATAAAAACTAATAAAAAAAATGCATGAACTAAAATCCCAACCAACAGAGTATGACTGGAAAGTAAGTACAGTAGTGTAAAACCCTAGGCCAAAAGTACAATACCAACAAAAGAGAGCATGTAAGTAAGTAAAAACTGTAAAGAAAAGTATTGGGACTTCAATCCGTAGCCACAGGAACACACCTCGGCCTGTCTAATCCCACTGAGCACTATCCGGTCCTGGTTGGCCGAGAATCCTGTCAAAGGCTTTTTCTTATGCACAAGACATGACACATGAAGGCAAAGCCCGTACAGGGGTGAGAATAACAATACTCAGTAGGACACCCCGAAACCAACATGGAATACAAAAAGGGAAATACCAGAATGGAAAAATAGAGTCATCTCTATATAGTATATGTATATAGAACATATAAAAAGAATATCCAGATATACTGATACACGATTGACTATTGTGATACAAGCACTAGAATCATGCTCTAAGATTCCTCTAAACAAATAACAAGGAGAACACACTCCTAGGTCTGAAGAGAGAGAGAGACGGAGTACTTATTCTGGGAGAACACACTCCACAAGTACTTGAGAACATGTTTCTCAGATGCGGATTACAACCAATAGCTATGGGGGGATTCCAACAACTCAGTCTGAACTAATCTTCTAAGCAGAGGATTGACGCCCGGGTAAAGTTGGTCACGTCAATACCAAGAACTCTACCTAGGGTTCCAGGAATGAATAGAGGATCCAACTCCAAGTCTCACAAAGGGGATTCCAACAACTCTATTCAGGAAGTCCTACTGAAGGGATCATACTCTTGTATGTAGGAAATGATACCCGAAACCTTCAAGAGAAAGGCCAATGGAACGAACTGGAAGGACAATATTCCAAGTCACAGAAGGCAGCTAACCTAAGCCATGTAAAACTGGTTACACGACAGTTATTATGGTTACACACCGTGTTCCTTCACCCCAGGTACTGCCCATGTAAATGGCCCGGTTCACCTGTCCAAGCTGTGTAAAACTCGACTACATGGCGTGTAGAAGGATCACACGTCGTGTTGGTTGACTCCGGGTATTGCCCGTGTAAACAACCCATTTCTGGAATCGAAGTCATGTAAGAAAGAATATACATGGCATGTAATTCAAAGCACACACTGTGTCCTATCAACTTGGTAACACCCCTATACCATGTCCGTAAGCCCGTACATAGTGTTCGTCCATGTTTCCAGCCCATGTACTAGTACATGGGGTGTCCCGTGTGTCTGGTCGTGTCTGGTCGGGGAATGGTATACACACCGTGTCCTTTGTCGTGTACCCAACCCATGTTCATGTACTCTTGGAGTACACGACAGGTAATCCCCGATGAACACACGCCGTGTAGCCCATACTACACGCTGTGTAGTCGAGTTTTTTCCAGAAACACCGTCTTCCTCCTCCCGCTTTGTCCGATCTTCCGGATCTCGATTATTCCATCCGTTTTCCACAAAACTCAAGGCACTGGTTTGTTTTTTCATCCTAACCCCGAATATAGATGTTTTGGACATTAAATAGACTCAACTAACAACATATTATCTTATTACGAAAAACACCCAAAAATTCATATCTCTCGATAGGCTCCGAATCGTCCGTCGAAATCGTCATCGCAGCTCTGGACCATTCTTTCGTGGTTAGATCTACAATCTCGGTTCATTGCGCCAACAAAATAATGTGCAAAGATGGATTCCCTCCAAGAACGTGTAGAATGAACATAATGAACATGTAGAAACTGGGGAATAAAATCAAAACAATCGAGAGGGACGAACCTCGATCGATGTTCGTGTCGATCTAGTTTCGTCACCATCAGATGGTTGAATGAAACCAAATTACTCCAAGAATCAAATCCCCAAAATCCCCGCAAAATACCATCCTACAAATATGATCGATACATGAGCTAATATGTTTGTCAATTAGTCCGCGTTTGTCGTAGGAATCAAGAACATGAAAGAAATCATAAAGATATCAAATGCCCTACTTGGATTCGTGGGGTTCGTTGGTGAAAATCCAGTCGTTGGGTCATCGTCGCCGGCGAAGATCGTCAAGAACACCATCACCGTGTTGGGAGGTTTTCTCCAGAGTTTTCCGGAGCCTCCTGATAAATTCAAGGTTATGGGAATTGTAACCCTGATTTCCTGTGAAATTTTTATTTAAAAGTTAAAATATTTCACTACAGCAAGGATTTAATAAAATATTTGAATAAAATATTTTATTACGGTTGTGTCCAAAAACTGGATTTCACCACCAACCTATGGCAGCCGATGTTAGGTCTCCCCTAGGGTAAAACCTCTACTCTGGATGCAATGATGCCCTTGGATTTCCTATCCGATTGCCCGTTCTAGAGTTATTCCACTTTTTCAGGAAAACCACACGCACATGTAATTTAATTATTTAATTAAATTCAAACATTTGTTCCAGGATCACCCTGCCTCAGAACTGTATGACGTCTCAAAGACTGGTCTCGAAATAATTCCCATATAATATTAAAAATAATACATGAAAAAAAATCTTGAACGTTACATCACACCCACCTTATGGATTTTACGTCCCTAAAAAGCCAAAACAAGGGCTACTCAAAAAGACGTAGGAACTGCACATGAATCTGAGCCTCCTGCTCCCACGTGCTCTCCTAGAGATTCTCGTGCTTCCACCAGACACGCACCAAGGGAATAGCTCACCCATGATGGATTTTCTCCTACCGATCCTCGATCTCCAATGGGTACTCAGCAAAGGTCCCTCCATCATCAATGTCCAGCTCACCCCAGTTGATAACGTGTGATGGATCATTCACGTACTTCCACAACTGCGACACAAAAATTAGTTGTGTACCTGGTACATCTGAGGAGGTAGATACAACCAGTACGCCACCTTTCTAATTCTACTCATAATTTGAAAAGGGCTGATGAACCTCGGAGATAGCTTGCCACCTCAGCTATATCTTTGAAATCCCCGTTGAGGTGAGACCCGAAGGAACACATGGTCTCCCACTTCAAACTCCAAGGGCCTCCATCTCTTATTGGTATAAGACTTCTGCTGACTTTGTGCAATCATCATCCACTCCTAGATGACCTGCACATTCTCTGTAGCAGCTCGCACCATCTCTGGGCCCAAGAATGGTGACTCTCTTGGGTTAGTCCAGCAAAGTGGTGACCTGCAAGGTCGTCCGTACAAAGAATAGAATAGTGCCATAACAATAGTGGAATGATAACTGTTGTTATGAGAAAATTCTACCAGTGGTGGGTGATCCTCCCAGCTACGACCGAAGTCAAGTATGCAAGCTCGTAGCATATCCTCCAGAACCTAGATGGTCTGCTCCGTCTGACCATTATTCTGAGGATGAAACACTGTGCTTAAGCGTAACTGAGTCACAAAAGCTTCCTGCAATCCATTTCACAAATGGGATGTGAAATGAGCATCACAATATGAGACGATCATCAAGGTAACTCCATGAAGATGAACTATCTCTTTCACATAGAGGTGTCCCAATCTCTCTACTGAACTCTACTCCCATATGGCTAGGTAGTGGGACGACTTGGTGAGTCGGTCAACGATCACCCAGATGGAATCGTGTCCCCTGGACGTAAGTGGTAATCCAATCACGAAGTCCATGGATATCCCATCCCATTTCCACTCTGGCACCTAAAGGGGCTGAGTCAAACCTGCTGGAACCTGGTGCTCAGCCTTTACGTGCTAACAAGTAAGGTGCCGAGAAACAAACTCGGCCACACTCTTCTTCATTCATGGACACTGGAACTAATTTCTAAGGTCCTAGTATATCATTTCCATGCATGGATCCATTGTCAAAAAAGATGTATGGAACTCCCTCAGAACCTCCTCCCGCAATGTCACTGGTACTACTGTGTCCCCTCTGATACCACTCTGTCATGACCCGTTCTAGTGGGCCCGTGACGCAACTCCCCAAGCCCATCTCCAATAGGCTGGGGGCTGGTGACTAGCACCTATTAGGCATGTCACTCACATGGGATGCATTTCCTATAAAACAGTACACATACACACATCTCCAAGTCCACAAGGATGAATAGTAAAAACTACTAAAAAAGGAAATGCATGCACTAAAATCCCAACCAACGGAGTAAGACAAGAAATTAAAGTATAGTAGTGTAAAACCCTGGGCCAAAAGTACAATCCCATCAAAATAGAGTCTGTAACAAAGTCCAACCAGTAAAGAAAAGTATTGGGACTGCAGTCTGTAGTCGTTGGAACACAACTCGGCCTGTTTGATCTCACTGAGCACCGCCCGGTCCTGGTCTGCCAATAATCCTGTCAAAGGCTCGCTCATATGCACAATACACGACACGTGCAGGCAATGCCTGTGCTAGGTTGAGTATAACAATACCCAGTAAGACACCCCGAAACCACAAAGAAATACAACAAGGGAAATACCACAACAGAAATATACAGTCAGCTCTACATAGTACATGTCTACAGAACATATAATAAGAATATACAGATATACTCATACATGATGGATTATCACGATACCACCACTAGGATCCAGATCGAAGATTCCACTAAGCACGTAACAAGGAGAACATACTCCTTGGTCTGAAGAGAGAGAGACAAATTAGTAGTTCTGGGAGATCACACTCCACAAGTACTTGAGAACATGATGCTCTGATGAGGATCACAACCAATAGCTATGGGGTTATTCCAACAACTCAGTCTGAACTAATCCGCTAAGTAGAGGATCGACGCCCGGGTAAAGTTGGTCACATCGATACCAAGAACTCTACCTAGGGTTCCAGGAATGAATAGAGGATCCAGATCCAAGTATCACAGAGGGGATTCCAACAACTATATTCATGAAGTCCTGCTAAAGGGATCATACTCATGTATGTAGGAAATGATACGGGAAACCTTCAGAAGAAAGACCAAAGGAGCGAACCCTAAGGAAACTAGTCCATGTCATAGAAGGAAACCGACTAAATCCATGTAAAACTGGTTACACGGAGTTTAGTATGGTTACACACCATGTTCCTTGACCCCAGGTACTGCCCGCGTAAAAGGCTCGTGTCACCTGTCCAAGCTGTGTAAATCTCAACTACACGGCATATAGAAGGATCACACGCTGTGTTTGTTGACTCCGATTACTACCTGTGTAAATGGCCCATGTTTGGAATCAATGTCATGTAGGAAAGAACATACACAACATTTAAGTAAAAGCACACGCTGAGTTCGGTCAACTGGGTAACACCCGTGTACCCTGACCATATGCCCGTACATGGTTTCCGTCCGTGTTTCTTGCCAGTGTACAAGTACATGGGGTGTCCCGCGTATTTGGTCGTTTCTGGATGGGGAATGGTATACACGCAGTGTCCTTGGTCATGTACCCAACCCATGTTTGTGTACTCCCAGATTACATGCCCGGTAATCCCCAAAAAACACATGCCATGTATCCCATAATACACGTCGTGTAGTCGAGATTTTTCCAGAAACGCCGTCTTCCTCCTCGCGCATCGGCCGATCTTCTGGATCTCAATTCTACCGTCTGTTTGCCATGAAACTCAAGGCACTGGTTAGTTTCTTCATCCTAACACCGAATCCGGGTCTTTTAGACCTTCAATCGCCTTGATGAACAACATATGATCTTCCAACAAAAAACGCCCAAAAATTCATATCTCTCTATCCACTTCAAATCATCCGCCGAAATCATCGTCGCAGCTCCAGACCATTATCTTGAGTTTGGATCTATAATCTCGGATCATTTCACCAATAAATGAATGTGTAACGATCGATTCCCTCCAATAATGCGTAGAACTCACATGAAGAATGCATAAAAAACGGGGAAGAAAAAAACAACAATCGAGAGGGATGAAGCTCAATCGATGTTCTTGTCGATCATGGTTCATCACCATTATAAGGTTGAATGAAACAAAATTACTGCAAGAATAAAATCCCCAAAATCCCTAAAAAATACCATCCCACAAATACGATCAATCTACGGGATAATCTTTTCGTGATTAGTTCGCATTCATCGCAGAAATCAATAATGGGAAAGAAATCACAAAGAGATCAAATTCCCTAATTGGATTCACGGTGTTTGTTGGTGATGATCCGGTCTCCGTGTCATCGTCACCAGTGAAGCGCGTCAAGAACACCGTCACCGCGTTGGGAGGTTTTCTCCAGAGATTTCCAGATCCTCCTAGGAAATTCATGGTTATGGGAATTGTAACCCTGATCCCCAACAAAATTTCTATTTAAAAGTTAAATGATTTCGATGCAGCAATGATTTAATAAAATATTTAATTAAATATTTTATTACAGTTGCGTCCAAAAACTGGATTTCACCACCGACCTATGCCAGCCGATGTTTTGTCTCCCCTGGGGTAAACCCGCTGCTCTGGATGCAATGGTGCCCTCAAATTTCTGATCTAAGCAACCGTTCAAGAGTTATTCCACTTTTTCAGGAAAACCACACATGCATGTAATTTAATTATTTAATTAATTTCAATCATTTGTTCCGAGCTCACCGGGCCTAGGAACTATGCACCGTCTCAAATCCTGGTCTTGAAAGAATTTGAATATAACAATAAAAATAATACAAGAAAAAAAATCTAGGACATTACACCACATGTCCAAGAAAGTAAACCACCCACATCTAAAATATGCACTTGGATATATTCCAATAGATTTGATGGTATTGAAGAACCCATAGAAAACTATAATGTTATCAATATTATCCCCTTATGACATCAAATATATAAGGATTTCGTCAATGAACATGACTATGAGCTTGTCCAAAAACATATGGATCTTGGATTTCAAGAGCCCCATGAACACAATAGGTGTGTTCATTACACCTAATGACATGTATATGATCTTAAAATTCCCATACATTCACCAAAATGTAATATTAATGATATACTTTTCTTTTCACATCATCTGATGATATCTAGAATAGAAATTAACCTTAAAAAATGGATCTCTTCATATAGTCAGATAGAGCATTGATCCATGAAAGGGGGAAATAATTCGTGATTTTAACCTAGTTAAAACTTTTATATTACAAACATTTCCTTATACTATCAGACTCCATCATAGAGAATAAATATATAAAACCCCAATGAGATACACAAAATTTGATAAAACCTTATTAAATAATTAATTAATCAAGATCCTTAGATCACAAAACACCTTGTGTTTCATATGATATGGATCCATCAAAATTGGAGATGTTCAAGACTATTACTCGATCCCAAACATGAAATAATATTGAAGTGATAGTGTCATTACCAAATCTGGAAAGACATAAAGAAACTAATCCATGAATCGAAGAACCTCCACCACATGAACGTACGATGATAACTTCAATTACTGAGATATAAGAGGGATCACAAGCCAACTACCCATCTAATAACTCAATTTTCCAATGAACACCACCCACTTAAATATAAGGTAAATAAACATGACTCTACATAGGAATAATTCAAAAAATATGTGTGTGAATTACATCTAATCCATGAAAAATATGAAATTGTATGGCTTCTTCTATAATAAGAAGAAATTACTCATAGACTTTTGCCTCCCAGTCATCAGTCAAAACCCCCAATATATATCAAAAAACATATCCTGACCTCTAACTGGCATAGATAATGTAGGTGTAACTATAATTATCTCCAAATGTAGTCCTAATTCGTAGATCAAGGAAGGCATATCAAAGGAGTTCAAGGATCCAAAATCAAACAAGGTTTAAATTAAGGTAGATGATCAACATATCAAATTTTATAAAACCTATGGTCCCTCTAGAATTGGTACCTCCATATAATGAATATGTCCTTGAATAGTTCTTATAACTTAATGCTAATAGCCCCTATGAACTTTATTTAGTCTACTCCTTGAGGATGAAGACCATCGTGAGACTAACCACCACTTGACAAATATCCCACTGGTAAATCATAAACAAGCGGACCCAACTACTAAACATATTATAGTAGCCCCTATTAATGATATGATCTTAGAGAAATCTACTTCTAATATAATAAAAAATGAACCTATCCTCCCATACTATGTTGACCACCATGAGTGGTTAAAAATTGAGAATGTAAATGGCCATGACATCCAAAATAATTACACACCTGTGGGGATCCCCAAGTAGATGATAAAAAACTTCCTAACCTAGAGTAGTTACAAATAGGACGCAATGGTAGGCTACTATACATATGTATCCTTGAGGGACTTGATGATTAATATTCTCCATTCGAATATCCATTCACTGATGGAATCTTTGACCCCATTTATAAGGAACTCCTCCCTGAGGATGCATCTTCTTGACCAATTTTTACTTCTTATACACATTCATATATATAGGAATCCTAAAGGTGGTCACTTCATATCTTCTATTTGGGAACATTGTATTCCCAAGATGAAATTATATATAATCCTAATCTATAAAACATTCAAGGGAAAAAATGAAGGCCCTTTAAGTTGATCTAAACTCTTTCACACTTATGTTCCCTTGTTAGACATCGATTAAAACAAATCTCAATGAAACTCCATCTATAAAATACCCAAAGAGATCAGTTCCACCTCCTAATCTCTATGATATGACTTCAACCATTGATGTCCCACCCCTCTCATATGATATATCTCTAATGGATCCCAGTACTAAGTTCAACACTGAATATCTAAATTTAATCTCAGGATCCTATAACTAGCACTCCTCCTCCAAATTAGAAGCACTCCCCACATACTTTTCTAGTATATGATACTGGAATTATTTCAATTTAATCCACCAAAACTCATCATCCATAATCAGATTGATGACAGGATATTATACCAAATTAATGTGGAAATCTTATCCTTCTTGAACTGCACATGGGAAACTAAAAATATCCATTTTTTTAATATGTTAAAAGACTAACCCTAAGATCATAAGTATATAATATATTATGATTTATTAATTAAATTTAAATTTTGTTTCTTCACCACTCCCCAATCAATAAAAATATAATCAAAAAATGATATATGTACCTAACCTAGGTATCTACCACAAAATTATTGTCAATTAACATATAATGTTTAGAAAACTTATGTTACTAATGTCGGATAATGGGGGACCCTGAAATTCCATAACATAGTCGGTCTCTATTTTCTATGTCATGGGTTATGCTCATTTGACACTATTTCCCTATGAATCCTTACAATAATTATAAGTACTTAACCCCAATATATGTATTATATATCAACCAAAATCTTGATACAACCATTTCATGACCCCACTACATTGGTACCCCTCCTAGGCCATAAATGTAGAGGAGTGACCCCTGAAACCAGCCTCTACTAGGTTATGGGTTGGAAACTAGAACTGAGAGTAAAAAAACCTAACATGAGAGGAATTAGCCTCAAAAAAAGTAATGGATTGGAGAGAAGAATAAATAAAATATTCAAAAAAATTTCATAAATAAAAAATAACAACATCTCAATTTAAAAGTCAAGATATATAGATAAAAATTTAAATAAAATTAGTGATAAAGGAATCATAAGGACAGAACTACACAATAACTCCCACATACAAGCAACTAATGTCTAGATTGATCTAAAAAAACCTCCTATAATACTAAAAGATAATTTATATATACATATGATGAACATAAGTTAAATAAATAGTATGGTCATTCATAAGGTATCTTATAAAAATGAGAAAATAGTATACTAATGCACCAGTGAATAAAAAAGATTACTAACATGAACCTAAAAAGATAAAATAACCATCCCAACATCAATAAGGATTAGTCACCATATAACATATTAAAATTAGTAATAATATTATCAAAATAAATGAACTCATGGAACCCCATAACTACTTACCAACTAGTTTTCCACTCTCATTCCCGAACATGCGATGTCTAGTCCTCACAACCCTTCCTTATATTCCAATAATAAATACTATCCATCAGCCCCCCATATCATGCACATACAAATATATAATTTTTAGTCAATGTACAAAAATATTGGGAATTCATATCTATAATCATCAGTTAATCCACCCACATTTTGGAATTCAACACTATCATCATCAACCTCATACCACACATCGAGTACAATATGGTATCTTGAACATGAAGGACATCAAACTCATGACATACTCCAACCATGAATGACCCCAAAAATGTAACCCAACCGTCACATTCGAAAACCATCTACCTTATATTACATTTGAAGTGAAATATGATAAGAGGGGGAAGCCAACCATTCATACATAGAAACCATGATACTAGGAAAAACACCTGAAACCCAAAATAGTCGGACATCAATAATATTACACGTATCTGGTGGGGTGCATCTGAAATCACAAAAAAAATACAAGTATAATAGTCATATATAACACCAACCAAAGGATTCACATAAAAAACCAGTTATATTACACATAATAATTCCACATCATTACAGGACCCCCACCACGAATCGCTTCCACCAAAAATGAAACTGACCACACCATATAGCAATATAGAACCCATAATTTCTTGTTTATTTATAATTTTATGATTTTTATGTTATTTCATTGATTAAAATTACCTATTTAATAATCCAATATACTCTATATTTCATTACATGCCACATTCAAGGATAAATAATATTTAATTTTATCAATTTATTCTTTTAAATTACTATTTTTTTCTAAAATTAAATTCATTAATCAATTAATAAAGATTATATTTCAAAACACTTGTTTATTTCAGTAACATTATATTACTAATTAAACATTATTAATAATATACTATAGTTAAAATTAAACTACCACACATTCAAAAACATAACATCCCAACCATGTCACATAATCATGAATCAACCGACCACCGAAACTAGCCATTAGAATATACACATATGTACGATGAACACCATCACTACACAACTCCCAGAGATTTATACATGCACTAGAATAATAGAAAAAATTCTAGTATGGAATATGACTAGATTTACAACTCAAAATAATAATCTTTGGACAAACTATTTTTTTTCTAATATATATCAATATTTTATATTTTTTGATTCCCAATGAAACCCCATTTGTTTTTGTAATAAAATTAACTTATGTGTTTTTAATAAAATTATTCATTTTGTTATGTTATATTTCATATGGGAATATTTGTTTTATTTTTTTTCATGTTCGAAGAAAATTTGTAAAGAAAGATTCTTATACATAGAAATATATCTTCATGCAAGATTTTAGATTCCAAAAAAAGTAAATTATACTATAGAAATTTATGTATTTGAATTATCATATGAGGAAGAATAATAACTTACTATATAAGTTTTTGGATATGTTAATTATCATATGAATACCCATTTATTATATGAAGTACCATTTTTTCTTCTGAGAATATAAAGTTGTAAGGATGATATTTAAAATAGGAAATTATTGTATGAAGTGAAAATTTATTGTACATGTATCAAAAATATCATAAAATGATAGAAATTATTTTATGGATAAATTTTTCTAGTTCATTTATCTTATGGTTAATGGATTTTTTTATAAAGAGATGAATATAATACACATTAATGTATCATAAGAATTCAATGATTTATTTAAATATGAAAATATTCTATGAACTTTCAATTTAGGAATGTTTCTATGTATTATGATGTTTTGAAGAATTATATTACCTACATAGAAGAAGATTTACATTAAAGATGTAGTCATTTAATGTTTGTATTTTAAGTGTATTTATTGACACTTTCAAGGAATTTTTTTCTACTATTGTAAATAGAGAAAATTACATTATTACATTTAGGTTTATTGAAAATTGAGATGGATAGATAAGGAATGAATAATTAAATATTAAATCTATTTTTTATATTTTTATAATTCAAATAAAGACCATGGTTATAGTGAACAATGATATATTTGATTTTTATTTTCAGAATTGAATGTCACATGTGAGAACAAGGACTTTATTTTTGGATTAATTTATCTTATATTGACCATTAGAGTATGTATGGATATTTGAGTTAAAAATCAACAATAAAGAAAGAAATAAAACTTAATAAATTGAGTACTATCAAAGGAATAAAAAAATATTATTCTTTCCTTTACATGAAATCTATTATTTTTTATGTGAATAAGTAAAAATTACTATGATTATTATCTAATGAAAATCATGAACTACATTCAATAGAGATTCAAGTGATTACTGTTGAAGTATGATTTTTTTTATAAGAACCTATCATATTTTGTTAAGACTTATCTTGGAATAATGATTTGAATTGTTATCTATATTATAAATTTTTTATTTATAAAGAAAGCACTACATTTTCTTCATGTGTGAAGGATGGGGATAGATCATGGGAAAATTGAAATCCCTATAAATTTACTTTGTAACATTTTTTATAGATTTATAGTTACTTGAACTCAACTGTTGAGGTCCCTGGAAAAAGGATCCATATTTTGAAACTCACTAACACTATGGAGAGATTATTGGTGGAGTGCACTAAGGGATTCTCATTCCCAGAACTGATGTAATTCCTTTATTTTCTGTTATTTTCATTTATTTGTTTATTTAACCTATCTATTTGATAAATGTGTAATTGACAATTTTTGGGATGAATTTTTAATTGGAATTAAAATTTAAATAACATAATTCACAAATGTATTAAGTCAATTTGTAACTATCACCAAATCAATAATTTTTATTGAAATATGAGACTATTGATTTCCAAACTCTACAAGGATATAGTCATGAAAATAATTTTCTAATGGGTGTAATAGTGAAAAATAGAGAATTAATATCAATGGTTAGGGGTCCTAATTTTGAAAAAGAAAACTATAGATGTTTGAAGGATTGAATGATTATCTATCTTAAAAATCTTGGTCTGAATGATTATATAAAATCTATCATGTCGTACCTTATTCTTATAGGTGAACTATTGAAATGGGATGCTATTGTAAAAGAAAAACATGACTTACACTCCCAGGTTATGAAAAATTTTATATGTGGATTATAAAATTATGAGTTCAACTGAGTTCCATAACGTAGTACAATGCATTTAATGTGGGAAATAGTATTTTTAGCTATTATGGTAATGATAATATATGGATACTCAGATAAAATTATCTCAACTTAAGTTCTGATATAATTAGAATGATAAATGTTG
Source organism: Viscum album (assembly GCA_963277665.1). Lineage (NCBI taxonomy): Eukaryota > Viridiplantae > Streptophyta > Magnoliopsida > Santalales > Viscaceae > Viscum > Viscum album. Next base: position 114,316,464 of record OY728156.1, on the reverse strand, counting down.
TGAGAATCACTCCAATGAGTGGAAGGATAGATAAAACTGTAAAAAATGTGGCTTTTTTAAGATCTCATATTTTTAATATTGATCAGGATCTTAAAGTTCTCATATTTCTATTATTAATATAGAAGATAATTTATAAAAATATTATAAAATTTAATGATATGAAAAATTTAAAAATAGAAGACCCCATTGTCACAACTGTGATGTATGAATTTGAGATAAAATACAAATAAGGATAGAAAAACATAATTGATATATAGAATTATAATTTAAAATAATTTAATTTAAATGATGATAATGAAAAAAATAGATAAATCATTTTCATTATTTTCCGATGAAGATAATTCATTACATTACATTCCAAGTGATTAGCTTCTGCAATTTTAAAATAAGTTAAAAATTTATTTAATAAGAGAAAATTATTAAATAAATCCTTTAAAGTGTTTAAAATTTCAATGAAAATATATTATAAGTAATATTGGATGACTGTAAGAGTATCAGGCATGTCATGTTTCATTTTCTCCAGATTAAGGTGACGAAAAATATAAAATGAATGTAAAAAAATAAAATACACTATAATAATAAGAGCAATGAATCTATTAATAGATAGGGTTCCACTTAGGACTCTATTTATGATTCTAGTGTTCATATATCTATTCATAAGTTAAATATATGATTCATGTATATAACCAGTGAGGAATATTCTATTCATTATTCTTATTTGGAATATGAATTAGAAAATTACACTTATGAAAAATTAAATGAAAATGGTTCTATTTAAGAATACCACTACGATACCCTGAAGAAAATGATCAAGACTCTTAAGAAATCATATAATCCCATTTATAATGAAAATTATTTTTTAAATAGATAAATTTATGAATTAATATTTAATCTAGATGAGTTAACTTCTATTTTTACTATCCAATAAATAAAAATAAATGAATAAATGGTTCAAGTTTTAAATATAAATTATACGACTAGTGTTTTTACTAATGGGTAGAACTATCTAAATAAGATACTTAGTAATAAAAAAGAACATAATGTAAAATATGGAAAATAAAGTAATTTGTAAAAACCAAATCTTTATAAAAACAGAATTTTACATATTTATAAAAATAGAATTTTTTTCAATATCAGTTGTTTTCTATATGGTAAAAATTGTTAATTTTAAAAATTGTTGTTTCCTAAGATATCCTTAAATATGTGGAATAAATTATAAAATTTATTTATAAAAATTTATCTGATTATAATTCAAAAAATTATATAAAGTATATGAATATTTTCATTCCCAGATATTATATAGATAACACTATTATACCCAAGAAAAATTAGTTACCAAAAAAACTTTTTTGTTTAAATATTTTCTATATAGAATTAGACACATTAATATAAATTCCATAAGGTTTATGGAAAAGGGTTATTAATTGTATATGAGTGGATATTTTTTTCACTTTAACTAACAATCTAAAATAGCTGGAGGACATGTAACATTACTGATAATGAAAAATTATTTTTTTGGTATTATATCATTTAGATATCTCCATCAAATCCTAATTAAAAGGTAATTTATATTTATAGTTTAAAAAACATGAAAATTATTTATCATCTATTTAAACATGAGAAATCTGTTTTTTTATAATAATAATTATTATATATTTTAAAATAAGTTTCTTAAGTTTAGTGAACCTTGATGTAAAAATAGTCACATAATATATCTTTTATCCCTATATAAGAGATATGTGAATTTCTATGATGATAAAATTAATGAATGTTAGATTTACCATTGGGGATGAGGAAATTGTAACTATAATTCACTAAATAAATTTTCTAAAAAAAATTGATTTAATATTTTTCCCAAAGAAAATTGATAAAAAAAATTATTCAATGCATTCCAACTGGGAAATCAAAACAAATCATATTGTAATCCAATGAAAGTTGTTTCTAGATCTATACCACTTGATCATACTTACATGGATCTATTTGGATATTGTAGAAATACAATCCTATATGGTTAATATTTTTTTTTATTTGGTTGATGATTTTTTATGATTTACTTGTTTTTATTTCTTGAAAAATAAAAGTGAATATTTTATTATGTTTTTTACTTTTTGTATGCTTGATCAAAATTAAGATGTATCTAAAATATTTTCATTACTAAGTTATTATAGGGTAATGATTTAGATCTATGGATTTAGTCAATTTTTTCTCAAAATAAATAATTAAACATAGCTTGTTTTCCACTATAATATCACAAAAAATGGTGTTTTTTAATGGAGAAATAAGACTATGCAAGATTTTTTTGAAAAGTATTGTATGAATATAGAATACCTACACATTTTTGAAACAAAGTTGTTATCTCTACATGATATGTCATCTATAATGTTTTATTTGGACCCATATTGAATAAATCACCTTATGATATATGGAATAATAAAAAACCAATAGTGGTATATGTTAACATTTTTAGATGTATGTAGTATATATTGAACAACAAGGAAAATATTGGTATGTTTGATATAAAGGATGATGATTTAATATTCTTTGGTTATTATACTACTTCTAAATCCTATATATTTATTAATAAAGATTAAATGATTTTTAAAGAATATATAGTTATGAAAAATTTGATTAAAGTGAACCTTTTGATAAAAAATAATCAAGATGAGGACTTCAGGGGTTAAATGGATAACATGACACTCGATCCTATAATTGATATAATAACGATGATGAATTGTTACATGGTCATGAATAATATAGTCATAAAGGTGATGGTACAGAAAAACCTAAAATTTTACTACCTAGAGAGACTAGAAAACTAAAAATCAATCTAATAGAAATTTTTATACAAAAACAATATGATAGAGTTATGACTAGAATAAGTGTAGAAAATATTGATGAATTTTATACCTTTTTATAAAATAAAACAAAAAACAACAGAAGAATCCTTAGGATATTAGAGTTTTATGGTTACTATGAAAGAATAATTAAACCAATTTTAAAGGAAAACGGTATAGGAATTATCAGATAGTCCATTTGATTATATAATTATTATAAAAAATTTGGTATTTATAGGTATTAATAGTGGTCATGGTGTGATCTCTAGGAATAAGGCTATATTTTTTCCTTTGTTTATAAACTAGAATTAGTAAAAAGATATGAATTAACCATTTAATTAATTTCTAGGTTAGACGTAATTAGAATTATTTTAGCCCATGAATTATATATGGGTTTTTAATTATATCATATAGATTTAAAATATTCATTTATAAATGTGTTTTTAATTGGGAATTTATATATTGAAAAACCACTAGGTTTTGAAGAACGTAATTATAAAAATTCTATTTTTAAACATACCAAATATTTGTAAGTTCTCAAATAGGCACCTACATCTTGGTATGAAAGAATAATTTGATTTATTTTATCCCATGGCATTACTAAGGGTTTTATATTAATCACTTTATTTATGAAAAAATATAAAATAGATTTTTTAATTGTGTAAATATATATTGATGATGTGGTTTTTGTTTCCACATATTAAAAAAATAATTTTTTTTCAAAACATAGGTAAAATGAATATGAAATGACCATGGTGGATGATTTGAACTTTTATAATTTTATATCAATTTCAAAATGAGAATATTTATAATTTTTTAGAAAAGATTAAATACATATATGATTTATTAAAAAAAATTTGTACACTAAATTAAGAAGATTTATTAAAATCCTATGAGATAAAAATTATGCATGACTTGAATGAATTTGAATAACTAGTTGACATCATGATATATAGTAAATAAATGTTGTATTTATTTATTTACCAACAAGTAGAAAAGATATTATGTTATTAGTTATTTTCTGTGTATGATTTGAAGAAAACCCAAGGGAATAACATTAACCAGATGCCAAAATAATTTCGAGGTATTTGAAAATATCAATATTGTTTTCCATACTTTTTTTAAAAAAATATTTTGATTTATCTTCATATTATAATGATAATTTTGTGGCAATAGACTATATATATAAAAAATTGCGATCCTTTCAATTTTTAGGGAAATTTTTAGTTTCCTGACTGAAAAATGTTTCTTTATAAAATTTGAGATGCCATAACAACACCAAAAAAGACACCTAGTGGGGAAGAAAATGATCTTGTCCAAGGGAATCACCTAGGAAAATAGTCTTGCAATCCAAAGGTAGTGAAACTAAACTACTATAAATAAATAACTCATTATCCATCCTCCCTATACGGGCAAGTGAATTTTAAGCAAATTTTGCCTCTCCCCAATTGTGATGAACAATATGACCATGGTTGTTCTCTAGAGAACATCTACTGGTCACGTAAACCAGATCCCATGGTGCCACATGGATGCCATGAACCTTCTTCAACATGAGTTCTGAGTATGATTATTCCTTGGATACTTAAAGTCCAAATCTCCTTTAGACCATGAGTCCAGTATGAAGAACCCGTGCCTCCGCACCTAGAGAATTACCAGGAGGAAAAAACATGTGGAAATCTATAAGGAATAAACCACATGATTCATGAATAATCCCACCACCTCTCATAGGACCATTCATAAGAGATTCATCCACATTAATCTTCAAACCACTAATAAAAATTACTCCATCTAATCTAGCGTCCACCCAGTCTTCCATGAACATAGGTTCTGTTGATGAGATTTCATATTGTATGTGTGTTTTGTCCCCCCTTCAACATTGAACCCGACTAAAAAATAATATCCCTTAACCTTATTTGAAGATATGACATTGAGAAATGGGATCCTAGTATTGTCTAGTTTGGAGGAGAGGATTACAATTCCAACCTTGCTTTCCATAACCCTAACCTCCAAATCATGAAAGCAATAAGACAAGAAGTATTTGTAAGAGAACTGATAGAAGATGATATGGAGATGAAGAGTGAAGAAATATCAGAGGCTGGATTCCCAATCACTCTATAAAAAATGTGCATTGCTTCTTCATTCCATGGAATCTCACAGTAAAATAAATTGAATACAAGTGTATACCATTACTTTGTATATTATCATCCATCGGTAAAGAATTATTATTGATGATCCATACACGAATTTTCATTTTCATGGGTATCTCAATTCACTTGAACTTCAAAGACCACTAATTAGAGGCACAATCTGCATGTTTTAACCTTTTGTACTTCTAAATGGAAATATTTCCTTAGATTTATCCAGTATAAAAGCATCTGTCTACCTCGGTATTCATGATAAACCGTTCAAATAAAACCTTTTGAATCTGGTTGAGGACAGCCTGGATGAGAATAGGGTGTTTTCTCTCTTCCAAAAAGTATATGTTAGGGGTGGGACATCCTGGAAAAAACAGCCTCTCACCATCCCAATTTGACATCCAAAAACCAATATCACATCTCTCAATGATAAACTAAGAAGATATGTAGAGCTCCTCATGATGATAAAACATGTACCTATCAAGGTAGGAAATATTAGAATAACATGGATCAAATTCCTCCCAATGCTCCTTGTACAATTCTCTAAAGAATAAAGCCCATAAAGAGTCCCCAATAATGATATCCCAAAAAAGCCTCACTTTCATGCCCTGCATGGATTTAGTAATATCACATATTCCCACACCACCCTCCTCGAAGGGACTCACCAAATGTGTCTAGGATGCCCAATGGTAGAATCCCATACAATTTGTATCCCACAAGAATTTTGTCATTATTTTCTCTATCCTCAAAAATAGTCCGATTAAGAGGTCATATTATCAAAAAAAACATGCATTGGGATGGCGATTATTGTTCTGTTGATCAAAGTGACCTTCCATCCGAATGAGAGAAACTTATTTTACCCCATTAAAAATACTCCCCATCATTAAATTAGTAAAATACTTGAACAAGTGTTTCCCAATGTGAACAGAAGAAGGTGGAACACCGATATACAACATCAGAATAAACTTCCATGAAGAACCCAAAATATCTTGAATATCCCTACATAATCTCCTTGAACACATAATATATATAAACACATGGATATTCCTTTAATTTATACTCTACCCTATCAAACAACCTTACCCTAAAAAAATCTTCATAAGGAAATGTAAGGACTTTTGTCTACCATTATTGAAGATCAAAGAATGATAATAAAATATAAAATATGAGACACCTTCCATGCCATTTGTTCTGTGGTATAGAAGCAGCCTTCTACCCTCTATGCCTCTATGCAGATTCTGATAAAGGGAATCTTGAGCCAAAATGACAAGGCTTGGGGATATGGGATCTACCTGACAAACTTCACACATTGTTTAATGAGACCAAATCATTTCTCCTTAAAGTAGATCGAAATCCATATAGAAGAGTAACATCCTAAGAAAAGACCACAAAACCATTATTGAAACCCAAACTTCCACATCACATAAATATGAAAATCCATTAAGACTTTTCATAAGATTTATCCATATCAACCTAAAGGAAAATGTTTGAGACAAATGATCTTCTATTAATATGATTCCCCAACCCACTAAAAATTACAACCACCCCACAAATTCTCTAACCCTTAACAAACACAAGATGATCATTAGACACCATCCTTGAAATAACCCCACTCATTCTTCTTGTAATAATTCTCACCATAATTTGTTAGGACACATTACATAGGAAAATGGTCCTGTACTGATTTAGGCTAGTAGGGTCCCTTACCTTCGGTATAAGAACCACCCTCGAAGCACCCACACTCCTAGTTAGGACACCACCATGAAATAAGTCCTGAATTGCCTCCCCCACCTGAAGGACAATAATGTAACAAGAACCACATTAAAAGTTCCTGGGATCCTGTTCAGTCTAGGGGTGCTATCGTGAGGTATCATGAGAATCATTCATTTTTTATCCTCCTCACTGGGTTTATCCATCAAGGAATATTTATTAGAACTCTCCACCAGACACAAAATTTACCCCAAGAATACCTCATCGAATTCATCACCTAAAATGTCCTCATATCTAAAAGATACCACAGTATTCAAGATTCCTTCAGAATTCTCTTGTTCTAACCAACCAAAAACATCCACATTGAAGGTGAATATTTCATTACCATTGAAAATGTTGGGATTCATACTACTTCTCTCCTTCAATTATGCACGGATCAATGAAATTTTGCAGTCTCCCGCTTTAATACATCTCTCCTAAGATCTCTATTTTTAGTCCCTCCCAATCTCTACCAGTTTCTCCGTAAGAAAACTTCTCTTATCACAAAGGATGGTAAATTTGATCTCATTTTATCCATTATGAATGTACTCCTATAGCCTTTCAATATCTACATAAATTTTATCCTCCCATGGATTATTGTTTTCCAAATAAGTCAAAAAGTCTTGAATGTCCTTCTTGTGGCGTTTAAGGTGATGATAAAGGCAACACCATGACTCTATGGCCTCATCACGATCCCACAATAATTTCACCATCTGCATGAAACTGTTAGCCTGGTTTTTGTTATTGGATTATTGGAAGGTGTTATTCCCATGCACATCCCTTCTAAGCTCCACAAAAAACAGTGAAGTATCCTAAGGAGAGAATGATAGGTGACTGAACGTCATTCGAGAGAAGGAGTCTATTCTTTGAAGGTTCGGTAGACATATATCGAGTTGGATTAATATGCGATTAGAACCCTATATGGTTATTTAACCAAGAGTATATTTTATGTATGAATCCCTATTCTTGAAGCCCCGAAGATGAAATGAAATCATGGAAATATTGAATTTCACAATTAAACATGATTTAAAAACTAATCTTCTCTGAATATTCCACAATCAAGTTAAAATTTCCACCCACATACTAAGGAATATTTCCAGTTTTGAATGACCACAAAAAGTACAAAGGAACCAACCTCCCACGCACTTAATTACTAGTATAAATTAAATAGAACAACAATTCTCCCTCAGTACATATACCATGGTTTTAATACACTGAGACATCAGACTCACCACCTACACTTTGACGTTGTTCTTCCAGAAAATCCATATCTTCATGTTATATGAGAACCCGGGGAAAAAATAAGGTATTACATTCTCCTTTAAAGATAAAGAAACTTGATTGAATCATAATTGATCTCAAGAATAGATGAAAAATGCAAATGATGATTCCTGGTCTCTGTGGAAATGAAGGAAAAATTCCCTTATACCTCCATCCCATGTGCGTTCCATAAAATTAGAAATGACATTATATATTGGATTTCCAAGCCTTAAGCCCAGTGTCACTATATGATGGGAATGAGGGGAACATACCTGCCTCACTCGACTTGGAACACATGAATGTGGTAGATGATCCCTGTAATGGAAAAATTTTCTTTGGGAAAAGAATATTGTTCTTAATGGTACCATCCAGAATCTCAAGAAGTGACTTCCTAATGAACGATGATGAAAACAGTGTACTCAGTTCTATTTATAATTGAAAAAGGGATAACATAAGTAAGAATTATAAAGAACCCTGCGAGGACTTCAACTCTTTCAACAAACCATATGGAACATACTCCAAACGGGCCATCCCTTTTGCAGCAGATGACAAAATATTGGGCAAGGATCATTGGAGGAAATCTTGAGACAGATGATATGAGACCCAGAATTCCCAAGAAAGAGGATACAAGGCCCTGAGCGGATGTGTTAGGGAGAAATACAATGGGACACACTATTCCCAGGAGGTCCCTATAGAATCCTTGGGCGAACTAACTGCACAAGGATCACAAACAGCCATGTTGGAAGAAGGAAATAGAGAAATCAGGTCTACAGAAGGATGAGGAGGTCCCGAAAATGGTACCCTAGATGAAGGTAGAGAAACAAAACCAGAATCATCATCAGGTGTGTTGGCCATGAAATTTTAATTTGAAACATCCGCCCCAACAGTAACTTCACCCGCCGACTCTACCACTGACACAGTCTTACCGCCATGTCGAGCACCCCGAAGCCCCGAACCAGAAGAGCTAGGCACTGACCTCTTGCTTTTATAATTCATCACATAGTGTCCATGAAGACCACACACCATGAAAAACATTTTAGGAGCTTTAAAGAATATCCTTTTCTACCTTTGGATACCTTCACCCTTCTTCAATAGGGTACTCACAGGAAACCTCATAAAGAGATCCATATCCATGAAGATAAGAGGTATGGACACAACATGAAGATGAGTCACGTTTTCATCAGAATAACTAATTGAGCCAATAGAGTCACCCATTTATGTAAGGATTAATGGGTTATGGAATTGATGTTGTAGGCCGGGTAAGCTGATCCTAACTTTATCTTAAGAATACTCCCTGCCAATGTGGAAATACCATGAACAAAGAGATAGGGAGAAGCACTATAACTCACACCGCCGGTCCTCCATAGACCAAGCTACCATAAAATATTCATTTGAGACTAAATGAATAAAAATGTCCACTCTAGAAAGCTCATGAATTGATGTCGGAAGCCGGAGGTCCAAATAGTAGACAAAATATTTGAACAAGACAAGGGGTGGCTTGTTGTGACAAAAATGTGCCGCTGATGTAAGATTAAGAAAGGACACCACCTCCAGAATCTCATTCTCCAAATGTTCAAAAACATCGAATCCTTCCACCTTAACATAAAACATGGGACTGAACTCAATCTGTGGAATTCATGAGTAGCCCGTAGGAGTATAAGGATGAACCTAAAACAAGACAGAAGTAGACGAAGCCTCCGCGTAGCGAAGGGAATCTTTGAAGGACTTACCCTTGAAAACACTATTGAAAACCCCCTCCAGCTCCCATAGAGGAGAACCTCCCACCCTAGGAGGAAGCCCATGTTTTACCGGTGGTGGAAATACATTAATAGTAGTAACGAAGGAGAGTAATTTTGAGGGAGAGGGCACTGAATAGGAAGCTATCTATAATTTCTAGTTTCCCGATAACATAAAAATAAACATTTAATTGAATTATCAAATCCTGAAGGTGAGTCCATTTAATCTAGTAGTTTTTTTCCTCATTTTTTGTGGGTGAAAAGAAATATAATATAATTTTAATATAATATTAATCACATACCAATAAAATATGAAAACATTTGTTCTACCCGCATTGCTAAAAATTTTATTAATCATTAAAGGACCAAACTTATTTATGTGAGACATCATTTCATTAGTGATCATTCCCAAAATGGTGATACTTATCATGAATTTATTTGTAATAAAAATATTAGTGGACATATTTCCAAAAATATTTCCTAATGATAAGTTTTGTTTTGTTAAAATTGAATTATTTTTATTTAATTACAAATAATTTCATTTAAATTAAATTTTAATTCCATCTTGGTTATTTATTTCATCAATATCATATAAGATAAATTCATTGAAAAATTTATGGTTAATGTGACTACTATATCTTTTGAGTAAAAGAGTGACACATGACCCAATCATGTTTTAGTTTTTTTTTTACATTTTTAATTTTATTGTCTCACCTATTAATGAGACTCTAGGTATTCTATAAAAAATAATCAGTCGCTCAAAAGCACTGAACATATTTAAACCTATAAACTTCTCATCTCATAAATCTAAACCCTTCTTACGATAACCAAAATATATTTAACATCTAGAAAATTATTTATTAATTATAATGATAAATTCAAAACTTTCTAAATGTGTTTTATCATAAATTTCAAAGTGTTTAAAATCTTGTCAAAATTCTATGAGTGGAAAATATATCAGTTTAAACTAGCTAAAATACACTGATTTATATCTAAAAATGGTTTTGAACTTCCAAGATTGGGATTTTTTGTGGTTTATGAAAGAAAAAATGAGCTATTTTAAGATAATAAGGATATATAGTTATATTAAAATAATGAGTCCATATTAGAAGATGATAAATATTAGATTATATTGAAAGTGAAAATGACGATCATTTTGATACTATCAATGGAGTTTGATGATGTTCTTTGTTTCCCACATAAATAAATCTTTGTGTTCATTTGAAATTTAGTTTTTGTAGATGATGTGCTTTATACTAATATAATTAAATCCCTTTTTAGATATATTTTAGTAGAAAAAATCAAGTCAAGTATTTGGAAGCTTAATAATAAATATGTTTATATTTATTCAATATGGTATTATTATGAGAAATATAGAATTGAAGAAAGTTTGAAAACCAAATATTCACCCTATATATGTCATATGGGTTGTGAATTACATCATTAGTTATATTTACTATAATTTATAGTTATTTTTGATTTTATATTATTTTTGTAGAATTATATCAAAGATATTTGATAAGGTTAGAATATAGCTTAGTGAGGTTATGAAATTTAGGTGCCATGGACTGAACACAATTGGATCTAAGACACCAATGAAAAATAGATAAATTTTCACCGATTATCTATTACAGTTGTTTCTAATTGAGTCGAATGAAATGGTGTAAATCTATACACATGATTGGGGGGAATTATGTTGGTTCTATTATTGTTAAATATGGAATACTGGAGTCGATTGGTTATGAGACTCAAGCTACGAGAAGAAGAGTAAGAAAAAATTTAAATGAATAAATTCCTTCTCAAGATATTTATAATGTTAGGGTTGAATAGAAACCAACTATTTTAGTAAAATATTTTGATGAATATAAGGATAGAAACTATGTTTGAACTCCTATTAATAATGATTATCATCAAGAACCTACTATTGAGGTTGATGTACCTTAAGAATCTATTAATGGTGATTATTTTTATCAAGATGAGATGTAAATGGGCCAAAATAAAGAATCCATTGGTGCTTCTCTTAGGATATATATATCTAGGTATGTTGGTGAGTAAACAAATCATTAATTCCATGTTTATTCTTAATCAAATATTTTCAATCCAAATTTTGATAAAGTATAATATCTTTAGGATGTTACAATTATTCAGTCTCCTTTAGTTACCATTGTTAAAATATGAGTAAGTATGAACATCTTTCAATTATTTTATAATAATAAGTATCTTTTGAAGAACCGTTCTTGGTAATGAAATCTATAATTAGAGTACCTATAGAAGAACCTTGTGTTAGTTTTTGATATATAATTATTGTAGATAATGATATGAAAAACATGAAAGAATAGGAATACGATGAAAACCTATAGAATATTGATGATATAGTTCTTTATGTGTTAAATATGATTAAATTAGATAAAAATGGGATAAAAATACAAGTTCTATAGTTGAAATATATTTTTATTTTCAAAGCAAGGTTTTAATGAGTGGAAAGAAAATTTATAAGCTCAAATAGAGATTATAATAAATATTCCAATGATATAATTAGATATCTCTACTTCAGTTCTAGAATAAATAATATATATAAAAAAAACATTAATTATCTAAAAAATGTTATGATCTATTAGTCTATTTTTAAAAACAAGATTGTATCTATTTATGTTTCTAATAAATTTTATAATGAATAATCATATTCGATGTTGTTAGATGGAATAGTTCATGAGATGAAATGCGATATGACATCTTTGGAAGCCAATTAAGACCCAAGAAAACATATCAACTATAACCTCAATATTGTCAATGATAATTATAAAATAGGAAAATAATTCCTTTTTAATAAAACGGATGATTTATTCAGTTTTATTAAAAACTTATTTTACATCATAAGAGAAAATTTAGTTTAGAAAAATGATGTGACTAGGAAGATTTGACCCTGGATTTCTTAGAATGAATTTTCACAAAAAAATATCTACTTTCCATGAAATAATATATAACAGCCCGAGATCCACACACCAATGCTAAAAAAAATTACATTTATGGATTTGATACCAATAAATTTTTCACAATTATTCTCATCCAGAACATAAAACATAAAAAAGGAAATATTGGACCACTTACACACCCAAGTTCCTTTTATGTTTATAGTATTAGAGAATTAGGAAAAATTATAAAAAACAAGGTTTTATAAATAATATTATCATAATGATCACCATCATCTCATACTATACCTATATTTTCATATTTTATGTTAGTCCTTTGTTTCATAGTTCCTTGAGATGTGTGTTCTAGTTTAAGAATCATTAATTCCAAGATATTTCCATTGGATTTATTTGTGGAACAAGAAAAATCCAATATTTATTTATCCCAAAGGTACTAAATTTCTAAAGGCATGAATTAGTTATGTTTAAAATTTACAATACTTAAGAACATACATTGGTCTATAGGATGGGAGTTTGGAATCATCACACCCTTTTTCAGGGAATTATTTTCTACTCCAGGACTCTCTTTATAAATTTAAGATATTTTCAAAAATCTTTATTAATTCACCATGTATAACATAAGTTTCCATTGGAATTTTAAAACACTTATTAACATGTGTGAAATTTAGAACCACCAGTATGTATTCAAGGTTCTTTATTAATGGATATTTCCTTATTCATTTACGTTTCTACATCAATGGTATCTCCTCATATACTATTTTCATATTTTTTTTAATCATCACTTTGATGATACTGTTTTTTGAGACACTCAGTGGGGAACTCTGGAATTTATTTTCATCCAAAGAAATGAAGGTTTGTTTTGATACTGAGATCATACTATAAATGGGCTGCCAACATATCCTTGTGAAAGGAATCATAACCCTCGTAGTTTGGTTCCACTTAATGGGACACATCATACCATTAATTTCATGTGATAAGGACACAACCATATAGTTTAATGTCACGTGGTATGGGCATTTAATTTAAAGGTGAATAGTCAAGGTTTGGTGGAGACTTATGTCTATAAATTCCAAGGAACATGGAAATAATATTTGTTTCCAAGTAAGATTATACCCTATTTGGGAATATGTCCCAAGGAGAACTTGGTTTATTTGAAGTGTTGGGTTTGAACCTCAGGGAGGTTTCCTATGTATTCCATTTATATGGGAATAAAATCCCAAGTAGTTTGATGAATCTCATAAGAGAGTGTAGTACTTTGAGAGAAATGAGTTTTCGATTACTTCATGAAAATGATTCTTGGATAATTTGGGGGTTTAATTTGGGGCTTATTTATAAGAAGGATGCCCAGATTATGGAAAGTAGGGTTAGATTCTTGAAGAGGTTATACAGTGAGCTCAGGACCTGAGAATGCTTCCTACATTTCTCAATTATGGTTGGAATCAGAGTTCTCATAGTTCATTCATTATATTGGGGAGTATTCCTAAATGAGGACCATTTCAGGGGAAATGATTGGGTGAACCCTTTTTGGAAGGGCACCCTTTTGAGCTCATGCCATCAAGAAGGAATCCTACATATACTGGTTAGAACATGAATCAATGTTCTCATAGTTTAAGAAGTCATGTCTCTAAGCATACTTGAGTCATGCTCGGTGTGAGAAACAAAAGGATATAAAAGATTCAATAAAGGCACCCACACATTTCCTCCTCCACTGGTGGAAGAGGGCACACCTATGACGACAATGTTAGACGAGGGTGAGGAGACCCTGGATTAGGGAGAGGCGATGATCCCTCCCTTTGTTCTCTTTACATTGGAAAAAGGTCCAAAGCAAGGGAGGACAGGAGGTGAAGGATGTAGAGAAGAGAATGACTTTAACCATCTACTTCAAATGTTAGGGGATTACACTAGGATGGATTCCCTAAAATTGGCCCATGTAGGGGAGGGAGACTTATCTTTTTCATGAATTTAAAAGCAAGTGTGAACAAAACCATCCCTACTAGAGACCTGTGGTTCCTGTTTTTAGATATGAGAAGGAGAGATCAAAACCCGAACCCTAATTCTCTAAACTGGGAAGTTACCAACAATGTTATTGGGAGAATGGTACATGTGTATTTGGATATAAAAACCCATATACACTCCATGAATCCTAAACCCATTGTGAAAAAATGTGGGAAACCACTAACTGTAGAAATAAAAATGAAAATAAGAGACACGTTGATGTGACTTTATCAAAGGTTTGATAATTCAAGAGGTTTTTGTGGTGGTCTCAATATAATATCTTTCAGACAAGGGATCCAATGTAGAATAAGCCTTTACATGAATGGATTTGAAGATTTCTTATTGTTTTGTATACTGAAAAGAGTAGGTGAATCAAATAAGGGGACCTAATTATGTACTGACGTGAAATTATGGTCATGCATGCAGACATGGGTGAAATGATGTTCACCTAAGTGACGAACAACCTAGATGATAATACCAACGAAAGATATGACTCAATCCTTTAAGAGTATTCAAAGGTATTTCCAGAAGTGGGGTGCTCATGTTCTGGTGAGAGGAATAGAGTGCATGCTAGTGTTTCTAGTTCAGGGAGGTTGGGCACATTTGGCGTGCAAGTGTTATGAATTTCAAACACTATAAATACATTACTATAATGATCCTCCTTCAAATAATCCTCTCTTGGTGATAAAGAACTCCCTTGAATGTTTTGGAAGACCTGGACGAAACACTAGGGAGACCAGAGGAGAAATTAGGCTTTATAAAAATTTGTCCTTACAAATGAAGGCCTTAAGGGACTATTTATATGTAAAAATAGGGGCCTATGTGAAAAAGAGATTGGGTTCCCAAGTATCTTTCATGCCAAATTGTGGCACCAAGTACATTGCACGTAGATGGTTCTTTGGCTAAACTAAGGTGATACAATGTTCATGCCTTTGAAAATCTTGATTTTCTTCATGTATTTTCCTTTTCTTATTTCTAAGGCATTTTCATTTGTCACTCTTTAGACTCTGTGACAGAATAGAGTGTCAAAAAAATCCCCCCCTCATAATTGGAACCAGAATGAATAGAGGATCCTATATTGAGTTAATGCAATGAATAAGAAAAAAGAGGGTCCTATGGAACACAAGTTGCAACATGCAAGGTAACTAGGTGCACATGTGTTAGCGCACAAGTGGCAGCACACAAGATTATGGCATGTAGGGTAACTCTCATCTCTTATATATATCAACTTGACATCAGTAAAAATTCTCCCATCTTTCGAAAATATAGCTCTCTACATGCAGGTTATTTTTGCTCGAATTCCCCAGTTTAGTCATGCATCGGCTATATGTTTTTCATTTGCATGCTAGAACTTAGACGCCACACTTATGTGCCAGTGTTATACTTGCACCTCTAGTTTTAGACTTTAATGGCTTAATTCCATTTTTAATTTTTCTAAATTCCATTGTCAATACTTGAAAAAATAACTAGATTTAAAGATTATTTTTGATCCCTTTTCATGTTCAATGGCTCCCAAAATAATGGGAACCACTGATAAATTGGACTGTAAGAGAATTGATGATATTATGAAGATTGTTGGTCATGAAAACTTTTATGTCTATGAAGAAACCCTCCTAGAATTGGAAAAATATATGATGAAATATAACTTCAACTATCCTCAGATTACTTATATGCCTCTGTATAGCTATGGCCATCGATAAGATGTCAATATTTCACAACCGAAGAACTGTATTCCACTTTCTTGGTTTCAAGACTATACCAGTTTCTCATATACCAATGTTTCTACTACAGGTTTATATGTTAATGTTGGGACAAATGATAAGGCTCATATCATGTATCATAGCCTATGTGATCCAAATTTTAAATCACACACACCGAGCTGTAACCACAATGTTATTCATCTATCATTTTTGATTCTCATACAGATCAATCCAAAGTATGAAATAAAAGTTGGGATTTTTTCCGAGTATGGGGTGTATAACATGCATGGATGTGGTCATATTGGTTGTGAAAGACATGTACCGAAATTACAGATGACTCAAAAGTTGTGGGGATATATGAGGATGTATGGGTTGGGAAAACCTATTTGCATAAGAATGACAATTTTCTACAAGAGTTACTAATCTGATGGATTCCAGAAACTAAATCCTTCCATTTGACACATGGAGAAGTAGGAATCAGTTTTTCAGATGTCTATAATATTTCTGGAGTTCCAATAATTGGAGACATATAGGATGAGTTTATTCTCCCATAGGTGACACAGAATAACTCAGAGAGGACACTAGCATTGGTTCATCGGTTGATGGAAATATTTTATAAAATCAAGAATATGAACACAAAAAGTCCCAAACAAGATGGGATATTCATCCAGATGAGTGGATGGAAATATTTCTAGTAATGAAGAAGGAAAAGGGTCTCACTAACACTCGTTCATAAAGATGTCCAAATGTAGCGAGGAGAGGTACACCTGACATGTTTTTGAAAACATTAGATAAAAGAGATTTTGATAAGTGGGGGTATGAAATAAATTCCTAAATTCCTACAAAGACACATCTTGATGGTTTCCTAGACATGTTTTCTCTATGTGTATTTATTTCCAGTCCAAAATTCCATAGGAGGCGTGGGCCCATGAGCATTTGTTGTCGTAGACAAGATAGTGGGAAGAAGGATGGCAAGGTTAGCCACTTCTGTCTTGGAAAAAATTTTTAGGTTATTACTGAAAATTTATAAAGGAAATATTAAATTTAGAATAGTTGGACCATTGTAGGTGTTATGGGGGTGGATCCCTACTCATTTTAGAACTTATGTTGTGCAATGTGGGGTATAGTTCTTTGGAATTTCTTTCTTAGCATCTATTCAGGATTTCTTTGGTATTTCTCCTTTGACTCTAAATTATTGTTATATCAAAGGAAGTTTGAGCATATATAAGAGATTTCGTATTTTTTCCTTATTGTAATCTGCCTACGGGGTAATTTTTAGATGATGAGATGACCATCTTAGAGCTAAGGGCATATATGATTGCCTTTAGAGATGGCGTATTGGACACCGAGATTGAGAGAGAAATCATATTCAAGGCCTATTCTATTTATAGATTCACACGCCAATTCAAATTTTTGAAAAAAATACTATATCCACTCCCACACATATTATATTAGAGAAACATCTGATGGTTTCTCAGTAGCTATGGTTGTTGACTTTTGGGGAGAAGACTGGGGTAATATTCAATTTATATGTTGTTGATACAATAAGAAGATTGACTATCTGGTATGATTAATACAAGGTCTCATGTTACCATAAAGGGGTATTAAACCATGTTATTTCTTGAGTGAGGATAAAGAGTGGTATTATGAAGAGACCCTTCCGTTTAGAAGGTAATTTTTTTTCATTAGGGGATGATTCATTGGAGTCAGAGGGTGGTGGTGACGAGGCTCCATGCTCAACAAAGTGACCCCATGAAAGATATATTAAACCTATTAGAGTTACGATATCCACCCCATCAGTCCCCACTGAGGCTATATTGAGGCAGTTTAGTTGACATCATTTTGAAGAATGATGAGTCCCATTTTCTCAACTCCCTTATGTGACTGCAGGAATTGGGGGAAACCATAAATCCAAAATTGTTGAATCCTCTTCACAACCCTATGTCATGTACTATAAATATGTATGGCCAGAGGCTATCCTAACATGGGAAAGTTTACACTGTGATGATGAAACTGCAAGGATATATCTATGTGAAGGGTTACATATTCTAGGAATAGGGTATCTATGGGCCCCTTTTGATATTCTATTTAAAAACAAACTTTCTGAAGTGAGAAATTACATTTTAGAGCTAGAAATGCTCATATACATAACCGAAAAATCAATTCCCACCATGAATATGGTGAAATAAATGATAGATCATGGTGCAACTAAAGGGATTTATCATTCATTATATGAATAATGGCATGATTTAGTGGATCCTGAAGATGTAATTTTTCTTTTTCTCACATTCTATTATCCTTTTCAATTTGAATTTAGTCAAAGAATTGTTACTCAGAGAAAATACCACATTAACATGCAGATGGCTATAGGAAAATTGACAGAAGATCCATATCCATGATATAGCCCTCGTGGCACTACTCTCAGAGAAACTGGATCACCTCGTGCATCAGGAGAAACTTCTCCATGTCAGTAGGCCATGTAAGATGATATAGAAAAGGGATTACAATCTCTAACTCCAATTTTTTAGATATGATGATACAAGTACTCCTAAGAAGGTGAAGAAAATAAAGCATCGAAGAAAGAAGACTATAGTTAAACATTTTCTCAATAGTGGAATGCCTTCCTGACAACATGAATTTTAGCCTCATTCATGAAAAATTGTTTAAACTTCTTGGAATTGTAGGAGATTCTTATGTTTCTTCATTAAAATAAAATACTTATAGACTTTGAGGAACTATGGAGGGTACTTCAGAAAAGTCACAAATTATTGCTAACCTGGTGGTTTTTGAAAGGGCATTGAGGACAAAAGAACCAACGTGTATTCCTTGCAATGTTCGCATTCCTGATATCAGAAGAGATGGTACTTATAGTAAATCAACATTACTTCATAAGATACCAAATATAAAAAAAAATTGCTTCCAACTTCTGATACTTTTGGTTCATCACATGCACCAGAACATCTTGTGACAGCTAGTGCTGACCCCACAACTGTTGCGGAGGAAGTTATTCAGGATAAATGGATTTCAGAGGAAGGTCGTGAAGAAACCATTTCAAGTGCTCTGACATGTGAGACTAACATGGGATCAGTGATATCATTCGATGGAATGATGAAACATTGAATGTTTTTTGAATAAGTATTCGAACATGTTAATATAGAAAATTATTTAGAAAATTCTGAATTTTCTTTTTATATAACCAACTAGACGTGATTTTTCATTGTTTGTCCTATTAATCATCTTATGATTAAATTTCTAACCATGATTTTTTGAAATATGCAGTTCCATATGAAGAAACCACTTCCGCGACGATTCCTGAAGGAAGCACCGACATTAATGTAAAATCTACCATTTCAGAGAATTGGATTATGTGAATTTCTAGACAAAATATCTTCTTTAGATTCATTTAGAGGATCCTGAGAAAATTAAAGAAACCATTCCTAACCCAAAGCATCAAACAAAACCATTGAAACTGAATATATTAGGGAGGAGTCATCTCAAGCTACCGACTTATTGTTAGGAAAGAGATACTATTATTGTGATTGTTCTCACTCTTTTTATCACTTAAAACTAACCATAAACATAATTTTAATTAACTATACATGGATACCTACTTCAATGGCTAAATTTAGAGGTAAATCCTCTCTATCAGCTGAAATAGTATTTGGAGGTAAAGCAACGACTATCATGGAAGGGGCAGAACATGGAACTTCTCTAAGTGAATTAATCCTAGAATATGTCCCTCTTTATGATAGTGATTCTAAATTATACCCTGAACAGCAAAAGGCCCTTCATCTCGCACATCGCAAGGCATGAAAAAAAATATGGAAGATAATATCTGAAATTACCCTTGAGGAAATTCCTTTAAGAATTCAATGAATTTCATCTCTTTTTATCATGCTGGGATTTGGTGGTATTGAATACTGTGAAATTCATACCATGGTGAAAGAGATTATCCAAAATAGAGAGGAAGAGCATAATATTTGTTAAGATTTAATAAAAAACTAAACTTTTGATCCACATCAACAAATTCCAAGAAGTGCTATCCCAAAATGAAACAAATCATTCTACAAAGTTGAATAAACTAAAGAATAAGAATAAAGGAAAGACTATTCAATATCCTTTTCTTCAACAGAAATTATATAATAACACATGAGAGCTTGAATGGATTCAGGATTCTATAGTAAAAATATAGAAGGATGTTGCAAAATCCAATTCATATGAAAAGGAATCACTTCCCCATGGTGAAGGAAATGAAGTTGGTCAGTTAAATGAAATTAAAAAGGAATCTGATAGGGCTGAAGAGGTCATTGACCAAATAAACAGTTACGTAGAAAACCTCTTGTAATTTATTATAGAATAGAAACTCCAGATTTTTGATACACCTCTATGAATTTTTTCACACAAATGAAAAGCATTCTATCTTTAATCGTCTTTGTTTTCATTCTTGCTATATTTTTTTCCTATTCCAATGGGCCTAGTAAGAATATTTTTTTTAATATGGTTATATAGACAACCCCAAAAAATTTGTATCTTATGACTTTTCATTGCTCAATATTACCTAAATCATACAAAATGTACGTTCAGGGATCTGTGAATCATCTTTTGTCTAGAGTTCCTTTTGTGGGTTTCCAATCTAAAGAGTACCATGTCTCTTGATGTTGGCAGTTTAGATTTATGCATTTTGGACTATAAAGTTCTAGTTTTTAAGGCCGAACAACTTTGACCATAAATATGGAAATTAGATTCCAAACAAGGCTTAGCAGCTAAGAATTGTTATAATATTCCTTAAATATTTCTAAGGGGAATCTTGAGTCATGAATTTTTATGGTCACCGAATATAAAGGTTTTGTAAACATAAAGTAAGTATCTTCCAATAATGATGTTACCATTATTTAAAAAACATGTAATTGGGGATGTATTATGCAGAGCCGATTATGTGATATGCTGCATAGCCAAATACTGTAATCTTTTGACTGATCGGCCTATTATGTAGGAAAATTTTATACAAGGCCTCTTCTAGGAATGTAATTCATAGTCAGGAAATTGTGTTCCTAAGAATTTAACATTTTACTATTGATAGATAAAGTAAAATAATATTTGGGTGATTCAAGACAACAGTGGGTGGTTTTATCCAAGGAAATGTGTTTCAAGAATAAAGGGTTATCTAGGATAACATATGTCATTAAAAGGAAAAACACTTCTTACACAAATTTGGTGTATGAGTAATGGTTAAAATTTTTCACAAATGGGAATTTATGACATCCTAATATGCTTTTTTAATCCATGCAGTGAGGACGTTATACTGTGCAGTTTTATGTCATACTGTGAGGATATTGTACTGTGCAGTTTTTTGTCATCCAATGAGGACATTGGGCAACATGAATTTAAGTTTAGTAGCTTTGACCAATGGTTTGAGACTCTCAATTTCTTGATATTTTGTTATAAAGCATAATACCATGTTTAGGTATAGAAGAGAACAATTGTAAACTTTGATTTTTTAATTCCAAGATCCAAATATTGATATGGGAAAGGGCTAAGGGTATTAAAGGAAGTCTTTTCTAAGAAAAAATTACCATTATTTGAAAAAATCGTTATGAGGTTGTATTATGCAGGGCCAACTGGGGAATGTGCGACATAGAAAAATAATGACATCTTTTGAATGACAGGCCTGTTATGTAGGTAAATTTTATGCCAGGCCACATAGGGGCACGAACTGTATAGTCAAGAAAAACTGGTCTCAAAATTATAACATTCTATTACTAAAAGAGGAAGAACATTTATAGAGATTCATATTTTCTAAAGAATAGAGTTTAGTTTGTGAAGAAAGTTACTTGAATATTAAGATAATATTTCCAATCATGATTTTAAACAAATCAGAGGAATAAGATTTCTTTGAAGGTTTGACCCAAACGTAGGAAGTATGGTGTCTGTAGTTTTTAAGTCAACCAGCTAGGACCGAAATGGAAACAATATATGATATGTGGTCAAGTGATCCAAGATCATTTCATATTTATTTGAACACATGGAGGGGAAAATGTGTAAACCATGGACTTTATGAATTTTATATCAAGAAAAAGGTAATTAGACAAATATACATGAATGAATGCATTAAAATACAGATTATTGTATATTGTTTTCAAAGTTAAAAGTGGAAAAAAGACACTTTAATCAATAATGAAACTACCATTATTTGAATAACATGTTATGGGGGATGTATTATGCAGGGACAACTAATGAATATGATTCACAGTCAAATAGTGGTATCTATTCACTGACAGGCCTGTTATCTAGGAAGATTTTATACAAGGCCACCTAAGAGAACATACTGCGTAGTCAGGAAAACGATATCTCAGATATTAACAACTATGTCACTTGAAACTGTAATAAATATTATGAAGATCTGAATATATTCAAGATTAAGAGTGTGAAATTTAGAAGGGGAAATTCTCAGTAAACATGAGAAATATTTGAATCAATATTATCAATGAGTTTGGAGTGATTTACATAGATCTAACTCAAATGTAAAATGAAGACTTTCCTTTTTTACTTTGAATCAATATTATGTTGTGAATTTTAGAGTCATGTAGCAGTAAAATGATGTGATTCCGATGTAAAAAGTGAATATTGTGACTAGACCAAGGAGTGAAACCCACGTGTCACCAAGTATCTCATATGGATGATATTCAAGCCATACTTAGTTCTTTGAACATTCCCTATGCAGGTTGGATTTATTAATAGGGAATAAAGGTTGTTTTTATTATGGATTAACATAATATTGGTTATCTAGGTGTCTCTACATATCTCATATAGATGTGAATCAATCCAGACATTTTTAATGAACAGTCATTTCCCACACCAATTGTGTTAAATGTTGGAGACAGGGGCTTTTAACACATTATAGAAGAATAGTTAAACTTAAGACAGAAAATGGTATGAAAATTAAACCATGTATCTTGAAAGAACACTATGTATAGATATGGTTCATATAGTAGAGGATAAAAGAAAATAAAAATGTGTGGTTGCAGCTGGGCCCAATATTGGAGATCTATTCTTCTCTACATATCTCATATAGATGAGAATCAAGCCATATGTAGTTCTTGAAATGAGGTCCCTATGCAGATCTGATTCAGATATTTGTAAAAAAGGGACTCATGTACCACTAAGGAGTAACAATGACGTCAATCGTGCTTGCATATGGAAGCTCTTAGCATCAAATAGAGAAGATGTTAACCACGTAGTTTAATGTCCTGTAATGAGGACAGATGATGTCATGTAACTTAAAGTCGTGCGATAAGGACAAAGATAGTATTGACATTAATGATGCGCAACATGGACACATATGGTTGTTATGAAGTTTAAGGTCTTGCAACTATGAATTTGTGATGTGCAGTTTTGAGTCATGTAACAAGGACATTGTGCTATGTAGTTTAGAGCCACGCAGCAAGGACATTATGCTATTTAGTTTTTAATCATGCAAAAAGGTCATTATGCTATGTAGTTTACAGTCATGCAGAAAGGACATTGTGTAGTGCAGTTTAGAGTCACATAGTAAGGACATTGTGCTAAACAGTTTAGAGTCATGTATCAAGGAAATTGTGTAAAGTTTCCCAAAGTATTTCTTCAAGAATCTTGCATTGTTTGGAGTTGTAATAAGTTCTACATCCATTGAAGTTATGAAATGAGATTCATTTGAGTAGAGCTCATTTATGGAATAAGGTTCTTCGCACATTGGATCAAGGTTTAGAGGCTTATTTCCTGGTATCATTGGAGTTTGGAGGACTAATACCAATTCTCCATGAAGAATTGAATGAAAGTGAACTTTCTTGTTTAAATATCACACTATTATGTTTTAAAAAACTTCTAAATGATGAAAAGTATGAAATATATTTCGTCTAATTGTTCCATCTCATCAATTCATTTTTGAGACATTTCATCTGTAGAAAACTGATCACATATTGCAACTCGGAGTGAGGGAAATTGAATTTAAATTTCCAAAACTTCTTTTGTGCCATACACTAATAATATTGATTTTCTTGAGTGGTAGTACGGGTAGTAGTTTGATATGATCATAACATGTGAAAATGTTTATCATGCCAATATTTCTTATTTTATCCACCATTTTCTGGAGTATATTTGAAAGGATCTTATTAAAATCCTCTTTCTATCCATTTTCATCTACATGATGGCGAGATGAATGGTTGGATTTAATATCGTGATCCTTATATAACTTATATAAATCAAATGAAATTTTTTTCGTCGTTTTCCATCAATATAGTAAGTGGGAAACCAAATCTAGTAATGATGTTTGTTTTGACAAAACAAACAATGCTTCTGGATATGATTTTTTGAGAGGTATTTCTTTAGCCCATTCAGAGAAGAAATCAGTAGTAGTAAGAATATACTCGAACTGCTTAGCCATAACTAGAGGATAAGGTCCTAATACTTCTATTCCCCATGTGGAAAATGGCCAGGAGTATTTAGTTGTATGTAGAAACTTTGGGGGTTGATGAATGAAGTTAGCATTCACTTGGAAGGGATAACATTTCTTGGTGAAATCTGTGCAATCCTGTATCATTGAAGGCCAAAAGTACCCAAGCATTCAAATTTGATCAAAAATACTATTCCCATATAGGTGAGCACGCAATGTTCCTGCATGTACTACTTTCATGATAACCAATGTTTCTTATCTGTCAATACTCCTGAAGATGATTCCATTAAAACATTGTTTGTAGATTATCTTCTCATGATCTCGACTATCATAAAGAGTATAATTGGCCACTCGTCTTCAAATCTATTCCTTTTCAGCTCTATCTAGTGTAAATAATCCATTTAGAAGGTACTCCATGATGGGTGTCAACCATCCCATAGTATGAACATATGGATCAAAAATAGGGCTAATTTCATTAATTTCTTCCATTCAAGATTGAATAAAAGGTGAAACCATATGATGATGGGAAATATTAATGATTTTCTCATCTCAATTTTTATCTTCCACGGCTGTGTCTATATTATCTAGTGCATCATCATGGGAATTTTGTGATCTCTACACATAAGACAATGTTGGATCTGAGGGGAATTTGTCCATTAACACTCCAACGTAATCACATAAATGGATTAACTCTTCTTTTTTGATATAAAAATCCCCATTGGTTTTTTTATTACCGACAATGAATCATCTTCCACTTTTCGGTGGTTCTATTTTACTAGGAGGGCCAATTCCAATCCTGTGGTGAGAGCTTGATATTCTGCTTTATTATTGGTACCCCTGTCTAATAACAAGAAGAAATATGAAAACAGTACCTTTTCTGGGGAGATAAGTACAATTCCTTACCTAACTTATTTGAGTATACGGTTTTCTATTCTCTTCCCTATTGGACTTCTGGAAGCACCATCAATTTGAATTTCCCATGTTTAGGGATTATCTTGAATAAAGAAGACCTCTTTATCAAGAAGATCTATATTCGATGATCTATCTTCTATAAATGGTTGTTCATCACGGAAATCTACAAAGTATTTTCCTTTTATTTCCTTATAAAGTACAAAATGAATATCAATCTATCGCAAAATAACTTTCCACCATGCCAAAATCTCTATAAGCATAGGATGAATGGGGATAAATTTGATTGGGTTACTATGAGAAACCAATTACACCTCTTGATGTTTCAGGTGTTGACTCAACTTCTGAACTGTAATTATTAATGATAGGAAACACTTCTAAATTCTGGAATATCTATTTTCTATGACAAGTATAGTACTATTGAGATAGTAAAGGCTATTTTCATTCCCATCATCATTATTTTTTTCAAGGAAGGAACCTAACGGTCTCTCTAATGCTTCCACATAGAGAATAAGTGGCATTAATTCAACAAGCGACTTTAAGACCAGTTAACTCTTGTGATATTTCTTGAGGTTATAAAATGCCTCTTTGCTGTCTTGAGTCTATCGATAAGTGACTCCCTTCATTATTAATCTGGATACGGGTAAAAACTTTCCTTCCAAATTGGTGATAAAGCATCGAATATGGGCCAATTTTCCTTGTAGTCGTCTTAATTCATTCAAATTTTGAGGTGGTGACATTCCAAGGATTGATTTTGTCTTATCAGGATCAACATTGATGCCACGATGGCATACAATGAAGAAGGGTTATATTCATGAGGTTACCATGGAAGCACATTTCAAGGGGTTCATCATCAAATTGAGTTGTTGATGATTATTGAATATGGTCTCCAGATCATCCAGGTGATCAGAACATTGTATAGATTTAACAAGAAGATCTTCCAAATAACCTTAAACAAATTTTCCTAATAAGGGTTTTAAGATATTGTTCATGGAACATTTCTACATTATACCTATATTATTTAAGTCAAAGGGAATTAGTTGATAGAAAAACAAACCTTGAAAAGTTCTGAAGGATGTAAAATCTTTATATTTTTGGGCCATGCAGATTTGGTTTTACCCATAGTAGCCATCCATGAAAGAAAGATCTTCACAGCCAGCTATTTCATCAATTTAAAGCTCTGTTATCAGAATAGGAAAGTCATCTTTGAGACAATTCCTAATAATATATTTGAAATCACTAAAAAATATGATTTTCCAATTCTTCTTTTTCACTGGGATAGTGTTATCCAGCCATAAGGGATATTGATCCTACCTGAAAAAGTTAACCTTTATAATCTTATCAACATCAGCTTAAATTTAAGAGGCAAGATTCAGGTTTTTCCTTCTAGCTTCCTTCTTAATTCCTTGAGGCTATTCTGGAAAACCCAAATGATGAGTGGCTACATAGGGATTATGGGATGTCATTTAAGTATAGATCCAAGAACATATATCTCGATGTTGCTTAAAAAATTAGGTATATATCTCCTTTTTTCAGAAATCATGTCCACAATAATTAAAGTGGGGCATTGATCTTTTTCTGTACCCAAATTTATTTTTCTGAGCTCATATATGGTGGTAGAGACACCTTCCTCAAATACTGGAAGTGTGTCCCTGAGATATTCTTCTTATTCTTCCTTACCTGTCACATATTATGTTTGAAATATCATAATAGGTGATGAAGAAAAACATTTAGAGCTAGGGGAGGAGTCATTATTTGAACATTCTGAAGAAGAGGTCACCATTTCTGAACCTACTGTTGATTAAGGGTCTTTCTAAAGCATTGAAGAGGATAAAATGGGTTGGGAATAAACATCCTTGCCTTTCTATAGTATTTATACAACTTCTTCTAGTCTAATTGATGAATCATATACTTGATAAATTTTAGTAGATGAAATTAAGACATCTCCATTTATGCTTTCACCACTTCTTGGTGAATCAACAATTTCTACCATGCTGTCTCGATCGATTTCCACAATTGAAATTATGGGATTCACTTGAATATTTCTTGGATTTGGGTTTATCCTTTCAATTTTATTGATAGAAAAAACATAATCGATATTCAAATATTTCAATGGGTTTGTTGGGATCTATTCCAAAACATTCATAGCATTGATTTTGGTTACATCCTTTGTCACAAACCTCATTCCCTTCATGTGATAAAATTTTTCCTCAATATACTGAGATTCACACATTTTGAATGGATCCTTTTCACCATAAAATGTCATAATTTGACAATTGAAATAGTACAAGAGAAATTGGTGGTATGGTGAAGGAATGGATGCATTTTGATGTAGCCAATGCCTTCTAAGAATAATGTTGAAAGCCGTGTCCGGAATAACAACAATGATATCAGAATTAGACAAAAAATCTACAAACTGAGTTTTGAGTGTAATCTCTCTCGGAGGTTCCTACTCATTTTTTTCATAACCTGGAAATATTTAAGTGTAATTAGATAAATCAATTTCAGTGAGACCCAATCGATGAAGTTTATGAATAAATATGAGGTTGAATCTTGATAAATTATCAATGAAGGCTCGTCAGATATCTATTTCATTGACCCTTACAAATAGATACAAGGTCCTGATATTTCCATGAAAAACATCATCTTAATCTTCATTCGTAGAAGATATAACTGCATGGAATTCTATCGGATCATTATCTATATGGTAAACCTCAGCAGTAACGACATCAATTTCAAACACTTGAGGACTTGAAAAATTCTGAATATGTAATTCTTTGAGATCTTTTGATATATTAAACGAATTTAAAATAAACAAATTGGATGGTACACGAGATTGCTATTTCAAAACATCATACTTTTGGTGTAGAGGTATGTATTTGTCAGCATGGAGATGCAGTTTTACAGATTCCTTGGAAGTTGATTCTCCCGATGTGGATATACCTTGTGTTAGAGAAAAGGATGGAAATACTCTTTTATTGGGTATATTAGACTAACTGTGTCTATCTACTTGCTGAGAGAATGATAGTTTAACCTCTAATCGGTATTCCAAAATAATAATGTAATGACCAATATTATCAAGTGAGGGATAAAATTCTTGTTCTTTTTGAGCTCTCTAAAGGGCACTCCCATGAGTTTCTGCCACATATATGGTTCGAGTAGGTGTAGGGTTAAAATAGTGGATTTTAGAATACCCATGCCTTCCCTTTTATCCTCAACCATGGATTCATCCTCTAGTTACCTAGTTAGGTACATGGAACTCAGGATAATCATAACATGAATCATCATCATCACATAAATCCATTAAGTTGATAACATTGACGGACCCAAAGATCAATTCTTCATCTGATGAAGATTCTTCTTAATAGGACGGTTCTGGTTGTGTTTTTTGGAAGAACAGTGCCCGTGATTTTGAAATAGATGTCATTAAATCTACCAGAATAAATGGAAACATTGGCATGGACATGAGATTGTCTTCTTATGACTTCTCTTTGTCCTTCTGATCAGGTCACTTCTTTGAGGATTAACTTTTGAAGGTCTAATATTTTGATGAATATTGTTTTTCTATGGTGAGAGTGGTGGATGACACAATAGGTCGTTTCAACTGTGTTCGTAGAATGTCATGATTTTGGGTGATCAGTTTTCTAATCATCCAATCATCATATTTCTATGCATTTTATCCTTTGAAATCCTTCTATTAAACTTCTTTCTCCAGATCTGTAGCAGTAACACATGCTACCTGGGCTGATGAACTTTTCAGTTTCACATGTCTAGAGTCTAATTTTTTTTTCAAGAGTTCCTTAAAAACAAGACACTTCTAAATGGGAAGCCACATCATCTGGTGAAAGAGACAATAATTCAGAATATTGTCATCTCCTTCATTGTTTTTTATTCAGTCTTGGAAACTGAAGAAAATTGTTTTCTAAAGCTGAGATAATATAACTGGGAACCTATTAATTCTAGAAAGAATAAAATATGTTCTTTAGTTCCTCAAAATGTTTCTACCTTTAATCTCATAGATCATACTGATGAGGAGGTCACTACTACTGACACTCGGGAGGTAGATCCCTTTGATATGATTAAGGTTTTGATGTGGAAGTAGTTATGGGTGATTTCTTGAGTGTGACTATAGAAGCCTATAATTTTCCAATTATCCTTTCCAGAGCTGATTGAATTACACTAGTTTTAGTTTTAGTTTCCAAAATAAAATCATCCACCTTTTGGGAAGTTGAAGCAAGGTCTTGAAACCATATTTTTTATTTCACAAGGATTAGTGGTGTACGTAACTCTTCACACAAATTTACCACACAAAATGATTGTAACTTTTCTTGAGGAGGTGCTAGATTTAAGGAATATGTCAATCCTTTACATCAATAAATGAAATATGAGACTCTTTCATTTTACCTATGTTTTCAATTTGTAAGATAAAAAATTATTGTCTTTGTAAATATTGAATTGTATTGAAGAATGAATTTCTGGAAGAGATCTTCCCATATAGTAATTGATCGACATTGCAAACATGTATACTAGACAAAATCTGGTCCCTGTAATGACTACACAAAGAACCTAAGCATTACTGCTTTTTTTGGTGAGGAGTCCCCATCATGGGTGCACAACATAAAATGAAATTCATCATTTTCTGCTCTGGATCTACCGAACCATTATTGATTGGGAATGTAGTATTCAAAATTTTTGGTGGGGGAGGGATTAGATCCACCTATTTAGGGTAAGATCTCTTTTTTAGACGAACTGGTGCCCATCATTTTTTCAAAGATTCCAATTGAGTTGTTAAAGCTTCAAATGAGGTCATAAGCATCAAGGTAATATCCAGATGACATGGGACCTATATACGTATAGAATCTTGATCTTGAATTGGTGTAATGACAGGAAGAACCACCGGTGGTGGTGATGGTATTTGTCTTGGATAACCCATGGGAACAAATATATAAATTTGTGTTCAATCCTACACTAGTTGTGTACAAAATGGAGGGAATTCAATATCTGAATCCATAGTTAGCAAAAATCCTCTTTATGGAGGGGATCCTACATGATGTGGATGTTGAGAATCTACATAGAGATTATGTCTAGTAGAATTTTTGCTTCGAAGTAACTCTGTATTGGGATATTTCAACTCTTTCATGTCCTATTCTTGCAGGTAAAATATTTATTCAAGTGAACTAGATTGACCTTCTCCAATGAGAATGTGATACATAATATGAACTTTACTTTTACCCTTGTTATAATATTTTTGAAGGGGTGGAAGTTTATTACTTGACGGGAATACCTAGATTCTAGGTAAGACTCTTATTTTGGGTAAGCACACCTCCTTCATTTGCTTCATTATATACCATGTTATAGATATTAAATTCATCTTCTGATTCCCATGAACTAGACTCATATTATAGAGGAACTTATGCAATGGTATTAATGAAATTTACTGATGCATAATGAATTGATGGAATTCTATCAGTATCATTGTATGATTGTCTCCTTTTGAATATTCCATGAGACACTATTCTTCTATATGCTAATTCTCTGGAACTGTTTGACATGAATTAACCCGAAAAAAAATACTTGGATAGTTTAGTTGTGCATTCTCTTTGTGGATTATTCCCTAATCAGGAGAAAACTAACTTCTTGTTGAGGAGGAGACTGTAGATATGATAAATCCCCCAGCCCTACAGGCTAGTACTGTTCTTATTCTTCTACTTCAAACCTTCAAATTTTTTTATTGTATTAAAATGTTGAATTAAACAAGCACCTACCCTTACAACATGGGATGGCTCTTGAACTTATATAGATGAGATTTTTACAACTATTCTTCTCATTTTGTAAATTTTTTTTGGACATTAGCTAAGTGTATTATCTGACAACCACTCAAATCACATGTTTCAGAAGATCATTGTGCTATTGTAGAAATTTGAATCAAATGATGGATTAAATCCACTAAGAGGGAGGCTTGATTAATATTCTAAGATGCTTGATGAAAAAGTAACTCATCAATTTTTTTCTTTGGTCCTGAATCTAATGAGATCTAGTCGAGTCTTGTTCTTGGGAAGTACATTTGATTACATACAAAATATATTGATTTTATCCAGTCGTTGGAAATAACATTGCATGAGACCACTTTCGGCGGGATTTTCTAATTCTGGAGAGAAATGAAATGAAATAATATATGTGCACTGCATACTCTGATACAAACACTAGATGGGGTATCAGAAATTAAATGGTATAACCTCTTTTATGTATTTAGGCATGCATGCAGAAGGGTTTTTTATTACTTCACAACATTTGGATGTCAAGAAATTGATATAGATGCCAAGTTAATTTTCAATTGCAACCCTTCTATTACCTTTACATGAAATTGATATTCATCATAGGGTAATAAATTAGTTTCCCAATGATAAATAGTTCTCCAAAATTTTAGACAGCCATCATGAATGAAATCTTCTGCCATAATTTATGGAATTTTGTAAAGGTTAGAACATTTCTAGTACTTATCCTCTACCCAATTTACTTCTCATGTTCAAAATATCTTCATAATATTTTACCATAGGTTTCCCTACTTGGTCTAACCAAATTAGATTCTCCATGATTGGTTTATTAAAAACAATGGAATCAGTCTCTTTTTCCAATGTTGTGTTAGATGAAAAATGACCCATGGGAGGTTCAGAGAATGATCATACCCTTAAGATGTATTCAGGTTGAGAAATTATTTCACCCATTAATGAAAACACATCAGACATGATTGTCCTTGTGTTAGAAATTTCCTCTATATTAGAGGAATTTATCATTAATAAAATTTCAACTAAACAAGTATCTTGACAATGCAAAATACTAATGTGATGATAACATTCACAGCAAGTGCCATCATGGGGAGGACCACCATGGTGAAATACAAAAATGGATAAATCCTCCTGATCCTTCTTCTTCTAGCCACATGTGGGGTTTCCTTGGCTATCATCTGAAGATAGGCTCTCTAGATTGACAGAATTTTCATGAAGCAAGCCTTCAGGATGAAGTCTCTGATGGGATACTTTAGAATTACTACTACCACTCCTATAATTTGATAATGAGATGGTAGTATCATGAGATGAAATAGATAAAGGTATGAGGGATTCATGAACTCTAACATTAAGAGGTTCCAGATCGCATATTGACACTTGATTTCCCAACTATTTTTGGAGATAATTCATCTTAGATGTTCTATTAAACTTAGTTGGGGCCAGTTGTTGGTAGAAGTGCTTATCATGGGAATGTGCATGTGCTTGCCTTGGAGTGGTCATCAGAATAGGCTGATTACCTCAAATTAGAAAGGGTGTATGTTCCAGATCATGTTATTTTTATGATATGGGAGAGTATATACCATAACCCTGCTGTACTAGAACAAAAATATGTATCTGCTCTGAGTTGGTATGCCGATGTTTCATCCATGGTGTGGGGACATGTTTATTTGTCTGTTCTACTAGTATTGCTGATGTTTTTTAATGATATTCTGGAATTCTTCCAGAGTGTGTATGAATTTGTGTTTGTACTTTCACCATTGATAAGATGTGTTTGGTGACTTTAGTAGCTAAAAAGAGAATATACGTCCATTCCATATCTGGTGTAGGTGTATGTTCCTACTCCTGTACTCCTTCTATAGTCATTGGATACTAACGATACTCATGTATGGGGGCATAGAGTTGAGTCTACCCTAGGTTTGTCATCGAATCATTCCTAATGACTTATCCAGGTGCTGCCAAATGAGACTGTTGGCAGGATTGATGAATGATGGAAGGTGGATGCTCCTGATAGACTTTTTCCATTATGTATGGTTGATGGACTTCTTTCAGCACTAGAATACGAGTCCGATGACCGAATTGGTGATTGTAAGTAGGTGTTTGTTCATGTTTACTAGTTTCCACGACAATTGATTAGCGTGATCCCTTTATTGCAATCATATTAGCCTTTTTACTAGATGATAATGTGTAAACAAGTGTATGTGCCTATTCATGGTACTCCACCGGATTTACCTTTCAAGATTGGTGGTTCACGTCCAGAGGAGTCTGCGGGGTAGTGAAATTAAGACAGACAGTTGTATGTGCCTGCAATTTGTTTTCCATCAAGTTAAGTTGATGGACTTATCAAGAGAGGGAAAAGGTAAGTACCTACTAACTATGGGCCGGACATTGTCCCCGACGGTTCGTCCTACTCACCCAGGCCAAAGGGACTTAGGACGATTGTCCAGAGGCAATACCCCCATCATAATGGGAGTTCACTACCACACAATTCATATAGATGTAATTGTTGGTGGGGGTACTTGGGAAGGACCCCTGTATAATTCTATTTGGACCATGAGTGACCCCTTGATCCACCTCCCTATAGTATGGGAGGGACTAGTTGTTGCGTTCCAGGGATAAGGACCTGAAATAGTTGAAGACAGTAGTTGGAACTGTCTGCTACTTGATAATCAGTCATTGCTAACCAGATGATCGAGGGTTGTTATTAACCAGGAGAGCCTGTCAGATATCCTCCAAGGTTGGGATAGTACCATGCTGATGGAATTCCCTTACTAGTACATTAGATAACCAACATTGAAGTAACTGAGATGGTGATGACATCCTTCCATCGGATGGAGATCCATCTTGATAAGTGGTTGGGGAATTCACAAGTGAAAGTTTGAAGGAATCCATTTGGGATTGAAGATATTTCTAATAAAACATGAATACAACAATAAAATCCACTAAAGAAATATATTTTAGGTGGATACATGTGTAATTTATTCCTTTTTATGGCCTTAATTTATCAATTGATTGGGGTATGACACGTGGGTAACAATTATCACTTAGTTTATGATTCACATCCGGTTCACCATTTTTGTTTCATATTTTCTTGGAACGTGTGTTTTAGTTTAAAAATCACTAATTCTTGGATGTTTCGATTGTATTTATTCATGGAACTGGAAACATACAACAATTCAATCTCCAAAATGGACCTTCTTTCCAAAGGCAGGCGTTCATTAAGTTTGAACGGTACGATACTTATGAACATACATTGGTCTAGAGGATGGGATTTTAGACTCATCGCACCCTTCTGGGGGGAATTATTTTCCACTATGGGACTCTCCTTATAAATTAAATATATTTTCATGAATTTTTATTAATTCACCATGTATAACATTAGTTTCTCTTCGAATCTGAAATCACTTATTAACATGTGTGCAATTTAGAATCATCCATATGAATTTTAGGTTATTCATTAATTGAGATATGTGTATGTATTCAATGTTCTCCATCAATGGTATCTTATCATTTAATATTTATAGATTCTTTTAATCATTTCTACGATGATACTGGTTTTTAACCAACTTAGTGGGGAACTCTGGAATTTATTGTCATCCATTGAGATAAAGGTTTGTTTTGATATTAATATCATACCCATAAATGGGCTACAAACGTATCTTTGTGAAAAGAATTAAAAGTCTCGTAGTTAGGCGATTCTTAATGGGACACATCATTCATTTTATGGTCAAGTGATAAGGACCCAACCACATATTATAATGTCATGTCGTAAGGAAATATGAGAAAAGGTTTCTTGGTCGATGTTTGGTGTGGGAGTTATGTCTATGTATCCCAAGAAACATTGAATGAATATGGATTTTCAAGTAATATTACAGCCTGTTTGGGAATATGGCCCAAGGAGAACAGGGTTGATTTGAAGTGTTGGGTTTGAACCTCAAAGATGTTTCCTATGTATCCCATTTAGATGGGAATCAAAGCCCACGTAGTTTTATGAATATCATAGGAGAGTGTAGTCCTTCAAGAGGAAAGAGTTTTCACTAACTTCGTGAAAATGATGCCTAGATAATTTGGGGGTTTAATTTGGTTCTTATTTCTAAGGAGGATGCCTAGATTAAATAAATTAGGGTTGAATTCCAAAAGAGGATATCCTGTGAGCTCAGTCCCTGAGAAGGATTCCAATGTTTCTCAATTATGTTAGGAATCAGAGGTATCATAGTTCATTTTTTGTGTTGGGAATTATGCATGAAATCTACCCATTTGAGGGGACATGATTGGGTGAACCCTTTTTGGAAGGGAACCCTTTTGAGCTCGGGCCTTCAAATAGGCATCCTATGTATCCAGGTTTCAACATGAATTCGTGTTCTCGTAGTTCAAGAAGTCTTGTGCAAATATTGTGATTATGAAAAATCTCCAAGCCCATATGATTCATTCTTTCTATGAGAAATAATATTATTTCAAAGATTCAACAAAAGAACCCACACTTTTCCTCCTCCACTACTAGAAGAGGGAGTTCTAATGAATATGATGGTGGATGATGGAGAGGTGACCCGAGAATAGGGAGAGGTGACAAGCCCTCCCTCTGTTCTCTTTAAATAGGAAAAGGGTCAAATGTAAGGAAGGAGTGAAGGTTAATGATGTAGGGAAGAGAAAGACTGCAACCTTCTACTTCAAAGTACCGAGGATT
Source organism: Viscum album (assembly GCA_963277665.1). Lineage (NCBI taxonomy): Eukaryota > Viridiplantae > Streptophyta > Magnoliopsida > Santalales > Viscaceae > Viscum > Viscum album. The sequence continues at coordinate 114,280,321 of OY728156.1, read as the reverse complement.
ACACCAGGATAGATGCCATAAAATTGGTCCTGGTAGAGGAGGGAGACATCTACTTTTCTTGAAAGGAAAAGAAAGTGTGAACCTTACCTTCCCTACAAGAGACCTGAGGTTACGTGTTTTCAAAATGAGAAGGGGAGATTAGTACCCAAACCCTAATTATCCAAACTGGGAGCTTCCCAACACTATTTCAGATAGAAATTACCATGTGCCTATGGATATAAAAACCCAAACACACTCTATGAATGCTAACCCCATTGTGAAACATATTTGGGAAAACCTTGACTACATAAATACAAACCCAAATATGAGACATGATAATGTGTCTTTCTCAAACGTTTGATATGTATGCATGTTTTGGTGGAGGTATCAACATAATCTCTTTCAGAAAAGGGATATAATTAAAAAGAATCCTTTCCATGAATGGATTTTAATAGAGCGTAATGTCTTATAGACTGAAGAGAGTAGGTGAATCAAAGAAGGAGGCCAAAGTAAGTACATGCATGCAAGTATGGGAACACAAGTATGCTTGGCCGACCAGATGTTCACCTAAGTAACAAACTACCTAGATGTTAATACATGGGTAAGACTTGAATCAAGCCTTCAAGAGTATTCACAGGTATTCCCAAAAGTGGGGTGATCATGTTCCTGGGAGAGGGATAGGTGGCGCACATGTGTTTTGGGTTTATGGAGGTTAGGTTATTTAGGTGCGCATGTTTTATTAATTTCAAACACTAAAAGGACTTATGTCCAATGATCATCTTTCAAATCCTACACTCTAGTTGTTAAATAAAAACCTTGAAAGTTTCAAAAGACTTGGGTGAAACACTAGGGTGAACAATGTAGTAAACAAGCTTCAAAGAAATTTTTCTATACAAATGATGGACTTAAGGGACTATTTATTGGAAAAATATGACCCTGGGAAAATAAATATTGGGCGCCCATGTATCTTTCACTCCAAATTGTTGTGTGCAAGTACATTGTGCACTAATGGTTTTTTTCTAGACTAAGGCGATCCAATGTTCAAGCCTTTGCAAATATTTATTTTCATCATGTATTTTCTTCTACCTTTTTCTAAGGTATTTCCATTTGTCACTCTTTAGAATATGTGACAAAATGGAGTGTCAACAATCTTGAACAGATCCCAAAAAATCCCCCACATATAAATCCTTTCTAAACCCAAATTGTTTAGAATCGTTCTTCATAACATGGGATAATGAAAAACAACGAATGGAGAGCTCAAATGCCTAGTAATTGTAAGAATGGGAGATATCAATCGATAATCATATGAAAGAGTAAGATAAGTATAAGGGTATAAAATCCTGACCATTACATAAAAAGTTAACAAATAATATGATAAAGATGATAAACATGAGTTATATCATAAAATATCATAACTTACAAAAATGAATCAAAAAAATGAGAAATCCTTATAATTATATCACAAATCATAAGTTAGTTTCATAAATATGTGTGGAACCATGATAGGTATAAAAACCATTTTATATGAAAAGTTTAACTACCATGAAATTTAGATCATTAATCAACACATATTTCCTATTGTAGATCCATAACATTGAGTAGTTTTCTATTATATATCAAGAACATCAACTTGTTTTCCATAATAGATCAGGACTTCAACTTATTTCAAAAAACTATCTTAAGAAATATAATACGTTAACTAATTCATTAGAGGGATATATAAGTCCCATATATAACTTAATGATTTTTTTTCCATAGGATTATAAAACATTCATCAAATCAGAACTCATGAAAAGAAATGGGATTCATAAACACTTCATCACAACATCACCCTTGGAAACGAGTTTCATAATATTTTTTTCATCATAATCAAAATACCTACAGATAAAGAATAAGGATGGTATACTTAGATCATAACTGTAGTAATTAATAAGTAGAATCAAGGGATATTTCCTGATATGAATATATATACCATTAAATGGTCATCAAACACTCTTTGATGAAAATTCAATTTTTAATTTAAAAACCACATTTAGAAATCAAAAAATTATACATGTAATAAAGATAAAATTTTATTTTAAAATTAATTTGTATAATTTTAATGTAAGATTAAAAAAATTGAAGCATAATTGAATATGGAAACTCCTCTTATTATATATAATTTAAAAAAACACTCTTTTTACACCGATTTAAAACAATTAAAATGTACCTTCTTAAAAAAATAAGAAGATTACTATTAAACTATTTTTTAAAAATAAAAAATGGATAAATTTATTTTAAACAAATATTATGAGAATAGTAAAGAAATGTTAATTTTTTTTAGAAAACATGGACATGGAAAAAAATTATTTCCCATTAGAGACATAAAGATAAATAATCCCAAATAATGACGAGATTGTAAAATAAACCCTTAATAATTTAGTATAATTGAATCAAAATCCCACTGAAATAAATAAAATTATATTAATATTTATATGTAATAATTTTACGGAAAATAATCATAAAATACATTCATGGTAATTATATACACAATACAAAAGAAACAAGTAATGTATCAAGCATGTCTCCAACAAAAATTAGAGCGAGATGAAAATCCCTTATCATGAGTCTGAATCATCAGATTCATTCTTTATCATCTTGAATAATAAACATAGGTTAATTATAAAAATTATTATGAAAAAATTTCATGATGGTTATTACTTTTATCTAACTTGTAATAATGTTATAAAAATTACACAGTCATTTATGTTCATGTTATATGTTTTAGCAATATACAATACATAAGTCCAAAATGACTTTGGTAGGTTGACTATAGTCAAATTGGAAATTATTAAATAATATAATGGATATAAACCTTAACATAATTTTCATTTAACGCATAAATTTCACTTTTAAATATAACCATTAAATATGTTTATGAAAAAATGAATTATGATATAATCTTGGAGATGGTGGGCCATGCGTACACATGAGTAACACTTTTATTTTTCAACGATCATTATGGAATGATGGTATATATTATTTCATCTTTATATAATTATCATCATATCTCATAAATCATATTAATTAATTAAATATAATTATATCTTTCATCCATTTTATATGGTGATGAAATAAATAACATCTCTTTATAGAGGTGATAGTCCACACGTACGTATGAACAAATATTTCATTTTTCAGTACATATAATTATAATAATATAAATGATATAAAAACTTTATAATTATAAATATATCAGGAATATAATATATAAAAACTAATTCCTTAATTATAACCATTATTGAGATATGGTGATGGAAAGTGAATTATATCAATTCATGAGGTGGTAATCCTCCGTACACACGAACTGTAAATTCTATTACCATTTGATGGATGTTGGAAGTATATAAGAAATTACATTTACATAACATAATATAAATATATGTATTATAATGTTTTTATTATTTTTTCATGGTTTAAGTGTATTTTAAAAAGGTGTGAGAAGAATAGAAACTGAAAAATTCAATTGAAAACAATACTTCTTAATTGGAAAACCTTATATTTTTTTAACACCTTAATACTTATAATATTGGTATTATTTAAAAAATAATACCTATATAATTATTATAGGGATTGTAATAAGATAAATTGGTAGCTATTGTCTAAAAAAATTTGGTTTTTAAGTGTGAATGGTTGAGAAGAAGAGCTACCCATTTATAAAAGAGGTGAAGGGTACTCATGAAATTTCTCAAAATATTAAAGTAATAAAAATTAATATTCCATTAAAAACAGATAAAACCTCATTAATTTATAATATAAGCTGAGTATGGGTCAAATTAATCTCATAAAATTATTTTTTTACAAGTTTATGTCACATTATTAGACTTATCATTTGGTTTTAACCCATCACTAACTCTTTTAAAACATACCATGGCAACAAGGTTTTTTACTCTTTGAAGGCCAATATAGTTTATATTAATGGAAAAAAGTCTCTAAATAGAATACAATTGATATTATCAACCATATACATTTCATTTTTTTGAATATAATATTTTAATGTTTTTTCATTTAATAAAATATTTTTTATTATAAAATATCAATAATTTTAATTTTTAGAACTATTCATTACATTGATATTAATAATATCATGGTAAAAATAAAAATTCAAATAAAATATTTATTTATATACATAAAATGTCATGTTTGTATATAAATTTTTCGAATAAAATTTTTTATCATAAACTATATTACTTTTTTAGAATTATTAATTTGATTTTTTTCATTAAATGAATAATTAATTCCTGATTGCTATGTAAGAATTTAAGGAAATTATTTATTTACTAAAAGTTAAAAATAAATATCCATGATGAAAACAAAAATTTCATATTTTTAAATACTATTTATAGTTTGATGTAACATATTTAAATTTTTTTTAATAAAATTATATTTATTAAAAACAAAAGTGCCCCATGATTGACTTTTCGTGAAATAAAATATTATCAAGGTCATTATATCAACCAAATGGACATAAAATTACATATAACCAAATCTTGGATGACTATTGACTAAATATACTCATAATATAAAATTCAGGAAAGTGTGAGGATCATTTTAAAATCCAAATCATTTTATTTTTAACTTTAATTACAATATTTACACTTTACTGTGGTAATAAAAATTACTAAAGTTACTATTCATATTGACCAAAAAATAAAAGGGACCACTTTAATAAATTTTAAACTCATGATTCAAAATAATTAATCAATATTTAGAAATTCAAAACATAAAACTGGCACAATTCTTTTTAAAATAAAATAATCAAAACATGATGAAAAGAATGTTTTAGAAAAATGCATTTTTTAAATAAAAAACGATTTTATGATAAAATAAAGTATAAACTACATTTAAAAATACACAATTGATTAATTTTAAATAAAATGAATCAAATTAAAATTTGGTTTAATGATATGAAAATAATGTTTGGTGAATAGTAACTTTTTACTTTTTTTACCACGGTTAAAAGTAAATAGGGTAATTAATGGTAAAAATGATATTATTATTACCCTAACACATGTCCTAATTCTATTGGAAATGTTTAATTCGATCAAAAACAACCTTAGGAATAAACTATGACCATTTAGGCCCACTTGGATTAGATTAGTACATTTATTATTAATTTATTTAAAGAAGGGTTAAAATAGTCAAAATCAAAGTTTAATAAGTAAATCATTTTTAATATGGGGTTTTATATAAGATAAATTCGGATATAAGTATTAATTAGAAAGATAAAAATCTTTCCTACATAATGATATTTTATTTGTAATTTTTAGACTTTAAATAAAATAATTTAGTTTTGACACAATGATGATGCAGTAATTATCTTATTAATGAAATATTGACATAAGTGATGTTATAAACACCAAAATAAATGTAATTTGAAACTTTTTATGAATTCCACTAATTTTATAGGTTAAAATGACATGTTAGTATTTATTTAATTAACTTTTTTCGAACAAATAATTCTGTTATGATTTTCACAAAAATAAATTACTAAATAGTGTCAAAATTGACATAAAATAGTTTTTAAAACAAATATTATATTACTAATTGTTATTTTATTCCTAAAAATCTAAGGTTCTGACAGATGACTTAGATATGTTTATATATATTAATAATAAACAACATGGGGTTCGTTTTGATTCTTATAGTATGTTTATTAACCTTATAGTATAAGAACACAAGAAGACACGGTAAAAGTAAAATTATTTAACTTAATGTTAAATCTAAATTATAAGGTTAAAATAGGAACCTAAACTTGTCTAAATTCTATTTGATGAGAGTATTTAGACCCATACCCACCTTAGCTTCAAAATAAATCAATTTGGAGCTATTTAAAAACTGAATTTGACATTATAATAAAATAATAGTTTTAGTTATTCCAAAGGTACCCCTCTCCTACCTTATAAAAGGGAAACTCCTCCATATCTTCCTCACACAACTTTGAGCTTTCAAGCTCATACAAACCCTACCAAATTATCTTCTCCACTTCCCTAACAATATCCTAGAGGTTATGGTCTTCCTAAAAGACCAATTTTAGTGCCCTAAATGGAGATCTCAAAGACGCGCTTCAAAGAAGAGGTAATTTCTGTTACCGATTCTTTCATCTTTATTTCTTCTTCCACTTCTTCTTCATAGGTTGTTTCATTATGAAGTAATAACATAAGTATCACTTATATACTGATACGTTATTATAATTATTAAACAACCTTATTTCATCATCTATCCATCCTACGGAAAATGAAATCACAGCGCGTGCGTACGTATGGAATACCGTCTCCACGCCGCGGTGAAATCTATTTTCCACCACCACCTTACTTGGATGGGTATAATGGTGTAAATAATAACTATATATGATTATTTTAAAGTTATATTGATTCTGAAGTAGTATAAATATACTCCATTACAGTCCCACGATCATGATAACGATATCATCGCTCGTGCGTACGTACGGACTACCGTCTCCACGACGCGATGAGATTCATTCTCCACGTTAACCATTCATGAATGATTATAAAGTATATATAATAAGTAATAATGAAATATATGACAAAATAATGATTCTGGATTTATGTTTATATATATGTATGTCATCTACTTAATTCCATTCAACTCAATAAGGAAAAGAAAACAGCGTTCATGCGTACGTACGACCTACCGTCTCCATGAACAGTGTATTTCTTTCCATTTACTGATTTTTTATATATATGTATATTCTGAATATATATTATATATAAATCATGTTTTATATTCTGGAATTAAGTAATCATGATCTAAGTAATCATATGAATAATTACAAGTCAAAACACGGATGACAAATGAAACAATTTTACCCAAAATCTATTTAACATGGAATTTACAAAAGAACGGGTAATATAAAGTAATAAGTGAACCATATATGATATCATAACAATGAGTATGATTCTGGAATAAGTCAATGACATTATTTAAATCATTATACAGGAGGTTCAGACACATACAAAGCCAATCGGACCTAAGGTAAGGGAAATATCCCAATCTCATTTTTATCCGAGATTGTTTATACTTTGGTATTTACAGGGTTGTATTTTATCATCCACATCCATGTTTCCTCAATATGTAATATTATTTCCATCCACCTACAATTTTTTAAATCCAATTTTACCCTTCGGTGAGTTTTTAGTAAAGGATATGAAAGGAATCTTTTGTCGTTTTTTGTACGAGGTAATTTTTGACTTTTCCGACAAAAGTACGAGAAGAATGTTTTTTTAACTTATACGACATGATTGGATTTTTAAAACATTATTTCCAAGAAGATTCCTTTACATGTTTTCAAGTTTATTTTTAATCAACTTCTTTTACTTTAAAATTGTATGACATGTTATGAAAGGCAAAAAAAAATTGAAATAGAAAGGATATTTTCCTCAAGAATGGAGTTCAAGTGTTTTATCAAAATTATTTTCTATCTAAGATAATAAAGGGTTCTGTTTCTATCCCTATTATTACATTTATTTTATTATGTTGTGATGGAATTATATTTATGAATTCCTTTATCTTATATGAATTGTTTTATGATGTCACGATGTTTAAGATTCCCATTTTTATTACATGGGTTATGCAATGATGTATGATTTATGATTTTGTGGCACACATAAGAATGGTATCATTATGAGATGGGTGGGACCTATATCTCCCTCCAATGAATTGGGTAAAAATTTTATATCTCATGAGATAGACATGGCTGGAATGGTAGGTTATACCAGTTCAGTGAAATAGGACTGAAACGAGGGGTGAACTCGGTTCAGAAAGGGACTTTGTCCACTAAGATAGTCTTGGAAATGAGTCTTGAATAATAAGAAATGATTCTCTATGATTATGTGTCTATGCCACAAAGTTTCATGTTTTATGTTATGATTATTGGGATTACATTTCACTACTATGATTTATCCCATGTTATGAAATCATGATCTCTTTTGCAGGTTTAGATTTCCAAAAGATATGTTCTTATAAATATGATGTGATTGATATTTATTTTGTTTACCCTTACTGAGCACTTGAGCTCACCCTTATATGTTTTATTTTCCCCAGGATATAAAGAACGGTTTTAGGTAAGAAAAAAGGGGTAGATCTTTATTGGGAGATGTTGAAGATCTTTCACCACGATTAGAAGATTTTATTCCGAGTTTCCAAAGACACTAAAATATTACGGTCCTTGTTTGTTTGTTTTTCTTATGTACTAAGTATTCCACAAAAGTAATGTAATATTCATGTACGTAAAGTTTCGGGTGTCTACACTGGAGGCATTTCCAAATAAACAAAATAGATAGCATAGACTCCATCCAAGACTCATTTTCCTTAGAATCACCATCCCTTGAAAAAGTGGGACGATTATACTGTTTGAACTCACAGGTGAAATCATCCATCGTATGTGTAATTTGTGGTGCACCTTGCATGCACTGCATCAGATGTAGGAAACAATCACATAATTGGGAATCATTTCCCAGATCATGTAAAATAAGAGGTGCCTCAAGTTGTACTCCTAAAGGTAAGACTAGCAGATCAGGGCCCCAAATGTATGGACAATGGTCGTAACCACCCTCATGGCGAATGAAACGAGGATTTCATGGTAGCACTGGACTAAAAATTCCAAACACATGCCTCAAATCTATTTAGAAGAAAATAGATAGCATCAATAGAAGAACCTGAATGTAAGAAAACTCACCAACCATGGTATACTACCCATACTAGCCGCTTAGATGTCCAGGTATCATTAAGTGATCATGTATAAGTTTCACTTCATTTTTCAGTTATTATCCATGTTCACTCCTTTAACTTTCATAGAAATGACAGGGAGAGATAATCATGTGAAAACAATTTGATTCTGATTTCAAGAATAACTTTATAATGGATATCCATTTTCGATTAATCAGCGCCCATACACATACCACAAGAAACGACACCGACTTACTCATATACTAATGGATCAACTAAGTAAATTACTCATCCAAACACATGTGGGCCCATAACCCTAATCAATTTAGACAGGGAATCACTCAATCGTATCCAATGTAATATAAGAACAAGTAAACTATCACTACATCAACCAATAATCACAAGCATATCAAGCTATAATAATAAGTGAAATGAAACTATATAGAAAGGCAATATGCATTTCACGTGAATTTTATGTGCCTATAATCGTACATGTAACAATGATCCTTACCATCATATCATCGAGATAATGATGAAGTAAATTCTTAAATAGAGTAATAATCAACAACACAACACAACTTGTTCATCACCCAGTGGTGAAATAATATCAACAATAATAGGAAAAAATATAATAAAAGTTATAATTTAGGAAAATTTGTTTTTACCCTGATCATGGATTCTTGATGACAAAGAATGACTTAGGACCAAGCCTTATGTGTTCCTATTCACCAATAAATTGTATCTAAAAATTAAATGGAGAATGGATACAACATTTGATACCAATTTATTGTGTCTTAGACTCGGATGCCACTTAATGGGTGGCCTGAGCCAGGTGGGACAAATGTCCTTAAGTGCATCTCCCCAAATGAACGAGGCTGCAAGTTACTAGCGAGGTCCTAGGGCGTGTCTATGGATATATTATTCCCTCATTAGAAAAGTATAGCATAGTAGAAGGAATATGAATAAATAGTAAATGATTGAAGCAATATAAATAAATCATGGAAGAAAACTAATGCACTAGATAAAAAATAATAATAATAACTTTATACACTAGAATAATGATGACGTAACGTCATGTCACTAGAAATATATCATAAATGGATACTAGAAAATATTTATGAAATTCTCCAAATAGTAAAAGAAAAAAAGGATACTGCAAGAATCCTAAGATCCAACTCGGTCATATGGTGTCAAGATACATCCTATTTGATGACAATTAAGTGTTCAAAGAAGTATGATTCCCTTTTTCAACACCTATAGTCATATAATCTACTCTTGGAACCAAACAACACATGGAGAATGTGTGATAAAAATCTAAGTGGTCCACCAAAAATAGTGTCTATAACCTCTGGCCCGTGTAATGGAATATAGTAGTATGCATGCATACATATATAAAGTAAAGCAAGTAGTAAAATATAGCTAAATATCATGTACAATCTTTAACCCTCAGTTGGAATTTGAACATGTAATTATGTCATTAATTATGTAATTACCATTTAATGCAAACAGGTAACCGGATGCATAACCAACAATGACATCACCTCATGATAGTATAAGTAGTGAAGGTTCCAAGACATAACAAGGACAGCTGACTAATATATCCGGTGATGGAGTTATAGGGTAATAATCAAGGTAACATAAATCTCACGAAACATAAGTCAATAGTATATGAGTCTAGATAAGGGGTAAGAGTGTAATATAATGAGAATAATCCAAGGAATTCCACAGTAAGTTGCCTACCAAGTCTACATTGATCTACCAAAGTAATATTTGGATAACCAAGGAAAAGGCCCTATGGGATTTCAAAATGGAACCTACTAGTCAATGCTGGATCCAATCAGTGTATCTAAGGTATCATGTAATAATATAAAGGACCCTACAGTAGTATTCTAGGAATCCATGGAATAGACAAAAACTAGAGTCTATGTGGGTATCACCATAAGCAAACCACATCCTTGAATCAGAATGAGGTTCCCGAGTCCCAATGTATTCTCTTCTCATAATCCATGGTGATCTCATGTCTATACTTTACTATTGGATATTTTAATCATGTTATCATTATGTAGGTTAAATTGTTTTATTCCATTAGTGAATATAGAACAATTAGTGTTTCAACCATTTAACCAATTATTAAATAACCATTATGTCATATTAAATTAGAGATGTTCACTCAGTTAACTTCCATCAATATGAAAATGGGTTCCAAAAACACGTAACCTTTATTCAATCATATTTTTTAAGGCCAAGTAATATACTTAGTATAATTTCTATTTCACATTTCACATTTAACAATCAATTGAGGAACTTACCTTTGGCAGGTAAAGTAGTCAGCATGCATGGTACATGGAATTATGCAATGCTCATTAATAATAAGCCATTTAATATAGGAAGGATTAAATTTATGAAGGTGAAGAAACGGCACACCCGAACGGTGGCTCAAATGTGCCGAAACACTAAAACCCAATTATTTCATAACCTTCTATATGGGCTGGATTTAGTTGTGGGTGTAACCGCTAACAACTAATCACATATTTTGAAAGATCATAACCATAATATTTTAACTAGAATAATAATGGAAAGTAAATTTAATAAACAACTTACGATGGAAACAGTGGGCCCTACATGAATATTCCAAAATCAATGAACGTTAGAGATGAGTTATAGGCCACCCACCTTAGGGTGGTACGACTCTCCTCCTCCTATATCGACCCTTGAGTTTCCACGGATCAGAGTGGATATTAGAAAAGGTGAAAAATGATCACATGAAGATATCTAGGTCGATATAAAAAGAGATGAATAACACCTCAAGATAACTTGAGTACTTATCGTTTCACATCCAATGTGAAAAACAGAAGATCGATCAGATGTCGAATGAAGGTGATATCTTGATCCTTAGCTTTAGCCTTCAAAAAGCACCAAAATGAGAGGAAAATTCCATAATACCGCAGGTTCATAGATTAGAGAGGAATATGGGGTAAATAGATCATTATAGGAATTAAGGAAAACTTACCCCAATTTTTGGCCTACACACGGTTTGTCGACAGGATTTCTTAAACCGTGCACAAACCGTGCGATACGGTTCTTCCAAAACAAACATCCTCGACATAGTTTGATCAAACCATGCGCAATCCATGTAAGAGTTCCTAGGAAAAATGTAATTCACATTGTTAGGATACACGGACGTGTACCAACCATGCAAGGTGGCTCTTTTTGGAAAGAAACAACCAACACAGTTTTCCCAACCATGAGGAATTCCTCCATGGTTTACTCTAAACCATGCACCAAGCTAGTTTTTCCCAATAAGATGTGTTCTGGGCTCTGAACAAGCACCAGCCACCCTCATAATTTTTTTCTAACTCATTAGTAATCCACATTAGGTCCAATTTAAAGATTTAGATAGAAAAATAATTGTTTCATACATGACTGAAAAAATGGGTTCTTACACCTTGGCAGTAGAAGCCTAGAGCTAATTCATTATTTAATTACATTGGCATCATTATAAGGAATCAAATCCCGAATAAAGTATTAGATTAGTAGTTAGGAAATATATTTTTAATTCATGATAGAAATAATAAATTTGGAAATATAAAATACAAACATGATACATAATGAAACTAAATAAACAACATCATTAAAAGCTATTCCCAATATTTCTTCTTCATAACAATGAGAAAGAAATCAATATAAGGGTGAGATAAAATTCCCAGCAAGGGTATTTAAAATATAATAAATAATGAATAAATCAATATGGAAAGGTAAATATCTGAACAAAATTCCCATCTAAATAACTAGATATGGTATAATAAATATGGAAAGTTAAATAATTAAAACACATAACATTTAATTAGTAAACTGAGAATGAAATACATCTATAGACATGTCAACATAAAATATCATGGATAAATAATAAATCATTCTAAATGATATAAATTATTAATTATTGTAATCCATGTTTCCTAGTTACAAGGAACCCTTACTGTCAATAACTTTCATAAGAATGTTTAGCATATTGGGTAACAACTTATCTAATTTGGCCAAATGATTCATCTCATTAGACTATTGATGCCTCGAAGGGATTAAATTAACTGGTCACAAACCCATATCATACAAGCCTATTAAACATGGAAACAAAAATTATGGGCTTTTTTCACAAATTTACTTTGTCCCATGATACCACATATGCATCCTGGTGCAATCTATAACAGGGCCCAACCCATGGCGTACCTGTCTAAAGCATTCCTTATATATAGAATAAACATTTCAATTAATTACAAAAGTGAACTATCATAAAGTATATGTATTGAATATATAATATATAATTACTAATAATTAACCAGTGGATGATAAGTAAAAACAATTTTTTTTGATAATATTTAAAGGAAATACCATTGAAAAATCATTAAATGTTTATTGAAGAGAATAATCATTAAGCATTTCAAAGTGTCACATGCCCCATTGAATCATTTAATTAAAAATACCCATGAAATAATAACATTAAATAAAAGTTATAATATAATTAAGAAAAATATATTCATTATATAAAATGTCATAGGGAAGTATATACACCATATAAAAGAAACTATATATATAAGATTACAATATGTCTCAATGAAATAAAATTGAGATGAAATCCCTTACCTTGAATCCAAATTATCATGTGTGTATTTATATTCATGAAAAATAATATTATTTTAATTATTTACTCAGTTTAGAACTTTCATGTTTATCATTAATTTAATTTCACTTACTAAAATATTTTATAAAACTACTTAAATAATTAAATTTATGTCATGTGTTTTGATTAAATTCGGTTCATGTGATAAAAATGAATTTGGTATGATAAATATGGTAGAGGAAGTACTTATATAAAAATATCAAAAATTAGAATAATGTCACGAATATAATTTATACAGAAATTATACTTTTAAAAACAATAATTAGTGATTTCTATAAAAAATGAACCAATGTTACAATCATTAAGAAGGTAGGCCGTACGTACACATGTGTAACATTCCTATTTTTTTATGATCATTATAGAAAGAAGGAAAGTAACAATATTTATTTCCATAATTATAATTATATAATATATATCATGTTACTTAATTATATACAATTATATATATAATTATTGTGATGTAAAAGAAATCACATCGTGTTGAGGAGTTGGTAGTCCGCACGTCCATGACCGACATTATCAATTTTTAGTGTATGAAATGGGTAATAAAGTAAATTATATATTATATTAATAGAAAATTAATTATGTAATTATTATCATATATATTTCATTTATGTCACATATGTTTAATGAAAACCATCCTTTATACATTCCATGTATAACATGAACAAATTACATCGCTTTGAAGATACGGTAGGCCACACTTCCAAAAACGATGTTATAGTATTTAAAAAAATGGAAAGCATTAAATAATGTGTTATAAAAGAATTATAGAAGAATTAATAAATAATAAGTATCCTGTTTATCATATATAAATATCTTGTCCATCATAATTCAGAACCATGTAATGTGGTGAAGGAAAAATTAACGATGTCATTTACTGAGGTAGTTATTTGATGTACACATAAACAGTAATTTCCTTACCCATTAGATGTTAGATTATGTAAGAGTAGATCAAGAAATTAATATAACAAAATAAAATTATATATATGATTTTTTTAATATATAAGTATGTAATAAGAATAATTTAAAGTGTGAAGAATGAAACAAAAACAAAGAGCTAGAGGAAGGATGTGACCTCTTATTCAGGTAACTCATTTTGGTTAGCACCAAAGTAACTCATTGGATAGATTTATTCCCAAATGGAGGATTCTAGAATGAGGGTAGGGCTGTTCATGAGATATTTTTTCAAATAATTTTTAGCCAAATTGTCTTGATAATTTTTTTAATTAAGAGGCATGAGTGCCTATTTATAGTTGAGGATGAGAGAAACTCTTGTAAATACCAAAAGTTATACATTATTGGGGTGGTATCTGTAACACCATGAGATTTTATGAAAAATATTCTTTTTAAATTTATTAATGTCTTGTGTTGTATGCTAGACCAAAAGGATCTTTCACAACACACATCCTTGACTTTCCTTGAATTACAAGCAATCACGACCTTCCTCGATAGTGTGTGTAGTACGCAATACCGAGTTTCACTAAACAACAATATGTTATTATTAAAACTAGCCGTTATGAATAGTAATAACCACTTTTTGAAATTTTTTAAATTTTATTTTTCAAAATGGACTTCATTTTTAGATTCGGAATATCGAAATTAGCTTAGGGTGAAATTTTGGTACTTTTCGGATAACTTTCATTTTATGATGAATAGTGAAAATTACTAAATTTTAATTAAAAACAACCTTTTTAATCGAAATAATTAATGGTGATAAATTATTAATTTGAGTGGTTTTAAAGTATATTTAGAATATATTTTAACAATTTAATACAACGTTGTTCATTGGATTTAATTTCACATTTAAACCTGACATAAACAAGTGTCAATCTATTGATAGTTATTATCTTTTAAGAACACACTATTTGTTTTGACGACAGGAATTAATTTTTAAATTAATTAATGCAACTTATATGTTTGGAATTTGGTAAAATAGACATCATTTTTGAGTTCATAATATCAAATATATATTAGGCTTAATTTTTGCTATTTATCTGGAAACTTTCATTTTTTGATGAATAGTGAAACAACTAAGTGGGAGTTAAGAAAAATGAATTTTTCATAAAACTTAATTTTACCGCTTCTGTGAGTGGAATTTCAAAAATCTGAGAGACACGGTTGATGTCAGTAAGTAAAATGTGGTTCAATGAGATGAAAACAAATTTTGGTGAATAGTAACTTTTTACTTTTATTTACCACGGTTAAAAGTAAATAAGGTAATTAAGGGTAGAAATGATATTATTATTACCCTAACACATGTCCTAATTCTATTGGATAAGTGTAATTCGACCAAAAACAAACTTAGGAATAAAATATGAACATTTAGGCCCACTTGGATTAGATTAGGACATTTATTATTAATTTATTTAAAGAAGGGTTAAAATAGTTAAAATCAATGTTTAATAACTAAATCATTTATAATATATGGTTATACATACGATATATTAGAATATAAATATTAATTAGAAAGATAAAAATATTTCCTACATAATGATATTTTATTTATAATTTTTAGACTTTAAGTATTTTAATTTATTTATGACATAGAGATGATGCAGTAATTATCTTATTAATGAAATATTGACATAATTGATGTTATAAATACCCAAATAAATATAATTTGAAACTTTTTTCTGAATTAAACTAATTTTTAGGTTAATATAACATGTTATAATTTATTTAATTAACTTTTTTTGAACTAATAATTATATTATGATTTTCACAAAAATCAATTACAAAATAGTGTCAAAATTGACCTAAAATAGTTTTTAAAACAGATATTATATTATTAATTGTTATGTTATTCCTAAAAATATAAGGTTCATCCAAATGACTTAGATAAGGTTATATATATTAATAATAAACAACTTGGGTTTCGTTTGGCTGCTTATAGTAAGTTTATTAACCTTATAGTATTAAAACACAAGAAGACACAGTAAAAGTAAAATTATTTTATTTAATGTTAAATCTAAATGATAATGTTAAAATAGGAACCTAAACTTTTATAAATTATATTTAATGAGAGGATTTTGACCCCTCCCCACCTTAGCTTCGAAATAAATCAATTTGGTGCTATTTAAAACCGAATTTGGATTTATAATAAAATAATATTTTTAGTTATTCCAAAGGGGCCCCTCTCCTCCCTTATAAAAGGGAACCTCCTCCCTCTCTTCCTCACACCACTTTGAGCCTTCAAGCTCGTCCAACCCCTGAAAAATTCACTTATCCACTTCCCTAGAAACATCCTAGAGGTCCTGGTCTATTCAAAGACCAATTTTAGTGCCCTAAGAGGAGGACTCAAAGAGGTGCTTCAAAGAAGAGGTAATGTCCGTTACCGATTCTTTCAACTTTATTTCTTCTTCCACTTCTTCTTCTTAGGTTTCTTCATTATGAAGTAATAACATACATATCCCTAAAATACTGATATGTTATTATAATTTTGAAAAAACCCTATTTCACCATCTATCCATCCTACGGAAAACAAAATCACCACGCGTGCGTACGTACGGAATACCATCTCCACGCCGTGGTGTAATCTATTTTCCACCACCACCTTACTTGGATGGGTATAATGGTGTAAATAATAACTATATATGATTATTGTAAAGTGATATTGATTCTGAAATAGTATACATACACACCAATACAATTCCACGATCATGAGAATGATATCATCGCTCGTGCGTACGTACGGACTACCGTCTCCACGACGTGATGAGATTCATTCTCCACATTAACCATTCATGAATGATTATAAAGTATATATAATAAGTAATCATGAAATATATGAAATAATAATGATACTGTATTTATGTGTATATATATGTATGTCATCTACTTAATTCCATTCAACTCAATAAGGAAACGAAAACAGCGTTCATGCGTACGTACGGCCTACCGTCTCCATGAACGGTGTATTTCATTCCAATTTTTGATATATTATATATATGTATATTCTGAATATATATTATATATAAATCATGTTTTATATTCTGGAATTATTTAATCATGATATAAGTAATCATATGAATAATTACAAGTTAAAACACAGATGACAAATTAAACGATTTTACCCAAAACGCTCTTTAACATGGAATTTACAAAAGAATGCGTAAAATAAAGTCATAAGTG
Source organism: Viscum album (assembly GCA_963277665.1). NCBI lineage: Eukaryota > Viridiplantae > Streptophyta > Magnoliopsida > Santalales > Viscaceae > Viscum > Viscum album. Next base: position 114,262,806 of record OY728156.1, on the reverse strand, counting down.
AACCATATATGATATCATAACAATGAGTATGATTCTGGAATAAGTCAATGACATTATTTAAATCATTATACAGGAGGTCCGGCCACTTACGAAGCAAATCAGACCTAAGGTAAGGGAAATATCCCAATCTCATTTTTATCCGAGATTGTTTATACTTTGAAATTTACTGGGGTGTATTTTATCATCCACATCCATGTTTCCTCAATATGTAATATTTATATCCTTCTAAAATAATTTATATCCAATTTTACCTATCATTGAGTTTTTAGTAAAAGATATGAAAGGAATCTTTTGTCGTTTCTCATAAGAGGTACATTTTGACTTTTCTGACAAAAGTACGAGAATAATGCTTTCTTTTAACTTATACGACATGAATGGATTTTTAAAAAATTATTTCCATGTATCTTCCTTTACAAGTTTTCATGTTTATTTTTAATCAACTTCTTTTAGTTTAGAATTGTATGACATGTTAAGAAAGGAAAATTGTTTTTGAAGTAGAAAGGATATTTTCCTCAGGAATTGAGTTCAAGTGTTTTATCAAAATTATTTTCCATCTAAGATAATAAAGGGTTCTGTGTCTATCCCTATTATTACATGGATTTGATTATGTTGTAATGGAAATATTTTTATGAATTCCTTTATCCTATATGAATTGTTTTATGATGTCATGATGTTTAAGATTCCCACTTTTATTACATGGATTATGCAATGATGTATGATTTATGATTTTGGGGCACACATAAGAATGGTATCATTATGAGATGGGTGGGACCTATATATCCCTCCAATGCATTGGGTAAAGATTTTATATCTCATGAGATAGACATGGCTAGAAGGGCAGGTTAAACCGGTTCAGTGAAACATGACATAAATGAGGAGTGAACTCGGTTCAGATATGGACTTTGTCTACTAAGATAGTCTTGGAAATGAGTATTGACTAATAAGAAATGATTCTCTATGATTATGTGTGTATGACACAAAGTTTCATGTTTTATGTTATGATAATTTGGATTACATTTAACTACTATGATTTATCCCATGTTATGATATTATGATCTATTTTGCAGGTTATGATTTCCAAAATGTTATGTTCTTATGAATATGATGTGATTGATATTTTTTTTTACCCTTACTGAGAATTTGAGATCACCCTTTTATGTTTTCTTTTCCCCAGGATATAAATAAAGGTTTTGGGTAAGAAAAAAAGGGAAGATCTTTATGAGAGATGTTGAAGATCTTTCACCACAATTAGAAGATTATATTCTGAGTTTCCAAAGACACTAAACTATTACGGTCCTTGTGTGTGTGTTTTAGTAATGTAATAAGTATTCCGCAAAAGTAATGTAATGTCCATGTACGTTAGGCTTCGGGTCTCTACAGTTGGTATCAGAGGAAATGTTAAGTCAACCTTTGGAAACTAGGATGCGAGAACTTTAGTGAGATCCCTAGAGATATTTCAAAGGTATGCCTAGGGATGTCCCTAAGGTTATGTATAAGTATAGGTTATAGTACTAGAATTACGGTAACCTAAGATGTTAGATATTGAAGGTACTCCCCCTTTATTATGTTGTTTTCCCTAGCATGAGTTTTCTCTCTCACACTATTCTTTTTGGGTTTTAGACGATGGCTGGAACCCGAAGGAACTGTGTTGATCAATACTACGGGCAATGCAATGATTGTCCTCCTGAACAAACAAATGTTATGGTAGATGGAGTGCAAAATCTTATTGCTATACTTACACAAGCTATGAATCATTCTGGACATCCAAATGAGCAGATAAGGGAACAATATTCTATTGAGTCCTTCATGAGGCAAGTGTCCACCTTCTTTCAGTGGGTCTTTTGATCCACTTGTTGCTGAATAATGGACCAGTACCACTGAAAAGATATTTTCAGTTCTTGAATATTCTGAACATGATAAAGTCATCTTAGTAATATATCATTTGGAAGGTGAAGCTGATCAATTGTGGAATCTTATAAAGAATACAAGGCCAAGATATGAAATTGAGTCCATGGAATGGGATGAGTTCAAGATAATATTTTTCAATAAGTACTTCCCTCGTATTCTTCGAACAATGATGGATAAGGAGTTTCTTGAACAAAAGAAAAAGGATGATGAATATGTTGGTGTATACGAAGTGAATTTTACAAGGCGTGCAAGTTATGCGTCTGGCTTTATCATCCAACCTGAAAGTAAAGTTGATCGATTCTTCAGTGACTTAAAACCAAATCTTCAAAGGGAATTAGCTATAAGAGACTTTAGTAGCTATGAAGAAATTGTGCACTGTGCTTTTAAGGTAGAAATGGAAGTTGGTGTTACATATTCATCTCATGGTTTTGACAAGAAACGAAATATGGAGTTCAAGGAGAAATCTCAGAATAATGGTGAGAAGTAGATTAATGTTTTCTTATGCTCAAAGTGTGGAAAGAAGCATGGAGGAGATTGTCTTAAAGGGACTAGAAAATGTTTTAAGTGTGGAAAAGAAGGTCATCGAGCAGCTGAGTGTCGAAGTAATGGAAAAAGGGTTTCTAATGGTGTGAATAAAGAAAAGACTGTATAGAACGCGCCAACAACACTTCAATGCTTCAAGTGTAATGAAATGGGGCATTATTCTAATCAATGCCCTAATCCAAGGGTTAATGATGATCGACATGAGAAACCACTTAAGGAAAAGGAAAAAGGGAAGTCACATGCGATCACTATTGATGATGTTGAATATGAGATCGATGTGGTGGAATGATTAAGTGTTTATGGGATTCCAAAATAATGTTGTATATTGTATCGTGGAATATTGGAGTATTTATGTATTGGTCAATTGGTGTTTTCAATAATTTTATAGTATCGGTAACCATGGAAAGTGATTGAGATATTTTTGATAAGTAGAGTATATGCGCATAATGAAGAGATAAGAAGATAATGAGATATTTGATTTTATTCATGAGCTCCTGATTGATATAAGGACTAAGTGATATCATGGTTTGAGTATAAATAATTTTGAGTATTTCGGTTTGTGGAAAGTGTTAACTTTTAACTACATTAATGTTTTCACTAAGGTTCAATGTGTATACATGATTAAGGTATTCACATGTTTGTAATTTGACCAACAAGATATATCTTATGATATATGGGGGATAAATGATGGCATTCACGTGATTGTTATGTGACATTTCAAGTAATCATTTTTATACTATGTGCTTGGACCGAAGTATTTTGGATAAGCCTAAATATTGGGATGTATTATTGTTTAAGGATAGATGTTTTTTCGATATTATTTATGGGATGATATAGTAATTTAGTTTTAGAAAAAGGACAACCTATAGGATGGGCGACCGCCCATCGCGTCGGACAAGGCTGTGGGAATCGAACCCACAACCGAAGTGCGACTGGACTTTATCGCCTACCACTGGCCTACAGGAAGTCCTTGTTTAGTAGAAAGTAGTTTTATTATGATATAATAAGTATAAGTCAATTTTAGGAACCATATATGATTAATCTCACTATAGATCGACTTATGTATATTTAATAACTTTTGCTAACCTTTTTTTTGAGACAGATGGAATGACCCGTCATTCTATCACATGATTTGCTAACACTTCACGAATAAAAAATTCATCTTCATTTCTTTAAGAGATGAAGTGGAAATTGTTCAAGGCACGAACAACAGTGAGATTGTACCAAAATAAAGTAAGTATTTATTCTAATTAAAATTCATCAACTTTATGGAAATAATCTTGAAAACCAAAAATGTTGTCCTAGTGCTCTTATATCTGATGAATCAGATGGCCCCTTAGATCGTCACAAATTTATGGCTTTGTGATTGCTGGATTTTCCATCAGAACATGATGGTTAGATTTCTCTTCCATATCTATATTTTCACCTATGTGGAAACCCAGTGATTAGTTTAACCGTTATGTTTCATACTTTTGTTTTTAAAGATTGGTTTTTGTATTCCTTTTTACGATATGGGTTTCTATTAAATAAACTTTCGAGTATTAAACCATTTATAACCCTGACGAATTTCGAGGGCGAAATTCATTTTAAGAGGGGTAGAATTTAACATCCCGAGATTTTATGAAAAATATTCTTTTTAATTTCATTAATGTCTTGTGTTGTACGCTACACCAAAATGAGCTTGCATAACACGCATCCTTGACTTTCCTTGCATTAGACGCAATCGCGACCTTCCTCGATAGCATGTGTAGTACGCAACACTGAGTTTCACTAAACAACGATATGCTATTATTAAAACTAGCCGTTATGAATAGTAATAACCACTTTTTGAAATTTTTTAAATTTTATTTTTCAAAATGGACTTCATTTTTAGATTCGGAATATCGAAATTAGCTTAGGGTGAAATTTTTGTACTTTTCGGTTAACTTTAATTTTCTGATGAATAGTGAAAATTAATAAATTTTAATAAAAATCAACCATTTCAATAGAAATAATTAATAGTGATAAATTATTAATTTGAGTGGTTTTAAAGTATACTTAGAATATATTTTTACTATTTAATACAATGTTGTTCATTGGATGTAATTTCACATGTAAACTAGACATAAACAAGTGTCAATCTTTTGATAGTTATTATCTCTTAAGAACATGCTATTTGTTTTGATGATGGGAATTAATTTTTAAATTAATTAATGCAACTGATATGTTTGGAATTTGGTAAAATAGACATCATTTTTGAGTTTATAATATCAAATATAGAATAGGCCTAATTTTTGGTATTTTTCTGGAAACTTTCATTTTTTGATGAATAGTGAAACAACTAAGTGGTAGTTAAGAAAAATAAATTTTCCATAAAACTTAATTTTACTGCTTCTGTGAGTGGAATTTCAAAAATCCGAGAGACACGGTTGATGTCAGTAAGTAAAATGTGATTCAATGAGATGAAAATAATTTTTGGTGAATAGTAACTTTTTACTTTTATTTACCACGGTTAAAAGTAAATAGGGTAATTAAGGGTAAAAATTATGTTATTATTACCCTAACACATGTCCTAATTCTATTGGATAAGTGTAATTCGACCAAAAACAAACTTAGGAATAAAATATGACCATTTAGGCCCACTTGGATTAGATTAGGACATTTATTATAAATTTATTTAAAGAATGGTTAAGATAGTTAAAATCAAAGTTTAATAACTAAATAATTTTTAATATAGAGTTATACATAAGATTAATTTGACTATAAATATTCGTTAAAAATCTGAAAAGATTTCCTACATAATTATATTTTATTTGTAATTTTTAGACTTTAAATAATTTAATTTATTTATGACACAGAGATGATGCAGTAATTATCTTATTAATGAAATATTGACATAATTGATGTTATAAATAACCAAATAACTATAATTTGAGACTTTTTATGAATTAAAATAATTTTATAGGTTAATATACCATGTTAGTATTGATTTAATTAACTTTTTTAGGACTAATAATTCTGTTATGATTTTCACAAAAATCAATTACTAAATAGTGTCAAAATTGACATAAAATAGTTTTTAAAACAAATATTATATTAGTAATTGTTATGTTATTCCTAAAAAACTAAGGTTCGGCCAAATGACTTATATAATTTTATATATATTAATAATAAACAACTTGGGATTCGTTTGGATGCTTATAGTAAGTTTATTAACCTTATAGTATAAGAACACAAGAAGACACGGTAAAAGTAAAATTATTTAATTTAATGTTAAATCTAAATGATAAGGTTAAAATAGGAACCTAAATTGTATAAATTCTATTGGATGAGAGGATTTCGACCCCTCCCCACCTTAGCTTCTAAATAAATCAATTTGGAGCTATTTAAAACCGAATTTGGATTTTTAATAAAATAATATTTTTAGTTATTCCAAAGGTGCCCCTCTCCTCCCTTATAAAAGGGCACCTCCTCCCTCTCTTCCTCACACCAATTAGAGCCTTCAAGCTCAGGAAACCCCTGAAAAATTCACTTATCCACTTCCCTAGAAACATTGTAGTGGTCCTGGTCTTCTTCAAAGACCAATTTTAGTGCTTTAAGAGGAGGACTCAAAGAGGCGCTTCAAAGAAGAGGTAATGTCCGTTACCGATTCTTTCAACATTATTTTTTCTTCCACTTCTTCTTCTTAGGTAGTTTCATTATGAAGAAATAAAATCAGTATCCCTAAAATACTGATATTATATTATAATTATGAAAAAACCCTATTTCACCATCTATCCATCCTACGGAAAACGAAATCACCGCAGGTGCGTACGTACGGAATACCGTCTCCACGCCGTGGTGTAATCTATTTTCCACCACCACCTTACTTGGATGGGTATAATAGTGTAAATAATAACTATATATGATTATTTTATTGTAATATTGATTCTGAAATAGTATACATACACTCCAATACAATTCCACGATCATGAGAATGATATCATCCCTTTTGCGTACGTACGGACTACCGTCTCCACGACGCGATGAGATTCATTCTCCACATTAACCATTCATGAATGATTATAAAGTATATATAATAAGTAATCATGAAATATATGACATCATAATGATACTGTATTTATGTGTATATATATGTATGTCATCTACTTAATTCCATTCAACTCAATAAGGAAACGAAAACAGCGTTCATGCGTACGTACGACCTACCGTCTCCATGAACGGTGTATTTCTTTCCATTTATTGATCTATTATATATATGTATATTATTAATATATATTATATATAAATCATGTTTTATATTCTGGAATTATTTAATCATGATATAAGTAATCATATAAATAATTACAAGTCAAAACACGGACGACAAATGAAACGATTTTACCCAAAACACTCTTTAACATTGAATTTACAAAAGAATGCGTAAAATAAAGTCATAAGTGAACCATATATGATATCATAACAATGAGTATGATTCTTTAATAAGTCAATGACATTATTTAAATCATTATACAGGAGGTTCAGACACTTACGAAGCAAATTGGACCTAAGGTAAGGGAAATATCACAATCTCATTTTTATCCGAGATTGTTTATACTTTGAAATTTACTGGGGTGTATTTTATCATGCATATCCATGTTTCATCAATATGTAATATTTATATCCTTCTAAAATAGTTTATATACAATTTTACCCTTCGTTGAGTTTTTAGTAAAAGATATGAAATGAATCTTTTGTCGTTTCTCATAAGAGGTACATTTTGACTTTTCCGACAAAAGTACGAGAAGAATGTTTTCTTTTAACTTATACGACATGAATGGATTTTTAAAACATTATTTCCAAGAATCTTCCTTTACAAGTTTTCATGTTTATTTTTAATCAAAATCTTTTAGTTTAGAATTTAATGACATGTTAAGAAAGGAAACGTGTTTTTGAAGTAGAAAGGATATTTTCCTCAAGAATGGAGTTCAAGTGTTTTATCAAAATTATTTTCCATCTAAGATAATAAAGGGTTCCGTTTATATCCCTATTATTACATGGATTTGATTATGTTGTAATGGAAATATTTTTATGAATTCGTTTATCCAATATGAATTGTTTTATGATGTCATGATGTTTAAGATTCCCATTTTTATTACATGGGTTATGTAATGATGTATGATTTATGATTTTGTGGCACACATAAGAATGGTATCATTATGAGATGGGTGGGACCTATATCTCCCTCCAATGCATTGGTTAATGATTTTACATCTCATGAGATAGACATGGCTGGAATGGAAGGTTAAACCGGTTCAGTGAAACAGGACTGAAACGAGGAGTGAACTCGGTTCAGAAATGGACTTTGTCCACTAATATAGTCTTGGTAATGAGTCTTGACTAATAAGAAAGGATTCTCTATGATTATGTGTGTATGCCACAATGTTTCATGTTTTATGTTATGATAATTGGGATTAAATTTCACTACTATGATTTATCCCGTGTTATGATATTATGATCTGTTTTGAAGGTTAAGATTTCCAAAATGTTATGTTCTTATGAAAATGATGTGATTGATATTTCTTTTGTTTACCCTTACTGAGCATTTTAGCTCATCCTTTTATGTTTTCTTTTCCCCAGGATATAAAGAAAGGTTTTAGGTATGAAAAAAAGGGATGATCTTTATGGGAGATGATGAAGATCTTTCACCACGATTAGAAGATTATATTCCGAGTTTCCGAAGACACTAAACTATTACGGTCCTTGTGTGTGTGTTTTTGTAATGTACTAAGTATTACGCAAAAGTAATTTAATGTTCATGTACGTTAAGCTTCAGGTCTCTACAGTTGGTATCGGAGGAAAGGTTTAGTCATCCTTTGGAAACTAGGATGCGATAACTTTAGTGTGATCCCTAGAGATATTTCTAAGGTATGCCTACGGATGTCCCTAAGGTTAAGAATAAGTATAGGTTATAGTACTAGAATTACGGTAACCTAAGATGTTAGATATTGAAGGTACTCCCCCTTTATTATGTTGTTTTCCCTAGCATGATTTTTGCCTCTCACACTATTCTTTTTTGGGTTTTAGACGACGACTGGAACCCGACGGAACCATGTTGATCAATGCGACGGGTAATGCAATGATTGTCCTCCTGAACAATCAAATGTTATGGGAGATGGAGTGAAAAATCTTATTGCTATACATACACAAGCTATGAATCATTCTGGACATCCAAATGAGCAGAGATGGGGACAATATTCTTTTGAGTCCTTTATGAGGCAACATCCACCTTCTTTCAGTGGGTCTTCTGATCCACTTGTTGCTGAATAATGGATCAGTACCACTGAAAAGATATTTTCAGTTCTTCAATGTTCTGAACATGATAAAGTCATCTTAGTAGTATATCGTTTGGAAGGTGAAGCTGATCAATGGTGGAATCTTATCAAGAATACGAGGCCAAGAGATGAAATTGAGTCCATGGAATGGGATGAGTTCAAGAACTTATTTTTCAATAAGTACTTCCCTCGTATTCTTCGAACAAAGATGGATAAGGAGTTTCTTGAAATAAAGCAAAAGGATGATGAATCTGTTGGTGTATACGAAACAAATTTTACAAGGCGTGAAAGTTATGCGTCTGGCTTTGTCATCCAACCTGAAAGTAAAGTTGATCGATTCTTCAGTGGCTTAAAACCAAATCTTCGAAGGGCATTAGCTATAAGAGACTTCAGTAGCTATGAAGAAATTTTACGCTGTGATATTAAGGTAGAAATGTAAGTTGGTGTTACATATTCATCCCATGGTTTTGACAAGAAACGAAAGATGGAGTTCAAGGAGAAATCTCAGAATAATGGTGAAAAGAATATGAATGTTTCCTTATGCTCAAAGTGTGCAAAGAAGCATGGTGGAGATTGTCTTAAAGGGACTAGAAAATGTTTTAAGTGTAGAAATGAAGGTCATCAAGCAGCTGAGTGTCCAAGTAATGGAAAAAGGGTTTCTAATGGTGTGAATAAAGAAAATATTGCAGAGAACGCACCAACAACACTGCAATGCTTCAAGTACAATGAAATGGGGCATTATGCTATTCAATGCCCTAATCCAAGGGTTAATGATGATCGACATGAACAACCACTTAAGGAAAAGGACAAAGGGATGTCACATGCGATCACTATTGGCGATGTTGAATATGACATCAATGTGGTGGAATGATTAAGTGTTTATGGGATTCCAAAATAATGTTGTATACTGTATCGTGGAATATTGGAATATTTATGTATTGGTCTATTATGGTTTTCAATAATTTTATGGTATCGGTAACCATGGAAAGTGATTGAGATATTTTTGATAAGCAGATGATATGCGCATAATGAAGGGATAAGAATATAATGAGATATTTGATTGTATTCATGAGATCCTGATTGATATAAGGACTAAGTGATATCATGGTTTGAGTATAAATAATTTTGAGGATTTTGGTTTGTGGAAAGTGTTAACTTTTAACTGCATTCATGTTTTCACTAAGGTTCAATCGGTATACATGATTAAGGTATTCACATGTTTGTAATTTCACTAGCAAGATATATCTTATGATACATGGGGGATAAATGATGGCATTCACGTGATTGTTATGTGACATTTCAAGTAATCATTTTTATACTATGAGCTTGGACCGAAGTATTTTGGATAAGCCTAAAGATTGGGATGTATTATTGTTTAAGGATAGAAGTTTTTTCAATATTATTTATGGGATGTTATAGTAATTTAGTTTTAGAAAAAGGACAACCTGCAGGATGGATGACAGCCCATCGCGTCGGACAAGGCTGTGGGAATCGAACCCACAACCGAAGTGCGACTGGCCTTTATCACCTACCACTGGCCTATAGGAAGTCCCTGTTTAATAGAAACTAGTTTTATTATGATATAATAAGTATAAGTCCATTTTAGGAACTATATATGATTAATCTTACTATTGATCGACTTATGTATATTTAATAACTTTTGCTATCCTTTTGTTTGAGACAGATGGAATGACCCGTCATTCTATCACATGATCTGCTAACATTTCAAGAATAAAAAATTAAACTTCATTTCTTTAAGAGATGAAGTGGAAATTGTTCAAGGCACGAACAATAGTGAGATTGTACCAAAATAATGTAATTATTTATTCTAATTAAAATTCTTCAACTATAGGGAAATAATCTTGAAAACCAAAAATGTTTTCCTAGTGCTCTTATATCTAATGAATCAGATGGTACCTTAGATCGTCACAAATTTATGGCTTTTTGATTGCTTGCTTTTCCATCAGAACATGATGGATAGATTTGTCTTCCATATCCATATTTTCACCTATGTGGAAACCCAGTGATTAGTTTAACCATTACGTTTCATACTTTTGTTTTTAAAGATTGGTTTTGGTATTCCTTTTTATGATATGTGTTTCTATTAAAGAAACTTTGGAGTAGTAAACCATTTATAACCCCGACGAATTTTGAGGGTGAAATTCATTTTAAGGGGGGTAGATTGTAACACCCTGAGATTTTATGAAAAATATTCATTTTAATTTCATTAATGTATTGTGTTGTACGCTACACCAAAAGGATCTTGCACAACATGCATCCTTGACTTTCCTTGCATTACACGCAATCACGACCTTCCTCGATAGCGTGTGTAGTACGCAACACTGAGTTTCACAAAACAACAATATGCTATTATTAAAACTAGCCGTTATGAATAATAATAACCACTTTTTGAAATTTTGTAAATTTTATTTTTCAAAATGGACTTCATTTTTAGATTCGGAATATCGAAATTAGCTTAGGGAGAAATTTTGGTACTTTTCAGTTAACTTTCATTTTCTGATGAATAGTGAAAATTACTAAATTTTAATTAAAAACAACCATTTTATTCGAAATAATTAATAGTGATAAATTATAAATTTAAGTGGTTTTAAAGTATATTTATAATATATTTTTACAATTTAATACAATGTAGTTCATTGGATGTAATTTCACATTTAAACCAGACATAAACAAGTGTCAATCTTTTGATAGTTATTATCTATTAAGAACACGCTATTTGTTTTGACGACGGGAATTAATTTTTAAATTAATTAATGCAACTGATATGTTTCGAATTTGTTAAAATAGACATTATTTTTGAGTTCATAATATCAAATATAGCTTGGGCCTAATTTTTGGTATTTTTCTGGAAACTTTCATTTTTTGATGAATAGTGAAACAACTAAGTTGTAGTTAAGAAAAATAAATTTTTCATAAAACGTAATTTTACCACTTCTGTGAGTGGAATTTCAAAAATCCGAGAGACGCAGTTGATGTCAGTAAGTAAAATGTGGTTCAATGAGATGAAAATATTTTTTTGGTGAATAGTAACTTTTTACTTTTATTTACCACGGTTAAAAGTAAATATGGTAATTAAGGGTAAAAATTATATTATTATTACTCTAAAACATGTCCTAATTCTATTGGATAAGTGTAATTCGACCAAAAACAAACTTAGGAATAAAATATGACCATTTAGGCCCACTTGGATTAGATTAGGACATTTATTATTAATTTATTTAAAGAATGGTTAAAATAGTTAAAATCAATGTTTAATAACTAAATCATTTTTAATATAGGGTTATACATACGATAAATTAGACTATAAATATTCATTAGAAAGATAAAAATATTTCCTACATAATTATATTTTATTTTTAATTTTTAGACTTTAAATAAATTAATTTATTTATGACACGGAGATGATGCAGTAATTGTCTTATTAATGAAATATTGACATAATTGATGTTATAAATACCCAAATAAAAATAATTTGAGACTTCTAATGAATTAAACTAACTTTATAGGTTAATATACCATGTTAGTATTGATTTTATTAACTTTTTTCGAACTAATCATTCTGTTATGATTTTCACAAAAATCAATTACTAAATAGTGTCAAAATTGACATAAAATAGTTTCTAAAACAAATATTATATTAGTAATTGTTATGTTATTCCTAAAAATCTAAGGTTCGACCAAATGACTTAGATAAGGTTACATATATTAATAATAAACAACTTGGGGTTCGTTTGGCTTCTTATAGTATGTTTATTAACCCTATAGTATAAGAACACAAGAAGATACGGTAAAAGTAAAATTATTTAATTTAATGTTAAATCTAAATGATAAAGTTAAAATAGGAACCTAAACTTGTATAAATTATATTGGATTATAGGATTTAGACCCCTCCCCACCTTAGATTCTAAATAAATCAATTTGGAGCTATTTAAAACCGAATTTGGATTTATAATAATATAATATTTTTAGTTATTCTGAAGGTGCTCCTCTCCTCCCTTATAAAAGGGCACCGCCTCCCTCTCTTCCTCACACCACTTTGATCCTTCATGCTCGGCCACCCCCTTCCAAATTCTCTTCTCCACTTCCATAGAAACATCCTAGAGGTCCTGATCTTTTTCAAAGACCAATTTTAGTTCCCTAAGAGGAGGACTCAAAGAGGCGCTTCAAAGAAGAGGTAATGCCCATTACCGATTCTTTCAACTTTATTTCTTCTTACACTTCTTCTTCTTAGGTTGTTTCATTATGAAGTAATAACATCAGTATCCCTAAAATACTGATATGTTATTATAAGTATGAAACAACCCTATTTCACCATCTATCCATCCTACGGAAAATGAAATCGCCGCACGTGCTTACGTATGGAATACCATCTTCACGCCGTGGTGTAATCTATTTTCCACCACCACCTTACTTGGATGGGTATAATGGTGTAAATAATAACTATATATGATTATATTAAAGTGATATTGATTCTGAAATAGAATACATACACTCTAATACAATTCCACGATCATGAGAACGATATCATCGCTCGTGCGTACGTACGGACTACCGTCTCCACGACGCGATGAGATTCATTCTCCACATTAACCATTCATGAATTATTATAAAGTATATATAATAATTAATCATGAAATATATGACATAATAATGATACTGGATTTATGTTTATATAAATGTATTTCAACTACTTAATTCCATTCAACTCAATAAGGAAACGAAAATAGTGTTCATGCGTACGTAGAACCTACCGTCTCCATGAACGGTGTATTACTTTCCATTTATTGATCTATTATATATATGTATATTCTGAATATATATTATATATAAATCATGTTTTATATTCTGGAATTATTTAATCATGATCTAAGTAATCATATGAATAATTAAAGTCAAAACACGGACGACAAATGAAACGATTTTACCCAAAACGCTCATTAACATGGAATTTACAAAAGAACGGGTAAAATAAAGTCATAAGTGAACCATATATGATATCATAACAATGAGTATGATTCTGGAATAAGTAAATGACATTATTTAAATCATTATACAGGAGGTTCGGATGCTTCCGAAGAAAATCGGACCTAAGGTAAGGGAAATATCACAATCTCATTTTTATTGAGATTGTTTATACTTTGAAATTTACTGGGGTGTATTTTATCATCAACATCCATGTTTCATCAATATGTAATATTTATATCCTTATACAATAGTTTATATCCAATTTTACATTTCATTTAGTTTTTAGTAAAAGATAATAAAGGAATATTATGTCGTTTCTCATACGAGGTACATTTTGACTTTTCCGACAAAAGTACGAGAATAATGTTTTCTTTTAACTTATACGGCATGAATGGATTTTTAAAACATTATTTCCAAGAATATTCCTTTAAAAGTTTTATTGTTTATTTTTAATCAACTTATTTTATTTTAAAATTGTATGACATGTTAAGAAAGGAAAAGTTTTTTTGAAGTAGAAAGGATATTTTCCTCAAGAATGGAGTTCAAGTGTTTTATCAAAATTATTTTCCATATAAGATAATAAAGGGTTATGTTTATATCCCTTTTATTACATGGATTTGATTATGTTGTAATGGAAATATTTTTATGAATTCCTTTATCCTATATGAATTGTTTTATGATGTCATGATGTTTAAGTTTTCCATTTTTATAACATGGGTTATGCAATGATGTATGATTTATGATTTTGTGGCACACTTAAGAATGGTATCATTATGAGATGGGTGGGACCTATATCTCCCTCCAATGAAATGGGTAAAGATTTTATATATAATGAGATTGAAATGGCTGGAACGGCAGGTTAAACCGGTTCAGTGAAACATGACTGAAACGAGGAGTGAACTCGATTCAGAAATGGACTTTGTCCACTAAGATAGTCTTGGCAATGAGTCCTGACTAATAAGAAATGATTCTCTATGATTATTTGTTTATGCCACAAAATTTCCTGTTTTATGTAATTATAGTTGGGATTACATTTCAATACTATGATTTATCCCATGTTATGATTTTATGATCTGTTTTGTAGGTTAAGATTTCCAAAATGTTATGTTCTTATGAATATGATGTGATTGATATTTCTTTTGTTTAACCTTAACTGATCATTTGAGCTCACCCTTTTATGTTTTCTTTTCCCCATGATATAAAGAAAGGTTTTAGGTAAGAAAAATAATGGATGATCTTTATGGGAGATGTTGAAGATATTTCACCACGATTAAAAGATTATATTCCGAGTTTCCAAAGACACTAAACTATTACGGTCCTTGTGTGTGTGTTTTTGTAATGTTCTAAGTATTCCGCAAAATTAATGTAATGTCCATATACGTTAAGCTTCGGGTCTTTACAGTATCACTTACATAATGTGAATAAAAAAGTTGAAAATAATAGATTAAAGGTGATTTATTGTTGATAAAAACCTATACCCCAAAAAACTAATTTAATTTTTATAATTTTGTTCCTTATCTTCAATGTTTCCCCAATTTTATAATTTTGGTTTTTATTAAAGTAACTATATTTCAATAATAAGTAGTTTAACCATTAAGGATTAATTAAATTTATATTTATTAGACAATATAGACCCAATTAACTATAAATATTATATTTAATTTAAAAAATATAAATATCTTGTGTTTTGGAAATTTATTTTCAAACAAGCACTCATAATGCACAAAGATAATTCTTTAACTAGGACCGTGAAAATAAT
Source organism: Viscum album (assembly GCA_963277665.1). Classification (NCBI taxonomy): domain Eukaryota; kingdom Viridiplantae; phylum Streptophyta; class Magnoliopsida; order Santalales; family Viscaceae; genus Viscum; species Viscum album. Next base: position 114,247,317 of record OY728156.1, on the reverse strand, counting down.
GTTTTTACTCTCTATGGGTAGATATTTTAACTATAAAAGATAAATTGGTCCATTAATATACCATATTTTATATTTATTTAAACATAAAATCCACTTGGAATAATATATGAATTTTTATGAATTTTAATTTATTAAATACAATATCATTTATTATAAAATAAAAATAATGTCAATGTTGACATTATTTATTTAATTACAATTTAAAAATATCAAAAAATATAAGAACTCATATATATTAAGTTAATATATGTATAATATGATATATTAATATACAAAAATAATTAATGATAATAATTTAATCAATTTAAATCACATTTAATACATGTAGTATCATTTATTTTAGTTAATTATTAACTAAAAAATCACTACATTAGATTTTCTTAAGAATTTAATGTAACTAATTATTCTCTTAAAATTTATGATAAATAATTTTGATAAGAATAACTCATTTAAATTTTAAAATTATTTGTATAACAATTTATTTCCATTTCTCTACTTTTTATAATAGTTATGGGAAATGAATGTTCCTTTTTACATTACTTAACATATCATGTAGGGAGAATCCATTAAAATGTGTCCCAATAACTCATAAAATTAAACGAAATATGGTATATGGGAAAAATATTGTCCTATAATGGAATTTTGACATGTTTCTACGTCATTTTGGCCTTTAATTTTATTGTTTAGTCAATTGTAAAGGTTAATTTTTTCTTAATCTCTGTAATTCATTTTCATTACTTTTAATCATCATTCTGGTAAGAAACTATGTTGACCTTATTAGAATAAAAATATCATACCGATTAAAATCAGGTATTTCCATTTTTTAAAATTAAATTTTAATAATTTTATAAATTATATTTACTTTTAATCCCATTGACACTGTGAGAAATAAGGTTTTCAATTCAAAAAAACCCAGATGTTCAATAATTATTTATATACATTTTCAGTATAAAAATGATTCCAATTACTAATATTGGATTAATATATGTATAATTGACCATGTTTGACATTAATAACCACATCAGAAAATAATTTAATATTATTAAATATTTAAATGAAAAGAATGTTTTCAACTAAAATGTAGCATTTTTCACAATTCATAAAAAATGAAAATTCTCAGGAGAATACCCCAAATTTACCCTAAGTTAATTTTGAAATTTTAATTTCAAAAATGAATTTTATTTTGATAAATAAAATTTATAACAATGATTTTTTTCTAATATAGTTTTTCATTTAAAAAGAAGTAAAACTCGGTCTTGCTTGTAATGCAAGCAAAATAAGCATTTTGTGTAGAATAAGCCTAACATGGTGTTACCTATAAATAAATCTAGCAAAAAAATAATGTTTATTATAATATAAAAATATTTAAATTTAATAGTGTGTTACAAAGTTGAAAATATTAGATAATATAAATTATGACGATTTTAATTATGGAATCTATTTTTATAAATTTCTTTCAAAAAATTAGAATAATTTAATTTAAAATTTATCCAGCACATATAATGAATTTTTTTTTTAAATAGATAAACTTACTAGTGTTTACAATTTATTTATATCAAAATACAACATGAAATTGATAAAAATGACCCTAATTGGATTAATAGATGTATAATTGAACATATGTCACTTTAAAACCATTATATAATATAATATAATATTATAAATAAAATAAATGAAAAAGAAACATTCGATTAGAATTTAGTATTTTTCATTATTTATCAAAAATAATACATTTCAGAAAAATCCAAAAAAATTAATCTAATATTATTTTAACAACATTATTGAAAAAATATAGTTTATTTATCAGATTAATTTTTTATAAGTTTCAAAAATTAATTTTAATAATTTTCAAAAAAGACTTTTTTTCATAGAATAGTATTCTCAAAACCTATAAATACTTTTAAAAAAATAATTAATTTTTTGATAATATGTTTTATTCATGTTAAAATATTATACATAATATATAATTTTTTTAACTTCTAACACGGCTTAATTAAACTTCTATTTTATAACAACCACATTTGAATGAGTATATTAATAATATATCAGGGTTTTATCAAATCTCAGTGACACTTGTTACATAAAAAAACCCATTTTTGTTTGTAGAACAAGATTAAAATAGAGTTGTGTATAATTAACACATGACATGGTGATGGGCGTAATGCAAGAATAACTTTTTGTTTTGTAGAACATAAAATTAACTTGGTGCTTCGTGTAATAAGAACCTATCAAAGAAATCTAATTTATTTTGAGAAAAAAATTATTCATAAAAAATCAGGGTGTTATGTTATACCCCCCTTAAAAATGAATTTCACTATTTAAATTCATCATTATGATACAAAAAATGACTATACATCTACATTATAATATACTCATGTTTTCATGTAGCTTGTTCAAACTGGTCATTCACCAAAAAACCTTGACCAAGTGAGTGGTTTTATTTCATAAAACTACTTATCTAAGATCCAAAATCATTGATGGTTGATTCTCATAAGAAATATATTTCTCCATTGGTATGACATATGATTTCATTACATGTGAAGTGTCGGGTATGTACTTCCTTAGGAGAGATACACAAAATAGATTGTGGACTTGGGAGAGGTGATGTGGAAGCACCAGCTGATAAAAAACAATCCCTATAAAATCCATGAACCTCAAAGGGACCAATATACTTAGGGATTAGTTTCCATTTATTTAAAAATATCATAACCTTATTCCATGTATAAATTACTAGAAACATCCTATCGCCAACCTTAAATTCTAGATCATGTCGACAATTATGAGTTTAACATTTCTATTAACCGCATGTTTCCTTAATGTGTTTTTGAAAATATATAATTTTCTAATACATTTATTCAGCTACCCTAGGTCCCAATATATTTATTTCTATAACTTAATTCCAACATGGTTAATATAAAAATTAAATTCCATAGAAAGATTAATATGGATCCATCTAAATTATTATGTGAAATATATTGTTGTAAGAAAACTCAACTAGAGGAAGGTTTTGATCCAAAACAACTTTAAAATATAAATAAAATGATCTCAACATATAGGCTCTAAATTGTTCTCTCAGACTAAAAATCTATCCAAGTATGATATTCCATGATGAAACTCAACTTCATATCAAGATCTCTCTGAAGAATTATCAAGATCATTGAGGTAAACCTCCAAGACTAATCATTCAAAATAGAATTTTGTACTCCATGAAATCTCACCAATAACATATTATATATCCTTTAATGATGATCCAATTATTTTTATTGTATAAAAAAAATGAACTGTGATCACTTAGTAAGGTGATTGACTAAAAATAATAAAGAATTATTCCATTTATACATTTTGGGGAGTCTAAAGAAAAAAATACCTAATGATGGTTTCCAACTTCAATTCTGGTATGGGTAATAGATGTAACATCTCCTTAGATATTTTTCTTCCATCCTTAACATTCTAACATACCAATAACCGAGATACAAACTCTATGATATATCTATTTATATCATCCCTCTATAAAAACTATTTCACATCTCTATAAATCGTCATACTTCCCAAATGAGTATAGAATGAGGAAAAATGATATTCCATTAAAAACTCATTATCTAAATCTAGTATGGATGAAACAAATACATGCTTACTAAACATTATCATTTCAACATGATCAAGGATACACTGAAGAATTTCTCATGACCTATTTTGAAGATCAATATATTCCTTTGGAACCTCTTTAATATTCATATGGATAAATGGTTTAACATTCAGTTATGTAAGATAATATTACCCCCTTCTTTATGAATTTCTAGATCTATCCTTTAGAAATATATAAATAATTGATGTTTCTTAATCCACAACATGAATAATCTAGGAATATCATTTCAAATCAAAGCAGCTACCACCTTGTTTTCTTTCCCATGGTGATAATGTATAGAGCAGTTATAATCATTAATCAGCTATAAATAACATATTTGGAACATATTAAACTCCTTCCATTTTAATATAAATTTTAAATTTTTTTGATCTATATATTTATATATATTAAATTTTTTTCCATTAATATAATTCCTCAATTTATTTAATGAAAATTTTACCAAAACCTAACTCCAAATCAAGTGTTGGGTAATTTTTCTCATGAATATTCAATTTTCGGGAGGCATAAGTTATAACCATGTCATTCATCATAAAAACTCATCCTGATACATTTTCAGATGCATCACTATTGATTTTAAATCCTTATCCACTATAGGGTAATGTAAGCACAAGTGTAATGACTAATGTTCTTGTTCATTTTCCTTTATATATTTATCACATTCATCTATCAAATGTAACCTAGATCCATTATGAGTTAACATGATGAGTGGATTATATTTTAGTGATACATTCTCCAAATACTATAAATAATATCCATCTAATTATGTATCTTAGTAACCATGGTTAGTCGGGGCCTACATTTAATAGCCTGTAACATTGATGGATTTATCAATATACCCTCTCTTGAGATTATATTGACTAAAAAAGAATCATTTTGTATCCAAAATTAACACTCATTAAATGTTTCATATAGTTTCTCTTTTAGGGTATTTAGTAAAATTATCAAGTGTTATTTATGTTCTTATTTTAATTTGAATAGATTATAATATCATCTTGAAAGAATACTAAAAATATATTAAGGTAATCCCTAAAGACTATATTCATTAAATCCATAACTACATTAGGTGAACTACAAATATAGAATGGAATCACTATATAGTCATTGTTTTTATTCCTTGTATGTAATTTCATATTGGATATATCTACATTCTTGACCATCAATTGATTACATCCATAATGAATTTTAATCTTGGAAAAGTATTTAGCTCTATGAAATTGATGAATCTGGTCATAAATATGGAAAAGAGGTTACTTGTTCTTGGACATGATCTTGTTCATCTCCCGATAATAAATATAGAGTTGTATTGATCCATATTACATAAAAAATATGTGAACCCCACTATGTTAAACAGGGCTGAATGAATCCATTGTTAATATTTTCCAGGAGTCTATTCTTTAGTTATACCAACTTAATATGATCCATTCTATAGGGAGTCATTTAAATTGGTATAAAACCATTTATGAGTTATATTGGGAACTCAACTTTCTGTTTTGGTAGAAGCCTGGGTAAATATTTCAAAAACATATCAATTATTTTCCACAAAATATGAATATCATCGATGTTGAGTTTATCCCCAACCATTTGAGGTAAAAAACCTTTCTTAATAGGAATTAACACCCATACAATGGATTGTATATCCATATCAAGTTTATATTTATCTTTACATTAATATATGATCATACGATGGTGTAGAAAATCATATATAACTTCCCTTTATCTAAAATTTATTTAGTATTAATTTAGAGAGAGCCAATCCATGACCAGGAGAACATCAAATTCAACTATAAGAAGAATGAAAACCTTTATACGAATCGAATTCCTTCAAACTTAAAATAGAGTAGAATAATAGATTTGAGATGAGATCATTATACCATTATGGGTATTTAGTACAAATTCTACATCTAAGAATTTTGTTATCATCTGTATACCCATAGAAAACTCTGAATACATGAACGAAATGGTATATTCATAGTTAAACATGACATTAGATGTTTTAGAGTGGATACTAAGTGTACATTTCACCAAATTATTATCATACCATCACCAAAATAGTTATTAGATGTTATTTCTATTTGTCTTATAAATTAAGATGTTGATGACATCAATCATCGTCATTAGATATTAGATTTTGGAATTGGATAGCATAATTCCCATACTTGTTGCATTTGAATCACTGGATTGTGGGTTGTTCATTATTTAAATATTCATATCTACTCACATTGTTATAAAAAATTTACTAGTCCCATTAAGAAAATATAATCCATGATTTTTCCCAAACTTTTAGCATAAAGGAAAGATCATATAATCCCCTCCGTGGTTATGATATTCTTATATGAATTCAATTTTTCTCTTATTATCCAAATCATGAGATCGATAAATAACTCCATCCACAATTTACACAATGTTAGTTCATCAAAAAATCTATTAATAACTATTGATGTCTTTTATGGATAAATCCCATCAGAAACATGGTTTTAATCCATGAATAAATTGATCACAATTATTTATATGTTGGATTTTAATACCAAAAGTGTTCCTCACAAGAAATATAAAATTTTCCTTATAGATACTAAAAGAATCATCATTATTTTGATTTAGCTCAAGGTACCCCTACTATATTCTCAAATGAAGAATACGAGTAAAGTACTTGTAAAATAATATATTATTGAACTTTTCCCAATCCATGGAGTCAATTTCATCAAGTTTCCTTATATTCATGTTGAGATTACACTATTGATCTACATCACATTCAAAATAGTAGACAATAAAATAAATTTTCATATTGTGAACACTATAGAGTAGAAAATATCTATTCAGTGGTGATGATCCATTTTTCAACAACTAGTAGATCAGATGACCCACTAAAAGAAGGTTGATGTTTCCTCAGGAAAGACTCAACAAAATTTTGATCCATTCTTTGTTCGTTTGGAATACCGGTATGTTTCATATAATGGGATTATTTTGTGAGAATATAAATGAAAATTGTTATTCTAGATACCATAATTTTTTTATTATTAGGAGTAAAAACATTTAATATTCCATCACACTAAGAATTATCACTATTCATCAAGTTCTAGACATTAACTAAAACCAAAATATTAATTTAAAAATAATAATCATGATAGGGAACCACATAATTAAGAAAAATAACTTATTGGGTGTCTAAATCATGACACCTTCATTAATTGATAAAACATTAGGTTTAACCTAGTTCATTCATGGTCATAATATATTTAAATACATAATGATGGTTTATAAAGGGTTTGTGAATTTCCAAACTCTATCCCCCAAGAGTTTCAAACATGGTGTGCAGCAAGTCCCATTTTCATAGACTAGGTGATGATAGATTCGAGCTCAACACTCCCTTTTTATAGTTATTACTCGTAGCTACCTATGTTCTGAATACATTTCTAATCGTAGTATCTAAACAATGATATAATTACTTGGAAACCACTCACTCCATTTTATTACCAAATCTAATGGTATTTTTCTATACGTTGACTCATCCTTAGAATTGTTCTTAGATTTATCCTTAGGTATCTCAACAAGGTTTTCTCATCATATTTTCTAAAGCTCAATTAAACGTCTCATTTGATACCAATTATAGTGAACCAAGATTATGATAAATATATGATTAATATTGTTTATGAATATTAATTAAATTATAAAAAAACACACATGAGGAACATAATTGTTTAGTGTATTCAGAAAACTGAAAACTCCAATTACTGGTCTATATGTAAATTACATCATATGCCAATATGATCTTCATAATTATCACCCTTTTTAGAAAAATGATACGTAATACAATTCTTCATAACCCAGGGGAAGGGAACATAAGTAAAGGTGATCTCAAATTCTAATTACGGGAAAAAAGGGATATATATAAGACTAACACAAACATAAGGGTATGAGAACATGATCATAAAATTTTAAAACCACACACTTCATATAAAAGATCATAATCTTGAGTCATGAATAAAAAATTTCAGTTCAAAAGTAACGAATCATAAGTGAATCAAATAAAATATGACATGAGATCATAACATTTCTATAAGAGATATTTCTGCGGCATAAACCTAAGAATAGAAAATAATTTCCAAATTAGTCAAGGACCTTTTCCAAGGATATCATAATCGAATATGTTCCCTCCATAAACCATCCAAACAGTATGAGTTTCCTCCCAATATTATCATAGTGAAAAGAGTCCCTTACTGAGTACGGTTCACTCCCCATTCCAGTACTATCTATCTCAAGAGATATATGTTTTTACCAAATGAATTAGAGAGAGATCAAGGTCACACCCATCACATAATAAAAATTTAACATATGTGTGGAAAATATCACAAAACATTCATCATATAATAACCAGTGAATTGAAATGAGTTTCAAAAACATTTAATATTTTAATAACATGTGGAAAAGGGAAAATATTCATATTAATTTCCACATTTCATCATAGAATAACCTCTAAAAAGAAATTGGTTTCATAATGACTTTATCATGATATAACCCGTGGAATAAAAATGGGTATTAAAAGAACCTTTTAATTATAACTATAAGCCATTCAATGAATGAATAAGAATGGTATTATTGGATCATATCCCTAGTAATTCATAAGTATCCTCATAGGATATAAATTTATATGGGGAATTATTTTCATTGATATTTTAAAAGATTTATTTAAAAATATATTTTCCATATTTAAAAAGAATTTTAATCATAAAAAATTTTGAAAATATTTTTATTGGATGTAATATTGTAAACATATATAGTAATATATAATGAAAATATTCTTCATGAAACTAAAAATTATAATTCATTCTATACTCATTCAAACAAAGAGTCCTTTTATATTTTCAATAAAATCCAAATGTGAATTGTTTATAAAATAACGTGAATATTCCATTAAAAACAATTTTTAAAAATTAACACATGTTTTAAAGTGTCTCTTAAAAATCTTATTATAGTTATAATATATTTCTTCAGAATTTGTTTAGAAAACATGGTTTTGGAAGAAGATATATTTCTGATTGAAGAGAGTAATAAATTAATTTTTTACTAAAAATAGTTTATAAATTATTTTAAGTAAATAATATTGTAAAAATTGTAGTATTACTTTAAATTAACATAAATAGACAGAATATATGAAAATTAATGATTTTTAGTGATGGATTATAATATTCTATAATCAGAAACATAATTATAAATAATCCTGATAAAAAACGAGACTATAAATAAAATCCTTACCAATTTTGAAACATTTAATCAAAATACCCATGAAGGAATATTATTAAATGGAAGATAAAATATAATTATGTCAAAAAAATCTATTATATTACATGAAAAGGGGGTGTATATACACATCATGAAATAATACAGGTGTATGAAATAACATACATATCAAAGAATGAAAAAATGAGACAAAAGCCCCATATCTTAAGTATTGAATTTCATCTAACAAATCAAAACATACTATAAAACAATTATAAGTTTATTATACATATATTCTATAACCATATGAGATTTTATTATTACTTTTTGTTAGATATTTATTAAAAATTTCATGTTAATGTTATGTTTTGGGTAATAACTAATTTTTTTAAATGTTTTGATTTGTAATTTTTTTGTCCTATTAATTTTATCATGGTTTTATCATATCCAAAAAATTTAACAAGGTATAAATATCACATATATTCAATACACATGCATATATTTTATTCCATAAAATTTAGTGATATAAAATGAAATATACTTGTAATGGGGATGGTAGGTCATACATTTGCATGTGAGATGTTTCTATTTTCATGTTGGATTGGAAAAAATAAAATAGAATGATATGTTATCAGTCCAAAATCGTTTTTATATTTTTTATGTCACATATTTTCATTAGAAAATTTTCTATTACCATCAATGAAAATAATTAATTAATCAAATCACTTCATTGGGTGTAGAGGTATAAGCGTTACACACGAGTGTTATGCTTTTCAAAAGGTTGTCGTTTGTGTTTTCAGAAGTGGAATCAGACTCTGAGGTGCTGATTCAGTACCTACATGGAAAATATGAGGTGCCATGGTGTTTTAATTACCTATTTCTTGGATGAACCTTGGAGATCTCTAATTGATATGTGATTCTTCATATTCCAAGGGTTTCTAACTTTATCGTGAATGCACTTTCTCGGGGGAGTAGTCAAGAAGAACCATTTTTGGTTTTTTCTAGAGTGGGTTTATTACATTGGGAATGTATTGGTTTTTTTATAGGGGATGAATTAGGGCTTAATAAATTTACAACTCCATGGATTATTGTAATATGAAATGTTCTCTCTTAATAAATAAAAAATTAATTTTCGATCCCATCACTTCGCGTCACGGTAGTCCATCGTACACATGAATAATTTTATAATATTCCCATGGAATAAAATGTAAAAATGTAATGTGTGATATAATAATTATATCAGTTTAATAATATCATGTATATAATATATAAATAATAAATCCATATTTATTTATATTTTTGAGAGGTGGAAGTGGAAAAAATAATCAAATCGGTTCATGAGGTGGTAGTCCACCATACACCAGAACGATGATTTTGTAACCCATTTGATAAAAGTGGAGATTGTAGTTGATAATTAACATAATATAAAAATATAATTATATATAATATAATTATTTCATTATATTATCATTTTATAACAATAATTGAAGTAGGAACATGATGAAATAAAACAAACATTCTTGTTGTTGATTGTTACCTCTTCTTTGAGAATCCCCCTTAGCTTTACACCAAAGCCTTGTTTTGTTTGATTTATGTCCAAAATAAGGTTTATAGTATGGGAAGGAATAATTTGGGAGTGGATTTTTTAGTTCTTGGGGGAACCAAAAGTGTTTTAATGTGTTAAGTGGAGAGGAGAAGGGGAGGCATTTTATAAGTGAGGTGAGTTGCAAAATTATATGTTTTTGAAAAAATTATTACACCCAATTTTTTTACATGTTTCAAGGATCCAATAATAATAAGGTATAAATATTAGAAGTTATAAGGACTAAATAAGTCTAGATAATGGCGTTTGGAATGTTTTGGGTTATTTTAAACTTTTATCTTTTTATTATACCCCTGGAAAATCCATTTTCACCTTAATCTCGATAAATAATTTTTATTGTTTTTACAATTAATTTTGGTAGAAAATAAATTTGAACTTATTATATAATATAAATTATGATTATTAAAAACCTATAATTATTTTTTAAAAACTAAATTCATATAAGGGAAAATTTTTAATTTAAAATTAACCCCACATATGAGAGTGTATTTTAAAGGAAATTTTTATAATAGTTTTAAAAGTATTATATCAAAATTCAATATGAAATTGATTCCAAAAACCCAAACTAGATTAATGTATATATAATTTAAATATGTTTACTTTAAAACCAATTAAAAATATAATTTAACATTATAAATAATTTAAATGAAAATATAGTTGTCAATTAAAAATGTTTATTTTTCATTATTTATAAAAAACAGAATCTTTTCAGAAAAATATGAAAAATTCACCAAATATTATTATGAAATTATAGAATAAAAATAATGTTTAATTGATCATATTAATATTTAAAATGTTTTAGAAAGTAATCTTATAAATTTTCACAAAAGGAAACATAATTTGTTTTTAAGAAAATAGCATTTTCGAAAAATATAATGACATTATTGAAAATTAAGAACATTTTAATCAGTATGTTTCTTGTATATAAAATCATAACACATAATATATAAATTTTTTTTCCTAATATTCATATCACATAGTTTAACAACTAAGTTATAATGGTCATATCTTAATAAATATACTAATAATATATTGTTGTTTTGTTAAAACTCAGTATTGTGTGTAATATAAGTTAACCCATTTTACATATATCATAAGACAAAATTGGGTTTTCATGTTAAAAAAAATTAAATTTATGTTATATATTACAGAATAGTAACATGATATTTCATGTAACTTAGTATTAAATTAGTGTTTTATGTAACATAACCTATAAATTAAATTTAATGTATTTGAGAAAAAATAAAATTCATAAAAACACTGGGTGTTACATCACATATAATGGATATCTCACCAAGTGATACAACATATTTTTAAATACACATGTATATATCATGGAGTGATATATCACACATTAAACTATAATGTTGGAAATTTTGTTCATTTTTCCATTACTCTCCCACATTCACTATATCTATATAGAATTTATACATATTATAATATTGTGTTACATAATATGTTATAACTTGTGAGAAAATACTCACAAATATATTGAATATATTACTAAATATTTTGGATAAACTATGATAGAAAATATATCAATTTACAGAAAACATATTATACAAAAATTATATCCATATTGATATAACTATTATATGTAAATTTTATGGACATTATAGTATATATAATGATTACAAAATATTAATTTTTATCATAACCAATAAAAAGACCTCATTACTATCGAAGCTATAAAGGTATATAAAATGACATCCTTCAATCACATGTATCTATATATAATAATCTTTTAGATATATCTATATACAACAACAATATTCATACAATTACTATATTGATGATAACAAGTATGTACATGAGACATGAATCATGACTATTATATATAGACCTACTAATACATTATTAATTCATTGTGTTAAATTGACTAATATAGATTAATACATCAATTTTAAATCATTAAAATAGATGATCAAAAAATTTATAATTAAACTAAGTATGTCTATTCACTCCTTACATCCTACTCAATCAAAGTTAAAAATTTCATACTCATTATAGGTGAGTAAAATTTAAATCTTGGTTACTAAAATCCTACTAAATTATTTAAAAATCACCCAACCATACCTTAGTTAACACAACCTAAATGTTGGTATAAAAATGATAGAAATTTATAATGTTTCATATATATAAAAACTATTTAATCTTAAATACTTTGGATATCTATAAATCATGCATGACAAATTTACTAATAACATTATATAAAAAATTATTTTTAATACACTCAATTGTATAAATCCTGATGACAAGTCATAATTGTGTCTCATTAGTGAAATATATATCACTATATAAACCCATATCCATTATAATCTTAAAATTTCACCATAAAAATTAATTTCCATAATGATAATTGATTAGGGAAAAATATTATATTTCTTCTAAGGGGTTTTTATCATTCTACTCCTAGGTTATATGCATCACACATGAATTAGTGATAACATGTAAAATTAATTTTTATTCTAAATCATAAAATATTTTTCATATGCATGAACATTAATTATATGGATAGTTTCACAACATAAATACCAAACAAAACATATAAAAATGAGTTAATATTTTCATACGTTAATGTATGAGGGCCTTAAATAAAAATCATTTTTATACAATTATTATTTTTATAAGTAAAAATTATATATCAATATCTAAAACATTTTAAACAACCATGGACCCACAAGATGAATCATTAAATGAACCCTCCCACAAAACTCTTTAATGAGAAGGAATATTTTGAAAAATAGGTTTTTATAAGAGCTATATTAGTATAATTAATCCTTAGAAAGGTTCAAACCTTATGTTATTTGTATTTTCCATTAAAATTTGTTTGTGTAAAATATCTAATATCATGGTTTAATATTATTTAATTATCCGGAAAATAACTATGTATAATTGTTTCAGGTTTATTTATTCATTTTTGACCCCCAAAACATTTATAGTTAATGATATTAACCAAAATATAAACCCAATCTATAAGTTATTTTGTAGGTATCAGTAATGGAAATCTTATAATGAGTTTTTATTACTAATAAAGATAGATAATATATCTTATTTTCATTTAGAATACATTATGATAAAAATTATAAAATATATAGTGAAATTCACCATATTATGATTGAAATTTTAAGGAAGATAAAAATATTAGATCTAGTATAACATGGCAGACGTGAAAATTAAAATGACTCATATCATGTAATTTTTTTGATCTATAATTATATATCTTCTTAATTTTACCATGAAAAATTAATTTTTTTTAAATTTTTTAGGTGAATTATCATATATATCAACTGAAAATGAAATTCAATCTAACAAAAAAAATATGTACACAATATGTTTTATAAACAAAATTATTTTAATTTTCCCAACACATTATGAGATTAATTCATCCAATGTCTTTAAAAAACATTCGACTTCTTGGTTATCAATATGAATAAGTTAAAATTTTACACCCACTAGACTATTTAACAAAAAAAATACTTTGTAAGAAATATACTATGTAAAATCATAAAAATGTTTCAACCAAATATACTATATAAAATATAATTAGTCAAATTCCCGTGATAAACAATAAATCAGACATTTCCAAAATTAGTTTTGAAGAAAAATATCATATTTTACTTATAAATATTAATATTTTATGAATAAAAAATATAATATTTCTAATTCATATGTGATATATTATATTTTACAAAAAAAATTATCGAATTTTGTTTACCGTAAATGTAACCTAAACTAAAAAATAATATTATATAACTAATAATTATATGAAACAATTTCATATAGTAGGATAATAAACTTACAATTATCATAATTATTACTCATCTTGATCTTACTAAAGTATCTCAATACTATTATAAATTTGATTATATACATTTTTGTAAACACATTATAGATTTTTATTTTTAAAAACATGTAACACCACTTGAAATAATTCTAATTAAAAAAATATACATTAATATATAATTATAAAAAATTGATCCTTTAATAACTCATAATTTTGACTTTAAGATAAATTATTTAATTTTTTACATTCTGATAAAATTTTAGGTTTATATTGTTTGTAAATTATGAAAAAATATTACATATGAAACTCTTATAGTATAAAGAGGACACTTGAATTTAATACCTATTTCCTCAGAAAAATAGGATTATTAACATTAAAACTCATAGTATACTAAAAAATTATTCTATTATTTTATGATGAATAATCATAGTGAATATATACACCATTCTATAGTTATTTCTCATATATAAGCCCTATTAAACATATTGGTATTTGTGTGATGAGTACAAACATCTCTGTATGGTATAATAAAAGAAGCGAACATGTAATCCCATTTTGAAAATAATTACATCCCAAAAAAAATTATTTATTAATATAATTATCCTTGAACTAAAAATAATAATTTAATTAATGTACTTCACATCAAAAATATTTTTATACAACATATAAAATGAAATGTTAAAAGAAAAATAATTTTCTTGAGGGTTTTTCTGTAACAAAGGGTAATCATTGAAATATTTTTTTAAAAAGAATACTTTTCACACATAAAAGGGATGAAAATTTTAATTTAAACATAATAACATTTTCATTCCTTGTAAAATCAATATAATTCATATAATTATCATATTAACGAATAAAATAGTCATGTAGGTATCAGGGGGAGTCATCTTCATATCTATCTTATAATCACTCTCATAAGAACCTTGAAAAATGGTATTACCTACTATATTAATTCCAATATATATTCCCCAAAGAAAAATAATAATTAAAAATGCATTGGATAGATATAATAGAGTTTACTATAATTTTGAACATTTTATAGGGACCATAATATACAGAAATCACATTAAATATTGAATTTTACTTCACAAATCCCATAAATTATTCTATTTAACATTTATAGAGAATCAGTTACAGGCATCATATAAAAATAAGGATAATAATAAATTTTCATCAGAAATTAATAAAAGAAAAATGTAATATAACAATGGGAAAACATATTTTCATTATTAAATATAAAAAATTACAATGGAATAATCTTAAATAATAATAGCTATGATGGTGGGAAATCCACTCTTTCTGTACATGATAGAAAAATATTCCATTCACACTTTTAAAAAAATGTTGAAAATAACCATTGTGAAAAATGGTAAAAGAATTATTTTCAAACATTATTAACAATTGTATAATATTTTTTAATATTATTTTAAACATTCATATCAATATATTAATAACATATCTGAAATGTATATTGAGCATGGATATGGTGGAAAAAGAGAAGAAAAATAATAATGTTTTAAAGAATAGTCCTTTACCTGAAGTTATACTCACCACATTCATACTTGATCTATTGCATATTAAACATATTTCAATTTTTTACTTGATTAATTTGATTTTTCGTGTTTATTAATTTATTATTGTCAACTTTATATTATTTATTACCGTGTTTTATGAAGTTATTAAATCATATAAGTTCATATGGAATGTTTTGAGGATGTATAGTTCCTAATAGAAATATAACATTGGTATGATGGATATTATAAAATATATAGTTTTTAAATAATCTATATAATATAAAATATAAAATGAATATTCTAATTATACATTAAATATAATTTTATAACAATTCATGAATGTTAGACCTAGAAAACATGTCACATCACTTCATTGAGGTGGTATTTCAAATAATTATCATTTTAAAATAGATGTAATGGAAAGAAGATAACTAATGTAATATCTCTAAAAAATAATAATTATACCAGGAGTATCATATATATTCATTAAAAAATCATTATAAGAATCCCTATTTTGTTGGGTTGAAAAATAAAACACATCACTTAATATAGTTGGTAGTGTTTTTAAGGTTTGTTCCATAAAAATAATAATATTTTCGAATATATAATATACAAAAATTATCATATCATTATGGTAATAGAATATTTTCAGGAGTTAGAATAAGAAAGAAATATAAAAACACCCAGTTAAAATATATATCTCTTATTTTGAAAACTTTATTTGGATTACACCTTAAGCCCTACAGGTTGGTGTTTTGGTGAAACCATCACCTCTAACATGGGCTTTGGAATGTTAGAAAGGTATTTATTTTGGTATTTATAATGATAAATTTCTTTACGTTTGTGAATATGAGAGGATATGAGGTGCCATTTATAAGTAAGGGGATTATCACTCTTGTAAATTTTCAATGTTTTCAAATATTATAAAGTATTATTACTAGAAAAGTATAAATTAATCTACAACATTTGAAATATAATATGATAAGTGTATAAATTATCTCATATAATAGAATTTATGATGTGATTTGTATGTTCTTATCACTTAATTTTAACCTCAATTATCCTATTTTACCCTTTACTGAGGTGATAAACTTTTACCATTATTACACTTCATTATGACCAAAGTATTACTTAAACTTAATAAATAAGATTAAATATGATTATTAAAACTATTTAATTATTTTTAAATTTTCAATTCATATAAAGTTAAAATAATAATTTTGTTTTATGTTTATAAAATGAAATGATAAATTGTTTTCTATAAAAATGTGTTTTTATGCATAAAAATGATATTATGCAATAATAAACTATAATTCAAGTACATTTTCATTAATTGGATTATTTTCAATAAAAGGGGATTTATTTTAATTTAAAAAAAAATCCAAAAATATAATTTTAGTTTTTCAATACATAAAAATAAATGATACTTTTTTATAAAAAATTGGAATTTTTAACAATTCAAAAAAATATTTTCAGAGAAATCTTTAATATTCTCCCAAAACTCCCAAAAAATTCTATATTTTAATATTTTTATTTATTTAATTATTTTAATTAACTTCTTCCAATTAAATGGTGATCTAGGTTAAATTTTTAATCTTTTTTAATTTTATCCCTAGCGCACAATATGCGCATAATAAGATGAAACCATGTGCATACTGTGAAAATGTATATTTATCTTGATATATCCAAAATAAATGGTAGAAATACAGTTATATAATTATGAATCCTTCCCATGAGGGGTGTTATATACCCTTTAATAAGAGGCACATGGTTAGTGTATGGTTTTGATAACCATGTAACCAAACCACGCATAATGTTCGGTGACATGAAAATTAGATTTTTACTAAAATACCCCATAACTTTTTTACTTTAAAACTCTTTCTTACTCAACCATATATCCTAATTATTTGATATTTACCCTCTCCCTTAATGCATGATGTAACTAGTGGATGATCCCACTCTATATCATATGACTCCCTCTCCTCCATCCTCCCCTCCTCTAATTATTTTGTTGAATCGGTCCTACATAAGGGATTCCTCTCATATTTGTGATCCTTCCTCTTCTTTGTTCTTCCTCCTATCTTCTTACCCCTCACTGAATACATGTGAGGTCAAACCCATGAAATATTTTTAATACAGTTTTTCTATTGAACTGATTTTATTAAGTAATTATAGATTTTTTGGTTTCCTCTCGGTCATTTTTGGTTCCTTAGACCTTATAATGGTGGTTTTAGGAACTAGTTATCGACAACAACATGTTCTAGGTATGTTTCCCATTGTATTAAGCCAAAAAAAATTGGAATCATAATTTATTGTATTTTTTCTGACTTATTATGATATTAAATATTAATATATCATTTTATTGACGTTTATTTGGATTTATTTTTTTGTTTTGACGTGATTCCCATGAAATGAGACGGTTTTACATTTTATTTCAATGATAGAAATTTGTTTAATTAAATAAAACACACCGATTGATCAATTAAAATATTGTTTTAAAATTGAAAATAATTTATAATATTTTAAATGATTTATTTGGTTTCATGTGGATTCTCAAATTGATACTTTTTACATGATTTTTTGAGTAATTAATGGAAATTAAAAGCAATTATTTAGTTTTTTAAAACTAGTTTTGAATAAAGGGATGAATTTTGAAGTTTAATTTTTCATCTTAATTGGTTGTACTAACACTCATGGGTATATATATATATATCTATATGTGTGTCTGTGAGTTTACCAATTCAAAAAAGAGTGTGTAATTTTTTACAACATAAATATATATATATTCACATATATATATATATGTTTGTGTGAATGCATTTGAATACTACAATATAAGGGTATTTCAGAAATATAATTTAATAATCAATTTAGAATTCAAAATAGTTTTAAAGTGGTTTTCAAAAATATGATTTAAAATCCCATTTGGAATGGTTTAAAATCCTTTTGGTTTTCTATAATGAATTTTTTAACTAATTAAATCTATAATATCATAGTTTTGATGGTTAAATTATATCAATTATTATTTCCTAAAAATTTTACTTGAATTTCATGATAAATTCGGTTTAAAGAGGCAAGATCATTTTTAATCAGTGAAATGAATTTAAATGGGTCAATGAAAGGAAAATTATTTTGAATGGATGGTAGTTTTTTATTGAAATTGATAAATTGCATGGGAATATGAGTATCTAAGAGGGAAGAATTGATTATTTATCACTTGTAATTTTTCCACTTTACAAACTAAATCAAACTATAATAATCGGATGGTGTTATCGATGTGTGACAACACCCCACTAGGGAATGAAATTCACTACATAGTAGGTTAATTATATTTCATGAAATGTATAGGTGACACCATTCCACCAGGATAAGGCATTTACACCTTAGTAGAAGACCACTAGGCTAAGGAATGCACTACAAAGTAGACTTGGATATGGTGTCATGGATGGATTCTAGGATTCCAATATTCTATGAAATATCTTCCTTATTTGTTGTAAAAGAATTGAATATTTATAGCATTAGATCATAATATTGATAAACTAATATAGGATTCCCACTGATCATAGATTACCAATGGATTTTACCCATGATTATTGTTTATGGAATGGTTATTTTATGCAACATTCCATTATAAAATTATTAATGTATAAAATCTATTTTATTTACAATTATTAAATAATATCATTGGATATCATTATGTAAATTATTTAATCATGAATTATGATTTAATTTTCTCTTTAAAATATTTAATTTTTTATCTAAAAAGTTATTTTTTTCTAAATTTATTTTGAAATGGTTTTTGAAGTAGTTTTTAATAAAAGTTGTTGAGTTTGATAAAAGGTTTCTTAATAATTTTTTTCATTTATAGTTCATAAAATAGAATTTCTATGAACTAAAATTATATCTTTATATAATCATTATGGAGACATATTTTTACGTACTCTATTATAAAATTACTTGAGATGGAAACTTTATTTAAGGAATTTTAATGAGGTTCAGTTTTCATTAGAATTTGTAATGATTTTTTTATTCTTATCATTATAATTTAAATTTTAAGTTTTGGATAGTTTATACCACTCATGGATCATTTATGTTTTTTAACTATAATGTAATGTGACTTGTATTATCCCATAGGGGTATGCCAATATTTATTTTATTTTACGTTATCTCATCACCCATGTAGAAATTTTACTGCATTACACCATTGATGGTATACTATTATTATAGATTCTTAGGATATTCATTTGGTGGTTGTAATTTTTGTATGGGATGGAGTCTAGAGAGAGTAGAATGATTTTTATATTAATTTTTTTTATCTGCTATATCCTACTATTTTTCTCATATTCGATTTTTCATGGATTCTGGACCTATGGATGGGTAAAAAAATATTATGTAAGATTTGTGTTATTTATTTTAATCTAATTTAAGGGATAAATAATTCCTAAGGTTTTTTATTGATTCCCAGGAACATCTTTACTACACATGGGGGTCAGTAATGCCCCATGGGTGTATCGAGGTCTAACCCGAACATCTAATAATGGATTGATATAGATGTGTCCATTAATAAATGATATAAGTCACTTGTTTTTATAATTAAATTTTTTAATTGGACGTGTTTGGTAGATGAAATAAAAACTATTGGAATTAGATAGGTAGGAGTGAGAAGAGTGTCATTAGATCTTACTTGTCTCAAAACACACAATTATATGGGAAGTTGGGTTAAGATTTTTTTTGAGTTTCTTCATTTATTTACAGTATTTTATAAGGATTTGGTGGGGGGGGGGGAATTATAATTAATGGGGACTTGTGGTACCTAGTGAAATTTGTGGTCCTAGAAAGCCATATAGAGCTTAAATACATGGTCATGATTGGATTTTTCCAAAAACTGTGGATATTGGAATATTGTTTACCAACCAATCATTCAATTAATACATGGTCACCAATCCATACTAAATTTTACACTATCTTAACTTTTATTTTAAATTTGTTTTTGATTCTGACATGTTGTGTCGTTTGGGTAATGTTTGGGATTTTTTATAAAAAATTGTTTTAATTTTATTTGGTTTTAATAAAACTAAATGTATTTTCCTAAATTAACTAAAAGACTATGTTTGTGTTTTGAAATTATATAAATGATTTTAAATGAAAAATAATGGGAAGTTTTTTTGGTAATTTATGTCCTTGTTTTTTAAAAGTGGGATTTTTTTTAAAGGTTAATTTTAAATAAACACCAATTTATATTGAATTTGGCCTCTTCATGAATTGAGAATGGTTTTGAAAAATGTTTTATAAATTGATTTTGTTAATTTTTATAAATAATGATATAGAATTTTATGGGATGATGTTTTAGGGTGCATTATATTTTATGATTTTTTAAAATCATGGTGAATCTAATGGTATTTCAAGTGAAAGATGTGGTTTTTGGAAATGAGAGTTTTTAATTCATGGTATTGGATATTATAGGCATGTTCATTTGTTTAATTTATATCTATTTGTTTCAAAGTCTATGTGATTGATTATTTTAATCTTAGGTCTTATGTTAATTGTCCTTGGACACCAATAAAATTTTAGATGAAATGGGAAAGTGTAATTGTAGTGTAAAGCCTTACTTGTATTATATAGATATAAAAACACTTTAGTATGGTTATGATTATATATTTTTAATTTTTTCATTCTAAGAATATAGTAGGGTAATGTTTTGGGTGGATCCTTATTTGGATTTACCTTTGGGATTTAACTTATTTTTCCTCAAAGAAATGTCTATTTTGATGGGGGAGGTTCCCACTTTGATGTGAGTTTAGTATAATTATGAGGTTCTTCCTCTTATGTCATGTGGATGGGGTTGATAGGGTGAGCATGTGAGTGAATAGAATGGGTGTTTTACTTTATTAGATTATTATGGTTCACCAATATTCTGGTTTTTAGAATATATTCCACAGGGTACTCTCCCTCTCTCTCTTCGAACTAAATATAGTGCCATGTTGTTTTTATTATGGTATGAATGTTTAAGGTATTCATAGACATGTCTTTCCTTGTCCTAACTATTTTGTCAAGATTTTACTTATTGGAGATCATGTTTTTCCTTTTTGAGGTGATTTATTATTATGAAATCTCTAGTTCTTATTACATCTCATGTGAATCATCCTTCAATTATTGAGTAATAATTTTTTCTTCCTTTGAGGGTGAGTGCTCATCTAGGAGAGTTGGCACATTAATGATATCATAATATCGTGTGGATACCACCATATGTGATCATTCTATGAGAATTATCTTTTTTTTCATATTTAGTTATATTTGATTGTGTGGGTGCCTTCTACATTTTGAAGAAACAATGATGTTTTGTTGGGATCCCTTGTCGTGGTACTCTCCCAACCACTCCCACACAAAGAAACATTGTTGGTCTTATATCTTCATTTAGGATTTGATATGTTTGTTAAAGATCAGTGACTGATTTTATATATGGTCTTCCCATAATTACCCTTTTGATTCAGGGTTATACTTGGGGTTTGAGGTGGTTATCTTTGGGGTATGGATTTTACCATTCTCAAACATAACATTTATTAGTTTAATGTAATTTTTATTTTTTTATGACAAAGGTATTAGATAATTTTGATATTTCTCATTTCAATATTTTTAGTGAAATAATTTATTTTTGATAGGGAATTTAGTTTCTCTTCATGCCTGTTATGTTTAGTTCTGGGTTAGGGGTTATACCTCTTTCCTAAGGAAATAACATTTTCGTCCGAGGATTTTGGGAGATAAAAATCATTACAACAGATAATTTTACCATAAAAAAACTGTCTCATGTCGACCAACCAGGGCCACCTGGCCAGTGGAAATACAAACATGATGACCCTATTCCCCCTTCAAAATTCAAGGGGATAGAGACAATATATAAGAATGAATAAAGGTAATTGGAGGCCTTAAACTAATTATCTATATGAGTACACACAATCATCTAAATAAAAATGTGTAGAGGAAAAATAAAAGGATGAAAATAATAGAGTCTAAAAATTCACATAATAACCTATAGGGAATAAATTAAATTTTGAAAATATAGATCCAAAGAATAAATTGAAAAAATATACACCCAAATAGAAATGAAGTTCCAACTTAATAAAAACTGTAAAAAAGGACAACTGAAGAGAAGATGACTATTGATCCTAAGGTCCTACCTCCGAAAATGAAAATGGACCCACTATGCTCCACCTATTTCAACGTGGATCTAACTATAATATTAATTAGACATGGAAAATAGGTGAAAATTATATTGATTATTGATTATATACATACCCAATATGACACCTCAAAAAAAAACAAAGGGAGAGATAAAGAGACACAATAGAATTCATCTCAAACCAAAACAACATAGAAATTAAACATTATGTATATATATTATTATAATTAAAAATAGAAGAGTCAGAAAGGGTATTTCTATCTGTATAGTAATTAGATAGATGATGAGTCTGCCTGCAGCTCCAAAGGTCTATCTTCAATACCCAAAATCTCACCTTTCTATATAATGATGTCATTTGGAGGAGCCACGCATTGAAACTTTAATCCAGAGTCTATGGGAAAAAATAACCAATATAGTTCCTTCTTTCTCGTTCTATAGGGGGTATCACTAATAATAAAAAGTATCCATTCCTTGGTATGAATGGGAGGTGATAATAAGTAGATATTGGACTTTTGCACTAGGTTGTCAGGGGGTATCACTCAGTAGATCATGAATCTATTCCATAGTGTATGGTGGTTTGCACTTTGAAAATAGGGGTCTGATTACCTAATGAATCTGGTGGGTTCTACAGAATACTTAGAGGAGTATGTAGGTACTACATGCAGGTGGGATAGGGGGGCTTATAACCCCATGCATCTCTCTAATGACACCGCCAGACAAATACTACCAGTCAAGCATCTCCTATAGAAGTGTCTTGCATGGAATATGACAACCCTTCTCTTTATTACACACTTAAACATGAGTTATTACATAAAATTCACTTGATACAATATATAATATCGAGATATATAGTGTCTCTGGGTTTTAAGATCTTTACATAACAACATAGATGATTAAATACGACATCTTTATTGAAAAAATCTTTTACATGTCCACTACATTCCCTCAAACTTTGCATTGCATGAGATAACCTGAGGTCATGCATGAAAAAGGGTGATCTATAAATCCTAGTAAAGGAATAAACATGGAATAACATGAGAAATATAGTACATGTTACACAATAGGCATATCAACGGATCACTAGAGAAACATTAACATAAAGGCATGATAAAGCATGATAATCATAATATAGAAATGTGGCAATAACATTTAACTTGATTTTAGCATGAGCGAAGACTCATTGAACATGGAGGATTTTAGCATGAGCGAAGACTCATTGAACATGGAGCATGAGTGAACCCTCATTTCACTTTAATTATCATTATTTAACCCTCATATCACATGACACATCATGATACTAATATTTACCCATTGCATTTGAGCACTATTAGGGTGCACCCTTCTAAAATATTTCATTCCACGCATAAGTGTGCCACATAAATCATGGAATCAATAAACATAATAAGTTATTCCATGATTAAGTAATGTGTAATAAATACACAAATGTACCTTTAAATATGTATATGTGTATAAAGTAGAATATCCTTGATAAAGACATGGGTATTGTATTCACTACCCAATGATCTTGGCTTAGAAAAACGCAGTGCAATTTCAGCAGCATAACAGCGTGACATAAAGATTCATGAAAATGGATTTTGGGAGATAATATTGTGTCTCATCATTTATATATATGAAATGGACAGTAAGGGGGTCATATATAAAAATTTCCCAACAAATGTAATGGAATTTAGATGCATAATACAAAAGAATTACTTGGATGTAAAAGAGGAGAGAGAAATCCCTCAAGGAATTTCATCATGGTAAAATGTGTACATGGGTGGAATTAATGAGAGAGAAAGGTGTCTCCCATCATATTAACATAAATATTATAGCATGGTGGAGGTGAAAAATTATTACCCAATATTTTTAATGGAAAACAAAAGAGCATAACAAATTAAATAAAATTGGACAATAGTGAGAAAGGAAGAAATCCCTTACTTGGATGTGTGATCCCAAAGGCTTGGTAGAGGCTTGAGAAAGGCTTGTTGGGAGCTTGGGGAACCTTGGTGGGATTATAGGGAGAGGAAAGAATAGGTTGGACGAACTTTAAAGGCTTTTAGTAAAGAGGAAGTGTGAGCTTGTGTGGGTTTATATAGGAAAGAAGAGGGAATTATTTATTATTTAGGTTTGGGTCAAAACATATTAAATTAATAAATTCCACAAACCAGCCCATGGTTTTTTCCCATGGATTTTGAAAAAGGGGAGTTGAAAAAAATATATCATAATTCCAATAGCTGAACATCTTAAAATATTTAGGGTGCTTATTTAGAGGTGAGTCACAATCTCAAAGAAAAAATTTAAAAAAGAAAAATGTTTTATAAGAATTGGAGGTCCCATTCAAGCTTTGTAAAATAAATCAAACAAAACAAAAATCACATTATTTTAATGTTAAAACATATATTGGCCGAACATATCATTTATATTATTTTATTACATCACTATTAGGTCATTATGATGTAATAAAAAAATTATACATTTAAACGATATTTTATTTTTACCCAAAAATTCAAATATCTCAAAAAATTATATAAACTTCATCATTGGATAATTTTGACATATTGATTCCAAAATTAATATTAATTTTAATTAAATAATTTTCTATATATTATAATTTTTACTTTTAAAATAAAAACCAACATTTATAAAAAATTCATGGGTCTTGACAAAAACAGCTTTCAACCCATAATAAAACTTAAAATTGAATTCATAAAGTTATATGATCATTCATATTTAATAAAAATTAATTTAATTATAATAATATTTTTTTTGCAATATTATTTAATTAAAAAGTCCATTAATTCATCAAAATAAATTTCTTAGTTGATTATTAACTAAAAATACTATTTGTGCTTTAGAAACTATTGACAACGTAAAAATAATAAAATGAATGAACATTCTGTATACAAAAAATAATTTACATAATCATTGTGCTAGGGTCTTGTTATATAACCCCTTATAACACCTGCATAATACTGAAGGGTATGGTGTGCGATGGTGACAGACTCTTGGGGTGGCTCAGATAACATCGCTCAGGTGGTAATCTCTATTAACTTCCATTTCTCCCATAGTCGGTTCTGCTCATGCTTAATATGTTCAAGCACAACTTGGGCTTGGTCAAGAGCGAATCCAAATGACACCAAACCCTTTTGAGATATGAGAAATGGGCTTCGTATGGGGAAAGTCTACTAGATTATTCCATCACTTCATTTGTCTGAGAAAATCGGATTTGATAAAGCCCTATATTTATACTAATCATGTGATCACAGTTCAACGACTATATTAGAAACGTTCAAATTTAATAAGGGTATTTTAAAAAATCCAAATCATAAAACCAAATAAGTTCACAAAACATTTTACATAATGAGATATTTAATTAAGTTAAATGAGTTTCCATTAATTAAAGTTTGGGTCTTTACAATATTCCCCCATTTAGAAATTTCACCCTTAAATTTCCATTTCCCACACTAAAACAGATGTGGGTAACTCTACTTCTTTACTTCCTCCGATTCGCATATCACTTCTTCAAACTTGTGGTTTCACCACAACACCTTGACGAGGGACATTGTCTTATTTCGTATAACATTCTATCTATGATTTAAGATCTTCACTGGTTGCTCCTCGCAAGAAAGAGCATCCTCTAACTGTACCAACTCTGAAGAGAGTAAATGTTAAGGGTATGGTATGTACTTCCTTATGAGGGATACATGAAAGACATCGTGTACTTTTTCCATTGTAGGTGGAAGTTCTAGTTGATATGCCACAACCCCGACACGATCATGAATCTCGAATGGGCCTATGTACCTTGGACATAACTTCCATTTATTTACAAACCTCATGACATTCTTCCACAGAGAAATGCATAGAAATACCACATCTACAAATTTATGCTCAAGGTCTTATTGACGATTATCTGCAGAACTATTCTGTCAACTCTGGACTACCTTGATATGATTATGAATGGGTTTCACCATCTCCCCCATCTCTTCGACCATTTATGGTCCTAGCAGCTTACGCTCACAGACTTCATCCAAAGACGCTGGGGTTATTCACCTTTTCCCATAAAGGGCTTCATATGGTTCCATTTGGATGCTGGAGTGGAAGCTGTTATTGTAAGAGAATTCAATCGGTGGAAGATGATAGTCCCATACTTCTTTGAATTCCATTGAGAAAGATCTCCACATTTCTTCAAGTGTTGGATAGTCTGCTAGGATTGTCCATGCGTTTGAGGAAGATAGGTCGTACAGAAGTTTAGTCCAGTATCCAGAGTATGTTGAAGAATCTTCCAAAACATTGAGGTGAATCTTGGATCTCGATATGATACAATAAATAGTGGTAGTTCATGGAGCCTTACCACTTCCCTTATATATATCTGTGATAGTCGATCCAATGAAAAATCCTCCCAAATAGTAATAAAGTGTGTAGACTTGGTAAGACGATCCACAACAACCCATATTGCATTGTTTCCTTTTTATGTCTTCAGATGACCAGTGACAATGTCCATGGTGATGTTCTCCCATTTCTAGGCTAGTATGGGTTATGTTTTCATCATCCCCTTAGACTTCCACCTCTCTTCCTACTCTTGATGACACACCAGATACTTTGATCTAAAGTCTGCAAATCTCCCTTTTCATATTATACCATCAAATGTTCTGTCAGAGATATTGATACATCTTTGTGGTCCCCAGGTGAATATAGAAGGTTGAGCTATGTGAGTCATCCAAAAGATCCTTCTTTATCTTTGGATCAGATGGTACACATAATTGTGACCCAAATCTCACAATTCCATCTTTTTTCAGCCACAAACTCTGAGTATTTTCCATTTCTGATAGCTTCCACCTTTTTTATAATTTCCACACCCTTTCTTTGAGCATCCATTATTTTCTCCAAAAGATACTGTTGATAAATCATTTTTGAAAGGATTGATGATGTTCCCATCTTTATGATTCCCATGTCCATCTATATCAAATCTAAGTAGATTGGATCATTCTCAACTCTCATCAATGATAGAATTGCTGGGTTCTTTCTACTTAGAGCATCTGCCACCTTGTTTGATTTCCCAGGGAGGTAATGGATTGAGCATTCAGAGTCTTTGATCATCTCTAACCATCTTTGTTGGTGCATGTTCATCTCTTTTTGTGTGAATATATACTTGAGGCTTTTTTGGTCCGTATAAATTTCACACTTCTCCCCAAAGAGATAATGCCTCCAAATTTTTAAAGTGAAAATCACCACATCAAACTCCAAATCATGTGTCGGATAATTCTACTCATGAACATTCAATTTCCCTAAAGCATAACCAATTAATTTTTCATTTTTCATCAACGCACAACCCATGCCCTTTTTCAAAGCATCACTGAATACCACAAAAATTTCTCCTCTTGTGAGTACAGTGAGGACAAGCATAGTGAAAAGACTTTTTTTCATCTTCTTGAAGCTTTCTTCACCTGAATGACTCCAAGAAAACTTTACTCTCTTTCGAGTTAGCTTGGTAAGAGGGTTGGATAATCATGATAAATTTCTCACAAATCATAGATAATATGTAGGTAATCCCTAAGAAACTATGAGATCTATTACTGATGTCGGCCTCGCCCATCCCTCTATTGTAGCTGTCTTGGAAGTATCCACAAATATCTCATTACTTATGATGATATGGCTTATTAATGAGACATACTTCAACTAGAACTCACACTTACTGTACTTTTCATAGAGCTTCTCCTTCCGCAAGGTCTCTAGTACAGTTCTTAGATGCTCCTCATGATCCTCCTTGGTTTGGGATTATATTATAATTTCATCTATAATGTCTACAAAAAATTTGTTGAGGTAATATCTAAAGACTCCATTCATCACTTCCATGAATATTGATGGAGAATTAGTGAGTCCAAAAGGAATTACTATAAAATCATAGTGCTCGTATCTTGTACCAAAAGTATTCTTGGGGATATCTTCCTTATTCACCCTTACTTGATAATATCCTGACCACATATCCTCCTTAGAGAATTATTTTGCTCCACGCAGCTGATAGAACAAGTCATCAATTTGTGGGAGTGGTTACTTTTTCTTTATCATGAACTTTTTAATCTCACGATTATCGATGCAAAGGTGCATTGATCCATCATTCTTCTTGATGAAGAGAACTAGTGCACCCCATGGTGAAGCACTTTGGCGTATAAACCCTTTATTCAAATTCCCTCGTAGTTGTTTCTTTAGCTCCTCAGGCTCCACAACAACCATTATATACAGAGTCCTGGATATTAGAAATACGCCAGGTATAAGTTCAATTGATAATTCAACATCTATTCTAGGAGGAAGACATGGCAATTCCTCGAGAAACACTTCGACGAATTCCCTCACAAGAGGCATGTCTTCAAGGATGGTTTCAAACTTGTACTTAATCATCTGAGCCAGATACGCATGTCCATAGGGTAGTAATATCCATTCCTGAGATGATGGAGCGAAAAAGATTCATCTTTCTACTTCCACTTGTATAGGATTGGGAGTCTATTCTCTATACGGTGAGTCATTTCCCTCTCACGGAAATTTATTTTGGCTCTATATAATGAAATCCAATCCATGTCGATAATTTCATCAAATTCTACCAGAGGGAGTATGATGAGGTTCTATGGGAAGTTCAATCCACAAATTATGATAGGGGAAGAGTTATATTCATGGGATTCAATGATTTCCCCATTTTCTGTACTCACCTACATCTTTACATCCATGTTTTGTTGTGGGGTTTGGAGTGTTATACAAACATTCAGGATATAAAAGAACGTGTAGAACCAAAATCAAAAAGTACGTTCGCTATTATGGAAGGAATTACTAGTGTACCTATCACCACTTTGTTGTCAAGGTTCAATTCGGCGGTAGTGATGGAAAAAGCTCGCCATTGCTGCCTTGGAGGTTGATGGTTTCCTCTAAAAACCCTTGGCTTTGGGAAATGATTTGCAAAGTTCCCCAGTTCTCTATTGTTGAAGAAATGAACAATTCATTGAGGGTCGAGCAGAGCATTCCTTTCCTCTATCGTAGCCACGAGTTGTTCTTACTGATTGTTAAAAACTAGGTTCCCCTCTCTTCAACACCTAAAGCATTTCCTCGACCTCTTTAGGAAATTTACGAGGTGCTTCTTTCCGCACCTTTGGAAAGTGGGGTGTTTTATCTTCTTAGGACCACTGGATTTATCCATCAGACTGCCAACATTGAATTCCACATTATACTTCTTATCCCCATGATACCCCTAATATTCTCTAATTTCTATTTCGACTTTGAGGGAACACTAGAGGATTTTCATATAGTTGTCGAAGTCATGGATCACCATCGCTTTCGGTATTCTAGATTTCATCCCACGAAAGAAACAATCAACTTAGAATTCTAGGGTAATGGAAAAGCCATAGGCATATCCTAAAATCCTTGTGAAGTTTTCCTCGTACGCTCCGATAGATTCTTCATCTTTTTCCTTGAAGGAAAGAAGTTCCTTTCAATCATATGTTGAAGAGTGCATGAAAAATATTTATTGAAAAATCTTCCAGAAATCCTTCCATTCTAGCACCTCGATCTCATCCTAAGTATTCATATTTTTGTTCAACTTCCACTATTGATCAGCTTCACCATCTATACGATAAGAAACCAGAAGAACCTTCCCTTTTTCAGAACATTGAAGGATGGAGAGGATCTTTTCATTGGAGTTGATCTATTGTTCAGAGATTGAGGGATCAAATGATCCATTAAAAGTAAGAGTCATTTTTCTCATGAATCTCTCGATATAGAATTTTTATTTCAATGGGGGAAGGGATTAATGTTCCTTTTGGCCCATGTTTCTAATCAAAGCTTGAGTTAACTGAGAGAGAAGACTGACAAAGTTCGCGATTCTGTCACGACCCCCTCCCACCAATGATGCCCCTCCTGAGCTAGAAATGGTGAAAGGGAGATAATGAACCCCGAGTCCCACCTCCAGTAGGCCCCGGGGTGGCGACTATCACCAAGGGTATGAGTTTTCACAAATATTGGAGGCATTAACCTTTTTATTTTATTTTTTTAGATCAGGAAATAGGACAAGTCAACCACCAAAAAGGAAAAGAAAAATTGTATAGAAATAATCCCAAACCAATCCCACATGAATGTTTAAATATTTCTGAAACAAGTTACAAGTACAAGAAAGCTCAAAAGTATAATATCAAAAGAAACAAGTACAGAAAACTGCAACAACTCCAACTTTCTTGACTAGTAGGGTCCCGCACGGCCCGGGTAGTCCTCCTAGAAACCTAAAAGTAAACGTAGGGTGAGCATACAAGTATACTATGTAGGGGTACCTAAAGCTCTCGTACACAAGTGGGGAGACATCCTAATATCCCATGAGAACAACAGAAGAATCCTAGCAAGGAATTATATCCACCCAACCTCACCAGCCACACTCACCAAAACACAATCACAATAGGTAGTAGTATATATGAACAAGAGTAATGGGTACCCCGCACCTTTTCCCCCCACTAGCTAGCTACTCTTCCTAATGACGAATGCCCTGACGCTACCACACTCTTCTCGCCCTCACACACCTGGGCCTCACAAACACGTATCCCGCCCGCACACACCTCGGCCTCACAACCACATATCCCGTCCACACACACCTGGGCCTCACATCCACGTATCCCGCCCGCACACACATGGGCCTCACAACCACGTATCCCGCTCGCGCACACCGGGCCTCACAACCACGTATCCCACCCGCCCACACCTGGACCTCACAACCATGTATCCCGCCCGCACACACCTCGGCCTCATCCCAAAGGTTCTTGGGAAATAGTAAAACCTACCCAAAGAGTCTTGGGCTAAACCACCCCAATTGAAACCTACCCGAAGTGTCTTGGGTGTAAGGTCGCGTCAAGCCATCATAGCCTAGGGAAGAAAGGGCAGGAATGATCTAGTAAGTAAGTAAGGTAAAACACCCTCTCCCATGAAATGGAAGTGTTCAGAACTACGTACACAACATGGGTGGGGTGCGATAAACACAAAGATATTGATATATATATATATATATATATACCAAACACTCATCCCAAACTATGGCTTCAAATTAGAGAACTGAGCACGTGCCTCGTCTCTAGTTCTACGAAGCATGCATACATCAAACAACCCCAACCGCATTTAGGATTTCATGTTTCAACAGAATTAGTTTATTAGTTCCTTAACTACTGGGAAACTATCCACAACTAACCACAATGGTCATTCGTAAAACATATCCTTTTTATCCACAAATCAAGTTAGGAAAACACAAGAAACACAACCAAGTCCTTCTTAACAACCAACCAACCCATTTATTATTATTCCATTTCATTACCAAGCCCCATAATTCATTAACTCTTACACTTTTATTTATCATTCACAACCCATAGTTCGTTCACATTCAATCCCATCCCTGCAGCCCCGCTGCCAACCACCATAACCACAACCACACCATACATCATCATCCCTTGATACCGTTCATCACAGCCCCGCTGCCCATCACTAACATAGTATTGACACCAACCCACAACCAAGCCAACCGCAGCCCCGTTACTTACTCGATCCACAACAACCCACAGAACACCACCTTCACATAAACAATCCCTAACAACACCAACATGTTCATTATTTCAGTTTAGTTCAACAGGGGTGATCACACAAGGGTTCCAAATTTTCATTTAATCAGCCAACTTTACGTGATTAACCAATTTCCACATTCCATGATGTTCCATCCAATGAGTTGGTCAAGAAAGATATGGAAACATTTAATTGAGCAAAAAAATTCTCCCAACAACCGTTATTTTCAGTAGGAATAATCCTCTTCAACTCACAACATAAAAACATTGGATATAATGGTAAACATAATAACTTCCCCATCCCCATTCTTTAACCAGTTATTATCTTCGTTAAACTAGTTCAAATGTGTTTTACATAAACAAGAGTAAACCCACCCCGCATGATGCAAAATTTAGAGAGATGAAGGTAAGATCCCTACCTCAACAGGTTCTGATCACAATGCTCCCCCGGATCAACTTTAGAAGATGTCCGTCGACGTCCGTCACTTCTGTCAAAACCTGGAAAAACCTCCTTGGGTGGATGCTGGGCAGGAAAGGGAAATGAATCCAGGCTCAGAATTTCTGCATCATCGTTACGATCCCGTGGCTGCTGATAGATCCTAAATTGGAGCTCGGACGAAGAAGTTACGGAAGAAAAAGGAGCCTTCAAGTCTCTTGGGAGAGCTCTGCTCAGAGGAAAGGGGAGGAGTGGGGTGTGTTGAAAATGAGGAGGGGACCCCTCCTTTTATAGGTGTGAAAAACAAAAGTATGTGGCGTGCACTTTATGGTACACGGCGTGTACTTGGCCATTTCACGAGGCCACCACGTGGCTTCCAACATGGCCTTCAACGCGGTACACGGCCGTTGACTGGTCAACACATTGGTTGAGGGTAACGCGTACGTTGTGAGGGACTACACGACATGTAGTATTGGCTACATGGAGTGTCCTCATTTATTTCACACGGTGAGGACACGACCCCCACATGGAACACAGCCATTGACTGGTCAACACACGGGTTGAGGGTAACGAGTACACATGGAGGTACTACACGACGTGTAGTTTTGGGTACACAGCGTGTACCCAATTATTTCACATGGTAAGGACACAACCTTCAACATGGGGTATACTAGACGAGGGGGTACATGGCATGTACTCACACTACACGGTGTGTAGTTTCAAAATTCTGAAAAGTGTGGGAAAAGTCCATTTTACCCTCCAGAACACTTCAAGAACCTTTTTTTGACAAAGGAATGGGCCGGAGAGGTCTGTTCCATTACAGATTCCCACTCCCATCAGATTGGTAATCTCATTAGAATAATAATCACATTGATTTTCACATCGTTTTTTTGCTCAAGTCCTCCTATTACTGGTCATTGGCTGGAATAAAAGGAAAGTTAGGGGTAACACAAAAATGGTAATCCAAAGCCAAAATGGATGACATATACATTACATTTGTTTCCTTAAAATGTTAATCTATAGGCCAAAATATATGTTATACATGATCTACATTTCAACATTTATTCGTAGGGGCATTTTTCCCTTAATAATGGTCCAAAATAGGCTTGTGAATTTACCAATTCATTTCCCAAGGAGTTTAGTAACCAAGACTACAGCAATGCCCATTATCATGCACCATTTCTCATTTGAGTCTATCTCAAAGAGGTGATTTTAGGTTTTAACCCTAGGATACATCTATGTCAGAGCCTCCTCTACCTACTCGTATCCATATTGGGATTTATTTTTTTGATAAAACACTTACTCAATACTCACCAATACTTAGGGATATTTTTATTATAATTATTCTTATCTCTAAGTCTTTATTAGGGTTTTCTAATCCTAATCCCAAAAATAACTAAACCTATACTTTGATACCAACTATAACAACCCTTCTCTTTATTACACATTGAAACAAGATTTGTTACATAAACATCACTTGATACAAAAAATAAGACTGAGAGGTCTAGTGTCTTTGGGGCTTAGAATATTTACATAACAACTTAGAACATGAAATATAACATCTTTATTGAAAAGTTTCTTTACATGAACACTACATTCCCTCGTACTTAGCAATACATAGGATAACCTGAGGACATGCATGAAAAAAGGGTGATCTATAAAGCCCAGTAAGGGAATAAACATGAAATAACATGAGGAATATAGTGCATGTTAGACAATAGGGATATCAATGGAGAACATGAGGAACATTAACATAAATTCATGATATAGAACGATAATCTTAATATTGAAATGTGGAAACAACTTTTAACAAAATTTTAGCATGATCCAAGGCTCATTGAAAATGGGTCATGATTAAACCCTCATTTATCTTGAATTAGAATGAGTAATCCCCGAAAAAACTCCTTCTGTAAAAGCTGGGAAGGAAAGGACAATGGATCCAAGCTTATATGTTCCGCCTCGTTGTTACGATCCCGTGGCCACTGACAGATAGTAAATCGGAGATCAGACGAAATATTACGAAAGAAAAATGAGACTTCGAGTCTCTTGGGAGAGCTCTGCTCAGAGGAAAGGGGAGGAGAGGGGTGTGTTGAAATGGAGAAGGGGACCTCTCCTTTTATAGGCGTGAAAAACAAAAGTACACAGCGTGTACTTTATGGTACACGACGTGTACTTGGCCATTTCATGCCGCCACCATGCGGCTTCCAACACGCCCTTCAACGCGGTATGCGGCTGTTGACTGGTCAACACACGGTTTGAGGGTAACACATACGCGGGGGGAGGGGGGGGACTACATGGCGTGTAGTATTGGCTACACTGTGTGTACACATTTACTTCACACGGTAAGGACATGTCTCCCACACAGCACACGTCCATCGACCGGTCAACACATGGTTTGAGGGTAACACGTATGCGGGGAGGGACTACACGGCGTGTAGTTTGGGGTACACGGCGTGTACACAATTATTTTACACGGTAAGGACATGGCCTTCAACACAGGGTATACCCAGCGAGGGGGTACATGGCGTGTACTCACACTACACATCGTGTAGTTTCAAAATTCTAAAAGTGTGGGAAAAGTTTATTTTACCCTTCAGAACACTTCAAGACCCTCTTTTTGACAAAGGAATGGACCAGAGTGGTCCAGGCCATTACATCAGATACCTCTTAAAACATTATCGACCCTGAGAATTCAAAAGCCAACCCAGAGTAACCCAAAAAGATACCTCTTAGGGCCCTTGTTATAACAGGAACCCAACCATCAACCCTAATTATTGGTGTTCAAAATTCATTCTCGTATGTCAAGATATTATCCGTTTTAGGCGGCACTGACTCGCGTGCATAGGTTTAATCACATCCTCATTAATGTGTCTCAATTAAGAATATGGTCTTCCCACTTCCATACATCAGGATTTTTCAACTCACTCTACCCCCAACACCGCACAACACACCCACTGCCCAAACATGTGGTTTGGGGAAAATTTCTTTTCCTATGTCGAGATATTATCCACTTTAGGCGGCACTGACTCGCCTACACGGGTTCAATCTCATCCACATTAATGCGTCTTTATTAAGGATTAGGTTTTTTCCTTCCCCACATGCCTAGACATGTTACACACTTATAGAGAACAAGGAAACAAAAGATCTCATAACCGACAATCTATGCATTCCATATATCAAACGTACAAGGTATAACATAAAAAAAAGCTCAGAAGAACAATGTAATCACAATTCAAAACAACTCTGGGTACTAAGCATGCATCTAGGTCTCCCTCTCCCAAGTACTGTCCTTGAGGCCGCTATGCCTCCACAACACACGAACCAAGGTAATGGTTCATCCACAAAGCACCTTTTCTTTACGATCTTCGATTCTGACTGGTTGTTCCTTGAAGTTCGCGTCCTCTCCCATATCTAACTCTCCCCAGTGGATAACGTGAGACTCGTCGTGTATGTACCAAAGAACCTGGGAGACGTGGAAGATGTGATGAACCTTCTCACACTGAGGTGGAAGGGCTAGCTGATATGCCAACTCTCTGACTCGCTTCAGCACCTCAAAAGGTCTGATGAACCTAGGTGAGAGCTTGATACCTTTCCCCAACCTCCGCTGACCCCATTGAGGGGAAACATTCAATAACACATGATCTCCCACATCAAACTCCAAGTGCCTACTCTGACGATCAACATAAGACTTATGTCAATCCTGATCTGCCTTCATCCTTTCACGCACAAGCTAGATTTCTCTGTGGTGCTCTTCACTACTTCTGGCCCAAGAGCACCAGTCTCACCAACCTCTCCCCAGCAAATGGGTGATCGACATGGTCTTCCATACAAAGCCTCAAACAGTGCCATGCCAATAGTAGAGTGGAAGTTGTTGTTGTAGGAAAACACTACTAAAGGCAAGTGTCATACCCATGACCCTCTGAAATCCAGAACGCATGCTCGCATCATGTCCTACAATGTTTATATAGTCCACTCTATCTAACCATCAGTCTGGTGGTGGAAAGCAGTGCTAAGGCATAGATGGGTGCCAAAATCATGCTGTAACCCCCTCCAAACTCGTGAGGTAAACCGAGTATCCCGATCTGAGACGATAGTCATCAGAACTCCACGCAAACAAACCACCTCGTCTACGTACCTCTATGATAAGGTACTCACCAGGCCCGACTCCTTAATTGCTAAGAAGTGAGCTGATTTCATCAAACGATCCACCACTACCCAGATATCATCAGAACCACCCTGAGCTCTAGGTAGTCAAATGACGATGTCCATTGATATGTCATCCCACTTCCACTCGGGGACATCTATAGGATGTAACAAACCACTAAGAACACGGTGTTCATCCTTCACGTACTGACACACTAGGCATTTAGCCATAAACTTCACCACTTCCCGTTTCACCCCGAGCCACCAAAACTATTCCCTCAGGACTCGGTACATTTTTAAAACTCATGGATGTACCACCAAGTCAAAGCTATGGAACTCATGCAGAACGCCCTCACGCATTGCCTACGGAACAGACAACCATCCATGGAAAAGCATCTGATGTCGGCTGTCCTCTGACCATCCCTCTGGAGCGTTTCCCTGATCGACACGACCCCGCATTACTTCTACATCGGATTCCCCCGACTGAGACTATTCCACCTGCTGCAACAAGGAGGACTGCACCGTCATTTGAAACAAAAAGCCTCTAACACCTTCTACCCTGGCATCCAAGTTCAAGGAATCCAACTCTCCCATCGCTTTCCAAGCTTCAGTGGATTCCTGAACCACTTCCTTAAGTGACTTCCTGCTCAGGGCATCAGCCACAACGTTTCCCTTACCTTCAGTGTAAGATATCTCGAAGTCATAGTCTTAGAGAAACTCAACCCATCTTCACTGCCGCCTGTTCAAGTCACGCTGAGAGATGATATAACATAGGCTCTTGTGATATGAGAAGACCACAAAGGGCTCCCCAAAGAGGTAATGTCGCCACAACTTTAGTGAAAACACTACTACTGCAAGCTCCAGGTGATGGGTGGCATAATTACGCTCGTGAGGGCGTAACTGCCTAGACCCATAACAGATCACTCCATCTCCATCAGCACGCACCCCTGACCAAGGCCAGAAGCATCAGAAAACACCTCATACAACAACCGTTCCTCTGGCAACCGGATTATGAGAGAACTAACCAAATTCTCTTTTGGGTAGTCAAAAGCCTTATGGCACTGCTCGCTCCATAGGAAGACCTGGTTATTCCTAGTCAAAGATGTCAATGGAGCAGCAACTCGAGAGAAGTCTGAAACGAGCCTGCGATAGTAACCTGCGAACCCCAGGAAACTACAAACCTCTACCAAACTCTTGGGTGCTGCGCAAGAAACAACTGCCTCCACCTTCGACGGGTCCAGTGACACTCCATGCTAAGACACCATGTGCCCAAGGAAGTTCACTTCTTGCATCAAGATCATACACATCGACAATTTCCCATAAAGCTGGTGGTGTCAAAGGACTTCCAAGACTTCCCTAAGATGCACAACATGCTCCTCCTCTAATCTTGAGTAGATCAGGATGTCATCGATAAAAACAATGAAGAACTGGTCCATAAACTCTCGGAAGACAAAGTTCATAAGTCCCATGAACATGTCCTGTGAATTTGTAACTCCAAATGGCATCACTACAAACTCTAAGTGCCTGTACCTGCACCTGAAATCCGTCATTGAGATGTCAATGTACTTCACCCTCAGCTGATGATATCCCGATCGTAGATCAATCTTTTAAAACCAACCTGCTCCCCTCAGCTGGTCGAAGAGATCCTCTATCCTTGGAAGGGGGTAACGGTTCTTGATTGTTACCTGGTTCAACCATCGATAGTCTATGCATAGCCTGAGGCCACAATCTGCATTTTTTATGAACAAAACTGGAGCACCCCACGATGACATGCTAGGTCGAACAAAACCCTTCTCTATCAGATCATCAATCTGAATCCGCAACTCCCACAACACCGAAGGTTCCATCCGATAAGGGGCCATCGAAATGGGACACGCAACAGGTTGTAAGTCTATCCCAAACTCAACATCACATCGGGGGGTAGAGACACAACCTCCTTGAGAAAAACATCGAGGAAGTCCCCAAAAACTTCTGGTACATCCACCATCTCTGTATCATCTGGAACCACTGATAACCCGCCTAACAAAGAATGGAGAGGCTCCACACACCGGCTTCCAACCTGATAGACCCTCTCACCAACAAAAGCTACACGCTGCCCATCCATGTCTGAGAACATGACTCTTCTCCTGAAGCAGTTGATAACAAAATTAAGAAAAAAAACCATTCGATGCCTATGTTGACATCATATGGCTGCATCTATAACAGAAGAAGATCCCCACTAGATAGATGTGGTCTCAACGTCAGCCCACATCCCCAGAAAA
The DNA here is from genome assembly GCA_963277665.1 of Viscum album. NCBI lineage: Eukaryota > Viridiplantae > Streptophyta > Magnoliopsida > Santalales > Viscaceae > Viscum > Viscum album. Next base: position 114,207,964 of record OY728156.1, on the reverse strand, counting down.
CACAATATACGCTGGTCTGGCCTCCAACTGGTGTACTCAGCACCAGTGGTACAGAATGTCTATCTACATCTAGTCCCAAAGCATGGGATAGAACAGGTGCAACAAAGGAGTGCGAAGCTTCTGAATTGAACAACGAAGAAATGAGAGTGCTGAACAAACAAATCATACCTCGCACCACCTCTGGTCCCGTTGAAGCTGGAAACTCTATTGCGTGAAATTGTCCACGCCCAGCTCCTCTGCCTCTCTGATGTCATCCACCTCCCCGACAATGCCCTGGTTGAGGTCCCTGAGGATCACCCTGAGGTCGGTCTCCTCCCGAAAGGTCTGCCCTTGGAGGAGAATGGTCCTGCTGCTATTGGAAGGGACTCACTGACAACTGGTGCTGCGGAGATGGACGCTGAACCTACCCACCTCCACCGTACTGAGCTCGGGTCGGGCACCAACTCTGAATTTTCCCAAAACCTCCACAGGAAAAACACTTTAGTCCTGGTCTCGTGGAAAAGGGACGAAGACCTAATGATCTGAACTAGAACTGCTGGGGCCTGCTTCCCACTGGCCTGAACCTAGAAGGTCCCATCGCAGGAGACCTGCTACTGACTGCCTTCCCCTTCAATGAACCTGGCTGAATCCTCTCACGTGGCACACCTCCCAGCAAGTGCATCCTCTCTACAACCTCTTCCTTCTTTTGTACCGCCAAGTACGACAGAAGGGTGAAGAGGGTGATAGCATATTGGAGTGAAGGACGACATGCCTCATCCAAACATCTCGCCTGAGACTCCTCATCCGGAAAGAGATCCGGAGAAAAGCGCAGGAGATCCTTGAACTTGATCCCCAGCTCTCATACTGACATACTCCCCTACTGAAGGGAGAGTTACTCATGCCACTTCTCTACCTTGATCATGGAAGAAAGGAATTCCTCTCGGAATTACTTCTAAAAGTCAGCCCATGAAACCACTGCCTCTATCCTCTCTCTGAGGTAGAGCGTCCACCACTGTCGCGCCGCACCTCTCAACTGACTGACTGTTATGGGAACCCAGTACTCACTCGGAGCACGGATCAAGGTAAAAGCGATCCGTAGCTCCTCAAAACACCCCTCCATCTCCATATCCGAAGTACTACCCTTGTACTTCTTGAGGTTCTACTGCTTGAAAGAATGAATATTCTTCTGCCAATGGATATCTTCCTCCTCTCGGTCAATCCTCAACTGATCGACCACCTGGATCTACTGGGCCTCAGCTATCTAAGTCACCCGGGGATGACGTCCAGGTGCCATAGCTGTATGGTAAACAATGATCGCCTAAGCCCATGTAGTAAAGAAATTTTATATGGTTTCATTTTATCATTTTATTCAATTTCTTCCCTAGAAAGCCCAAATCAAGTAAAAAAAATCATGATTATGAACATACCTTCCCTAGGGTCTCTACCCTGTAATCAATGTAGTCTCACTTGGCCATTCGGTAGGCTCAGATTCCTTGCATCGAATCACGGGGGGCCCTAAAATCCTGTGTCCTAGCTGGTCTTCCCTGGCCTATGTCACGCAACAAGATTAACAAACACTTTTTCCCTACCATCCCATGAAATCCTCACTGTGCCTAACTGCAGACTCCATCCTATCTTTCAGCCTACCTCTAATACCATTCTGTCACGACCCCCTCCCACAAATGATGCCCCTCCTGAGCTGGCATTGGTGAAAGGAAGATAATGACCCCCCGAGTTCCTCCTCCAGTAGGTTCCGGGGTGGCGACTAGCACCAAGGGTATGAGAATTCACAAATATGGGAGGCATTAACCTTTTTATTTTATTTTTTTAGATCGGTAAATATGACAATTCAACCACCAAAAATGAAAAGAACAAGTGTTTAGAAATAATCCCAAACCATTCCCACATGCATGTTTAAATAGTTCTTAAATAAGGTACAAGTACAAGAAATCTCAAAAGTACAATACCAAAAGAAGAAAGTACAGAAAACTGCAGCAACTCCACCTATCCCAACTAGTAGGGTCCCGCACGGCCCTGGTAGTCCTCCTGGAAACCAGAAAGTAAATGTAGGGTGAGCATAAAATTATACTCAGTAGGGAAACCTAAAGCTCTCGTGCACAAGTGGGGAGACATCCTAATGTCCCGTGAGAACAACAGAAGAAACCTAGCAAGGAATTCTATCCACCCAACCTCACCATCCACACTCACCAAAACACAATCACAATAGGTAGTAGTATATAAGAACAAGGGTAATGGGTACCCCGCACCTTTTCCCCCACTAGCTAGCTTCTCTTCCTAACGGCAAAAGTCTTGAAGCTACCACACTCTTCCCTCCCGCACACACCTGTGCCTCACAACCATGTTTCCCAACATCACACACCGGGGCCTCACAACCACATATCCTTCCCGCACACACCTGGGCCTCACAACCACGTATCCCGCCCCCACACCTGGGCCTCACAACCACGTATTCCGCCCGCACACACCTGGGCCTCACAACCACGTATCCCGCCCCCACACCTGGGCCTCACAACCACGTATTCCACCCGCACACACCTGGGCCTCACAACCACGTATCCCACCCGCCCACACCTGGGCCTCACAACCACGTATCCCGCCCGCACACACCTGGGCATCATCCCGAAGGTTCATGGAAAATAGTAAAACATGCCTGAAGACTCTTGGGCTAAACCACCCCAATCGAAACCTAAACAAAGAGTCTTGGGTGTAAGGTCGCCTCAAGCCATCACAACCTAGGATAGAAGGAGCAGTAAGGAGCTAGTAACTAATGGGAAAACACCCTCTCCCATGAAATGGGAGTGTTCGGCACTAAGTGCTCAACATGGGTGGGGTGCAATAAACACAAAGATACAGATATATATATATATATATATATATATATATATATATATATACCAAACACTCAGCCCAACCTATGGCTTCTAATCAGAGAACTGAGCATGTGCCTCGACACTACTACTATGAAGCATGCATACAACAAACAACCCCAACCCCATTTAGGTTTTCATGTTTCAACAGAATCAGTTTATTAGTTCCTTAACTACTGTGAAACTATCCACAACTAACCACAATGATCATTCGTAAAACATATCCCTTCCATCCACAAATCATGTTAGGGAAACACAAGCAACACAACCAAGTCCTTCTTAACAACCAACCAACCCATTGATTATTATTCCTCTTCATTACCAAGCCCTATCATTCATTAACTCTTACACTTTTATTTATTATTCACAACCCATAGTTTGTTCACATTCAAACCCATCCCTACAGCCCCGCTACCAACCACCATAACCACAACCACACCATACATCATCATCCCTTGATACCTTTCATCACAGCCCAGCTACCCGTCAATAACATAATATTCACACCAATCCACAACCAAGCCAACCGTATCCCCGCTAATTACTTGATCCACAAGAACCCAAAGGACACCCCCTTCACATAAACAAACCCCAACAACACCCACATGTTCATTATTTCAGTTTAGTTCAACCGGGGTGATCACACAAGGGTTCCAAATTTTCATTTAATCAGCCAAATTTATGTGATTAACCAATTTCCACATTCCATGAAGTTACATCCACAAAGACGATCTAGAAAGATAGGGAAACATTTAATTGTGCAAGAAAAGGCCCCCAATGACCGTTATTTCCAGTAAGCATAAGCCTCTTCAATTCACAACATAAAAACACAGGATATAAAGGTAAACATAACAACTTCCCCATCCCCATTCTTTAACCAGTTATTATCTTCGTTAAACTGGTTCAAATGTGCTTCATGTAAACAAGAGGAAACCCACCCTTCATGATACACAATTTAGAGAGATGAAGTTAAGATCCCTACCTCAACAGGTTCTAATCACAACGCTCCCCCGGATAAATTTTAGAAGATGTCCGTCGGTGTCCGCCACTTCTGTCAAAACCCTAAAAAACATTCTTGGGTGGAATCTAGGAAGGAAAGGACAACAAATCCAAGCTTAGAAGTTTAGTTTCGTCCTTACGATCTTGTGGCTGCTGACGGATTGTAAATCGGAGATCGGACAAAGAAGTTACGAAAGAGAAAGTAGCCTTCGAGTCTCTTGGGAGAGCTCTGCTCAGAGGAAAGGGGAGGAGAGTGGTGTGTTGAAAAGGAAGAGGGGACCCGTCATTTTATAGGCATGAAAAAAAAGTACACATCATGTACTTGGCCATTTCACGTGGCCACCACGTGGCTTCCAACATGGCCTTCAACGCGGTACGCGACCGTTAACTTGTCAACACACGGTTTGAGGGTAACGTGTACGCGAGGAGGGACTACGTGGCGTGTAGTACTGGCTACACAGCGTGTACTCATTTATTTCACATGGTAAGGACATGGCTCCCACACGGAACACGTCCGTTGACTGGTCAACACACTGTTTGAGGGTAACGCGTATGCGGGGAGGGACTACAGGGCATGTAGTTTTGGGTACACGGTGTGTACCCAATTATTTCACATGGTAAGGACACGGCCTTCAACACGGGGTATGCCCGGTGAGGGGGTACATGACATATACTCACACTACACGGCGTGTAGTTTCAAAATTCTGAAAAGTGTGGGAAAAGCCCATTTTACGCTCCAGAATACTTCAAGACCCTTTTTTTGACAAAGGAATAGGCCGGAGAGGTCCGAGCCATTACAGATTCCCACTCCCATCAGATTGGGAATCTCATTAGAATAATAATCACATTGATATTCACATCAATTGTTAGCTCGATTATTCCTATTATTGGACATTGGATGGAATAAAAGGAAATTTAGGGGTAACACATAAATGGTAATCCAAAGACAAAATGGATGACATATACATTACATTTGTTTCCTTAACATGTTAATCTATAGGCCACAATATATGTTATACATGATCTACATTTCAACATTTATTCTTAGGGGCATGTTTCCCTTAATAATGGTTCAAACTAAGCTTGTGAATTTACCAATGAATTTCCCAAGGAGTTTCTTAAACAAGACTGCAGCAAGGCCCATTGGCGTGCACCATTTCTTGTTTGAGTCTAGCTCAAAGAGGTTCTTTTAGGTTTTACCCCTTTGATACATCTATTCCAGAGCCTCCTCTACCTACTCGTATCCATATAAGGATTTATTTTCTTGATAAAACACTTTCTCAAGACTCACCAATACTTAGGGTTATTTTTATTATACTTATTCTTATCTCTATGTCTTTATTAGGGTTTTCTAATCCTAATCCCAAAAATAACTAAACCTATCATTTGATACCAACTATAACAACCCTTCTCTTTATTACACATTGAAACATGATTTATTACATAAACATAACTTGATACAACAAATAAGACTGAGCGGTTTAGTGTCTTTGGGGCTTAGGATATTTACATAACAACTTAGAACATGAAATATAACATCTTTATTGAAAACTTTCATTACATGACCACTAAATTCCCTCGTACTTAGAATTACATAGGATAACCTAAGGACATGCATGAAAAAGGGTGATCAATAAAGCCCATCAAAGGAATAAACATGAACTAACATGAGGAATATAGTACATGTTATACAATAGGAATATCAATGGAGCACATGAGGAACATTAACATATAGTCATGATAAAGCAAGATAATCTTAATATAGAAATGTGGAAACAACATTTAACAAAATTTTAGCATGATCCAAGGCTCATTTAAAATGGATCATGATTAAACCCTCATTTATCTTGAATTAGAATGAGTAAACCCTAATTTATTTTTATGTATCATGATACTAATCTTTACCCAATGCTTTGGAGCACTATTAGGGTGCACCCTTCTTAAACATTTCATTTCACGCATAAGTGTGCCACATGGATCATGGAATCCATAAACATAATAAGTTATTCCATGATTAAGTAATGTGGAATAAATACATGAAATTACCATTATATATGTATATGTGTACAAATGTTAATACCCTTGATAAAGACATGTGTATGGTATTTCATACACAATGATCTTGGCTCGAAAAAATGAGGTGCAATTTTGGTAGCATAACAGCATGATATAAAGATTCATCAAAATGGTTGAAGAGAAAGAAAAGGATGTCTCATTATATATACACGGAATGGACATTAATGGGGTTATATAGATACATGTACAAACAAATTCAATGGAATTTAGATGCGTAATAAAAAATAATTACTTGTTTGTAAAAGAGGAGATAAAAAACCATCAAGGAATTTCGGCATGGTAACAGGTGTATAGGAGAAGAATTCATGAGGGAAAAAGGGGTTTACCATCATCTAATAATAAATTGTAGATTATGGGGGCTGTTTAAAATTATACCCCAAAATTTTTAATTGAAAACAAAAGGGCCTAACAACTTAAAGAAAATTGGACACAAGTGAGAAATGAAGAAATCCCTTACTAGGAAGTTTGATCCCAAAGGCTTGGGAGAGGCCTGATAGAGGCTTCTTGGGAGCATGGGGAACCTTGGTAGGATTTTAGAGAGAGTAGGACAGAGGTTTGAAGAACTCCAAAGTCATTGAGTGAAGTGGAAGCAGGATCTTGGGTGGCTTTATATAGGAAAGGAGAGGGAATTCTTTATTATTTAGGTTTGGGTCACCACATATTAAACTAATCAATACCACAAACCAGCCCTCTATTTTCCACATTGTTTTTTCCAAAGGGGAGTGGGAAAAAATATTTTTTAAGGCCAATTCCCTATCTTATAAAAATATTCAGGGTGCTTAGGTGGAGTAGAGTCACACTTTCAAGGAAAAAAATTTAAAAAGACAAAATGTTTTATATGTCTTGGATGGTCCACTAAAGCTTTGTAAAATAAATAAAACAACCTAAAATCAAATTATTTTAATTATAAACCATATATTGGCCTGAAATATCACTTATAGTATTTTATTAAATCACTATTGGGTCATAATGATGTTATAAAACACACTATATATTTAAACGATATTTAATTTTTACCCAAAATTTCTACTGTCTCGGAAAATTATGAAAAATTCAACGTTGGATTATTTAGAAGTACTAAACCAAAAAATAATATTCATTTTATTTAAATAATATTCTAAATAAGTGAATTTTTACTTTTACAATAAAAACTGACATTTATTGAAAATTCATGTGTTTTGAAAAAAATGGATTTCAAACGATAATAAAAATTTCAATTACATTCATACAATTACATGATCATTTATATTTAATAAAAATTAATTTAATTTTAATAATACTTTATTAAAATATTATTTAATTCAAAAATCCATTAATTCATCAAAATAGATTTCATAGTTGAATATTAACTAAAAATACTATTTGTGCTTTTAAAACAATTTACAATGTAACAATAATAAAATGAATGCCCATTATTTATAAAAAAATAATGTACACAGTCATAGTGCTTGGGTATTTTTACATAACCCATTATACCACCTGCATAAGATCAATGGGTAAGGTGTTTGATGGTGATAGACTCTTGGGGTGGCTCGGATAACATCGCTTGGGTGGTAATCACTATTAACCTCCATTTCTCCTGTATTCAGTCCCGATCAAGCTTAATGTGTTCAAGCTTTGCTTGGTTATGGTCAAGAGTGAATACCAAGGACGCCACCTCCTTTCTGAGCTCTGAAAAATGGGATTCATATGGGGCAAGTCTACTGGATGAGGCCATCGCTTCCTTTGTCTGAGTAAATAAGATTTGTTAATGCCCAATATTTATACTAATCATGTGATTACTGTTCCAAGTCTATATTAGAAACATTTAAATTTTTAACAGTATTTCAAAAAATTAAAATAATAAAACCTAAGAAGTTCAATTTTTTTTACATAATGAGACATTTAATTATATCATGATGGATTTTTATTAATGAATGTTTGGGGCGTTACATGGAATACCTCACATCATATATCATGTTCTATAAAAAAAGGATACTATTTAATCCCATATGGAAGTCTACACATGATAGGCTACTCATGGTAAAAAATATGAGTCCCAAAGAAGGAAATACCAAAATGTAGAATTTCCATGGAGAATTAAATTATGTGTAAAAAGGGTCACACAATATGTGAAATCTCATAATTTCCTAGGAATGTTCTTCCGTGGAGGTGTATTAGGAAGAAACATTGTAATACATGGTGTTTACATGTGATACATTCCATGTATCATCATATTGGGGCCTTTCTGCTTTCTCCTAGCTTGTGATTGTGGATATTTGGCTACGACCATGTGTAGAGGCCAAGTATGAGAACTAAAATATGCTCAGGTACTCTTATTCATCCCTCTATGTTTTGTCACATCTATTATCATGCACTCATAGAGTACACATTAGTGTTCCAACATTGGGTCACATAATATGTAAAGTACACACATGGTGTGTGATCATAAACTTCACCCAAATACATAATTATCATATCAAGAGGACTACCCAACCTGAATTATTATAAACCACATACTTTTTAGTTAGGTGTTTTTACAGAAAACATAGTTTCTCTATACACATCCATGATTCGAAATTTCAACCAATGTTTTCACACTTCGACCATTAAAATAAACAAAAATCAAGGGGTAACATCACTTACCATCGAATCCTAGACTCTAATGGATGGAAATTTGGATTCTAATTTCTCATGTGGGAAAATGTGGCATGTTTACTACCTCTCCAGATCTATAATACATGGATCATCACCAAAATACGATATCTACGATAGAACCTCCAACCAACCATTGATCTATACATTCTTTGTGTAGACACAATTAGTCTGGGGGTTTTATCAAGATAAGAACAAACCTGAAAATGGAAAACCGTGACCCGTGAGCCAATAGATAAGAACAAGAAGAGGGGGAGCACAATAATGTGGTGAATCCATAATTGGATGATATGATCATGTCCAATGATCATACCGTGGGGAAACATGGGGTGAATCATGACATTATGAATAAGCATAAAAAATGGGCTCATGTGAAGACTATAAGTCTCTAGAAAAAGAAAGCATTTAATAAATCCATGTTTAAACATTATTCAAATGGAATAGACCACAATTAAATTACCATACCTTTATTATGGATTGATAATCAGTGAAGAATGTGTTCACTAGTGATGAATAAGACCCAATAAATTCCCCTTCTGCCTCTCAATTCACCTTGATCTACTCATTAATAGTATTTGATCCTAATACACCCATGAATAATTTCTATAAACCTCTCAAATAATCTCAGGGATATCTGGCTAACCCATGTAAAACATTATAATATGTATTTATAGAGGAAGTAATGGTTTAGAAAAATTAAATGATTTAATTAATTTACTTAACATACCTTACAACAGATTCATCAAACAAACGTTCGACATCGAGAAAATTTATGTTTCATTTAGGGGAAACCTCTCATTTTCAAATCAACCATGATATTATATTTCTCAAACAGCGTCCAAAAAATGGAAAAAAAATTAGAATTAAAATTATGAAAGTGTTATAAATATCTTTTTAATATTTTTAGTATATAAATTCAGAGGTCCTAATAGACCTAAACACCATGACTACATTGTGTATAAATATAGATATATGTATTTAAATATTAAAAGGAATAATTCTATAAAAATAGATACATTACATTCTTCCATCCATTATGGTTTTTACCCCAAAAGAAACATGATAAAAAATGGTGGGGAAGATAAGCCCATATCTAGCCCTCATAGTCCTAGGAGGTCTCCTGCACGCTCTTGTGCCACCAAAGAACATGAACCAATGGAATAGTCTATCCATACATGATACTCTCCTATTAATTCTTGATCGACATCAAATACTCTATGAAGGTATATCCATCCTCAATGTCTATCCCACTCCAGTTAATAATGTTCATATGGTCATGAACACATCAACTCAACTAGGACACATATAAGACATCATAAAATTTTCCCAACTTTAGGGGAAATGATATTATTTAAGAAACCCCTCCAACATTTCTTAGGATCATGAATTCCATAATAATCCATAATATCAACTTTACTTCTAGAAAAAACTTCTGTAACCTACATCACAGGAAGGTACTTTAGAAAACATGGTCTCCCTATGCGAACACCAAGAGTCTGTGATGTCGATCTATGTATGATTTTTGTCTGCTTTGTGTTATTCTTATATGCTCATTGATAACCTAAAACATCCCCATAATCACTTTCACCATCTCAGTACCAACAAGAGAAGTCTCTCCAACCTCAATCTATCACAAGAGTGACTTGATGGGTCTCCCATAAAGGTCCCCAAAAGTTTCCATAATAATAGTAGATTGATAAAAATTATAAAAAATGAATCTCTAACAATGTTAAGGGATACTCATAACTTTGGCTACAGTCTAACAAAAATATTCAACATATCCTTCAACAGCTAAATAGTATGCTTAGTATAGCCATCTATATGCGGGTTAAATTTTATAGTCAACCATAACTTTTCCCCAAAAGCTTCATAAAGGCCTCTTTAAAATCATTATATAAACTGAGCATCATAGCCATTGACATTAATCGAGGGTAATCCATTGATCCGATCGATCTCCCATACATATACTATTTAGATACTCTAAACAAAACACCTATTTCGGATGGTGAGAAAGTGCACCGACATTGTATGTAGGTAAACAATCACCTGATAGATTTATGGAATCTTAATGTATGTGGAAGAAATGTCGAAATTTCCCTTGAAATGAAATCCCATTTACACTCTAAGATATTAAGAGGCTGTGTCAAACTTACTGTAACATGGTTTTTAGAATAATAATTCTTACATGTGAGACACCGAGGAATAAATCAATCAATGTTTTACCACATTCCAGCCCAAAAAAACTAAAAAAATTGTTTTTTACATATTCAAGACAATGATATTTTTATCCAAATACGGAACTATGAAACTACTAAATCACCTCCTCTCATTGTGTGACTAGAACTAATATCTTTCTCTAAAAAAAGATGATGTACGCCCCTTCATTTAGAAAACCATCTGGTGCATCTCAGGAGTATGAGAACCCTAACCATTATTACACACTTAAAAATGATTTATTACATAAAAATCACTTGATATAGCATAGAATATTGAGAGTTATAGTGTCTTTGGGTTCTCGGATCTTTACATAACAGCTCAGAATATAAAATACAACATCATTATTGAAATCCTTTTTTACATGACCACTAAAATCTCTCATACATTTCATTGCATAGAATAACCTGAGGACATGCTTGAGAAATGGGTGAGCTATAAAGCCTAGTAAGGGAATACAAATGTGATAACAAGAATAATATAGTCTATGTTAGGAAATCGACATATCAATAGAGCACACGAGAAACATTAACATAAAGACATGATAAAGCATGATAATCTAAATATGGAAATGTGGAACCAACATTTAACATGATTTTAGCATGATCCAAGGCTCATTACACATGGATCATGAGTAAACCATCATTTCACTAGAATTATAATGATCAAACCCTAATTTCACTTGATGTATCATGGTACTTATCTTTACCCAATGCATTGGAGCGCTATCAGGGCTCACCCTTCTTAAACATTTCATTTCATGCATAAATGTGCCACATAGATCATATAACATGGATTCATTAAACCTCATCATTTATTCCACGATAAAGGAAATGTGTAATTCATAAATGAAACACTATAATAAATAAGTAAATGTGAATAAAGGTGAATACCCTTGATAGGGAAATGGGAATGGTATTCACTATACAATGACATTGGCTTGGAAAATCGCGGTGTGATTTCGGTAGCATAACAGCGTGACATAAGAATTCATAAAAATTGTAGATGAGAGATAAATGGGTGTCTGATCAGATGTACATGAAATGGATAGTAATAGTGTAATATAGATACATGTACTGACATATGTAATGGAATTTATATTCCCAATACAAAATAATAGCTTGAATGTAAATGAGGAGAGAGAGATTCCTTATAGAATTTCGGCATGGTGATAGGTGTACATGAGAGGAATATAATGAGAGAGAAAATGTAATATCATCATTAAAACATATAGAGGGAAGAATGGGGGAGGTGGGAAATCATACTCCAAAATTTATAATTGAGAAAAAAAGGGCATAACAACATAATGAAATTGAGATAGAAATGAGAAGAGAAGAAATCCCTTACTTGAAAGTGTGATCCCAAAGGCTTCAGAGAGACTTAAGAGAGGCTTATTGGGAGAATGAGGCACCTAGGGAAGATTATAGAGAGATTAGGTCAGGTGTTGGTCAGACGCCAATGGATTTTAGTGAATATGAATTAGTGTCTTGAGTGGGTTTATGTAGGAAACGAGAGGGAATTCTTTATTATTTAGGTTTGGGTCCCCACAGATTAAACTAATAAATACGATAAACCATCCCATGGTTTTCCCATGGTTTTTTACAAGGGGAGTGGAAAACAATATTTTATAAATCCAATGGCCTAAATTCTTAAAACATTGAGGGTGACTATGTGGAGGTGAGTCACACTCTCAAGTAAAACAATTTAAAAAGGCAAAATGTTTTATAAGTCTTGGAGGGAAAACTAAATCTTTGTAAAATAAATCAAACAAACCTAAAATCAAATTATTTTAGTGGTAAAACATATATTTTCCGAAAATATTATTTATAGTATTTTATTGCATCACTATTGGGACATTATGATGTCATAAAACACATTATCTATTTAAACGATATTTAATTTTCAACCAAATATTCTACTGTCTCATAAAATTATGAAAAATTTACCATTGGATAATTTTGACATCCTGATTCCAACAATAATATTCATTTTATTTAAATAATTTTCTAAATATGTGAATTTTTAATTTTAAAATAAAAACTGACATTTATCAAAAATTCATGTGTTTTTCGAAAAACGGCATTCAAACCATAATAACAAGTACAATTTCATTCATAAAATTATATGTTTATTTATATTTAATAAAAAATAATTTAATTATAATAATAGTTTATTAAAATATTATTTAATTCAAAAATCCATTAATTTATCAAAATAGATTTCTTAGTATCATATTAACTAAAAATACTATTTGTGATTTTAAAAACTAATTACAAAGTAACAATAATAAAATGAATACACATGTTTTATAAAAAAATAATGTAAATAGTCATAGTGATAGGGTCTTGTTACATAACCCTTTATATCACCTACATAAGACTGAAAGGTTAGGTGTGTGATGGTGATAGACTCTTGGGGTGGATCAAATAACATCACTCAGATGGTAATCTATATTCACTTCCATTTCTCCCGTAGTCAGTCCCACTCAAGCTTAATGTGTTCAAGCTCAGCTTGGGATTGGTCAATAGAGAAACCCAATAACTCCACCTCTTTTCTGAGCTCTGAAAAATGGGCTTTGTATGGGGCAAGTCATATTGATGAGGCAATTATTTCATTTTTCTGAGTAAATTGGATTTGTTAAAGACCTATATTTATACTAATTCTATGATCACTATTCAACGACTATATAAGAAATGGTCACAATTCATAATGTTATATTAAAATTCAAGAAGATAAAACCAATGAATTTCACATTTTATATATCTACAATAAACATTTAATTATATCAAGAAGAATTTTCATTAATTAATGTTTGCGTCATTACAATCTCCCCCCCCCATTAAAAAATTGCGTCATCCAAATTTGATACAAAATAACTCTGAAATTTAAAAACAACATCAAGGTCTCTTACCCACCACCATTAAGAATTCCCCAATCCTAATTATCATGTATATCAGAGAGAGAGAGGGCCTACCTTGTGCATCCATACCTAAATGCACTTTTGAAGTCTTTCACTTCCTTAGTCCAGACACATTCCATGAAACATGGATTGTACTGATGGAAAATATGATGCACTTTTTGAAAATAATTGTTTCTATCATAGAGTTTCAAAATGTCACCATGTACCAGGTTTTTTTAAAATTGTCTAACAGAGTCAACATTAATATTTTGAAAACATGGTTCTTATAATATATAGCCTATGTTTCCAGAAAGACCAGAAGCGAAGACAATATACATATAGGCTACTTGGAGGTCTCCCTCTTTGGATGCTATCCTAAAATCAAATAGTGCATCAAACTCTCGGGATAAGGTGATGTATTTGAAAATAGCATGATAGTACCTCCCATGTCGAGAAAGGTGAGAGATTTGGGAGCTTAATATTTTATCACAAGTGTTCCATGATCCTTAATGATTCCACGATATGGAGGAGGTGTTTGATATGTCATAGAGTGTATTGCAAGAAAGTTGGACATTGGAAAAGTTTTTGATACTATGTGAGCATGAATTCACAATAATTATTGCTAGTAATTCCTCAGTAAGGGACAAGAGTGTTGTATGAGGTTCTTCCCCTTCCATGTCAAAACTATCCTTTATCCTGGTAAGGAGACATATAAAATTTTGAGTTACCCTCTAGACATGATAAAAATATGATATTAAACTACTTGAAGCCTAACGATTTATTATTAATTAAGGAAAGGAAAATTTGTGGTAACACATAAAGGGTAATCCAAAGACAAAAATGGATGAATTATAAATTTTTTTTAGTCCATAAATTATGAATCTATAGGATTAAATCTTTTCAATTCATGATCTACTTTCTAACATATATTTTAGGGGAAATTTTTTAATTCTCTTAATAAGGGTTCATACTAAGCTTGTGAATTTACCAAAGCATATCCCCCGGGAGTGTGGTAACCAAGAGTGCAGCAAGGCCCTTTGTCAGGCACCTGTCCCTGTTCGAGTTAAGATCAAAGCAGTGTTTCTGTGTTTTACCCCTTGGATACATCTATGCCAGAGCCTTCTCATCCTGCTCATATCCAGACAGGTATGTATTCTATTTATAAACCACTTACCAAATAGTCACCAATACATAGGGATGTTTGTATTATACTAATTCTTGTAATTATGTCTTCAATAGGGTTTTCTAATCTTAATAAAAAAACTAAACCTATCCTCTGATACAAACTATGACAACCCACCTCTTTATTACACACTTAAACATGATTTATTACATAAATATAACTTGATAAAACATATAATATCGATAGGTCTATTTTCTTTTGGGATTAGTATCTTTACATAACAACTTATAATAAGAAATACAACATCTTTATTTAAAACTCCCTTTACATGACCACTACATTCCCTCGTACATAGAATTGTGTAGGATAACCCAAGGACATTAATGAGAAAAGGGTGAGATATAAATCTTAATAAGGGAAGACAAATGTAATAACATGAAGAATATAGTAGATATTAAAGAATAGGAATGTCAATGGAACACAAGAGTAACATTTACATAAAGGCATGATAAAGCATGATAATCTTAATATGGAAATGTGGCAACAACATTTAACTAGATTTAAGCATGTTCCAAGGCTCATTTAACATGTATCATGAGTAAACCCTCATTTCATTTTAATTATAATGTGTGATCCCTCATTGCACTTGACGTATCATAATACTAATCTTTACCCAATTCATTGGAGTGCTATCAGGGCGCACCCTTCTTAAACATTTTATTTAATGCATAAATGTGCCACATGGATCATATAACATGGATTCATTAAACATCATAATTTATTAGACTATAAAGGAAATGTGGAATTAATACATGAAACAATATAATAAAAAAGTAAATATGCATAAATGTGAATACCCTTCAGAGGTAAATGGGCATGGTATTCACTACGCAATGACATTGGCTTGGAAAATTGCAGTTCAATTTCGGCAGCGTAAAGACGTGACATAGAAATTTATAAAAGTGGTTGATGAGAGAGAAAGGGGTGTCTCATCATATGTACATGAAATGGAAATCATGGGGGTAATGTGGATAATTTTACCAACAAATGTAATGGAATTTATATTCACAATACAAAATAATTGCTTGAATGTAAATGAGGAGAGAGAGATTCCTTAAGGAATTTTGGCCTGGTAACGGGTGTACATGAGGGGAACTTAATAAGATAGAAAGGGTTCTATCATCTTTAAAAAATATAGAGGTTAGTATGGGTTATGTGAAAAATCATACCTCAAAGATTATAATTTAGAACAAAAGAGCATCACAACATAATGAAATTGAGACAAAAATTAGAAAAGAGGAATCCCCTTACTTGGAAGTGTGATCCCAAAGGCTTGGGATAGACATGAGAGATGATTATTGGGATCTTGGGGAACCTTTAGAGGATTATAGGGAGAATAGTGAAGGGGTTTGTCGAAATCCAAAGGCTTGAAATGGAGAGTAAGCGGGATCTTGTTTGGGTTTATATAGGAAGGGATAGAAATTCTTTATTATTTAGGTTTGGGTCCCCACACATTAAACTGATCAATACCAAATACCATCCTATGGTTTTTTCCCATGTTTTTTTCCAAAGGGGAGTGGAATACAATATTTTTTAGGCCAATTTCCAAACATCTTAAAATATCGAGGGGTCTAATGTGGAGGTGAGTCACACTCTCAAGAAAAACAATTTAAAAAGACAAAATGTTTTGTAAGTCTTGGAGGGTCCACTAATGCTTTTTAAAATAAATCAAACAAACCTAAAATCATATTATTTTAATGGGAAAACATATTTTGGCCGAGCAAATAATTTATAATAATTTTTACATCACTATTAGGTCATTATGATGTCATAAAACACTTTATATATTTAAACAATATTTAATTTTTACCCAATAATTCGACTGTCTCAGAAAATTATGAAGAATTCACCGTTGGATAATTTCTTCATCCTAGTACCAAAAATTAATATTCATTTTATTTAAAAAACTTTCTTAATATGTGAATTTTTACCATTAAGATAAACAACGTCATTTGTTGAAAATTTAGGGGGTTTGACAAAAACAGCTTTCAAACCATAAAAAAAATTACAATTGAATTCCAAAAATTATATGATCAATTATATTTAATAAACAGAATTATTTATAGTAATATTTTATTAAAATATTTTTTAATTCAAAAAACCATTAATTCATTAAAATAGATTTCTTAGTTGAATATTAACTAAAAATACTATTTGTGATTTAAAAACTATTTTCAAAATAACAATAATAAAATGAATGCACATTATTTATAAAAAAATAATGTACAAAGTCATAGTACTAGGGTCTTGTTACATAACCCCTTATAATTGCCTCATATGACCAAAGGGTGGGGTGTGCGATGGTGACATATTCTTGGGGTGGCTCGAATAACATCGCTTGGGTGGTAATCTCTATTAACTTCCATTTCTCCCGTAGTCAGTTCCGATCAAGATTAATGTGTTCAACCTCAGATCGGGCTTGGTCAAGAGCGAAGCCCAACGACACCACCTCTATTATAAGATCCGAAAAATAGGATTTGTATGGGGAATGTCTATGGGATGACACCAGCAAATCCTTTTTCTGAGTAAATTGGATTTGTTAAAGCACTATATTTATACTAATCATGTAATCACTGTTCAACGACTATATTAGCAACGGTCACAATTCATAATTGTATTTTAAAATCCAGAAAGATACAACCAATGAAGTTAACATTTTATATAACCATAATAATCATTTAATTTGATCAAGAAGAATTTTCATTAATGAATGTTTGGGTCATTACAATGAGGATATCTGGTCACATAGAACGTCATTGTAGATGTATCCCAACTGGGTCTCTCTCACATGATGAATAATCGGTGGATTCACCCTAACAAATTGAAGAAAAAAAATGAACCCCTATACATTACCAGGGTTATCTATAATGAATATAACTACTCAGATTCCTCTTCTACCAAGAAAAAATGATTCCTCCTTCTAATTGAATCTTCCACCACATTTTACTTCCCAAATGTATATATTATCTTAAATTCATTGTACTTCATGATCTATAACCAATGAAAATGTTTCATGTTTAGATATCTCTAAGTGAATATATAGTTATGACTTTGGTGATATGAGTTAAAAATAAAACAATAATCCAGAAGACAGTTCCTCCTTATATTTCAAGTAAAGAATACATCTAAAAACTATATGTCTTGAGTAACATAGTTATACTCATGGTTTCTCAACTTTCTTGACCCATATGCGATCACTACCTATTTTTTCATCAAAACACAATCATGACCATCTCTAGAGGCATCACAAAACATTACATACTCCATACCCTCCTCTATTAGTCTTAACACTGGAGAACTAGATATACTTAGCCTCATCTCCTCAAAAGCTCATTAACACTACTCAATATTGGTAATAATATTCCCTTTGAACATCATCGTGTTTAAAGGTGATAAAATCTTATTGTAGTTTACCATAAACTTTATTTTCTACCATACTAAGATAAGTAACACCATACCTACAATATGCTCTTGGGTGGATCCCAAGAATTCACCACATAAAATTCTTCTAGGTCCATAACTGAACCATACTCATAGATGAAATTCCTTAATATGTGAACCTCACAGATCCAGAACTATCACTTAGATATCTTCCTTTATTAATGGAGCTCTTAGAGTATGTCTAGAACTATCCTAATGTGCACTGCATACTCATACCCCAAAATAGAGTAAATGATTATGTAATTGATAAAGAAAACCATAAATTAGTCTATTTATGAATAGAAAACATAGTTTGTAAGATCCATACACATCATGGGGGTATTTGTCAAACCAAAATGAATCACCATGAACTCATTATGTCGGAAGTGACATCATAATACTCTATTCAGAATATCATTAATGAAACCATCAATTGGTCATAGTTAAACCTTATATTGGTCATTAAGAACAATATCATGCCTATCAACTAGTAAAATATGTAATCAATCCTTTTTAAAGGTTACTTATTCTTTATTATTACATGAATCATGAGGTAATAATAAACATAAATCTTGAAGCTTTGGTGCACCATGTTCATGATAAAAAATGTATCTTCCCAAGGGAACTAAAATTGTCTGATAAAAACCTTCTTTCGAAGGCCCTCTAACTATAACCACATCTCTTGAAGCAATATATGGTCTATAAAATATGCTAAACAAATATTTTAGTATGTGAACATAAATAAATAAGTCAATATCCCACTACATAGGTAGTCCTGGATAATGCATGGGGAATACATCCATATAGTTATCCACTAATATAAGAATAATTATTTCTAAACATCCAAATAAAATAAGGGATAATCTCACAAACTAATGGGTGATGGGTGGAAACTTCTATAACACATGTACCACTAGGACAACCATGAGATATCTTTGACTCGCAAAGGAGAAACTCATCCCAACTGTTTGAAGGCACTTAACTCTTCCGTAATTAAATTAATTTTTGGTCTAAACCATGGAAAAGTAGCCCACAACCAAATGGCGTAATAAGGTTTCATCGGGATGATTCAGAGGACATATGAGAAAATCTATCCATCAAGTTAAAACATTAACTTCTAGTAGATAAAATATATCAATGAATCTATCTCAGTTGGAACCTCTAGAAAAATATACTAGGATAAGGTCTCAACAGGTAGATCTGACTCTCGCACAATGGATTGGAGATGAAATAATGAACGAATCCTAGGCCTACAAGTACAAGTGAAATATTGAAAGACAATTATTGTACCACATATAATATTTTATGAATCTTTCTGATATCCCTCCAAAGACCACAACAGTCCATTCACTCAACCTCCTACTCTACAAGACTAGCATTAGCCAACTAATGGTGGTGGTGAAGTAGATCATAATGCCACACAACCTTATCATTTCATGAACTGCCTCCCTGGTAGCCTCCATGGACACACCTAGAGATCCCTAATCACAGTTATTCCTATGTCATGGTGGTCTCCACTGCGGGTCTTCCCTACTCAACACATCGTTTCAAGAAATCACATTCCTTGTAACATCACCCTTAATAAGAATATCAGTTTCCCTATCCCAGATTACCTAATTCTATGTGTGAACCATGATCTATATATCCAAATTCTATATGGGATTATCTCTTACACTGAGACATAGATAAATGACGCCAAATAGTTATTGAATATGACAGAATCCCATGGTGACCACTCACTGTTACTTCCTACTAAAGTCCCTCTACTATGTTTCCTTATGTGACTATATGTCACTCCAAATCTAAAATATATGAGGGAATTCATTGGGATACCTAGATGACATGGATTTCTCTATAGAGACACTTCTCAATCTTCCATTCTCAGATTAAACCATCTCGTACTATATCAGGTGAGTAACACGTGTAGCTAGTAAAACTCAAGACATACTTAAAAACCATAATATCACCATAATATAGATCAATAGGTTCCTAAATGTCATAGAGAGTAAATATTATGGGTAATAATCATCAAAAAATGGATTTTGAATGACTAAATGGGAGAGATCATTTCATAATGGGTTTGCATCATCAGACTCCACTAGTTCATTGCTTCTCTATTGAAGAAGATAGGTAATAGCATATCCATATGATCAGTCAAGGTTCAAATATGACTAAATACATGAATCACCGACTCAACCAAATCCTCCAATAAATAGGTATTTAGTTCTCTATGAATTCTAAGAGGTGTATGACGCTATAACTCTCATAGTTTCATAAGCCTACATGCATAATAATCTTCAGTTGTAGGTGATATCTGCTACTCAATAGTTAGTGGAACTTCAACTTGGCTACCTAGACATAACTCCTCTTGATAAGTACACTATATAGAGGCATTATCAATCAATATAATTTCTTCACATAAATATATCACCAAGAAAGATTGGAATATTCATAGGAGATTACTAAAAGTGATCAAGAAACACCATGGTTAGATGAGTATATATATGGGGATTCAGCTCAATATGGACAGTCAAATGACTCAATCATACCTGATTCATGTTATAGAGTTACCTTCAATTAATTTATTGATAATAAAAATTGACAATAAGGTATTTAGAGTCATGGTGAATGGATATGTCTTTATCCACACCAACACTTGGTTCCCTAAAATAAAATACACAATCAAGACACATCGACAACATTTGCATAAGTTCCCTTGCAATCCTCACCATGGGTCAATCTCTACCCTGACACAAGGTTGAACAACCATTAATATCACTATTTCCCATCTAAGACACCGGGACCTGCTTGGACAGTAGTAAGACACGTGTGATGTCCCCTTGCTCACATCTAATAGGACAGGGGCTAGTGAAAAATGTCCAGAAGGCATAAATGAAATTGGAGGCCCTATCCTAAGTACCAATACACATGAACACAATCATTTCACTAAAATAGTGAATATAAATAAAAAAGACATCAACATAAAGAGTATTCGTGTAAATTAAATAAACTATAGGGAATAAATTTCAGTATGAAAATATATATCCAATATATAAATGGAAAAAATACATTCCTAGATAGAAAGGAATTCCCAACAAGAAAAAAAATAGAAAATGAAAAAATGAAGAGAGCCTGACTTTTGATCCCTATTTATAACTACCAAAAAAACAATACACCCAAGTATAAATATGCTTCATTGATGTCCCCGAAAATCTACCTATCATATAAAAGATAAAAGACACATACAAGAAAATCCCATACACGGTTGAGTATATACATACCAAGTAGGATGGCCCAAAAATCACAAAAGAAAATTAAAGAGATATAATAAAAGTCATATCATACCAAAGAAAGAGGTAAATGAAACCCAATATTTTTATTCTCATAAAGAAATCCATATGAGAGAGAAATGAAATCTCCATCTACACAACCTATCAAAGAGAGAATAGTCTACCTATAGCTCCATGTTTCTATCTCTGATACCATGTATCTAACTTTTTCAGATAAGGAAGTTGTTTGGAAGACATATACATTTCCATTATTCTACACATTCATGGGGAATAATATCCAATATAGTACATATTCTAGAGAGAGATGGGGGGTTACACTAAGAAGACGAAGTACCTATTCCTTGTTACTAATAAGGGTTTTACTATGTAGATAAGATACCCACACCATAGTTTGTTAGGGGGTTATACTCAGTAGATAGAGGACCCACACCCAAGTGCATCAGGGTTAAGACAATCATTTGATAGGGGAACCACTCCCTAGTTAATTTTTGTTTCCTCTTAATATATTTAGGATTTTGGGATATCTATCCCTTAGTGTGATATGGGGTTTTAAAACATAAGCATCTCCCCGAGGATATTGGCTAATCACATCGATCGATAAAGCCTCACCGGAAGAAGAATTACTCTCAGTATACCTCAAATCATATCTCATATACAAAAAATAAGGATATCATCACATACCATGATGAAATATAATTAGGACCTACTACTCAAATTACAAAATCTGAGATTTGAAGAATTTTATATTAAATGTTGAATTTCATTTGTGAAGCACACAGGGTGTACAAGGGGTCATATGGTGTATTACTTCACCTCATTTCCTGGGTAAGTTCTCCCATATAAAAAACATGGGAAGCCATGTCTTACTACACGAATTGTATGGGTGGTGCATTGAATGTATCATCCACCTGGGGATTTCTTATATCCTCCCAACCAATGCCCGTGGATATCTGGTCATGCCCGTATACTTCAGGCAATGCCCATGTAATGTGGCCATCTCTAAGTAACAGTCCATGCCCATGTACTTCTATATATGCATTTGTTCATTTATATATATATTCACATGTACTACAAAAATACAAATGGTTCCACCAACAAGGGGTCACATGGAATGTAATCTCCATACAAGGTTCATGATCTTTATCTTCAACTCAAAAACTAGTTATCGTAGCTGGGGGATAACACAACATGTGTTATTCTAGACTTTAATTAGTATAGTTGGTTTTATCATACATAACTTATTTACATTATTTGGATCCCATATCATCTATTTCAACAATATATTGTAGTTGTTAATAACTCATATGCACTAAAATCAAGGGCAATCATCATTGAGCATAAATTCGTGCCCTCCAATAGCGGAAAAACAGATGTCCGGTTGACCTTGTTAGAAACCATTGTGAATCCATCACCATTATAGATCTCAATTACACATATAATAAACCATATTCAATATCTAAACTCAACCCTTAGGTCAAAAATTGATCCATATGTAATTCACACAAACATCATTAGTCCTAGGGTTTGATCACACTCAAACTCTCCCTTGGAATGTTTGGGTGTGACTATATTATCCAATAGTGAATAATTTAAGGTACAATATGGGGAACACACAATAATGAAGTAAATAAACATTTTGAAATTGATATCATGTCTAAATATTATTTGGTGGAGAAACTAGAGGTGAATCGTTACCAAACCTTTAAAATTAATAAACAGGATCATTTGAAAAAAGAAAATCAGTTAAAAAATAAATTAGATATTAAAACCATACTTAATCTATATTCAGTTGGAGAAAACCAAAAATAAATATCCCTACCTAAATTATGTATTGATCATTTTTAATTATTTTTCACATTAGTGATGATGAATCCCCACTCCATTTGTTGTCTACTAGTCGATTCCCCTTGATCTGATCACTGAAATTCTTCAATCATGATCTACCCATGAAGAACGTTATTTCTCCTAAAAAATACTCACACAATTATATAGATAACCATGGATAAATATAATAAATATGTATTTATAAATTATGTTTAGGATTATGGTTAATAAAAAAATAAAATAAAATAATACAATTAATTTACTTAAATTACCCATCAACAGCTTCCTAGAATGAACGTATGATGCCGACCAACTGTAGGTTATGCCTTGGGTAAAACCCACATTATGGAGTCAATAATGGTGTCATATTTCTCATTCAAGGATCCAAATAATGTGAGAAATATTAATAATCAAATGATGCACCAACATGTAATAAAATATTTCTTTTTTTTAAATCATTGATTACAGAGTCCCATGATACCCAAATATCATGCTGACATTGAGTAGAATTCTAGATATATATATAAAACTATTCAAATGACTATTCCCATAAAAAAAGACATTAAAAATCATTGAATATAATATTTTATTTTATTAATTTATTTATTTTTATCAGGCACATCAATTCTAGTCTAACTCAGGAAATTTTTTCTTCTAATTTTCTAATTAATGCATGGTCTGCTCATGGTAACAGGAAACAATGCCCAAAACATGTGAATGTATCTATATCTTGACAGAGCCATAATTTTGTGGCAATCCATAGTTACCATGAATCCTTCCCATGTGGGGGTTTTATACCCAATAGTTAATGGAATTAGATTATTACATTGTTTTTCCCACCGTATAAGAAAACTATGTGTAATGATCAATGAATTAAAAATTTTATTTTAACAAAAAAACCCAATACATTTTTGAATTAAGAACCATCTCTCACTCAATCCTCTCTCCCACTTATGTGACACAAAACCCATCCTCCCCCATTTTTCGAACCATAAAGAGACCCAGCCCCATCACTCTCACGATAATCCCATTACTACAAATTCCACTCTTCTCACCACATTGGTGAATCTGGCCAAGGGAAGGGACTTATGTCACCATTCTCCACCTTTTACTTCTCTTTCCTTCCTCCTTGATGTTTTTATGTGTGAAAAAACCCTAGATATGGTTTCACTCTTTTTTTCTTATGAAATAATTTGAAATTTGGATATTTATTATGTAGGGTTCTTCTCAGTCATATGAGATTCCTAAGAACATGTTTCAATTATTTTATGTAAAATTTATTAAAATAACGGAGTTTATGTTAGGTTTCCACTTACATTCAAACATTATATATTAGAACCTTTATTTAATTTATTTTTAAATCATTTTTATACGAAATGGTAATATTAAATTGTGTTGTGGTTTATTTTGAATGGATATGTGGTTTCACATTATTACCATGAAATAAATTGGGTTTCCCTTTTAATCAAAGTATGAAATTGGTTTTATTGAAATATATACAAAAATATTCAATAAAAATCCTAGGTATCCAGTTTAAATAATAAATGCGATTTCAATATATTTTTTGGGTATTTATGTTTATTCTCAAATGTATCTTTTCTTTCAATTGGATATTTATTTAATTTATTGAAATTAAATGCAATAAAAAAGTGTTTTACAAATTGTTTTGAATAAATTGGTAGTGTTTTTAAAATATTTTTGTTGTTCTTCATTGGGTTTACAATAATTATTGGATATATATATATTTTCATGTGTCTTACAATCCCCATGACTATGTATGATGTTGTGGAATGAGGAAAAATGTATAAATATTTATCTTAATCAAGATGAGTACAATAATTGAAGGCCACTCAGAAATCAATGTAAATAATCATCTTGGATTTCAAATGAGTTTCATTGTGGGTTTATTATATGTTATTTTAAATCCTAATTGGCATGATTTATATTTATTGTAGTAATTTATAAATAATTTTTAACTAAAATATCCTATGTTTTTTAGTTTTTATGGTTGAATTATATGTTTTTTGATTTCATAAAATTTTTCCCTAAATTTGGTGAGTAAAAGCATATAAAGTGGCATATGTATTTCTGGTAAATGATATGAACTGTGATGGTTTGATTAGATTTCCATTTTTTAAATGGAATGTGTTAAATTTTAGAAATGGGTAAATCTAAAATCCTTACATAACTCATTGGATTGATATGATATGAATATACACTAACCTTAGTTGACATCCCCAAGACACATAAGGCTAGTGATAAATGACAAGGGATTAGAAGATCATTTGGAAGACAAATTCCCTTAAAAGATAAAATACCTAGAAAATAAAAAGTGTTTATTCTAAAACACTACATGATGTATAAAAAATTGATAAAACCCAAAAATAAAACATTTGTTTTGATAATATTTTAGTGATAATGGAAATGGGAGATAATAATTTGAAAGAAAACAAGACCTCAAGACACCAAGAACCATCAACCCATGTAATCCCAAATAGCTCAAAACTAGAAATCCATATTCCATTCCCTTGATATCATCATACATCACTAGAAAAGTTAGATAACTTTCATTATAATGTGTTTTAATATATGACATATAAAAATGAACCAAATTTCCTAAGAAAGTGGTGAGTATAAACTTAGCTGGCATTTCATGAGATGTCCCAACACATGAAACTAGGACAAAACATGATAACACATTTTATTATATATAATTTTAAAAAACAAAGAGATCAATGATAAAATAGGTGGTGAGAAATTAAAAAAAATAATCATAATGAAAACAATTTTATAAAAAATAGTAGTACTAAAAAAACTTGTTCATTTTTTTCATTCCACATGGAATACCCTAAAACGATACTCTCTCTCACACACATAAATATGAATTAGAGGTGATTGTTCTATACTGATGATTGGTTAACCGTTGATCCACCAATGTTTCACAATGTGACCAATCTCTAGGTACCCCCAGGGATCATGCTCCTAATTCAGGTCTTGTCCTCTAGGTTCCCCAATAGAACACACCCCTTATTTAGAGTCAAGTCTTATGTAAATAAAACTAAACTATATATGTATTCCAATATCATATAACACATTAATTGTTTCAACACAAATAATTTCACCCCTTTAAATAATTATACCAAACACATTTATTATATAAAAACATTCCATACTTTTAAAATCAAAACTTTTAATATATAAAAATTGAATTTTTTTTAATCTAATAAACATTTAAATCATTCAAAAATGAAGCCCAATATGTTTTCCTCAAGATATAACATATAATGTCTACTTTAAATTAGTGATAATAATTTAAATCAAATAAAATCATCATGTTATAGAGAATTAAAATTAGATAGAAGCCACCAACCTCGAATGTAAAGATGGAAATAATGTATGAAACAAAAGCTTATAGATCTAGGTTCATGAAATATTCCCTTAAATAGATCCTATAAATATCATCTGGATTCATATCCTTGCACATAGTTTTTTTTATAATGGAAAATATATATCGGAGATAAAAGATACGAGTATATCTAATAAGGTAATGGAAATTTGAGAGGAAAAACAGACTCATTAATGATTACATATCTGAAATTCACTTTGATTCATCCGAAATATTCTTCAAGACTAAATAGAATTGCCTCTCCATCTTAAAAAGGTAGAGGATTTTGAGACCCTATAATATTTGAATACTAGGGAGGTTTTAGGGTCTCCAATCCCAATTAAAATACAAAGTAATTAAGGTTGATAAGCTTTACAGCATTGTGCAGTACTTGGACCACGATGAAGTAATATTAGGAAAGAAAAAGTTATGGCATAAGGAAATGTACCACATTGCAATGACCTTTGTCAAAACTACATCCCTTATACACAGTGCATGATGTAATGTAGACCCTATAATTTTTGAGAGGGGTCTATGAAACAACCATATAAACTATGGTGCATCCAAAAATAGCTTATATCATTGCCTACCCTTACACCATATGGGTTCCAGAATAAGAAGACACATAATAAATTCACTTTTAGAACACTAAAAAGTAGCATGTTGACTCTGGGATGTATCCACAAAGGCCCACACCACATCCACCACCTTCACACTATAGCCTTCTAAATAATTATATAAATCCCTCAAAAGGCACTTCAAAACATATTAGAACTCTTAAAAATAAAATAAATAATTATATAAGATCAAAATAAAAAAGCATGGGTAACATACATGAAACTAGGGGTGTTACATTATCCCTAAAATTGGTCTATGCATCTTAATAAAGTATAAAAGTAGTTTTTTTATGTTCTTGGTCTATATATCCAACATTTTCTCTTCAAGCTCCCATTTCTCTTCATGAATATGACCATGTTACAACCAAACCATTAATAAATTGATTTCAATATCATGAAAGATCTTATATTACCTATACAAAATACATTAAATAAAACAATCAAGGTATCATCCAACTCATGATCAATATAAAAAAATTGAACTACATGGCTAGGTTCATAACGGTACTTAATTAATTGAGATAGAAGAAACATGTTGTGCATAAAACTGAAACTTGGTGGTAAATCCAAGTAAAAATCCAAATCACCAACTCATTGAAGTATCAAAAAATGGACAATGTACCATGGATAAAAATTTATATTATCACCAACACTATGTTTCCCTATGGTTATAGATATTTTCAAGAAAACATGATCTACAAACTCACACAATAATAGTTATCGATGATTCTCTGGATATGGTTTTTAACAACTATGATCCCTCTTGATTATATTTGGATAAATGGAATCATATATATTGTTCCATGAACTATTATCACTCAGATAGGTTATGTATAACATATTTCCACCCAAAAAGTATATAATGATAAGGACAACAATATAGTGAATCAAAAAGAGACATATGTATTGATTCCAAATAACTGCCCTTGTTTGAGAACTCCACTAATGTTATTTTCACATACCACGATCCTCTAAAATATATTACATAAGAACCCATAATTTTTTCCAATATTTATATTGTCAGTTTAGATTTTCCATCAATTTTAGGATGATAAGACGAGCTCATGGTAAATTGGGATCCAATGGACAGCCACAAATACTTTCAAAATGAAGATGTGAACCTGGGTTCCTTTTTAGAAACAATTGAAAATGTAAAGTATTGCATCTTCACAACTCCCTAAAATTAATGTTTTGAAAAATCATCCACCATATTATATACATGAATCGTGATTATGTGATTTGACTTCATGAGTTAATCCTCACTCAACCTTATGGAATCATTTTTTAGAATATTTTTTGTAGACCAATCGCAAAATAAATGTCTATTTATTTCCATTTACATATAGCCTCACCTCAAATATCTTTTTTTTTAATTTTTAAAAATCCACTTTATGGTAGTGGTAACCGTACATCAGGATTACAAATAACAAATTTTAGGATTCAAATTTTAAAATTTAACCAAACACGTTCCACAAATTAAAAATAAAGTGATCCTCAAATACAACCAAATAGTCACCTCGAAGGTCGCGAGATCCACTGCATGGATCGAGGATAGGCTTGCTAAGTCGCATCTGTATAGTCAACACCATCATCGTTGTGGCATCCTAAGAAAACATATTCCATGTTTTTCTTGATTCAATCCCAAAACAACAAATTATTTTATCCCTCCATAAATATTCTATATCCTAGGATGAATATCCCATCATGAATTTTACTAAGAACAAAAAATATATTCATGAAAAAATTGAGGTACCACAATATGATCTCTAAAACACAATAATGATATCTCATATAGTGTTTATCCCTTAATGGTATCTATAAAATTGAATTTTGACGTCATGTTTAAACATTCTGGATTAGATGACTGATCATTTCTAACTTGATTATCCAAATTTGGATCAACTGAAACTAAAAATAAAACTACAACATCACCTTTCATTTTACAATCAAGATGCATATCAACTATGAAGAACATTAACTACCACTAATATAAAACCTCATTATCCAACTAATTAAATGAATTCGTACCCAAAAAAACATCTACAAAATTTCATTATCCTGGTGAATAAACCAAATCAAAGTAAAAAATTTATACGTATTCCATCAGTTAGTGTTTCCTTAGTTTTAAATCTATTTGTAATGAAATGTGTTTCAAGTACTTATGATTAAGGGAAATCATATATTTATCACAAAAAATATAATGGAACCAAGTATTTGAAGCACGAACTCAAATATGAAATTCCAAATCATGTGTTGTGTAATTCTTCCCTTGAAACCATAACTATCACAAACCATTAGAAAAAATATGATCTCCTTGCATGAAAAAAAAACATTCCAGATCCCAATGCATAATAAAATACTACAACAATGTGTCCTGATTATTGCCTCATATGGATATGTGTGATGTAATTTGAACCCTAATATCATTTAAATATTTTTATTACACATCATTCAACTAAAATGGAACAAATTTTCTTTAAAAATATATAATTTTAAATGAAATATGTGAGAAATTATTAAAAAAGGTTTGGTATTATCCTAATAATACAAGGAAACTTTGTATCTTGAAAAAATTATTTGTTGTTTTCTAAGAGATAATAGATTCTATATTTTTTAAGATCTATATAATCTCCTTCAGTAGAAATAAATATTTTAAATATTAGGATAATGTTGATGTTCCCAAAAGTTACTCAACACTATATTCAGGTGTTCCTTGTGACCAGAATTTATCCCGGAATACAATAATTTACAGTAAATGAAATCCACTACAAAGGAATCGAAATAATTTTGAAATAATCAATTAATTAAATCCATTGAAAACATTCATAATTTCATAATTCCAAAGGTCATAATCATGTATTCATAGTATCAATAATAGATTATAAATGATGTATTTGACATATAAAACTCTAATACTTTCACATGATGATAATCCTGAACATAATTAAATTTCAAAGGGCCACTTAGATCCCCTAAATTGATCAAATTGATCATCAATACAGTGAATAAGATAAAAATTATTTATTATAACTTTGTAGATATTAAATTAATCCAAAAATACTAAATGTTCCATTTTCCATCATTACAACATAGAATTGGTGCTTCCCAAACAGACGTTCTGGGTCAAATGTACCTTTTTCCTTCTAATTCCTCTAGCACGATCTTCAATTATCCCAATTAAATGGGATCTATAATATGAAATGGATGTGAAATAGTAATGTTACCTAATATAAAATAAATTATAAATTCAACATCACTTTTTGGTGGAAAACTGGGATGTCATTAGGAAAGAATCCAAAAATAGTTAATGATGGTTATACAATATCAATGTTCAATATCACCAACAAACACCAAGGTAACCACTAACAATTGTTAAGAGAGTCCCAACCATAAATTCTAATGTTAGTTTTATTATTTAATTCACATCCTAATATTGATTTAATAGATCAAAAAATTCTATTAAAATATGTGAAAATCACTTACCAGGCATAAAATTAGATGTACATATTGAACAATGTCAAACAATATATTCCTAGAATAAAATAACAGGTATCCATTACCATAATTAATAAATCCAAAAATATTCATCCCCATCGATCATTATAGAACATGATAAACACTTAAAGGCTCAAAACACTCATTTCCCTGGAGGTGTTTTATGTTTCAAGACTGACAAAATCATCTAAACAATTATAATCACCTGATCAAGCCCCTAAGAAAAAACCAAGGGTAATGATATAAACATAATAATATAGAATTTCATGAGAGTCTAATTCAAAATAATTGTACCTCACACCATAAAAGAACCATATGTTTCACCCATAATCATTTACTGAAAACCATAAAGGTGTTTACCATCTCTTCCTGAATCCTAGACAACATCATGGGATTGAAAAACCTAAAGAGTAAAGGTATTACTTGAATCCTCATGAGTTTCTCAGTATTGAGGATGATACTTAATTTGATGAGATAGCCATGTAGAAGAATAATATGTCTTAGAAACCAAGTAAAAATATCTATTATAAGACATATAAGATTTAAAAAAACAACATCAATGATGTTCCATCTTATTATAGTTCTGGTATAGTTTTAGTGGTGTCATAAAATCTTGATTTTTCTAAAAAATCGACCATTTTGGAAACAAATAGGAATCATATTAGGTCGCGGTGGGAAATTAATTGATTTAATGATATAATTCAGAGACCATCTACTTCATTTGAGGAAGGAATCCCTCTCCTACTTATTCCTTGTATTTGAGTTCCCACATATCTCAATGGCTGCAAACATACTCCCTCCAGCCAAATTTATTGGAATATCTCTATCCACCACCATCACTATACCCACTATCTCTATATAATTAGTGTTATAGAGGAAAACCATAATAGAATTAGTATCCAGTCATAGTCTGATATCAATAGCTTAAAAATACTAAATAATGTTTTGAATATTATTTTGATTAACTTATGGATTAGGTGTTACCACATTTTTAATAGAATATTATTTCAGGTTTTTATAATCTCTACCAGGTGAAATTTTTTATAACAATGAAAAAATTGAATTTAGTATTTAATTTCTAGAAAAAAAGCCTTACCACATTCCAAATTACTATAAAAAAAATAGAAACACTTATTTTCCATAATTAACCTATTTTATCTTTTTTATAAATCATAAAACTAAAAATGAATAATGAATTCATAGTGGAATGTCTAAATATTGATGTATTACATGAAACTGTAATGGACTAAACCCATGATGATGAGTTTACAACAAAAAAGATGTGTCTTATAATATAATTTATATCAGAAACCCTAGAAACTAGAAGTTCAACATAAAAAGGTTAGCTATGTTTTTTTAATTTATAAATTTAAAATTATAACATTATTATCTAATTTTTTCTATCTGTAGTGATATAAAAAATGACCATAATTAGTAAAATTTATAACATCTTTCTCGAAATATTTTTCCTGATATGTGGTAGAGTTCCATAATCCTTATGTGAAACCGCCCAAGACACCAATTTATCATAATAAATTGTAAGAGAGTATAAGCTAATTAGGTAGATAATTTTTCCTTAGAAGATAAAATACCCATACAAGATAATGTGTAACATTCAAATGAATACATGATGAATGAGAAAATTAATACAACAAAAAAATGAAACAAACAACACAACAACATCAGAGGGATAATAAAAACAAGATATAGCAATCCAAAATACAACAATATCTCAAGACACAAGGAACCATGAACCCATGTAATCCCAACTAGATCCCAGATCATACTACCCTTTCCATGCCCATGATACAAACAAGAATCACTATAGTATTATTATATATTTACCTTTTCCATGTATTAGTATATGACATCTTCAAACACACCAATGTTTCCAATAATGGGGGATAATAATATTATAGTATTCCTTATATACTTAATAAAAACTTCCTCTTCCCATCACATTCCACTACTGAATAACATGTTAACAAATTTCATAAAATATAATTTTATAAAAAAATAGATTAATAATAAAATAGTGGGTGAGAAATTAAAAAAAATTATTTCATAAGAAATATAGTTTAAGAAAAAATAATTATACTAAACCAAATTTTTTATTCATCTAATTCCATTTGGAATTCCAAAACATATAATTCCCTCTGACACACTAGAAAACGGACATGAATGTTAGGAGATAATTCCATAATTAGGATCTGTTACTCATCAATCCTTTGATCCTTCACTAGGTGACCAATCTCTAGGTGACCCAATGGATCACAAACCATATTTAGGGTCACATACTATATGTGCTCTAATGGGAAATGTATCTTACTTAGGGTATTGTATAATTCAAATAAATTCAAAAAATCATATAAATCAAGACCATATAGAAAATAAATTTATTCATCATAAATAATTTATTACCTCCAAAGAATTCAATCATACATATTACTTGTATAAAAACAATTCTATAATTTCATAAAAAAACAAAAAAAATACTAACAGACTGTTTTTTCAAAAACCCATTAAAATTTTCCATGATTCATGAACCAAAGATGGATTTTTTTCCCCGATATTCCACATAAAAAGTCCACCGGAAATCAAAAGAAACATTTATTTCAAACTAAGACTTCATGTTCTAGAATGAAAGAATGAGTGAGAAGCCACCTGCCTCAAAACAAAATAAGAAAATGAAGAATGAATTTAAAAATTCTAAAATTGGATTTATAATAGGTTCCCCTCAATTCGTCCATCCCAAACCATCAATATTCACATCCAAGAGTAAAGAAATATCCATAAATGAATAGAAATATGTCTATAGGGGAGAATAAAATAGTAGTTATAAGAAGAAAAAGAAAGAATGAGAGGGACCAAGGACTCATTGACAATTTCAGATATCCATCGCACTTGGATTCATCCAATTGTATCTTTCATAATGAATGGAATTATATATCCAGCCTAGAGAGAGAGAGAGGAGTTTTGAGACCCTAGTAGATGAGAATACAAATAAGGTTTTAATTTATTTAATACCGATTAAAATAGAAAGGATGATCAGAATATAATGACATACCATAGAAAAATCATGGCACAAAAACATAGAAATAATATAAAAAAATATCAATATAATAGGGAAAGGTACCACACCACAAATGAATTGGTTAACAACACATCTAAAAAACACTATAAATTCTATGATATAGATCCTATAATTTAGTGGGGGAGGATATGAGACATCCCCCATACTCTATGACATAGAAAAACATAACCTACACTGAAACCCATCATTACACCATAATAATTCCAAAATTGGTAGAAGCAATGAAAATACTCCTTATTTTCTTAGGTCATAGCCATGGGTCTCTATGCCACAACCACCAAAGGCCCATACCATAACCACCATCTATACATCGCATCCTCTTAAAAAATTGTATAACACCATCTAAAAACACTTTATAACTTATTGGAACTCTAGAAACTAAACCCATAAATTATATAATCACAAAATAAATTAAACTAAAGAATATTACTTTATATTTGGGTTGTTTTAGTAATGTTCCTCGGAGTATTATTATCAATATGGGGAGACAATATTACATATAAGTTTCGATCAAACCACTTTAGTAGCTTAACTAAACTGGGAGAATGCTATGGAATCATAGGTGGGAGAAACCACCCTAGTATAACGCAACATTAAATCCATAAAGTATGAATTAGATATACTATTGTGGATAGGATACACCATATTTCAAAGAAAATTCATGAACTCCTTAGTGGTTCACCACTAGGACAAGGAATATAATCCTTAGAGGACATGTTTTTTGGTGTTTTGTATAGAGACATGGGATTATAATACATTGATATTAAATCTTTTTAGATGAATATTCAAGACACTACATAAAAAAACCTCTGTATTATAATAATTTAGTGTATTTTAAGACTAGGGAAACAATATTATAATTTGGTAAAAGATTTTAAATATATCAAAATAATATCATCTCACATAGTACTACTCTATGGAATACCCTACCATATCCATTCTTTATAACTCAGGGAAGAAAATATAAGAGAGGGGGATAATAGAAGATAAATATGGATAAGTATAAGAGATAACATTCTATTATCATATGAAATCGTAAGATAATCATAAGGGTATGTGATCAGGGAAATAACATACGACAATATACATAACATATCATTGGTCATAAAAATGTGTTTTGGAACAAAACATTATCACTTTCAAATACATGGCCCACAAGGTTTATAAGTCAACATAAATCAATCATGAACCATAAATCATGTCGAAAAAGTCTTTCACTATTGTAAATATTGAAAACCATTTCATATTAAAATTTTAACTACCATGAACATCAACATAGTGGATCAGGACTAACGACCTGTTTCCCATTGTGGATCACAATAAACCTATTTCCCTAGTGGAACTGGCCATACCATTTTTAATAGTGGGCCAGGGAACACCTATTTTTCATATTGGATCAATCCTATAAACTTTTTTCACATTGTTATCGCATGAAATATCAATCTTTACTTAATAACTTTTATGTAGATATTTGTACCAAACATCACATAATTTAAATCATACATATGTGTTCCTTAATATCATAAAACAATTTTCATATCATAACCCATGAAATAAAATTGGTTTCATAAAAAATCAGCATATCATAACATGTGGAAAATAGATAGGTTTCATAATTTTTTTTCATTATATAACCCATGTTTGAGAAGTTGGTTTCATCAAAATGATATTATGATAAACCATTTAGAGAAATAATAATAATGGTATCATTGTCTTATATACCTGTAAAAGAATATATCACATCAAAGGATATCATATTAAATGTAAAAGGATTTTGAAATATCACAAATAACATTTTTCAAGGAAAATAAAAATTAATTGATCCTCAATTTTTAACATATGAAGAATTTTTGGAATATTTTTCATTAAAAAAATTGAAACATATTAAGTAATATTTAAAAATAATTTATAACATTTATTGAGGAAAATATAATTTCCTCTATAAGAGGAATGTTTAAAATCATAAAACATTTTAGAAATCAGTTTCTTTTGAAATAAATTATTTAAAATATAAAACATTCTAGAATATTATAAAAAAAATTCTTCAAAAAGAGCATTGAAAACATGTTAGTCGATATGAAAAAAATTTAGTGGTCCTAAAAAAGGAAAATAATGTTCATTCCATGAATGTAAAAAACCAATTATTTGTTCACTTTTTCAGTAAAAGCTAAATAATAATTGTTCGGAACATTTCATTATGTTTCCTTTAAAAAATTGTAAAAAATAAAAAATATGTAAAATTTATTTAATAAACCATTAAAATAACGTTAAAAATATTTATTAAAATAATTAAAAAAAACAGGTTTTGGATGAAAAATGGTTTTCAACTAGATAGATAAATAAAGATTATTTATTATAAAAAAATTATTTTTGAACCCTTGAGTACATAGTGAAAGGTAAATGATGGGGGGAATTTTTTTATTTTAACATATAATTAAGAGAATAAAATTAATTAGTTTCTTGATATGTGGATCATAAAAATTGATCTTCATAAACATAGACATATACAATCCTGATCAATACTATGATTGTAACATAAAATCAATAAAAATTTGGTAACATTGAAACATAAGACCCATGAAGTACTATAACTAAAATAAACAAAAAATATCATTAGTATAAAAAAATTCATTATATTACATATCAATGAGTCTTTATATAAACATTTTAAAAGCATATTGGTTCATAATATAACGATGTGTCTCAATGGAGGAAAATCGAGACCAAAATCCCCTACCAATTTGGTAAATTTTGTACCGTAGACCAATAAAGAGTGATAATAAAATGGATATGTAAATAAATATAAATTTTAGATTATAAATAATATGATTCATTAATTTTATGTATATACAAAATATAAAAGAAATAAGCGGTGAATATGGAATGTGTTTCACATTAGTAAAAATTTAGGCGGAAATCCCTTACCGTAAGCCTTGAATTCCTCCATACATATTGAAACCCCCTATGTAATAATTAAAGGTATATTAAACATATATTAGACAACTATATATATATATAATACCACATATTATTTACTCATAAACATTAATTACTTGTATATTAACAATTCAATGTTAAAGCAATATTTCAGACAATATCTGCTTTGTTTTTTATGTACGTTTTGATTTGTTATATTTTTGGTTTTCTTATTTATATTATCATTAAAAAATATAAGGAATGATAAAAATGATAAAAATTTAATATATATTCATTATATATGTTTTTATATTAATCCATAAAAGTTAAAGGTATAAAATGAAATGTATCATTCATGGAGAGAGTGGGCCGTATTTGTGCATGAACTCTATTTCCATTTTCTCGATGGGTTGAATGAATTAAAGGTAAGTATTATATTAACAATGAAGATAATTTTTATTTCATATATATCACATATTTTCATTAAACTCATCATTATTTCCTTCCATGTAAATTGTGAATGAATCATATCACTTAGCAAGGTGGTAGTCTGCTATACATATTAGCGATGTTATCATATTCCCAAAACATTAAATGTAAAAATGTATATAAGAAATAATTAATATAGTTTTATAATTATTTAATAAATATAATATATTTAATTTATATTCGTCATCATACCCAAACATTAGATGTGTAAATGGAAAAGTTAATGATATCGGTTCACGAGACATTTGGTTGTTGTACAAACAAATGATGATTTCATAACCCATTTGATTGAAGCGAAGATTATGTTTGGTTATTATATTAAAATAATAAAATATTACTGTATAAGAGATATTTATATTATAATATTAAAGGTATTAATAATTAATTTATGGTGGAAACAAAAGAAATAAAAAATAATGAGCTTAGTAATGTCAGTTAACTTCACTTTGAAGAACCTCATTTGGATGTCTTATTAAGAACCCTCACATTGGTTTTTTGGGAGGAAAATAATATATAGAAAAAGGGTAGGGATGTTAGGTATAAAATTTAATATGGGGTTTTCATAACATTATTTATTTATAGATGTGAATTAGTATAGTGTGGCGGTGACCTTTTATAAGTCAGGGAAAGGATTCTACATGGAATTTCCCAAAAAATCCAAAATAAATAGGTAATTACCAAGAAAAAAGATTAAAAAATACCATATATTTGAACCTATGAAGTTTAATATGTAAAAATCGACATGAAATAGAATTTATACTTATTTTTGGTCATTTTTATTCCTTATGATGTTTGTTAACCCCCCCAAAAATTAATTTTTACCTTAATTTTGAGAATTAATTTTTACTGTTTTAAATAGCCATTATTTTCAAAAATTATTTTGATATTATTAGATAATACAATTTATGATTATTAATAATATTTAATCAATTTTTTCAAAGTAAATTAAATGAAGTAGAAAATTATAATATTACTATATTCTCATAGATATGATGAGAAAGAAGGTTTTCAAAGAGAAAATTTTCTGAAGATGACAATGTTTTTATATAAAATTTCAATATAAAATTATTTCCAGAGAACTAAATTATATTAATATTTATATATTTTAATTAATTTTAATTTAAATGAAATCTAAAATATAATTAATGTTTATAAATAATTGAAACAAAAATTCCTCTTTCAATTAAAATTTATTATTTTCAGTATTGATAAATTTTTTTTTAAATTATGCAAAATTACCTGTAAGCTAATTTTTACCAGATAATTTTTAAAATAATATTTATTTGATAAATTTAATTTTCTAAAAGGTTCATGTTTTTTTATTATTTTTCACAAAATTGATTAATTTTTTTGAAAAAATTATTATTTTCGAAACATATAAGGACATTAAGAAAACATTAGTACATTTTTATCAATATATTTTTCTTTATATAAAAGTAATATAATAAATATTTAAAAATGAATTGTTACTATTTATATCACTTGTTTAATGGTTATTTTATAATACCCATGTTGGAAAAATACTAATAATATATCCAAGTTTTCTTAAAACCCAATTTCATGTGTATCACAAAGCTAACTAAGTGATATATGTAACAACAGATTAATTTGATGTTTCATATAATTAAATCGTAACATGGTGTTGTGTGTAATGGAAGATATAAAATAAGTAGAATTTATTCAAAAAAATCCTAAAAACATGGGGTTTTACATTATATCCCCTTAAAATGAATATCACCCACTAAATTACTAACATTGGTAACTATAAATATTGATACATATTCATCATTACATCCTCAGGTTCCCATGTAACCTCTCAAGACAGTGGGTTTTCCAAATAACATTGAACATGGGAGTGATCTTATTTTATATAATTGTTTTTATTTAGTCTGGAATCTCTATCGACTGTTACTCATATTAAATAAAAATCTCTAGCGATACGACCTCTATGTTTCGTACATGTGATGGATAAGGGTTATACATTATAAATATAGGTACATTGAACACATTGTGAACTTGAGAGAGTTTTGATAAAAGGAAAAATGATATGTTTCTATCCTGATATGATCAATTATTTCAAAGGGTACTATATACCTAGGGATTTGTTTTTCCTTCTTTCTCCAACATAGAAATTCCTAGAATGAACTTGTTAACATTTTCAAATTCTAGATCGCATCAATGATTATCAATATAAAATTTTTGTTTAATTTA
Source organism: Viscum album (assembly GCA_963277665.1). Taxonomy (NCBI): domain Eukaryota; kingdom Viridiplantae; phylum Streptophyta; class Magnoliopsida; order Santalales; family Viscaceae; genus Viscum; species Viscum album. Next base: position 114,168,351 of record OY728156.1, on the reverse strand, counting down.
TTATATCCTTAATTGTTGCGGAATGGATCTAACCTTCTCTTCCATATCATAAACATGATTTGGTTTTGATAGATTTCTACAAACAACTTCAATCTAGTACATTGGATTTCTTCACTTTATTCCATGAAGGTCATCATAAAGATCTATCTGAATTCACAAGTGAAAGCTATTATTATTTTAAATCTCACATAGAGGAGGTTTCTTATCCTCACCACCTTTGAAATCTGTAGAAAAATACTTTAGCATACCCTATAGGGTTTGAATTATTCTCTAAAACTGAACGTTTTTCTAAGGAAGATGCAAAATGATGAATCTAAACTCCATATCAATATCTTTATAAATAAATCACACAAACATCAGTGTAAAATTACTAATTTGATAAAATAAAATTGAATTTGGTAATCTAGGAAACCACACCAATTCATTAATATATATTCTATAAATCAGATCCAAAAAAAATATTTTCTAATACAAGTGATGTTTGATGAATTAATATAGTGATATAATATAATGATTAATTATTTATACATAGAATATAAGATAAAACCTAAAGGATACTAGTAACTTTAATTATATGTATAAAAAATTTATCTTCATTCCTCATCAAAAAAATTTGTAACTATATACAAATCAAAAGGGTTTCATTTCCCAAAATGTCTCTTAAAATACATTTAATATTGATAAAATACCATCACATTAAACATTTAAATGTGTGTTAATGAGTTTAAACTTATTATCAAACTTAATCATATAAACCCATGATGGTATACATAAATCTGTAGATAACATTACCTGTAGAGATATATGATTCAAAATGATAACTCTACCTTTATTCATTATATGTGATCTTATATAACATATAAAAATTTCTATTGGAAGCATTAGGTCATCCTTATATTGATATAATGTAAAAGGTTATTTCATTATTCTATAATTCACATAGAGGGACATTATCAAAGAAAATTTCATTAAATTGTGAAAAATAATATTTTCATAGGGCTTGTTCATAAAAAATAAAGCATTAAATTTCCAAAAAATGATGGGAGGATAAGTGTGCCCAAATTAACATAATTTACTTCATCCATTTTAGTTTCAGAATATTTATCTTTATAAATTTATTATAGGATTTTTATCTCATCATCCACATTAAACCATGGATCAGGGAATTCATTTAGATAATTCTAAACTCTTAGCACTTGAAACACTATATTGTAGGTGGTTCATTATTTCTATTCATTTTCTCTTCCCTTAACATAAATGGTCCATTAATAACATTTCTAAATTCTAAATATTTATGACTTATAAATCCACATTTATAGCACCTAGAAGTTCCATTAATGAAATTTACCTTATTCTTATTCCCACATTTATAGAATAAATATTCCTTGAATTTATTTCCACTATTTAATTTTCATGAGAATCGATCTTCATTTTCTTATCAAATCCATTAGAATAGTGGGAGTATCCAATTTTTATTTCTACATTCAGTTCATATAGAACAAATTATTCTTATATATTGAAGTATCTTATAGTGATATCGTTTCAAATACTTGGTTTTAGGATGTTAACTATGAAAAGAATTTTTCTTTCAGTGAAGATGATTAATTGATAAACATACCATGTAATCACAGACCAAGTATATTCAAAGGAAACAATATATTCATCATAATTTTTCATAATTTTAAGGAATTAAATCCATATTATATTTCATTGATTATGAAGAAGTACTTAATGTTAAATATAGGATTTAACTCTTGTCATTCCCTAGATTAAACATCTTCTTGTCCCCTCATAGTGTTAATATGATTCCAGCACTGATCTTAATCAAATTCCCAATTATAATTAACAAAAATTAATTTTTAAATCTCCAAACAGAGAAGAATTAAAGATACATTTTCAATGATAATCATCTATTGCTAAAAAACTACTTGATTATAGGATCCACTAACTAAAATTTGGTGTTGTCTAATGAAGGACTCAAAAGAACATTTCATTTTCTTTTTATCATTTGGAAGTTCAACATGATTCATAGGTTTGATTTTTTTTAGAATATTAAAAATATTTTTCATTATAGGTCCCATAATATTTGGTTTCCAAAATGAAAATTCATTTCATTGTTCTTTTCATTCATTATTAACAATGTTTTCAAGTTTCATCCATTGAATAAAACTAAAAATTATATTGTGACAAACACTATTCTTATATAAAAACCCCGTAATCATGCATATTGAGTTATAGGATCACTAAATCAGAACACATTATTTCAATATATGAATACTTAGGTTTATCCTAGGTTATTTATAATCACAGTCTGTTAAAATCTTTTAAGATGGTTTTTATAGGTTTTGTGAATTTTCAAGTCATATACTCTGGGAGTGTCAAACCATGTGCACATCAAGGCCCATTGTTTCATTATAGGGGATGATCAATTCTAGAATAATTATCCCTTTTTATATTTATTACCCATAATTACCTATATTTCAGAGCCACATCTAGTTGTAGTATGCATATAGGAATTAAATTTCTTGGAAACACTCACTATATTCTTTTCAAAATTTCCAAGGCATTTTACTATACATTGACTAATCCTTATACCTATTTATAGATATATCCCTACACGTATCTATATAAATATCCATGGGGATATTAAAAATGTTTTCTAGACATAATTTAAAAAGGTTATCAAAACCAATCTTGTAATAAAACTATAACAACCTATAATTTTCATATGTAGATATTACATCATTTTAGATGAATATTGTTGTAATTACAAAAACAAAAAACCCAAGGACCATAATATTTTGTGTCTTTCAAGAGTAGGAATATAATATTATAATTATTTTATGGATTATTGACATATCCTATAAATATCTTCTCACATAGTACTCTTCTTAAGAATACCATATCTAAACCTTTCTTTATAACATTGGGAAGGAAAAATATTAAAGGGTGAGAACAGATGATTTATAAGAGTAAACACAATAGATACCACTCAATATTCACATGAAAGAATAAGATAATAATAATTGTATTTAATCATTAAAATGTATTATTTTGTTCATAAATAACCTTTCATAGGTCCTAAACATGATTCATGGCATAAAACATTATCATTACCGAAAACATGGCCCAAAAGAGGAATAACGGCTCATAAACCAATAAAAAATATCTTCTTATATAAAAAAGTGTAGCACCATCATATATAATGAAAAAAAAAATCATTTTTCAAGGATAAATAAAAAACCATCAACCCATTGTATCAAGACCCATAATAAAACAATTTGATATGTCAAGGTTAACCACTAATACCATCAACATAGTGGATCAGGAATCATAACTTATTTACCATTGTGGATCTGGACACACCTATTTCCCATAGTGAATCTAGACAAACATTTTTTCCATAGAATATTGGGACACACCTATTTTCCATATTGGATCAATCCCATATACTTGTTTCCCATTTTTATCTCATGAGACATAAATAATAACCCATTACATTATACAGAGATATAGGTCCTACAAATAAGATAATTAAAAGCATATATTTCTGGGCCATAATATCACAAAATATTTATCATATCATTTATATAAAGAATAATAATGTTATCCTTGGTCCATATCCCTAGTAAATAATATGTTACATCAATGGATATCTTCATAGATGATGAAGTATTTTGAATGATCACATTGAACATTTATTAACGACAATAACAATTATTTAAAAATAAATTTTATAGAATAATGTTTTTTAAATCATTTTCATTAAAAATATAAATAAAAAACTATAAATTATTCATTAAGAATAATTTAAAACTTTTATCATTGAAATTATCCTATTCACATTGAAAACCAATTTTAAAAAACATAAAACATTTTCGAAATCCATTTTTTGTAATATTTTTTTAAAATTTTTAAAAAATTTAAAATATTGAGGGAATTTTTTTATATTAAAATATGATTGATATATTTTCTGGGAAGATTGAAATTTTTGAGTGGTTTTTTATTTTAGAAAATAAGTTGGATATTGTGGAAATTTAAAAAAATACTCTTTTTACATTCTTGGTATAAGGAAATTATGAATTGTTAAGAAAATGACATGAAATTTCCTTAAACTTTTTCTTTTGGAATAGTTAAAAGGGGTATAATTTATTTAATAACCTATTTTAATATTGTTAAAAACTTTTTGATGATTTTTTTGGAGAATATGTGTTTTTGGCTGAATAGAGAAATAGAAAAATATATCTGAAGAACATTTTTTTACTCTCGAGTACATGAAGCGATAAAAATAAAGTGAGAAAATACACCATCAAAACATAAACAATGTAGATGATAAGTAATTATTTTGTTGGGATATGGGTCATAATAATTTATCATTGGAAACATTTTTATAATGAGTCCCAATAAACGATGAGATTGTAACACAAATCATTACTAGTTTTGTAACTTTGAAACATAGTCCCCATGAAGCATGTTTATAAAATTAACATAAATTATCATGAGGATAAATAAATATATTATATTACATGTCTATGTATCTATATAAAAACCCTGTAAAATAATATAGGTGTATAACATAATCATATGTCTCAAATAATAAAAATTTAGTCAAAAAAGTTTACCACTTTGGTAACTTATTTACTATAAACCCATGAAAGAGTGATAATGAAATAGATATATCAATACCCATAAATTTAATAATAACCATCATAAATTAGATTCATTGGAATTATATAAATTATATAAAAGTAATATGTGGTGAATTTTTAAAGTGTCTCGTACAAGTTGAAAAGTGAGATGAAAATCCATTATCATAATTCTCAACTTCTTTTATACACATTAAGACATCCTATATTTTAAATATGTGTTTATTATATATCTATTTTTGAACCAAAAACACAAAAATATATATTATTATATATAATAATAAGTTATTACCTTTTATGTCCCGTTTATTAATAATTCCATGATAACATCACATTTCAGAAAAAAACTGGTTTGTTTTTTTTGCATGTTTTGATTTGTTAAATTTTTTTTTTCTGATTTTTATAATGGTTAAATAATCCACATAATTAAAATAATGATATAAATATAATATATATTTAGTATATATTTATTTATAGTAATTCATAAAATTTATAGGTAAAAATGAAATACACCATTCATGGAGACGGTACATCATTCGTACACATAAAAGCAATTTATATTTTGCTGATGGGTCGAAAAAATGATAGATAAATAATATATTATCTATCCATAATAATTTTTATGAATATATAGATGATATTTTTATTAAAACAAAACTTATTTCCTTTTATGTAAAGAGATAATGAATCAAATCATCGGGCGAGGGGGTAGTCGGTTGTACACACAAGCGATATTATCTTTTTCCCAAAAAATGGAATGTTAAAAAATATATATATATATATACTATAATGATTCCATAAGAATAAATATGTTATAAATATAAATTATATACTTTATATACATCTTTATATACATCCTTGAGAGGTAGTAATGGAGAAATGAATGTTAGATGTTTGTAATGTGGTAGTCCCCCATAAACATGAATAATGATTTCATAACCCATTTAATGAATGTGGAGATAGTTATATGTTATTAAATTAACCTATAAAATAAAAAAATATAAAAGGAAAATATTTTATTATATTTTATGTGTTAATAAATATGTTAATATGAAAAAATATGAAATAAAAATAAAACACTTATTAAAAAAAATTACAATCGCTTAGAAGCACCTCCATTGGATCAATTATTAAGGACCCCAGTGTTGGTATTTTGGGATCACAACATCTATAAAACATATTTTGAGATATTTTGGGAGGATTTTCTGTATTAATTTTTCAAACTATATCTATTGAGATTTGTTAATAAGTGGAGGGTGGTTGAGGCCTTTTAATGGTTTGGGAAAGGAACCCCCTTGTATACTACTTGGAAATTTTTTGAAAAGAATAAAAACAATAAAGGTCAATCCCAAGAAAAAATAATAAAATTGATTATATATTATATTTTTGGAAGGATAAGATAGATATATTTACAAAAAATTGGATTTATAAATGTGTTCATTTTTTCAACTGTTGTTTTTTTAGTTTAATGCATGGTAAATCCATTTTAAGTTAACTATAATAAGAAATTTTTACTATTTTCACAATTAATTTTGGTCAAAATTTAATTTTAATTTGTTATATAATATTAAAAAATATTCTACCAAATAGGTAATATAAATTTAAAATTAAATTCATAGATTTATAAATGTGTAATTTTATATCAATCTCATAGATGCGATCAGAAAGAAGCTTTTCAAAGGGAAAATGTTTTAAGGTTTTCCATTTTTTATATTCAAATTCAATATGAAATTGCATAATATATCCTAAATTAGATTAATATATTTATAATTGAAAAAAATTTACATGGAAAAAACATAATATAATTTAAATTTATTAATAATTTAAATGAAAGGCGGTTTTAAATTAAAATTCAAAATTTTTTATGACTCATCAAAGAATTAATCTTCTTGTAAAATTCTAAATAATTCTCCCTTAGTAAATTTATGACATGTTTATATAAAAAATGTGGTTTATTTTATCAAATTAATTTTTTAAAATAGTAAAAAACTTTATTTTATTATTTATCACAAAAGTATAAGATTTTGTTTTTCAGAAAAAAATCGTTTTCCAAACATATAAATTTTTTAACATAAAATCATATAATTTTTACTCATTGTCTTATTATAAAACCATTATAATTATTTTTTAAAAATTATTTATGAGTATTTATATTATCATTTTTAATGGAAATATTATTCCGACATAACTTATTTTTATTACATAACTTTTCATTACATGGTACAAAATAGTGGATCTTTACAAGTTTAGTATCTTGGAAAAAAAGAAACATAGTGCATGGAAACTGAAAAAATTATTTTTAATTAAAATTAATGTAATATTTATGGGTTAAAACTAAAATATTTTTACTTCATCTCAAAAGATTGGAAAATAAATCAATGGAAAGGGGTGATCATGAATCACAATAAGTGAAAATACAAGAGAGATATATAACATGTGATCTTGAGACATAACGATAAGTACATAAGGCATAATGACAGGGAATGATCAATAGACCTATAATAATAAAATTAAAATAAACAAAAACATTTATATGTAGATAAAATAATTTTAATTAGACATTCATATGCATATCACCATGGTTTATCAACAATGTTTCCTAAATTGAAATTACTAATGTTATTCATAAAGGTATCGTAAAACATGATATCTCTTGATATTAAATATTTTACCCAATGCATTGGAGAACTATTAGGGGACATAATTCATATGTTCTAATTTAATGTGGTACACATATATAATAATTAATCCTTTCATTAATAGCCCATGTAGAATAAATAATGAGTTTCTTATCAAAATCTTGGCATACCAAAGTACTTAAAAGACATGATCATTACAACATTTTTAACCCATGAAAAGAAGTTCTGGATTATTATTTGTAAATAACCAGATAAATAATAATATTTAAATTGAGTTGAGTAACCATTAAAAAAAAATGGTTTTGGTATTCAAACAGAAAGGAAAAAAAATTCACATTTAAAAGTGGAAATTTTTTGAATTTTTTTACATCATGACTGGTACAAAACATAGTTATAGAAAAGGGAAAATGAGATAGTAAATATGTCCCTCTTTATTAAAAGACTCTTATTATAGTAATGGGATAATATAAAGTGGAAAAAATAACTTATTTAGGAAATTTGAAAATATATCATGTTAAAAGAGAAACATAAATAGAAAAGACAAGTGAAGATTTCCCTAATCGTGAATTGTCGTACTAAAAAAACAACACTGGAACCTTGGGGGGGGGGGGGGGGGGGTAGAGGAAACCTTTGTGGGACTCCTTGTAAGGTAAATTCATAATAATATTGTAGATTATGTACTTATAGTTAATATAAATGGATAAATAGGTGGTAATTTATAGGTTAAGTGGATGTTTTGTTTAATATTTTCGAAATATAGATCTTGGAAAAAAAGGTCATGGAAAAATGAATACCCATCGAGTTACCCATGGGTTTATTCATGTTTTTGGACAATCGGATACCATTTTCTATAATTTTAAACTAATATAAAAAAATCATATTTTTCTACTACTTTTGGCATGGGAAAATAATGTTTCTATAAATCAATTTTTTAGACTCTGGGGAGTAAATTATATATTTTGGGCTGAATAAAATCTATTTAAATGATTAATATTAATAAAATAAAATATTTTAGGTCATGTAGTTTTTTATTGAATATTACATCTTTATGGGATATTTATGATGCCATAAAATATTATGAAACCCTAAAACTGTATTTTTTTTACTATTCATGAAAAAATAATTTTTTAGACAATTATCATAAATTCAATATAACCATAATTCAACATAAAGATTTAAAAAATTATGTTTATTTTATCATAAAAAATCAATAAATAAGATCGATTTCACCCTTTAATATAAAAATCATTATTTAATTAAAATTAACAGTTTTTAAGGAATAACCAAATTTATGACCCTTATAAAATGTTTCATTGGACATTATAAAATAATTTTATCATTTATTATTTTAATAAAAATGTCTATAAGACTATATAAATAAAAATAATACTATTCATAATACCATGATTAATTATAAAAATTTATATATTTTCTAGAAAAATATAATTGTGTTTATTTTCACCCAAAAATCTAATTTCCAAAATCATCTCAACTAAACTTATATTTTATGAAGAACAAATATTCCTAAGAGTAATTTAAGGAATAAAAATCTTCATTATACAAAGGAATTTACACTTTATGTAACTAAGGTATGGACACGTACCCACTTATTAGACCCACAAACACCATGAGGGTAGGATGCACGATGTTGGTAGTTTTATGTTGTTTCTCGATTAGCATAGACCATGTAGTAATATATAATAACATTAAATATTACTATATAAAGTTTTATTCATTATTTACCTATTGAATCTCAGTATGGGAATATTCAAAGGATAACTCCAATGATGATACCTCCCTCCCATGTTCGGACAAAAGTGATTCAAATTTGAAGGCTCTAATATCTTGGGAAATAGAATATCTTTTCTGTATCAATTATACTTTTTAATTTCTGCTTAAAACACTTATTATAATGGTAAAAATATTAACCAACGGTATGGTTTCCACTGGTCATATTGGTGAATGTTCATTTTGGCCAACGGTCATACTAACCATCAATCATACAATTTTCAAATCCCAATGGTCACATTTCCATTTATACCATATAAATACAATTTCATTATTAAAGAGACATTTTTTATGTAAAATAAAATAAGAAAAATTATATGGAAATATATATTATTAGAAAAATATGGGTCTTTACATTCTCCCCCCAATGAATTTTTTTCACTAAAATCTAAACTCATTATCTCAGATGAGAAAAGGTTATAGTACTTATTTCTCAATATCTCATCTGTTTCATACATTACTCTACAAATTTATGGTTCCTCTACAACATTTTAACAAGGTGGGTGGTCTTGTTGTGTGGTACCATGTATCTATGGTCCATGATCTCCCTTGGCTTCTATTTATATGAGAGTTCATGTTTCTACTTTGTCACCTCTAGAATTAGTACATATGAGGGATCAAGTATATAATTCTTAAAGATAAATATATGTAATACATAATTATCATGAGAAATATTTGGGGGATTTTATGGCTGATAAGACACCTCTCTTAATCAATAAAGGATTTTAATGGGCCTAATGTACCTTGGTATATGCTTACCTTTCTTTCAAAACCACATGAATCTCATCCTTGGTGATTTTTGAAGGAATTTTTTCCCCAAAATTAATATGAATGTCCCTTCAATGATTATTATCATAGATAATTCGAAGAATCAGGGCATCCTTTAATAGTTATTAGATGGAATGAACCATTTCTATCATATTTTTTATATGATTGGGCCCATGAAATTTTCTTTATCTAACATCATCCCAATATGTAGGAATTATACATCACTTTCCATATAGAACATCATATGGGATGATTTGAATATTGATATGTGATCTATTATTATATGAAAACTCAAATAATGATTGGTGTTGATCCCATCCATTATTAAATTCCACTGATATTGTTCTCAATATGTAATTATGTGTCTGAATAGTCCTTTTATATTATCCATCAGTTTCAAGGTGATATGCTATACTAAAATTCAACTAAGTATCCAAATCATATTTGATAGTTCCCCTAAATATAGACATGAAACTTGGATCATAATAAGAATTTAAGGAAAGTGGAACCCCACAACACTACACCACTTATTTAAAATATATCTTGGAATGTTGGATAATATATAAATCTTCATCAAATAGCTATGAATTGAGTAGTTTGGGTGAGATGATACAATATTACCCTTATCACATTTTTTACTTTGGATGTTCTTGGGAGATTAGTGGTGAAGTCGATAGTGACATTTTCACACATCCTTGTTAGTATGGGTAGTGGTTATAATACCCCTTTAGGATTTTTTCACTTGGGATTGACTTGCAGACATACCCAGAACCATATAGTGTATTCAAAATTATCTTCTTGTATATTATCCCACAAATAATGATCAAGAAGGTCCATATACATTTTATTTATTTTAGGATGTATAAAGACAGAAGATCTATGAGAATCAACAATCATCTTATTTTTAACTATGGGATATATGGGACACATATCCTTGTATGAAATTTCAATACACCTTTTGATCAAAATTTATCTTAGGAAACATCCCATTATATACATCCATTATCATCCATTCTAACAAAGGATTTTCTCTTTGAGATTTTTTTCCATTATTAGAATTGATGGTTGATAAATAATTTGTGATAATTTTGATTATTTCTATTCACTTAGGATTCCCATTGCCTATTTTACTAGGTGCATGATCAAAGGATATCCTCGAATCCTCATCATTTCTATGGCAATAAGTTATTTCCTACTTAATTCAAAGATGAAGTTTTTCTCTCTTTTAGTGTGATAATGAGTTAAACAAAAATATTATTTAAGAAGTTCCATCCATCTACATTGTATCATGTTCAATTTCTATTGCATGAAAATATGATTCAAACATTTTTGGTTAATGTATATATCACATTTATCCCCACAAAGATAGTACCTACAAATTTTCAGAGAAAAATAAACATATCATTCTTTAGGTCACGTGTAGGATAATTACTCTCATGAGGGTACAATTGCAAAGATTCTTAATCAATAACCTTTTCATTTTTTATGAGGACACACCCAAGAACATATAGAGATGAATCACTATAAATAATTAATCCTTATCTAATAGTGGGAAGAGTAAAATATGGTGAAATAACAAATCACTTATCTAGTTCTTATAAGATTTCTTCACACTCTTATGTCCAGATAATCATATCACATTTTCAAGTTAACATGGTTAGTTGATTATAAATACATTAAAATTACATCAAAAAAAGTCTTTAATAACATAATAATCCAAGGAAACTATTAATCTCAGTTACAATTATAGGAAGTGGCCAATACTCTATTGAATTTTCATTCTTAGTGTCAACTAATATTTTTTCATTGGTTATAATGTTTCCCCAAGAATAAATCTTATTGTTACCATATTTCAAATTTTATAATTTTTTTAAATATATTCACATTCCTCAGAGTTTCCAAAATAACCATTAGATGAAACTCATTCTCCTTATGAATTTTGGAGTATATATTACTTTCTCAAATAGAAACTTCCATGAATTTTTTAAGGTAGTCCTTGAAAGAACTATTCATAAAATCCATAAATATAGCAGGAGAATTAGTTAAGCCGAAGGGCATAACAAAAAACTCATAATTCCCATATCTTGTTCGAAAGTAAGTATTTAGAATACATTATTACTCAACACTCGAATGATGATACCCAGATTGGTGGTCAATCATGGAGAAGAATTGATCCCCCTAAAGTTGGTCAAAAAAATTATCAAATATTGGGAGAGGGTACTTTTTCTTCAATTTTATTCTATTAAGTTCTCTATAATCAATACAGAGTCAAATCAATCCATAATTCTTCGTTACAAAAAAATGTAAACCCCAATAAGACACACTTGGTCGGATAAATAACTCATCCATAAGATCTTGATGTTGTTTATTTAATTCATGTAACTCCATATTTTCCATTCTATATGGTGTCTTTGATATCATCTATGATCTAGGTATGAGTTCAGTGGATAACTCAGCCATTGTTTCTATGGGTGGTCCAAGAACCTCTTATAGAAATACATCAATATATTCCTTAATTATGGGGACATTATCTATCTTTATAATTTCATTTACTTATCCCTATTCACCAATAATCTCTACAAATAATGCTATGGGATGGGATTCAAGACAATGATCAGGACATGATATGTATCCTTTAAAAGTCACAATAGGTTTTACATTTAAGAATACTGAAATTTCCCTTATTTAGCAGTTGATCTTAGGCTTATACATTCATAGTCAGTCCATCCCTAGTATGTTCCCAAATTCCACCATGGGAATGAATTTTATATTTGTGATGATATTGTACTCTCCAAAGTTAATAAAAAATTTATTATACACTATTGATGATATGATAATACCTATATGAGTCTTGATGTATAATTAAATTTCATTAAAATCATGGATTTATTCTGTGTTCCATGAAAACTCGGATGATATAAAGGAATGGGTAGAACCATAATCAAATAATGTACATTCTGTCATTGAGAGAACAATGCATGTACCAACCACAACATCATTCAGAGAATCCAATTCCACCTTCATGATTGAAAATGACTAACATTTACCTGATTTCATATGCTGAGGTTCATGGTGGTTCCCCACTAATATATTTTGATTTGTACCTTGATGTGAAAAGTGACAAAGATGTCTACCAATGAAACTTTGAACTTCTAGTTGTGCCCACACCATCTTCCATTTGTAGTTAGTGTTGATAAGTTGAGACTTCACATCACCATGAACATTTCAGGCTATATGTCCATATCTTCTGAATTTATATCACTTTACACTCCCATGTAATAAATTCCCCAATAATTTATTCAAAAAAATCATATTGTATGTTTTAATTTCCTTCCACCTCTTCCATGATCAAAAAACATCACTTAGTTTTGATATATAACACTTTTCTTTTCTTTTGATCTATGTGACCACTGTGTATCTTTAAACATTAGTTGAAATTTTATAGAAATATAAATTATCTATTTAGAGGTATCATATCCTCAACATTATATATTCCTTTGTAGGTACGGTTTTAGTACAATAAATAATCTATAAATATTTTTATTAAGATCGATAAGAAATAATGAGGTGTATCGAGATAGTATTACAAAGATCAACTCATAGATTCCAAATGATTTATTTTCCTTTTCCTTCTACTCTGGTAATTCCTTGTCCATTTTCATTCAGGCTAAATGATAGAAATATTCATTGAAAAACATTCCCATAAACACTTCCCACTCTATAACATCATTATATATCCTTGGATTTGTGTTTTTAATTAGTTTCCACCACTGATCTTATTCTCCTTCTATGTAGTAGAAAACCATGGTGACCTTATCTTATTTTAAATAATGGAGTATAGAATTGATCTCTTCAATAGCGCTTATCCATTGGTCAGTAATCAATGAGTTAGTAATTCCACCTAAATAAGGTTTTCATTGATGTATAATTTAATGAAAGAAAAGTTGTTCCCTTTAGGGTGCATCCATTATCTAAACTTTCTCCAAGTTATTATTCCATACTCAAGTGAGTTGATTCATCATCCCCAAGAAGTTTTTCATTATATCTTACATCAGAACACCATTAATGCATCAACCTTTTAACTCAACATTTATGGGGTTCCTCATATTTCCCACCATTTTTATTAAGAATAAAACCATAGTGAGAAGCATTTTATATTTAAAAATATTATAATTCTAAAGATATTTTTTTCTCAAAAAAATTATAAAATTTGTTTTCAATATCTTCTAATAAAAATTACATTTTCTATATATCCATTATAATGGTTCAAAAAAAGATTATAGTTAACCAAACATATCCTCCAAGAGTGAGAATATATGAGTGAAACAATTCCCATTGTCGTGGAGTAGTTCACATATGAGTCTAGGTCAATGTGGTGTTTTTGAGTGTTACCCCTAGTTACATCTATTCCAGATCCACATCCACTTCTCAGTATATATATAGAGATGTATTTTTTTTGGATTCCATATATTTAATAGTTCAAAAAAATACATGGTTGTTTTCTAATATTTATAATTGTCCCAAGGATTATTTATTAACTTTTTTTTGTATAAATTTACAAAAATAACTAAACATAACTTTGATACAAACTATGTCGTTATACTTTTAAATTACACAAATTTTCATTAAGTGGTTAAAAATAATTTTTATTTTCAAGATTAGTTTCTTAAAAAAATGGTACACAATACATGAATATTTAAAACATTATTCTTAGTCCACTTGAATTATATATTAATGTGTTCACCCATAGTTATATTTACTATGTATCATAACATGAAGATATAAATCAAATGAAAGGGGTGATCATGATGCCAATTAAGTGTATAAATAAGAGACAAATAACATATGATTTTGAGACATAACAATAAGAAAAAACATAATGATAAGGATTGAGAAAGAGTCATATCAAAATAATAATAACATGAATAAATACATGTAAATGTGGATATGACATCTAAATGAGACGTTATTTAGCATATCTCAAAGTTTTTTCACCAAGTTTTCAAAATAAAAATTACCAAGGTTATTCAAAAATGCATCATAAAAATTATCATCTATAGAAATTAAATTCTTCACCAAATGCATTAGAGAGCTATCATGGAACACCCATCATATATCTTAATTTTATTTTAGCCACGTAGATCATAAATAATCATTTCATTGATTATATTTGGAGAATAAAGAACATGATTCTTATCAAAATCATGGCAAACAATTTTCTTAAAGATATTGTAATCACATCATTTTAACCCATGAAATTAAATTTGATCTTACAATATGAAAATACCCAAATAAAAACTCATTAATATTGGATGAGTACCTATTGAAAATAAAATATAGTTTGGTATTCAAATAAAATGTAAAATATAATTTCTCTTATAAAATAGTAAAATCTGAGATGAAAATTTAGTAGCATGGTGAGTTTAAAACATAGTTTTAGAAAAATGTAAAATGTTAGGGGAAAGGGTATATAATTAATAAAAGAATATTATTAGTGAAATGAGAAAAAACTTGAAAAATAGAAATTATTTTTTTATATTAGAAAACATACAACAAAAAATATAACTTTAGTGGAAAAGAGAAGAAAATATTTCCTCTACCTTGAAGAGTAGTTCCTAAAATTTGAGGATTGAATCTTCGGGGCATGAGAAAACCATGTGGGGACACATTGGGTGGTAAATTAACCATCACATCATTGAATATGGATTTATATTTTATGGAAATGTAAATGGAGACGGGTATTCATAGGAGAAGTGGATTATTTGTTTAATATTTTCAAAATATAGTTATTGGAAGACAAATCAATGGAAAAAATCAAAAATAATAGCTTACCCAAGGGGTTTTCTCATGATTTTAGAAATTTGGGTAAGATTTTATGTTATTTTAAACCACCAAATTTGAAAATAAAATTTTATTTCTTTTTTTCATGAAAATGTAGTGTTTCTACAAAGTAATTTTTTTAAAAATAATTTTCTTCATTTTAGACTTAGGAAGGCGAATTATAGTTTTAAAAATTGAATAAAATATATTAAAAAAGTAATATTAAGAATATAAAAAATTTTCTGTCATGGATTGTGTTTAATTATCTATTAGATCATTATGACATATGTATGTTGCCATAAAATATATTGAAACCCTAAAACTCTATCTTTTACTACTCATGAAAAAATAATGTATTTTTGAAAATTCACTTAAATTCACACTGACAAAATTTCGATGCACTGATTTCAAAATTGATTTTTATTTTACCATAAAAGTTCTCCAAATATGATAAATTTATATTTTAATTATAAAAATCAATATTTATTTAAATATAGCATTTTTAAGGCATATTCAAATTTCTGACAACTATAAAAAGTTTCCTAGGCCATTATAATATTATTTTATCATTTATTATTTAAATTATTTTTAATATATATTATAATTAAACTAAATTCATTCAGAATAACATGGTTTGTCATTAATATTGTATATATTTTCACTAAAAAATAAATTTATAATTTTTTTATCTCAAAAAAATAAAATTATGAAATTCACCTCAGTTAAAAATATATTTTATTAAGGAAAACTAAAATTTATTGGAATTGATTGAATAAAAATTTCACATATAAAAATGAATTTACACTTTATATAACTAATGTTTGGACATGAACACCAATAATACACCAGCATATTCCATGAGGGTATGGTGTACAATGGTAGTAGTTTCATGAGGTTCCTTGGATAACAACGACAGAGTGGTAATATCCACTAACTTGAATATCTCAATGATAAGATTTCTCTCAATATTAACATTATGATGCTTAAAATTGTCTTGGTAATGGCTGAACCCCAATGATGATCCATCCCTCCTATGTTCAAACAAAAGGGATTCACACGACACTACTCTACTAGTTGAGGCCATCAATTATAATTTATGTATCAATTATAATGTTTTATTAATAAGTATAAAAACTAATTGAAGTAGAAAAATTATCAACCAACAGTATAATTTCCAACGATCATATTGACCAATGTACATATAATGGTTGAATTAAAATGGTCTAATTTACCTTTTATACCCTATAAATATGACTTCATTATTAAGGATACATGGATTTTATGTGTAAAATAAAACAACCCACATTCTTTGGAAACAGATATTATAAATAAATTTGTATGTAATTATAGTTATAATTGTATTTTTTGAATAATATTAATAACATATTTTGGTTTTGTTAAATCTTAGTGTCATGTGCAACATAATATAACTCAATGCTTTGTTTATCTTAATATTAGCTTAGTGTTGTGTGTAACATAAGAATTACTGGGTGTATTTTGTAACAAAATCATAACATGGTGTTTTTAATGAATTCTATCAATTTTATTTTATTTATTAAAAAATTTAATAAAAACTAAGGGTGTTACATTGTGTAAAAATGTCACAACCCCACTTGGCCATGATATATTCTCCTAATCATAACCATGAGATTTTTATTTTGACCAGATTAGGAAAAAAGTATGAAACAAGGATCCGTGTTTACCAATAACATTATATAACCTATAAATTCTTTTTATAGTGATTAACTATGGGGTGCTTATTTAATAACACACACCCTTCATTTATAAAATTGTTAATGTATGTAATCTATTTTCATTATAATTTATAAAGAATGTTATTAGATTTCATTAATCTAATTTATTAAGGATGATGTATGATTTCCTTAATTAAAATCGTTTTAATTATTTTAAGAAAAATTGATGATTATAATTGTATTTCAAAAAGGTTTCTATGGTTTTTAATAATAGTTGGGTTAGATGAAACAATCTTACTTAAGTAATTGTTTTAATTTAAAGGAAATAATAAAGAATGTGTATTAAATGGTATTGGTTGTTTATTTTCTTAATATGGAAAACCTATTTTAAATTATATTATTTCAGACTATAATGGGATAGATCATTTATTTAAACAAAATGAATGGTATGTAGTTTTTCACAGAATTCATACTGAGCACATTTCTCACACTAATCATTATCACATCATTTTCCAGTTATGAATCATTTATTAACATTCATGAATCATTCATGTTTTGGTAGTGTAGTGGATGGAAAATTGTAATTTCATGTAGAGATATTTATATCATTATATTAGTTTACATTTTTGAAATTTTCTCTATGGAAATTTTAATGACTTCTATAGAAAGAGGTGTACTATTATTATTTTATCCTAGGATAGACATATAGTGGTATCCATTTCTGCAGGGGAGGGATTATAGGCATGAGAATCAGAAATATTCAAAATGATCGTTCATAATGTCTATGAAACATTTAATATCTTATGGGGATCAGGAACATCCTTTTCCTGTGTTTTGTGCTGGTCTATGTTTCTGATGTATTGATAACATGGATTATATTCATTACATAAACTTTATTTAATATATTGAACTAAAAAATGAAGTCCATTATAACATATTAAATTAAAAAAGTAGTAATTTTACATTTAAATAAAATTGTATAAAATTAGGAATATTTTAATGTTTGAATATGTATATTAATTTATTTATTTTGAATTATCATATAAAATTATTATAATGAAAATTATCCCATAAAATATAGTAATGAATATTACTATGAAATGACATTGATTTTTTATTAACATTACATAGGTATTCCTATTCTTCCCCTCTTAATGAAATTACAACATTACAATTATATTCATCAATTAAACAAAGAGGTATTTTCTACCCCGTAACCTTTTCATATTACCATGTTTCTTTCTAGAACATTTGGTTCTTCCATTAAACATTAACCGGGTGATTAACCTTTTCCCATAACACCTACTCTATGTTATTATGAATTTCAACAATATTTTCCTCATAAGAATCATTCTATTCCAGCTCCACCACCTTATGGATTAAAGAATGTAATTTATCTGGTAAATATTTCCTTAACAATGAAACACAAAGCACATCATATAACTAAGATAAAATAATAGGTAAATAAACTCAATAAGAAACTAATATAAATTTCTCAAAAAAATTATATGGTCTAATTAATGTGGACTAAACATTCCTTTTTTACTAAGTAATAAAACATTATTCTCTGGAGATATTTATGGAAATATTTGATTGGATACCTCAAATGAAGGATCCTTCCTTTGGTTATCTTCATAACTCTTTATCCTTTTATGATATTCTCTTACTGGGTTCTAAATAACCATTCCCTTCCCAAATATTACTTTTACTATTTCTCACCCCAACAAAATTCTTTCCCCAACATCAACCAAACATGATGGAGTCTGTAACCAATTTCTATATATTATCATAAAAGGTTCCATACATATAATAGAATGAAATATGTTATTATATAGAAATTATACAGAATAGGGATACAAATCCCAACATCCTGTACAATCCAATGAGAATTCTCATAGCATATCTTCCAATTTCAAAATTGGTCATTCCTATATTCCATTAGATTATGGATGAAAATATGTAGAAAAGTTTAATTTAGCACCGAATGAGTTCATAATTCCTTTCCATAAATATGAGGTAAATCTAGTATCAAAATTAGATACTATATAGAGAGATTCTCTATAGAAACCCCACATTTAATTACATGACTATTACATACTTGTTATGATAATCAGCATAACAGAGCTAAAAATATTGGATAAAAAATTTTAGTGTCTTGGAAAAATTAATATCATAAAGATATTATACATAATAAAACAATTACATTTATTTAAATCCATATAATATATCCTTAAAATACCACGTTTTACTTAGTACAAGTAATCACCTATTGATATACATTAATGAAATAAGTGAGCTAAAATCTCAGCAAGAGAATGATTAAGGTACACGAACCAAAATTACATGGGTGAGAATAATCAACATCATCAAATAATACGCAAAGTATGATGATTAATATCATGAGGGAAACATGTGATAATGGCATAGAATGTGGAAACTCAGAAAAATGAAACACTATGTACTAGTGTTCAAATATCTTTTATATAATTAACAATGTTAGCATAATGTTCATGCAAAACATATGTTTATAATCATAAAATAATATTTGTGAATAAGAATTGAATCATTACTACACATAAAATGAAGAATATCATGAGATAAATTACTTTAAAAAATGAATTGGAGAGATATATAATTTTAGTCCCACCTACCAGATCAAAATATTTACAGAATCATGCATTCCACATAGACTTTAATATAATCATAGTCATGAAATATCTCATGGAAAGAAATGGGTTTAATAAGGGTTTCAGTAAACATAATTTCACAAATAAACATGAGGTTCCAAAATGAATAATGTAAAGAATATTTCAGATAATAATCATCATTCATGAGTGAAAAAGAAACAATTCCATAAGAGTAAAAGTTGTGTTTTATAAAGAATGAAGTTTTAGAAAATCATTTTATTTGGGTTATAAATAAATGAAGAAGTACGTATAACCACTAAAATAAAAGGTAATAATAGTAAAATTATATTTAAGGAAAAATAGAAATATCCATATAGAAGATGTTAAGAAATTGGTATAACCCAAATAAAATGTTTTGTGTTTGAGAACTCCCTTACATTAATTACCGCTTTATTTTATCACTTTTACTTATCGTGAATAAAAATATAGATTTATTAAAACATTAATAACAATGTGAAATATTTTAATATTAATAAAAATTTATCCAAAATATTAACTTTATTATATTTATTAATTTCCTTGTAAATGGGGTTATTATTATGAGATCCTTATTTACTTAAAACTTTATGGTTTTCTTCGATTTCTCTACTTTGTTCAATATTATTTGTAACTTAGAATAATTAATTCAAAATGATTATAATAAATATAATTAATTAAATATATATATATATATTATATAGTTTACAATATCCATTAATGATAATGGTAACATGTGTTGACATGGAAATGTATGCGTATGTGGATAACCGACCTTTGATGGGTAAATTTTCGGGAGAGTGGAAAAAAGAAAAAAAATATATATATATATATATATATATATATTAATAACATACTAATATTAGTTTGAAATTATTAATATAATGTTAAATAACTTCTTAATTAATTATTATATGTTTTGGTAGAGAAAAGGCTGGTGAAAATGAAAGAGAAGAGGAAGAAGAAAAAATATAGGGGAGTCGATTGGATCTTACTTAATCCTAAGTGTAGCTTCTATCATACAACACTAAAAATCCCTTTATTATTGGATTTGGATTACTAAATAATGTAACTAATGATTATAAATGTATGAAGAGGATGGTTTTTGGAAGAGGATATGACTTTGAAAAGTTTGGAATGAGTGGTTTTCCAAGGGGATGGAGAGAGGTTATTTATACTTGAGGAGAGGGGTATTTTTATAATAAAATAATACATAAACTATTATATCAATTAGAAAGCGTATAATAGTGTTTTTTATAATATGAAATATATATAAATATAATAAAAATATTTTAACACATTAAAACCCATTTATAATTCAATGTTATTATTTTTAAATGGAATGTGGAAAAAGAAATGTTATTATTTTAACCAATTAGTTTTTATATTAGATTTGGGAAATAATTTTTATTTTTGGAAATAAATTTTATGGTATTTTAATTTAATATTTATGAAATATAATATATAATATACGAACCACAACTTGTAGAAATAATTATTTCATTATTAAATCATGAATGATGTAAATTGAGATACATCGGTTATGTGGACAATAATATTTTCACAATTCACCTAAAAAATCCTTTTAAAAGGTTTCAAGAAAAATCAACCATAAAATTTTTTATGTGATAATTTAAAAAATGATAATAATTTTTTAAATATAAATTTCTAAAATAGCTAATTTTACTTTTAAATATACAAAATATTACTTTTATTAAATATTTTAAAATATATTTTTTTACTAAAAATGTGTTTATATTTTCGTTCAAATGTTTATTAAGGGTATTTATTTTTTGGTTATTATATTTAAATAAATTAATCATTATTAATATTATTTATATAAAAATTTATTATTTTGATGAAAAATCATTATTCCAAATGTCATGTTACTATTCCCAACATTCACATTACTATTCTCAATGATCAGGTTACTACTCCAACACTCATGATACTATTTTAATTATCACATTACAATTCTAAAGGTCAACTTACCTCTTATAAATGACTCTAAATTCATTCATTCATTATTTTACTAAATTTCCCTCTAATTTATAAATTTCAATTTTTATGATGTTGATTGATTTACTAATATTATGTTTCTTTTCTATAATAATTGCAGTGGGAGAGATGATTTTAGAAGATTAGGGAAATCCATATTTTCCAATTTTATCAATTATATTTTCTATTTTTGTTCCAATTGCAATGTTTGGAATTTTAATTGGTTTCATTGATGATTAATGTAACATTTTTAATTAATTATTTTTTAGTTTCCGTATGTATTATACTATATATATATTATATTATTACACACATTTTTTACAATAGACAAATGTCATTTATAAAATTTGGTTTTTTACACTATTATCCCATTATAAACATCACCCCCAAACATTTAACTTGTATTCTTAGTTGAGAATAGGTGAGGGTACTTCTATTTCATTGTTTCCTTGGGTTTTTATTTCCCCTCTTCACACATATGGTTCCTCCTAAACACTTTGTCAAGGAAAGTTGTTTTTTGAATTAAAATTTGTCTCTATAGTATAATATATTCACCATAAACTCTTCATATGAGAGGTCATTCTTTAGTTGTACCACATCTTGATTTAGTACTTGTGAAAGACCAGGTTTGTACTTCCTTAGGATTGATATGTGGATCACATCATCAACTTGATCCATACTTGGTGGAAGTGAAATACAATATTACACATATCCTATTTGATTAAGGATATAAAAGGATAAAATATACCATAGGATACAATTCCATATATTTACAAACCACATGTCTATCTTCCATTTTGATATTCAATGGAAAACATTGTCTCGATCATCGAACTTTAAGTCCCTTCAATGGTTGTCAACAAAATTAATTTTCTAACTCTGAGAAACATTTATATTTATTGGGTAGTGTGATCCTTCTCCATCATCTCTTACCCCAGATTAGGACCATGTGGCTTTCATTACCTTACATTATCCCAAAAATTCAGAGTTCCACATCACTTCACATATAAATATTCATAAGTATAAATTTGAATAATGGAGCGAATATTGTTTTTATATATGAACTCAACCAATGGAAGATCCTAAACCCATAATTCATTAAATTCCATTGAACATTCTCTTAACATGTCCTTAAGAATCTGAATAGTATTCATAGTTTGGCCATCAATTTGGTTGAGATAGTCCATTCCCAAATTCAATTCAGTACTCAAATCATGTTGATGACTTATCTATAATTTAGAGGTGAACCATGGATCATGATAAGAGAGGATCTAAAGTGGAACCCCAGGGATCCTCACCACTTCCTTTACATATATAATGGTAATTTTTTCAAGAAATAAATTGTCCCGATAATAATAATGTTGGTAGCCTAGTTGATGATATCCACCACAACCCATATCACATTATTTCATTTGGATGTTTTCGAGATTCCAATGACTATGTCCATAATGACATTATCCCATTTCAACATGGGTGTAGGAAATGGTTGTGTCATCCCTTTATAATTTTGTAACTCTTCATTAAAATTGATGAAATAGAAAAAACCAAGAGATATACAACACAATATCCTTATTGATCTTGTCCCATCAAATGTTCTCTTGATGATCATGATACATCTAGGTACTTTCACAATGGATCGAGAAATGCAAACTACATGAATTATCAAATAGATCCTTATTTAACTCATATGATAAAGGTATATAAGTCCTCATTTCAAATTGAATGACACCATGATCACTAATATAGAACTAATTTAGATTCCCTTCCATTAGTTTTTCACCTTCTATTTTAGCTCCATACCATCCCTTTTACCTCCATGATTTTTTATTGAATAGTTGATTGGAAAATAATTTTTGAAATGTAGCATGTATTACCTAGCTTTATTATTTCAATATCAATCATATTCATATCCAAGAAGATAGGGTATCTCTCAATCCACATCATTGATAGACTAACATTTATTTTATACTAAGTGAATCAACTACCCTATTCACCTTTCCTGAATGATAGTGTATATAGAAATAATAGTCCTTGATTATCTTTAACCATATTATTGAATGAATTATAATCTTCTACAATGTTAATATATAATTATGACTATTATTATCGATGTATATTTCACACCTATCCCCATATATATATTTACACCAAATATTTAGAGCGAAGATCATATCTACTAACTGAAGATCATGAATCGAGTATTTATTCTCAATGATATTAAACATTAATGAGGTTAAGGCTCTCACCTTATTATTATTCATGAGTACAAAACCCAAGACATTTATTGAAGCAACACAATCTATCTCAAAACCTTCTCTAAATTTTGGTAGTGTGAGTACATGTGCAGTTATTGGCCTCTTATTGACATATTTGAAGCTTTACTCACATTTATATATGAACAAATACATTATCGACTTCAATTTAAATTTAGTTTTATGGATATTTAATGATGATAAATACTTAATAAAATATCGACAGATGCCAAAATGTGTAATAAAACTATGGATTTAATTGAATGTTTTGGGTTTTCCTCATTCCTATATTTCTTTTGTTTTTGATGGTTTCATTTAAATTCCCCCATATATGTTCATGATCCTTATCAATGAAGCATTCTAAATCCAAAATTCACACATGCCGAAAATATGGTACATTTTCTCCTTCCTTATTGTCACTTGCACAATCCATATAAAATCTTCACATTCCTCATTTCTATTCAATTAAAGTATAATATCATTGATAACAACTAATAATTCTTTCAAGGTAGTCTATAAAGAATATAATAATCAAATCCATGAAGATTTAAGGTGTATTAGTAAGTCCTAGGGGAATCACTATGAAATCATAGTGCCCATACATTTTATGGGAAGCAGTCTTCTATATATATTCCATCGCCACCTTCAGTTGATGATATCTAGAATAAAGATCCACCTTTGAGAAGTACGGAGATTCTTATAGTTGATTGAACAAGTCATCAATCCATAAAAGAGAATAATAATTCTTTATAGTGATCTTGTTGAGCTCCCAATAATCAATAAATAGATATATTCATCGATCCTTATTTTTGAAAATGAGATCTAGAGTACAGTATGGTGATGCACTAGGTAATGTGAACCCCTTTAACAAATTCTATTTCAGCTGCTTCCTTATATCTTATAGTTCGATCAGGTAAGTCATATAGGTTAATTTTGATAATGGAGTGGTACTGGGTATGATATCTTTTGATAACTCTACCTTAGGATCTGGGAGAATTTGGTGTAAATCATCAGGAATTAGATTACCATATTCCCTAAAAATGGACATTTCCACTCAGTTGATACCTTCATTTGAATCAAACATTTGGGAAAATGTATTCTTCTCCATATGGTGTCTACACCCACACTATTGATGTATTTACCAATGAAGATTCTTGATCTTTCTTGAATTTATATAGGATAACCAGATTTTTAGAATATGGGAGGTGGGTTTATATTTATGAATGTAAACATGTTCTCTATATAATGAAATCTAATGTATCCCCAATATTTCATCGAATTACACCAAGATGAGTATTACACGATTCAATACAATAGTATTAGTAAATACAAAAAGAGTTGATTATTAGAATACATTGGATGCAGTGATAGCATTGATAGGTTATTTTATAGATATAAATACGTAAATGTATCATGGATTTGACTCAATAGTTATAGAAAAGTTTTAAGATAAAAAAGAATGCGTAGAATTGAAGAAAATTAATACTTTTTCCATTCTTAAATAAATATAAAGCGTACCTTGTATTAGTATTTTTCACACTCATATTTAGAAATAGTGATGAGAAAAACCTTTCATTTTTCCTTTTGATTTTGTGGTTATGGACGATGATTACCCCCATAGACTCATGGATTACTTTATAA
Source organism: Viscum album (assembly GCA_963277665.1). Classification (NCBI taxonomy): domain Eukaryota; kingdom Viridiplantae; phylum Streptophyta; class Magnoliopsida; order Santalales; family Viscaceae; genus Viscum; species Viscum album. The sequence continues at coordinate 114,142,442 of OY728156.1, read as the reverse complement.
GCTTGTATAGTTCCCTTTTTCTATCTAGTTGAAGAATATAACCTTGGGTGGTTAATTAGGAGGTTCCTTACATTCCAATATAATGTTGGATGGATTCTTCATGTCTCTTAAACATTCATCAGATTTGATGAATTTTATCTTACAATTTAAGTATTTATTCATCTCTTTGAATAAATTCCTAGGATGTTTCATCCCACATTTTTAATATATGGGATGATGTATCATCTTTCCTCTTTTTACATTTTCCCAAAAAACATGAAACTCCATTATTATCTTCTCATATCTATAACCATGGGATAATTCAACAAAATCCATATGTAAATTGAGAGAATATCAAACCAATTATTCATATCTCTAAAAGTCTCAGATAGCTAGATTCTATAAGTGGTGTTGGTTTTAACCACTAAATAGTCTATTTATTTTAATATCATTACTAATAAAAAACATGAGGTGTATTTTTCATGAATTTTGAATTTTAACTCATAGGACGCGATGGATTTACTTTTCTTTTAATTTAGTTCTATGAATTGTCTTTACATCTTTTTTTGAAGTGTAAAAGGGAAATAATTATAAAGAAATATTTTCTTATTGTCTTCCAAATCCATCTCATATATTTCATCATTTATATTGTTTTTCTTAATTACTTCCAACCATTGATCAAACCCTCTATAAAAAGATATAAAATTATAGTCACAATCCATATCTCAGAATAATGGATCATATAAAATATCATCTCTTTTGAGTTAACCCTTTGTTATGAAAATGATGGATTAGAAGATTCACTAAATTTTGGTGGTCATTGATACATTAAGGGTGAAATGCTTATTTTATCCTTCTTAGATGAAGGGAGACATTCCATGAGGTTTAGGTTGTTATTCATAGCCTAAAACAAAAGGGGTAATAATGTCAATGTGGTTTTTAACTCCACCTTTGATGGAATTGGGGATATCATTTGGAAAATCATTACATTGTCCCTTACATGAGTTGTTGTACTATTTTATCCTAGTTACAACTTTTTATAAATTAGAAAATTTATTAAAAACAAATGTAAAAAAATCATAAATAAATATGTTATTATTTTTCCATAATTAACTATAAAGGAATATAATATGTGATAACTATAATTAATTTTTTTTTAAAATGTTTATGAGATGTTTACATAAACATAGTCATATACTGAATGCTTTTAATTTTTTTTCAAATAATAATTACCAAATTAAATAAGCCATACATTTGATACAAACTATAGTGACCCTACTTTTCATTACATGACTATTACATAATTTTTAAGATAATCAACGTAATAGAGATACAAATATAGGAAAAAAGGTTTAGTGTCTTGGGAAAATTAGAATCATACATAAATTATGAAAAATAGCACATCAAATTTTAATAAATGCCATCATATACATCCTTAAAGTGTCATGTCCTCCTTTGTACTTGTAATCACGAGGATATACTTTAGAGAAAGGGATTAGCTAAAATCCAAGAAAGAGGACGAATAAGGGGAATGTATCAATATAAAACATGTTATCCTAATAATAATCATCATATTATAATAATATTATCATAATTAATATCATGGTGGAAACATGTGATAAAATAATTTAAGGTGTAAATGCATAAAAATTAACATCATGTCATTTTGTTCAAATAACACACATAGTTATGAACAAAGATAGCATCATGTTTACCCATAATATATCTTCATAATAATTACATCATCGTAGTGAATAAATATATATTCATTTCTATGAATTAAAAACATAAAATAATGAGATAACTCAAATTATAAAATTCATTAGAGGGATATATATTTCATATCCCATAGGTGACATCATAATATTTACATTATCATTCACACCACATAGATCATATAACAATTAGAGTCTTGATATAACCCATGTAAGGGAATGAGTTTCATCATTATTTCCTCAAACATACTTTCATGAATAAAACTGGGGACTGAAAAAATTTATAAGGGTAATTGTTTTTGGATAATCATCATCACTCTTTAGTGAGAAATAAATAACTCATTAAAAGAAAAATATGTGTTTTGGGAAGAAATTATTTTTTTAAAAAAATATTCATATTAGGATTATAAATTAGTTAATAATAAAGTATTTAACTGAAAATAAATTGTAAGAATAGTGAAATAATATTTATGGAAAAAATAGAAATATCTATACAAATGATTTAGATAATGTGGGATAACTGAAAAAAGGAGCTGGGTTCCCAAATCCCCTTAGACTAGTTCCTACTACATTTTCCATATTTTATGACTAATAAATAATAAACCTAGATAAATTAAAACATTGATCATAGATTTATTTATTGTAATTTATCAATATTTATCCATTATATTGATTTTATTTTATTTATTAATTTCCATGGTTATTGGGTAATCTTTTGGATATCATGTTAGACTTAAATGCGTCTTTTTGTGTGTGTCAATTTTGATAAATTTTTCCATTGTAATTGATATATTTTTATAATTAATTAAATAATAATATAATACATATAATTACATGTTTACATATTATATATTTTTTATAATATCAATTTAGATGATGGTTATATGTGTTGAGATGATAATGTTTTTGTAGGTGTCGAATGAAGCTTTGACGGGCACATTGTGGGGAGAGCGAGAAAGAGATTTTTGAAATATATATATAGTAATATGATTATAAAGTACATTAAAATATATAAAATAATTTTAAATTAAAGAATAATTATTCCTTATATGTTTTGGTTTTGATAGGGTTGGTCAAAAAAGAATGATAAGTTGTAGAAGAAATAAAAAAGAGAGAAGTTAATCAGAACTCACGTAATCCTAAGTGTAGCCTCTATTGTATGACACTAAAAATAACTTGATTCTTGGAGGGGTATTACTCAAAAAATTATCTAATTATTATTATTGAATTGATAAGAAGTATTTTTGCTGATGTTAGGATTTTTAATGTTGGGAATGAGTGGTTTTATAAGGGGATGGAGAGTTGTTATTTATACATGAGGAGAGAGTAATTTTTAGAATAAAATATTGAATAAAATATTATATCCAAGGTAAATTAGGTTATAGTGAATTTTGAAAATATAAATCATATATAAATATAATATAACAGTGTTAAGAATTTAAATACCCATTATAATTCGAATACATTAGTTTATTAAAACGGAATGTATGAAAAAGAGAATGTTTTATTTTAAGGAATCACTTTTGACTTTAGGTTTTGGATAGTTAATTTCATGTTTAGATTTAAATTTTATTGTATTTTAATGAATTATTTATGAATTATAATAGATAATTACTGAAGATCAATTAATATAATGTATTATTCAATTATTACATCATGAATGATTTAATTTATGATACATCGATTTTTTGAAAACTATATTTTAATAATTCACCTGAAAAATGAAGTATTTTAAAAGAATATAATAAATAACCCTTGGTAAATATCTGTGTTATAATTTGTAAAATAATATCCATTTTATCAAAAAAAATATTCTAAAATAGTTAATTTTTTTAAAATAAAATTTTTTTATTTTATGAAATAATTTAAAATGAACTATATTAAAAATGTGCTGATATTTTAATTAAAGTTTTTAATCACAATATTTTTTGTACTATATTAACTTAAATTAATCAGGATAAATATTATTTATATCATTATTTATCATTTGTATGGAATATTACTATTCTAATGGGCAAGTTACTATTTCCAATGGTAAAATTACAATTCCGAATGGTTAGGTTGTTATTGTAATAATCATGTTACTATTTCAATGGTCACATTACTATCATAAGTGTAACATTACCTCCTATAAATACATCTAATTTCATTATTTTATTTTTAAAATAAATTTCTCTCAAGATTTGGTATTTCCATTTTTAATATATTTATTGGTTTAATAATATATTTTTTCCTTTTATATAGTGCTGACATAAAGGGAGATGATTTTAATAGATTGGGGAGATCCATATTTTACCATTTTACATTTTACATTTTTTTCTACCATAAGACTCATGGCTCCATTATCACAATAAAGCTCGATTTGAGTTAGGCATACGACTGTAGCCAATAAAACTTCATCAACAAGGTACTCATAGGTATGGGTATCTCTACTTAGAACATTGAAATTCTTTTATGATGTTTTAGCTCTGCATGGCTGGAGATTTCATTCATGGGGAAATCTTTCAGGTTCTTCAGGACTACTCATGGCTTGAGTCAGGGGAACCCTATCTCCCCAACCCTTTTAATCATTTATACAACCGTCCTTAGTAGTCTCATTCATCGATGCCTAAGAAATGGAGATATTTATCCATATCGAAGAAGAATGAGCTATACATCTGTGTCCTACCTCATGTTTGTGGATGACTCCATCATATTCATTAATGCGACCAACAGATCTATTTGTGGCCTGATTAAGGTTCTGGAGGAGTATAGCCTATATAGTGGGAAAGTTATAAATAAGAGCAAGAGTAATTTTTACATCTCAGGATACACATCTATTAGATGGGTTCAAGCGACATGCCATATTCTGGGCATGCAACAAGAAGATCCTCCCATGCTCTATCTTGGTGCCCCTCTATCCACACGATGTCTGTGTATTCAGGACTACTATTCCATTTTCAGCAGGCTCACAGAGTGGGATCTTAAATGGAAGAACACATACTTATCATTCAGAGTAAGGATAGCTCTGGTGAAAATTGTGATTCTATATACTTGGGTTCATGACCTTTCATCTATCAAGGTTTCTAAAGGCATCATTAGGAATATGGAATGTATTTTTGATAGTTTTATTTGGGATCCAACATATGAGGGTAAAAGACATTGGGTTTGTTGGCATAGGATAGCGTGGCCTATCAGTGAGGGTTGCATCAACGTCCAGAGCCTTAATGACATCCTTTCCTGTATACATGAGATGTTGGTTTGGGAGGATCTAGAATGTCAGACCTTATGGGTGCTCACCATGAACAATCATTTTTAGGAGACTCGGCTGCAAGGGATGGTAACTATTCTTTCTTATGGGATGATATCGGGCCCCTTGTTTACTCCCTTATAACTCACTCTCGATGGATTGTTGGGAATGACGAGGACTCTTATTGGCACAACAATTAGAGTGGGGATGTCCTCGAGTATCCAGGCTGTCTAGTTACAAACATCTTTTCAGGGAAGCTAGTATCTATCTGGCCTTTACCAACACTACTCTTGATAAGGACCATCAGGATCAGTTCCAACTCATCGATCATTCCTCTTCTCCTGATAGGTGTATGTTCTCCCCATCTTCATCGGGCTCCTTCACATCCAAGGAATACCGTCAGGTCCTCTCTATGCAGACCACTGAGGATGCCTAGAATAGTGTTCTATTGGACAAGAACATCCCCACGGAATATAACTTTATTACATAGTAAATCTGGAACAAAGTTGTCCCTACCGATGAGAACATCAAATGGTGTGGTCTTTCCCTCGCCTCGAGATGTGTCTGTTATAGGAGGCATAAGGAGGAAATAATAGGGAATATTTTCTTTAAGAGAAAATGGGTCTTGATGGTTTGGAATAGTTATGGAATATTCACTGCTTTCTCCAATCCATCAATGAAAGAGAAACCCTTCCTAGATCACTGGTTTCATAGCGCAACCGAGGATGGGCCAGAGAAAAGGGATCAAACAATTTGGTTACATATAGGCTTCTAGGGATTGTGGTATGCAAGGAACAAGTGGGTCCATGAGAGGGTTTCCTCAACAGATTGCTCGATTTATATTCGCACTAACAATCTGATACATGACATGGGCAGGTCTCTCAATCTCTGGAGGGAGGTTCCCTCGCTGCAGAGGTTTAAACCTGCTTCTATTAATCCCCCACCTATTAGTAATATCCCTACCAGAAAATGTGTTCGATTGTTCCCTATTCTTAGTGGTTTTAAGCTGAACAGTGACGGATCATGCATATCAGTACTCAAGTGTGGTGGGGGCACTATTCATGACAGAAATGGATCAGTCATCTTGGATTTTTCCATCCAGTTTGGTCATGGCACTTCCCTGCTGGCCAAGGCAATGAAAGTGCCTATAGGCCTTACAGTATGTCAGTAGATAAGTCTGGCTCTCTTGGATGTGGAAACTAATTCTTTAATATTATGAAATACCTTATAAGACATTGGGATTATCCCTTGGTCGATCGAGTAAATCATCAGGAAGTGTCCTGCCATCCTTGAAAACAATACCAAAGTGGCCCACACATGGTGGGAGGGTAACAAAGTAGCGGACTATCTAGGCACGTTCGACTCTCCAGGTTCTGGGATAGTTTTTTTCATGACATCCATTGCTTTAAATGATAAGGGATCAATATCATTCCAGGGGATTCCCTTGGCCTCCATTACATTAGAAACCCATAGTGTTGTGGTTCTCATGACCTGCCTCTGCAGGATGACTTGTATGTTTTCATTTTCCTTGAATAAAAATTTAATGATGATGATGATGATGATCTGAAGATATATTAAATCAAATAAGAAGAAAATAAATGTGTTTACTTTATTGGTCAATAACAACAAAATAAACAGTATTACCTTGAGATGTTTTTTATAGTCTAACAAAAAATACATAGATATATTCTTCTTTTCTCATTTAGAAACTAGAAAATATAAAATCATACCCTCATATAGTTATTTCATATTTTATCCATTTACATATGAACCATTTCATTATAAAATCAGGAATATCCTTCTTCATTGCTTCTAGAAAAAAATATCCCCAAATATCTCTATAAATCATAGTTTTTCTATAATGAAAATAAAAAAGAGATATAAGATCTTCAGTTACCAGAAAATTCTTCAACTGGGGATCACATATAACAAAAACATATTTCCCAATCTAGTAACACATTATTTTCTCAAAGATAATGTCAAGAAACATTAATTTCTTAAATAACTCAAATTGTATGTTTAATTCGGTATGAAAATGACTAATGATCTGACACATGACCAAAATAGTGGGAGTTACATCATGTATAAATTTTATTCTCATATTCATTAAATCATTAATTAATGGATCATATTAATATTATTTCATTAGTAATGATTCATTATTTTTTTAGACTATGGCATCAACTGATATTTTTACGTAGATGGTAGTGAATCATGAAATCATAATCCTATATGACTTTCAACTTTCTTCTCTGGCACATGTTCAATAATTTTTAGTTAATATTTTCTTTCAACTATTATGGTCAGTATATATTTCAAATTCTACCCCGTTTAAAATATTTTATTATCATTTTCAAATAAAAAACAACTATATCTAGTTTAATATAATTCATATGATTTTTTTTCTCACGGATTTTCATTTGGAGAGAAATTGATTAAATTACTTTATCATCTTAAATCATTATATAACAATGTTACATGAATGAATAATCACTGAAAAATGAAAACTCCCAATTTCTAGATGGAAAGGCTAACACCAGGTAATTAACCAATAATATTTTAAATATAGGAAAAAATTCATCACATTCCTTTTTCCAGTTGAATCTAAATATTTTCCTTTTAAACATACATTGTTTGATAGACAATAAATAATTTTTTTTCAGAAAAATATCAGTTTTAAATCTCTAATTGAAGAAAAAATTGAATCTAAGTGACATTTTTTAGCCTTTTACACTCTTACACCACCTTCATTTTAGTTGGACCAATAATGATATCATATTTTGAACAATATTCCAAAGTAAATAAATATATTATAATCTAAAATTACAATTACTGAATTTTAACAAACATTTTTTTTATTTTTATATCTATATAATATTCCTTAAACGTTTCACATGTTTCTCATAACTTTTTGAGTAATGAAGAAAGTGCTCCATAAACACAACATAAATTTTTTCTAAATACTTATCAATAAAATATATTTATATGCTCTATGAATATGACAAGCCAATTAATCACCCTAAAAGACATAACCATAAAATCATAATACTCATACCTAGTAGGAAATATAGTCTTTATAATTTTATCTTATTTCACTTTCACCGGATGAAATTTTGACCTATGAATAATCTTTGAAAAATAATTTAATCCAAGAACCTGATTAAATAGTTTATTTATTTATGTTATGAAATAGTTGTTCTTAATAATAATGTTAACAAGTTCTATATAATAAATGAAAAGATTGATTAAGTGATCCTTCTATTTAATAAAAAAATAAAATCATCCCAAGGTGATGTATTAGGATGAATATAACTATTCTCATGTAACTATTGTAAAAACATTTTTAATTACTATAACTAAAATCGATCCATTTGATAATGGGGAAAGGAAATTTTCTTAGATTTAAAAAATATTTCTAGTGTGAATTCATCCTCTTTATTAGAAAGAACACTAGGTAAATCATCAATAAATACAAAAATATATTCATTTTCTATTTCAAAAATCTAAACTACTTCCCTCATTTTGAAAATATGATAAATGTAACTTTTATATCCACATTTAATTAGTATATCAGCTTTTTTATATAGTATAATAGGCATGAAATCATCCCTATATAACGATTTAAATACACATTGAAAATCAAAAATAAATTCATTAACTCTTCATCCTATATTATCTTAATAAAACATAAGACATTATACACCAAAAATGACATCAAAATCAACTATAATATAGAAAATAAGATTAATAGGAAAAAACATTATATTGATAATCCTATGAAGATCTATATAAATCCATGATGCCTTAATAATTACACCATAATTATTTTGTAAATTTCATTACATATTTATTGAAGAAGTTGTTTTATATTACCATAAAATTTACTAGAAATAAAAGACTCTATAGACACCAAATAAAAAAAACAGTTTGCATAATCTGAGTAAACAAGTTTTTCACCAGCCAACACAACATTTAATAGTCCCACATTTTCCAAGGACTCCATGATTGAATTTTACACACCATTATTCTTATGATATTTCTGATTTCTATCATTCATATTTTATTATGGAACACATTGGTATTATATTCCATATCATTTAATATAAAATATCTCACTTTCTTCTTATCATATTTGGTCTAACCATTACAATGATCATTTTTTATATCCTGATCGATATACCCTATCATAACACATCGACAAAAACATTCCATATTTCATAATAAACTCTCTAGAATAATTTTTACCACACTTATAATAAGATTTTAAATTTCTTCCTCCTACTGTTAGATTTATTTAATCGATTACTTCCCATATCCTTCCACCTTGAATCCACATTATCCTCATAGTCATAACATTTTACAATCTCCATTTTGAACATGTGATTAATTAAAAAAATATTCTTATATATTTTAATTTTATGAGAGGCTAAATCACTTCACATAAATGGTTTCAATCATGATTGAAACCATTCAATTTTACTATATGGTCTAGAATGAAATTTAGTATATTCATAGAAAATTTAGTAAAATTTGATTAATATATTTCAATCAAGTCCTCCCCCATTTTCATCAATTTGAATAATTCACATTCAATTACATGTTCAATATACTAAGTAAAATACAACCCAATTAAAATACCCTAACATATTTTTCACTCTATGGCATCAATCACATTTAATTTATTTAGTACTCTAATCCAGTGACCACTACCGAATGACTTCACATTCAAAAAGGTTAATAAAAATAATTTCCTTTTAGTATTATGAATAACCCAAAAACTTAAATATATTTTATATATAATTTATGCTAATGTTATCTACCATTGGATCTAATGTTCCACAAAATTATAGATGGTAACATTCCATGAAATCCCCTACTGCAGAAGTGTTCCACTATAGGGAGTTAAATCAATATATTTAATGTTTCCCCCCATTAATATCTCATTTAAACTAAGTTGAAAAAACTAATGATTATTCTATTATAATTCCAACCATTTTAGGTTTATGATTTAGAAGGATAATATCTTTTTTATTCATTTCCACTTTATTCATCATAATTCCTCTGTATAAAACTATCCAAAAACTGACATAGATTAGATAATGAAACATGGTAAAACTCAATTGTTTATCATGTTAATATAATGTATAGATTATGAACCCTTAAATTTATTTTATTAATAAAATATTAACCCCTATATTTATTTAAACCACTATTACATTCCAACTATAATAGTACAAACATTTAAAAATGTATATTTATGGGTTTAATATTAAGGATTGAATTTTATTACATTACCATGTTCTCTTAGTTTTATAGTTTTATATATTTATTAGAAACTTTTAATTATAAACATCATATAGACCAATTTGGATAATTACACTCATATCCATTATTCCCATAAAAACAAGATTCTTAAAATTTAATCTTCTGATTCATTTAAAACACATTCTTTTCTTTTAATATGAATTACTAATTTGAAAATATATATATTAATACAGATTATAATAACACTTAAACCCTATGGAAAATATTAAAAAATATAGTACATGAAAAATAAGATCAGCAAGGGATATAAAAAAGAAAGAAACCCATTAATATATTATGATCACCATGAAATCTGATAAAAAATATTTTAATATATATAATTTTAATTGAGATAAAAATAAAAATTTATGAAATAAATTAATTTCCCAAAGGGTTTAATAAATCATCTCATAAAAAATCATATATGAAAAAACATAATCGTGACGGTTTATTTTATGAAATGGATACTCATAATTTTTTTTCCTTGGATAACATACGTATAACCATTAAAAACAACATAAAACTTCATTTAAACATAAACTTATTATATTTCCTTATGAAATAAAAAAAATTATATGAAATATCATTTGAAATCATGGAATAGTCATTTAGGTATGTTCGGAAATTATCCTAATATCACTATAACATCTGCACTTATAGTCACTATAACAAATAAAATAACATACTTAGTTATTTATAACAAATATTTCTTATAGAACAAAATTATTACCCAATAAATTAGAGATCTATATTTGGATCCCCCATCATGATAAAAAATATACATGAACCACAACACACATATATAAAATAAAATAGTTCATTAAAATAATAAAATTTCATAAACTATTTTGTTCAACACATATGCAGAAATGCTTTCGGCCTTCACGTAAAAATAAGGATAACAATACATTTTCATTAAAAACTCTTATATTAAAATTTCCCATAAGAATGGGAAATTTGATATTCTTTTTTAACCCATGAAATAATATATATTATGATTATTAAATAATAATTTTCATGATAGTGATAAATTCTTCTTTTTATATATACGTTAATAAACATTTCATTCACAATTTTAAAAAATGTTAAAAACCATCCACTTTGAAAATGTTATAATGTATTATTTATAATCCTCCAAAATGAATGTAAAACATGGTTTAAAATTAATTAATTCATGTATTTTATTATATTAATAAAATAACTAATTTTTTAATTATTTTTGATATGGTGTGAAAAGACAATAAAAATAATATGATTTTAATGGAAGATCCCTTACATGGTTTCTAACTCTCCACATATATAATTTAAAGCACATATAATAAATGTGTATTAATTATTTTACTTCTTATGAATATTTTAAAGGTTTATTCACTTATAATTATAAATTTTATTTCACTTATACCACATATTATATATTTACTAAATCAGTTACGTTCATGTCATATGATTTTTTGGATATCCAGTTCATAATCCTAAAACCATATTGATTACATAACCATGGTAAATGTTATCATTTTTACATCATATCATGAATATTAAAAATTCAATAATTATAATTTTTTATACAATAAATAGAAATTTTATCCAATAAATAAATTTAATCATGAAAAAAGAATCACATTCCTTCGTGGATGTGGTATTCTACACATATGCATGCCCGACACTATATTTTTTTCCACAGATAAAAATGTAAGAATGTAAGTAATATATTATTCTATCTTATTCATTATTATTTAATAAGTATAATTTATAAATATTCATTGAATACATCATCATGACCATCCTTATGAAGTGAATATGATAAATAAAACATAATTCTTGGTATAGGTGGCTGTCCACATCAATACATTAGTAATGTTTTCATTTCAAAGAAAATGGAAGATAAGTTGAAAAGGGGGTTTTAATTAAACATAATAACATTAATGTATAACAAAGATAATTATTTTATAAAATCATCATGGTTATAAAATATTATATGGAGGTGAAAGAAAAAAATAAACATGAAAACATGATGTTAAGAGTTATACCTATTATTTGGAAAAGAATATTTAATTTACACCTTAAGGATTCTAGTTGGAAATATTGGTAAAAATAGTTTGTATAAGGAATGGTGAGGGATTTAGAGAAGTAATTTGGGTAGGTATTGGTTAATCTAAAAGGATAAACCTTTGTAAATATGACAGGTTAGTGGCTTTCCTTTTATAAATGAGTGAAGAGGAACTATTTTAACATTTCAAAGCATAAAAAATTGATATTAATTAATGGGAAAGTAAAACTAAATATGTTCCATTAAAAATATATGAAGATAAGGTTCAAAATAATATCATTTAATTTTACTTTATATGTGATTTTTGGACCTTACCATATAGTTTAATCATTAATTAACATGTTTTACCCTTTACCTTGGTGATAATGTCTTACAATGATTACTATTCTTTATGATCAATAAATTATTAAAACATATTAAATAATACTAGTTATCTTAATAAAAAATATGGAATAAATTTTATAGGATTAAATTCCTTTAATTGGATGAAATTAATTTTTATATTATTTCACAAAATACAATGAAAAAATAATTTTTAAAAAATAATTAATTTTAAGAACAAATGTGATTTTATAACAAAACCAGACATAGTTTAGATTATTATTAAATGAATTTTATTATTTATAACAAAATGGGACTTAAATGACTATAAAATAATGAAAATAATAATTTTAATTTGTCAATAATTGAAACAAAATATTTTTTATAAAAATTAATATTTTTATATATTCACCAAATAATCAATCATTTTAGATATATCGAAAAAATTAAAAATACAATATATTTTATATTTTGATATAAAAAATAAAGTCAATTTAGTAAAATTAAATTTATAAAATTAAGTATTAGGAACCGGCCTTATAACATTACATAATCTTGAGTTAAATAAATAATTCACATTGAGGATCTTTTTAGGTTTAGAGTTTTCAAGAATTTAGACATAACTATTACATCTCAAATGATTACAAAGAAGACACTCCTACTCAGTTTCCATTTTTTCCAAAAAATAAAAACTCTTAAAAAGAAACATGTCCATTTCTATGTTTTAGATAACATGTCTTTCCATGATCCCATCCTTGAACCTATTCATCTTTAAGCCCTATGAAAAAATTTCAAAAACTTGGGATGAGCATAAAAAGATCAGTAAGGGATACACAAATAATGAAAACTGTTAGTTTTTAAAAAAAACAATTAAACCATGAATTCTTTAACATAAGTAATACTTTTCACATTTATGAAGTATTAAATTCTCTTCACTGAATAAAAGATCATAACTTACCATTTTTTAACCAAAAGATTACCATAAATCCCATGTAAAGGACACATAACATATAAAGGTAACTTGGGACATAAACATACTTAATTAGAAGAACCATATGGCCATCTTTCACACATATCACTAAATGGAATAGCCATATGGCCGTCTTACATACCCAATACATTTGAGGTTATAAAGTTACCACCTATCCTGGTATTCACAGAACCACCCGTCATTTGGTTTATCACATAACCATCCGTAAAATTTCCAAGTACCATTATAAAATCATAACACATAAAACAATTATTGGAAGGAAAACGTTTCAAAATTTCAATCACAATATATTACTTAAATATATTGACATAAATATTCCATTATCAAAACCATTTTCATTACTATAATATATAAAATATTATATGGTATTTATTTTCTTTTAAAATCATTACGTCTGGTTGAGGATGCCAAAGATTAAATAATACTCGCGGCGGCGGAAAGGTCGTTGTCACCGCGAACGTTAAGAAAACATACTTTTTAGAGCTTAGTAAAATGCTTCATAGAGAAAATATTTCTTTTGAATAAAAGTAAAATTCAAAGTGGTTTATACACCATATAAAATAAATATGTGTGTAAATCAAAATATGTCTAAATGAAAGTAGAATTAGACGAAGTCCCTTACAAAGTCGGTATCCTTAGATTAAGGATTAATCAATTAAATAATTATGTGTGAAAAATATAAATACACCCAATATAGGAGGATATTAGGTGTAAATCAATCTGAGGTCATCCACACATATTCATAGTACAACATAATCAAGAATTAGAGGTTTAACCAAATAAATTGAAATTGGGTTAAGATGTTCCCTTATAAAAATTTGATAGCCTAATGGCGTCACTTTAAAATTCAGAAAATGAGTTGATGAGAGATAAAAAGGGTATCTCATCACTTGGACATAAAATTTACAGCAATAAGGATATATAAGAACATATCCCAACATAATAAGATGTAAATTAAAAGACCTAACAAATGAAGTATTTTAAAAAAAGAGGAGAGTGAAAGGTTCCCTTACCGATTTGGGTAACAATCGAAACGTACACCCCATGAAAGAAGGGTCATACAATGAAGATTTAAATACACATTAATTAAAAAATATTACAAAAAAAATAAAATCATGGTCAGTACACACACCACACAAAAGAAAAATAGTGTCAAATGTAGCATGAATCTCACATGAATAAAAAGTGAGATAAAAAAACATTTACCTCGTTATAATCAATGAAGTTGTATGAACAAAAGATAATAAGAACCAAATGAATCATGGAATACCATTATTTTAAATATAATAATGATAATATATATTAAATTTCAGTAAAAAATAAACGACATGCAACAAATAAGTGGCAAACAATAGAAATATCATGGAATTAAAAGTGAGATAAGAAATCCCCTTACGAAAATTCAGCAGACTAACGACGCCACTTAAAACTTCCAAAAATGGATTGATGAGATCCAATAGGGTCTCTATTAATTTTAATATAAAAATAAAGTAATATGAATATAAAATAACATCCCCCAACATAAGGAATATGAGATTAAAATATATCACATAAAAGGGAGTACTTAAAAATAAAGAGAGAGGTAGGATCCCTTACCTCAAGTCCGACTTGTCTTGTTAGTTTTTTTATATTAATGATGAATAAACATTGGTTAAATTATAATTTATTAAGGACCACCTTTATAGTTTATTATTCAATTCATATCACATATTATAATGTTATAATAATTAGTTAATTATGTGAGTTCATATCACACGTTTTTTTCGATGTTCGGTACATGGGTCAAAAATGAAGTTATTTGAAAACAATTGTCCATGTAGTTATAAGTACATCATCTCCAAAATATTAATAATGATTTAAATATCATATATATCCATTATATATTCATGTTATACTATTTCATAACATATGGCGATAAAAATAAATGAAATTCTCCATTCATGTAGACGGTAGTCTATATGTACGCATTAACACTACTTTCATTTCTTTGTCATATTAATGGAATTAAAAATAAATGAGAGATATATATATTATACTTACAGTATAATATATATGTTATATAGGTCACATAATTTCACTAATTTCATTCTTTATACATTCCTTGTATTGCATGAATGAGTCACATCACATGAGGGGGCGGTAGTCCACACTTCCTCATTTGAAATTATCGCATTTGCACAAAATGAAAAGCATAAAGGTATGTTTTAAATATAAAATACAGAAGCATATAGAGAACATAAATACCATATATATCATATATAAATATAATTTCATCATAATGACCACCATGAGAGGTTTTAGGAGAAGATTGAACAATCATCGTTTTGTGAGGAAGAAATTTGCTATCCACAGAAACAGTATGTTCATTAACAATTAGACGGAGGTGTGTGAAAGTGTAAATAAAATACTTCTCATAAAAAATACTAGTATATTTAGGATACTTATTTAGCTATGTAATCAAATAATATTAATGATAGTGTGAGTGAAGAAGGAAAATAAAAGAATGAAACTCGAGAGAAGACATTACCTCTTAATCGGGTAACTCTTTTTGATTTGAGTCAAAGGCTTCCATGGGAAGAATTATGCCTAAATTTTGGCTTCTAGGAGTAATATAGGGATTTGGAGAGATAATATGAGAAGAGGTTGGGAAAACCAAGGGATTTAGAGGTGTGGGTAAGGGTGTAGAGGTGGGGGCCTTTTATAAGAGGGAGGAGGGGCACTCTTGGAAAGTCTTGAAAAGTTACTTTATTATAAAATGGTTTTCAGATTTTAAATGTCCCAAAATTATATATTTCTAGTATAAGGAGATAAGGGTTATAAATACACCCATAAAATAGGTTTTTTACAATTTTATGTCTTAGATTTTACCTTATCGTTTCATTTTATTTAAATCATTCATTAATGAGGTAATCACTGCATCATCATGGTGTCAAAAATAACAATATTTATTTAATGTCTAACAATTATAAAATAAATGCCATGATGTATGAAATATTGTTTTCTTTCCGATTACTATTTATAGTCTAAGAGATCATTTATATAAAGAAAACTAAAATTGTTTTACTTAGGTGATACATACTTTGGTTATATTTTCCTTTCTTCAAAAAATAATATGATAAAAGGTCACTACCACACTAAAGTGATTCAATGGGTCCCAAAGTTGGTAAAAGGAATTAAATGATCGGCCATGACAGCACCAATATCATTAGAACACAGCTTGTGGTCATTTTTTATTTTTATGATATTATTTTATTACCCTTAACTACCCGATTACTAATTAATCACGATAATTACAGATAATTGACGTCGTTACAATTCATAATGTAAAAAAAAGTGTCTTAAGTACATAATTTGGACCTTATTATTCAGAACATTGAACACATTTTACCATATACAAAACAAAGAAATTGCAGTAATTAATTTAAAAATAATTCTCGTTGTCAAAACCAAAGATGGGTGTTTAAGAATTAAAATTTATCAAAAGATTGACTTGTTTTTACATCCAATTGAAAAGTGAAATTACTTACAATGAACAAAATTGTATTAAGTGAATAAAAAAATAATTCAATTACACTTTAAAACAATTTAAAAATAAAATCTAACAATATGATTAAATTATATGGAAAAGTAGTTTTGATGCAAAAAGCAGTGTTTTTCTCTATTCATTAAAAATGAAACTTTGTCAGAAAAGTACCAAAAATTAACCCTAAACTATATTTTTCATTACAAATTAAACAATGATATCAATTTTTCCAAATTAAAAACATAGAAGGTGCATTAATTAATTTTATAATATATCCCCACTATCAAAAAATAGCGTGTTTTTAAGAAACAATATCTATTAAAAGATTCACACTTGTTTATGTACAATTTAAAAGTGAAATTAATTACAATGACCAACATTGGATTAAATGGTAAAAATATATTTTAATTAAACTTTAAATCAAATTAAAAAGATAATGTAACCTTATAAACAAATTAGATTAAAAATCACTTTTGAAATAAAATACAGTATTTTTCACTATTCATTAAAAAATTAATTTTATCAGAAAAATACCAAAAATTTACCCAAAGTAAAATTTTATGATACAAATCTATAAAAGAATTTTATTTTGTCAAAATGAACAAATTAAAGTGACCAAAACTATATTTAAATAGGGTTCTCCATTAAAAGGTGGTAAATCGGCCTTTTAATGTAAATTAGGCTTAAAATCAGATTCATTTACATTTTAAGCCTCTATATTTTATTGGATAAAAGTAAATAAATTTAACACAAATATATATTAATATTTTAGTTAGTTTTATTCATTACCTCCAATACAATGGTGATGTGTTATCTACCATTTAAAATAATAATATTATATTATTAGTGTACAACGTAAGATTTCCAAGAAACTCGTTGTTGCGTATTGGTTACACCATGGAACATAGAATATCCTTTAAAGTAATATTAATATTTTTTTCACAAATATTAATATATATGAAAATTCCATATTCATTATTTACATATGATGTTACATCCTTCCCCCTTTTTTGGAATTGCGTCCTCACAATTTTAAAATTGGGCTCAGAAACATCATTGAAGGCCCCACATCTGAAAAGGAGTCAATAAATCATTCACTTTAAAAGAAATAAAGAGAAGTAAAATGGTCACCTAATTTAACTCATTCTATGATTCCATGTAGGAAAATATGGATATGGAATAGAAAAAAATGGTTAAGTTCTGATGGAGAGTGATATAAAACATGATCAGGAGAAAGTAAACAATCGGAAATCCACTAACATAGGACGTGTTAAACGGTATTTGATTCCCCAGTAGAAAAAGTTAACAGAAAATGTTTTTAAGGTACATTTCATTGAGGAATTTATTTATGAGATTAACAAAAACATAAGTAAACATACTTACTTGTCATGTAGACTTTCATCTCTTACTATATTTCAAACACAAACTCATATTTTCTCTAAAAGATGAGTATTTAGGAAGACTTTTTCACCTTAAGAGCGCTGTAATAAACTTCTAGAGAATTACATAATCTAAAAAATATGAACTATATATTTCCCATTTATTTAGACCTTAACCAAAACCAAAATTTCTAGTACATGATCAAATATTCCCCAAAAGGATAGTCCTTTATAAAAAGAATTAAAAATTTTAATCTCTAAAATTCTTCCAACAAAAACAATAGTTCATCAAAGACCATTAAATAAATATCTATACATAAAATTCTTTGAAGTAATCCAAACTAAGGTTAAAACCAAAAATTCTTGAAGGATTTAATCACACAGTCTTCTAAGGTAAATATTAACATTTCTCTCCAAATAACATCAGTTACTCGTAATGTATCGTACTGAAAAGTAATTAACCTAATCAAAGGTCCTCCATGATAGGTTAATCATTTCCATAGATAACCCAAAATCAACTTATTTCTGATTCACAAGATTATCTAACTAAAAATAATTAGTCAAACTAACTAGGGACTTCACGTAGTCCAGTGGTAGGTGATAAATCCCAGTCGCACTTTGGATGTGGGTTCGATTCCCACAGCTTAGTCCGACGTGATGGGTTGTCACATGGTTTGCGTGTTGTCCTTCTTCCAGAACTATATAATTCTTAAAACATTCCCCGAAAAGATATAAAATCTTCAAAAATAACCATAACATAGTTTAACTTCAATGGTTTATCTCTTTCCTTTAATTTTCCATCATAACATATAGTAACCCATAATTACCTAAAAAGTAAGGATCATATAAACCATAATGGTTACCTTTATAATTATTATCCAAACATCAACATCGAGTTGGTTTTCTCGTACATGATGCGTTAGAGAACTCACCAAGGTTCAAGTGGTTAATCATGACTCCTAATAGCTGGGTTAGAATAACCACGATATTTCTCACTGAATCCCCCATTTCATCCAGTCTCTTAATCAGATAACCACCATAGTTTCCTTCAAACCCATTGTCACTTTGGTACCTACTAGATCCATCCATTTACTAAACCTAAAAGGCCAGAGTGAGTATGTCAGTAAAATCATCATATAATATCTTATGATGACGGTAAATACAACGATAAATTTATTCATGCCATCTAAAACTCGTTCACTTTATCTAAAAATGATGACTCTTTCTGAAATCCTAACCATTATGGTAATGTCACTTATGCTTATTGAATACCCTAACCTCTAAAGTTATCTAAAACAAACATTGATACCAACTATAAGGACTTGTCCTTATAACATTACATAATCTTGAGTTAAATGAATAATTCACATTGAGTATCTTTTCAGGTTTAGAGTTTTAGAGAATTAGGACATAACTATTACATCTCAAAAGATTACAAAGTAGACACTCCTACTCAGTTTCCATTTTTTTCACAAAAGAAAAACACTTAAAAAGAAACATGTCTAGTTCCATGTTTTAGATAGCATGTCTTTACTTGATCCCATCCTTGACCCTATTAATCATTAATCCCTATGAAAAACATTTCAAAAACATGGGATGAGCATAAAAATCTTAGTAAGGGTTATACAAAGAAGGAAAACTGTTAGTTTTTCAAAATAAAAAGTAAACCATGAATTCTTTAACATAAGTAATACTATTCATCCTTTATGAAGTATCAAATTATCATCATTGAATGAAATATCATTACATACCATTTTGTAACAAAAATATTACCATAAAACCCATGTAATGGATAGATAACAGATAAAGGTAACTTAGGACATGAACCTACTTAAATAGAATAACCATACCGTCATCTTCCACACATATAAATAAATGGAATAGCCATGCGGCTGAATTCCATACCCAATGCATTGGAGCTTATAACATAACCACCCATCCTGGTATTCACGGCACCACCCATCATTTGGTTAATCATGTAACCACCCATCAAATTTCCATGTACCATTATTATATCATAACATAAAAAAAATATAGGAAAGAAAACATTTTAACTTTTCAATCACAATATATTACTTAAATATATTGACATAAAAAATAAATTATCAAATCCATTTTCAATACTATAATACATAAAAGAGTATATGGTATTTATTTTGTTTTAAAAACATTACGGCTTGTTGAGGAAGCCAATGATCAAATAATACCCATGTCGGCAGAAAGGACTTTGTCACCACGTATGTTAAAAAAACAAACTTTTTGTCACTTAGTAAAACGATTCGTAGAGAAAATAATTTTTTTAAAAAAATTAAAAGTCAAAGTGGTTTATACACCATATCAAAATAAGTTGTGTATAAAACAAAATATGCCTCAATGAAAGGAGATTGAGACGAAGTCCCTTACAAAGTCGGTATCCTTAGATTAAGGATAAATCAATTTCATAATTATGCATGAAAAATATAAATACAACCAATATAGGAGGATATTAAGTGTAAAAAAATCAGAGGTCATCCACACATATTCATAGTATGACATAATCAAGAAGTATAGGTTTAACTTAATGAATTGAAACTAGGTTAATAAGTTCCCTTACAAAAATTCGATAGCCTAACGGCGTCATTCTAAAATTCAGAAAATGAGTTGATGAGAGATAAAAAGGGTATCTAATCACTTGAACATAAAATTTAAAGAAATAAGGATATATTATAACATTTACCAACATAATAAGATTTAAATTAAAATACATAACAAAAGAAGTCTTTTAAAAAAGAGAAGGGTGAAAGGTTCACTTACTGATTTGGGTAACATTCAAAACGTACACCCCATGATAGAAGGATCATACAGTGAAGATGTAAATAAACATAAATTTAATTATATTACACAAATAATACAATCATGGGTATTACACACACCACAGAAATGTAAAATAGTTTCAAATGTATCATGAATCTCATGGGAATAAAAAGTGAGATAAAAACCCCTTACCTCATTATAATCAATCAAGTCGTATGACCAAAAGATAATAAGAACCAAATGAATCAGGGAAAACCATAAATATAAATATAACTCTGATAATATATATCAAATTTTAGTACAAAATACACCACATGAAATAAATATGTGGCGAAAAATAGAAATATCATCGAATTAAAAGTGAGATAAAAAATCCCCTTACAAAAATTCGGTAGCCTAACAATGCCACTTAACACATCCAAAAATAGATTGATGAGATAAAATAGGGTCTCTAATCATATTAAAATAAAAATTAATGTAAGTGGAACATAAAATAACATCCCTTAACATAAGGTAGTGGAGCTTAAAATATATGACATAAAAGAGAGTTCTTAAAAAAGAAGAGAGAGGTAGGATCCCTTACCTCAAGTCCGACTTGTCTTGTTCGTTTCATTATATACATGAATAATAAAATTTGGTCAATTTATAATTGATTAAGGAACTCCTTTAAAGATTATTATTAAATTAATATCACATAATATAATTTTATATTATTTAGTTAATTATGTGAGTTTATATCAGACGTTTTTGTCGATGTTCGGTACATGAGTCAAAAATGAACTGTTTGAAATGAATTTTCCATGTAGTTATAAGTACATAATCTACAGAAAGGTATTAATTATTTAAATATAATATATATCTAGTATATATTCATTTTATACTATTCCATAACATTTGGAGACAAAAAGAAAAGAAATTCACCGTTCATTGAGACGGTAGGCCGTACGTACCCATGAACTCTACTTTCATTTCTTTGTCATATTAATGGAATTGAAAATAAATGAGATATATATATATATATATATTATAATTATATTATAATATATATGTTATATATGTCACCTAATTTCATTAATTTCATTCTTTATACATTCCTTGTATTGCATGAACCAGTCACATCACTAGAGGGGGCGGTAGTCTACACTTCCTCATATGAAATTATCGCATTTTCACAACATGCAAAGCATAAATGTTTGTTTTAAATATAAAATAGAGAATCATATAGAAAATATAAATACAATATATATAATATATAAATATATTTCTATCATAATGGCCACCATGAGAGGTGGTAGGAGATGATTGAACAATCATCGTTTCGTGAGGTAGAAATTCGCCATCTCCGGAAACAATATATTCTTTACCCATTAGATGGAGGTGTTTCTAAGTGTAAATAAAATACATATCATAAAAAAATCCTAGTATATTTATTATATTGGTGTTGTTATGGAATCAAGGAATATGAATGTTAGGAGGAGTGAAGAAGGAAAATAAAAGAAAGAAACTCAAGAAAAGACATTACCACTAAATCAGGTACCTCTTTTTGACTTGATCCAAAGGCTTCCCTGTGAAGACTTCTGCCCAAAGTGTGGATTATAAGAGTAAGAGAGGGATTTTTAGAGATAATATAAGAAAATTTTGGATGAACGAAGGTATTGAGAGGTGTGGGTAAGGGTGTAGAGGTGGGAGCCTTTTATAAGAGGGAGGAGGGGCACTCTAGGAAAGTCTTGAAAAGTTACTTTATTATAAAATGGTTTTCAGATTTTAAAGGTCCCAAAATTTTATATTTCGAGAATAAGGTGATAAGGGTTCGAAATACACCCATAAAATAGGTTTTTGAAAATTGTATGCCTTATATTTTACCTTATGTTTTCATTTTATTTAAATCGTTCATTAATGAGTTAATCACTACATCATCATGGTATCATAAATAAATATATTTATTTAATGTATAAAAATTATAAAATACTTCCATGATGTAGGAAATATTTTTATCATTATAATGACTATTTATAGTCTAAAATAACATTTATATAAACAAAAATAAAATTATTTTACTTAGATGATACATACTTTGGTTATATTTTCCTTTGTTTAAAAAATAATATGATAAAAGGTCACTATCACACTAAAGTGACTCCATGATGTCCCAAAGTCAGAGAACGGAATTACATAGTCTTTGATGACAGAACCAATAGCATTAGGACACATTTTGTGGTCATTTTGTATTTTCATGATATTATTATATTACTCTTAACTACCTGATGAATAATTAATCAATATAATTAAAGACAATTGTCGTCATTAGTATTCCTAATGTCCAAAAACTAAATTGTCTTAATTACATAATTTGGACGTTATGATTCAGAATAAAGAACCAATTTTACCAAATTCCAAACATAGAAATTACAGTAATTAATTTAAAAATTATTCCCGTTTTCAAAACCAAAGACGGGTTTTTAAGAAGTAAAATTTATCAAAATATTTACTTATTTTTACATCAAATTGAAAAGTAAAATTACTTATAATGAACAAAATTGTATTAAGTGATAAAAAAATTATTCAATTACACTTTAACACCATTTATAAGGACAATATAAGTATATAATTAAATTATATGAAAAATTATTTTCGAAGCAAAATGCAGTAATTTTAACTATTCATTAGAAATGAACATTTGTCAGAAAAATACCAAATATTTACATTAAGCTATATTTCATATTCCAAATTCGTCAATGATATCAATTTTACCAAATTTAAAAAATAGAATTTTCATTAATTAATTTTATAATCAATTCCCGCTGTCAAAAAAATAGCGTGTTTTTATGAAATAATATCTATTTAAAGATTGACACTTGTTTATATAAAATTTTAAAGTGAAATTAATTCCAATGACCACCATTGGATTAAATGGTAAAAATATATTTAAATTACACTATAAAACCAATTAAAAAGATAATTTAACCTTATAAATTAATTATATTAAAAAGTACTTTTGAAATAAAACACTGTATTTTTCACTATTCATTAAAAAATGAATTTTATCTGAAAAATGAAAAATATTTTCTCAAAGTAAATTTTGTTGATAAAAATCTAAAGAAGAATTTTATTTTTTCAAAATAAACATATTAAAGTGACCAAAAATATATTTAAATAGGGATCACCATCAAAAGGCGGCAAATCGGCCTTTTAATGTAAATTATGCTTAAAATCAGATTCTTTTACATTTTAAGCCTCTAAATTTTATTGGCTAAAAGTAAATAAATTGAAGAAACATATATAATTATATTTTAGTTATTTGTATTCATTCCCTCCAATACAATGGCTAGCTGTTATCTACCGTTTATAATAATAATATTATATTATTAGTGTGCAACGTAAGATTTCAAAGAAAATCGTTGTTGCGTATTGGGTACGCCATCAAACATAGATTAACCTTTAATGTAATATTAATATTTTATTCAAAAATATTAATATATATGAACATTTAAAATTCATTATTTACCTGGGATGTTAAATTAAGAAAATTAAATTTTATGAAAAAACATATAATACATTAAATTCACTTTTAGTATCATAAAACTATATCAATATTAGTTTTTGAAAAATAATAAAAAGTTATTTGAGTGAATAAAAACTAATAATTAATATTAATACGTAATTAAAATTATTTATTATTAAAATTACTTAGGTTTTTAGAATAATAAGTTTAAAAATCGCAATCCCTTCACCATTTTCATTAAATTTTTAGTAATTTTATAAATAAATAATATATGAAATTGTTTCATGAATTAAAATTAAATGATACCCAAAATAAATATTTTGGAATATTTAGACTCATTTAGTATCTATTTGTTAAAATATAGAATAAAATGATTTTAGAAAAAAATGATCTATTTATTTATTATGTTAATGAATAAACTGTCCATTTTCAAAATATAAGTTGTTTACCTTATATTATACCCATTATTAATGTATATTAATTTTTTAATAATGAATATAAACCCTTATTTTAACATAAGAAATATAAATCAAGTCTTTTATTCCTATCATACCATAATATTTAAATCCAATACCCAATACACTAGGTTAATTTTGATCATAATTTTTTTTCATTAATATTTAAATATTTTTAATCATTAGAAACATGGGGATCAATATTTTTCACAATAGATTATCAAATATATTTTTTACGAGATATACTCATAAGTAAGTTTGATGAAAAACATGTATCTTATATCCCTAAGGTCGATAAAAATATTTATTTTTAAAACATATAGTTCTCGTGAACTTTTCTTTATATAATTGAGAGATAATGTAGTAACCCATAATCAGATATATAACTGTTACATAATTTTAGATGAATATTCATTACATATTAATATAATCCATGCCTAAAAAATAAATTTTTATAGTCTTTGTAAAATTATATACATAAATAACTAATTCAAAAAATATCTACATCATTTCAAATTAAGTTATTTACAACTATCTCTATTATTAGACATATCATTCA
The DNA here is from genome assembly GCA_963277665.1 of Viscum album. Taxonomy (NCBI): domain Eukaryota; kingdom Viridiplantae; phylum Streptophyta; class Magnoliopsida; order Santalales; family Viscaceae; genus Viscum; species Viscum album. Next base: position 114,116,645 of record OY728156.1, on the reverse strand, counting down.
TAAAAACATTCAATGTAACCCAGTGAAGGGAAACATAAGAAAGGGAATGATCAATTGATCAGTAAATGTAAACAATATCCATATCAATCGATTATCACAAGTGATTATAAGATATTTATAATTTTATGATAAAATGATCATGACTTATAATAATATTTGAAAATCAGTTAAATATATTTAATTATGAAACATGGATTCATGTTTTGTGGAAGCAACAACATGACACATAAGACTATAGAATCATATATATTCAATCATGAAAAATGTGAAAAAAACAAAAGAGAAAAGAATAACTTTTTTTATATTATTAAAAGAGAAAATCATTTACTTAGTTAAGGATCACTACCATGACTATCATATTAGATTAGGTTCACTGCCCATCCCATCACATACTTATTCAAGGTTCACTCCTAATAATATATTATTAGGAAACACCCCTTATTGAAATGGGTTATATTAGAACCCATCTTTCACCAAGGTGTGTACCTATTTATGTTCTTGTTTGATCCATTTAGTTATGTAAACAATATCCTTTCATGGATTAAAGCATTGTTTCAAAGGTTCTTGGGGGAATGGGGACGCCGAGTTAGTGGAAGTTTAGAGGTGTTTTATAATAGTTTGTATATTATAGAGTTATCATAAAGATGTTTCAGTGAAAAATTATTTCATTGGGATTTCCAAAAAAATTGTAAAGAAACTAGATTCCTGCCTTCTGGCCGTTGAGACCCACCAACCTATTGGTGGGAGCCAAGAAGAATTGGTATCCTATATGTGACATAGAATCCAGTTGTTAGAAACATAATGGAGCACCAGTGGAGATCCAACAACTAGATATTGAGGTGTAAATCATTGAAGTCATATTGACAAACACCAAAATCTTGATGGTAGTTCGTATTATCTATGGTGTGTCATTAGGCTGGGCTGAAATTATGAGGGGTGGAATTAAATTTATTCCCTATAGAACATGTTGTTAAATCTTATTGACCCCACTTTAACCCAAACATTGGTTTAGTGAATGTAAAGGGTTCCCTAATGTAACAACCTGGGATTTTATTATAATTATTGTTTTTAATTTCTTTGATGTATTTTGTTGTACGCTACACCAAGATTATCTTGCACTATATGCAAAACTGTATTAGCTTGAAGTATACGCAACACTATTTTTGGATCGTGTTACACAGAATTTCAAGTTCATTTGATAGTAGTTATTCTACGCAAAATTGAGTTTATATATATATATATATTCAATGTATAAATGAAATATGGTTGGATTATTTTATACACAATAACAAAGGAGTCTTTCACTACACTCATCCATGACATGACTTACATTACATTCAATTGTGACCTTCCTCGATAGCGTGTGTAGTACGCAATACCAAGTTTCACTAAACAATATATTATTATAATATTATTATGAACTAGCCGTTATGAATACTAATATCTAATTTTCGAAATTCTATAAATTTTAGCTTTCAAAATGGAATTCATTTTTGGATTCATAATATCAAAATTAGCGTAGGGTGAATTTTTGGTATTTTTTCAGAAAACTTTCAATTTTTGAGGAATAGTGAAAACACTGGGTTACTATTTAAAAACCGACTCTTAAAATAAATAATTATTTATTTTCTTTAAATTAATTTAGGTCAAAATTGGTACATAATACCTATATAATTTCAATGTAATTCATTGGAGTCATTTTTTAATAATTTTAGATATATAAAAATTGTATTGAATTATTCACCGTCTTTTACCCACCTCCTAGGAGAATTTGAAAATTTATACAAAACATAATTTTACCAATTCTCTGAGAGGAATTTTGAAAATCCGAGAAACACAGTTAATATGAAGGAGTAAAATGTGGTTCAATAAGATAAAAATAATTTTTTGTGAATAGTAACTTTTTACTTATATTTACCACGGTTAAAAGTAAATAGGGTAATTAAGGTTAAAATGATATTTTTATTAACCTAAAACATGTTATAATTCTATTGGATAAGTATAATTAGACCAAAAACAACCTTAGGAACATAATATTATTATTTAGGTCCACTTTTATTAGATTAGGACATTTATTATTATTTTATATAAAAAAGAGTCAAAATAGATAAAATCAATGTTTAATAACTAAAACATTTTTAATATACGGTTATAGATTAGATAAATTTGACTATAAATATTCATTTGAAAGATAAACGGATTTCCTACCTAATGGTATTTTATTTATAATTTTTATAAATTAAATAATTTAATTTATTTATGACACAATAGTGATGGAGTAATTAACTAAATAATGAAATATTAAAATAATTGATACTATAAATACCCAAATAAATGTAATTGGAGACTTTTTATGAATTACACTAATTTTATATGTTAATATGACATGTTATTATTGATTTAATTAACTTTTTTCGAACTAATAATGCTGTTATGATTTTCACAAAAAGAAAGTACCAAATAGTGTAAAATTGACATAATATATTTTTTTTTAAAAAATATATTATATTATTAATTGTTATTTTATTATTAAAAATATATGGTTCAGAAAAATGACATAGATAAGGATATATATATTAATAATTAACCACTTGGGGTTATTTTGACTTGTTATATTAAGTTTATTAACCATATAGTGTAAGAAAAGAAAAAAACACAGTTAAAGATAAATTATTTAACTTAGAGTTAAATCTAAATGACAAGGATAAAATAGTAACCTAAACTTGTCTAAAACATATTGGTTTAAGGGATTTATACCCATCACCACCTTAGCTTCAAAATAAATCAATTTTATTCTATTAAAATCCGAATATGACTTAATTATAAAATAATATTTTATGTTTTCTTAAGGTGCCCCTCTCCTCCCTTATAAAAAGGGCACCCCTTCCCTCTTCTCTTCACACCCTTTTGAGCCTTGAAGCTTGGTCGACCCCTGCCCATTTTCCTTCTCATCTTCCCTAGAAAAATTATAGAGGTTCTGGTCTCCTCAAAAGACCATCCCTAGTTCCTTAAGAGGAGGTTAAGAAGAGGCGCGCCAAAGAAGAGGTAATATCCTTTACCGATTCATTCCAATATGTTTCTTCTTCTACTTATTGTTATTTATTTGTTTCATCATAAATTAATAACATAAGTATCATTAATATACTGATATGTTATTATAAATATGAAGACCTCTTTTCACCATCTATCTATCCTACGAAAAATGAAATCATCGCGCGTGTGTACGTACGGAATACCGTCTCCACGCCGTGGTGTAATCTGTTTTCCACCACCACCTTACATGGATGGGTATAATAATGTAAATAAATAACTATAAATGGTTACTGTAAAGTGATATAGATTCTATTATATTATACACACACTTCAATAAAATTCCACGATCATGGGAATGATATCATCGCACGTGCGTACGTACAGACTACCGTCTCCACGAACACGATGAGATTCATTTTCCATGACTAACCATTCAAGATTGATTACAAAGTATATATAAAGAATAATAAAAATATATATGAAACAATGAAGATACTGGATTTATGTATACATATATATATATATATATATATATATTTCATCTACTTACTTCTATTCAAGTAAATAAGGAAAAGAAAACAACCTTCATGCGTACGTACAGCCTACCGTCTCCATGAACGGTGTATTTCATTTCATTTATCTATATGTTATACATATATATATACTGAATATATATGATATATAAATCATTATTAACATTATAGAAGTTATTAAATCATGATATAATTAATAATAATATCATGAACAACAAGTCCAAACACGTACGATAAATAAAATGTTTTACCCAAAACGCTGCTTTAACATGAAATTTACAAAAGAACGGGTAATATAAAGTCATAAATGAACCATATATGATATCATAACAATGAATATGATTCTTTAGTAAGTCAATGAAATTATTTAAATCATTATATAGGAGGTTCAGATACGTACAAAACATATCAAACCTAAGGTAAGGGATAACTATTCCAATCTTGCTCTTATCTGAGATTGTTTATTCGTAAGTATTTACTGGGGTTTTTGTTATCATCCATGTACATGTTTTCTAAAAAAAGTTCATGTATTTTTAATGGCCTTTTTACCCATTTTTAATTTTACAACATTTTATGAAATTAATCTTACTTATGTTTACCACACGAGGAACCTTTTGACTTTTCCCACAAAAGTACGAGGAAAATGTTATTTTTATCTTATATAGAATGAAAGGATTTTTACGGTTTCATAACGCCTCATTTTCATGAAGCTTACTCTACAAGATTTTATGATTATTTTCAACAAAACACTTTTCTTTTAAAATTGCATGGTATTTTGTGAAAATAAAATGATTTTGAAGAGGAATGGATATTTTCCTCAAGAATTTATTTCAAGTGTTTTATCAAAACTAATTTCCATTTAAAATGAAATTATTTAATATTTTTATGTTTAAAGTATAATGTCTCCAATATTTACATGGATTTATTCTTCTTATGATGAAATGATATCCATTTTTTTGTATAGATTATGTTATGATGGCATGATTTTTAAGAATCCCACTCTAATTCATGGGTTATGCTGTGATGTATGATTTATGATTTTGTGGCACACGAAAGAATGATTTCATTATGAGATGGGTGGGACCTATATCTCCCTCCAGTGAATTGGGTAAATATTTATATCTCATGCGATAGACATGTCTGAAATGGTAAGTTAATCTTGTTTAGTGATACAGGACTGGAACGAGGAGTGAACTCAATTCATAAAGGGACTTTGTCAACTTAGATTGTCGTGGAAGCAATAGCTTGGATACTATAGAAATCATATCAGGTGCTTAGTGTTTTAACAAAATTAAATGTTTTATTCCCTTGTTATTTTATCATGATTTATGTTCCTTTATGATCTATGCCTTACATACTGCCAAGATTTATTTTGCAACTCAAGATTTTGATGTTTAAACTTTATGTTCATGTTTTGAAGTTCAAATGTATATGGTTTGTTTCTTTTTCTATGATTACACTTACTGAGAATTTGAGCTCACCCTTTATATGTTTTCTTTTCCCCAAGATATAAATAAACCTTTTAGGTAAGGATAAAAAGGGAAGATATTTATGGGATATTTTTAAGATCTTTCACCATGATTAGGAGATTATGTTCCAAGTTTCCAAAGACACTAAACTATTACAGTCCTTTGGTGTCTGTTTTTTGTTATTTATTAATTATTCCACAAAATTAATTTCATGTCCATGTATGTGATGATTTGGGTCTCTACAGTTGGTATCATAGGAAAGGTTTAGTTAACCTTTGGAAACTAGGATGTGAAAACTTTAGTGAGAACCCAGGATATATTTCTATGATATTTATAGGGATGTCCCTTATGTTAAGTATACTTATAGGTTATTGTCCTAGAATTAAGGTAAAAATCATAGAATTAAACCTAATATGTTATATATTGATGATACTCCCCCTTTATTATGTTGTTTTCCCTAGAATGATTTTTTCATCTCACACTATTCTTTTTGGGTTTTAGAAAATGGATGAAAACTGAAAGATTCACGATAATGGAGGATATGATGGAAAATGGAATGATATTCCTCATGAGCAACCAAATGAAACGGGATTTGGAAGTCCAAACATCGTTATTATGCCAAATCATCAATCTCATAATAATATCAATAATCTCAACATTGGTAAGTTTCTTGACTCAGCTAATAAGAGAAAGATGGAGTTTTAATGATGATCATAGAGGAAATAAAGTTCAATTTATCTCATGTAAATCATGTGGGAAGATGCATCATAGAGAATGTTTCAAAGGAACTGGTAGATGCTTTGGGTCTGAAAAGGAAGGACACAAAGCCAGTAAGTGAAAAGGAAAATGTTCAGTTAACACCGTGGACAAGGATAATGGTATTCCTACGACATCAACAATGGTTAAATGTTTTAAATGTGGAATGTACGGTCATTATGCGAACCAATTATCTAAAAGAAAGTATCATGATGAGAATCAGCATGGTCGTATGTGTAGTATTTATGTTGATGAGGATGAAGAGACTAAAAATGATATGTGAGATGAAATAATTGATGAAACTCGGTCAATGGTTTAAGGATTTAGTGGAATGATTGTATTTTTATCAAAAGTTATGTTGTCTGGGTAATTTAATGGTACAATGGAATAAAGAAACATCTAAGGAGTGTTACACTATTGTTTTTTCTAAAGTATTTTAATGTATATGTTGAACGGTACCGGTTAACAGGAAAGGTTATGCATACATTTTTCGAATGTAGATGATATGCACATAATGAAGGGATAAGGATATAATGTATTTTTGATGATATTAATGAGCTCATGACTGATATAAGGACTAAGTGATATCATGGTCTGAGTATATATAAATTTTTGGGATTTCGGTATGTGGAAAGTGTTAACTTTTGAAAACATTAAGGTTTTTAAAAAGGTTCAATGGGTATTAATTTTTCAAGAGAATACATGATTAATGTATTCACATGTTCGGAATGTTACCCACAAGATATATCATATGATATATGGGGGATAAATGATGGTATTCTCATGATCGGTAGATTACATTTCTAGTAATTGTTTTCTTTATTCTTTGAGCTTAGACAAAAGTATTTTAAATAATATTAAATATTAGAATGAATTATGTTGGACCTAAGATTGTATTGTTTATGGCAAGAACATTTTTCAATATTATTTAGGGAATGTTATAATAGTGTAGTTTAATAAAAGGGACAATATGCCGAACGGGTGACAACCCATCGCATCGAACAAGGCTGTGGGAATCGAACCCACAACCGAAGTGCGACATGCATTTATCGCCTATCATTGGCATACAGAAAGTCCATGGTTAGTAGAAGCTAGTTTTATTATATTAATTGGTATTATATATGAAGTATAAGTCCATTTTTGGAACCATATATGATTAATATCACTATAGATGGACTTAAGTATATTTAATAACTATTACTATCCTTTTGATTGAGACAGATGGAATGACCTATCATTCTATCGCATGATCTTCTAACACTTCACGGAAGACAAATTCAACTTCATTTCTTTAAGAGATTATGTGGAAATTTTTCAAGGCACAAACAAAAGTAAGATTGTACCAAAATCATGTAAGTATTTATTTTAATTAAACAATTCTTCAACTTTATGGAAATGATCTTGAATACATAAAAATGTTGTCCTAATGTTCGTATATCCGATGAATCAGATGGTACCTTAAATCATCACAAATTTATGGCTTTTTGATTGTTGGATTTTTCATAGCCATGTTCTCTACCACTCTCCATTATAACATGATGGTTAGATTTCTCTTCCATATTTGTATTTTCTTTTATGTTCTCCTATGTGGAAACCCAGTAATTAGTTAATTTGGGTAACCATTACGTTTCATACTAGTTTCTAAAGTTAAGTTTTGTTATTCCATTTTATGATGTGGGTGTCGATTAAAAAAACTTTCAAGTAGAAAACCATTTATAACCTCGACAAATTTCAAGGATGAAATTCATTTTAAGGGGGGTAGAATGTAACAACCCGATATTTTATGAGATTTATTATTTTTAATTTCTTTGATGTATTTTGTTGTACGCTACACCATGATTATCTTGCACTATACGGAACACCATATTAGCTTGCAGTATACGCAACACTATTCTTGGATCGTGTTACAATCAATTTTAAGTTCGTTTGACAGTATTTATTCTACCCAACATTGAGTGTATATCTATATATTCAATGTATAAATAAAATATGTTTGGATTTTGTTATACGCAACAAAAAAGTAGTATTGAAATACACGCAACCCTGACTTGGCTAAAATTACATGCAATCGCGACCTTCCTTGATAGCATGTGTAGTACACAATACCGAGTTTCATTAAATGATATATTATTAAAATATTATTATAAACTAGCCGTTATGAATAGAAATACAAACGTTTTGGAATTTTATATATTTTATCTTTCAAAATGGACGTCATATTTGGATTCGAAATATTGAAATTAACCTAGGGTGATTTTTTGGTATTTTTCTAAAAACTTTCAATTTTTGATGAATATTGAAAACACAGGGTTACTATTTAAAAACTGTATTTTTAATTAAATAATTATTTATTTTATTAAAATTTATTTTTCGTCAAAATTGATACATAATACCTATATAAGTTCAATGTAATTCATTGGAGTCATTTTATAATAATTTTAGATATATAAAAATTTTATTGAACTTTTCACCGTCTTTTACACACCTCCTAGGAGAATTTGAAAATTTACCCAAAACTTAATTTCATCACTTCTGTGAGTGGAATTTCAAAAATCCAAGATACACGGTTAATATCAAGGAGTAAAATTTGGTTCAATAAGATAAAAATAATTTTTGGTGAATAATAACTTTTTTCTTTTATTTACCATGGTTAAATTTAAATATGGAAATTAAGGTTAAAAATGATATTGTTATTACCCTAAAACATGTTATAATTCTACTAGGTAAGTATAATTCGACTATAAACAACCTTATGAAAATAATATTATCATTTAGGTCTACTTGGATTAGATTAGGACATATATTATTATTTTATTTAAAAAGATTTAAAATAATTAAAATAAATGTTTACTAAATAAAACATTTTTAATATAGGGTTATACATAAGATAAATTCAACTATAAACATTCATTAGAAATTAAAAAATATTTCTTACGTAATGGAATTTTATTTATAAATTTTATACATTAAATAATTTAATTTATTAATGACACAATGGTGATGAAGTAATTACCTAAATAATGAAATATTAAAATAATTGATATTATAAATACCAAAATAAATGTAATTTGACACTTTTTACGAATTAAAATAATTTTCTAGTGTAATATGAGAGGTTAGTATTGATTTAATTAACTTTTTTCGAACTAATCATGCTGTTATGATTTTCACAAAAAATCAAGTTCCAAATAGTGTAAAAATGACATAAAATAGTTTTTTAAAAAAATATTATATTATTAATTGTTATTTTATTCCTAAAAATCTATTGTTCGAGAAAATGACTTAGATAACGATATATATATTAATAATGAACCACTTGGGGTTAATTTGGCTCGTTATATTAAGTTTAATAACCATAATGTAAGAAAACAAAATGACACTGTAAAAGTTAAATTATTTGACTTAGAGTTAAATTTAAATGATAAGGATAAAATAGTAACCTAAAATTTTCTAAAACCTAATGGTTGAGAGGGGTTATACCCATCCCCACATTATATTCCAAATAAATCAATTTTCAGCAATTAAAAACCGAATATGACTTTATTATAAAATAATATTTTCAGTTCTCCTAAGGTGCCCCTCTCCTCCCTTATAAAAAGGACACCCTTCCCTCTTCTCATCACATCATTTTTATCCTTGAAGCTCGGCCAAAACCTAAGTATTTCCCTTATCATCTTCCCTAGAAACATTATATAGGTTCTGGTCTCCTCAAAAGTCCAACCCTAGTGCATTAAGAGGAGGTTAAGAAGAGGCACGTCAAAGAATAGGTAATATCCTTACCGATTCTTTCCAATTTGTTTCTTCTTCTACTTCTTATTATTTATTTGTGTCATCATAAATTAATAACATCAGTATCATTAATATAATGATATGTTATTATAAATATGAAACACCCTTTTTCACCTTCTATCAATCCTAAGGAAAATGAAATCACCGCGCGTGCGTACGTATGGAATACCGTCTCCACGCCGTGGTGTAATCTGTTTTCCACCACCACCTTACATGGATGTGTATAATGGTGTAAATAAATAACTATATACTGTTATTGTATAGTAATATTGATTCTGAAATATTATACATACAATTTAATACAATTCCTCTATCATGGGAATGATATCATCTCTCGTGCGTACGTACGGACTACCGTCTCCACGAACGCGATGAGATTCATTTTCCATGATTAACCATTCAAGAATAATTATAAAGAATATAAAATGAATAATAATTAAATATATGACATAATGAAGATACTGGATTTATATATATATATATATATATATTTCATCTACTTCCATTCAAATCAATAAGGAAAAGAAAACAAAGTTCATGCGTATGTACGTCCTACCGTCTCCATGAATGGTGTATTTCATTTCATTTATTTATCTGTTATATATGTATATATATACTTAATATATATGATATATAATTCATGATTTACATTCTGGATGTAACTAAATCATGATATAAGTAATAATAATATCAAGCACAATAAGTCCAAACACGTACGATAAATAAAATGTTTTACCCAAAACGCTGCTTTTACATGAAATTTACAAAGAACGGGTAATATAAAATCATTAATGAAACATATATGATATCATTACAATGAATATGATTAAGTATTAAGTCAATGAAATTATTTAAATCATTATACATGAGGTTCGGACATGTACAAATCATATCAGACCTATGGTAATGGATAACTATTCCAATCTTGCTCTTATCCGAGATTGTTTATTCTTAAGTATTTACTGTGGTTTTTGTTATCATCCATGTCCCTGATTTCGAAAAAAAATTCATGTATGTTTAACGGCCTTTATACCTATTATTTAATTTTACCACATGTTATGAAAGGAATCTTACTTTCTTTTACCACATGAGGAACTTTTTTACTTTTCCGAAAAAAGTTCAAGGAGAATGTTGTTTTTATATTATACGGCATGAATGGATTTTTTACGGTTTCTTAACGCCTAATTTTCATGAATATTCCTATACAATATTGCATGATTATTTTCAACAAAACCTTTCTCTTTTAAAATTACATGGCATTTTGTGAAAATAAAATGATTTTGAAGAAGAATGGATATTTTCCTCAAGAATTCATTTCAAGTGTTTTATCAAAAACTATTTTCCATCTAAAATGAAATAATTTACCATTTTTATGTCTCAAGTATAATGTACCCATTATTTACATGGTTTGATTATTCTTATGATGAAATGATATCTATTTTATATATGGATTATGTTATGATGGCATGATGTTTAAGAATCCCATTCTATTACATGGGTTATGCAATGATGTATGATTTATGATTTTGTGGAACACGAAAGAATGATTTCATAATGAGATGGGTGGGAACTATATATCCCTTCAATTAATTGGGCAAATATTTATATCTCATGATATAGACATGGCTGAAATAGTACGTTAATATGGTTCTGTGATACAGGACTAGAACGAGGAGTGAACTCGATTCAGAAAGGGACTTTCTCCCCTAATATGGTCATTGCCGCAATGCCTTGGATACTATGGAAATAATATCATGTGATTAATGTTTTTAAAAAATTAAATATTTTATTACCATGTTATTTTATCATGATTTATCTTCTTTTATGATCTATGCCTTATGCACTGCCAATATTTATTTCACAACTCAATATTTTGATGTTTAAACATTATGTTCATGTTTTGAAGTTCAAATGTATATGGTGTGTTTTATTTTTTTTCCATGATTACCCTTACTGAGCATTTGAGATCACCCTTTATATGTTTTCTTTTCCCTAGGTTATAAAGAAAGGTTTTAGGTAAGAAAAAAGGGAAGAAATTAATGGGAGTTGTGGAAGATCTTTCACCAATATTAGAAGATTATGTTCCACGTTTCCAGAGACACTAAACTATTATGGTCCTTTGGTGTCTGTTTCTGTTATGTTTTAAGTATTATGAAAAATTAATGTAATTTCAATGTACGTCAAGCTTTGGGTCTCTACACATAAGGATTATTTGGGTTTTCATACAAATAATCATATTCCTTTGATCTATGCTTCGATCTAGTGATCCAGAAAGAGTAAGTGTCTCTTGGTTTTGGTGATTCACTATTTCATTCAAATTGGATCTAATTATCATAGACATGAGGTTTTGTATCAATCATAGTACCTAGGGGATATTGGTGTTAAATTTTATCTATATTATCAATAATTGAAGTATTATTCTTTGTTATTTAGGTTGGAGGTCAAAAACATCTCCCCATTCCTTTTTTGGTTTCAATAGTCTATGTAACCTCTCAGATTACATTGGAATTCAATTCACATGACCTTACATAATTGGAATTGTTTAGTTCCCAATGTATTTAATTCCTTTATATCCCATTGAATCTATTGTCATTGAGACTAAGACTTGAATCCACCTAAGAGGTGTTCCAACCCTTGATCATAGGTTTGATTTTGGATTTAATGACCCTAGATCCCTGTGATAAATTTGGAAGTGTTTTAGTTTCGATTTAAAATGTGAATTGTCATAGAAAGAGAATTTATTTAATTGAGTAATTAAATAATAACATGGAATTTAAGTGATAAAATGACAAATAATTGGAATTAAAATATTGGAATGATGTTTAATAGAACAAGTGACACATGATTTGATAATTTCCTATTAATGGAATGTGAAATTGATTTGTTATAATTATTGTGTTAATTTTTTACTAGTTATGAGAATTGATAATTTGATCCAACTTACCCATATGTATTATGTTAACATATTTTTATTTTTTGTTAAATTGGTATGCATTTCATCTTATTTAATTATTTTATGAATGCTTAAATCATTATTAGAATGAGAATTCACATAATGTATAATGCCCAATTATCATGTATGTATCCCTAGAAATGGAATTCAAATGGGGTATTTTGACACTTTTGTTCATGGTATATTATTGAACTATGATAATTATTTTGTAAATATATCATTATAATTAAATTACCATCCAATATAGATTCATTGGATACTTCACTCATGGAACGAGTAATGTTATTTGTGAATAGGTAAGTGTATTTAACATTAGAATTCAAATAAAGTCAATTATTACTGCATGCATGTCACATGTATAGTTTCATGATGCTCGAGGTGTGGTAAATTATTTTTTTATACAGGATATGAATTCTTCGTCCTAATTACAATAATATGTTAATGTAAATTTATATTAGTTTTATTGATACATGGTAAAAATTATTCTTCTTAGGAAATGAGATCCACCTATTGACATAGATATCTATCATCAAACCTTAGCTGGTACGGATGACCCTAGGTGTCAAACTGGTTCTTGAGGTTTGGTATATTTAGCTTATGTTCTACATTAATTTATTAATTAATTTCCATATTTATCACATTGTTGGATTCACTATTATCCATTCTATATTTTTTGGTAGAACGTAGGGGTATTGACTTGCAGAGTTATACTCACACATTGTTCATGACGCTGTTTTTAATGTAGAATGTATTCATGGATGAAGTTATGGGAAAGATCAAGATGAAATTTTCATGATTGATTTCTATACTGGAAAACATAATGTAAAAAAATGGGATCAAGCATGGGGGTTGAGATCATGTTTTTATGCATTTATTTTGGAGTATTTTTCTAGTTATTTTACATGCATGATGGTTAGTATGAAAATTAATTTGGAATACAAAATGGAATGATCTGGTTTATTATATTTGGGTTGTTTGGTATTAATTTTTTATCTTCCTAAGATATATGTATTGAAGAATTTTTTTCAATTTTGATTACCACTACATTAAAGAGGGTATAGTCTGGCTAATATATTTAATAGAGAATCACTACTATTCGGCATCCTTTGTCACATTGGGAGGTTCACTTGAGGTCACCTAGTGACTTGTCTTGGTAACATTTGGTTAAACTGGGCTAGTGACATTATAAAGTGGTATTTGAGCCCAATTATTTTCTATTTATTTACTATTTGTGAACATAGACAAGAGACAAGGATATGTTAGGGATCATATATGACATCTATCATGGGAGTAAAAAACCCCTATGTGGGAAACACCAATTGTTTAAAAGGATTTAATTATTGTTATTATTGTTTGTTTGTTATGGTTTGAAAATTATTTGACCTTGGGTGATGCACTTGTTTTGTGATATTTTTATTTCATTTGATTATAGTCAAGGTATGCTACAACATGAGGTATGTATATATGAATACTGATAGAAGCATAAGTAAATATGGTGACATGTACCATTCATTCTATGGACATATTCCAAGAATATGATATATTATCCAATCAAAAATGTTAAAAGTAATCCATTGGTTTATCAAATAAAAATGAAAAAATTAAACTATTATAAGAAGATAATTAACATTTTATTCCATTTTTAGAGTTCTCTCGTGTTAGTAGATCTCTATTTTCATCTTTTTATTTCATAATTTGATCTTTTTATGTGATATATTGTTTAATTAGTGTGTTGAATCTTATCAATAAAATACATAATTTTCCAATTTTTCTAGAGAATTATATGAGTGGCAATCAACAAACACCTCACACAGCTAATCCATTACTTCTTGAGGATCAAGGGAACCTAATTGATTATCATCTTTATAGTTGTTTCACACATGTTATGAAATACATGGACCCAGATAATACTCGTGTTGTGCCATAAAGGTATGATCATACTAGAGAACTCGTACTAAATAATTTTCCCACATTCACTAGGGAGGGATACACCCAAGTAGTTAATTTCTAGATCAAGTCCATTATGAATATCTTCAAGAAAGTCAAGACACATTTGTAATGATAGGCAACACTTTCAATTTATATGATAATATTACTAGAAAAGCACTGGTGAGACACTTTAGTGGAATATAAATAGTAAGATGAGTTAATTTGGAAGTATATTTAGATGATTTTTTGAGTCACTTAAATATAATGATTATAAGGCATGAAAAGTATTGGTATTTCATTCGATTGATGCAGGGGAGCATGTTGGTGAAGGATTATTCAAGGCATTTTTCCATTATATAGTGTTTTTCTCTATATTTGGTAGTTAATGGGATATCCAGGGCATAGTGTATCATGGATGGCCTCAATATGAGATCATTTCACAAGGGAATGTACTTTTTTGAGAATATAATTTGAAGCCTTGATTCAGTGTCTCATAAACCAAGGGAACCCAAAGGCGGCCCCGGGTGGTGGGAAGGCAGTCTCAACAGGATGATCATAGGTCTATTCTTTAGGATGTAAATAACACCACAATGAGAATTTTTGGAAATTTATTGGTTAGAAGAGTAGTGAGGGGAGTGGGAAACCATCTCAAGACCATGTCTAGGGATAGTTCATTCAATATGGTAGTGTTTTGCACTAGTACATCATGTTTTTTTCCAACTATGCATTGTCATGCTTGTGGAAATATATTCTGTATACATAGGTTATATATGATTAATCCCCAATTATGAAGTGAAATAGGATTAGGAAATAGACCATATTCTTGAAATTACATATCAACTTTTCAGAATAAATGTTTTTGGAGTTTCATCAGTTACTCCAAATGGTGTAGGGGATGAGTAACTCTAATGTAGGAGATAAAATATTAGTAGGATGAAGCATCACATTGTAGTTATACTATATACCATGAAAGTGTGGTGAGTAAGATGCACACTAAATAGATTTATCCTACCATTTTGGATATAGACTTTCCATGGTCTGTGGTTTAATTCTAGTGTCATCTACTCTATCTTGTATCTTTTTGATATAAGAGTGTCATGGTGCATTATATTTTTTCAATTTTTACAAGTATTGGGTTTTTCTATGGAAACATTGGATGGTGTTATGATCATTGATACATTATAAATAT
Source organism: Viscum album (assembly GCA_963277665.1). Classification (NCBI taxonomy): domain Eukaryota; kingdom Viridiplantae; phylum Streptophyta; class Magnoliopsida; order Santalales; family Viscaceae; genus Viscum; species Viscum album. Next base: position 114,100,994 of record OY728156.1, on the reverse strand, counting down.
TTTGATCAAGGGTATCAAATGTCATAAGAAGTTCTATCTCAAAATTGGTTGTTACTATTTCCTTTAGGTATTTTTACATTAGAAATAGCTATATTTGACTTGATTATGGGTATGGATTAGATAGTTATATACTAGGATGAAATATAATAAATTTATAATAAATTTATAAGGGATAAAATATATTCATTAGGGGGAAAGAGATATTTAGTCCAGTCATGAAATACCAATAGAGAAAATAATAGACTTTCCCCTAACATTGATATGAATCCTCATTATGGATGATAAAATGTTACAATAGAGAAATTTTCATATCGTACTTGGCTAATTTAATGATGTATTTTCTGATGATTTGTATGGATTACCACTTTATTAGAAGTTCAAGTTTATTATGAAGTTGGATCCATGATCCAAATAGTTTTTTAATCTGGCCTTATATGACAGAACCAACTATGTTTCAAGTGATATAAGTCCAGATGGAAGATCTATAAGCTAAGGGATTCATATGGACTTTTAATTCACCATGTGGTTATATTATATTCTTTTACAAGAAGTAATAAGATATTGTACTTATTTTTTGATTATAAAAAACAAAAATAGAATTCAGTGAAGAAAATTGTCCCATTTCCATACAGCGAGGACCTATTTGATCAGAATAGAGGTTCCATACATTAATCCAATATTGTCTGGAAGTCATTGTACCGTCATTTTTGGGAGAGAAAATATGATATACCATAGACTTTATTTAATATAAGGTATGTCATATACATGATTGTGGTAACACCACATGGTATGATGAACTCTCAAGTAGTATATTTGTTCTTGTTGAATCAAATGTTCCATCCATTTATAAATAAAATTTCTATTGTTTTGTTAATGAAATCATGGTGTACACCCAGTCTAGAGATGATATTGAACAACATCTTTAAATCATCTTGATTAATCTAAGAATTCATAATCTCTATGCCCGTCTATCAAAAAAAGAATTTAGGGATTAGAAAATTACACTTTTTGGGTCATTTTATCTCATAGTGTGGAGTGTTGGTAGAGACAAATAAGGGTAGAACTACAATATTTTGGCAATTACCCAAGAACACCATAATGATTCAATTTTTTGGGCCTGGTAGCATATTACCAATGTTTAATATAGGGATTCTACCATATGGTATTGATGATATTCAGAGTGAATGATTTATGGGTTTTTCCAGTTTGTTCAGATACTATTGTAGATGATTTCTTGGAGTTAAATAGTAGGTTAAATTAAAAGCCTCAATTTTCCTTAATTTTTTATGAATTTAACTATGTAATATGGTGCATCAGGATTCAGGATTATAGTAGTTCTAATGGAAACATATCGAGTGGTTTCTTATGGATTTTTAAAATTTAGGCTGGTTGAGTGGAATTACATTAATAATGAAATAGATTTAAATATTGTTTCATATTCCCTGAGATACTGGTGAAAATATTTTCTGGTAGATATATTCATAGTGTACATAGTTCAATAAAGACTAAAGTATTTATTTTTATAGTGGGTAATAAAATCTTCGATATAGGAGGAGGGCCAACTATCAAAAATATTTTGACATTGAGTTGAAATATAATATAGGAAATGGAAATAATATTTCCATTACCTTGAGTAGGAAAAATAATATAAAGGCAGTTCCAAAATCATATAACGAGTTTTTGATATTGGTACAATTTGTATATATAAAAGTGGGTGTTCAGAAGTCAAAAGGATGAGAGAATCTATAATCCCCAACGAATGATGATGTTTTTCTACATTGGATTAAGAGAGAGAATTTATCTAATCTATAGGTTGTATCTATATGGAAAACATATATTTTGTGGGATCCCCAATTTAATTACTTACATGGATGATATGGGGTTATTCTTATATGTGGACGTATCTTTGTTCTTATGTTCATTAAAGGGTAGATAATGAGGGAATTTGATGCACACGAACTTCTTAAATTAGTATTCTTAATTATTCATGATATTATTCACATGGATCCAATTGGGATAATTTTTATTGAGACCTATAATTAAGAACTCCCGAGAGGTGATCCAAAATAAGACAATAGGTTATATGTTGGATGGAATAAACCTCAATCCCCCTGAAAAATTTATAATTTCATATGAATTTTATTACTAATTAGAATTGGATTAGCATGTGAATTAGTGTAACAGACATGTTAAATAATCACCTGAAATGTATGTGGTTAAATGATATTAAATTGGAATCTATATAATGAAAAGATTACTAAAGTTGTAACAGAAATATAATGTGGTAATTTAACATAAATGAAATTTTAAATGTAACTATTAAAACAAATTTTATAATTGGAAACATGGTATGAAATTTGGAAATTGGATTGAATTATCCAATGAGGATTATATTAACATGTTTTTAATGTTTTGTAAATTATAATTCACTTGATATTTATTTATGTTTTTAAGAACTGAAAAAAGACTATACCATGGTAATTTTAATTAATTCTAATGTTCTCTTAGAATGTAAGAATCCCTATCCTGGGAATTTACACGGTGAATTGTGATAATTCTATCCTTTGTATATTCTTGCGCGTTGAGAAAATGAATGTGGATCTAGTATGAGAATTATAATAGATTATTTTATACAGAGATTATATTATTGACCTTTGTAATGTGTAATTCACTAAAGAAACATGCAACTTTATGAAGAATGTGAAATCACATGGAGTCCATTATTGATTCATGTCGGAGAGATGTACGGTTTATTGATTCATGAGGGTGGGATACATGATTTCATAATACATGACTTAGTTGATTCATTATTTGGAAGTATAATCCATCAATATAAATTCATACTATGTCCATTGATATATGGTATGGCTGATTCATCCAGGAACATAAATCCACTAATTGATACAGATATTAGAAATCAAACGAACACATGTATGAATAACCCTAGGTGTCATCTTGAAACTCTAAGGTTAATGAATTTTTAGATGTTCTAAACAAATTTCTAAATTAATTCAATTATTTATGATGCTTATACATGAAAAAATATTTATACCTGATCTTTTTAGATAATTGGGTGTTTGATAAATCAGTTAAACTCACATATTATTCAGAACATCGTTTTGTACCAGCACATACATCATGGATACATATATGTGCAAGGAAAAGGAGCCCTATATCAGATTGATTACTATACTAGATGGAATTTCAGTATGGATTTTAAACAAAGCATAAGGTTTGGGATGAGTTTTTGTGGGGTGTTATTGTAGATTCTTCTTCTAACTAGTTTACAACTATGAATTTCTTGACTTCATTTTGTTTGACATACAATATGGCATGACATATTTTAATATATTTGGATAATTTGGTATTCATATGTTATCAACCTAAGTTGTATTTAGTAATTGATTTATATTTTTTTATAGTTATTTACACTTTATTCTAGGGGTTATAGTCTTCCTAATATATTCATTAGTCCTTTAATAGTAGTTTTCATACTCTCGTTTATGAGGAGGAATGCATGAGGCCACTTAATAACCCATCTTAGTCACGTGAGGGAGTACGTTTACATCAATGTAAAAGATTAATCCCCTTTACATTTATTTTTTATTATAATATATAATTCATTCAATAATTCACCTTTTGACTATATAATTATAGGACCATCCATCACATAATGGAAAACCATACAAATGTGTTCTAAAAGATTATAAAATTTTTACTATATCCTTATATCATAACTCATTGAAAAGATACAGGTCCTAAAAAAATTCATTACTATAATTATAAAACATACAGAAAAATAATTCATAAGGTAACATTGGATCATATCCCTAATAAATCATAATAATCATTAAATGATGTTTATATAGATGAAAATACATTTAAAAGATCACGAGACCATTTCACGAGTAAAATAATCTCTTAATTTTAAATTAAACTATTTAAAATATAAAAATTTTAAAAAAATTATTTTAAAATAGTGAAGAAACATATAAATACATATTTTAAAAAAATAAGTGATGATATTTGGTAAAGTCATTCATTCAGTTTTTAAAAAAGAAAAAATTCCAGAAAATGTTTTTCTAAAAAAACACATTACGGCACTCAAAATATTTCAAGAAGAATTCTTTTATGTTTTTATATAAAATATAAATGAAATAAAAATTAATTTAATAAATCATTGAATAATTTTAAAATTAAGTACATATTTTTTAAATAAAAATATGGATATATGAGAAAATATTCTCGACTGAATTGAGAAATGAAGACAATTTTCTTTAAAAACATTGTTTTGCTATTTTATGAAACATAAGATGGTAAAATGAAAGGAAAAAATGAAATCAATAGAAATAATTATATCATAATAAAATATGTTTTATTTAGTAATGATACATAATATAATATCAGCATTATAAATGAAAGCCTAAATAATCCCGGAAAAAATGGGATTGTAACATAAAACCCTCACCTCCAATCGATCTTTCTTAGTATTCTATCTAATAACTAGTAAAAAAATTAGATTTATTATAATTATTCAAATAAAACACAATTAGACAAGAACCTATTACATTTTTAACTTATAACATCATATCACCCATTCATTAACAATATATCATTATCACCATAATTTCATATGTTAATAGCTTTCTATTTCAAGCATGTTAGGGTTATGTAGTTGTGGTCCTTGAAATTTTAGTGTGGTTTAATATTATCTAAAATATTAATCATTTTATTATTATTGACCTCACCTGTTTTGATAATCCCAATTATGCTTTCACATACTTTGATAATCCCAAATAATGTATATCTATATATTAATTCTTTCACTCTATGACAGTATATTATCAAGATGATAATTATATTAAAATATTATTTGAAATATGTTAATCAATGTTTATCTATGTTTATATGAGTTTTGAATTAATTCTAACTCAATCAGATATGTTTTTCATAAAACAGATAACTATTAAGTCACTTATTTTCTTATAACTACTGATACAGATCTACCGGTACTTAGTCTACCAATAGACATAGTCACCAATAAGCTAAAGTCACCGATATGGAGAGATATCGATATGTATAATTCCACCTGTAAGCACATATCTCTGATAGATCAAGTCCTCTGATACAAAAAGCTATAGATAGAACATGTCTACCGGTATGAATAAGACTACAGATACTTATATCACTGGTACAAAAGCGAAGCTACCGACACAGATAGTCACCGATACATCATGCTACTAATAAAAGCAACTGTTACAGAAGTCTACCTATAGAACAACTCTACCGAGTTACTGATAGAGTAAGTCTACCGATATAAGCAAGTCTACCTCTATGAAGATACCGATACAAAGCAAGCTACATATAGACAGGAGATACAGATACAAGCAAGTTACTTCTAGAAAAAACAAGCTACTAATAAAAGGAGTCACCTGTATATATAGTTATCGATACACAGAGTAACACCTAACGATACCAGGAGCTACCGATACATGATCTAAGAGCTACCGAAACAAGATCAAATAGTTATCGATACAAGGAGCTACCAGTTCAAGATCAAAGAGCATCTGATATAAGGTCACTACTACATAAAGTCAACTGCTACCAATAGAAGGCTACTGAGAAAAGCTTGAATAGACAAAATCATTACTCTCAATACTATTTATTTATTAAAGAAACGATCATATATTATGATTTTAATGCAATTAATGTTATTTAATGTGGGTTGTTGGAATGTTAGGGAACCGTACCTAGTACCCACGAAAAGGTAACCATTCCCATTGGCGGGGCTGAATGTTATAAAAGGAAGGACAAAGTTTGGTCATAAAGTGATGTGAAGTGTGGTAAATCAAGGGATGAATAGCTTTGGAAAGTGGTGCATTCACATAGAACATAAAGAATACATTCATTCTGGAAGAACACTGGACATATATGAATCCATTCTTCCTAAAGAATAAGACAAGATGCACCTTATTCAATGAGTGAAGAACTACAATGAAATCACTTCATACACTCAAGCTGAGCAAACTGAACTTGAAGAAAATGACCCTCTGTTTTTCAAACAAAAACCAGATAAGGACTCATAGCCAATTCTGACAAATCAAAAGTAGTCCAGTGCTACACTTCAAATCACTAGATCTTTCTAAAACACATATCTACTCTCTCAGTGATTCTTTTAATTACATTTCGAGCAGTGTGTGTACTATTTATATTTAATATACACACTGTCTCCTATGCTAAACTGGAGGATACTAAATCCTCACTCCAAACTTCTTTCACATTACTATATCTCACTATGAATTGTGGAAGAGGTCAAGTGTGACCTGGATAGCCAGTGTTATATTGTTTTTGTTCCCACGTAGAACTGTGGTAGAGGTCTTAGTATCTGGACAGTCTTTGTACGGTTGTTTACACCGATCAAGGGTGTAGATCAAATTTATATAAATTGTTTGAGAGGACTATGTCTCGGCTTGAGACTGAACCTCTTGGTTTTATCTGCTGTGCATCGTATTTTAAATCTAATGTATATTATATATATATATATATATTTTCTATTCTCCTACTAATTAATTTGAAATACAATTTGTTTTAAAGATACATTGATAGTTAAATTAGAAAGTGTTTATTCTTATTGTGAACCAGTAAGTTAGTTTCAAAAGTTAATTTAATCTTCTGATTAAATTAACTGAGACCTAATCAATCTTTGAGAAACTAATTGAATACTTACAATCAGTATGAATTCACTATAGTTTAACTTGTTTTTAAATAGGAAGATTTTAATAGAAATATATTTAACAAAAATTTTTAATTGGAACTTAATTCACCCCCCTCTTGAGTATCCACTCTGACAAAAATTTGGTATCAAAGGATTGTTTTATTAATATAGGATTTCAAAACACACTGTTTTTGAACTACTATTTTAGTTGCATCTTTAAAGATCTTAAATTTCTATTAGTTCTAAATTTTATCTCTATAAATATATTTTCTAAAATCCAGTTATGGACAATAGATTAGAAGGTGCTGCTACCAACATGCCACCTTTCATTAATGGTAAAATCTATGCTCACTAGAAACTTAAGATGAAAATTCACTTAGAGGGTATGGGATTTAATATCTGGACTACAATAGCGACTCAATACAAAATTCCAGAAATTGATATAACTACTTGGGATAAACCAACTAAAATTGATTACAATATTAATTGTAAAGCTATGAATGCCCTATATTGAGCTCTAGGAGATGAAGAGTTTAATATAATATCTGCTTGCAGAACTGCTTATGAAATATGGGACACTTTGGCTATTTTTTATGAGGGAACAACCAATGTTAAAGAAATGAGATTGAACACATATACTATTAAATTTGATAATTTTAAAATGAATCCTGATGAGCCTATTTATGACATGTATCTCAGGTTCAATGATATTTTCAACACCATGAGCTCCCTTGTAAAGGTTCTTCCAGCAAATCAAAAAATTATGAGGATATTATGATGTCTTCCAGAAAGATGGAGAGGCACATCTGTTTCCAATTGAGAATCATGCAAATCAGAAAACTACATGTTAAATAAATAATTGGTAAGTTTATGATGTATGAGAAAGAACTCAAGGTGAATAAGGAAGAAGATTATGAACCTAAAAGGAATTCAGTGGCTTTTAAGTCTACTTCCTCAAGAAGCAAGGATAAGGAGAAAGTTCACATACAAACTGAAAGATTAATAAGTGAAGCTTCAGACTCTGATAGTGATGCTGAGATAAATCAAATATCTAGAAGATTTAAGATGTTCTTTAGGAAGAATAAATTCTTCATAAAATCAAAATATAAAGGTAAATATGAGAACACATGTCATTGGAAGAAGGATTGGAAGAAATCTGATGAGTGTGATGATGTTTTTTTCTATGAATGTAGAAGAAAAGGTCACATAAAAGTTGTCTGTCAAAAACTAAAGTTAAAGAAGAAACATGACTACAAGAACATAAAGTATAAAAAATAAATGAAATAAACTTGGAGTGCTTCAGAAGACACTTCAAGTGATTTTTATTATGCTAAGGATGAATATTCTCATAAAGATAACATGTGTTTTATGACAAACACATCTGAGGTAACATTAGACCCTCCTGTTTTAAATTCATACTATTCTGGAGTTGATTATGAATCAGATTATGAATTTGAAAACATGTATAGTGAAGAATTATTTTAATATTTTAATATGCTATAAGTGACCTATAATGAACTTATGGACATGTACAAAGCCTTGAAGAAATAACATGCTCTAACCAGTTCTGTAAAATTTGCACTTGATGTAAAGAAGAAAAATAATTCTCAATTGCTTAAGGAAAATACTGAACGGAAATTTTCTAAAGAGAAATTAAGGAAGGACTTAGAAATATTCACAAATGTAAAAGATACAGTTACCCAAACTCTCGGTAAACACGTGTCTCCAAAGCACACTACTGGTTTTGGATACCAACCTGGACAGAGACAGGTTACCAAAAATATATTTATTCCTAAATCTGGAAAAAAATCTACTAGTTTTAGTTCTGGAAATTCATATACCTAAACTAGTTATTCACATTTTTATAGATCAAAAAAAGTTTATATTTAAAAATAAATTTATTCGGTTAATTATATGAGACCCATAAGTCAAATTTGGGTGCCTAAAAATTTACTTGAGATCCTATTTGGTCCCAAGAAGATATGGGTACCAAAATCATTTTCCTTCTAAACCGGTTTTGTAGGAGACCTTCTTGATGAGTTCTCACAAGAAGATATGGTACTTGGATAGTGGATGTTCAAGGCACATGTCTGGAGAATTCTTATTCTATGAAATATTAATCAATGTTGATGGAGGCCATGTCACCTTTTGTGATAACTCTAAAGTAAAAATCCTTGGCCTAGGCTAGATTGGTAACACTGATTCAGTTCTAATTTATAAAGATTTATTCGTCAATGGAATTAAATATAATATTTTATGTATTTCTCCATTATGTGATGATGGATTTAATGTTAAATTTGAAAATGATTGTTTTAATGTGTTTAATTACAAAATTTTTTTAGTATTTTCTGCTTTGAGAAATGAAAATGTTTATGCTGTTGATTTGAATTCTTTAGACAAGCAAAATTTTACTTTTTTAAATTCTTTTCATAAAGATTCTTGGATTTGGCATAGAAGATTAGGACACTGCAACATTTATTCACTTATAAAATTGACTAAGAAGAACTTAGTAATAGAGATAACCAAACTTTAATTTCCGTCATACAATGTTTGTAATACCTGTAAAAAGGGAAAGAAAAATAAAGATTCATTTAAATAATAGAAAGAAGTTTCAACTTCTAAACCTCTCGAGTTGGTTCACATGGATTTGTTTGGACCTTCAAGAGTTTCTATCCTAAATGGTATGAACTATGTATATTTTCTAGTAGATGACTTCTCTAGATATACTTGGGTATACTTCTTAGCTCACAAAAGTGAAGATTGTTCTTATTTTTTCAAATACTCCAAGTCTGTAGAGAACCTTAGTGGACTTAGGATTAAAACCCTCAGAAGTGATCATTGCTCTGAGATTGAAAATAATGCGTTTGAATCTTACTGCTCACATAATGGATATAGTCATACCTTTTCTTCCACTAGAACCCCTCAGCAGAATGGTGTAGTAGAAAGAAGAAATCGAATCCTGCAAGAAATTGCAAGATCTATTCTTAATGAGTATGACCTACCTATTTATTTTTGGGCTGAATCGGGGAATACATCTTGTTATATTATCAATATAGACTTGATTAGAAATGTCCTTAAGAAGACTCCTTATGAACTGTGGAACAATAGAGAACCCAAAGTTAGTTACTTCAGAGTCTTTGGCTGCAAGGTCTTTATCATCAATACCAAGGATAATCTTGAAAAATTTGCTTCCAAAAGTGATTAAGGAATTTTTCTTGGTTATTATTTAACTAGAAAATCTTATAGAGTCTTTAACAAAAGAACCAAATGTGCTGAAAAATATGTTCACATCAAGATTTATGAAATAGATCCACAAGAACCTAAGACTTCTCTTGAAAATATTGAAGAAGATTTGTCTGTTCTGGACCATAATGATAAAACTAAAGAACCTGTTGTAAAAACATCTAGATCTGGACATATTCTAGAATCAGCTTCTATAGAACCCGAACATAGAGATGAGCCTAAAATTTCTAGTCCTACCTTTACTAGATCAACATGGATTCTAAAGAATCATCCATTGGATGCTGTTATTGGTAATATCGATAGAGGGACAAAGACTAGAGCTTCTCTAAGAAACCAAGTTGAACATCAAGCCTTTCATTCACATCTAGAACCTGAAAATGTCAATGATGCAATCAATGATGAATTTTGGGTATTGTATATATAAGAAGAGTTAAATCAATTTGAAAGAAACAAATTATGTGAATTAGTTAAGAGACACATGGACACTTTGACAATAGGCACTAAATGGGATTTTAGAAACAAAGTTGATGAGTCATGAAATATAGTTAGAAACCAATCTAGGTTAGTTTCTCATGGTTATAGTCAAGAGGAAGGTATATACTATGAGTAATCCTTTACACCTGTATCTATATTAGAATCCATTAGGATTCTACTTTCCTATGATTCTCATCTGAATTTCAAGTTATATAAAATGGATGTCAATAGTGATTTTATAACTGTTTTTATAATTGAAGATGTTTTGGTTTAACAACCATCTGGATTTACTAATCCTGATTTTCCAAATCATGTTTTCAAACTATCTAAAGCTTTATATGATTAGAAACAATTACCAAGAGCTTGGTATGATAGACCTAACAATTTTTTTTATTTCAAAAAGTTTTACTAAAGGGATTGTTGATCAAAATATTTTTATTAAAATAATTTATAATGATGTTTTAATAGTACAAATCTATGTTGATGACATTATTTTTGGATCTTCTAATCATTTTTATGTACTGATTTTTAAAAGAGTATGTGAAATAAATTCGAAATGAGTTTAATGGGAGAACTAAAATATTTTCTTATATTTAAAGTTTTTTCAAAAATAAAATGGTATTATTTTGAATCAAAGTAAATATAGAAATGATCTTTTAAAACATTTTCATTTAGATAATATTAAGGAAAGTTATACTGTTGTGTGTACTGAATAAAAATTGGATGCAGATGAAACTGGGAAACTAGTGGATCAAACCAATTACAGAGGTATGATTGGAAGCGTAATTTACCCTACTCCTAGTCGACCAGATATTATTTTTAGTGTGTGTATGTGTGCAAGATTTCAAGTTAATCCAAAGGAATCTCATTTTATTTCTGTTAAAAGAATTTTTAAGTATCTTAAACACACTGTAAATTTAGGTTTGTTTTACCAAAAAGGACAATATTTGGAATTAATGAGTTATTCAGTTGCTGACTTTTCTGGTTGTATGTTGGATAGAAAAAGCAGATTTGGAACATGTCATTTTCTAGGTAAGTCCTTAGTATCTCGGTGTAGAAAAAAGTTGTATTCTGTAGCTTTGTCTATTTCCGAAGAAGAGTATATAGCTGCTGGTAGTTTTGTGCACAAATTCTATGGGTGAAACACACTCTTATAAACTATGGATATGATTTTAATCATGTTTCAATTAAATGTGAAAACACTAGCGAAATAAACAATTCAACGAACCCAGTTTCTCACTCTAGGACCAAACACATTGATGTATGGCACCACTTTTTGAGAGATCATTACCAAAAAGGTGATAATACTCTTGAAATTATTGGTACTGAACATCAATTAGCTGACATTTTCACCAAAACATTATGTTCGGATGGGTTAAGTTACATTAGACATGAGTTAGGAATGGTTAACATTGATCGGTAGATAACTCAACAATGTGAAAACCACACTGATGTGAAAACCTCACTGATGTAAAACCCCACCGATGTAAAACCTCGTCGATGTAAAACCTCACCGATGTAAAAACCACACCAATGTAAAACCTCACCAATGGACTTCACTGATCAGAATTCTCACCAATAAACCCCACCGATGAGTACATGCTGTTTTAAACTTCTTTTTTCCGCCAGAATTTGTATCATTTTACTTTATTTTATTTTATTTATTTATTGATTCCTAAATGATAAAACAAAGTCCTAGTTACTTCTCAATCCACCCAACCTCAAACCCTTTACCCTCAAGCCATAGCTCCTGAACCTCTCGAAAACCCTAAGTTCCTCGAACCAGAGATGGAAAAAACCAAACTCCCTACTCTAAGAGATTACATTGATGATTTGAGTGCGAAGAAGCAGAAGTCAGAGCCAGAAGAAAGTGATAGTATTGGTAGAACATGATCAGGGAGGCAACCAGTAAACCCACATATACAAAATATAGTTATTATAATCGAGAAAGAGCTGTGGGTGGAATGGATGATGTCTTGTAGCCTGCTAGATCTCGAGGTGTTGGAATATTAGAAGTGGATAGAATTCTTCTCAAATAATAATGGCCCCTACTATCCAGAGCTAGTAAAATAGTTTTATGAGTTTGTGAGTTTTGAGAAATCAGAAGATGAGAATCGGGTGATTTATTTTGTGAATGGAATGGAAATATCTTTTTCATCTGTTTAGTGGGCTGAGTATCTGAGAGTACCACATGAAAGAGTTTGTGGTTACACATCAAAGACAATACCACCTACAAGTGAGATATTTGACTAGGAGACTACCTTTGAGGAGCTCACGGGTAGTGGCAAGCAAAGATAGGTGGTAGCTTCTGAAATGGATGGAGAGAATAGATTGTTGTTCAATTTTTTTAGTATGAATTAATATCAAAGAGAGGGGACTTTACAAACTTATGATATCAAGATATCGATCTCCTACATCTTTTGAGACATGGTGTGAAAGTGAATCTATGTAGATTGATAATGTTTCAAATGAGGACATGACCAGGCCAAAATCAAAAACCAATGCCCTATTCTTTGGCAATTTGATCTCAATAATGATCAAAGTGAAAGGAGTAGCTGAGTCTCAAGATGACACAGTGGTAGTAAAGAATAGTTTTTGTATCACAAACACAGTTTGAAAATACATGATGATAAACTGGAATCCATGGAAAAGAGTGTGGGTTAATTATGACAAGAATATTTATGATAAGTTTAATCTTGTGGATCATACTTCACGGCTTAAGGATGTAAGGGGTCCATGTCTAGGACCTGATGAAGAAGAACCTAAGTATAGTGATGAGACTGATGAAGAAGAGACCTCTATGGCTGATGGAAGGGATCATGACTTGCCTCCAAGTCCTGCTACTGAAATTGTATCTTCTGGAAAGGGAACCCTATTAGAAGAAGAAACTCCTACTAATGAGGAAGACCATCCTATCCCTGATAATGAAGAAGAAATTTTGGATGAATCTGAAGCCCATGATTCTATCTCCTTAAGTCCGAGTCCATTGATTGGAATCTTAGTATTTCTTATTAAGGAAGTAATAAGAGAGATGGAAGGACCTATGACTAATCTAGAGAAGCCTCTTGCTGTTGCAGAGATGGATTTGATTGTAGAAGATTCCTCTAAGGAATAAAGACCTGCTAATAATGATGTTGTTGTAAAAGAAAATGAACCAGTTGAGGGGGAGAATCAAACTAGGTTTGGCAGTGTGTTAGTGGATGTTGAAATTGAGGATTGGGTAGAAGACCCAGGTTTTGTGTTTTGTGGATTGGACTATCCCGATTATGATAATGATGAATACCTAAAAAGACCAAAAATAAATTATGATATTCAGAATGAGTTGTTACCTAAATATGTGGTTAGAATGCATGATCTGGAAAATCTCAAGTATGATCTAAAAATCAGTTTTGTGGAAGAAATAAAGAAAATGGAAGCTTCACTGGTGTCATCAATTCAATCGATTATAAATGATTCAATGACTAGTATAGTATCTGGAAGAGAACCTGTTGTGATTTCTCTTGCTGATATGATCACCAGGGCTGATCTTGAATCCTTAAAGAATGAGCTGAAAGAGTCTTTTAGTGCCTCTGTTGCCGAGTTAAAGCTCTGCTTTGTTGAAGAGATGAGAAATTTGGAAAATTCTTTTGAACTCTATCTAGGCTGTAATGTCTCTACCTTTGTGGCAGAAATAGTGGATGAAGATGTAGCTATCTAGAATTAGTTTTCTAGACTGGAAGAGGATGTTGAAGCTCTACAAAAATATGTTATATATTTAGAATCTTATATGAGTTCTAAATCCCAAGAAGATAAAGATTTAGCTTAAGTCAAAGGTGTTTTTGAGACAGATTGTATATGTCTTTGAAGGTTTAAAAACCTACATGGGATTCCCAAGTCAAAAATTATATCAGTGGGTTGACTAAAAACTTCATGTAAGTAGTAACATTCTTTGTCGGTTCCATTACTTCCAGACTTTCAGTGGATTTGGATCATATTATAGCTATGATGAAGGAGGATCTTGGTTCAGCATCAACTAGTGGATCTGTGGAAACGTCCGATCAGACCCAAGTGGTGACTTCTACTAGAGATTCAGCTAGATAAATAATGATGATTGTTCAGGGATATATGAGAGAAGATTATGCCTATAAGAAAGAACTGAAAGACAAGGTATATTATTACATCCAAAGGGTTTTTACCAAACATCAACTCAATAATTACTTCAAAATTCTGTTATAAAACTTTAAGTTACCCCCTATCAATTATGCATTCAGAGAACATGTCAGTAAGCTCAGAGAGTTGACACCTGCACAAGAGAAATTCACGGAGAACAAGGATGATTTCATATCTGCTATGAAGAGAGGAGGAGGAATAATTATGAATTTCAAAAATCTTTTGTTTCCTTTCTTGCATGTCGATGCTAGAATAGTGATTATACCTCCATCTTTACCTTCCTCTACCTCTACTGCTTCTTCTATTCAGATGACTCTAGTCCAAGCCATTCGAAGCCTTACTCCTATGATCACTCAATGAACTACTCAGTATAGGCCAATAACAGTTTCAGTGGATCAGCCTCCTGTGATCATTTCTGGAATTCCTAAGCCTTCACCTGCATCCACAGAGCCTGAATCCTCTTCTGATCCCAAGGAAAAATATGACATTGAGGATGTTGATTGAATATGTGGCTAAGCTATTTGATAGGAATCCCTTGTATTTTGTTTTCTTTCCATGTACCTTTTTGCAACATGAAATACAAATGGCTTTCTTGTCTTTCCCATTTTGTTCATTTTCTCTTTGTTGTTTCCCACTTTTTGATTATCACAAGGGGGGGATATTATAGGGAAACATATCTTGGCTTACTAACTTTTATGAGAAAGGGGGAGAAATATTATCTAAGGGAGAGCTACTATGCTTTGTACCTTTGATACCATTGCATTTAATTATACCTCTGGTACATTGAATATTTCACATCTTATATTGTTTTCTCTGATAAAATTGAGTTTAATGATATATCCACTAATACATTACTGATTATTGTGAGACTATAATATCATAAGTTGTGATTATCAAAAAGGGGGAGATTGTTGACCTCACCTCTTTTGATAATACCAATTATGATTTCACATACTTTGATAATCCAAAATATTGTTTAACTATATATTAATTCTTTCAATCTATGACAGTCTATTATCAGGATGATAATTATATTAAAATAATCTTTGAAATATGTTAATAAATGTTTATCTATGTTTATATTAGTTTTTAATTAATTCTAACTCAATAGGATTTTTTTTCATAAAATAGATAACTATTAAGTCACTAATTTTCTTATATCTACTAATACAGATTTACTGGTACTTAGTCTACTAATAGACATAGTCACCAATAAGCTAAGGTCAGTGATACGCAGAGATACTGATATGTATAAGTCCTCCAGTAAGCACATATATCTAATAGATCAAGTCCACCGATACAGAAAGCTACCGATAGAACAAGTCTACCGATATGAATAAGTCTATTGATACTTATATCACTGGTACAGAAGAGAAGCTGCAGATACAGATAGTCACTGATATATCAAGCTACTGATACAAGCTACTGTTACACAAGTCTACTGATAGAAAAAGTCTACCGAGTTATCGATCGAGTAAGTATACCGATATAAGAATGTCTACCGCTCTGAAGCTACCAATACAATGAAAGCTACTGATAGAAAAGAGCTACAATACAAGCGAGTTACTGCTTGGAAAAACAAGCTACCGATAGAAGGAGTCACCGGTATATAGAGCTACCGATACACAGAGTAACAGCTTCTGATACCAGGATCTACCAATACATGATCAAAGATCTACAGATACAAGATCATATAACTACTGATACAAGGAGCTACCAATACAATATCAAAGAGCTTCTGATAGAAGGTCACTGCTACAAAAACTCCACTGCTACAAACAGAAGGCTACTGACAAAAGCTTAACCAGTCAAAATCTATACTCTCAATAATATTTAATTATTAAAGAAACGATTATATTTTATGATTTTAATACAATTAATGTTATGTAATGTGGGTTGTTGGCGTGTCAGGGAACCGTACCTAGTACCCATGAAAAGTTAATCATTCCCATTACCGGAACTGAATGCTATAAAAGGAAGGACAATGGACGGGAATAAAGTGATGTGAAATGTGGTAAATAATGGGCTGAATAGTGTAGGAAAGTGGTGCATTCACATAAAAGAGAAAGGCTACATTCATACTAGAAGAACACTGGACATATATGAAGCCATTCTACCTAAAGGATAAGACAAGATGTACTTTAGTCAAGGAGTGAAGAACTACAATGAAATCACTTCATACACTCAAGATGATGAAACTGAACATGAAGAAAATAACCCTCTATTTTTCAGACAAAAACTAGAGGAATCAGAGCCAATTCTGACAAAAAAGGAGTCTAGATCTACAATTCAAATCACTAGAGCTTTCTAAAACTCATATTCACTCTCTTAGTGACTCTTTTATTTACATTTTGAGTAGTGTTTGTACTATATATATTTTATACACACACTGTCTCATGTGCTAAACTGGTGGATACTAAATCCTCACTCCAAACTTCTAACACATTACTATATCCCACATTGAATTGTGGAAGATGTCAAGTGTGACCTGGATAAACTGTGTGCTATTGTATTTGTTCCCATATAGAACTATTATAGAGGTCTTAGTACCTGGACAGTCTTTGCACTGTTTTCTACCCCGATCCAGGGTGTAGATCAAATTTATAAATTTTTTTGAGAGGAATAAGTCTCGGCTTGAGACTAAACCTCTTGGTTTTATCGGCTATGCATCATAGTTTAAATCTAAATTATATTATTTATATATTTTCTATTCTCCTGCTAATTACTTTTAAATACAATTTGATTTAAAGTAACTTTGATAGTTAAATTAGAAAGTTTTTATACTTATTGTGATCTAGTATGTTAGTTTCAAAAGTTAATTTAATCTTCTGATTATGTTAACTAAGACCTAATAAATATTTGGGGAACTAATTGAACTCTTATGATCTATATAAATTCACTACAGTTTAACTTGTTTTTAAATAGGGGGATTTTAATAGAAATATTTTTAACAAAATTTTTTAATTGGGACTCAATTAACCCTCCTCTTGAGTATCCACTCCGACAAAAAATTATTATCATATTTAATCATTGTATTTACTTTTATAACCACTCATAAAATGTCTTGATAAAAACTAAAAGTATCACTTTATGAAGACGATAATCAACACATACACATGAGTGATGTTTCCACTTTTTGATAGATGAAACGAAACTAAGATGAATGATAATTTATATTTCAAAAATCATTACTATATAATAAATATTTTTTAAGATATATTATTATTACCATCTATATAAATATTTAATGATAAACAAATCACATCACTTCATAGAGGTAGTAATCCACATGTGTGCATGAGTGACGTAATGGTTTACCAATTTATATGAAGGTAAGAGGGTATATACAATATTATAATGAAAATAATAATTATGTTATAAATATCATATATAACCAGTATATATAGAATTATAACCACTTATTAAATATGGAAAAGTAAAATGAAAAATAATTTTATGTGGAGGTGGTAGTCCCACATATGTACACATGATACTCTTATTTCTTATTTGATGAAGAATGGGTGAGAAATGTTTAGGAAATCAATATAATAACAGATATGTATATTTATAATACAATAAAAATCATGTTTTTATGGTTACAAATTAATATATAATGTTTATGATGAAAGAAAATTGAAGGATATTTGTTATGATTTATACCTATTCTTAAAGAGACATCTATTAGTTAACAATATATGCCTTGAACTGTTGGTATTAGAATATGAATAGAATATCTAGGATTAAGGTAAAGAATTTATTAATATTTTGGATATTTTATTTGATTTTATTGAAGGATCGATGTTTTTGAATGATGGATGAGAAGAGATTCCCTTTTATATGTGAGGTAATGGAAAACATGTAATTTTTTAAAAGATTTCAATGATATATGGTGGATTTCTATTCGAGAATATCTAAATGGACAAGAAAACAAAGAAATGATAATATAAATATTAAATATATTCAAAAAAACTTTACAGGTTTGGGTGTAAATCATACCCTTATCTATTAGTTTAACCTCAGGTAAACCCAATTTAAACTTATCCATGATAACACAATTTTTTTCTTTTTACTATACATACAGACTAAAAATTATGTTGGACCTATTAATTTATATTTATTAATAAAAATAGAATTGTTTCATACATTTTATCAGATTAAATGTCTTCAAATATCATAATTTATTTTTAATTAATCCCCAAAACAAAAATGAAAACACATTTTAGAATAATAGATTTTAATCGTAAAACAATATTTACTTCCAGTCAATGTCTTATTAAAACTACAAAAGGAATGTAAGTTATTTTATTGAATATATAATTCATAAAAATAATTAAAAATAATAATTATTTAATATTAATTAAATTTATTACGAGAAAAAAATATTGCGTGCATTTAAATAGTTTTTATAAAAAATGGTTCAAAATCCCTTAAATGAACTTATACCAAATTTTATTCCAAGGAAGATTAATATGTAATTAATAAGATTTTTTATAATAAAAATATACTTATATTATATTATGATAAAATTGAAAATTTAATTTTATTTCTTCTTGAAAAGAAATTAATATTTTAAAAAAAATATTATTTTTCAGTTTTTTGTAAAAAATAAATCAGTTTAGAAAAATAAAAAAATTAACCACAATGTAATATGGACGTACTAATTTATAAAATTATGTTATTTTACATAAATTAAAAATTTATAATTAAGAGAGAAAAATATTATTTAAACAAAATATTTAACAAAACCAATTTTTAATGAAAATTTATTTTTGAAACAACAACTAACATTACTGAAAATTGAGACCTTTTTTATTATACATCAATCAATACCTTTTAATTATTCAATACCATTAGAATTTTTTAAATGTGTTTATTAATATTCATATATTATAATTTAATGAATAAGATATAACAATTACATTTAAATAATATTATTTACATTTTATATCCCAGTTCTCTAAAAGTTTCATGTTGCGTTCTAAAAATGATATCGAGCATAATATACCTTTACATAGAATTTTTGTTGTTTCAAAATTCCTCCATAAATAAATTTCATCAAAAAAATTTTATCTAGGTAATAAAATGTTTTATAAATAGAAATAGTTTCTTTTGAAACCCACATCCTAGAATGTAATAATATTACATCGTTTGAAAGGGGAAGTGGGAAACATAGAGGTCATCGTAAATAATACCCAAGAAGGTTTCCAGATAAAGAGAAATTTTTCTGGATGTGAAAATATTCTAATAGAGGACAATTAAAATATCTTAGTACTAATATCTAGTGATATAGAACATGGTAATGTGATTGTTAATGAGCACAAAACCCTTAATAATTGAGGGTTAAAGACAAACATCTATTAATTTGTAATAACTATAAAAAGGAAAAAAATTATATATCCAGTGACATGTTTCCATGATTAGAGAAATTTTTTTACTATAAAGATAGAGAACATTATAAAATATACGTAATCACATTATTTACCTCATATAAGGATAATTTTATCCATTGGTTATTCATAAACCAAATTCAACTACATTTGCATCTCTTACTCCTAGTATCCATTGGTTATTTATAAACCAAATTCAACTACATTTGCATCTCTTACTCCTAGAAATGACTATTCATGAAGAATTTTTCCTTCCTGATGTAATTGAATTAAAATTGAAGGGGTTATAAGATTCCTAAAAGAATAAAATTTCATTTTATTCACCTAATGATATTTAACAATACCAAAATAGTTATCACATGTTATTTAATATGAATAAAACTTCATTTTATAAAATAATAAATTATTCTCTAAAACCTAAAAAATAACACCCAATATTCAACTTAAACCATTCCATAAATTATTATCCTCAAAACTACTCCAAAGTATGTTTTACCAAATTCAAACCCAAGAAAAAATAAAATATTTAATCAGTTATTTTCTTGAATATAAAATATAACATTTGTCCCCAAACAAACAAAATGTAGCTCATAATGTCACTAACCAAACCCATGAATAAAATTATCATATATTATTTTAAAAGTTTCCAATACATTTCAAAATAACCCAAATCCCCATAAAATCTCAATGGAATCATCAATTGTTCAAAAACATCACTCTACACATATTCATTAAATAAAATTACACACTTGAAAATATATTCTGTAAAAACAAATAATGCAATAAACGTTATCATAAATCACTTATTCATCAATTTACTAATTAGTATCATGGTCACCAATACTATCCAACTACATTTGTAATTATCAATAATATCTTTACCTAAACAAATCAATAGTATCTAAAAATTAGAATCATGTTATGTTTTATATGACTCTCCATTAATTGTTCTCCAAAATACATCACCTTAACTGAAAAATAACATTTTTATGATATCATTACAATTCAATATATTATCAAAAAAAATTAATACAAAACTACTGTAGAACAATCATTATATAGTAAAGTTTCATGAACAATAACTCATTATCCGAAATTTATAAAATAAAAAATTATAGGGCCTAATGAGACGGGTTTTCATATATGGGTGTGGATTTAACCCCTCAAATCAATGTCTATTAAGGGTGCACAAAAGTATGTCATCATAAAATACCACATTGTGATTTCCTCCACAATTTCCTTTGGAAAGAGTGTGTTGCACACCTATTTCACCTTCCATAAAGCATGAGTAACATTTAGAAGGATATTTTTAAATTCTATAAAACATTAAATCCATGAAAGAAATATATTACATTGAATAAGTCAATATTTATTCTTTAAATAATGAATCCTATGCACCATGTTTGATTCAATCGGTGGTAGTTTCCACCCATGATGGAAAAAAAGTGAATTCACTTTAGCATTTCCCATATCTACACCGCATATGCACAATAATTTATAATAAATTTTTGTAGAAAAAACCTTCAAAAATATCTATTTAATCTGAAAAAACCCACCACATCATGAGAGATCGATTTCACATAAGATACGCCATCAAATTTGACCTTTACCCATGACTATAATTGGTGAATACACTGAATAAATATCAGTTTGAGTGGGTTTTTACCCATGCCAAACACATCATTATTAAACATTATAATAAGGTCAGATAAATTAGTAATCATTATACATATTTGAATCTGTAAAACCACATGAACCTCTTTGTGAATTTCTATTATAACCACTTGAATGGAACTTCTATGGTTCTAAAAGGTTCCAATATTCCTAGAGTATTAGGTGTAATCCATAAAAATGGCTATTGTAGTGAGAATGAAACTGTGCACCAACACACAAATAACAATTTAGTGATAATATTCACCAGGTTTAACATTGTTACCTCCCACAATATATTAAGGAATATTATATACCAAATGTTTTCATGTATCCTAGATACCAAATAGAAATTGAGATATAAGTACTATGTATTTTAATAATTTTTCATACATAAATGCCATGAGGAGGCCAACTATAACCTATTTTCATCAGATGAGGATGGATGAGCATCACATGTTTTCATATTTTTCTTAATAAGAGTGATTTTAATGGAGGAATAAATGGCCTCATTAATCAAAAAATGTAGGTGGGATCATTCATATCATATATTCACAAGTGTTGATAAAAGTTTCTTATGAATAAATGCTAAATCATATTCAGTTTCCCATTTAGAGTTTTTATGTCATCAACGATCTACCTCTAGATATCCAACATGTTGTCACATGGGAATAATTTAGTGATAACTCCAACATATTTTCAATTAGAAACAATTTACATATGATATCTATTATGAGGAAACACCTTAATCATTTTAGGTGCCCTGTAAATCCATTTCATTTTTCAAATATTCATGTCGGAATACATAGAGATAACCCATTTTGAGAATGAAATGATTTCATGATAAGAAATTTTAATGGATATAGAAATAGAAGAAACAATATATTAAGGATATCTATCAAATATTTTAGGGATGGACCAATCATAGAGAAAGGCCAAGGCCTCACCAAGTGATGGGATCAGATTCCATGTAAATGTTTTGTGAGGATATTTGTTTAACATCATTAGATCTTTGATACCTAGGCCTACCATGTTAAAGTGTTTGATACAGTCATTCCATACCACATAGAATATATTTCATTCATATATATGACCATTCTAAATTATATTCATGATCTTTCATTGGATATTTTTGATAAACCTACTAGGCAATCTATATATATAGAATACATGAAAAAACATGGATGTGATCTCTAATTTATCCAAGAATATACTCCCATTACAAGACATGTATTTTTCATTATATTTTTTTATATGTTCAATGTTATTAGTTTATATTAATTCTATGTGATATCTTAAATCTTTTCCCATAAACATTAGGACACCTAGGTACATAAAGGGTAACGATCCCCTCTTCACACTAAGAGATATTGGAATTATTTTTTTATAAAGGAATAGATTCCATTACCAAAGGGAATGGAAGAATTTTTTCTATCTTATAAATTATCCAAGCACCATTTTATTATAGTGGGACGTCATTTTAATTGATCTCAATGACCTATTAAAGGCATTCCCAAAGAGAAGAATGACATCTATTTAAAATTTGTGTGGAGGAACATGAAGTTTTTTTCTCTTACATACCTTATTATACCATTTGGATTATATTATTGTTGACATATTAAGATAATAATTATTAATGGAATATTAGAAACATGGAGAATGGTCTCTATAATAATCATTAGAAATGGAGAATAGGAGTCCTGAAATATGGTCTCCCTCTCTGTCACCTCACGAGGACTTGAAGAACCCCCAAAGAAAACCATTAATAATGACTGATAACATAACATTTTCAAGATGGTTATGACAATATTTTTAATTTTTTTTGAGATACCATACATGGTAGTAAAAATAAGGATGAATAATCAATTTATCCCATAAAATGACTTCAAGATATAAATAACAAGGTAAAAGTTTCAATCCTTTACTTTCCCCCTCTTAATTTCGATTAATTTTGGTGTAATGTAGAAGACATTATGAATACTCAATCTAGGGATAATCCAAATCTAGTTGGGGGAATTAGGTTCCCTATAAACATTCCCATCATATAGGTTATAATATTAGTGAAAATCTTATAAATAGTGTTACCAAAGGAAACAGAATGCAATTCCTTTATATCGAGTCCATTTCCCATTTTTGGAATCAGAGTGATGTAATTGGAGTTGATTCCATAATGTCTTGAGGTTGAGGGAGAAAATTCCATGATTTCAATGATGATTTCACCATGATATATTTCTTAGTAGAATATGAGTAATTTGTTTATAAACAAGTCTAGTATCACTGTACTCTCTTTGTTCATGGAGAATAGGGTTGATTTGACGTCTCCTTCAAGAGAAAAAACTATAAGGTCCTTTTTATGATATAATTCCTCACATGGATTAATGATGTCAGTAAAATAATTATGATTAAAACATATGTAATAATTTTTGAGGTTTTAAAAATACTCAATCACAATAGAAGATATGTTAGTCTAATATATGAATTAGAATACACTAATCATTATGTAATGTGATCCTTATATAATATTTTTCTCCCTATTAATCTGATGGAAATGATTTATGTTCCAATCACCATCTTTAAGAGACATAACATTAGATTGTTTATGGGTCAACATTTAATTATGAGCAATATGATCATCCATCTTAGAGTAGAGTTGATGTTCTTCCTAAGAGGGTAGTTTTTGTTTTTTATTTTGATATTGAAATGAAAAAATATAAATTTAAAAAGTCTAAATGTCCTCATCCAACATAATAAAAATAATATTTACTCCACCTCATCAATATGTCTTTAAATCCTTTGATATTAGCGGTCACCTCTTGGAGACGGATGATATTATAAGCATTATTACGACCCTTAAGAATCACTTCTCTACATTCAGGAGTTGTGATCCATGACTTCTTAAACATGAAGGTAAGAGGGTATAACCTTATAGTTCATGCTAGATCTAAACAATTAGTAGGATGTGATCCAAATTAAATTTGTTAAGAGTGAGTTTGGATAAATCAATGGGATCACTAAGGTTATAACATGGTAGTAAATTTTGTTGATTTTTCTTTCTAAACATCAATTAAAATAAAATATTCCATAGGTAAATTCCTTTCCGACAATGTGAACGTCAACCAAATTGTACTGATAAAATTAAAAAGGTATTTATATAGTATAAATTACTGAGTTATATGACCAAATCTTCTCTTTAGGTCACATAATAATGTTTAAGTCTACTTTAATGATCCAACTATGATCGAGTTTTCAATCCATTATATTAATATCATTCTAGATATCCTTGATCATAGATTACAATGTGGTAGAATAAACAAAGGGGAAGGTTAGGGGAGTTCTATGATATTTTTTTTCAAGAGAAAGGATGTACGTGTTCCTCTTATATTTGTGGAAATTAATTTTATCATAAAATAACAAAGATTGGGTGTCCAAAGAATTATCATAGAGAGAAATGAGTATCCAAGGGAGGCCAAGTTGAAAGTCTTCCAAAAATATAATATCAAAGTGGGTTTAAAAATCAAAACCAAAATTGGTATATTATAAGAAAGAAAATTTTATGGGATGTGGTTGTGAGAGTGTTTCTAGGACCTTGATAGTTTTAATAGAAAAACATAATTTCATTAAGGCTACTATGCCCTGAGTATAAAAAATTTCATTCTTTTTTTTGTATTGGTGAAATATTTTTTTGTTTATATTTTTCATTACCCACCATATTATTAGTAATAGATATAATTTTATAAGGAGGATAAGAGACTCATTATTTATCTAGTATATACCAACCTTCAAAAGTTTATGAATCATTATCATCATTCCCTTTGTATTTTCAACTATGTATAGTGAAATTCTTGTTAGAAGTGACCGCTTCTTTAGATGAATAATCACATGGATTCTTTTTTCTATCCAGTTCTGAGGGTAGAAATGTAATGGGATCCTTAGCCATTTCACAGAGTGAGTTCCTTACTACTATGTTAATTTTTTCTTTAACTAGGATATAACCCATAGATCGTCCTCATAAGATATTATCAGTATCATAAGAGTCATAGAATTACATGGTTCTATAGGCACATAAAATTTGATTGGGGTCACATAAATTCACTATAAGTTATAGCATATATCTATGAATGGTTTTCTAGCATGGAAGGAATAAATCAATCTATCATTCAAGGTCTCTTTAAGACATGAAAATATGGTAATATCCCTCACCTCTATTTAGTTTGGTACCTAATGAGAGGAATTTATGTTTGAGTCCAATGAGTTTAGTGTCACCATAACATTTATAGTGTTATATAGTGGCTTATTAGAGGGTTCCATTTTGTGTATTTTAACATTATTTTGAACTAAAAAAAGGGATTGTATTTATGGAAGCATACCTTTCGTCAATAGGCCAGGGCTCTTGAACTAAAATACTGGGATTTAATGGCTTAAAAATTAGGATTATCAAGTCTATACACATTGCTATGGACAACATAATTTAGGGGCATATAAAATATATATGAATTCTCACGGTGCATGGGTGTTGTGTTGTAATTCCTCATCCCACATTACTTGAATTCCTAAGAATAATTCTTAGGAACCTCTACCTTGAATGTTCAGATAGGTTGATCCTCATTCGGTTATGTGACACATAGCGGATGAGTGTAGGTGGAGGGATGAAGGAAATTATTTTTTCCCTTCATATATTTCTTTTAATTCTTGGTCTCATCATTCCTATAAAGGTTAATAACATTTAAGCACTTCATTCATCAACATTCAAGGATGAGGTTCCTAAAGAGGAAAAAGTTTTAAATAATTTTTGGTGATTTTAATTATATATATCATCTATGATACTAACCTCTAGATTTTTGAGGGCTACCTCATTCACCAGGGTGAAATCCATGCTGATTTCCACAAGCAGTATGGCGTAGTGTCCAAATCTTGTATTATCAGAATCACTATAAATATTGATGGGGAATATTTCCAAATATGAAATATCCCTTAAAATATGTGGGTTAAAAGAATCCAATTCAAATTATATATTTAGAACCAAATTTATTTAAAGGTATTCTTCACAGTGGATGTATCAATTTTGTGATCCCAATCTTGTATTCGTAGAGGGGTGGATTTGAGGTAGTGTGATACACATACCAATTCCTTTCTTTTCCATTAATCTAAAAGGAAAACAATATAGTAATAATCCCTTCCCACATCTACCATTTTCCATTCATCAAATCTATAAATCTAAATTTTGTTTGGAAAGGTCACTAAAAATTAATAATTTATACCCATTAAGGAACAACACATCCATGATAATGAAAAATCAATAAAATTTGAGCCCCTCTTCAATGACCTCCCAATTGACCAAAATGTGTCGTTCCAATATTTTGGAAATATCCACAAAGTTCTCTCTCAAACAGGCAATCTCTAAAGTAAATGGTGGATCATCTAATTTCATTTTATAGGAGTCATATAGTTGAAAGTACTCTTTATCCTCCATCTTTTATGATTAGTCCATGAACAGATATGATTTCTAATATCTATTTAAGATTCACAGAGGACATCCAGGATCACCTGGTCTCCCTCGATACCCTACCGTTTCATATAATCCTTATTTGTTTAAAGATTATTTTAAACATAATATCATTGATCAAATATTCTACAGAAAAAATTATCAAATATAAATACATAAAATGAAAAATCATTCCAATTCCTTATTAAACTATTAACAATTCATTGTCGTATTATTCATTAATACTTACTTACAACAATATAAAATACATGTAATGTCATACGATTCATCATCCTCAATTTAATGATTTTATATATATTTAAAATAATAAATAAAATTAAAATAACTCATATTTTTTATATATAATTTTTAGTCACTTCATCACAAATAATACAACATTCACTCATAAAAAATTATTCATACTTTTGGAAAGCATTCACTTTATGAAATAGATTTTTTAATTCAAATAGTTTCCAAATTCAAAACAACCCATCGTATGTGATAACATTTGAATTGAATTCACATCATTTTAATTAAACGTGCCTTTCATTTTTACTTGAAAATTAGTTTCTATATGTATTTATTTTAAAAACATAAAGAACCCTAATATTTCTTTGATAAATTTAATTCAAAACTTCTTCCCACATTCTCATCTCATAGGAAGATGAATCATCATTCCTCTTTGGTCTTCAGAAGACACTATTTTTTCCTATTTAGTTCATCTAGAAACCCAACAATTTTAAGGTTGTTATTCAAGTTTCAAGGTTGATGTTTATTAATAATCAAAAGCATTCATATTAAATTTTCCCTTACATTTATTTAATTGTGAGGATAATTAATTTATTTTCCATGAAATTAAGTGTTAAAAAAATTCTTAGTAGTTCTATCTATTAATTATAAGCCAATAAATAGTGAGATAAGTAGTAATTAGTAATCATATAATCATGAAAACTATTTTCGGATTCCTAAACCATGAAGCCTTCTATTCAATCTATTAATCCTTTGGTTTAGCCTAGGATACCAATGGTTATATTCAAATCCATTATAAAGTATTATAATGAAAATGTGAATTAATTCATTAATATTCCCAAGGAGTACCAAAAAGGGTTCATAATAATGGCCCATTGACTATTAACTAAATTTAGTGTTGAAATATAATAAAAAAAACTATTTTAGAGGTTATTACCCATAACTGCATCTATTATAAAACCGCATCCACTTGTAGTATCCATATTGGGATATATTTCAAGTAAAACCAAATAATATATACCTTAATAAAACATTGAGATGTTATTATATAGATATAATTATGATAATGGTTATCAATAATTTTTCCTCATCCTATAGTATAAAAATAACTGAAAATTTATCCAATACCAACTCTATTGATGAAAACCATACTATATTTTAATACTACATCATTTTAAATAAATATCCATTAAAGATCAATACAATTGACATAATAACCACAAAAGTTTTATTTATTTAGAAACATGGATAAATAATCTATTGGTTGATAAACCATATATATCATTTTTTATTAATTTATTCATAACTATAATTCTTTTTTGACATATCATAATTAAAACGTTTTTCAATAATTATTGAAGGTAAACATAATAATCGTTGATATAAAATTCTTAGTAAGGTTAAAAATATGATATATCAATCAATGATTATAAGTGAGCATAAGATATGTTTACTGGTATTAGAACCTGATCATGATATAAAAATTTTATAACATACTATTGAATGATATTCAATAATAAAACATTTCATAAGGTACTATCAAACAAACAATGAAAACATAAGAGTAAATATTCCTAAATAATAAATCATGATCTATTACCACATAAAATAAGATTAAACCATACCTTTTTTTTCATAAAAATGATAATAAAAAATCATTTTAGTATTTAAGGATCACTTCAAAGACCATCATAGTTGATTGGGTTTACTCTCCATTTAATCATTTCCTTATTAAAGGTTCTCCCCATGAATATCTTATTGAAAAAACTCCCTTACTAAACTAGGTTTAATCTAAATTTCCATTCTTAATATATAATGATATATCCTTCTTTTTCTAATGTATTCTATGGGAATATTATTCTGACACCACCTATCCTATAATAAAAACCATACAAATTTATACCATAATAGTAAAAAACATTCATCATATACTCATATCATAACATCATAGACCTGGAAAAGGATACATGTATCATAAAATTTTTATCATATTAATCATAAACTACCCAGAAAAATAATTAATTTAGTTACACTCGATCATATGACCATTAAATACTAAGAAACCTTGACGTATGTTCTTATATAAGAAAATAAATTTTAAATATCACTAGAAAATTTGTCAAAAAAAAAACCTCTTTATTTTGACAAAATTTGTTTAAATCGTAAATTTATAAAATATAAAAGAAAAAATTTTGAAACGAAACAACGAAAATTATGTTGGATTATTTAAAACAAAGAGAGTTTATAATGGTGGGGAATTCTTTTCAGGAGGTTTTTATTAAAATAAAAATTCCTTTCACATTTATGGTAAAAAAGAAAACATACCTCATTTGGAATGTGAAAAAAATATTCATATATTTTTTCTATTAAAATTAATACATGTTTAAAAATGTCTTTAATATATCATTTAATAAGTTTAAAAACATTCTTTAATTTTTTTAATGAAAATATTTTCATGGAAGAAAATATTCATGAGTGAAGAGTTAAATGAAGATGTTTTCCCCTCAAAACATTATTTATATATTTTGAGAATAGAAAGAGTGGAAATTAAAAGGAATACAAGTCCTATAAAAAATAACGTGATTTGGTGAAAATAAATATGATTTCTTAGAGAGAGATTCCAAAATTTCATCATCATGAATTTATGCATAGATAATCCTGATTAAAATGAGATTACAACGCAAATGACTTACTTCTAGCTTACCATGGTTCACAAGAATTAAAATGTAATATTTAATAAATTTTAATTTATTATAAATACCTATAAAATATATAATAATTATAATAATTCCATAAATTATTTATTTATAACATCTCATCACTTGTTCAAGAGAAATTGTTCATCATCATCATCATATCAGGCACCAATTGCTTTATTTTACACGAATTTGTTGGTTTGATAGTTATGGACCATCTACATTGACTATGGTTACATATTATATAGAAATGTAACAATTTAATATGTATCATATTTACTGAATATTTAAAATTTTATAACCATTAAATTAAATTGGTGAGGAAAAATTAATAATATCACATAATGGAGATGGTAATTTTAATTTATACACAAGTGATGCCCACACTTTTTTATTGATAGAATAAAATAATTTTAACTAATAATATATATTTACATAATAATTATTATATGATTAATATATTATATTTTAATTTATTATTCCCTTTCTATTATTCATGTATATTAAATAAATAATAGCACATCGTGGAGGTGATAATCCACATAAATGAATGAGTGAAATTATCTTTTACTAATGGATATGAAGGAAAGATGATAAATAATATATTATAATTATATAATCTTAATTATGGTATTAATATAATATATAAACATTATATCCATAATTATAACCACCAAAGAATGATAGTGATGGAAAATAAACCACAAATGCTACGTGGAGGTGGTAGTCAACATGTATTAAAAAGTGATACTTTTATTTTCGATTTAATAGATAAGGTGTAGAAAACAATAGTGAAATAATAATAATAAAATATCAGCATATTTATGATAATTAAATAATCATGTTTTTTTGGATACAACATATTTAGATAAGGTGTAAGAGGACATATAATTGAAAGTTCTTATTTTTTATTTTTACCTCTTCTCTAAGATACCACCTATATATTACACATTAATCATTTAAATATTGGTATTAAGGGAAGAAAATAAGACATTGGATAAATAAAAGGAATTTAAGAATTTTTTTGATTTTTACATGGCTGAGATGAGAGTGTAGAATTTCATGAATAATGGTGAAGAATATTTTCCATTTAATATGTTAGGGGAGGTACAAACATACAATTTATTAAATGATTTTAATGATATAAGGTAACGTTAATTGAAAAAACAGGTCCAATTTGAAAAGTATTCTAATATAGGATAAGTTAATATATAAATATATTCAACCATTAAGAGTTGGGTAGATATGGGAAACACTCCTACACTTAGATCTTGGTTTACCTCTCTAGTATGGTAGTTTTATCATTGACTATAGTAATTAAATTTTACTATTTTTATTTTTACCATAAACAGAGAATTAAGTAAAACATATTAACTAAATTTATATATTATGATTCTATATATGTAATAAATCTTACTAGATTATATTTATATAATTTTTAGTATATATTTTAAATAATCATGTAAACCACAATGAAAACCCATTTTATAATAATGAATTCTAATGAGAAAAATGAATTTACATCAATTAATTTCCTTCTAAAAACCAAAAAAATAATGTTAAAATTATTTACTGAATATATAATCAATAAATATCAGTAAAATAATTAATCGAAAATATATTAATTTAATTTATTATGGGAAAATACATTACATGTAGAAAAATGTTTTTAAAAAAATGTGTTTTAATGAAAATAAATAAACTTCAAACCAGACCAATTATCATGGTGATTACTATGAAATTAAATAGATTATTTATAATTAATGAATTAATATATTACTTTAATATAAAATTTAAAAAATATTGGAACTTTTAATTAAAAATAGATCAAATATTTTTAATAACTAATATTTTTTTATTTTGATTACCCAAACCTGGTTATCTTATATGTAACTGAACCTGGCTAGCCAAATGGCCTCAAGTGTTTCTTTCTATATTCTAGAAATTTTAAACTATCAGTGAGGGTCTATTAGGGTATAATTTTGGGACTATATCCTCTTTATTAGATTGAATCGTAATGATGATAATTATAGATTAATCGTGGAAATAATATAATGAAATAGTAGAACAATAAAATGAATAAAAAATAAACATCCAGAAAATAATAAATAGTCAAATCTATAAATGCTATCACATATAAAAGATTTCATGTTTATAAAAATTGAATAGTAATACATGGAATTATTCATTCATGCAATACATGAATAATGAATGAGAAAAATGTCCAAAACTATCTCCAATTAATCTCGGGAATTTGTTTGGTCATATACTACAAAAATACCATATAAAAAAATCATGTATCCATAATTGAGTGAATCCCTGTATTACTACAATAATATGAGTTGTATTTTAGGGTACCAATCAATGACCAAAAAATGGTGTGTGTAAAATTCAGTATGCCACCACTAATTTCATCACAATGAAATAAATCCTATTAATATTAAATATAATAGTGTCAAAGTATAATATAAAATTAGTGAAAATACTTTTACATATTGAAGAATAGATCCTTCATGGGGAAACCATGAGGACAAAAACTACTTTATCATAAGACATATGTCTCTAAAAAACCCATTTTAGTTTTTCATGGAAACGAAGGAACATAGTTAACATGTCTATATAATATAATCATATTGAATCCATGATAAAACATGGAATCCATAACCTTAGGAGGTAATCCAACTGATAGAAAAAGAAATTAAGATTGACTATAGGGTATGAGTGTAATTTAGAGGATAAACCCTTATCATTCCATCATTTATATTTCATATTATAAGGAATAAGTCTAAGGTAAGAATGATATAATAATGATTTGGAGCCCAAGGAGAAAATACCAGGAATCACACAAATATGGACATCAAGACAAATGTAAGAGATAATAATGGTATTATGTTTTTCTATAAATTAATGTGAATACTTGGTGCTATGTTGATGGTTTCAATAAAATAAATCAATGACAAAATTCGGAGGTGGGAATCTCCCTTATTAACCACATTCATGAATCTTGGTGTTTTCCTCTTAGTGCACAAGGTATATTCTCAGGAATCCATGATTGGATCATTCTAGACCACCCCTTAAATAAAAAAAATGTCCATAGATAAAATTCACCTATCATTTTATAATTTAAAATATATCATGAAGAATATCAATTAAATTTTACAATTCATAATTTAATCCATTCCACAAAACTTTTCGTTTTAAAAATGAGAGTTGTCTAATTGAGGAATTCATACAATTTAATAAACACAATTTCATTAGTAAATACCATTATAAGTGATAGATTACAAATTTTATAAACTTTATTTTTATCAATTAATTTAATTAATTCATATTTTTCACTAAATATTGGAATTAAAAACACACTGTATGGGTGGTTTCATCCATATAAGAGAATGGTAGATGATAAAATTTAATAAAAAAGACCTCAAGTGGTGATTTCGTTTGAGGAAATTAACCTACAAAAATGTAACAAGGGATAAAAAACATCATGGTCATGGTATAAATAATTAATTTAAGTTAGTAATCATTTTAGAAGTAACATATAGAATGTATAGAATACTTTAAAATAGTAATTTAAAAAAAATAATTTTCATAAAAAATATTGAACCAAATACCTTAACGTGGTAGAAAGCACCTCATATAGTGTTACCCTACTATTCAACATGAAATTAGTGAAAATAGAGGAACCATGAAAGTAATATGAAAATATGGTATATAGGCTTTCATGGAAAACAACTATGATGGAGGTACGAAATGAGAATGGAAGGTATGAGAATAAATTAATGGATTAGGGAGATCAAATATGATATATGAAATTGGAATTAGGTCTTTGATGAATGAGATAGATCAAAGCCTAGGAGTATAATTCGGTAGGTCTCGATATAAGGGAGATGTTGTTATTTATTTTGAGGAGAAACGGAGGATTTAGGGTAATACAAGAGAGGGAATTTTTTTATATCCCTTATTTTTAATAGGCACATGGTTTGGTAAAAAATTATTCCAATACCTGAGACAACTATGTATTAGAAATTTTCCACTAATTCCTATTTCACATGGTATAGTTGTGAGATATGACAAATCATGCACCCAGTTTGTGGCTATTATCTCAGATACCACCTCTCATATGTTTTAGGCACACAGTTATAAAAACCATGATCAAACCATGTTAAATACTTCTATAATAAATTTATTATTTTTCAAAATCATATAATACATATTTCATGGTTATAAAAACTGTGATCTACCCATTTTTTCCACATAGTTGAGTCGCATGTTACTTCTAATCATTCTCAGTTTGATTTTTCAAAATCCCTAACCCCGAGCCCCAAACTAATCCTTAAGACTCCTAAATCTTTTCTAACCATATGATCCATTTTCATTTAGATAAAATGAAATATTGAGACTAAAAATTAAATTATTTGAAAAAATAATATCTTACAACCTTCCATCCTTATAATTAATCATGCGAAATTTTTTATTTTGATGGTGGTTGAGTAGAATCCATGAATAATTCCAACCATAGAGCATGTATGTTAGACTCTTATTCCCATGTCTATTCCTATAATTGGTATTGTTTCCATAGCTCCCAAAATAGAGAAACTATTATTCCTTATAGATCCTTCATGCTATGATCAATGATATGAACTGGATACTCTTCAAAGAAAAATCAACATCTAACTAAAAATACTAAGAATAAAATAAATATAATCAGTTAGATTTATAATGGAAATAAAAGAAAATAAAAGATTCCATACATTGAACAGTATGTCGAAGGTAGTTATATCTGATAGGATACAATACCTACACACTCCAAGATCTATAAAGGTATAAAAAACATAGGTGAGGAATCTCCTTTTCTTAGAATCCATCGATATAAAAATATTGGAGAAACATGTAAAAATACCCAATCTCCCACCTCAAACTATAGAGGTTGGAGATGATGATCATTATAATATTTATCCCTAGAATAAGCTGTTTCCATATATTTATTATTGGATATACCATCTCTAATTTTTTATAAATGAGAAACTGTCCTAATAGAGATACGTATCTGACCTCTAACTAGCACAAGAGTTAATGACAAGGCATAATGTAGTGAACCTTATACAGATACCTTTGAAGATTCACTTGGAAGAAAATATTATAGTTTAATTCAGATAATGATGGGTAATTTTTCCAAGAACCTCTAAAACATAGGATTATTTCGCTATGAATTTCCTCCAATACCTATGTAGTATGCCCAAATTTAACATCAGTTTGAGGGTGGTATGTTGTACTCAAATGTACCTATTAACCAAGATCCCTATGTTACGTCAACCAGAATTGAGAATTGAGTTGACCGTACATGTTTTATATGATGGTATGAGGAACCCCATGATCATGTATGACCTCTTAGAAATAAATTTTCAAATGTCCATATAATGAGAAGGTCCCCTGACAAGAAATATATGGGTGAACTTCATTATCTTGTCCATCACTACCCATACAAATTCATTACATTTGGATGACTTCCCTAACCCCATCCTGAAATACATGGTGAAATTATCCCATATCTTCTTCAAAATGGGTAAAGACTGTAACAAACCAATCAACCACTAGTGTTTATCCTATACTCACTAATAGGTGGAACAAAGAGTAATGAAACTTATGATTTCCTTCTTCTTACCAGGCCACTAATACTAGTGTAATAAGTCCCGAAATATATCTTATTATATCTAATATATACTACTCATTTATTAAATTGATATTCTCACATTAACTCATCTCACATTTCGACAGGTACCTAGGGACATCAATGGATATGAAGAATATTGTCCACATCAATGAGCTAGCCATGGGTGATTCCTCACTAGTATCACATTCACTAATGGATAAGCCTTCAAGAAAAAAATATACCTCCTCTTTAATCAATCCAAAAGAGAGAAATCCACCAATAAATCCACTATAAAATGCTACCTATGATATTTCTAAACTTCCAGACACATCTTAGAAATATGTACCAGTGACATCAATTATCATTTGGATTCCTGAACAACAAGAGTCTATATATTTGGATAAGAGCATCAGAGACTGAATTTCCATTACGATTCATTTACGTTAGTTAAAATTAAAAATACTGATGGCATTTAACACATATTCATATTTCAAAGTTTAATTATTTTTATGTTAATAGTTATTTTTGATTTTTATGGCCCACTATTCCCAGAAACTGCTCTCGCAAAAATAATGCTTCCTATAATTTAAATCAATTAAACACTATTTCTAACTTGAGGTCATTATGTAGGTAATTACACTCATGTGGTCTAAAATAATGATACCTAGATGACATGACTCATTCCAAATGCTATGAAATAGGTCGTAGACAGATACTCAAGGCATCACAATAAACAACACAGCCTTTACAGGGCTCTAGTTAAATTATGTTCGGTGTTGAGGTCATCCTTCCTTTCAACACCAAGAAAGATCTCAAATAGGCTTTAAATGATGATAAATTAACACTCATATTGGTCAACCCTATATGTGGTGTAAAAATTCATGAAATTTTTCTAATGAATGTCATTTTGTAACCTATTAGAAAAAATAAACTCTATATATCAAAAATATTCTTACAATGCATCCATGAAAAAAACTATTTACTTCCATAGATCCATAAAAACAACTGATTTTGATATAATGTGACACAGAACGTAAAATTTATTAATCAAGAAATGGAATTTTGTGATATTGTCAAAAACACATATTCCCTACAATTTTATTCAGTATGATTTAAAGGTGTTTAGACTAATCATGTCATGTTATAGAATACAATAATATTTCATACACAAAATAACCCAATAAAACAAAGATATGATTGAAAAACCAGAATCATCAAGGCCATGAATACATCTACTATTATCATTTGAATACATGACATAACTAGATATTCCTAAAAGAGATAACTTCTTCTTAATTTACTAAATGGAATATCTGAGTTCCTAATTCGTACATGATGACAACCTGATATCAAATTAATCCTTCAGAATACCCTAGATCCATGAAGCTGATCAAAGTGATAGTCTATATGAGGAAGTGGGTACCATTTATTAATGGTATACTATGTTATCATTATATAAATCAAATGAATCCTTAAGGATCCATATGACATATTGGAAACAAATCATAGGATAAACCCAATGATAAATATTGTGTCATGTAAACCCTTCAACATGCAAGACCTCTAACAACATATTGATTTCTTTAACCTCCGTAGGATCCATCCTTTATAGGGGAATAGATTTTGGTTTCACTCCTGGAAAAATATCAATGGTTAAATCTACATCACTCTCAAGAGATATTACTAAAAATATATCAAGGATAAAATCAATAAATCGATACACCACTGGAAGAAACATTAGGCTATTTTAATCCTTAGTCATTAAAAAATGATAAGAAATATTGGATGATACTATGCTCACCCATGATTGTAATGAAAAACAAGACTTTCCTAGACATCCCATCTTATAAGAATTTTTTTATACCCTTAAAGGGATATAAAGACACCCTATAATGATAAAAATTGATATAATATTTAAAATAAATTAACCAATCCATCTTGATAATTATATCAAAAATTTACATCTTGAGGATGAAAAGGATCCGTAAGAAATGGTAGCTTCCGATCTTGATGAGGAACCCCTGGAATCGGTTTAATATTTCTGATCAAAATAAAATGAGAGTATCAAGATTCATTACCCCATTAAAGTACTCAATCATGATTAAATACAGTCTATAAAAACCATAGATAATAAAGAGTGTAAAATTACAACGTCAAATAGAGTATATACTAAATTTTAGGATACTAATAACATTCCTCACAATGTAGATTTCATGACACTCTACTCCACATGTAAAAGATAGTCCAAACGTAACTGGAAAGATCCGCAATATTGAGAAAAAACATGACCTCCCTAAAATGTTCCACTCTTTTAATGTTTCACATCATATGTCTAGCTTCCATTACAATGAAAAACATATCAACCTTTATAGATGGTAGTACTCTATCTCCCAACCTAGTACAAATCTATTGATCATGTTCCAGATATTAGAGTTGGTGTAGATCTTCTCCAACATGGGTCTGGTGTAATGATGTAGAAATATCTCTTATGATGAACCATTTGGATATAGGATTTGAGTGCAACTGTGTTTTTATAAAAATTAGGCATTAAAAGTAATTTCATCGTTTACTTGGGGAAATCCAAAGAAATTATAATACACATACATTGACGACCACTACCCACATAATGAGCCTCACATGGAATCTTCTTTACATTATATGAACCACTTACATGTCTCAATACAAAACTATAGTTCCTTATACTATAACCTTGTATAGATTTTATCTTGAAGATATGTTCCGTGTCCATAATCTTAAAGACAATAGCCAGTTGAAATATATTCACATGACATCAGATGGTATACTTGATACCATCATTAATAAATCACTACTTCGATAACTCACTAACAATAAGGGTTTCTGAAAGGAACTGGAGGTATATAAACTAAGATGAACATGCCATGATTGACATAACTACAAACTCCAGGCGATTGAACTATCTTGAATGATCATATTTAAATGGATCTGGAAAGATATAGTCCTTGAAACTATATTTTAATCCCTTTCAACCATGCCATGGTTCTAATATTCTAGGATTTTAACATCGCACCAATTTTTTGAAGATCCAAGAATCATATAATCCTCGATATTGACTATCATTTTTAGATTTGTCTCTAGATGTTTGATGTTAGATAGAATATCCTCAAGGTGACTATCAACAACCTGGGGGATACCATCCCCTGAGAATGTATGAGTTTGTTGCTGTTGGAACTCCCACGTCATCTCTGACATAGTCGGTGTCGGTCGTCATGATCCCTGCATTAACAACATTAATTCCAAGAAACCCTCTATAATTTAATCAATAATTCCCAATATGCTTATAGAAAGTGGTTCTACTAGAGGTTTTGTTTGGGGTACTATAAGTGGAACATGTCCCACTACATCAAGAGTGTGGTAATCTCCATATTCTTGGCACTTGAACTGAGGTTTTCAAAGAGTCGTGACTCTATAATGGGAATAATGAACATCAAAACCACATATAAGGAAGAAATGACATTGATAAGAAAATAGTTAGTTACAATGCCTCACTAATAATGGAAAACACTAACCCAACTACCCGCTACTAAAACCCAGTGAGGGGTGGGATTCAATCTTAATAATTAATTTTATGTTATATGAAGTGTAAATAACAATTTATATATAAAAACACAATTTTTTTTAAATTTTAATCTCTAATTAAATATAAATATTTATGGTAAAAGTTGTATTTTGGAATGTTATATACATACAATAGTTCATTTTGATGTATCTTACAATCCTAAGTTATAATGTACAAATATTTATAAGTTATAAATGGAAAGCCATATAACAACAAATGTAATGCCCCAACACCCGAAGCCCAGATGCAGTGTCTTATATTAATACATTAGCATGATTACAAGGAACCATGTCCCCAAATACTGATCATATTAGCAGTCTTGGAAAATAGATTACATACATGAATGTTACATTAAACATTCTAACATACAACATAAAATAAATAATCATGTGATAATTCCATTTTTCTATTATATTAACCCTGAATATCAATAATAAAATACTTATTTGGATCCTTGGAAAATAAAATATAAAAAAGTGGTGAGATAAAATGCTCATTAAGATTAAGAAATACATCGGAAGATAATATAAACATTAGGCATGCTGAATAATTTAAAACACATGCCTTTAAAAATAATAAACATGAACACTTTATGGTAGGAATATGAGATTTGGAAAAATTGATATAACAAAACATAGTCATGGGTATTCTATTAGTCATATAACCACATGAACCGCCAATAATATTTTTAGAATGATGGAATTTATAATGTAGGACATTCTAAATTTTTATTCAAGGACTAAGCCAAGATATCTAAAAATGATTAAGTGCTTGGCCAAAACCATATATCAAACAGGGAAAGGACTCATCCAATTCCATGTATAATTGTCTCATAAGACCTACCGATTCATCGAGGAGCCAGATAGGGCTCCACCCATCACTTACTAAGTCCAATAAATTTCTCATATGAAAAGTATAAAACATAACACAAACATTTATATTAAAACTAGCATATGAAATGTCAATACTTTAGCCATAAACCATGAATTGTATAAAAATAACACATCCACATTGAAACATATCATTACTAATTAAATAAAATATAGAATATTTTATTATAATAAATCAATCACAATCAAGATTAATATCTAGTAAATGATGATTATATAGATGAAAATAATCAGTAAAATTAAAGGAATTAACTTTTCAAAACATTCATGTCCATATAAATAAATCCATAAAACCATATTGAAAACATGGACACCAATGAGAAAGATTTATAATAATAAATATTTTAAACATATAAAATAATTTTTTAGGTAAAGATTAACTTAAAAGAATCATTTTTAAAATGTCTTTTATGAAACATTGACATGGATAAAAAATATTTCCAAGAAAATACTTACACATAAACAATCTCGGATAATAATGAGATTGAAGAATTAACCCTTACCTTTTACTTTTCCATTGTTGAGGGTACATAAACCTCATGTATAATAGTTAATTAATTGTTATTAAATTATACAAGAACCACATACATAAATACAATATCATATAGGATCTTCTAATATTTCTTTGTTAATAATATTTTAGTATTATTATTGTTTCGGGTGTAAACTGATTCATTGTCCTTTACATGTTTTGTTATGTAAGGTATGTTAGTTATGGATAAGATGTATTTTATTCATATAAATAATGGAATTATGCTTTTATAAATTTTTTTAGTAATCAAAGGATAATTATTCTTGAATGGTTATGATATAGAATTAACCTCATCACGTTCGTGGAGGCGGTAATCCTTACGTATGCACGAACAATACTTCCATTTCAATTTATTTATTTTAAAATGAAAGAAAAAAAAATTGATACGTTGGTATATTATTATTACAGAATAATATAATATTTTATAGATGTTACGTATGTTCATTAACACCATCCTTTATACGATCCATTTATGGTATGTACGAGTCATATCACATTGAGGGGTGGTAGTACGCACTTCATCAAATGAAATTATCATATATATAAATCATGAAAAGAATAAAGGTATGATATAAAAATGAATTAATGAAGATTATAAAAAAAATATCATAAATATCATATAAATTACATTTCCATCATAATGGCCACCATAAGAGGTGGTAGTAGAAGATTAAACAATAATAGTTTCGTGAGACAGTAGTTCATCGTACAAAGAAACATTATGTAATATACCCATTAAATAGAGGTGTGTGTAAGTGTAGTTCAAATATTTCTCATAAAGAACATATTATATTGAGAAAACTGGTTTTGTTATAAAATAATGGATCAAAGAGAGATTAGGGGGTTTGGGAAGTATAATAAAAGAAAATAACTTAAGAGGAGATGTTAGATTTAAATTGGTTAACTCCCATTGGTGTGAACCAAAAGGCTTAAATAAAGTGCATTCTGCCTAAGGTAAGGCTTCTATTAGGAAGAGAGGGATGAAGGGAGATTAATTGGTCAGAGTTTGGATGATCCAAGGGGCTTTAGAGGTGTGAGAAATGTGTTATATGTGGAGTCTTTTTATAACGGCGAGGAGGGGATCTTTAGGAATGTTTTAAAAAATTAATTTATTATATATTAATTTTCAATTTCTAATGTTCAAAAACTCCTTAAATTCGAATATAATATGACTCTTTTTTGAAGTAGAATCATTGAATATTAACTGGATAGGATTTTGATATTGTTTTAAATTTTATAATCTCATTTATTTAAATCAATTATTAATGATGTAAATACTACATCATTATTGTGTCATAAATATTTTTGTTTATTTGATATCTAAAAATTATAAAAAAAATATAATATTGTATAAAATATGCTTATATTTAAAATTATTATTTATATTCTAAATGATAACTTATTTAACCCCATGTAAATTTTTTTTACTAAAATAATCTTATTTATGACATTTTTGCCTTTACTTTAAAGTAATTAATATAACGTGTCATTATCACCCTCAAGTAGATCCATGTGGACCCAAAATCAACCCAAATATTCCCACGGTCGGAAATGTATCAAAAAATAATAATAGGACACATGTTAGGGTAATTTAATATTATTACAACAATATTTCTTTACCCTTATTTACCAAATTTACCCTTTTACCAAGGTAAATAAAATATTACTAATTTATAGATTCATAATGTCTAAAAATAAAAGATACCTTACTACAAAATTTGAATCGCCTGATTCCAAATATGGAATCGTTTTTTCCAAATTCAAAACACATAAGTGGAAGAAATTAATTTAAAATTAATTCTCATTGTCAAAACAAAAAATTTGTTTTTAAGAAATATTAACAATCAAAAGATTGGCACTTGTTTATGTCCAGTTTAAATGTGAAATTAAATATAGTGACCAAAATATCAATAAATAATAAAAATGTAATCTAATAATACATTAAAATCACTCAAATTTATAATTTATCAAATATAAAGTATTTTTATTAAAAAAGTTGTTTTTAATTAAAATTTAGTATTTTTCTCTATTAATCAATATATGAAAGTTATCAGAATAGTACAAAAATTTTATCCAAACTAAATTTTTATGTATTTATTCTAAATAATAATTTAATTAAATTTAATTGAATATATAAAAGTGTCAAATATTGGTTTTAAAAAAGGTTCTTCATTAAAATGTGGTAAAATTAAATTTTTTGAAAAATACTTCTTTTATATGAAAAAATGATTTTGTTCATATATAATGTCTAATAAACACATAATATGGATTATAAAATTATATTAAGTATATAAAATTCCAAATTCAATTAATATAATTCATAACCACCTTTTCAAAGGCTAGTTTTTTAAGTCATGGTGTACTCGAACTCAGTGTTTCATGTAGCGCAAGTTATTGAATTAATTTGAAGAGATAATGTACTATGAAATGTTGGGGTTTTAAATTCTCCCATCCATCAATAAATTTCTCCCTCGCAATTTAAAATTTTTCTTTGAAAATGAATGGTTATAAATAGAAAAATACCATTGTGGTAAACTCGCAACAGAAATAGGGTAAATGAAATTTAGTGTTAATATAAGGGAACGAGAAATTTAAAGTCACCACAAAATTATGATCTCGATTAGGATAACATTGGGGAAAATTAAAGATATATAACTGGAGTAAAAACAAAAATATTTAAAGGGAGTTATTGAGGTCATCAATCACAAACATGTGTAAAATTGAGGGCCTCAAAGCAATTAATCTATGATGATTTCATATATCACCGGTTTAACAAATCATACGGTATTTTCATAACAAATTTTAGGTTTTAAGATACCTTCCCTAAAATTAAAGAAATAATTTATTCATAGAATAATATGAAAAATATATACATGAAAATTATTGTTTCATCCTTAAACTAATTCCTACCACAAACTCATCTTCCACTATAGAAGATAATAGAATTCCAAAATAATCTATTTATCATAATCGTA
Source organism: Viscum album (assembly GCA_963277665.1). Classification (NCBI taxonomy): domain Eukaryota; kingdom Viridiplantae; phylum Streptophyta; class Magnoliopsida; order Santalales; family Viscaceae; genus Viscum; species Viscum album. Next base: position 114,057,301 of record OY728156.1, on the reverse strand, counting down.
TTGGGTTCCAAAAATAATGATTTTAGAATTAATTTGTCAGAATATATAAAAAACTACATTCTACAAACTAAAAAATCATGTAGTCCAGTGGTAGGTGATGCACCCTTGTCACCCTTCGGTTGCGGGATATGTCTCGCGGCCTTGTCGGATGTGACGGGTTGTCGCCGGACCTCCGAGTTGTCCTTTTTATAACAATACATAAATAATATTAAGAAATTTTTTAACCTTAACAATAGTATCCAATGTCAAACTTAATCCATTCCAACCATTAGACTTATCCAAAATACTTAAATCCAAACTCACAGACCAAAACATATAAAGAATGTAAACGCAATGAAGATGTTTTTTCCATGTAATAACATGTGAATACATTCATCATGTATTCTTTTAAAAAACAATAACACCCTGAATTACCATAAAAACTTATTGATTACATTCATGCTCCCTTATTCATTATATAATACTGGATGTACTACTTATATCCAAAAATGTTTAAACTAAATCAATAATGGAATAAATAAACAATTAATCAGTATTAAAGTAGTCAAGAATATCAAATATTATTTATCCAAATCAATCATATATTATTCCAAAAGCACTACCTTAGTATCAGAACCATATTAAGGTTTATCTTTACTTCAAGCATGTATTTTTCAAAAGTTTTAACAAGCTATTGAGTCACTTTTCATAAAAGAATATTATCTCAAATCTTCAATGAATCAGTTTCTGCAGTACAACCCTTATTTTTTTCCATAATTCATGTAACCAGTACATCGTTGTTACAACACTCAAATGAAATAATTATTTAATATCAACATAATATAACTAGTCATTAATCTTTATCTGTGGTAATATCATAACTTTATTATTATCTAATAAAATCATTTCAATTATATTCTAATGATTGAGACATTGATTCCCGTAGTGTCCCAACACATTTCAGATAAAGAATTGTACATTAATTTTTTTTTCATACCCTTTCAATCACGTACTTGGTGTCCTTTTTCCACACTTATAACAACCTCTCATTCCTTTCAAATTTTTTGGAAGGATATTCTTTCCACAGTTATCATATATGGGAAAATATTTCATTCCTTGCTTCCCTTTATCCATCTTTATCTCTACCATCCTTTTCATCTATTCCTTCCCTTAAAAGTCAAATAACGTACTGAATTTTTTACTTATCTTGTTAACAGTTGATACTATTTCATTATATGGTGAGAATACATGGGTGACTATTTCCATTCTAAAAGTTGGATTATTACCAAGGTATATATGAACATTCTTACTCTTTAGATCATTCATATCGATGGAGTTATCACTCCTTCTATTGGGAACCATGTCTAAATAATGGAATATACTAGGTAAGTTTATGAATCGAAATGCATATTTCCAAACATGTAAAATACCTAATATATATTGAAAATTTTATGCATATAATATATAACAATAAAAAAAATGTTTTACTTGAGGAAGTATTTACTCAAAAATACTTCACAATGGTTGGTAAAGAAAATGAGAATTATCCTAACCATATCCCCTAGGAGTGTCGTAACCAAGAGTGCAAAAAGGCCCATTGTTGTGTACCAGGATACCGGAGGTCAATCCCATGACTCCTTGTCAGAGTTTTCACTCCTATGTATATCTGTGCCAAAGCCGCCTCTATCTGCTCGTATTTAGACAAGGATTTATTGCTTGGTAAATACACAAAATCACAACATTAACAAAATTTTAGGATGTTCTTATATACTAATAATCAAATCCTATCTTAGGGTTTTTTTTATGATTAGAGTTTTTTTAAATATATTTCCATGTTTTTTGCTGAAATTCCTCTGATAGCATATGTAACAACCTGACCCCAGAAGCCGGAGCTGGTGAATTATTAAATAAATTGTCATGATTATAAGGAATCAGGTCCCGAAAGACTGATCAATTTAGCAGTCTTGGAATATAGATTACATACATGAATGTTACATTACACTTTATAACATACAAAGGAATATAAATAATCCCATGAGAACACCATTTTTTCCTTAACTTAACACTACATATCAATCACAAAACACTTGTTGGTATCCTAGGAAAATAAAACATAAGAAAGTGGTGATCTCAAATGCTCTATAAGAGTAATCATTACAACAAAAGAAAACATAAACATTAGACCTGGTGAATAATTTTAAACACATGACTTCAAAAATAATAATCATGAACACTTTAGGGAAGGAATATGAGTTGAGTATATAATGCCATAATAAAACATAGTAATGGGTATTATATTAGTCGAATAACCACTAGACCATCAATAATATTTTCTTAATGAGGGAATTTATAATGTGGGACATTCTGAAATATTTTTTCAAGGCCTCATCCAAGATGTCTAAAAATTATTAAGGCCTCGTCCAAAACCATATATCAAATTGGGAAAGGCCTCAGAAAATTTCACATCTAATTGTTTCATGAGACCTACCGATATATCGAGGAGCTATAGTGGTCTCCACCTGTCACTTATTAAGTCCAATACATTCATCATATGAAAAGGTAGAAACATAACATAAACATTTTTATTAAAACTAACATATGAATTGTCAATAATTTAACAATAAATCATGGATGGTATAAAAATATCACATCCATATTAAAAAAATATCATAAATAATTCAAAAGAATTTGGAACATTGTATTATAATAATTCAACCCCAATAAGGAATAATATCCATTAAAAGATTATGATATAGTAGAAAATGGTTAGTAAAAATAATTGAGTGAAATATCTCTATTTTATTAAATCATTTAAATGTCACATAATTTATAATGTATAAAATTTATATTTTTGAATAAAAGTGTCTCATGCCACTTTGTAAATTTTTAAAGGAATTAACATTTTAAAACAGTCATGTCCATATAAATAAATCCATAAAACCATTTTGAAAACAAGTACATTAATGAGAAAGATTTATAAGAATAAATATTTAAAATATTTAAAATTATTTTTTAGTTAAATATTACATGAGAATAATTATTTAGAAAATGTCTCACGAAACATGGACATGGATAATAAATAGATCTGAGAAAATAATTACACATAAAAAATCTCAGATAATAATGAGATTAAGGAATTAGCCCTTACCTTGAACTTTTCCTTGGAAGAGGATATGTTAAAATATTTTATAACAGTTAAATATTTCTTATTAAATTATACAAGAACAACATACTTATATATGATATCATATATGATATTCTAATATTAATTGGTTAATACTATTTTCGTAGTATCGTTTTTTCAAGTGTTAACTGATTCATTTTCTTTTATAGGTTTGGTTATCTAAGCTAGGACGGTTATGGATAAGATGTATTTGATTCATATCCAAAAATAGAATAATTTCATATACATTATTTGTAATAATCAAATGAAAATTATTCTTTAATGGTTATGATGGGGAATGAATATGATCACGTTCGTGGAGACAATAATCCATATATACGCATGAACGCTACATCCATTTCATTTTTTTAATTTATATGGAATTAAAACCAAATGATAAATAGGTATATTATTATTCCAGTATAATATAATATTTTATATAAGTTACATATGTTCATTAACCCAATCCTTTATATGTTCCATGTATGGTATGAACGAGTCATATCACTTTGAGGGGGCGGTGGTACCCACTTCTTCAAATGAAAATATCATATATATAGAACATGAAAAGAATAAAGGTATGCTATAAAAATGTATTTAAACAATATTATTGATAAATAAATATCATATATAATTATAGTTCCATCATAATGGCCACCATAATAGGTGGTAGTAGAAGATTGAACAATCATTATTTTGTGAGGTAGTAGTTTTCTGTCCACAAAAACAATATACTATATACCCATTAGATGAAGGTGTCTGTAATTTTAGTTAAAATACTTCTCATAAAAACCTATTATATTTATGATACTAGTTTTTTTTAAAAAAAGGAATAAAGAGAGTTTAGGGGGTTGGAGAAGTAAAATAAAAGAAAATAACTTAAGAGGGGATGTTACCTTTAAATTGAGTAACTCCATTTGGTTTGAACAAAAAAGCATCCTTGAAGTGACTTAGCCTAAGTTAAGGATTCTAATAAGAATAGAGGGATGTAGGGAGATTAATTGGGTAGAGTTTGGACATGCCAAGGGGCTTGATATGTGTGAGAAATGGGTTATAGGTGAGGTATTTTTATAATGGGAGGGAGGGGCTCTTTAGGAATATTTGAAAATATTATTTTATTATATAACAATTTTCTTATTCTAAAGGTCCAAAACTCATTAAAGTGAAAGATACGATTATTCATATTAGAAATAAAATCATCCAATAAGAATTTGATAGTTTTTAGATATTGTTTTAATTTTTATAATCTTATTTATTTAAATCATTTTTTAATGAGGTAAATGCAATATCATTATTTTTTCATTAATAGTTTTATTTATTTGATGTCTAAATATTATAAAAAAACTATGATGTAAGAAATCCTTTTAGATTTCAAATGAATATTTATAGTGTAAAATATAACTTATATAACCCGATGTAAATTTTTTTTAATAAACGGTTGATGCATATGTCATTTTTCTTTTTACCTTAAATTAATTAATATAAAGTGTCATTATCACTCTCAAGTGGCTTCATGTGGTCCCAAAATTTAACCAATGATGAAATTGGTTGGACATTTATCAACCAATAATAAGAAGACACATGTTAGGTTAATTAAATATTATTATAAAAATATTTTTTTATATTATTTACTAGATTTACCCTTTAACCAAGGTAAATAAAATATTTGCTGAAATAAATATTCATAATCTCTAAAAATAAAAGTTACATATTTACACATTTTGATAATCCTGATTCCAAATATGGAATCCATCTTTCCAAATTCAAAACTTAGAAGTGAAAGAAATTTATTTAAAATTAATTCTTGTAGTCAAAACAAAAAAGTGTGTTTTAAGAAATAATAACTATCAAAAGATTGACACTTGTTTATATCTAGTTTAAATTTCAAATTACATCCAATGAATTAAATTATATTAAATGATAAAAATATAATCTAATTACTCTTTAAAATCACTCAAATGTATAATTTATCACTATAAATTATTTGGATTTTACATGTTGTTTTTATTTAAAATTTAGTATTTTTCATTATTCATCAAAATATAAAAGTTATCAGAAAAGTACCAAAACATTATCCAGATAAATTTTTTTTCTCTATTATAAAGAATTATTTAATTTCATTTAAATGAATATATAAAAGTCTCAAATATTTTTTAAAAATGTTTTTCATTAAAAGGAGGTAAAATTGCATTTTTTTTGAAAAATACTTCTTTAATGTGAAAAAAAGAATTTGTTCTTATATTATGTCTAAGAAACACATAATATGGATTATAAAATTTTATGGAGTATATAAAATATAAAATTCAGTTAATACTATTTATAACTAATTTTTGAACGACTAGTTTGATAAGTCATGGTGCGATCGAACTTCGTATTGTGTGTAGCACAAGTTATTGAATTACTTTGAAGAGATAATGTACTATGAAATCTTTGGGTGTTACAACAACCACCATTGTATTTAAATCTGATCTTAGGATGTAACATGTCCATTTATGATGGTCCTATTTATATGAATCAAATTTCTATATTTATAGAGGATCAAACCATATAAAGTTTCATTTAAATCCATTTTGTTTTAATAAAAAACATTTATTCACATGTAACACATGTTACATTGATTAAAAATATCAGAGTTGATTAGATAAGGATCCAAAAATTAAAACTATGGGATACACCATTTATGTTGATGAAGAAACATTATGTAAAAAAATAATATTTCTTTTATCCTTCAAGAAATGTTAGAAAAATAATTGTATAACACTCAAGGAACATACAATAAGTAAAAATAATTTATGTAATTTAATATGAATTTCTTGGAATATGTATATAATATAAATACTTACATGTCTAAAATGATATATGAGATAATTCTCCATTTAAATATAATACCAAGGGTTAAAATACATATGATATGACATCATAAAACATCTATGTCACCATTAATGAATTTAATAAAACTATAATATCTGAAAACAAGAACAACAATTATAAACCTTGTAAACTCATATTTTCCACCTAAAATGTCTAAGTTACTCCTATGTATTGTTTATGAACATGTTCCAAAGCTTCCTAATATATATTCCACCAACCAAAAATAATAATAAAATGGTGAAGAAACACATTTGATACAACTTTGTGAAGTCTCATACACAATTCACTCATAAAAAACTAATCATGGTTGTCCATATGACTACAAGAACACCTCCCCACAATCAGGCGGCATCTGACTAACAACAAGGGTATATAACGGTAGTGTGGGGAGACTATACTCCCTTCATCAGAGTGTATTACAATAATGATAATAATAGATAAGAAGAAAAAAACTATAATTAAAATGTTGAATAATATTAGGACATAGAAATAAATATGAATATAAGAATAAATAATCAATATCAATAAACGATACCATATACAGATGATGTCATGACTATACAAATTGAATAAGGAAAAATGAAAGTATGAATACATAAAATACATAAATGATGATTGAAAAAAGAGCAAAACTATAGCAATGAAATACAATGAACTATCTCAGCCATCTAATACTAATAACCAATATAAAAGGAATCAAGCATCCACAACTAAGAGATTCCCCTTATCCCTACCTGTATCCATGCAGTCTATCCGGGTTCTAATTAGTGTCTCGAACAAGGTGTGACTAAAACACATAATTCCCACAAAAATAGTGTCTAAATCCAATCCATAATTTGAATATAAAATTTAACAGTGTGTACGTATAATAAAAAAAATTAGTGAACAAATAGTAACCACATTGAGCACCATATCGTCATATGGATCCTAACTGACCATACATGCTTTATCCGATGACTGATGTCTCTGAACAAAATAATATTTTAGTTTTTTTTGGAAACCAATGAACATATTCAACATGTACAAATAGTATAATCATATACGGTCAATGATGAAACTAGGCATTAATTATATTAGGAAGGCGTTAACTCATAGTAACAACAATGAATCTTGGATAAAGGGTATAAGAGTAATCCAAATGATGAACCCCTATAATTCCACCTTTAATATTTATAAAAAAGTACAAGGATTATAACCAAGGTAAGAATAGGGTAATCCAAATTTAGATCTTAGTGATATAATCTATTGAATCATGCGTTTGAGGATATCAAGATGAGTCCAAGGATAAAATCCCATCATTATATTTATTTTGGAAATGAAGAAAAATAATTAGTGAAATGTCAAGTCATTTAAAAATATAATACAAATACTATAAAAAAGGTTGTTATATCCCTTGGAAACCACATCAATGAATAAGGGTGGTTTCCTCAACGTGAAAAAGGCATTCCCTTGTGAATCAATCAATAACTTATGTTTGGAAAATTATTTAAAGAAAACGGAATTTGGTTAAAAAGAACCATACATTTTATAACTTAAATATATTCCAGGAGAAATATCTATTGTAGTTTAAAAACCATCATTTAATTCATTCCATATACCTTTTTATTTAAAACATTTTAAGGGAAAAAATAGGCATTCATACGATTTAACAAAAATAATACCATTTTTTCACTTATAAGTGATAATGTCCCATTTATATCAACCCTTCTCATTATTACACACTTAAACTTGATTTATTACAAAAAATTTCACATAAGACAACTCTGAAGATCAAGTGGTCTATTTTATTGGACAATTATGAACATTACCTAAGAACATATAACATAAAACACTAAGTCATTATTGAAAACATCTTTTACATGACCACAAATTTCATTCGTACTTAGTATTGCATGAGATAAAATGAGGACACACATTTGAAAAGTGTGATCTATAAATCCCAGTAAGACAGTAAAAGTGGAATAAAATGAAAAAAATAGTACATGTTGGAAAATAGGCATATCAATGGAGCACAAGAGAAAAATTATCCTAAATTCATGATATATCATGATTATCATAGCTTGCAAATTTGGAAACCACATTTTTCAATATATTAGAATGGGCCAAGGATAATTTTACATGGATAATTAGTAAAACCTCATTTAACATGATTTAGCATTATTAAATCTTCATTGAATTTGACATATCATGATACTAATCTTTACCCAACACATTGGAGTGCTATCAGGGAACACCGTTCTTAATCATTTCATTTCATGCATAACAGTGCTACATAGATCCTAAAACATGGATTCAATAAAATTAATCATTAATTCCATGATAAAGGAATCTATAATTAATACATTAAAATCTTTAAAAAATTAATAAATGTGAATAATGGTGAATACCGATGATAGATAAATAGGCATGGTATTCACTACACAGTGACTTTGTCTTGGAGAATCATAGTGCAATTTCAGTTGCATAACCTCATGATATAAAAATTAATAAAAATGGTATATGAGATAGAAAGGGGTATCTCATAATATTTACATGAAATGGATAGTAATGGGGTGATATAGATAAATTTTACAACATATGTAATGAAATTTAGACGCATAATTTAAAATAATTTCTTGAATGAAAATGAGAAGAGATAAATTCCTTACGGAATTTGAGCATAGTAACGTGTGTGAATGAGAGGAATTAATGAGATAGAAAGAGGTATATCATCATTAAAACATAAGGATGGAATCATTGGTGAGTTTGGAAATCATACCCCATGATTTTTAATTGAAAACAAAATAGTATTACAATATAATGAAAATTTGACAAAAAATAGAAATGAAGAAATCCATTACTTAGAAGTGTGATCTTAAAGGCTTGGGAGAGGCTTGAGAGAGGATTATAGGGAGATTGGGGTGAGTTGGGAGGATTATAGAGAGAGGTTGGAGGTGGTCAGTCAAGCATAAAAGGTTTTCAGTGAAGAGAAATTCGATATTGAGTGTGTTTATATATAAAAATAGAGGAAATTTTTTATCTTTTAGGTTTTGGACACTACACATTATCCTAATAAAAAACACAATCCATCCCATGGTTTATGACCATGTTTTTTTCCAATGTGGATTGTAAAATATTATTTTACAAGGATAATGTCCAATATAATTAAAATATGAGGCTCGCTTATGCATAGGTGTGTCAATCTCTCAAGGAAATCATTTTAGAAAGTTAAAATGTTTTATATGTCTTGAAGGGTCCACTGAAGCACCATAAAATTAATCAAAACAATATAAAATCACATTATTTTAGAGGTAAAACTTATACTTTCCGAAAGTCCCTTTTATATTATTTTATTACATCACTATTGGGTCATTATGATGTCATAAAACATAATAAATTTAATAGATATTTAATTTTTACCCAAAAATTCGACTATCTCAGAAATTTATGAAAAATTCACCGATAGATAATTTCGACATCCTTTATAAAAAATGATATTTATTTTATCTAAATAATATTATAATTATGTTAATATTAAAATTTTAAATTAAAACTGACATTTATTGAAATTTCATGGTTTTTGATAAAAACAGTTTTCAAACCATAATAAATATTTCAATTGTATTCATAAAAAATTATTTCATCAATTATATTTAATAATATGTAATTTAGTAAAAATATTTAATTAAAATATTATATAATTAAAAAATCCATTAATTCATCAAAATATATTTCTTAATTTAATATTAACTAAAAATAATATTAGTACTTTAAAAATAAATTACAATGTAACTATAATAAATTGAATTTATATTATTTATAAAAAAATCAAATAAGGATAGTGCTAGGGTATTTTTAGATAACCCCTTATAATTCCACATAAGACCTAAGGGTTTGGTGTGTGATGGTGACCGGCTTTAGGGTTGGCTCATATAACATCTTTCGAGTGGTAATCTCTATCAACATTCACTTCTATGATAGACGGTTCAATTCAAGAATAACATATTGAATCTAGGCTTGGGATTGATCAAGAGAGGATTGTAGTAACACTTTATCTTTTCTAAGCTCCAAAAAATGGGCTTTGTATGGAGAAATTATACTGGATAAGGCCATCGCTTCCTTAATCTGAGTAAATTGAATTTTTTTAAACAACTATATTTATACTAATCATGTGATGACTGTTTAAACAACCATAAGAGCAATAGGAAAAAAATATAATTGTAATATAAAATAAAAAAACATAAAACCAAGGAAGTGATTATGTTTTATATAACCAGTTTACATAATAATACATTTAATCATATCAACAGTAATGTTCATTTATAATTTTCTTGGTCATTTAAATCTTCCCCCCTTATGAAATTTCACCCTCAAAATTTACATTTTCAATACTAAAATAGATGAGGGTAACTCTTATTCATCTCTTCGTCTGATTCCCACGTTACTTCTTCAAACATTTGGTTTTTCCAAAAAACATTGACGAGGGGAATTATATTTTTTTATAGAAATATTTCCCTATGATCTAATATCTTCACCAAATTCTCTTCATAGGAGAGGTAATTCTTCAATGGTAACACTTCTGGATTGAGTACATGTGATGGGTCAGGTATGCACTTCCTCAAGAGTTATACATGGAATACATCGTGTATTTGAGATAGGTTTAGTGGGAGTGCAGGTTGATAGGACACTTCCCCAATGCGATCAAGGATCTCAAAAGAGCCGATGTACCTTGGACTAAGCATTCCCTTATTCTCAAATCTCATAAATAAATTCCATTTTGATATGTGGAGGAATACCAAGTCTCCAACATCAAATTATATGTCTCGTTAATGATTATCATCATAGATCTTTTGTCAAATATGAGCAGCTTTAATGTGCTGCTGGATAGTCTTACTCTTCTCCACCATTTCTTTGACCAATTCTAGACCTAGGATTTTTTACTCCCCAAATTCATCCCAACATGCCGGTGTTCTGCACATCTTCCCAAAAATGGCTTCATAAAGAGCCATTTGGATACTTGAGTGGAAACTATTATCATAAGAGAACTAGACCATACGAATATGTTGATCCCATCATACTTTAAATTCCATTGAGAATTCTCTCAACATGTACTCAAGAGTTTGGATAGTCCTCTCAGATTGGACATCAGTTTTAGGATGATAAACCTTATTTATGTTCTGATTATTATTTAGAGCATGTTGGAGAATCTTTCAGAACTAAGAGGTGAATCATGGATCTTGATCAGATACAATAGATAGTGGTACTCTAAGAAGCATTACCAATTCTCTTATGTATATCCATGCCATTATATGCGTTGATAAATCCTCCCGAATTGAAATAAAGTGGGTAGTATTTGTGAGACTGTCCATTATAACTCATGTAGAATTAATTCCTTTGGATTTTTTCGGATGATTGATGAAAAATTATGTAGTGATGTTCTCACATTTCCACATTGGTATGGGTAATGGTCACATCATCCCCTTAGACTTATGCCTCTCAGCCTTCACTTGCTTACATACTAGGAACATTGATGTATACTCAATGATCTCCTTCTTCATGTTATACAAGTAATAATTCCCTCAAAGATCTCAATACATCTTAGTGTTTCTAGGGTGGATGGAGAAATTTGAACTATGTGTATCATCCAAATGTTCATTCTTTAACTTCTGATTTTACGGAACACATATTGTTGCCTTAAATCTCTCAATTACGTCTACATTTACATTGAATTCAAATGATTTCCCTTTTTTTGATAATTTTCAATTTCTTATGAATTCCCACATCATCCTTTTGAGCATCCTTTAACCATTAAAAATTATAATGTACAATAATAATGTGTGAAAAGATTGATTATGTTGTATTATTTATTATTCCCATGTCCATATTAATTAAATCTATGAATATTGACCCCTTTTCAATTATCTTCAATGATATAATCATTGGGTAATTTTTAAATAGAGCATCTTTTACCACGTTCTCTTTCCCAGGGTGGTAATGGAATAATCAATCATGGTCTTTGATTAGATATTTCTAACTTCATTGGAACATGTTTAACATTTTGTGTGTGAATATATACATGAGGCATTTTTGATCCGTATAAATTTCACACTTCTCCCAAAAGATGTAATGCCACAAAATATTCAAAGAGAATATTACTACAACTAAACCCAAATCGTGTGTTGGATAGTTTTTCTCATTAAATTTCAACCCATTAAAGATAAATTAATTTTCATCACTTCATGAAAACATTACTCCATTCTAGGTAATATTTGTAACAGGGTTTGACAATCGTGATAAATTTCTCACAAATCGGAAATAAAATCCAGCAAATCCCAAGATGCTACAGATATCTGTCACAGATGTTGGCCTCAACCATCCTTCAATTTCAACTGTCATGGAGGGATCTAAAATTATCCCATTTGTTTAAATGATATGACCCATTAATGATACATCCTTCAATCAAAAATCACACTTATTATAGTTTTCATATAGTTTATCTTTTCATATGTTTTGTAGTACATTTATTAGATGTTCCTCATGATTATCCTTGGTTAAGAAGTATATTAGAATATCGTGTACAAATATTACCACAAATTTGTTTATATATTAACTGAAGACACTATTAATCAAGTCCATGATGATTTCTGGATCATTAGTTAGTCCATAAGGCATTATTATGAATTCATAGTGCATGTACATTGTTCGGAAATCAGTCTTGGGTATATCCTCTTTATTCACCCTTAGTTGGTAATATCTTGACTGAAGATCTACCTTTGAGAAGTATTGTGATCCACGTAGCTAATCGAACAAGTCATCAATTCGGGGTTGAGGATTCATGTTCTTTATCGTGATTTTTTTGAGCTCACGATAATCATTTCAAAGGCACATTGACCCATACAACTTCTCGACGAAGAGGACGGGTTCACCCGACAGTGAAGCATCTGGGTGTATAAAACCATTATCCAGATTCTCTTATATTTGTTTATTTTTCACATAAATCTCTACAAAAACCATTATATATAGAGTCTTGGATATTTGAAATTCCCCATGTGTAAGATCAATCTAGAATTCAACATCTTTTATAAGGGGAAGACTAGGTATTTCCTCAGGAAATACTTCAGTGAATTCCCTCATAATCAGCATGTCTTCAGGGATGGTTTATTAATTATACTTAATCTTCTGAGAATGATAAACATGCACATAGGGAAGTAATATCAACACTTTAGATGATAGTGCTAAACAAGATTCATCGTCCTCCTTTCACTGGAATAGAATCGGGGGTTGATTCTCCATATGAAGAGTTATTTCCCTATAACACCAATTTGTGTTGGATATATATAAGGAATGCCAATACATTCCAATATTTGTATCAAATTACCCCATAGGGAGTATGATGAGGTTGTTCGGGATGATTAATCCAAAAATTGTGATAGGGGAGGTGTTATATTCATGGGTTGCATTGATTTTCCCATTTGTCGTTCTTACGGACATCACTAATAAAATATTTATGGTGATGTTAGGATTTTTCTAATAAACGTTTGGGATATAAAATACTGCGTAAACCCATAATAAAAGAGTATATTCTCTATTATTGAATGAATAACTAGTGTACCTGTCATCACTTCTTTTTTGGGGTTTTATTCATTGGTATTGATGGAAACAGCTCGCCCTTGCCGGCTTTCAGGTTGTTGGTTGCCTCAGAAAACTATTGGATTAGGGAACTGGTTTGCATAGTTCTATGGTTATTTATAGTTGAAGTAATGACCAACACATTAAGGAGAGAATGGTGCATTTTTATTCACTATTGTTTCAATAAGTTTTTATTGTTGGTAGTTAATTTCCATATTTCCTTCTCTTCCACACCTAAAGAATTTCTTTATCCACATCCGAAAATTTACAGGGTGATTTTTTCCGTACCTTTGGATTGCAGAGTGTTGGAATTTATTAGGACCATTAGATTTATCTATTAGATCTCTAGAAGTAAAGTCCACTTTCCTCTTCTTATCCCCATGATAACTATGAGATTTTCCAATCTCCATTTTGAATTTGAGGTCACATCAGACAATTTATTCATAGATATCAAAGGCTCATATCGCTAGGGCTTTCGATAGGCTAGGTTTTAGCCCACCAATGAAGAAATCAACCTTTCATTCGGGGGTAAAGACAAAGCAAGAGGCATATCGTGCTAGCCTTGTGAATTGTTCCTCATAAAATTTGATGGATTCTTCATCTTTTTTGTTGAGGGAATGGAATTTACTTTCCATCTTAGGTCAGAGGGTGAGAAGAAAATATTTATCAGAAAACATTTTTCAGAAATCCCTTCATTCCAACCCCTCAATATCCTATATAGTCTACATATTTTTTATCAATTCCCACCATTTATTAGGTTCACCCTCTATATGATAAGCAGTGAGAAGAACATTCTCTTGTTTGGAACATTAAAGGATGGATAAGATCTTATCATTGGAGTTGATCCATTGTTTGACAATTGAGGGGTTAGATGATCCATTAAACGTAGGAGGCCTTTGTCTAATGAAGCTCATGATTGAAACTTATAATTTCAGGGGGTGGGGTTGAAAGTTCCTCTTAACACATATTTCTATTCAAAACATGACTCTTATAAGAAATTATCATGACAATTATTGTGATTCATGCTCTCATCGGACTGGGCATCTCATTAGAACTGTCGTCACATTGATCATCGTATCAGTTGTTATCCTGTGTCCTCTTATTTCCACCTTTGGCTAGAATAAAATAAATTCACAGGGTAACTCATAAAGGATAAATCCAATGAAAAAAATGGATTACTTATAAATTACAGTTATTTAAATAAATTTTGATTTTAAAGGATTTAATCTACGTTATCCATGATCTAATTTCTAACATATATTCTTTGAAGAGCATTTTTTTATTCCCCTGATAATTTTCCGTACTATGATTATGAATTTACCAAAGCATATCCACATAAGGTTTTGTAACCAATAGTGCAGTATGTCCGGTTTTCATTCACCTATTCCCGTTTATGTCTAGATCAATACGGGGTTTTTGGGGTTTAACCCTATATTCATCAATGCCAGAGCCACCTCTACTTGTTCATATCCAGACATGGATTATTTTACTGATAAACCACTTACTCTATACTCACCAAAATTTAGGTATGTTTTTATTATAATTAGTCTTATTCCTAAGGATTTCACTTGGGTTTTTTAATCCTAATCCCAAATATAACAAAACCTATATTTGATACCAAAAACAACAAACCTTCTATTTATTACACACTTAAACATGATTTATTAAATAAAATTTCACTTAAGACAACTCCATGGATCGAGAGGTCTAGTGTCATGGGAAATTATGAACATTACATAAAAACATAAAACATAAAACAAAACATTATTATTGAAAACTTCATTTACATGACCAAACATTCCTTCACAGCATTGCATTGGATAACCCAAGGAAATTCCTAAGAAAAGGGTGTGTCATAAATCCCACTAAGGGATTAAATAAGGCATAACAGCAATAATATAGTACATGTTAGACAATAGTCATATCAATGGAGAACAAGAGAAACATGAACATAACAGCATAATATAACATGATTATCAAATATTGGAAATATGGAAACAACATTTAACATGATATTATAATGATCCCAAGACTATTTTCCATAGAGAATGAGTAAACCGTAATTTCACTTGATGTACCATGATACAAATATTTACCTAAGGCATAGAAGTGCTATCACGAGACACTATTTTTAATCATTTCATTTCATGCATAAGTGTGCCACATATATCATACAATATTGATTCATGAAACATCAAAAGTTATTCCAAAATAAACAAATGTAGAATTGATATGTGAAACTCTTTAATCACTAAGTAAATTTGCATAAAGGTGTATACCATTGATAGATAAATGGTTATGGAATTCATTACACAATGACTTTGGCTTGGAAAATCGCGGTGTAATCTCGGAAGAAAAACAACATGACATATGAATTCATAAAAATAGTTGATGAGAGATAAATGGGTATCTCATAATATATATATGAAATGTAAATTAAAGGGGGGTAATATAGATACATTTCCTGACATATTTAATTAAATTTATATGCATAATTTAAAAGAATGTCCTCAATGTAAATGAGAAGAGAGAAATGTTTTACAGAATGTTGGCATTGTATCATGTGTACAAGGGAGGAATTAATGGGATAGAAAGTGGTATTGCATAATTAAAACATAATGAGGTAAGTATGGGGGAGGTGTGAAATCACACTCCAAAATTTTTAATTGAAAACAAAATGGTATAGAAATATAAATAAATTTGGATAGAAAATAGAAATGAATAAATCTATTACATTGAAGTGTGATTCTGATGGATTGATAGAGTCTTGAGAAAGGATTATAAAGAGCTTTGGGTGACATGGGAAGATTATAGAGAGATGATGGAAAAGTTTGGTCGAGTTATAAAGGGTTTAGATGAATATTAATGTGATATTGATTAGATTTATATAGGAAATGAGATGGCATTCTTTATCATTTAGGTTTTGGAGGCTACACATTAAACTAATCAAAACCACAAAGAAACCCTGGGGTTTTCCCATGTTTTTTCCAAAGTGAAGTGGAAAAAATTATTTTATAAGGCCATGTAAGAATTTATTATAATATTAGGCTTGCTTTTGTGGAGTTAGTCACATTCTTTAGGAAATCATTTTAAATTGTTAAAAAATTTTATAAGTCTTGGAGGGTACTCTAAGGAACCATAAAATTATTCAAACAAATCTAAAATCAAATTATTTTAAAGGTAAAACATTTATTTGTTGAACATACCTTTTATATTATTTTATTACATCACTATCTATCCATTATGATGTCATAAAACACATTATATACAAAATATTTATTTAATATTTACCCAAAAATACGACTGTCTTAGAAAATTACGAAAAAATCACTATTATATAATTTCTACATCCTAAGCCCAAAAATGATATTCATTCTACGTAAATAATTCATTAAATACGTGAATTTTCAGTTTTAATATAAATCCAACATCTGTTGAAATTTCATAGGTTCTATAAAAATAGTTATCAAACCATAATAAACATTTCAATTTTATTCATAAAAATATATACGATATTTGATATTTAATAAAAATAAATTTCCAAATAATAATTTATTAAAATATTATTTAATTCAAAAATCCATTAATTCATCAAAATAGATTTCTTAATTAAATATTAACTAAAAATACTATTTATACTTTAAAAACCACTTACAAAGTAATAATAATAAAATTAATGTATATTCTTTATTAAAAATTTCCACATTATAATAGTGATAGGGCCTTGTTACATATCCCCTTATAACACCCGCATAAGACCTAAGGGTGGTGTGTGTGATGGTGATAGACTCTTGGTGTGGCTCAGATAACATCGGCCAGGTGGTAGTCTCTATCAACTTCCACTTCTCTCCTAGGTGGTTCTATTCAAGCGTAATGTGTTGAAGCTCAGCTTGGGATTGGTCAAGAGAGAAGAAAAGTGACACCACGTCCTTTCTGATCTCTAAAAAATGGGCTTCGTAAATCGTAATTCTAGTTTTTGAGTCCATCACTGCCTTTTTATGAGTAAATTAGATTTGTGAATGCCCAATCTTTATACTAATCATGTGATCACTATTCAATTACTATATTAGAAATAGTAACAAATTTAATGGTATTTTCAAATCCAAATAACATAAATCCAAGTAAGTTCATAAGTTTTATATAAACATATTACATAATAAGACATTTAATCAGATTAGAAATAGTTTTTATTAATAAAAGATGGATCATTACACCGTTTTTATGTCATTTAAATTTAATAATTCATTTAATTCATTCATCAATTACACTACAATATAGAAAGGTCATCACACGCAATGAGGAATTTAGTTACTATCAAAGAACATTAGTCTTTTTTATTTAGTTTAGCTCACGCTAATGGGGTGTTTGGGTTGAGTTCATCAAACTCCAACCATGTATCATGCGTTAATAAAAATCATGGTCAAGGCCAAAACAATTAGTTTTTGGTATTATGAATTTAAAATGAAATTAATGTAATAATATGGTGTAAACACATTGGTGAAATATAATAAAAAAATATAAATTTAGGAAAATTAGTAGGCCACATACAATAACTCGATAGTAGACACCTTATAAAGTATCTGCCTCATATTCTGGATGGAATGAGAGAAAATAAAGAAACTATACAAACACCCTAAAAATAATGGATATAATACTACCTGGAAACAACATCAATTATGGAATGTAAAACTATGAAAGGAAGGTAGAGTAATAATGAAATTACTGAAGGTGATCTAACATGACTGATGCCATTCAAAATGATGCTCAGATGAAGGATATAAATCATAGTCCAAGAGGAGAAGAGTAGATATATCCACACATGGTAGATTCTATTTGATTGATAGAGGATAAATTGTGGATTTAGTTTTTTTTAAGAGATGGTAAAAGTCATCATTTAATATATTTTTATAGGACACATGGTTTGGTGGTACATTTTTTCCAAATTATTCCCCAATCACGAATTGTTCGTTGTCAAAAAATAAATACCTCAAATAATCATGGTTTATATTTAGAAAATTCATGAGTATATCGTGCATGGCTATTTTCTTGGAGGCTACCCCCCATAGGGTTTAGGGGAATAAATAAAAAACAAGTAAAATAACTCTATAATAAATTAAACCTTTTTCATAATTTTGAGTTACCACTTTCAGGGTTAAAAAAACCATTCCTCTCCTATTTTGGGATAGATGGTTGAGTCACAATTTCACTTATAAACTTGCACCAAAATAGTGCCTCAGTATGATAAAAAAAATTAAATACGGGCCCCAAACCAAGTATAAATGCACTCAAAATCTAAATTTCTCTTTTAAGTTTTTTTAATTATATAAAATTATAGTTTTAGACTAAAAATTAATAAAATTATATCTCAAAGAAAATCCCTGATCATACATTTATTATTCGTTGATAAATAAATACTTTTAGAAAAATCCAAAAAATTCTTCATAGGGTAACATCGATAGTATTATTTTAGAAAATGATATTCATTTCATAAAATAAAATTTCTTTAAATTTAATAAACTAATTTTAATGTCTGCACACAAAAGGAAAAAAACCATTTTGAAATGAACAATGTATATTAGAATAAATGTATTTACTAAAAATTGAGTTCAAACTCCTTATAAATCGATCAATACATTTTTATCTTTTAAAATCATTATATGATTTGTTAATAATTAGTTTATTAATAATTAGCCTTTATATTTTAATTAATAGGATATATTGTAAACATTTAAATAATATTTTATATTTTATATCATATTTCACTTAATGTTCTGTGGGGAATGCTAAGAATGATATAAAACCTAGTTTTTTTAAACCATTTTTTGGACAGTTAAAAAACATCTCTAATTATATTTAAAAAAATCATTATTATTAAACACATCTGTATGAAGGACGGCCTTAGTTATAAAAATGTTTGGCTTATTTTTTCACAATATAAACTAGTATGTGAAATTTTTATCATGAATATACCACCACTAAAATGGTGAATACATATATCATTTCTATTTGTTGAAAAAGATCTATATTTCACTATTAATTTGTATAGATTTAGTATTTATACCCAATCATAGTTATTTAGGTATAATTTATTTTTAAATATAACATATATAACTAATAGATCTTTTTGATGAAAATATTATTTCCATGACTTTATAATAAAATATTTAAACATTATTTATCAGTTAACATAACCCCTAGTGCTACCGCATCAAGTTTATCCTATAATTAGTATCATTTATGGACACCTAACAATTATGGTCACCTGTATTAGTCTCACCATTAATAATATAGTCTAGTGGAACCAGACTATCACGGTGACCTATATTAAATGTTCAAGGTCATAAGAAGTGTTTCTTTTAAGGAATATAGAAAATTTTATTTCAAATAATTTTAAAATTATCAATATATAATTTATATATAAATCTAATGTATGTTTTATTTAATGCATTACCTATAAGTTTTTATTAATAAAATTATTTAGTTTATTCATCTAGTTATTTCATAAAATTTTGTTTTTTCAATCACATTAAGGTATAAGTCTGCAACAATAAAAGTATCCACTAAAAAATTCTAATTATTAATTTTTAAAATATCTATATACATCATATTAATATAATAAATTATAATATTGACATGATACATATTGAATTAATACAAAATTAAATTCATACATAAGAGCATGTATGGGGTAATTATGATGCATTTATTTATATACTATGTGATTGACTAAAGAAATGTTGAATATGATCCATTCAAATTAACTAGTTTTGGGGTAATTTAATATTAATGAAATAAATATTTGGGTAACAAAAATTTAAGTATGCTACTTATATTTTCATCCAAGCATTTGAATTAATTTTAATTAATATCCAAATTCTATTAATTATCAATATAAAATTATATCCACCTTTTCAAATTCCGTTACTTTATATTATTTTTTTTCTTGTTGATAGTATCCATTAAGAATTTTATATTATTTAAATCTATCCATATTAACAAAATTCAAAAATATAATTAATAGAAATATAATTTTTGTAATAATAGAATGAAAGCCTAGTTATGGTCTCATGGAATTCAAGTACATTATTTTGATATAATTATACTAAAACCTATCATGAAAGGATATCATGTGAATCACTCTAATAAAATGAATAATGATAATAATAAAAAATATATTTATAAAATTCCTCACCCACGTTATAATTTTTTCAAAAGTAATAGTCTTCAAAAATAAACCATTATTTGGTGTAGTTAGGAAAAATCTATGAAGGAAACATCAATTTTTATGATTAAAAATAGAATATTTTTAGGGGTAAAATTGATTATTATGAGGATTCAAAATATAAAACTATATATTATTTCATGAACATGAATAATAAAATCATCTATAATGTTATAAGGGTTAGTGAAAAATTAGTGGACACCAAAATAGTTAATAATTATTTCTAATATTTTCCATAAAAGTGTTAATACTAATTTTTTATCGTTGGAAGAAATTTTTTGAAACAATATTCCCTTTTTAAATTATGTAACTTTTTTATTAATTAAAATTTTTAAATTTTTTTTTAAAAAATAATGTGAAATAAGATGAAGAGATGGATTTCAATGATATAAAGAAACTAAAACCTCTGGATAGCGAGGAAGATTCGTCCACTATGTATATGGTATATGAATATATATATCAAAATCGTAAAATCACAATGTCTCTCATTTCAATGAATTATATAAAATAAAGAATACATAGGTAAATTAACTTTGAAATATATCAATTGTGGTGATATTAGGAACATTAATATTGAATTCCCAAATAAAATAATTAATGTAAAACCTGATTATGATCACTAAGAAATACCTATTTAGAGTTAATTCAACAAAATTCATATTTTTTAAAGTGAAAAGAAGAAAATTTATGTGTTTCTTATATTTTTGTGATATGAAATGTGTCTCATGAAAATGAAGAAGAATAAGAATAGAGATCCACTAAGAAGGGTGAAATAAATTAGAAAATCCAATCATATAAAGATAAAATTCATGGATAATGTGAAGAAGAAATATAAATATTGCAATAAAAATATTTATGAGTAATAATAGAAAAAGAATATATGAAACACCTTTTAATGTATTAGTTATAAACCTAAGATGATCTAGATTATAAAATCTAAATGGAAATTTAGTGTCTAGAAAAAGAGATTACAAAATTCAAAAGTGATTATTTTTATTTTTAAAATAAATTGGTTGAACATTTATTATGAACATGGATTTTTAATATTTTAAATATACTAACCCGATTTAATAAAAAAAACAATTTATAATGATGTTTTTGATAATAAAAATGAGTATTATAAGTATACTAAAAGGTAACAGATGTTAAAAACTCCATAATTATGATTAAGAAATATATCAACAATTCTAAATAGATTCATGATGAGTAATCTGTGTCTATAATAAAAACAGAGTCCTTCACTGAGATGTAAGGTGGGTATATCATATTTCAAAGAACAGAATCTAAAATAATGGAAGGATTCAGATTCTCTAATGATATTTCTACTATATAATATAAATTAAAATAATTAATGTTTAACATAAGATATTATCTACATAAACAATTACTTTAATATAATACTTTTGTTTTTATGTACCATTATAGGAAAATAGGGGTGAATATAATACATAAATAGCCCCTATATAAAAGAAAATATAATGGAAATATTGTAGGTAACAATATGTCTTAGAAATTAGTGATCAAATGACTTAACATATATTAAATTAAGAATACAATTCTCAATAATTTATATAATATTTTAAGATATAAAATTTTATAAAAATTAGAAAAAAACCATTTCATGATATTCAGAATATTTTACAAATAAAGTTAACTAAATATAATTATTTTTGGCACAAAATTTCATTTCATAGAATTTAAAAATCTCCAGATGTGAGTGGGAGTTTCGAAAATAAATAGAGAAAAATAGGCTGATAGTTTAAGAAAGTAGTAAGTATTGATGTTTTGGGGGTAATGTGTGTAACTTTTTGATAAATGTAAAAATGAGGTTTTTTTATGATTGATGAAATGATATGTACTGAAAAATAATCACATATAATGCAAAATATGAAGATTGAAATTATATAAATATGATGATTAGTTAAAGGGTGATGGGTGGGGCTTCAAGAACCCAAAATAAAGATATATTTTTAAGAAAATAATTATTATTAATCATATTCAAGGAGAATTATAATATTTTTTAACTAATTTCATTATTATAAAGAGTTTTTAACTACACACACTAATAAATTAAAATATTTAGTTGATGTCATACCTTTATAAGGAAGAATAAGAGATTAATATTCCTATGTTGTGGAGGTAACATTAAAGTATAAAATTAAAAAATCATCAGGCATTGAATTATATATGTCATTCCCATAAGACTAGTGACACTAATAATTTGATGATTATTGAAAATCATTTAGGTGTGTTTGTGACTTTGAGAAATTATATTTCTATAAAAATTAAATGATTCTACACAATTGAAATAGAGGATCAAAAATTGGAATAAAAATAAATTTTATTTTTTATGGGATAAAACATTATTTTTTTAGGGAAATAAAACATTGTAATGATATTAATGAGGTGAATTTTAGATATTTTTTTAAATATAATTAATGATAAAATAATGTTTTTAAAATGTGATATAAAAAACAATGATTTATTTAAATATTGTAATTCTAAAAAATATTTTTATTTCAATGATTTATTAATAAATATATTATGGAATATAAGTATTTTATACATTTAAAAATTATTTTGAGAAAAATTAAAATGAAATAGGAAATGAAATAGATTTCATAATATAATAAAGAATGACATAATTAATCGCATTATTGGGTGTTGGTGGAATCAGAGAAAGGATGTAATATAATAGAATTAGATTAAGGTTGAATTCATGATTTTGAGAGAAAAAATCAATGGGTGTTTATGGTTATATTATAAACTATTAAAGTAATTTTTGGAGATATAAATTTATGTTGAAAGTACACAATGTATATTTTCATGTTTTATGAGTGGTTGGTATTGGTTGATGTTGTAACCAATCACCACAACATTAGTGTTCGATGTTGAAGTTTTATTATCCAATAAGGGGTTGAAAACACCTCCACTAGGGGTCTAGTTGAGGACACTAAGAACCTAGTGTCCCAATCAGATTTTACTTGTTTCCATTTCACATCCAGTGGGTCTTTTAGACTCCCAGATTATGTGTTGGCCATTTATCCAATTTTTTATTAGGGATTTTTACTAGGAAACTAATCATACTCATCTTCTTATGGATGTTTAAATAAAAATAAAGATAAATATTGATCCTTTTCCACCTCCTATCATTCCCTTTATACACATATAACCATTGTGGGTTTGGTTCATTGATTGAGGTGATTTCCTTACACTTATTACTCCTTTATTTTTCAACATAACATTCCACTAATTTTATGGTGATTTATTTAGTAACTTGTGTGCAATTACACAAAATAATGTTGTAATCATGTTAAGATCATAGTTACATAATTTTTTAAGGATAAAAAATTCCCAAGAATGATGAAAGAATTCAATTTCACACAATTTTACTAGAGGAAAATCACTAGTTTATTTTTTTTCATATTATGATTAAATTTTATAAATAATTTGATAATTAATTTATGGGAAATGGGTCATAAAGTCACCATTATTTATCTACATTACATCTATAAATCCATTTCACATGATTTTAGGTAGTTATCATTTCATAGTCAGTTTTTTGATTTGGGATAATTATAAATATAGTAAAAAAATTAGTTTTAAATATTATATATGTAAATAATTGATTAATTATATGATATAGGGGCTCTAGATAATATAAGATTACTATTTCAAGCTATGTCAAGGATTGATTGAATGACAGTAAATGGGGAAAAATCATGGTTAATGGTATGATATCTCAAATTATAAAATTTTTATATGGTTTTAATGATGCTCTACGATATTGCAATAGGGGTAAAATGTTGTAAAAAACTAGTGTAAAATCATAAGGGGATTGTGTGGGAAGGAGAATAATGAAATAAAATACTAGTTAAATTTTAATGTTCTTATGTGTATTCCATTGGTAGACACAAGTAGACTAGTGAGATATAAAAGAGGATTTCCATCCTTGGGGTAAAACACGATTAGACTAGTGAGGTCTTATAAGAATTTTTATGTTGATATTTTAATAAAATCCATGACATGATAATCCCAAATTATTCTATTTCATAGAATAAAATAACCTCAATCATTCCTCCTCATATGATATAGGATTTAGACCAATGGAGAGGGTCTTTGATAGCACATAGAGGCATTAACCTCTATGTAGTAACAAAAAATAAAGGATAAATAATAATATATTATCATTTTAAATATCATAATATATTTTAAATAATTAATTTAGTACAATAATAATGAAATATCACATATTTTAACAAAATCAAAACACATTGTAAGCTTATACAAGTCCCACATCAATTGTGAGATCACTTGACATGTCAATAATGTATAAAATAGAATCCAAAATATAAAAAATAATGTATTTATAACAAAAATTAGGTTTCACGCTCTACTTGATCACATCGATCATTTCCAAAAATTAATCATTAGATCAATTATTGATCACATATCCCATTCACATACCAAAATAATATAATTTAATATCTCCATTCCCACTAATGTTCACTTGTAGTGTGAGAATTTTTAACTTATTATGTGACCACAAAAACCATCCCTATTTTTTGTTTATATGGGAGTATTCAAAATATAATATAAAAGTAAAAAAATTAAAAACATAACACCCTTCGTATCATGATTTTAGATATCTACCTATATTTATAGACATACATAATTCATATAGTGTTGGAATAGGATGGGTAATATCATTGTCAAATCATAGGAAAGTACATGGATTCTCACCTATAACAATAACAGCATGTGTAAAATGTCTAACGATCAATAAATGAGTATAGGTGAATGGTTCATCAGTAATATAATATAAGTATATGAATGATTTTTTACCACTATTAGTGATATAGTGAATGGGTCACCACCACTCAAAATAGAAAAATAAGTGAATGATTCACCACTTTAAAAAACTATAGTATGGGTGAGTGAGTTATCAATATAACATCATCATAACATGAGTGAATGAGTAGACAATATAATAATAAAAATAATCATTTTAAAATGGGTAATAACTATAATAAAAAATACTAAACACTGGATAATGGATAATCACCACATCCATAATAATAAACATTAATTAATGTGTAATCAATACAAGTAGATCTATAAACATTGGTGAATAGGTTGTCATCACAACATAGGAATAAAAATGCATGCGATGGTTATCACACTCAAAATCAATTTAAATATCCTAAATTTAACATTATAGTACTAAACCCATTATTTTTTACACATAGTTTTATTTAGGTTAAGCCCATCTAACAATGTCATGGTTTAGAAAACCATAGAATCACCTATCATAAAATATCCATACCAGAATAGATTTTACAATACTAACATCCCATAGAAATAATAATTACCAATTATCCTAACACATATGAAATATTCCCATTGAAGATGAATTTTTATATATACCACACAAGGATCACTAACTCATTTCATAGTAAAAATCATCCCTCATTGGTTCTATACACTAGGTACATTGCAACATTCCAAAAAAAACATGGCTATCAATGGCCATATTTCTAATTTATAAGATTTATATGAACTATAAAAAACTACTATAATCACAATTATATAAGTTAAAAAACTTATTAATGTCTATTATAGATCATTTAAACCCACCCACTTATAGACATATATAATATATTATATAAACTCAAATAAAACTATTGATGAATTTAGTGTCCACCTAACCTATAGTCTTAGACATCAACCATTTTATGACTAGTGAGTGAATCATATTTAATAAATGGATACCATACAATTAAACAAAAAAAATGTGTTTTGGTATTTATAAAAGTTAGTATTGAAGTAGTGAAAAATATAAAGAATATAGGGTTATACAAGATTAGTCATACCAATAGGTGACCAATAAAAACGTCAGTGAGAAATTACTTGATGTATGAAGGATATGATGACACATTAATCCAAATTGTAATTAATGGGAGAGATACTATATGAATAAGAGAACGTAGCATTAATAATAGTTTTTAAATGATATAGGAATCTAAATAACCAAGAAACCCCTATAAACTTTTTTATCAAGGTCCTAATACAAGACTTTTGCACACTTAATGGATTCTTAGTGGGTGATTAGAGTATTGGGGATCACCAAAAGATCCTTGTTGTGGGGGAATTATTTTATATAAAATATACATGAATTTGGGAAACAAATTATTTGGTGTCAAGGGGAAATCTTCTCATTGGGTAGATTTTTACAAACAGGCCTGATTCTATAGTTTTCAATATGATAATTTTTCACCAACTTCTACATTTATAAAGGATAAAATACAAATAAATTTATTGAATTTGAAACAATTTTAGACCTCGTTTAATGATAGTAATAAAAAACTCTCCACTATAAATCTTCCCATTCTAAATATGTGTCATCAATCCTGTTTGGTAAAAATCACTTTCCATTACATTCACATATCCTCCTCCAACACCCACATCTACACAAGTGTATGTTTATAGTATCAACACCAAGGTACCATGGATTCCATGTTCAAAAATATGATCATATAAATCTATTATATTATACACTTTGATATCCCCTCAAAATATGGATTAACCTCTTTATCGACATCATCGATACTGAAAACATATGAGTGGCCCTAACGATATCATGAATTTTATGTAATATATAATAAATTGGGAGTTACAATATATATATGGATTTATAGACCATATATTACTATACCAATCCTCTCTATAATCTAAAAGTTTCCCACAAAATAGTGTGTTAATTTCCCCAATCTATGTATCCTCTGATGTTCCAACCATGACAAAAGTCTCAATAATAACTAGTTTCTTGATAAAAAATATAGAGTATATAATTTTTGTTCTATAGATAATTAGATCCTACTTTATATATTATCATACCACCTATAAATAAACTAAATATGATTATAGGACTCCTATTTCAGAATCGATCTAACAATATATTAGTCCCTTACATACAGTTAGTGCATCAATGCTTGACATGGCCTTTTGTTCAATTCATTAAAAGGTTTCATCTATATATATATCAGATAACTATTATTATTTTAAATATCTATTTGTCTATGATTAATCTCCTATGATATTATAAAATATAGTATTCATGGTGATAGAATCTTTTTAAAAATGTAGATAATATTCTATAACTTCCCGCTAGTTTGAGGTTGGTCTAAAATACTAAATTTATTTTTCGTTTGCAATGATAACTAAATATATTTATAGAAATTAGATGTTAACCGGGAACCCTAATGTGAGATAATACATCTTATAACAATATACATTCAAATACAATCCATATATATATATCCTTCCAAGTTCATCAACTATTTGGTTCTCCCTGAAAAATTTGATGTGTAAAATAATGGTCAGGAGACCAATGATAACCCATATTGTATCACTACGTTGGGGAAACCAAGTCCCACCATGTATTTCATAGTTAAATTTTCAAATTTACACACAAAAATATTAGTATATTAAGAATAAAAATTGGACATTATTTCTCATCCTTCGCATTCTTATAGGTGAGGAAACATGAAAAATATCTCATAATGTACATCTTTATCTATGGAAACCAATTGTGTCCGTGGATGACCCAATATTTTTTAGTCAAACATTACTAGTCTAACAATTTTGTGGTTCATGAATTATATATTATATATTCATGCATTCTTTTAGGGATACAACTCTACATCATATTTATAATACTCTATCCTCATTTTGGTTCAATTCTTGTTTCATTTCACTAAAATATTTCTCACCCCTTATCTCTGAGTAGTCTATATCCATCATATGTCTCTCATTTACCCTATCAAAAAGAAATGTGTTGATACTCAAAACTATGAGATTATCCTTTCCCTAATACTCTTGTTCCTTAGGATTAAAGTCAAAATGGATCATTAACTTTCATAGAATTATCCATTATAATGTTTTACACTATATCAATGTCAAATGAATATATGTAATTGACCATCATTTTTCGACAACATTTTAGGTCATTCGATGAGAATATTTAATTTTACAACATTTATTTAGTCGATATCAGGAATATATTAACTAAACAAAAATAGTTCCATTACTTTAACATATAAACAATCACTTCTAACTCAAAATCATGATCTTGGTAATTCCTCTTATGTTACATTTGTTTTTTAGAAGTATAAGAAATTCATCATAAATCTTATATCAAGACCTATAATATGGATACTACTAATTTATCATTGTATAATACATATATATAAAATGTTCCATCAAAATGGACCGCAAATTGGTTCCAAGATCAATTAATGATACTAACTATAAGAATGCATCTGTTATGTGAAAGTATGCTGACTAACAATGATGGGTGGATAGTATACCTTGGGA
Source organism: Viscum album (assembly GCA_963277665.1). Classification (NCBI taxonomy): domain Eukaryota; kingdom Viridiplantae; phylum Streptophyta; class Magnoliopsida; order Santalales; family Viscaceae; genus Viscum; species Viscum album. Next base: position 114,028,082 of record OY728156.1, on the reverse strand, counting down.
AGACTATACCATCTAATTAGTGTTTCATAAAAATGATAAAACAGTATATAAATTCCATCACATAACACAATGGAAACCTGAAGTCATAAACCAAGTAATAAATATAAACCATTAAAAATAAAAGATTGATCGTATAACAGTATAAAGCCCTAAATAATGAAAACCTAAACAACATGTAACACATTTGAGGAAAAGGTAAATACTAAAACAAAATTAATCTCAGTAGTGGATACATATCTTGAATAATTCCAAACTCAAAATGTCCAACCTATCTATGAAATCATTCATTTAGCATCAAGCACTAGGCCTTATCATGACTTGCACTCATGAAGTATTCTCTATTACCAAACAACAACCTAATTAGGGGTTACGTATGACGTAGTAGGATACCTTCAATGGGATCCAAAAAAAATTATGTATATAAGGAACTACAAGTAAATGTTCTTAATTTTAACAATTATACAATTAAGTTTACAAACTTAAATAAATAAGGGAAACCGGCCATTGATTCTTAGGTTTGAGACCATGATTAAAAATACTTTCTTCAGCCCGTTCTATGGTGTCTTTGTATATAGAAAGAAGATAAATGAAATTAATTTAAAAAACATTGTTTCTCACATTTCACAAATAGCTATTACATACAACACATTTAAGTGTTTTCTCAAAGAAGTCTTAGTAACACGAACCACCCCATCATTTGTTTTCTCAAAAAAATTATAGTAGCCCAGGCCACCGCATAGGGTGTTCTATCATCCACCATATAATTCAATTGTAAAAATTTACCATAGTTAACACTTTATATATTCATTAAAATAAAGTCATAAAACTATAATAATTATTTAAGAAAAATATTAATTCCAAACACTAGTCAGCAATACCATTTTAACATTTTTTATTCATAAAATAAATCCATATATAATCCAAAATTCCATTTTAAATATTATATTTACAAAAAAACCATTCAAACTCCATGAATCCGAAAATTGAATACTAATTAAAAATAAAACTTCAATATAAAATTTCAATTTATCATTTACATATCCACTTAAAAAAATTTATCAAGTCATTTTAATCAAATTGACTCAATATCACATTTTATACAACCAATTAAAGAAATTATTAAGAAGTTGAAATAGGTTATTAGGCATTGAATAAAAATTTAGTATCACACACATAATATCAGTGTGAGGCATGATATAGTAACTTATAAAGCGGAATGTGGCTATGGTATAAACTATGGACCAGGAAACCTAGTTTATTAGAGTTACACTTGTCATGTATCTCCCTTATGTTCGATTAGGAAGAAGATAAGTAGAAAAACAAGAAAAATCATTACAAGTATGGCATATTGTCCATAAATAATGAAAAATATTATGGAATTGAAAAAAAATAAGATTTTAATATATCAAACTCTTTGAGATACCTTGTCCCTGAAGTGTTCTAAAACAGAAATAGAATTTGAATGGATGTAATGGGAGATCATCCATGTGTAATAATATAGAAGAAGAGATATTATATGATGGATGATGGATAATTTAATAAGGGGAAAATAGGTGAAGTTTAAGGGTGAAAAAGGTAAAAAGAAAAATATTCCCCCTAAAGAAAAACAATCCAGGTCCCACTAGATAGTTGGTGGGATATTAGTGGCACCCTAAGACTATAATAAGATCGTCGACTAGTTGATGGGATTTGACCGGTTAGCTGGTGAAACTGAAACATTAATTTTACAAGCACTGGACTACTCTTAGTCCTCCCAAATGACTCCAAGATCCCTAAAAACCTCATGGAAACATATTTATAGATAAAATATATGTTTTAAAAATCAAATATTGGTGTTCTATAAATTAATGAATTAGAATGTTCTAAAAATACCCAAAAAAAAAATAAGTCATCCCTTGGTTGTATCCCCAAATTTCCATGGGATTAATCCTAGAATAGATCCAACCATTTGTCATCGGAGTGAGTATCACATTTCCCATGTCTCCTCTTTATTATGCCTAAGATTACAAAATACCAATACTATAGTAGAATTCATTCCAAAAAGGGTCTTATCTCTATTATTCACCATAAAAAGAATAATTGTCCTCCTACCTAGCATCATAAATATCAAGCACATGTGATTTTTCTAGATAATACTATTGCAGCATAGAGAATAAGAAAAATAAATGCATTCAAATATAAATTTATGGAAGATATACCTTTTAGTCTACAATAATGATCCTCTTAGTCACATAGAAGAGACTTACATAACTCTTATTTAACACCCCATTCTTCTTAATCTGTTATCTACAAAGCCTCATTAAAAGGTGTAAGGATACCACACTTCCAAAAAAAATTCAGGGATTATGTATTCCGTTAAAATTGGTTATTTATTTACTCTATGTTTTATCCAACAATATAAGGATCGACTAAAACTACTTAATGGTATCTAAAACGTGGATAAAAAAAATGAATGACTTCCAAGAATCCAACCAACATAATTGTGATTGTAACAACCTCCCATATAGGGCCTTAAATAGAGCTATCTGTATATAATCCTCATAACTATTTTTTTAAGATAATTCCACCAAGGAAAGATGACTCTCCCAAGATCATAAAAAATTGAGGACATATGCTCGAATGATTCTATCGAGCACTCGTTTCATGCTCTCAAACTACACATCTATTTGATACTGATAGGCATTATTCAAATGATGTTCTATACGCAACACCTTTTGAAAACCATCAAAAAACTCAAAGAATATACAATAATACCTATATTATATAATGGTTTTCTAAACCCATGAATATATACGACCTCATGATCATATAGTATGCTAATGTCATCCAGTGATAGATCCTCTTTGAGTGACATGAAATGGGAATATTTCATCATCCTTTTTAAGAAAACCCAAAAATCACCATGACCATGAGGATTCCAGGGAATTGACATAAAAAAGTACATTATGACATCATCCATCATATATATGTAAATTGGTAAATAATAATGATGTTTGTTTGACAAATAGTTTTTGGCCTACTCATGATAATTGGTGAAGCACCATGCAATGAATACTATTAGGTATTTTTGTATACCTACACCCGAGTCCTATCAATTCACGTCTATAGATCATTGTCAAACATGGATGTAAAATCCGCTTTGAGGAATGTAGGTCACTTATTGATTCCTTTTTAATTAACATCAGGACTACCACATGAATTCTAACAAAAGGAATATCATTGGTATCCAAGGACCAATGAAATGGTTTCTCCCCATCGTATATAGTATCACTAATCAGTAAGAAATCAATATCTAAGAGATTATTTTCCTAAACAATATCAATAAGTGAGGTGGTAATAGATATTGTTTAAAAAGTTGTTCTCCAATGATACACCTAGAAATACAACTGTAACACGGTAAAAAATAAAATCACAGACCACTCATAGAAAAAGTCATGGACTACCCAAGTCTAGGTCTTCATTCTCATGAAATTATCAACAATGGTTCCCCTTCTAGAAGTATAAGGAAACATGATGTCAATGTAATTTAGGCACAAAACCCACATTTTATTCCTTATATTCTGTATATGATAGATGATGAGTTGTTTATATATTTTATTATATATAAAAATCATAATACTCTTTCTCATAATGTAGTTTCACCAATATATCATTGAATGTACCATGACTGCCAGCTCTAAATATATGGTTAGGTAGTTATCCTCATGTGGTCTTCATTACATAGACCCATAAGAGACCACCATCCCATCCAACATAAGAAATACACATTGAAAAATATCTCACACATTATAATATAACAAATAATACTTAACATTCTCAGGTAAGATCAAGAATAGAATATATTTAAATCACGTTTTTAGATCATATAAGGATAACTCACCAGTATAAAACCACTAAAAACATATAAATTTCTTAATCAATCCCATTAATGGAGTTTACAAGTTAGATAAATCATGAATAAACTAGTGATAGTAGTTGAAAAACCCACAGAAGATATGAATATCAATTATTTTCATGGATATATACCAATAAATCACTATATCCACCCTCTCTATGTCCATGAATATCCCAACCTCTAATACAACATGTCTTAAAAAGGGAACTCAATCTAGATCAAATTTGGACATCAATAGATTGACATGAAACATTTTTCCTCAAAGAATGATATGAACTATCTTCAAATTTAGAACATTTTCATCCACTATCATAAAGTAAAACAAAATTACATTGATGAACACAATGTATAATAAGTTCATGTATGGATCAAACACCATATTATTTAAATCCAAAAAAACTGAAATAGAGTTTCTCAAGTCGAATGATTGAAAATGGTACTCATAAAGATTATACCTAATCTAAATGAATATATTAGGAAAATCATATGGTCACAGATTGAGCTAGTGTTAGCTCAACCATAAATCATTTATAGAAAAAACTATGTCACCCATAATATCGTTGATTAAATGATTAATGTGATGGATTTGATATCATATATTAACCATGATTAGGTTATGGTTCAGATACTGAAAACATAATATTATGGTTCTACCAAACTTATTAGATACTAGAGGGCCCCGAGGGGTTTTGTTCGGAAGTAGAATAATATTTAAATCAAAATCCTCTAGCTAGAATTTAAATTCTCTAAGCTGTATAAGTTCCATCCTATATGGGGATGCAAATGGTTTTTTTTTCAAGAACGATATTGACCATATAGTTGGTATCATAGTCTAATGGTAATCATTATAAGTACACAGGGAAGATATCTTAGTACTCATAGAAAATGGGAGGGTAAACAAGTAGGAAAACCACCCCTCAATTAGAAAGAGGCTTGAAAAAATGGGCCATGATCCCACATAATTGGTGAGAATCAATTGTGGAATGACCTGCTCACAAGTACCTCTAAAAAAATATTCAAAACTATTTCCCATAGGATAAGTGGAGGACATTCATCAGTGATAGAAATAAATTTTATCCAGATAAAAATTAGTCCAATCCAACTTAATTATCACACTAGAACATCCCATATCCAACATAAAGAAGTCCCAAAGGAATCAAGAACTTCCAATTACTTAGAAAAAATCTATGGACATGATAATTCTTTATGATTTCATGAATAACTATTCATTAACCAATTAAAAACCATAAAGGATATCTACAAACAAGCCAAAAATTCAAATTAAATGCTTAACTAAGAATGCATGTGATGATCCTATATCTAAAACTAAAAAGAATCAATCAAATAAACTAAATATTTATCTCACAGGATAAATGTTCATACCACTTAAACCATTATAGTAAGAACTAACACATTTAAATAAATAGTACCATGGACTAATACTCCCATATTGATGTTGGGAGTCACAATCCCCTTATATACATAACACAAATATGAAAATCCACTATAATGGCCTTAAAAATAGTGGAAAACCAACTACCCACCCAAAAAGGCATATTATTCCAAGCCATAGAGTCTTGATCTTTTATCAATACTCTACTACTGGGAATATATTGTTCAACCAAGACAAATTAAAATATGTGTACCATTATTCTACATTAATAATAAAATAAAGGAATCCAATTGAACTTTCATTTGTTATTCCTTGAAATCTAAACTACAAGAACTGGATCTCACTACTCCATCATGGGGGAAGGAATGATTCCTCACATTAATGGGAATGGCTATCACTTACCTATAATGACTCATCTAGCCATCCTTTTTTACCCTAAATGAGTCACTACCACTTTATCCAATAAGGGAAAAATCCATAGTTCCATGTAATTGAATAATGATCCTATCAATGATTTGGACATGGTTTAAAATATCTGAAAAGAAGTAAATCAAAACAGATTTACCTACACTATTTTAACATAATTGAGGTCGTCAAAATATTTTTTGGACCTGTTGATCTTCTCACCAACCAATATGGGAAAAAAATACTGAATTTATGAGAAACTATAGGAGTATTCCATGATAATTATATCCCCCTATATTAACTATATATTATCTTTGGACAATTCCTACAAAAAGGTATCCAAAAATAAATGACTGATCAAGTGAGTTGGGAAGTCATACAAGGTGAACATAACATTGTTTTCAACATGTATGAGGACATCCCACACCAGAGGTGCTACACATCACAGCAAATAAACTATAAGCTTCACCCTATTTAACATAGGTTTTCTAAATGGTCATGGATAATATACATTGAATCCTTCCATATATTGGGGCCCTACGATCCACCCACTCTTGAGAAACAAAAGTGGATAATATCAGTGAAACTCATGGGTAAGGATTGACAAGGATGGTGCAATATGAGGACCCACTCAATTAGCTATACTACATGCATACTAAAATTATATATTTGATCATCAATAGTTGGACATTGAAATATAATAGGATTTGGACCGCCATTTTGTAGGGAATGCTCATTGTCTGCCACTTGGAATGTGACCCCAGCTCTCTAAGGTTGTATAAAAACTATATAACCCATGAAAAGGTTCTCATAAAACCAAGAACTCTTAAGACCTATCTAACAATAATTTTTTTATGTAATTTTTTATATGTTTCCACAATTTTGTTTTCTTTTTTTTCGAAAAATAATTCACAATTTTTAAAGATTTAGATTTATAATGTTTGGTTAGATGTTGTTTCAATCAAAGGGTATGAGTAAAACCACATAATATGTTTCATAAAACATATTATTTAACCAAAACGTTCAATTAATATTACATATATATATATTCCCCTATATCAACATATCATCAATGGAATTGGATATGTAAAATGACAATAGATCCTTATATGGGAAAATAAAAAATATGATATTGTTGACACTTTAAATGGTACACCCCATTTCATCAATTGGAAGATAAATATATGTATATGTATATGATTCGATCATAGTCAAATAACCAAAAATTATATTTAGACTCTGCGTACCTATAAGAATTATTAAACACACACACACACACACACACACACTCTCTCTCTCTCTCTCTCTGTATAATATGAAGAGAATATATTACAATAATCAATGATTCTGAAAACCAAGGGTAATACCAAAGTTTTAAATAAATTTATTGTAAGATAGAAGGAAATAAAAATAATACCTTCCATTTAGACTTGATTTTTTTCCAATACATTGATTAACTAATCCACTGTATGATTACATTACCAATCCCTAACACACCATATTCTCATTTTTCCCTCTCCCAAATTTATAACAAATGAAAATGTTCTCTAATATGGTTTTGTAATGTGTCACCACCACAAACCACAAATTGGTGATTGGATTGGTGGTCTCTTTTAACCTCAAACACACTTACCAATACTCCATTGTCTATTTAATATTGGTGAGAGTTTGATAAGTTACCATATGAGATTATACCCTCTTGTCATAGATTCATAATAATTTGGAAATAATGGAAACAACTTATATCACATAACTAATGGAAACATAAAGACATAAATGGTGAAATAAAGCTAAATAATGAAATATCCAAAAATAATGCTACATTAGTAAAGATTCATATATTAAAAAACTATATAAAATATGTATAAAAAGAAAGGTAAATGTAAAACCCAAAACATTTATGACTCCCAAAAGTGGATCAAGATGTTGAATGGTTCCCAACTCCCATGCTTTAACCTATACTAGGAATCAATCATATGTAAGTAGGAGATTTAGCTTATAAGAACCAACAGTAATGAAGTATACATGGGTTCCAAATGATGGACTTGAGTAAGGTGTGAGTACGACTTAGTAGGCCCCCACAAAAAACATCACTACAAAAATCTAGCATGTAAAAACACACATTAATATGTTATAAATATAAAAAAAGTTAAATTTTAAATTTATAAAAATATATAAATAAGAAAACCCATTTTCAGTCCATAGGTCCAACACCTTGATCGGACATCTCTACTTTTTCCAGTGTTGTGGTGTCTCTAAGCACATCATGTGGATTGGTACAATAAATATAAAAAACCTTGTTTTTTTATGTATACAAATTGGTATCCCAAAACACTTCTTGTAGTGTTATTTATAAAAAGAATAGTAACAAGAAACAGCCAATCATGTATTTTATTATCCAACATATAGTATGATAGACCATACCATAAAGTGTTTTCTCATCAAATACATACACCATAATTTTCATTCCCCTTAATTACTAATTTATAAACTCAAAAAATAAAAGGAATCAACCCATAATCATTACATTATAAAAATACAATTTCAAAACACTAGTCATCAATAGAATTTTATCATTTTAATTGCACAAACCAAATACAATTCTAATTCTAATTTCTATTTTTTGTTCCTCATATTCAATAACACAATTTAAATTTCTAGTCATCATTTCTAACAAAAAAATTCAAAATACCAATTCTATATAGAATTTGAATTTATAATTTCTATACCCACTAATAATATGGTTTTATCAAGGAAATGTAATCTCATAAAATAACGGTTACATTATCCAATACCAATATAATAAAAGTAATTATTATGTAATAACATGTTATTAAGAAATGAATTAATGTTTTAGGTCATACATTGAATGTTGACATGACCCATGATGTTATTACTTATAATTAAGAATGAAATTTTGAGAAATTAAAGGAACACCTCCCATTAGCTATTAGATTTTCACTGGTTTAGTATTAGATTATGATTCAAGATGAAATAATAAAAACCTAGAAAGAAGAAAAAATCCTATAAAATAGGGTACATTAGACTTAAATAATGATAACTTATATGTTATAGAAATAAAATAAGAATGGATGAAGTGATATTCTTATACGTAAATTGCGTATTTAGTTTCCTCAAATGGAAGGATAATTATATTGAAAAACATGGGATATCATCCATGTTGATGAGGATAGATTACAAGAGCCCACATATGATCCATTGTAAAATTCAAGATGAGGAAAATTGGGTTATTTTATTGGTAAAAAGAGGAAAAGTAAATAAATTTACCACCTAAAAAATTTTCCAAGTCCCACAGGCTTGTTGGGTTGTTTATCGTGGCTCTGAAAGCCTATAGAATAACAAATATAATTCTTGTGTAACTTCATAACTATGTTTATATGCTCTAGCCTCCATATAAGCCTCCCAAATGCATCTTATACTCATCAAAAACATGTATAAAATTATTTAATGAAATAATAGTGGGGTTTTTACACAATATAAAGGGTATCCATACCTCAATAAAGTAGGGAGTTCTTGAACATATTACCGAAATCATGTTAGGTTAAAATTATTCCAGTTATAAAACACTATTTTAACTTATCAAATTCTCCCACAAAGTAGTAACACTACTGAAACCTCTACCCCATCTTTGTTAGTTCTATCTTGGGAGATTCCAACCATAATAATTATTAAATTAATCTTTTATTATATAAATTATATGAAGATATATCTATTAATAATGTTATAGGGATACTCCTATGATACCAATATATTGAACTACTCAGGGTTTACAAATATTCTTGTCACTAATATAACTTTCCCTAATAGGTTATCCTTGATGATCCTAGAGATACACTTCATTTTGAATAATTAAATATGATCTTCAATTACTAAGTATATATTGACCTTGTCCTTGATAACACATTAGTTAAAGATTTATAACATACATTCACTAAAATAGAAAATAAGTATCTAGAGGTATAGTTTTTTTAAAAAATTAAACACCAAAATACATGTTATTAATTATAAAAAAACATCATTACTTGAAACACCACATAGTTATCCAATATGTCATAAATCATCTAAAACTGATTAGAATAACCTAGGTAAAAAACATAAGTAAAAGGGTGACATAGAAATCACAATAAGGGAATAATTGTGGAAAAAGAATAAAATGAAACTCAATAGGCATAATATAATATCATATATAGAATGATCATGAGCATGGAAAAAGGCATAATCAAATGAAATAAAAATATCATTAAATCACATGAATGTGATAACATAATTAAGCATGGAATCATAAGAATAAATCAAGGGTAACCATTAATAAAACATAATATAATCTAAAAACCACAGTAAACTTTGTATTATTCATATAACCACCATTATAACACACCATTCGTTGGTAAATCACTCATGCACTATACATAGTGTGTAAAAGGCTAACCATCCATGAACCATGCATGACATCTCATGAGACATTAACATTAACCAATTCATTGGCGGGATATAAAATAAAGAAAACATTATATATAAGGCCAACACTAATAATATTATGAAAAATAATATGTTTAAAAAAAGGAAAAAAATAAGTCATGAAAAAATCATAAGCATATGAAACCCATGAGAGGAAAGTGGATTTCAAAACCTTTTATCAAGGCATAACCAAAGGTTATATCATAAGGATTACCAAGATAATAAGGAATTAAATAATTTTGTTCATTCAAAATTTCAAAAGTAACATATTTAATTAAAATGGAGTTCCAGTTTATAAACATTATAATAATGATCCATTAATTAAAAAACAATAGCGAACCACTCTGGTAAAAAATTATTAAATTTGTTATGGATTTTTTAAATAAGGGAAAATATAATATTACTTTAAACAATAATTGCACCAATAGGTTTCTCTATTAAATAATGTGGTTGTGTATAATCTATTTATGTTTTAATAAAATTTGATACTGGTGATTATTGACATGAGAACAAGAATAATAAATTTTCCTTAAACCAAGTTTACATAAAAGTTCCTATTTTTAGGGGAACTAAAAATGTTCAAAATTCAAATAATGAAAATTATATTTACAAAATTATTCATTTGAGGGAAAAGTAAAAAAAAATATAATATGTAAATGAGATTAATATGGAATAATAAGGTAGAAAAAGGAAGAGAATTCATAACTCGAAAGTCACAAATGATGTCCGAAAGATCCCTTTTTTGGTTTTAAAACACAGTTATTGAAATAAATCATCATTAAATAAAATAATTATATGATATGTGAAATATGATTATAATATGACTTAACAATTAATTATTATTCCAATTGGAAAAGAGAACATTTGTTGGAAGGGATATTTTGGACAAGGTGGGGCAACAACCATTTAAATGGATGGAAAAAACTTCTAGGATAGTGGCTTTATAAAAAAGTATTCGAACTCACAAATAAGGATGAAATGAATCAAAAAAGCAATGTACCATTATAAAATAGGTTATATATATTGAAATGAAATATCAAATTCATTAAAAAACAATATAACTCATGAATTCTGATTGAGATACGAAAGACCCTTATGATAATTGTAATTTTTGAATAATGATTCATTAAAATCATAAAAATAATATGGATCCTTAAATACCAGGAATTAATTAATGTATAATTCCAAAAAAAAATATTGGACTATATATTAACCACAGAAAAATGAAATTGGTTTAGAATATTAAAACATGTCATAATAAAGAGAAATTAAAAAAAACCCCTACCTATATCCAAAAGAAATCAATAAAATCACATAACATAATAAATAATTTATTTGAGATCATTATATATATATATATAAAATAACACTATTCACACATATATAATTTTATTTAGTTTATTCATTTTACTTTGTTATAAAATTTTAATATAGTTTTTGTTTACATCACTTTCCAAGGTAGTTAGGCTAATTTCATTATATCAAATTGAATAACATATTCAATGTCAAATGTTTTTAAAAATAAAATGATGATAAACTGAAATTTTTGGAATATTTCCATTATAATTCCATTATAAAAATACTTATACTATTTCATATCATAACAAAAAACAATTATATATTAATAAAGGTTCTATTATAAATCAATTTAGGGTTGTTAAAATTTCTATAACTATTTATTATTTTTGTTAATTATAGATCATCGTATATCATCATTATGGAATATTATTTTTTTTGAAAAATATGATATTTTTTATTTAAATAACATTTTTATACCTACTATTCATGATTGTGATAAAATATTGAACACGTCTTTTAGGGATGCGGTAGTCTGCAGACACATGTGATGAAAATTTCATTTTCTTTGATGATTTTTATGTAAATAATAAAATGTATATTCCATTAGTATAATAATTAATCAAAATATAATAATCTATAGTGTTATCAAAACTTCATCGATATTGGGGACTATAGGGGATTAGAAGAATAAAATAACATATAGATGTTGGTGTAAGAGTGTTACCTTTCCCCCAGATGTTCTTATTTGGGATTCTCATTAAAACTATTATTCTAGGTCCTTTAGTGAGTAAAAAAGTTTTTAATGAAAACTTTTGGTTTTTGGGAGGGACATTTTTAGATTTTTGGGTGAAATAAAGATTTGAACTGGATTAAAATAATGATAGGAGGAGGTATCACTTAATAAATTAATCAAATGTAACATTGGTAAAAACCAATTATTTATAAATGTAACGTCCCCAACCCAGGTGCCACTAAACTGATGCCTAGAGCTAGGACACCACATGACCTCAGGCATGACTCCACGTATTCTAGAGGTTTTTTACTAGAAACGAGGGTCTAAATTAGTCATGCGGTGAGACTATTCCATCTTTATCAGAGTAAGACACACTAGATCAAAATATAAATAGAATAAACAATAACAAAATCCATGATCATGCATATCCAAACATCTCCGAAACTGGGTACAAAAAACAATGAATAATAAATATGTCATGTCATTCTACAATTCCATGTGAACCAAATGCAAAATAATAGTAACATCAGATTCCACAAAACAATCTTTACTCGAGGGTGGGTACCTCATCCATTCATGTCTCATGTCCAGCCCAACTCCCTAGCATAGGGACCCTGCCCTTGTACTGACCTACAAGCATGAAATATGCTCTAGTTCCCAATGAAGGCCCGGGGAGTGTGTGAGAACAACTCAGTAGGCCACAACCAATAGTTTCTAAAAAATATTCAGTTAAATATATAGTGAATGATGTATAAATAAATAGAATTTAAAGGAAAAATAGTTCAGGGGAACTCGTTAACCTTTCCCAAATTTTCTATTACTATTAGTATTGTTATGGATTGTTCATTATGTACATCATATCATCATTTAGATCATTATTAATATGTAACCCATGCGTCAGACATTTACCTTATTCACATAATATTCATGGAATTTATCATTCTGCATAAGTGAAAAGGTTATATGCCTATCTCACTAGGGATGATCACATCATGTAATCGCCACATTTACCTTGGATCCCCAGCCTAGGTATTTTCATTGAACACAACCAATGAGGGAATAGTGCATCAGTTCGACTCCCCAACCTATGCATTCCTTGATAGGTTAGAGAATAATTCCAACCCTACCCATGGGAGGAGAATAAATCCTTAATACCACCACTAAGACATGTGATCTATTTTATTTATCTATTAACCACACACAAACCATAATACAACCAATAAATATAACAATCATGGTTCACAATAATCAACTTGACATTCAATGTCCTTTAATAGCCTGTTCGCAATTTCATTTCACACTACACAATCTATTTTCCAAATTATTTTCCTCAAGTATTGCAAAATTAACCATATTAATCAATTCAATAGCTATTACCAACCCCATATGTCAACATTTCACATACACCCACCCTTTTAGGGGTTTCAAAATAATTTATTTTCCACAAGGCATAATCCCTAATTAACTAGTTTAACCCATTGTTGTTACCATTCCAAATATTCCATCAATCAACTAATAATAATATTCACATTATAATAATTAATTTTCACTCTATTTCAACATTTCAACATGATCATCAAGGATCTACTTCATCACAAGGAAACCTTTATCATACATAGCTAACATTTATGTCTAGAAAGTACCAGTGCACCCCATGGGTGGCACTACAAAGGTCATGTCATCCTCCATGTGTCCCATGGATACCATGAGGGTTTCTCTGCAACATCTATACATCCATTACACTAAAACTCATTAATGTTTTAAAATAATACCAATGGTTAACCAGGAAATAAACCTAATCATACACAAATCTCAAAAGATCGTATGAGATATAAATTACCGGCTACCTACCATGGATCCATTGGCGAACAAATCCCAAATCAAGTCCTTGTATCCCAATAAAACACAAAATTATAGTCTCAAAAAATAACTCATTAGAAAAATATGGGTTTAGAGCTTCATAAGGAGATAATGAAGACATGTGAACCCTAAATCAAAAAGAGATGCAAGGGGGATTAGCCGTACCCAAATATTCAATTCGCAACTAACAACACTTAAAATGACCTATTGATGGGGTAAAATCACACTTGGATGCTCCTGGGAGATTTTTTTCATAACTATGGATGAATGTTTGAATAAAGGACGAAATCTTGTGATTTGTTTTAAATTACCATTATTGAATTTTTGTAAATTTATTATCTTTACTTGGTTATATGGTTTACCCACCCAATTTTCCAAACTGTGCGCAAACTATGTGAGAGCCACTATCCCAAAATCCCCCTTTTGAATGGTTTCTTATAAATTCCACATAGTATTCTTAAACATGTGATAATAGTTCTAAATCATCTAACCAAGGCTGCATGGTTACCTGGGATGGTCCTAACAAGTAGATGTAACCGTGCGAAAACAATGCAACATGTCCAAAACTCTGTTTTCCTCCATTTCAAGTCCCAAACCCACAGAACACCCCCGATCCTTCTAGTGATATTTGGGAAAAACTTATTTAACTAATATAAATGAATAAAAATAAATAATATACAAAAACATATCTTAATAATTATATGAGATATTACAACCTTCAAGCGTTAAGACGACTTGTCCTCGAGCTGTTATTCCAAAGCATCATTGAGTTTCTTAAGAAAAGTTAACAGACCACTAGACTGACATATATTACTCTTATTCCCAAGTTTCTTCTAGGTTTTTTCCATGATTCTTTAAAATACAAACCAAAGTTACAACTTTGACCCGTAAAACCTTTTCACTATGATCCATAATACAAACTAGATGCTCCTCAAAGGACGCATACAACTTAAGCTCAACATAATCAACATTTATCACATGTGATAAATCAAGATGATACTTACGATGTTTTGAATCATGAAAAACATAATTCATACCACTATACCACTATGTCACATCTAATCAGTAGGCCATAGGTCTAATCCTATATACAATATTGAATGGACCCAATACCTAGGTGCTAACATTTCCTATCTCCGAATAACCACACTATCCCCCACCAAAAACTCAAGAGGTCTATGATGTTGATCCACATTTGAAGTATACCTAATCAGAGCAGGCATATAGAACTTATTGAATGAACAAAATTTCCCCAATGTATCCTAGATGAGACATAGTCTTAATAGCTCATATTACACTCCCTCTAACCAACACAATATAGATATATATGGTATCCCATAAAGTTCCTAAAAAAGGTTCCATCAGAATCATATAATGGAAACATTTATTGTCAGAAAATTCAATGTGTGATAAGTGATTTTCCTGTTAACTGCCAAAATCTAGGACATAAGCTCTTAACATGTCCCCCAATACATGAATTGTACACATAGACTACCAATATGTTTGCTGGTGATAAGCTTTAATGAACAAAACATGGGTATGAATCACCTTTTGTAATCCCGACTAGAAGCACAATGTGAAATGCATATCCTAATCTGAAACGATTGTTCTCGACACACCATGAAATCACACTAATTCTTCGAACATACACCTCCCCTAAATGATCAATGGTCTATGTCACTTGAATTGGCAACAAAATGAGCCACTTTAGTCAACTGATCCACAACAACCCAGATTACGTCATTCTTCCAAGGAATCCTCAAAAGTCCCACAATAAATTCCATAGTTTCATCAGTGAACTCCAATTCCGCAATGGGAAATGACCATAGAAAACAACCTAGATGATGATACTTGTCCTTCAACTATTGACAGGTAAGTCATCAGGCCATGAAACCTGTGACCTCTTTCTTCATCCTCGGCCACCAATACTGCATACGAAGATCATAATATAGATAGTCAACCATGTGTGTACTTCCCACCTCAACCCATGGAACACACACATAAAATATTCCAACCAAAACACTAGTACTACCACACTCCCATTAATAGGATGATTCCATTACCATCTAACGCCCAACTAAAAGGTGTATCCCCACCATTAACACTTTCCCTCATAGAAAAACACTCTAAAACCTCTATCTCGACTTCATTAACCTTGATCAAAAGAACAAACTAAATATATAGATATTCAAGGGCCATTTGTATATGCCCGTATTGCACCTTGTGGTGCATCTCCATACACAAATCCTTGATTTTCCATTCAGAGTTGGATTCTTTAACCACCTGATTTTGAGACTTCCATGTTAGAGCATTCAAAACAATATTCCATCATCCCAGTGTGTAAAACAACTCAAAATCAAAAAATTACCGGTAATCTACCCACCTTCATTACTGAATATTTAAACCCCTCTGATAGAATACATACTTTAATCTCTTATGATAATAAGAGACTATGAATTTTCTCCCCACTAGTAGTTCCTAAAATAAATTAATGCATAAACTATAACAGAAAGCACAAAATCATGAGTGAGGTAGTATTTTTCATGTGGTATCTACTGTCTTGACCCATAAGCTACAAATTTATCATCCTTCATTAACACTTCCGCATGTCCAACACCAGACACATCACATAACAAGGTGTACTTCTTATTAGATTCTAGTAACATTAAAATCTATGTGGTAGTCAACCACATCCTCAATTACTAAAATGCAATTTTTCACGCCTCTAACAACTCAAATTTAACTCCCTTATTTGTTAATATTGAGATTGGTGCTTCAAAAGGTAAAAATACCTAATGATCCCTTGTTAATAACAGTCCAAACCCAGAAAACTCCGAACATCAGAAACACTCTTGGTCGACTCCCAGGACACTACCGTATGCACCTTTTTCAGATCCACTAGCACAAATATCTTAGAAATTATGTGTCCCAATAAATGCACTTTATCAATCTAGACTTGGAATTTTTATAGCTTGGTGTAAATCCTATGATCTCTTAGTGAACTCAAGAATATATCAAGATGTTGGGCATGATAGTAAAGAGTGCATGAATACACCAAGATGTAATCAAAAAAGACAACCATGAACTGATCTAGATAGGGGGGAATATCTATTTCATTAGCACTGTAAAAATTTCTGGTGCATTGGTAAACCCAAATTGCATCACCAAAAAATCATACAACATGTACCTAATTTGGAAAGTATTCTATGGTACGTCAGAAGGTTTCTCCCTCAACTAATGGTATCCCAATCACAAATAAATCATGAAGAACCCTTTGGCACCCCTTAATTGGTCAATCAAGCCATCAATTTTGGGAAGTGGGTATCCGTTCTTAACCGTCTTCTATTCAAATTCCTGTAATCAACACACAAACACAATGACCCATCAGTGTTCTTAGAAAATAAAACGGGTGATTCCCATTGTAAAGTACAAGGTGGAACGAATCCCTTATTCTATAAATCTTCCACCTATTCCAAATGATCATAGATTTATATTGGAACATTTTGATATGGTGGAATGGAAACCAGTTATTCCCCTAGAAGAAAATCTATCATAAACACCATATCTCTATCAGTTAGTAGCCAGAGAAGTCATGAGGATGCACATCCTAGAACCAGTCCATCGTAGATGAAAGATATATGGCTCCAATTCCCCATTATCAAGAACAAGTCAAGCCACATAGGATGTGAGCTCTCCAAACTACTAAACAATGGCCCTACATAGCGTTCTCCAACATCCCACTCACCACGAAGAACATATGTTCCTCCATTGGTAGATGTAAACTCTACCCAACATCAATAACAATTGATATGGGTATGATACTCCATTATCCAATCCATACCCACGATCTGGTCAAAATTTGAAATATCATGAACAAACAGACACTATATTAAATGATATCCACCAATAATTAATAAAAAATCATTTTAATACCTTATATTCTCAAATAGTACCCCTAATGGAGTATCATATGGCATAACACCATGCTCACCTTCCACACTTATTCCCACTACTACTACAATCTATGACGAAAGAAAAGAATGTGTGGAACCTATGTTTAATAGAGCATTATGATGTTTGGAATATACAATAATCATACCTCAAATGGAAGAATATCAAGCCACACTTCCTCAAGGTGTATACAAAACAATGGGTAGATGGACAGTCCCTCTACCATGGGATCCATCATGAGTACCTTGCGCTGCACCGCCCTGCTGGTAGGAATAGTATCTACCCATAGTTCGACCTCTAGCACCCCTACTAGTATAGCATGTGGAGCTCCAAATTCCTTCTTGATATACAGGAATAGTTCCTTTATCAACACTTTACCTTGATCTTTTTCCTCCAATAATATTTTCATATCGTGGGTTCCTACAAAACCTCCCACGTGGCCCATTTTTCCACATTCTGAACTCTTAGTAGGTGGTCAGGAACACTGAATTCACATGTGTCCTATCCTACAACACTAATAGCAGTAAACCAGGTCACTAACCTGAGATACTGGTTTCTTTTTCAGGCCATGTTGTCCACCACTATCCTGGTAGAAATTCTCAAAACACCGCTTCCATCTACCAGAAGTCACACCACCAGTTCCCCCCACCAAGACTGCAGGTCTACTTTCAGAGCCCTCATTGAAGTTTCCTTCTGAAACGAGGGCCTGATCCATCACCATAGAAAACCTATTCAGCCAAAATATATTAATCTTGTACATGATTTAATGTTAATTTCTATCCTAAAACTGCCTCCATATAAGCCTCATCTCCCACGAAAAAAGTGAAAAAACATTCCAAGTCCATGAACCTGCCTCCATACTCAATTATTGACATCATCCCCTACGTCAAAGTAATAAACACCCCATCCTTCTCATACTATAAGGGTTCTATGTAGTAATGTCCCCAAATTTTTTTTTGAATATTCTTCAACATATTTCCCTTTACTTGTACAATATTAGAAAAGATATCCCACCAAAAATTTTCCTGACCCCGTAACATATAGGCTGGAAATTTAACGTTCCTCTTATAAGAAGTCTCCAGATTCTCTAAAATTGTATAGATAGACTCTATCCAAAATTTAGCTACCTCTAGTCTACCCTCACTGGTAATGGTCAGAGGGTACGACAACTGAGACTTTATAGTCAATTCAAACATACTCGGTGTAACCCAACCTGGGTCCCATTTTCTCATCTGCCTAAAAAAAGAAAAGTTCTCATAGTACTACTCTTCCATGTCATCCTGAACCTCTGGTACTAAATTCTCTACTACTAGGGAATAATTCTATGTAATATGCTCTTGTCCCCCAACTGGAACATGCCTTCATGGTGGTATTTCTCTACAATTCCAAACATGAAATTTTAGAGGAAAAACATGAAATGTCCATGAGGCATAAGAAAAGGCTCAACACTAGAAATATACAAATAATTTTGTATAAACATACCATTGTGATTTATTATATTTGGAGAAATACCCTCAACTATCCATCCCAATGCCATTGTTAACATGGGTTAACTAACTCTCGTGGTTACAAGAACATCCTTTACACCTTTATAAAATGATTTCCATATCCTAATTTACTCCCACAACATTTTAATTCACGTACCATTATTTATAAAAAATAATTATTTATTTATTACATAGAATTATCATTTCCCTATTTACCCATTTATATTATACCATTATAAAAAATATAACTATTTTCAAGAAAATAAAATGCATTCAACCCATTTTGTCCCTTACATCCATCCCATGTGTGTGTGTGCTTACTATGATGCATGTCACTAATATACATAGGTTCCTAGAATTATGCATTAATGCACAACCTTATAACACTATTTCCATGAGAAAAATATCATAACTATGTCACATCAAATCACATGTCTATCAATAAATGGTGAAATATTATCAATTGTAATAACACACAACAAGAACAAAAATTCCCAACCAGGGTGACTTGGGTACCTCTCATACTTGGGTTTGATACTCCCACAAATAATCTCACTACCATGGCCCGAAACTACCCCAATTTCTTATCTAGAATCCAAAAATTGTGAGTAAGAGAAAAGAGAACCTCTAATACCACTTTGTAATGTCCCCGACCTGGGTTCCACTAAACTGGTGCCCCGAGTCCAGTTACCACATGACCTCAAGCATGCCTCCCCATACGCAAGAGGTTTCCCACTTACAGTGATGTTATAGATTAGTCATGTGGGGAGAATATACACTATTTATTATATTAAGACACATCAAATCACAATATACAAATTCAAAATAATAAGAAAAAAATAAGATCATGCATAGAGAAACATCTCCCAATCTGCATACAAACTTCATGAAAGAGTAAATATAACATGTCATGCTACAATGGAATGTGAAAAAACAAAAAACAATGACACCAGCAGAATCCCCAAAACTATCCTAACACAATGTCAGGATCCTCATCCATGGATGTCTGATGTCAAACTAAACACTTTTGCATAGGACCCTTACCCGTGTCCTGAACTACAAGCATGTAATCAACTTGGGTTCCCAACGGAGTCCCTAGCAGGGTGTGTGTACAACTCAGTAGGCCATCACTAACAGTGTCTACAAAATATCCAGTTTATGAAAAAGTGCATGAAAGTATAAATAAATTGAAAGTAAAGGAAAATAGTTTAGGGGCCACTCATTAACACTTTTCTACTTTTCTATTACTGTTATTATTACAATTCCCTGTTCATTATGTACATCATCTCATCAGTTATTTCTCCACTAACATGCAATACATGAGTCATACATAGACCTAATTCACATAATATTCACGGAATTAATGATTATAAATATGAAAGAAAGTTATGTCCTTATATAACTAGGGATGAATACATCATGTAATCACCACATGTACCTTGGATCCTCATTTGAAGTATTTTCATTGAATATAACCATTGGGTACATAAATCATTAGTCTGACTCCCCAACCTATGCATTCTTGGGTAGGTTAGCACATCACTATAACCCTACGTGTGGGAGGAGCACCATTATTTAATACCACCACTAATCCATGTCCACATTCTTTTTTGTACATTCAAAACACACAAACCATACCAAAACCAATAGAACCAATACATATAACAATCATGGCTCCCAACAATCAAGATGATATTCTATGTCTTTCCATAGAATGTTCACAATTCTATTTCACACAACAAAACCCATTAACCTAATTATCTTACCAATGTCACACCCAATTAACTATATTAATCAATTCACAAGCCATTACAAACCCCATGTGTCAACATTTCACATACACCCATCCTCTTATGGTTTTCAACATAATTTACTTGACACAAGGCACAATCACCATTTAACTAATTTTATACATTTTTATTAAAGAACCAGAAAATACCTTAAGCCACTAATAAGCAAATCAAAATTCCAATTAATCATTTTCACTACCATTAAACATTTCAACATGCTAATATATGCTCTATATGGTCACATGGAAACCTTTCTCATACATAGATATCTTCTAAATATAGAAAGTATTGGTGCACCCCATAGAAATATATATAAAGGTGATTTCAATCTCCATGTGTCCCATGGGGACCAAGAGGGTCTCAATTCGTCATTTAGATATACATTGCACTAAAAATAATGAAATGGTAAAAATAAAAATGGGGGAAAACCATGAAATAAACCCAAGCATGAAAAAAACTCAAATGAAACTATGTGATATAACATGTAGAACACCCACCTTGGATATGTTTGTGGATACACCCCTAATAGAGGCCTTGGATCCCAATCAAACACCTCTTTAAAGTATCAACCAATTTCTCATCGGAAAATTTGGGGTTTAGAGATTCAATAGTATATATGAAAGATATTTTATCCCTAAACCAAGAAGAGAAGTTATAGGGGGATTACCCTTACCCAGATATTCTATTCCCAACCGACAGCACTCCAAACGGCTTGGAGATGAGGTAGAATCAACCTTGGAAGCTATTGGGAGATTATATTCATCACTAGGGGTTCAAGTGGGTAGAATAGAAAAAATAACGTGTTGGGGTTTAAAACCCAATAATGGCATTTTTGAAATTTTCTCATCTTTATTGGGCTTCATAGTTTACCTGTACCATATGCCAAACTGTGTGCAAATAGTGCAAGAGACATTATCCAGAAATAACCATTTCAAGTGGTTTTTGGGGAATTTTTCATTAGTTCCTTAACCATGTGAAAATTGTGTGCAAGCCTCTGTCCATGGCTTCATGGTTACATGGGATGATCCGACTTGTTTTTAATAACCATGTAAAAACATGCAACATGACAAAAACTCATTTTTTTCATCCACTTTTGTGTCCCAAACCCCCAAAACACCCCTGATCCTTATCATGAGCTTTGGGAAAAACTTATTTAACTAAATATTTGACTTAAACTAAAACATAATAAAAAACATACCTTAAGAAATATCCTAGATCTTGCACTAAATGATATCACTCCATTATTCATGTAAAAAAGGATAAAAATTAAAAATAATAGTGTGGTATAAGAATAAATCCAATATCCCTTCATCCATTCAATATTATACATTTTTACGCAAGTTCCGGCCATTAGAATAAGGTTTAAACAATTTTTACTCTAATTTTCCCCCACACTTGTTTTTCATCTTTCACCCTTCAAAACTAATTTTAAGGGATAATATTAAAACTAAAATTATGTTATAATTATAACACTCTAAATTAATATAATGTAATAATTTTCTAAACTAAAATTTCCATAAATATTAGATTTTAATTTTAGTTTTAATATATACAACACGTAAAAAACAATTTTTAGAAAAGAGTGTATTTTATGTTGAATTTTTTTAAGGGATAAAAATATCAATGATATTAATTCAATTAGCATTAAAAAATTTAATTTAATTAAATAAATATTTATCTAATATTAAAATATTTTGAAAACTAATTCAACCATGTAAAAATTTTATTAAAAGAAACAACTGAAATACATTTTCATTAAAACATTTAAAAAAATTTCTATGATTTTAAGAATGGGTTTTATATATCTAAATATTATTTTAAAATAAATAATTTAAAATTTTAAAATATATTTTTAATAGCCAATTTTATTTTTAAAAAATTCATTATATTATAGTATAATAATTTCATAAAAGTTATATTATTAGTAAAATCGTTATTTTTCAAATTTCACTTAAAATATATTACTTTAGAAAAATATAAAAAATCAATACAAAGCTCATTTTAAGATTATTAATAGGAAATCGAAGTATTTTTATTATCTTATCTTATATACGTGTTAAAAATTAATTTTAAAATAATTATTGTATAACTTATTAAAGTAAATTTCGAAAAATGTAACTCATTTACTAAAATATTAAAATTAAGTTTCTAATTTAAAAACTATATTTTTAAAATTATGATGTCACTTATAAAATAAAATTTTTCATAGAAAAAAGGTTTTTAAATTTCTAATTCATACTCATAGACAAATAATTTCATAAAATTCATGTTATTTATTAAAATTGTATTTTGAATAATTGTCTTATAAATAAATCTTTTTTTAAAAAAAATAAGAATTAATCTTTAACTAATATCAAAATTATAAATTCATATATTATTATTTTTTTCAAATCAAAGTTGAATAATTTTATTTCATAACGTTTAATAACAATTATTAAATATAATGAAAAATAGTTTATAAAAATACTTTTTTTTTAAACTTTTGTTCTTATTATTAATTTTTATGAAATAGAAACAAGTATATTATTATTTAATATATTTATATTTTATTAAAATCATGAATTAAAAAAATATGTAGATTTATTTAACAAATTCTACATTGAATAAATATAAATATTCTTAAACACTTTAATGAAGAAATGTTTATAAATGTAGGTATATATAAATATATTATAAAATTCACTTACTCATATTCATAACTACTAATTCAATAAAAATGATGCAATCAATAACCCTTGTCACAATTTTTTTAATTTTATGTTTCATGTTGTGAGTAATATCAAAATTATTTAACTTAATTAGAACAATCCATATGTTAAAATATATGGTCCTTACATTATACCATTTAAATAAATTATGTCATTATAATTTTTAATTTTTATCTACTGATGAAATATAGAGAAAATATTCTTAAAATATATATTATTTTATATAAAACATATAATAGTACATCCACATTAATATCTTATAGTTAATCATTATAATTATCTTTCCTTAATCATCATTGAATTTTTAAACCCTACTCATATATTCTTTAGTATATACCATTCCCAAAACGAACATTACAAATCATAAACCAAAGATAATTCAAATATTATTCCCAAAACATTAGTTCAATTTATAAACCTAAAATGGTATTATACACTTTTTCATAAGGTCAGATGCTAGTAAATATATATTATAATACAAAAAATATCATGTGTTAGTTTTTCTTATAATAAATCTAAAGGCAATCAATCACTGTTTTTCTCCAAACTAGTCATCCCTATTTTAACATCACGATTTTATTAATTATAGGGTTTATCAATATCTAAATCATGTGTTAATTAATAGTTATACATATAAGTAAAAACTTATTATAAACTCACTTTTCGATGCAATTGATTCCACTTAATATATGTTTTAAAACCTCAAATGAAGAACTGATGAGGCACATTCCATGTACTTTTCGTATAACCCTTATAAGTTTTAGAATATTCAAAAATACCATTAATTAGTATCACTGAATAATGAAAATAACTATGATTATAAAAAAATAAATTAAATTATGGCAATGAACTCACTACCTTAGGCATTCTAAGAAACTCACCATTGCTATAATAATTAAACTATACTAATATTTTCAACCATTTATGTATTCTCTAATATTTAGTTATAAGACATAGTGATTTTTAGATACATAACTTTCTTAACATTTTTCTTCATGATATCGTCTAAACCAAATACCACAACTAAAATGGTTGTTATAATTTCACAATGAATAAGAGTAATAATTTATGAAAGATCAATAATAATATTTCATCTCCATTAAAACCTTCATGTCATCCTATGATAACTTTATTTCAACAATTTAATACGTTGATAATCATAAAACTCTATTTGTTCCTAATATTTCAATTTTATTTTAACTTAGAATACATTATGGGGTTATTTTATACTTATAATCCATTTTCTATTAGGACCCAAACATAATTATTAACATAATCTACTTAATTCAACATGATTTAACTTTTGTTCTTTACCAAATATCTTTTCAGTTTGGTGATTTAGATAATAAGGTTATAATTCATACCAAAAAACACAAAATAATACAATGATGATTCTATTAAAAAAAATATCCTTCTTTTCATAATACAATAGTATTTAATAAAAGGTCAATTGTTTTAATGAAAAACAATAAAACATTCATTTGGATTTTTTTCCTATTAACGATATTTAATTACTATGAAATACATTAAAAACTGGGGATAGACATAAAAATCATAGTAAGGGACATAAAAAGGTATAAATAAACTATATGTCCATGAAAACTTATAAACACATAAAATATATGATTCTCACCCTCAAAAGCAAAATATTCATACTTTGTGAAGACATAACGCTTCCATCAAAAATAGAATTCATAAACAAATAATTTAGGAAAATTGGGGAATAATTTAATTATACTACACACTTATTATTGTAACTCTATCCACTACTATATGAGTTGTAACCCTCATAACTACCTTTAAATATAATAACCACAGGTACCTTATGATGTAACTATCACAACTACACTTATAATAAACCTTATGGTAAGCTTCCATCATACCCAATAAATTTGAGGTATATTATAGAACTATTTGTATTTAGTTTATAATAGAACCACCCTTCATCATAATCAATTCCCATGAACCACAACATAATCATAATATATGAATACTATCATCATAAAAATATTCCTCAAAGAAAATCAGTTATTTTTAAAGGGAACTATGAACATATAAAGGAAAAAAATATTCTTTCAAGATTACCATGAAATATATTAAATAATAATTAAAAATAATAAGGCATCATGAAAGTAGGAAAATTAATTCATTTTATATAAGTTAAAAGAAATTTTTTATAAATTTTGTAAACAGAGACATTTAAATGGATTTTAAAAGGAAATTACTTTACCTTAGGATCAAATTACAAAAAATGTGTTTAATAATCTTGTATAATGGTTTAATGAGTGTTATTAATTTATTTCATAACCATATGAATATTAATAATTCATTATATTATTTCTTATGACATATTTCATCATAATAATGAATAATTTTTTATTATATTTTCTTTTTTGGGTGCGTTCATTTCACGATTCCAGGATCAGTTCATTATAAAATTTCATGTAAAATGAATGTAATGCAATATTAATGAGAATATATATATAGTCCAATTTAAAAAAAAAATTAATTGAATTTTTACTTTCTATGAATACGGAATTGGGAAATGAAAACTCATTATCCATGAATGTAGTGAATTCACATAAAAGGGACGATGATTTCATTTTTAAGAATATTAAGAAGAAAAATATAATATGTTAGGACTGATATTCCATTAAAATAATAAAATTATAGTATGTATATAATACTTTATTTATCATAAATATTTGGATATGGGGTGACGATAAGGTAGAAACGAGAAGGAATTTAAGAGAGAAGAATGATGAATTTACTTCTTTAATATTTATCCTTGAGAACCCCATTAGGCACTTGGAATTAGCCTATTTGTGAGAACATCAACAATATAATGTGTAATGCGATGAGTATTAGGTAATTTTTTAGAATATATTTAATCAATATGGCTTATGATGATGTCATTAAAAGAAGTAATGAGTCCCATATTATAGTTGAGGTGAGGATCAACCAAGGAGTTACATAAAATATTAAAATATAAAATGTCTATTATAAGTGTAAGGACATAAAAAAGGACTAATAAATTTATGAAATTACATATATAGACATAATATTAACCTGTTTGAACTTACTCATGATTTTTGTAATTTTCAAAAAATTAATTATATATTTTATTTATGATATATAATTTTTGTCAAAATTAATACTATTAATAAATATAACTATAAAAACATAAAAAAGTGTAAAATTGGAGACAACAATATTATTATAACCTATTAATATCATGTTAATATAAATAATTATTGTATTAACTTAAAAATAACAAATTTTTTATATTCTAATTTTTAAAATATTATTTATTTGATTCATCCGTAAAATTATTAATTACATCATCATCATTGTGAAAGACTTTAAGGTATTTATTTTTTTCACTTAAAATTAAATATATATCATAATTATTAATAAGAGTTTATTATGTTCCCATTGATTATTTTTGGTATACAATATCTTCTCTGAACCCATATATTAAAGTATTATACTAATTAAAAAATATAGGTTGAATAACTTGACATTATTTTAAATAAAATATTATACGTGTCTTAATCATATACTAGTGGATCCAAATTGTCATGAATTCAACTATTGGACATATATGGTCGATATAAAATAAATGAAATATATTTCCATTAAATTTTTGGTCATTTAATGGTTCTTATAATTTTAATAAAAAACATTTTATTGATTTTTTCTTCTACATTCACAAGCACTGAATCATTGTTGCAGAAGCATTAAAGATAATTATTTAATATAAAAAAATTATACATAAATTAATATCATATAAAAAATTATTTATCTAAAATATAATTATTTATACTAGTTTCTAATGTATATTTAGTCATATACTTATCAACGACACTTTATTAATTTGCCAATTTTACTATTCTTTCCTTGTGCAAGCATTACATATATATTTGAATAATAGTAAAGTTATATAACTAAAAAATTCCACAAAAAAAATACACCCAAAACATGAATTATTGAAAATAATTAATTAAAAAATATATCAAATAATTTTTATAACCCATTTAAAATCAATGAAGAACCAAATTTGACATTTTCAGTGCTGGGTAGGCACTACGTCGACTTAGAAAATGATTTTTATACTTGTCATGAAATAAATTATAATATTCATTTTCTGAATCATTTCGTGTTAAAATTTTTATATCATAATTTCATTAATGACTCATTTTCAAAATTTAATAAATCATACATCATAATTATTTCTTGATTATATAACATGTACTAGATTTCAAAAAAAAAATATTTTTTATTACTCACTAAAAAATCCCAAAAAATTAATTATATGATAATTTTTACATGATGAATTAAAAAATGAAAATAATTTTGGAAAATTAAAAGTATATAATTTTAAATTTAATTTTTTATATATAACAATGCAATAAAATAATTTAATATAATTATTTACTTTAAAAATTATTATTTTAATAATTTCATTACAGAATAAATTGAACTATTTAATTTAAGAATACTAATAAGAAATATATTTTCTCTATTTTTACCTTTTTTATTACATTCTTCCCGTTTTTAAATTGAGTACTTGAAATTTTATTCACTTATTTAAACAGTGGGGATATTTTTTCCCTATAACATTTTAGATTCCCATGTTCCTTCTTCAGCCATGTTATTTCTACACAAAAAAATAACATAGTGAATTAAGTTTTTCCACACTACATGTTCTCAATGATCAAGAATATTAAAATATTTCCATGAATAATAAAGGTTTTCTTAAAAATAAACTACTTATGGGCTCAAAATATGATATGAATCTGGAACATTCTTTTTTAAAATCAAAACATCAAAAAAATTGTGTATTTGGCTAAAATTGGAGGCAAATATAATAAATAGGTAATTGGTCCATATTTTTCCAATATTTCAAAAGTTCCGAAGAACCATTTATATATCTTTAAATTATTAAAAATCCATGTAACAATTTTATAAGGAGATATTTTAAGCAAAACATGCCCTCTGACCCCAAAAGAATGTTTATTGCTCCTTTTATCTGTATAACATTTCTGCTTGCTCTGATCTATCCCCATATGTTACAAGACCATCCATATATTCATAGATACATTCACTAATAATTGCGGTCCCATCAAATTCTTTTTCCAAGAATCATCCAAAAATGTTTTTGTTTGGTACCATATTCTTTATAATACCTCAAAAATTTCCATCAATATACTAGAATGAAAACCCAACTAAATAAATATGTCAATCCAAAATTCACTGGAAATCCTCTGAAAAATATGGTAGCACATTCCCTAATCTCTGAATTTTTTGGTCAGACTATCCATCATAAGGAGTTGAAATTTGTTTTCTAAAATTTAATTCAGTTCCAAATGACATCTGAAGGCTTTTCATAAAGTTATATGTGATCCTAGGATAACGGTCAGATATAATGGGGAGTGGAAAACCATGAAACCTAAAAATATTTTTGATTTATATTAGTTAAATTTAATCAAAATTCATACTATATCGAATTGGAAATAAGTTTTAAGATGCATTCAGTCAGTTAGAAATATCCAAAATTACATTTTTACCTCGAGAAGTATTCAGTAGTCCCACCACTAAATCCATGGACATATCTTCCAACTTTCACTCTAGAACTGGAAAATTATAAAGCACCCCCTTTGAAAGTTTTATCTATTATTTAACCCATTGACATGTCAAACATTTCATTATAATACTTAGAATATATATTTTCATTCCACCCCACCAATAAAACTCATGAAGGTCTCTGTAAATCTTAGTGTAGTTTGGATGAACTAAAAATAGGGAACTATGAGTTTTATATAACATTTTTTTCTTCATCAAAAAATAAAAAGGAACAAATAATGTTTTCTATAATATAAATAAAAAATAATTATCAACATTAAATTTAAGAAACATACATTTCTTAAAAAAATTATTTCTTTCTCTGTAACTCAAAGGCTGCTTTCTAGACATTATTATTATTTTTTGATTAAGATGACTGCACAAACTTCTGAAAAAAGAGAGTAATTTTTGGCATAAAAAACTCCTAGAAGAAAGATCATCAAATATTTAATCAAATGGTATTGTTCTATAATTAACATTGTTAATGATGAATGATTTTTATAAAACAAGGCATCCAAAATTTTGATTTATTTTCATGGATGGTTATTGATCTAGAATTCCCAATCATTCATCAGTTTTATCCATCTTCTCCACATTATGTACAATTACTTATGTGTAAATATATAATTTAAAATTTTATGTTCAGTATATATTTTAAATTCTCTTCTATATAAATATATATATATTATTTATATAAATTTTTTAAAATAAAACTGCAGATTATAATTTTAAATCACATGTGGGGTAATTTAACTCATGAGGTTTCAGTAGTGTTGAAGAATAAGAAATTACCAGATCATTCTACTTTAGAAAACAAACAAGTCCCTTTTATGAAGCTTCACTATAAATGAAAAAATCACCATTTCTAGACATAAGTGATAAATTTGTAGAATTCACAAATATTCTATTTAGTTCTAGAAAGAAACATTACATTTTCTTATCTAAATAAATTTAACCCCATTTTATGTTAGGTGATTTAGTAGGCTAGATAATAGTGATAGTTTTCTAACAAACCATTTGTAATATCATACTTATATAAGAATACTACGATTCTAAGTAACATTTTAGAGTGTATCCATTCACTGACCACTTTTGATTTAGAGGGATCAACTATTATACTATCCGTATTTAATATTTTCCAAATGAAAAAAAAAATTGTCACCAAAAATTATATTTTCTAAATTCTCTATATAAATTATTTTATTTAAGAGTTCACATGATAATCCTAAGATGTTTTTTAATATCCTCATCAATTTTTTTAAAACCAAAATATCATCAATAAAAAACATCAAACATATCCAAATATTCATCGATTATTATATTCTTTAGATCCATAAATATATCTGAGGCATGTTTCAATCAAATGCTCGTAACAAAAAACTCAATATTCCCAAATAGAGAATGAAATTATATTTTATGAATTTTATCATCCTTCAATTTTAAGTTATTGTACCCAAATATCATGTTAATCTAGGTAGTATACTGTGTTATATAGGGCTTCTAAAAAAAGTCATCGATATGAGATAATATATTCTTACTCTTAAAATTAATGTTATTCAAAGACCTATAATCAGTTAAATTCATCATGGAACCATATTGATTTTTAACAAACAAAAATAGATAACCCCATGGTGAGGTGCTAGGATGACTAAAAAATTTATCATGAAACACCTGTAAATGTATTTTGTATTCAAAAAGTTCCACTTGTGCCATAAAATATTGTGATTTTGAAATTGGATTAGAATAAAGATCTCTGTAAATAGTATATTCATCTTCTCGATCAGGTATAACACTACAAAACTCAATTGAAACCACATCTATTTTTTCTTTTAAAAATCACATATCATTGATCTGAATTGTTCTCTTGTTTTTAAAAATATGTGAAAGATGACATTAATTTCTATATTTTAATAGTATCTACACTTCCTGATATGTTATAAATTTTTTGGATTCACTATTGATAGAAAAAATGAAACTATTTCAAGAAAAAAACATCATTATATCTACAATTAATCTTATCATGGTAAAAAATACAACAAATCCATTCCTAGAACAATATCAAACTCTATTAGGGGTAAAAAAACGGGTTTTAGGTAATTTATTTTCATAAAAACAATAGGAAAACTATTTTTATTCTTTTTTTAATATTTCCCCTATGTGTATTAACTATATGTTATGATTTCATTACATAAGGTGAAATTTCAAATTAAATAGAATGTTATTCACAAATACTGAAATGTATACACCTCATACCAAAAAAAGTCATTAGAAAAATATGAGAAAAAAACAATGAACCAAATAACACTTCATCAAATGGTTAAAAAAATTCAAAAGTAGTATCAAAGGATTATAAGACACCAATATTCATGTAGTATAGATTCTTCCCATCATTTAGATAATTATTTGGACAAAATTTCATAATACCTCATATCACCACATTTGAAACACCTTATAGTTTTTTTATTAGAATTAAATATACAAATAATTAGATATTTTTTTAATGAAATCATGGGGCATGTTTACGAATTTAACATAATGTAATCACTTTCTATATTTGTTAAGGAATTCACCAGGGCTATTTTTACCATCCTTACCACAATATAGAAACGAGATTCTCTTAACTTCAGATTTCATTGATTGATTTTTACCCATTTCTTGACACCCACATCATTTATTATTCCTGTTTTCAATGTATACGTGATAATTATCTAACTCCATTTCTACCATTTCAAATCATCAATAATCTTTTTCATATATTTTTAATCAATGGGATCCCCATTGCCTCAGATATCTTGGATTAAGTCCTATATAATTTTTCTCCATACATATCCACTGAATATTCCATTTTTTGTTTCAATTCAAGGAATTTATCTCCCATCCTCTTTAGAACAACCATATGAATATATTTTTCCATGAAATGATTATTAAATTCATCCCACTCCAAGCCATCAAAATCTTATCTTTTACTAATCTTCTTAACCATTAACTAACAATTGTCATATTCACCTATAAAAATATAAAGACAATGACAAAAAATTCGAATATCTGAGCACCCCTTGACATAGAATATATTTTCAACGTATTTTGTCACCATTCAGCTACCATAGGGTCTGAATATCCACAAAATGTAGGAGGTTTCTACCACATATAATGTTCCACTTCCATTATGTTACATTGTGTTACATCTAGGGTTTCCTTAGAATTTATGCCACCTCCATTTATATACTATGTCAACTAATCCATTATTATCCCAAACATCTAGGTTCCAATCCCACCATTCCAGGATTTAGATTCAAAAACATATCATCATCTATATGCCTTTCTATTTCAACTTCCATGTTTATTCTGTGGAAAACCATTCCGAATAATAACATCTTAGAAGAATCAACATGGTAATATTAAAATTCTATATCACTAATAACTAACAATAATGTATAAATCATTTATAGTAATCTATTTAATATCTTCTAAACTAGTAAGGTTATCTAAATTATGTTGTCATAACAATTATAAGTACCCTACCTTAATAATTTAAATAAACATGTAAATTGAACTAGAATTCACTTTCATACACTCCCAATGAAAATATAAGTTTAGAGTTTTATATAACTAGGTCATACATCATTCATGAAAACCCACAATAACAAAAGTAGATAATTCTAAAATAGAATCTATTATTTCATAATAAAAATGTTTATTAACATAACATTATCCTTATTTATGTAAAACCTTCACAACATTCATCTTATATAATTCTTTTCTCTTACCCATCCTTAATCCTGAAGAAAAACTTTTAAAACATGGGATGTGAATTTTTTTTTTGAATAATTGATATAAGAATATGTAAATAAACCCTGATTCCATGAATACATTTAAAAACAAATAAAAGATATTATTATCACCCTTAAAAGTAATATATACTTACATTGTGAAATCTTAAGGTTTTCATAAAACATAAGAAGCATAAAAAACTATTTGGTTGACCTATAGAATCATTTTCATACCATACCTAATTATTATTGTAACCCTTGCAGCTACCATATGATTTGTAACCCTCAAATATTTCTTATAATGTAACCATAATGGATACCATATGATGTGACTATCGCATGTACAATTAGAATAATCACAAAAGCCAACTAACAATATACCCAATTAATGGGAATGATATCATAGAACCACCAATATTATTTTATAATGGAATGAAAAATCACCATAATCAATTACCATGAACTACAAAGTAATCATAAACCATAATACATACATTATAAAAACATTCCTAGGGGAAAATCACTTATTTAAAAAACCGATGCGCATGCAAAGGAATTCATTTTATTTGAAGATTACAAAGAAATATTGTATATAAGACTTCAAAAAAATATGCCTTCAATAAAATGAGAGAATATTTTCTTGTTGTAGATGTTAAGAAATATATTGTAATTTCATAAAAAGATATATTTAAAAGGATTTTAAATGTAAAGTCTGTTACATCAGGTAGAACATCCATAAAATGTGTTAAAAATAATGTATAGTTGTAAAAAGAGTGTTATTTTTTTTTTAAACCATCTTAATATTTATAATACCTTATACGATCTTATTATAACATATTTCAAAATGTTTGTTAATTATATTTTGTTATTTCCATTATTTTATTGGGAGTTCATTTCATGATCAGTTGATTATGGATTTTATATTGAAGTTGAAAAAAATGGTAGAGAGAATATATATATATATATATCATTTCAAAATATTATATGTGAATTTATACATTCCATTAATTTAGTATTGGGAATCAAGAAATAATCTTCCATGAAGGTGGTGTATTTACACTCCATGGACAAAAATTAAAATATCAAGAATAAAAATAAGAAAAATAATAAGGTTTAGGATGGATATAACATTAAAATAATTAAATCATGGTTTATATATTATATAATAATTATCATTTAAATTTGGATAGGGGTGAGGATATGGTGAATGTGATAATGAATTTAAAAGTCAAGAAGGAGAAATTCACATCTTGGGTATTTCTCCATGAGAACCTCCTTAGGAACATGGTATTTGCCTTTTTGTATTACTAGAAACACTAGAATATGGAATGGGATTATGGAAATGGAATTATCTAGAATATATTCAATTTATATGTCTTAAGGTGATTAAATATAGTGAAGGAATGAGTCCCTTTTTATAATTGTAGTGAGGGGAAACCAGAAATTACAAAAAATATTAGAATATAATAATTCTAATATTGGGGTAAATACATCCAAAAGGCCTAAAAGCTCATGGGAATTAATTTTGTACTTAATATTACCCCATTTTTCCTTATTCAATTTTTTATATATAATTTAATAAAATATTTTATTC
Organism: Viscum album; assembly: GCA_963277665.1. Taxonomy (NCBI): domain Eukaryota; kingdom Viridiplantae; phylum Streptophyta; class Magnoliopsida; order Santalales; family Viscaceae; genus Viscum; species Viscum album. The sequence continues at coordinate 113,993,093 of OY728156.1, read as the reverse complement.
ATGATATAACACATTTTTCAAATTTAACACTATTAATAACTATAAAGTTAAAAACATCAAAACAAATTTTCAAATTAGAAATATATATTCTAGTATATCCTACACATATCATATTAATCTAGATAATTTAGGCTTTATCATAAAAATCACAAATTATATATATATTTATATTTCTAATAACATTTATTTTATTTTTTCTGTAAATTAAAAATTAGTGCATCATTGCGGTTCAAGATATTAAGGAATTCACTTTTTCCAAAAAATTTAAGATACATAATCTAGATTAATATGAATTTCATATATTTTAAATTAATATTTATGGTCAAAAATCTCTTCTAGAAATCCATTTATTAAAATATTATAATTATTAAAAACTATGATGTGAACTACTTGAATTTCTAGTAAATAAAATATTATAAGGATCTTAATCATATAAAAGGGGATTCAAATAGTCAATAATTATAACCATGAAAAAATAAAACCCATATAAAATATAAAAACATATTTTTTCAATTTTTTGGACAATTAATTGTTCTATTAATTTAAAGTAATATCATTTAATTTATATTTCTTTTTATTACACAAGAACTATAGTTACGTTCCATAAGAATTGAAGTTAATTATTTAATATATAAAAAACAAATTTCTATCATAAAAATATATTAATTATGTTAAATATAATAATTTAAATTTACTCATTATTTTTATTTAATGACAACCATGTCCAAAAAACATTTTTATTTATTAATTTTAATTTTTTAACCTTGCACAACCGTTGCATAATAATTTTTATAATAATATTGTTATATAATTGTAAAATTATAAACTATCTTTCAAAAAATAAATTATAAAAAATATGTAATAAAAAACTGAGAGAATAATTTTTAGCATTCAATTAGTATCATTACAAAACCAAATTGGACTTTGTCACCACAACACATGCACTACATCTGAAATGATAATGTTTATTATACTTATCATGAAATAAATATTATTTTACATGTAATGTATAATTTCTTATAAAAAATATTATTATAAATTAAAATTAAAGTCATTTCATAACTTAAATAAAATTTTTATCAGAATTATATCTTGGTGATGTAACAAAAATAGTATATTTTAAAAAATTATATTTTTTACTATTCACCAAAAAAATTAATTTTATCTTTAAAATTATAAAAGACTCATAAAATGATATTTTCAACTTTATGAGTTTAAAAATTGATAATATTTTATTCTATTTTAAAATTATATAATTTGAAAATTAATTATTTAAAAATAACAATAAAAGGAATTAGTTTAATAAAATTATTTACATTAAAAATTAAATATTTTAAGAATTACATAACATAAAGAATATAAAATTTTAATTCCTGAATAATAACATCAAAAAAAAATTATTCTATTATTACCTGAGTTGTTACATAGTACCTCAATGTAACAAATAAATCAATACATCATAGTGGTTCGTAAAGAGAACATGATTAACCAAAAAACATCCATTAGGAGTATCAAACCAAGTGTGTTGTCAGTACTCTTTGTAGTTTATTTGGTAAAGATTGATTTAATACCCAATATGATCTTTTCATGTCTATTACCGTAGGTACATATTTTTTAGAGCATATAACAAACTATAGTATCCATTAATGGATGTTATTAATTGGAAATATGCATACTCAAAACATTACAAAATTTTAGAATGTCATCCTAATCATAAAAGTGTCTTTTAGATTTGTCCCTATGGGATTTACTTTTTACATTAATCTTAATCACCAAAAATAACATGAACTTAGATCTAAAAAAAATTATAGAGACCCAATACTCAACGACACTTTATTTCATGATTTATAACATATGTCATCAACAATACATGATCATGAGTTATAGGTCTATTGAAATATGAATATTAGATACTTAAATAAATAATAAAAAAATATATAAAATCATGATTGAAAACTCCAGATTGTGCTCCAAATATTCACACACAAACAAACACACACATATATATACACACACACACATAAAGACTACATAGGATACCATGGAATAAAATAAACTGGAAATGGGTGAGCAATAAATCCCAGTAAGGGATTAATTATGGTAATAAATCATAATAGAAAAGTTAAGAGGAATAACATTTTATCATAACGAGAATGATCATAAGTATAGAAACGTGACATTAGGAAATGAAATTGTATAATCATTGAACCAAATGATATGGTAATATTATAAATCATAAAATTATAAGTATATGTCATGGATAATCACCAAATAAATATAATGTAAAGACCCATAATTTCAATGTATTTTTTTAATATATTTTAATTTTATGAGTCTGTGGAAATTGACGGTGCGTGATTCTGAAGAAGGGTGTGCCCAGAATGAATTTTTGAGCTTTTTTCAGCACGTTCAATAAACGTGCGAGAGGGTTTTTGTAATTTTTGAACCAGTGCTTGGAATTGTTATCTGAGGGTACCATTGAACTCACAGCACCGATATTCGCTTAGGAAGACATTCACATCAACATAAGTTGGTCGAGGGTGAAAGTTAATTTTTGTGTTTTATGTGATAGAGTGAAATAAAATAAAATTGTATAACATTTTATTTAATTTTTCTTTGGAACTCCCATGTGGATGTTGAGAGGTGGGGACCACATGAACTAAAACCTCTCAAAATATGTTATGGTGGTGGGGACCACCCGATCAGAATATCCCATGTGGGTTATGGTGGTGGGGACAACGTGAGACTTAAACCCCCTTGCGCACCCCTCTTAATGGGGAGAAACCTCTTAAGATTCCCCACTTTAATGGTGCCACCCCCCTTTAATTAATTTTTATCAACTCAATTAACTAATTAAACTAATTTTAAAATTATGACAACAACTTAATAGATAATATTATCCATTATTTTGGATACCTCTTCATTTTGGTGGAATTGGGCGGAAGGAGCCTTGGGAGAAATATCTCCAATGAAGAATGAAAACGAAGAACACCGAATTCAACTACGACTTCTTCATCGGGACATTTGTTGACGAGGAACATCTTCAACATCAACGAATTGGTGATCAAGAAAATTCTGATGTCACCGACGTCCGTCTATTCCAAACGAAATCATCTCCTTCCCCGCAGACAATCTTTAACAAATCAAATGAACGAGGTAGAGGTTTTTATTGAATTCTATTATTTTCTTGATTAAATTCCTCATCCTTCGAAATCATGGAGAATGTGGATCAAAAAAAACTAGCTAATAAATAATTCATATGAAATTGTTGAATTTTACGTTCTTGATTCAAGGTTTTGGTTGAACCACTTGCTACTTCTCTAACACGGAGGTTGCGGGCCAAAAAAACCTTGCCTGAACCCTCTGTAGTACTTCATTTGGTGTGTTATTCATGATTGTGACGGTGACTGGTTCCGGTGTTTGGCACCAGTGGAACTCGAGGATGGCGGCCTACACCACCACCAGTTGCGATGAAGGAGATGGTGCATCGGCGTAGCCCCACAGCTGGCTGCACCGCCCTGCGGCCTACCTCGTCGTGCCACCCCATGACCTACCGCGCTGCCCAGCAGCTTCATCACCCTGTGTCCCTCCATGCCACCTGGTGGCCATCCATGACCCCCCTCGTGGCCTCCATGCCCTTACGTCCTCCGCAGCCCCCCTCGCGGCCCCTCACAGCCACCGCACCTCTGTCTGGCCTGGTCACCCAGCGTGGCCAAGGTCGGGACCAGTGGGCCAGGTTGACCCAAACCGGGTCGGTCCAACCGGATCAGACCAGACCTGATCCCACTTCGACCCATTTACGCACTTTCGGCCATATCTTTGGCATTGGGTGTCCGTTTGACGAACCGTCTATGGTGCTAGAAATCTTGGAGTCAGTCATTCCCTTTGGTATGCCCCCCTTAGATTTTTGGATAATGTTGGGGAATGGTCAGGATGGATCGAGCACGAATCCAACCATACACTCGAGACAAAAAGGCCAATAACTCACAGACCGGGGTCCAATTAATGCTCTATTTGTTGTGTTGATACCCCTATGACGTGGCCATCATTTTAGATACATCTTCATGGGAATTCTTGGCAGTTGGAGTGTTGATCAGTGTCTTGTGGACTGGATCCCCCCGAAGACAATAGAGCATAGTGCGGGAACCCTGTAACTCGTTGTGACGTGATGAATGAAAAGAGATCATGTTTGGATCAGCATAGTTTGATCCTGTGTGGGTCATCACCTAGAGATCCTCTATGGGTCAGCACCAAGAGATCCTGTGTCGGTCATCATAGAGCGATCCTATGTGGATTTTCACCTAGAGATCCTATGTGGGTCTGATGATTATTAGAGATCCTTCATGGGTTTGCCTCTTAATAGTGTAGGATAATTTAGTAGTTACATATAATCATCACTACTACTGTACTTAAGATATACCTATTGTAAAATGAGTTTGTACCAATGTTGTACTTTCATTCGTGGTAATACATTGTGGTATTATTTAGTGTGGAGCACCTGTGTGGTACTCGCCTTTGTAGTTTTCTTTCCACTATGGAACAATTGATCTACGGGGATTTGGAGTTGGACTATGTGTTTTTCTCATGATTGAGATGGGTTTACTTGATAATGTAGGAATATGTATGGGCATATACCTATGTAGGGTTATCAATTGTTTCCATGCTTTGTGGTTAATATTTAGTGGATTTTGTGATACCTTAAGGGTCTTGGGGTCCCTACTGAATATTGTTATACCCATCCCTACATGGTATATTCCCACACATCGTTGAGTTTGGAGTAAACGACAGAGTGAACTGACTGAGGACATGACTACCAGGACTGGGGGTAGCTCGTAGGTGGGCCTTAGATGAGGCGTACCATAGAGATGACCATTAGAGAGCTGTACATAACCTTCAAGTAGGATCCTTGGATGGTTGTCAAAGGAGTTTATCTAGTATACTTATACTTTCTGTTTCTTGTACAATCCATTTGGGCATGTGTTCTAGCTCCTTTTACTTACTGCACTCACTCTATTTACTATTCAGTTTACTTTAGTTCATTTCATTTTGTGTTCTTTTTTGCGTGTGTTTACAGGTTATAAAGGTAATGAAATCATGGTTATAGGTAAAATGCCTTTCGGTACTAGTCACCAGGCCTTGTCCTATGCATGGTGGGCTTTGGGTAGTCACGGCATGGGCCCCGGGGGACAGGTTATGACAAATTACTATTAGGGGAGTCGGTTCTACCCTAGATCATAGGACTATGATCTTTTAAATGGAAATAGTGTTATGTTTAGTGAGTGTGGTTATTAGTTTAGGGAATTTAGTGTTGGTGTGGCGGCCGACGTATCCATACACCAAGACCCTGACTTCTGACTTCCAAATCAGTTCATGAAAACACTAATTGTGTGTTCGATTTGAAATGTTTTATTTGTGATATATTTGAGTCATCTCACCAGGTATAAATTATTGATTGTGGCACATATATTTCTTTTCTGGATTCTTCTACATAGACAGCCAGCTAGGGTTCCAGATATAGTATGCACTGATACCCCACATAACGACGAGGCCTCGGTGCAGGGCCCTCTTCCAAAAGAGGCACCCGCGGAGGCACTAGAGGTACAATTAACCATTGGTCCATCGATGCCACCCGTCCCAGTAGTAGATGGTGCACTCCACTTGAGCACGTTGCACAAGTTCTAGTGCCAGAGGCCACTCAGGTTTAGGGGAGAGATGAACCCGCAAGAAGCTGAGGATTGGCTGGAGGCCATAGTGAGAGTCTTCCAACTGGAAGGGACACTATCCAATCTCATGGTGATCATTTCCGCCAGACTTCTATAGTAAGAAGCAGACATATGGTGAGGCTTGATGCTCAAGGATCACGATGAGGTGACGATTCTCTAGGAAGACTTCGAGAGCCTGTTTCGGGTAGAGTTTGTTCCAGCGACTCTTCGCGCAGTGTGTATACATGAGCTTCTTCATCTATAGTAGGGAAGCATGACCGTAGCTCCGTACATAGAGAGGTTCACTAACCTATCACGCTACTCCACTGATATGGAGCATGAACCATTCTTCAAGGCCCAGACCATCGAGCATATACTTAGGCAGGCGATCAGGGCATCGATGATCTCACTTAGCATCCTGACGCAGGCGGGGTGTTAGAGAGAGCCCTCTTAGTGGAGAGTTTATTTCCTGAACAGTCACCAGCAGCGAGACCCATAACTAGTATTCACATAGAAGTGTCTTCTAAGGTGGAAATAGACAGATTTCACAGAGTTCCAGGAGGACCATACCTATATATGGACGACCGAAGGATTCAGGGTCAGTTGTGTGGGGCAAACGAGGCAGAGCCAGTCATGCCTAGAGTGGGCAGTGTTACGCATGTAGTGGGTATGGAAACATGGATCGTAACTATCCGAACATCCATACAGATGATCAAAATACGGTCGAATGAATTCTCAGGTAGAGATAGAGATTTGACCGAGGAGGTTTTCAGGGAGCAGGCAGACGTGGTAGAGGAGCTGGTCGTGCAGCTGGTGGTGGATGAAGATTCTATATGTTACCACCACCACCACCAGGAGGTCCGCCCCATCCATAGAGAGCAGGTGGATAGGGGTGACCTTTTCTCCAATTAGTCGAGGCCTATAATCACGGCGCTCTATAGATTATAAGAGGTATAATATGTGTCTACTACACCTTAGCTGCAGTACTTATAGACACATGTGTTAGTCATTCATTTATTAACACTACACTCGTTTAGAGATTGAAGATTCCAATGAAGCCATTGGCTCAATCCTTACGACTAGAGACTCCTATGGGAGATGATTCAACAATCACACCCACATTTCGGAAATGTTATCTTACTTTAGGAGGTGAAATCTTTGGCTGAGATCTCTTAGATGCGGTGTAGAGGCCTTACGATGTCATGTTGGGCATGGAATAGTTAGCTACATTCCATGCCCATATTGACTGTATTTGGAACAAAGTGCTATGTGTCTGCACGGATATGACCAGATTTACCTTCACCAGAGATAAGGGAGCCTTTACAGCACAGGATGGACTTATCCAGAGGAGAGTGCAACCGATTAGTCAACAGTTGGCAAGCATTTCCCATGCAGCAGTTGATGTAGAGAGTCCGAGTTGTCCTATAATGGTGGACCACTATGCGGATGTCTTCCCTGGGGATGTTTTGATTCTAAATTATCATAGAGAGGTGGAATTTTTCATTGAATTGTACCCCTGATCATAACAGATATCTACACTAGTAAATCGGATGGCTCTCGTCGAGCTTTGTGAACTACAGGTACAAAAGGAGGACTTACATGGGAAAGGGTTCATTCGGCTTAGTATTTATCCTTGGGCAGCCCCAATTTTTCTTGCCAAGATGGTAGATGGGAGCTTGAAACTATTTTTTTACTATCGGCACCTAAACCAGGTGACTGTAAAGAACAAGTACTCACTTCTGAGGATTGAGGACCTCTTTGATCAGCTGAAGGGAGCTCAATGGTTCTCGAAGATAGACCTCAGATCAAGCTACCACCAGCTCATAGTATGAGATGAGGATGTGCCAAAAACAGGTTTCTGATGTCGTTATGGCCATTATATGTTCTTGGTTATACAATTAAATGTAACCAATGCTCCAGCAGTGTTCATACGACTCATGAAAAATATCTTTCAGCCACACCGTGATCGCTTTTTTGTTGTCTTCATCGATGAAATTCTGATCTACTCGACTACTGAGGAGGATCATACCTATCATTTGTGGGTAGTACTATACACACTCTGAGAGTACCGACATTATTGTAAGATTTTGAAGTGCCAGTTTTGGATTTGAGAGGTTCACTTTTTTGGACATGTCATTTCAGAGGCTAGAGTTACAGTGGATCCAACGAAAATGGAGGTGGTACTTTCTTGGGAGCCACCTAGGAGTGTGAGAGATATATGGAGTTTCATGGGTTTGACCATATACTACTAGAGGTTTGTGATAGTTTTCTTTAGAGTTTCTGAACCACATTCAGCATTGAAGAAGAAGGGAAAACCCTTTGTGTGGACGGAGACATTCCATCGTATTTTTCAGGAGCTGAGGTAGAGGCTGACTAGTGCCCCTATATTGAGGCTACCAGAGGAGGGTGTAGGGTAAGTTGTCTACTACAACACATTATGGACCAGACACAGATGTGTACTGATGCAAGAGAGATCAATGATCACATATGGTTCTTCATAGTAGAGAAAATATTAACGGAACTATGCTACCCATGACCTAGAATTAGCAGTAGTGGTCTTCACCTTGAAGATGTGGTGACATTAATTGATGGGAGAGAATTTTATAGTGTAATATGATCACAAGATTCTTAGGTATATCTTCTCTCAAAAGAAACTGAACTTAAGACATCATCATTTACTTGATTTCCTCCAGGAATTTAACTTTGAGATAGTTTATACTATAGATAAGGGGAACGTTGTAGTAGATGCAATCAGACGGAGATCTTGTATACAGCTGCTAGGTGAGACAACGGAGCTGTTGGATGCTTTACAGATATTGTTTGTATAACAAAATGGAGAATCTTCTTTTCATTCTCTTAAAATCACTCCCCCACTCCTTTAGTGAGTCCGGGAGGAGCAGCACAGGGACGCTGATTTTGAGGCTCAACGTTCTCAGATATCCAAAGGATAGGCACCTGATGGATTTTATGAAGGTGGGGAGAACGTCCTCCACTTTATAGGATGTACCATGGTACCTGTGTTGCTTCAGGAGGAAGTGATGAGGGAGTTCAACACATCCCATCTAGCGGTACGTCTAGAAGTAGAGAATCTGTACCATGATATCCGACGACATCACTGGTGGCTGCGGATGCAGAAGGTAGTAGTAAAGTTTTTCTCTCAATGCCTCACTTGTCAGCAAGTGTAGTCAGTGCATCAAGTACTTGCAGGCTTGGTTTAGGCTTTAGATTTCCTAGACAGGAAGTGAGATGGGATATCCATAGACTTCAGGACAGGACATCCATGTACATCCAAGGGACATGACTCGATTTGGGTGATCGTCAATGGACTCACCACGTCAGCCCACTTTCAAATGATCAGAGAGCAGGATTTAGTAGAGTGCATGGGACAACTTTATGTGCATGATATTGTGCAATTACATAGAGTACACTCAATGATTGTCTCTGATCATGATGCACGTTTTACTTCCCAGCTATGGAAGGGGGTTTTAGGTGGATTTCAGGATGAAGCTTTGTTTTAGCACAGCCTTCCATCCTCAGGCGGGTGGCCAGACTGAGCAGACCATTCAAACCCTCTAGGACATGCTAAGTGATGGTGTCCTCGACTACGGTCATAGTTGGGAGATTCAATTTCCTTTGGTGGAGTTTGTATACAATAAAAACTATCACACCACTATTTGGATGGCACCTTAATGCATTGTACTTGCGACCTTACAGATCACCTTTCGGCTGGACTAACATAGGGGAGTCAGTACTAGTGGGACCAGAGATGGTACATGCTACCACATAGAAGGTTTACATCATCCCAAAGTGAATGAAGACTACACAGATCAAGAAGAAGTCATATGACGACCGGAGTCAGAGACCTCTGGAGTTCAAGGATGGTGACCACGTCTTTCTACGGGTCTCACCCCGACAAGGTTTATGGAGATTTGGATGGGGTGTCAAGTTATCTCCAAGATTCATCAGACCTTTCTTGGTCCTCAGCAGAGTTGGCGAGGTGGCTTACCACTTATGTTTTCCACCTCAGTTTCACCGGGTGCACAATGACATCCACATATCCTAGATGAAGAGATACGTGCACGACCCTTCTCACATCATCGACCATGGAGAGTTGGATGTCGATGATGGGGAATATTTTAGGGTGCTTCCAGTAGATATTGAGGATTGAAAGAGGTAGGTCCTTCGTGGATGGTCGATACCTCTTCTGCACATTCATTGGCAGGACGAGAACCTCTCGGAGAACACATGGGAGCAGGAGGCTTAGATTTGTACTATGTACCCCCACTTTTTTTCCTAGTTTTCAATTGTGGCTTACGAGGATGTAAAGCCCTGAGGTGGGGTGAATGTAAATACCTGGAATTTCCATGATTTGTTTTTAATATATGATAATTTTATGACTCCGCAAAAATTGACGGCCCGTGACTCCGAGGCCCAGTGTGCCCAAAATGAATTTCTGAACTTTGTTTCTGGTATGTTCTGTAAACATGAGAGCGGGTTCATGTAACTTTAGAAAAGGTGATTGGATTTGAAATCTGAGGGCACTATTTAACTCATAGAACGATTATTCATTTAATATGAATTTCACCTCGATGACAGTTGGTCGAGGGTGAAAGATAATTTTTGGGTTTTTCGTGAAAGAATAAAATAAAAAAATATTATGTAACATTTTATTTTATTTTTCATTGGAATGCCCAGGCGGATGTTCAGAGGTAGGGACCACCTGAACTAAAACTTCTCAACATATCTTATAGTGGTGGGGACCCCCAGATCCTACTCACCTATGTGGGTTATGGTGGTGGGGACCAACCGAGACTTAAACCCCCTTGAACTCCCCTCTTAATGGGGAGAAACCTTTTGAGCTTCCCCACTTTAATAGTGCCACCACCTTTAATTAATTTTTAATAACTAAATTAATTAAATAAACCAATTGAAAAATTATGCCAACAATTTAATATATAATATTATCTATTATTTGGTCTACCTATTCATTTTGGCGGAATTGAGAGGAAGGAGCCTTGGGAGAATACTCTCCAATGAAGAACGCCAACGAAGAATTCCGACTTCGACATCGACTTCTTCCTCAAGACATTCATTAAGGAGGAACATATTCAACGTCAAAGAACTGACAGTCAAGGAAACGCTGACGTCCATCTCTTCCGAACGACATCATCTCATTCCCCACAATCAATCATTAATGAATCAAACGAAAGAGGTAGGGGTTGTTATTGAATTATTGTATTTTATTGATTAAATTCATCGTTCTTGAAAATCATGGAGAATGTGGATCAACCAAATGAGTTGATCCAAGATTCATGTGATTTTTTTTGAATTTGACGTTCTTGATTTATCATTTTTGTTGATCCACTTTCTACCGCTCTTACATTGAGGGTGTGAGAAAAAACAAACATGGCATGACCCCTCCATCATTCTTATTTTAGTGTGTTCTTCAGGATGGTGACGGTGACCGGTGCCAGAATTTTGCACCGGTGGAACTTGAGGATGGATGCCGATAACACCACCGGCTACGATGAAGGTTACAACATAACAACTCCACCCCGCAGCCCCCCCCCCTGTGGCCTTCCGCGCAACGCATCAGCCAGCCGTGCTACCCTGCGGACCACCGCACCCCACCGTGGCCTCCCTAAGCCACCCGACAGCCATCCACGTGACCCTCCGTCCCTCTGCGCCCTCGCGTCATCTGCCCCCCCCCCCCCCCTCGTGGCCCCTCATGGCCTTCGCAGCTGCCACGCTACTGCTAGGCCAGGCCGCCCAGCGCAGGCCGGGTCAGACCGAGAGGAACAGGCCGGGTCGACCCAAACTGGTTCAGGTCATGTCGGACAGGACCCAAACCCCCCTTCGACCCATTTACGCACATTCAGTCATATCTTTGGCACATGGTGTCCATTTTAAAAACCTTCTACGGTGCCAAAAATCATGGAGTGAGATGGTACCTTTGGTATACCCCAATAAATACTTGTATTATGTTTTGTAATAGTTGGGTTGGATCAAGCACAAATCCAACTGGGCCCTCGGGACTAAAAGGCTAATAACTCAGAGACCATGTGTCCAATTGATGCATTGTATATTGTGTTAAGAACATTATGGAATGTCATTCCTTTGAGATTATTCTTTGTGGGACTTCGTGGCAGTTGGAGTATCGTTCATTGGCTTTTGTAGCAGACCATTCTAGAGACAAGAGAGTGTAGTGCATGAACCCTATAACTGGTTGTGACATGAAAAATGAAGAACAATCTAGTGTTGGTTAGCACATATCAATCCTGTGTAGGTCATCATCTAGCGATCCTGTAGGAGTCAGAACCGAGCGATCCTGTGTGGGTCAGCACTGAGCGATCCTGTGTCGGTTAACACCTAGAGATATGATGTGGGTCAGATGATTATTTGAGATCCGTCGTGGGTCTGACTCTTAACAGAGTAAGATAATTTAGTAGTTACGTATAATCATCTCTACTATTTTACTTATGTTATAACTGGTGTGATGTTTTAGGGATTTTTGAGAAAAAGAGGGTTTTGTGGTAAAATGTTATTATTGTGGATTTTAAAATTGAGATTTTAAAATGGGATTCTATGGTTGATTTGTGAAAATGATTGATGGAAATGGTTTTCAATAAAAAGTTTGTTTTATTAGAATAGGGTTTCTCATGGAAAATGGTTTTCAATTAATGGGTGATTTATTGAAGTGGATTGATATGCAATGTAATGGGTTGATTGCATGATGATGTGACCTTGGTGGGTTATTTTCATGGATTTTTCTTGTTTTAAATGTAGTGTGGAAGTGTTTGGAAGTACCACTTTAAAAGGGGGACGCATAGTGGAAGGAAGGGCCACCATCTAAGTATAAGTGAATGGGAAGATCCACTAGCTGTAAATGGATGAACGGGTTGGAAGGAAGCTCCACCGTTTAGTTATTTGGTGGTTTGGTTGTTTGGTTGTTTGTTGTGCATTGCGTTTCAAGATGGAAGTTGTTGAGATAACGTGTAAATGATGAGATGGCATGTGACATGATTGGTTTTCTTTCTTTTGAATGCTTGGGTTGGGTGTGATGTCTTGGTAAAAGCATGGTTGGATTATGGTAATGGTTTCACTTGTGATTATTTTAAATAAACTTTTTATATAAATGTGCTAACGGTTTTATCCTAGTGGCATGTATAGGGAAGTCATTTGGGGAAAACCTACTGGGTTTTTGTACTCACCCCTTGCTTTGGCACTGTGGTGTCTTTGCAGATGTTGTGTACCGTGACATGGGAATATGTAAGGCATCTACCTCCTTTAGTGGTGCATTGTTATGTCTGGGTGGAGCATGGAGCATGGAGCTTGGTGTGGAGCTGTGGCAGTGGCATGGATCATAGTGGTTGTTGTTTAGTTTTCTGCTTATACTCTGGTGTTGTGTGGACATGCCTGGTTATATTGGTTTTTAGTTGTGTTTTAGAACAACTTGGTTGTCTTTTGGGAATTCATGGTTGGGTAATTGAAGTGACATACATCATGTAGTGGTTATTTGTGGATTGTTTGGTTGGTTTTTTCTTAAGGGATAGTCATACCCCAACTTGATCTTGAAGCCCTCAAGATTTATTTCTAGCCGTTGGCACCTTGGGAACGTTGCTTAAGTCCAAGTAGCCCTCACCACCTCCTCAAGCCAATGAGGTAGGGGCAAGGTGTTATAATTGGTATCATTTTGTTCAGTCCTTTGGAGTTGATTCTCGGATTTGGTGTTGACATTCGTTCTATTACATTCCTTGAGCTGGGATGGTATCATGGCATAGGATTGTCAAAACATGTAATTCATAGCATAAAAGGACATAGCTAACCCTTTTATGCTGAAATTCATGTTACCAGGGTGTTGGGTACATAAGTGTTTTGGAGACACTTATAGGCATTTGATATCTCATTGTCGTGGGTGTAGCCAATGAGATGAGCATGACATGCATGGTAGAAATGACATCCCATTAGGATGCATATTTCATTGGGGTATAATTATTTATGATCTAATATGAATGTGTGAAATTGAATTTTGAATAAATTGGTATTTTGAAAACGGTTTGGTATTCAAAATGGAGAAACACGGAACATGTGGAAAAGTGTGAACTGGTGGAAGGCCTTATTATGATATTGTTGTGTAATGTGATTTGAAATGGGATTTTGTGATGTCTGTGGAAGTGAGACACATGGTTGTTTGTTTTCTGTTTATAGAAATAGAACCGGGTAGGAATCCTAGAGAACCACCGGAGGAGGCTGCTGAGAATGTTGTTGCAACTGAGCCTCAGGTGAACCAATAGCTAGTGCAAAGTATAGTGCAAGCTTTCCAAGCTGTGGGAAGTGGGAACAATGTGGAGGAACCAAAGCAAGTGGATCATGCGGTTCAGTTTCAATGGTAGAATCCACCCATCTTCAGGGGTGATTCAAAGATGGAATGGGAAGAAGCATGGTTGAATATAATGAACTAGATCTCTGAGTTCTTGGGAACGCCGGTAGGGTAGAGGGTGAATTTGGCCACATATATGTTGGAAGATATTGCCCTTCAGTGGAGGAGTTGGTAGTCCAAGCTGGGAAGGACCAGGGTATGACGTTAGAAGGTTTTGAGGAATTTTGTAACAGAAAAATCTAACCACAAACATTCAGAATTCAGCATACGACTGTTTCTTCAGTTTGAAGCAAGAGCTGTTGTCGGTGATGGAGTATGCGGGTAAGTTCATAAACTTAGTGTGGTTTGCACCCGAGGTGGCATGTAACTCTTCAATTAAGGAAATGATCTTTGAAGCGGTGTTAAAGTATGAAATAAGTTCAAAGATAATGATGTCGTGTATTGATTATTACAAAGAGATAGTGAAGAGAGCCTCAGTGGATGAGCGGGATCTGTTGGGAACTCCGGGTGGGGGAAGCCTGGTGGTGCCAATGGAGAGTAGTGGGAACTCTAATGCTGGGTTCAAGCGAAAGAGGTACACTTATTCTCAGTGTGGGAATATGGCATATAATCCGATAGTGGGATCGGTAAATATTATGCCGAATCCCCATAGCAAGCCGGGATGTTTTTAGTGTGGTTCAACGAGCCACATCAAGAGAGATTCTATGGAACAACCTCATGCATGTCATAATTGTAAGCAGATGGGGAATCTGCAGAATTATTTTCAGAATTATCCATGGTCAGGTGTCCATGACACTCCTCAGGGATCGCAGACGTCGTGTGCTTCGACGGGATGTTGACAGTAGTATACCCCTCGTCAGTAGTGTAAAGTGGGTCATGGTGATTCTCGGAATACCACGACGCCTTAGCAGTGCAATAAATGGCAGAGTGTGGTGAGAAAACACGTGTTTGGAATTGAGTAGTTTGTGGTGGATAATCATTCGTTACCATCCACGATGTGAGGTACTATTCATTTAAATTCTACATTGATGCATGTGTTGTTTGATACGGGTGCTTCAAAATCTTTTTTGCTGCACGTGTGGTTGATTTGATGGGTTTAAGCATATAAATGATGCCCTCGGTTTTTAAACTTCAAAATCATCTTGGTCGAAGAGAGTGTCATGCCTTCTTGTGTAGAGAATGTTGTATCGTTGTGGGCAAGGTTGAGATAGTGTGGAACTTCTCAATGATTGAGATAGATGGTTATGATGTAATCCTGATAATGGATTGGCTGGTGGCTTTTAAGGATCACATCGATTGTGATGCGCGGACATTGGATTTTATGACACAAGATGGTGTTAGAAATCTCTTTAGAGCAGAGAAGCATGGAATAGAGGGTGAAAAGGGTTTTTTGGAACCAGCAGTGAGTACATTATTGTATTAGTTGGCGGTGATGTCGTTGGAATCGGTAGAGGGTGTTGAGAAGAATGTTCCTCCGACAGTGGTGGATCAGTTCATGGATGTTTTTTCTAATGAATTCTCTAGGTTACCTCCCATAAGAGAAGTGGAGTTTATGATTGATCTCTTTCCAGGGACCAGTCCTGTCTCACTTCCATCTTATCGGATGGAACTAGCTGAATTGCAGGAATTCAAAATCCAGTTGGAATAGTTAGAAAACTAAGGGTTTATCTAGCCTAGCACGTCTCCGTGGGCATCGCCAATGTTGTTTGTGAAAAAGATGGATGGAATCGTGGGGCTATATGTTGATTATCATAGACTTAACCAAGTTATGATAATGAATAGATATCCAATTCCAAGAATTTATGGTTTGTTCGACCAGTTGAGGGGAGCCCAGTGGTTCTCCATGATCGACTTGAGTTCAGGATATCATCAATTTCTAGTGTGGAAGGAGGATATTTCTTAAATAGATTTCATAAGTAGATATGACCATTATGAATATATGGTTATGCCCTTTGGTCTAAAAAATGCACCAGCAGTGTTTATGGCATTGATGAATCGGATAATTCAGAGATATATGGATTCATATGTGGTGGTGTTTGTCGATGATATTATGGTGTATTCAAAGATAAGGGTGGAGCATGAGTAGAACTTGCAGATAGTTCTGGGGATCATGAGGGATCATCGGTTGTATTCAAAGTTTTTAATGTGTGACTTTTGGATACAGGAGGTTCATTTTCATGTCCATGTGATTTCTAAAAGGGTAATTTTAGTGGATCCAGAGAAGATAGAGGCTGTTATCTCGTGGCAACCCCCAAATAATGTGTTTGAGATACGAAAGTTTCTTTGTCTAGCTTGGTATTATCGGCGTTTTGTTCATGATTTTTCACGTTTGGCTTCACCAATGATAGCTTTTACAAGAAATAATGTTCCATTCCAGTTGAATGAATAGTGTCAGTAGTGTTTCAAAGACATGAAGGGTCGTCTTACATCAGCACTAATCTTGGTTTTCCTAGAATTTGGAATAGGGTACGTGGTGTATTGTGATGCATCGGGATCAGGGTTGGCATGTATTATCATGCAAGGGAATCATGTGGTTTCATATGACTCATGACATATGAAAGTGCATGAGAAGAAATACCCAAATCATGATTTAGATTTGGTAGTAGTGGTCCATTCTTTGAAACTATGGCGTCATTATCTCTTCGGTGATAAATTCACAGTATATAAAGATCATAAGAGCTTGAAGCAAATTTTATCACAAAGGTATTTGAACTTGAGGCAAAGGAGGTGGATGGAATATCTCCAGATGTTTGATTTTGACTCGATTTACACCTTGGGTAATGGAAATTTGGTGGCAGATGCATTAAGCCGAAAATCATATGCTCAGGTGGTGAAGCAGGCATAAGACCAGTGGTAGTTGTTGTCGGTTATAACTGATATGCAGGTGGAATGTGAGGATTAGGGTGATAGAGAGGTCTTCTTTCTGGTTTCATTGATTCATGTCTTGGTTGTCCTAGTTATAGAGGAACATATATTTGATTCTGAGAGTGTGACCATGGGGTCGAGACTCGATTGTGGGGAGACCATTGAGGGTTGGCAACTGAATGGAGATTCAATTTTTTGTTTTAAAAATCGGATGGTTGTACCAGTTTTTTTTAAAGAAGATATTCTTGGGGAGTATCATCCTTCCAGGTGGACTATTCATCCTAGAATTCAGAAATTTATAAAGTGCTGAAGGTGCAGTTCTGGTGGGAAGGTATGAAAAGAAGTGTGGGTGAGTATGTTTTGAGATACTTGAATTGTCAGCAGGTCAAGACAGTGCATTAGAGTCCAACAGGAATGTTGCAGTCCTTACCAATCCCTGTTTGGAAGTGGGATAAGATAGCAATATATTTTTTCATAGGTCTCCCAAGAATGGTTAAGAAGCATGATACCATTTGGGTGATAGTGGATCGGGAAAAGAAGACATCCCATTTCATCCCTTTTCGTGAATCTCATATGGTGGAGGATCTATCCTAAATCTATATTCGGGAGGTGTTTCAGTTTCAATTATATTAGATAGATATTAGAGGTTTACATCTCATTTCTAGAAATCCTTACAGCAAGCCCATGGAACACAGTTGATGATGAGTACGGCGTATCACCCTCAAATGCATGGTCAATCCGAGAGGATGATACAAACTCTGGAGGATATGTTGCGGTCTTGTTTCATGGACTTTGGTGGCTCATGGGAGGATCACTTGACATTGGTTGAGTTCTCGTACAATAATAGTTAGCAGGAATCCATAAAGATGGCTCCTTTTGAAGCACTGTATGGTTAGTTATGCCGTTATCCACTATGTTGTGTTGAAACAGGTGAGTCTTCGACGGTTGGACCTAGTCTTGTCCAGGAGACTATGGAGAAGATCAAGTTGATCGGGAAGAGAATGTAGATGGCTTAGAGTCCTCAAAAATCGTATGCAGATGATCATCGATGACCATTGTCTTTCTAGGTGAGTGATCATGTGTTCTTGAGGATATCTCCTAGGTTGTGACATCGTCGGTTTGGAATGCAGGGAAAGCTATCTATGAGGTATATTTGACCTTTTTAGGTTCTTGAGTCGGTTGGTGAGGTGGATTATTGTTTGGATTTTCCATCAAATTTTAGTGTGGTTCACAATGTGATTCATGTCTCACAGTTGAAAAATTATCAGCCAGATCGTGACCATGTGATTCGATGAGATCATGTTGAGCTAGAACCAGATGCATCATTGGTGCACGTGCCAGTGTGGGTTGTGGATAGGAAAGAGAAAGTCTTGCACGGTAAAATCATCAGTTTAGTTCGTTTTTTATGGAAACATGGCTAGATTGATGGGGAGACTAGTGAGTGGGAGAAAGAGATGGTTGAGCAGTGGCCCTAGCTCTTTCGGCAAAGGGCAGGTTCACTACTTTCCTAAGACGGAAAGTCCAATGGTGGGGAGAATGTAGAACCCATGTTTTGAGGTATGAGGACATTTTTATGCATTTTTATGTTATTAATGTGCATGGTATGAGTTGGGAAGTGGTTGGCAGAGTTTGGAATGGTTTTGGATGAGTTTGCAGGCATTTAAAGGGGTGCACGGTTTGAGCACAGTTTGTGGAAACTGTGCGGGTTCCCCAGGAAACCGTTCGAACCCTTGCTCTCAAGACAGTAGGCCTCATACGACCTACACACGGTTTTCCAAACCATGCGGCGAAACCGCGCAGACCCTAGCTCTCAAGGCAGTGGCGTGCACACAGTTAGCGCACGGTTTTCCAAACCGTGCGGGCTAACCGTTCTGCCACTTAAAGTTAGGTTTATAAGTTCCGATCTCACTCGGGATTGATTCATTTAACACCAATATTCCTCCTACTCGATCCTCAGTTGGGATTTTTGGTTCTCAAGGGTTTGAGGGGCTCTCCCACACATTTTTGAAGCATTTCGAAGGGGTTTCAAGTTGGATTCAAGGTGGCTTCTCTTGGGTAAATCTATCCTCTTATTTCTCTTATAGTTTCCTCTAGATATACATCTCCCTCTCTCTAGGTTTTCTAGATATACACGTTTTGTGAGTATATCTAGGGTTTTCGTTGCCTTGGATGTTAATATTAAGGATTGTGGATGTTAGGGAAAGGGTTCTAGAGGGTTTTCGGTGGTGCGTTCTCCTAATTTGAGGCGTGGTTATTCGTGGGTCGATTTCTCAGGAACCCTAAAGGTATGTTTCTTCTCTCTCAACTCCACTTGGTTAAAGATATTGGTTTTTGTTACAATTTATTTTTTGTTCTTGAAATTAATTGTGTTCTTATTTGAAAAATTGGTTGAAAATACCTTGGGTGATGTTTTGGGGATTTTTGGGAAAAAGAGGGTTTTGTAGTGAAATGCTATTGTTGTGGATTTTAAAATGGATATTTTAATATGGGATTCTATGGTTGATTTGTGCTAATTATTGATGGTAATGGTTTTCAAAAAAAAATTTGTTTTATTGAAATAGGGTTTGGCATGGAAAATGGTTTTTAATAAATGGGTGATTTATTGAAGTGGATTGATATGCAATGGAATGGGTTGATTGCATGATGATGTGACCATGGTGGGTAATGTGCTTAGATTTGGCTTGTTTTGAATGTTGTGTGGAAGTGGAAGGGAATTTCCCCTTTAAAAAGGGGATGGATAGTTGATGGAAGGGCCACCATATAAGGATAAGTGGATGGAAATAACCACTAGCTGTAAGTGGATGAACGGGTTGGACGGAAGCTCCACCATTTGGTTGTTTGGTTGTTTTGTTGTTTTTTTGCATTTATTTGCAAGATGGAAGTTTTTGTGCTAAAATGTAAATGATGATATGGCTTGTGACATGATTGGTTGGATTTATTTTGGTTTCATGGGTTGGGTGTGGTGGCTTGGTAAGAGCATGGTTGGATTATTGTAATGGTTGCACTTGTGATTATTTCATATAAACTGTTTTATATAAATGTGCTAACGGTTTTATACTAGTGGCATGTGTAGGGTAGTCATTTGGGGAAATCATACTGAGTTTTAGTACTCACCCCTGCTTTGGAACTGTGGTGTCTATACAGATGTTGTGTACCATGACATGGGAAAAGTTATGACGTCTCCATCCTTTAGTGGTGCATTGTAATGTCTTGGTGGAGCGTGGAGCTTGGAGCTTGGTGTGTAGCTGTGGTGGTAACAT
This sequence comes from Viscum album, assembly GCA_963277665.1. Classification (NCBI taxonomy): domain Eukaryota; kingdom Viridiplantae; phylum Streptophyta; class Magnoliopsida; order Santalales; family Viscaceae; genus Viscum; species Viscum album. The sequence continues at coordinate 113,972,886 of OY728156.1, read as the reverse complement.
GGCTCATAGTGGTTGTTGTTTAGTTTTCCGCTTATACTCTGATGTTGTGTGGACATGTCTGGTTGTATTTGTTTTGAGTTGTGTTGTGTAACAACTTGGTTTCCTTTTGGGAATCCATGGTGGGGTTATTGAATTGACATGCATCATGTAGTGGCTATTTTTGGATTGTTTGGTTTGTTTTTCCTTAAGGGAAAATCATTCCCCAACTTGATCTTGAATCCCTCGGCATTTATTTCCAGCCATTGGCACCTTGGGAACCATTGTTAAGGCCAAGTATCCCTCACCACCACCTCAATCCAATGTGGTAGGGTTGGGGTGTTACAAAAAATCCATAGATATTAATTTTATTAAAAATGATAAAAACAAATTGTACGTCTAAAAATTAAGTTTATAAATAATGTGTTTTTTAGAAAACAAATGAGCTTATATAGAAAACAAGTCAATTATTATTAACATGGTATTAATTATACTATTTTAAATTAAAGGGGATTAATGTTACTTTAAAAAAATATTTCCTTAAAATCTCTTAATTGAATGAAAATAAATTACTGATTTTTTAAAAAATGTATCTTTTTATTATTCATTGAAAAAATAAGTTTTGAAAAATTCTATAAATTAAATGTAAAATATTATTGAAATGATTATTTCCAAAAATGAAATTAATTTAACTCCAAAATAATCTAAAAATAATAAATTCTAATTTTAATTTCTTGTGCACAATATATAATAAAAACAGTTTTTGATGAAATCTGGTTTTTGAGGCCCAAAATGAATTTATGGAAAATTGAATAATTTTATTATGAAATAACAAATGGATATTCATTAATTTAATCCATAATTATAGTTCTTCAAAAAAATTTATTAATTACGTACAATTTATAGTATAGGTTTCAATATATAAATATACCATATTTTATGTAGGCTCGATGTTTCATATATAGAGATCTATCAAATACTTCAATAGTTTTTAATGAAATATATAAATAATATTGGAATGTTTTATTATAAAAAATTAAAATGAATTTATTCATCCAAATTACATCACTCAAATACAAAAAATTGAGAATATATTTTCTTTATCACATCCATAGGTTCCCATTGTAACGACCAAATGTTTTATCAATGGAATCCACTAATTATAAGTATTCCTTAATGTATAGTCACAATAGGAAACACAATGAAATATCATGATACTAAATACTATTAAAAATAAATTCTCACCTCGGGGTTTTTAAATTTGAAAATCTAACATACACAGTCGCGATTAGTAAGATGTTTAGAGTTTGACCTAACAAACTAAATTTTTTATTGAATAGTTACATACCAATATGAATAGAAACATACCGTTATGAATTAATATAACCATTATGAATAGTAAACCCTCCAAAAAATCTTAACCTCACCCATGAATGTAAAACTAAAATTTTGTCATATTATAAGTGATAATGTAACCATAGTAAAAGTATTGGCATTCTTGTATGTGATAAATAATTATTCATAAATAATTAATTAATTTTAATGAAAATTTACTTTCTGAAAATATTTTCATAATTTAACAATTATATGTCTTCTAGTTTTAATATATTTTTATAAGACCAAATGTAATTTATTAATGAATTATGAAATCAGTTTTAATTTTAAATTATGTATCTTTCATGTAAATTATTATTTTAATTAAAAATTAAATTAATAATTTTTTAAAAATTATTTTTAAAAATTAGATTTCATTATTGGATCATACACATCGAAAAATGGTTAGGGTGAATTTTTGGGATTTTTATGAAATACATGAGTTTTTGATGAATATTGACATACAATAATTTAAAAAAAAAGAGAAATACACTAATTATAGATTAATGTATGATTTTATGCTTATGTACTCCTAATTGGTTATAACTCACAAGAAATTATTACTATTCTTGGTTATGGAATCGTTACTATTACTTTTCTTTTGAAGAAAAGTTACATTAACGAATATTATATTTAGAAAACTCGTCTCCCCTCCACGATAAATACCTCCCCCCACATCCTCATTTATTAACACCTCTCAAGCATAAATCCTTGTTTAATTTCTAGCCAACAATCTACCCTAGACACTCCCTTGCATCCAAGATCTTTTATTCCTACTGTTTTCCAAAAGAACACGTCTTTTAAATATACACGCCCTTTTTTACTTCTTGAAAATTGTTTCACTCTTCACTCATGGTTAATGGTTCTATGTAAAGAATGATATTCCCTCTTTATTTTTGGAAAAAAATGATAATGAATATTTGGTTTATTATATGAAACCCTTTTATTTCCATGGTTTATTTTATCTTCATGTTTAACATATTTTCAATGCGGAATCCATGATAATGTAAATATTATGATGAGACAGGTGCACGTCGAATTATATTGTGCAATATAAATATTTTAATGTGATGGGTGTGTCTAGAATTGTACAGTTCTCCAATGCATTGGGTAAATTGGCCAATATCATGAGTTAAAGGGAAATTATTTGTGAACATGATGCTAAAATTTTTCACAACTATGTGTTGTAGTTAACCACCAATATATGATGTTTCATTATTATGTATTTCCACATTCAATTCCATTATCTAATGATTCCTCTCATGATTCTGATGATCATGTTATGATTATTCTCACCCAATGCAATATTACTCTTATTTATCCTCTTAATAGGCGTTTAAATCACCCCTTTGACGTAAATCCTCATGTGATTATGTGTACTAAAGAGTTTTTAAGGGACAATAAGAATGTGGAGAAAAATAAATTAAATAAATATTTATGTTCGATGTTTTAAATGCTATGTAGGGTCCATGTTTTCCCAAGTCACTAAACCTATGGAACATCATGGTGTAAAACTATTATGTACATTTTCTTAATAATGATGTAATAGTAATGTAAGAAAAGGAAGTGTTTCTGTAGTTGGTATTATAGAAATTGTTTAGTAAATTTTGGAACTAAGATTAGTGGACCCTAGAGAAAACATCTAGTAAGAGACTAAGAACAAATATGAACATTATAAGCTTTATCTTGAGATCCTATAAGTTTTTCTTTTAGTGTAAAATTTACAAATGAATAATTTATTTATTCATGATTTGATGACTTCTATTTTGTTCTGACCGTTTTTATTTTAGAAAATAATGGGAACTAGGAGAAACTAGGAAAAAAACCTATGAAAGTTCTAATTAAATCATTGACCGAATAACATTCCCAATGCATGGAGAGGTGGAGTTAAAAAATTTACGGTGATTCTTAACCAACTGTCTTAGGTTATGAATAAAAACCAAAATAATGAAGAAGATCATCCTTCACTAAATATGGAGCAACTGGCTATCGATTGTTTTATGAGGCATTGACCACTATTGTTTAGTGGATATTTTGACCCATTAGTTGTGGAACAGTGTGTCAACTCCATGTAGAAGATAATTTCTGTGCTGTGTTATTATGAGAAGAATAAGGGGACATTATACATTTATCTTTTAGAGGGATAGGCAGATCAATGGTGGGATTCGATTAAGAACACCAAGCCAAGAGAAAAAATCGAATAAATCGAATGGGAAGACATTATGATCATGTTTCCAAACAAGTATTTTTCCTTAAATCATCATATTAATATAGAGAGAGAATTCATAGATATCACGAAAAAGGAAGTAGAATCTCTCACTACCTATAAATATAATTTCACAAGTCTTAGAAGTTATGCATCCGGGTTTGATATAATAAATGATAGAAAAATTGATAGATTCATTAGTGGATTAAAACCACACCTTTTAATGGATCTTGAAACTAGAGACATTGGGTGTTATCAAGAAGGTGATTAGTGTTCCCTCAAAATGGATATGGATTTTAGAAAAAAGTCCCATGTCTATGGTGATATGAAAGAAAATATGAAGCTTCAAGCCATAGTATCTTATGATAATGGTGGGAAGAAAACACAAAACCCACATGCAAAAAATATGGGAAGTTTAATCATGAGAATAGTCTCAAAGGGATTGAGATAATGTTCAACTATGGGATAAAGGACATAATGATCTAGAGTTTTGAAATAAAACAAGAAAAATGGAAAATGTAGTGGAATAAAGTAGTGACCCACCGATGGATTAATGCTAAAACTATTGGGAGAAATTGAACACTACAAGACAATGAACCAAACCTTGATTATTTGAGGGTAATTAGCATAATCATCCACCAAATACAAAGGAACAATGGAATTATTATTCCATCACTACTACAGAAGTAGAGGAAGATAATTAAGTTCTACAAGGTACACTCCACATTAACTCAATAATAGAAAATTTATTATTTGATTTTGGATCTACGAATTTTTTATATCGTGAATGTTTTCTATAACTATAGAGTCAACGCCCCAAAACTATGAAATAGAGATATATGTAAAAACATGATGTGGTGGAATAATTTCTACCCAAGTGTTTGACTCTTCTCCTGTTGGACTATGTGGTAAGATTCTTCCAATGAATATCATAATACTTACCTTTTCGGAATTAAATTATATAATGGGAATGGATTGGATATTTTTATATAGAATACATATCAACTGTCGAGAAAAGGAAATATCTTTTTATATTATAAACCATCCCATTTTTCTCTAAAAATGGAAAATAAATCATGAATCCACTTTGAAAAATACTTTAATTGTGTGGGTATTGGAATACGATGAAGAATAATACCTCAAATAAATGGTTGAGCCAAAGGAAAGTTGCAACCTTGTGGAAATTGCCATTGTGAGGGAATATAGTGTTGTATTTCCCAAAGAGTTACTCAGACTTCCCCCTTAATGCGAGGTAGAGATATCAGTAGAACTTATACCCAGATCTACTAATATCTCAATGTTTCCCTATAGGATGGTTACTATCAAATTAGAAGAGTTAAATAAGTATCTGTAAGAGAATTTTGACAAAGGTTTCATATACCTAGGTTCATCAACTAGGGGTGAACCTGTTTTCATTGTGATGAAGAAGGATGAATAAATGCAGTTGTGTATCTATTATCAGGAACTCCACAAGATCACCATAAATAAAAAGAATCATATTCCAAGGATTAACAACTTTTTTGATCAATTAAGACGACCTCAAAAAATTTCCTAAGTGGATCTTTATTCTGGATATCATCATCTAATGATTAAGAAGGATGATATTCAGAAGACTGCCTTCCGTACAAGGTATGAGCACTTTGAGTTTTTGGTGATGCCTTTCAGACATACTAAAACCCTAAAATATTCATTTATAAGATGAATAAAGTCTTTATACATGACCTTGACAATTTTTTGATTGTTTTTATTGATTATATTTTTATCTAATCCAATATCTAGGTGAAACATGAAGAACATATAAGACTTGTACTGTCGAAAATGATAAAGGAGAAGTTGTACACCATGTTTAGCCAGTTTCACTTTTGGATGAAGAAATTCACGTTCATGGGACATGTGATCACAAGTGAGGGAATTTATATATACCATTAAAAAATAAATGTGATAAAATATTATACCTTGCCCTCTAGTGTCAAAGAAATTTGTAGATTTCTTGAATTAGCTGGGTACTATCAATTTTTTTTAGAAATTTCTCACATTTATCAATATCTATAGTTAAGTTAACAATGAAAGGGGTAAAGTATATCTCTATGGAAGAAGTTGAATGAATCTTTAAGGGGACAAGGAGAAGGTTTATCATTGCACCTGTACTCACACCACCAAAATGTGGAGTAATATTTGTGATATATAGTGATGATTCAATGAAAGTCTTGGGTTGTGTACTCAGGGAAAATGAAAATTTGATGGCCTATGGCTCATTCAAATTGACGATCCCTGAGATGGACTACCCAAAAAATAGTCTAGAGATGAAAGAAAAGATGTTTTCCTTGAAAATCTAGTGGAACTACCTTTATGGTGAAAAATGTGACATATACACAGATCACAAGAGCCTAAATTAAATATTCCCACAAAAGGATTTCAGCATGCGTCAAAGGAGATGGTTAGATCTAATCATGGACTACAATTTATTTATTCACTATCATCCTATAAAGGTAAACAAGATATCTAATTTTCTATGAAGAAAAGAACCTACTACTCTATCCATGATACAGATAGAGAAAAACCCTAACATCATGGATATTCAATGAATGGGTTTGAAAATAACAAGGGTATGGGATACATCCTACCTTTACCAAATTATTTCGGAACCATCAATTCAAGAGATAATTAAGGAGGACTAAAGGGATGATCTAGAGTTACAAAATAAGGCGAATTAAGTAAAGTATGGGAAGCTACATGAGTTCTATTTTGATGAGGATAGTGAAATTCGGTTTGGAATTGGACATTGGGTGACTTCATCACACATGATAAAAAAAGAGCTATTGGAAAATTCACACAGCTAAACATGATATATCCATCCTAATAGAACCAAGATGTACTCGGATCTCTAAGAACACTTATGGTGGGATAACATGAAGAAGGATATTGCAGAATATATCTCAAGGTTCTTGTTATGTCAGAAAGTTAAAGCAGACTGAAAAAGGTCCAATGGGATGATGAAACCAATTACTATAACCATATGGAAATGAGAGATTGTCACTGTAGACATGTCATCGGTCTCCCAAATATGTCCAAGGTAAATAATGCAATATGGTTTGTGGTTGAACGACTCACAAAGACTGACCATTTTATCTCCTTTCAGGAAGATCTCTCATTTGAAAAACATGCCAAGATATTTGTGAAGGACGTGGTGAGACTGCATGGTATTCCAATCTCGATTGTATCTGACTGTGATCCAAGTTTAAAATCTAAATTTTTTTATGAGCCTTAAACATGATTTTAGTACTGAATTTAATTTTATCAAGGCATATCTCCTCCAAACTGATGGAAAATCTGATAATACTATTCAAATTCTTGATGAAATGCTAAGAGCCTGCTATTTATAATTCAAATATATCTAGGATGAGTATTTCCCATTGGTTCATTTCTCATAAAATAATATATTCCACTAGAGTATTTAGATGTTTATATATAAAGCTCTGTATGGAAAGAGATGTAAAACTTCAACCTATTGGGATGAAGTTTGAGAAAGAAAGCTACTGGAACCAAATCTTTTGCATGAGATTATAGAGAAGGTTAAAGTCATTCAAAAATAAATAAAAGTTTCTCAGAGTCGGAAAAATACCTATGATAACAACCATATAATGTACATGGAGTTTAACTTTGGACATTAGGTCTTCTCTCAAATACCACCATGGAAGAGATTCATGTTGTTTGGAAAGAAAGGGAAGCTAAGACCAATGCATATTTCCCCCTTTGAGATCCTTGATCGCATAAGTGTTGTGGCCTGTCGACTTTCACATACACCAAATATGGATCAATTGCATGACATGTTTCATTTATCACTCTTAAGTAAGTACATACCAGATCCCTTATATGTACTGAACTTAAAGGTGGTACAACTAGAAGACTATCTCTTTTATGAAGAGCATCCTGTAAAGATTCTAAACCAGAGAGATAAGTTTCTATGCTACAAGACAACCCACCTTGTCAATATGTTTTGGTAAAAGCATAGGTATGAATAAGCAACATGGTTTTAGGAGGAGTCAATGAAGGAGAACTACCCTCCCCACTTTTTGTAAAATGAAATTTCAAGGGAGAAATTTTATAAGGAGGGATGAATGTATTGACTGAATGTTTTTTCAATCGAATTTACATATTATAAGTATGTATTAAAGTATAATAACATTAGGAAAAAGAATGAAATATCATTATACTAAATACTATTAAACATATCTTGTCACCTATGTGTTTTTAATTTCAAAAATATGACATACACAGTTGCGATAAGTAAGATATTTGGAGTCCAACATGACAAACATAATTTTTTTTGAATAGTAACATACCCTTATGAATATAAATCTACCATTCATAACAGTAATATGATCTTTATGAATATTAAACACCCCAAAAAATAGTAACCTCACCCATTACTGTATAAATAAAATATAGGCATCCATTAAGTGATAATATGACCATTGTAAAATTATTGGTATTCTTATAAGTCATAAATAATTAGATATAATTAATTAAGTAATTTAATAAAAAATTAATTTCTTTAAATATTTTCTAAAATTAAAAATTATATGTCTTCTCGTTTTACGATAATTTTATAAAATAATATCTTGTTCTTGAAAGCATTATTAAATCAGTTGTAATTTTAAAATATGTATTTTTCATGTAAATTATGATGTTAATTAAAAAATAATTTATTAATATTTATAAAACTATTTTTTTAAAATGGAGTTCATTTTTTGATTCTACACATTGAGAAATCATTAGTTTTATGTTTTTGGATTTTTCTGAAATACTTGAATTTTTAATGAATAGTAAAATACTTTAATTTACAAAATAAGGTAAAGACACAAATTATAGAGTCATGTATGATGTTACACTGATTTAATCCTAATTATTTCTAAATAAAATAAAATTTTAATTATTATTGGCCATGGAATCATTATTTTTACTCATATTGTGAATAAATAATAATATAATGAATATAATGTTGTAAAAACCCCTCTCCACTCCACTATAAATAACACCCCTCACAACCTCATTTCGTCACACCTCTCAAGATTCATGACATGTGTAATATCTTCCTAAACATCTTCCCTATACCCTAATTCATGTACAAGAATTTATGGTCTCATCAAAAGAACAATCCAAGGTGCCTTAAGGATGATTCAAGAGGTAATTCCTATATCTCTCTCTTTAATTTCCTTTCAATTTCAATTTCTTTTCTTAATCTCTCCCCAACTATTTTAAACCACATGGTATGGTAACTCTAGTATATTACATATATTGTTATATTATTTTAATAATGGGATAATATATCATCCAACCCCCATCTCTACTTCTTTTTATTTTAGAAAGGAAAATGTTGTTCGTGAGGAGTTAATTTATCATCTTCAAATATGAAATGTTTTCTTTTTTCCTTAGCGCCTTCATATATCGTCATGAAACCATTTTTATGGTTGAACCATATTATTTTATATTTATTATATCCTATTTAAAGTTGTAGATATTACCTAGGAACATATTTTTAAATTATTATACAGAAAAAGTTCATTGTGGTCTAAAAACTTTACCAAATATACAAAACCATCGTAATTAAATTCTTATCTAATGATTAAATCTCATGGTATATAAAAAAGTTATTTATAATATCATTTTATGTTCTGTTACATCATAAATAACATATAATTACAATTTTATATGTTTATCCACGTTATAAATGAACATTAATTCACGAATACAAGTGAATCATTCAAAAAAACTATAAAAACAAACTTTCCTGAACAATGAATTTCACTCTAAAACGCATCCAAAAGACCATAAATGAACTTAATAAAACCTTAATGCATATTATTAATTTATAAAATGTTCATTAATTGTTAATTAATGAATATAATATGGTTATACGTTATATTAAATTGAGGAAAGTGTTCGTATACAATGTGATATGAAACTCTCGAACCCAACTCTATTTCTTTGGGTTTCCCATCTTCAACCCATTTACAGTATGGATATTCCGTAAAAATAATTTGTTGATCATTATCTTTACTTTCTCGGGATATTATTTTTTAATTTATTTTATGAAAAACCAATAGTTTTTCAAAATAACTCTTCTTTAAAATAAACACACCCTTTTTAGTTCTCAATGATTTTTTCACCCTTCGCTCATGGTTAATGGTTTTATATCAAGAACTATATTCCCCATTTATTTTGGGAAATAAATGTTTACGAATTTATTATATATTCTGTGAAACCCATTTCATTCCATGGGTTATTTTATTTTCATGTTTAACATACATTCAATATGGCATACATGATGATATAAATATTATGATGAGACAGGTGCACCTAGAATTATATAGCGCAATATGTAGGTTTGAATGTGATGGGTGTTCCCAGAATTATATAGAGCTCAAATGCATTGGTTAAAGTTATTAAACCCTATGGGTTAATGGTAAATTAATATTGAACTTGATTCTACCATTATTCACAACTATGTGTGGTAGTTTACCACAAATACATGATGTTTCATTTTTATGCATTGCAACATTCCATTCCTTTATCTAAAAATTCCTGTCATGATTTTGATGAAGATGTTTTGATTATTCTTACTTCATGATATATTATTATTTAAAATCCTCTTATGAGGATTTTATGTCACCCCTTTTTGTGTATATCCTCAAGTCATAATGGGTACTAAGGGATTTTCAAGGGACAATATGAAGCCGAAGAAGAATGGATTAAATAAATGAATATGTTTGATGTTGTAAATGTTATGTTTGGCCCTAGTTTTCCTGGGACATCGATCCTATATATTCTCATGGGTTAGTACTATTATGTTTTTTATCTTTATAATGATGTAATAGTAATTTAAGAAAAATAATCATTGATATACCCATGTAGCTTCCACGAATTTCTCATTCATTCAAAGTGCATTGACTAGGTGAGTAGTATTGTTCTGTATACTATTTTCTCTATAATCAAAGATTTATACTAGTTGTTCATAAAAGTAAATAATTATTATTCAATTCCGAAACAAATTTTTTTATTATATTTAAAGGATTAATTATAAACTTCCATTGAAGAGGTATATGGAACATATTAGGAACTTGAGATAGGTTCATTGGAACCGCTAAGAGATAATCTAGATTACATAATTGATCAAGAATCTAAAAGGGGATAATACAACTAGGGATGAGATTACCGTTTATATAAACCCAAAATCCATATTATAGATATTAATCAAAATAATATATTATCACAAAATCTGAATTCCATATCTCTCCAACTATTGACCCCATAATTATTCTACTGATTCTGAAATATCTTTATGTACTGCTAAATGGACCTAAACTTATTTTCTATTCCCTAGATAATAGATATACTAATAGATTTATTTCTAGTTCATCCTCCTAAAATTATATAGTTCTACACTTATTTCCATTTGGGGATTCAAATTGAGTCATCAGGGTGATTGAGTGAATGCTAATGTAATAAGAAAATTTTACTTGATGAAGGTTTCAATCCAATAAATAGAACTAATACTCTATTTTTTTAATTGTTTTCTCAGACTGAGAGCCACTGAACGTATGATAATATACATCTAAAAAAACAATATAACAAGATAATGATGAATTATTTTCCTTATTTTGAGGTAATCCAGATATCCTGATAAGATTTAATAGAATGTATCACTCCAAGGGATCTCACCACTCCCTTAATGTAAATCCATTAAAAATTGTCAATAGAGATGTATTCATTGATCATAATATGTGATGAAATCCTAAGGATATTAATTACAAACCACATATAATAATTTCTTATATATGTTGTAGGGAGTCTAATGATTAAACAAAATTTGATTTTTTCCCATTTCCATTTTTCTATGGGTAATGGTTGTAACATCCCCTAAAACTTCTATCTCTATGTGTTGACATTTTGACATAAAAACCAATGAGATATAAACTATTCAATATCTCTTTTCATGATTTAACAGTATAAATACTCTTATTGATCCTTATAATTATTCGTATATTTGGGATGAATAGAGAATGATGATCTCTGAGCTTCATCCAATAGCCCTTTCTTCATGCCTCGTAATGAGAGGTCATAGAATAATTTTATAATGTTTATCATTAAATCTTAATCGAGGTTGAAGAAAATAATATTTCCAAACTTTTATTGAAACCCTAAATTATATTTTTATAAAAAATTAATATTTACATGGATATATGTTTGAAAAATCATGTGATGAAGATAATATTTGTCCCTATCCATTAATATTTCAGTATCCATATTTATCACATCAATAATTATTATTTCCCTTAAGATCATCATCATATATAGGATTTGATGATCCTTTCTACTCAAAGCATCCACCATAACCTTGGTCGCATTACTTGGATGGTAATTTATTGAGTAAAAATAATACATGATCAAATCGAACATATTCATGCATATATATTCAACTCATTTTGGGTGAATATAATATTTTGAATTGTCTGGTCAGTATAGATATCACACCATTCTATATAAAATTAATGACTATATATCATTATTGAAATGATTAAATCTTCTAAATCTAAATCATTAGGTGGGTTAATTTTCTTGTGAACCTTCAATTGGCATGAGGCATAAGAAATCACGATATCATTCTGAATTACAACCTAAACCAACCACTAATTTGATAAATCCTTATAAATCTCAAATCCTTTATACTATAGGATATTGAGAGCATAGTTGTAGTCCCCAAACTTCTCTCCAATTTCATGAAATTTTATTCACATTCATCAGTCTAAAAGAAATTGTCTCCCTTCCAATTTAACTTATTCAGTGGATAAGATATTGATGGGATATCATTCAAAAAGCATCAATAATATCACTATAATCCACGAAAACTATTGATCTCAGTCATAGTTCATGTTCAGTGACAATGTTTAATAACATCAATATTTGAATGATCCACCGATATACCCTTGAATGAGATTATATGACCCACAAAATCATTTATATATACAAATTTCACACTTATTAAATTATTCATATAGATTCCCCTTCATCAGGGTCTTCATCCCAATACTCATTTGATCCTTTTGTTCTTCCTTTACCTTGGAATATATTATAATATCATCTATTATGAGTACCACAGAGTGATAATGGTATTATATAATGATATTATTAATAAAATTAATGAATATAGTTAGATAATTAGTTAGATCAAATGATATCATTATAAAATCATAGTGTCCATACCACAAACAAAATGATGTATTGGGAGTTCCATCACTTTTAACCGACAAATGATATTATCTAGATCATATATCAATGGTGGGAAAATTTTGAGTTCTTTAAAATTCATCAAACAAATCATCAATAAAAGGAAGGTGTTACTTATTAATGATCATGACCTTGTTATGTATCAAATAAAAAATTAATAATCTCATTGAACCATCTTTATTTCTAGAAATATTAATTAGATCATTCCATGGTGATGTACTTGGATGAATGAAGCCCTTATCATGAATCTCTTGGAACATCATATTCAATTATTTTAGCTCATTCAGGTATTTTTGATATGGGGTCTTTTAAATAGGAGGATCAATATGTATGAGTTATTTTCAAAACAAAATTTCTCAATTTGATGGAAGACTAGGAAACACTTCAGGAAAGACCACAACAATCACATTTAAAATATGAATATCTTTTGTATTAAGTTTAATACCAATAATATTAGATAAATACCCATTATGAATAAGAATAAAGACCCATACAATGTTTATAGTTACATTTTAAGTTAATATTTATTAATGAACTAATAGAAATTAAATGGTTGGTTCATAATATCAAATGTGACTTCATTTCCTTGAAAATTTATATGATATTTATATATAGATATCAAAAATATTACAAGTAAACATCATATTCAACTAGAGGTAGAATAATGATATTTTCTATAAACATGTTCCTATAAAATTAAATTGTGGGTTAATCATAAACTTTTTAGGAGAAAATTGTAATATTAAGTATTATTACTAGTAATTCAACATATAATCATTGATGTGGTAATGTGATACACTTAGAAAATTATTCATATATAAAAGATTGGGTAGAACTATAATCAATGTAGACATAAAAAATTATAGATTATATGATAAGTGTACCTTTTCAACATGTTGTAAATATAACTCACAATGATAATAGTTATTTCATTAAATTTCCCAATGAGAATGGAATTAAGAGTTTCTTGAAGATCATATTTATCATTAACCTCTAGATTTGAGAAGTTATTAGCATAATTACCATATACATTACTTTTAAAAAATTGGTGTCTATGTTCTATATTTTGAAGATCTTTTTCTCCATTGTCATAATTAGATAACTTCATCCAATTGATTCATTATTCAATTATTTGATGACCTTCCTTTCCACACATAAATCATTTACTATTCTAAATAATAAAATTAACTACATGTTTCTCTCCACATTTCTGGAATAAAGAAATACTCATATTGTGCCATCAATGTATGTTATTAGAGTTTTAATTAAATTACATCTTTCATTATTATCAAAATCATGATATTTATTAGTTACTACAGTAACTATTTCTACATTGACTTGACATATAATGTTTTCATTATATATTCAAATGTCTCTTTTGGATAATTCCCAACAAAGAATTTGTTTTAAACCATTTGAGGAACCAAACAGTCTTACACTCCAATTCAATGATAATTCCATAATCCGACCACACTTGTCTTGTAAAAATTTTCTCATACGTACCAATGGTGTTATCATAATTCTATATTAGCTTAGGGAATTCATTATATAATTTCATATGACTAATAGAAGAAAATAATTATAGGAAAATAATTCCTTAAAGTCGTCTATCTCTATGGAGAAAATTTCTTCTCACCACCTTATATAATTGATAAGGGTCTAACATTGATCAAATTCATCTTACTAATAATAAACAGGCAAAATTAAATTATCATGATCTAAGAAATTAATAATTGTAAATATATTCTCTATGGAATTAATTAATTTATAAACAATTAGTGGATCAGTGGGTCCACTATAAGTATGTTAGTGTTTCCTCATTATGTACTCAACATTATTTTGTTCCTTCATTTTACCATATCATTTCTCAACCTGATTCATGTCTTGAATAAGTTGTATAAGAACAGTAAAATTATTTTTCATTACATCTCCCATAACATTATGTTTTTTAGAAGGATAATTATTTAAATATATTTCAAATTAATCAGGGACATAGTTTTAGCTAGTTCCATCCCTTCATGAAACCAAAAAAATTTGTATGATAAACTATATTCATAGTGAGAAATCATATTATCATGAAAATAATTTATACGGTTTCAAAATATTGAAATATTTTTTTTCAATATATTACTCCTTATATTTAAAATTGTTCATAAATATTCATTATATTGTAAAATAATTCTTAATGTATCATAACAAAAAATAAAAAATTACCTTATCATATTCTCCATGACTGTCTAGCCGGGTGGGTAGTTTTAGCCCAAACATCATGCCATGGTGATTATGGAGTTAATACCAAATCCTCTCAGTTTAGTATTTTTACCCCTAGGTGAATCTATGTTATAACCATATCTAATTTATACTATCCATACATGGATATATTTTATAGGAAATACACAATCTTTAATAAACAAAAAATTTTATTTTAAACTTTAATTAGACTTATCGTGAAGGTTATCCCCAATGTTTCTCTCATTATAGTTTCTGAAAGTTACTAAATATTACTATGATACTATCTAATATTACCCAAACATTACATATATTATTGTCACATTATAAATGAAATATATTCATTAAATAACATTAATATCAATGAAGGTATTGTAAATTCGAGTTTCGTTAGAAACATTGATAAAAAACAACTGGTATATAAAATATCTACATCGTCATGAATTAGTATCTTTAAAGATTACACCCATTTAGACATATATTATGTAGAAAATTCCTTTATATCATAGTGAAATAAATTATAATAAAGGGTGGGATGAAATTCTCCGTAAGGGTAATAAGGGAGGAAATTGTGATAATTTAATCATAATATTACTATAACAGTATGATAACAAGATCTCACATTTGAAAACCATACCAATAAATGTATAGAACATAATCATGGGTCATGGAATAAATCATGGAATTTTACAAGACATGAATAATATAGAAATAATAAAACATGATCCATAAGAGAACAAAATTTCTATAAGATCATGTCATAAAAGGGTGTCATAAAGTGTGGCATAATCATAACAATAGAAATATTATATCAAGGATTCCCACTAAGACATTAATCACATATTAGGCTTGTGGTGACCACCCATGTATATACATTGATCTTGGGAAAACATCATGTATACCCTCTTTTATACATGGGATAACCTCCCACGTACCTTTTTATCTCATAAAAAATTAATCATTACCCAATCTATTGGATTGATATAATGGACCCACCCACCCCACAATCATATTTGATTCAAATGTATGAAAAAATAAGGAAAACAATTAATCAATGAATCATAGATTAAACCATGGAAATGAAAATGTGATTCATCAATATTTCATCATCATTATTATAAAACATAAAGATAAATAAAAAATATTCTATTATTGGATAATATATTTTATTTAAGAAACGGAAACATTTAAGGATGTTGTTATGGAGGAAAATTATTTCAAAATATCATTATAACAATTCCTAAGGAAATACCATTTTAATTTTGAAATCAACCACTTAAAATAAAAAAAACATAAAAAATAACAAGGGAAAAATATATTTTAATACAAACATGTTTAATATTAATATAATATATAATAAAAATTGTTGTCCTACTAGAGGAGAAATATGTTCTTTCCAAATATGTTAAAATAATGATATCCATGAAATTTTCATTAAACATTTAAAAGTAATAAATTCAGAAAATGATTAGAAGATTCTATTGATAAAATTTAAATACATTAAAACATTGGAAAAAATTACATTATAAACTCAACAGAGTCTACTAAAAATATTCATGAAATAATTTTAAAATAAATATGGATATGGAAGAAAAATATTCTCAACCAAGGATAGAAATATTGTTGGATTACTCAAATAAAAATTATCTGGTATATTATATACATAAATTATTTAAAATTAAAAGAAAACATTTAATATCAAGACCAAAATATTATAAAATAATAAATAATCTTTTGGTTATATAATTAATATATTTTTCATTATCATAAATTTATTCTTATAAAAAATATATAATAAAATTATATTCATATGTATAATACCATATATGGACCACTTATGAAATATCAATGCCCATGAATGAATAATTATTTATTAAAATCATTGTTCCGAGTGATAACTGTATCATTTATCATGAATATATCAATTTGGATGCAATTTTCCTAGTATCTTGATCACTATTACTTATTATATATAACTTTATTCATGGTATAAATATCATATATATTCATTATATTTGTATTTGAAACCGTTAATGAATTTTATAGGGAAAAAATGGATTACGTCATTTATAGAGATGGTAATTCATATATACACATGAATTTTTTTTCATTTTATTAGGAAAAGAAGGAAATAATGATATATAATAATTTACAATTAATTAATCATAATTATATCATAATTATAATAACCAATTATTAAATAAATCTATCATGGCCTATACCTTAGGCATGTGTCATGACAACCCCAAGCCCACCTCTAATATGCAAGGGGATGTCGAATAGCACTGAGTAGGTATATCCAAAAATGGGACGCATTTTTCTATATAACTATACACACAAACCTATATCCAAGCACAAAATTGTTGAACTGAAAACACTGAGTAAACAATCATGCATACCAATATGATACCACCAATAGATTACGACAGTACGAAAACTGAATAGTAAACAGGGACACAATACAAGGCCAACCAAAAGAGAAAGTACAAGCCCATGAGTCTTGTATGAAAAAAAACCATACCTAAAGGGTACATACAGAAAACAATGTTTGATATCCCTGAATCACATATCATCTTTTAGACAACTCTATAAGAACCACTTGGTCCCAGTACACAAAGGACTCCATCAAAGCTTCGATCGTCTGCACAAGACATGGTACATGTTGCTATAGTCCATGCAGGGTTGAGTAAACAAATACTCATTAGGGACCCTGAAACCACAAAGGTACACCACTAAGAAATACATGAATTCGACAATTAAGGTAACAGAAGAATTACAACACAATGAAAACACACAATGTACACCACAAAAAACGCCATAAGTACACCACAAATGAAACAAAGTCGATTAATATGGCTAGATCACAATGATACAAGACTAAAAAATGAATAGAAGGGTTTATATCTATAGTACACATATCCCTCATTCTCTATGAACATATAATTATCAGTGGTGCATGAAGAGTTTATGGTGCCTGAAGTGTTGATGTAGCATAGAGCGTCGATGGTGCATGGAGTGTTGATGGTGCACAGAGTGTTAGTGGCCACAAATCATTAGTGGTACCTGGAGTTTCTGTAGTTCCTATAGTAGTGATGGAATTTGCGATTTTGATGGAGTAAAAATTGTCAATGGTGCACAAATCATCGATGTTTCACATAGTATCAATGGTGTAAAGAGAATCGATGGTGAAAAAAGTGTCGATGGGCCATGGAGCATTGATGGATCAAGCAGTCCCCCAAGTCATGTAGTCATAGCCAGCTGAATGATTCAGCTTGTAACGCTGTTGATTCAGGAGAATCTAATACTAAAGACATTAGGTCATAAATAAAAATCCACTAAAATTTTCATAGACTATCTTAAAAGGACCCCAGCAACGAAGGGGTCCCAATTTCATCAATGGCTCATCAAATAGACTCACAGTTAGAATGATATGGCCAATTTAGTAAAAAGGTTTTGGTCACATCCAAGTCTGACCTGACCTATTTCGACCGACCCGACCCGACATGGACAATATTTTATGGCCCAAACCGACCTGGCCCGATGGTCCGCTAGACCGCAGTTCGGTTCACCCTTCCCAGACCGCCAAATGAAAGAGATCTCCTTTTGCGCATGACATGGCTATATGCTCTCAATCAACACATATGACATTGCATCCTGACCCCCCAATCCTGCAGAGATGCTTCCCCATGGTCCTCCTCCGACACAGCCTCCAAGCTGCATCCTATCACAGCCATCGTCGTGACCTCCTACCGCTGATTCTATCCGGCACCCACAGCTTACTCTATCATGCGATCTTATTCAATCACGGTCCCACCAGACCACAGTTGTACACCAAACCAGAACCCGGCCTCCCCCAGGCTATGCGCTTCCCCCACCACGGGCCACCCTACTAGTGGACCACCGATCGTTGTGCCCTCCTCTATGAGTTGTCACCTACCTAGTGTGCTCATGTCAAACCTCCACAATGCTATCGTGGATCACAAGCTTTATTCTCAGATTTTTCTTCCATGGATCATGGGTGTAATGATCGATTTTTCATGTAGTGGTTCAAAGGGAGAATAATGCACAATGAACATGATAGATATAGGGGGGATGGATTAAGCACAAAAAAACCCAATGAATAGATGTTGGCCTTGTCTGTTTAGACATGATCCATTGATTTTAGAGGGATCACAATGAAGCCAACGACATAAAAATCACCAAGATCCATTCCCTTTAATCCATCAATAATTATCCACCCCATAAGAATGACAGAACCACAAATCAACTTATTTATTTTTTGGTATTCTTTTTTTGATCAATTCTAATAAGAGGAAATGAAATCAAAAATAGGTTGAAACCTCCATCGATGATTTTATTAGTTGTCGATGAAGAATGGAGGACTATGTCATCATCAATCCTCGATCTTCGAGTGTTCATAATTTAGAGAGATCTTCTTTAACCTTTTCTATGAGGAATTACAATGTTATGGTGATAAACATGAATTCCTCTAACATATATTAAAAAAAAATATTCCACTACATCACCACATAATGTCCCAATAAATTTTTTATTAATTATTATAATGACATTCATGGCCAAAAAATAACTTCTATAGCCCACCCACGTAGGTCTATTTTAAGCCTCGCCTAAGGAAAAAACCTCCTTTTGAACTTAACTGTGGTTTTAGATCTCTAAACCACATTATTGTTTACGAGTTATTAGGATTTAAAAATAAAAACATTTTTATTAATTATTTTATTTATGGTTACACCCCTGGTGACTTTTTATATATATTACCCCTTCCAACCAATGTTAGGTCACTCCTACAGTAATTCTTCTATTCTGAGCTCAACGGTGCCCATATATTTCTATTCTGGGAACTGGATTAAGATATAATTAAATTTATAAAAAAAAATTCATGCATGTGATATTTTAAACATATCATTTTTAAACAATCATTCTGGGAACCCCGGGCCTTCAAATTGTACACTATCTCAATATAAGGTATCTTAATTTTCTGAAATAATTTATAAAAATAAAATTGGAAAAGTATGAGTCATTAAAATATCCCCACTATATGTATTTACATCCCCAAAATCCAAAACAAGGGGTACTCAACAAAAAGGTGATGGTATTGAGCACAAATCTAAGCCTCTTGGTCCCAAGTTCTCTCATGGATATTCTCATGCTACCACCGAATGTGCACCAAATGAATCGAAAACCCACTAAGGATCCTTATTTATCGATTTTTGATCTCCATCGGGTACTCTATAAAAGTAATCCCATATCCAATTTCCATCACTCCCTAGATGATGAAGTGAGATGGATCATGCACGTACCATCCCCGCTATAACACTCAAAAGACATATACTCC
Organism: Viscum album; assembly: GCA_963277665.1. Taxonomy (NCBI): domain Eukaryota; kingdom Viridiplantae; phylum Streptophyta; class Magnoliopsida; order Santalales; family Viscaceae; genus Viscum; species Viscum album. The sequence continues at coordinate 113,952,457 of OY728156.1, read as the reverse complement.
CCGTGACCTAGATGGTCAATCATACAATGCCTCAAACTTTTCCGTACCAATGATGTAGTGGTATATTTTGTTATATACAAACTCAACTTGAGGTAGGTGGACCTCTCAACTATGACTAAAGTCTATGATGATAGCCCATAGCATTCCCTCTGGAACATTGATGGTCCTCTCTGAATGGCCATTCATTTAGGGATGGAATGTAGTTCTACAAAACAATTGAGTACCAAACACCTCCAACAATCACTTAAACTACCGGAATTTAAAGACAAAATCATGATCTGAGATGATAATTGATGGAACTCCATGAAGATAAAATATCTCCTCCAGATAGAGGCGTCCTAAGATATCTACTGATCTCTACACATGAATTGGCATGATATGGGATGACATGGTGAGTTGTTCAATGATCCCCCAGATGTTATCATGTCCCTTTGACATGTATGGTAAACTCTTCACGAATTACTTCAATATCCCATAACACTTCCACTAGGAAACATCAAGGGGTTGAGTCAAACCCACTGGAACCTAGTGCGTAGCCTTCACTTGTTGTCAAATGAGTCATTGAGAAACAAACTTTCACACCACCTTCCTGGTCCCCGGCCATGAGAATTGATGTCAAAGGTCTTGATACATCTTTTACACTCCTCTATATACCACAAAATAGGAATAATAGAACTCCCTCAAGACCTAATTTCAAAACATTAATGGAACTACTTTGTGCCCTCTGAAGAGAATTATGTGCTCCCCACCTTTCAAATATCCATCAGGTTATGCCCTATGGAAATTTGAGAGAGTGTAGTCTTGCAGTCAGCATCTTTGAGGTATGCCTCCCTGACTCACTATAAGAGTTGATGGGTAACCACCATTGATTATAGATAATATAATTAATCACTATCATCAATGGATATCTGCAATGAGGATACATACTTCGATACATCATTCAATAGTTTTGAACTCGATCTCTGGCTGGGGAATCTTCCACCATGATTCCAATCCAAGGAGTATCGACTATCTCGAAGTCATAGTCCTAGAGAAACTATAGTCAATTCTTTTTTATCAAGTTCATATCATCTAAAGAGTGGATATACTTGAGACTCTTGTGGTCATAGAATATGGTAAACTTCTCACTAATCAGGTAGTGTCGCCACATATTCAATGTGAATACCACCGCTACCAACTCTGAATCATGGGTTGCGTAGTTATACTCATGATGCATCAAATGGCATGAACAATAGGAAAAACTTCTTTCCCTTTCATTAGAACACAACCAAGCCCGATCTGTAATGTTTCAATGAACACCACATTCTCCACACCATCCTCTGGTAATCTCAATATGGGAGTGCTCATAAATCTATATGTCAATTCCAGAAATAACAATAGAAAATTCTCTATCCACACGAATGGATTCTCCTTCCATGTCAAGGTAATCAAGGGTGCTACTTCCCCAAAAAATTCAGGTACAATCCTCAGATAGTACCCTCCCAAACCTTAGAATCTTTAAACCATTTTAAGACTCCAGGGTGGCTCTTAGGTAGGCAACATATCATTCTTCACCAGATCTACTACAACTCTAGCCTCTGAAATCACGTGTCTTAGAAAGTGGATCTCCCATATCCATAACCAACACATTGAGATATTTCCATAAATATGGTGATCTCTATGTTTGTTTAGGAATATCATGAAGTGTAACACATGCTTCTCATTAGATGACAAGAAAACCAACACGTCATCAATGAAGACCACAATCGACAAGTCTATGTATAGTGGTACGATCATATTCATGAGTCCCATGAACATTTTTAGGGTATAATTCATGCTAAAGTGAATCAATATGTACTATTAGTGTCCGCATAGACATCTGAAGTCCATCGTTGGGATTTCATCATTTCATACTCGAAGGTGGTGATTTCTAGATTTACGGATTATCTTCAAGGACTACCTCACTCCATTCAGCTGGTCAAAGAGGAATTCAATCCTTGATAGTGGATAGTTATTCTTCATGCTCACCTGGTTCATGAACTATAATCCCACACATAATTTCGAGAACCCATATTTCTTCTTGGAAAACAAAACCAGGAATACCCAGGGTGAAATGCTAGGTCTTGTGACTCCATTTCTCTATAATTCCTGCAGTTGTACCCTTAACTCATGATTCTCTGTGGGAGCTATCCAATATATAGGTGTAAATATAAATGACTTCCTGGAGTACACATCAATATATAAATATACCACCCTATGAGGAGGTAATCAAAGACAATATTATGAAAATAGGTCCTCATATACATCCACTAGTGAAAACAATTGAGCACCCATCTCATACACTGCACTGAGGGTCATGCTATCTAACTAGGGTGTGATCAACTGCAACATGAGTCCATCCTGAGCTGCTTGGGTTTATTTTTTTTAGAAAAGGAAGAACGGGTTTCATATACTCGAACATACAACACTATGAACCTAAAATAGTCAATCTAGTCATGGACTATGGATAACCAGTTTATTACAAGTATGACTTCGTAAGGCTATGATGGTTCCACCAAGATATTCAAATAGAAAGTCTCACCCCCCTAGAGTAAGGTAACAATGTCATAACTTGTGTGTGATCATATAATCTCTTCCCATAGGAGTCTCTAAGCATAGGTATCAAGTCAAAAATTCAACTAGAACCACTATGTCTTGATCAAGGGTTATGGTGAGAAAAGAGTGATAAAAACCCATTTCTATAAAAACTATAGCTAGGATTAAAAAGACACATATCTTACTTATAATAATATCTAGAGCACCGAGGTCATAATCCCACTTCACCTGAAGATAGAATCGTCCCAATCCACAAGCACCCTGATCATGTGGGGGACTACCCATGGGTGGTGGTGGTAGAACCTTGAACGTCCTCACACCTCCTATTGTTTGTCCATCTCCTCGACCACATCCTACACATAGAGGAACACCTTTTTCCTACCTTCACCTCTTCCTAGGAGTTCCCTTGACCATCTGTTGATCATTTGTATGATGAGTTGAGAAATACCGAGCAATGTGTCCCCATCAACTACATGAGTAGCACAACCTCTCATTTGACCAACTTTCTCTCCGCTGGGAGCCTCCATCCATTAACCCCATGTCCTACGGTAATCCTAAAAATTGTATGATATACTTGTATCCTTGTGTCAGCTATCTGAAACTAGAAACCGAAGATTCAACAACATGACGATCAATTATATCTCCCACTGCCGGTGTATGCTCCTCCAGAAAGCTCTCTAAGAGTAGGGATCACTACAGTACCCCAAAATATATAGGGATTCTAAGGGATATTATTGATTCCCGGATATCTTGGATTAGTCCCAACTTGAAGTTACGGGCCTTGATGAACATGTCCTGCACCACATCCATAGAGTAGTGAGAAAAATATGTAAATCACACCGAGTACTCTGATTCTGTTTGACAACCCTACTGAAGATGTAGAAACTCCAATATAGAAATGAAGTGTAACTTCGTTGGGATGAAATCCCCCTTATATAGATACTTTAAATCATTCCATGTGTGGGTCATCTCATTATGAGTCTGGATAAATAATCACCACCATCTCCCCACTAACTCAAGAAGAGGAATTGCAGATAGTACTTCCATCTAGTCGAGAGGAATCCTCAATAGGCAGTAGAAATGAACAACCACCTCTAGAATATCCTCATATTCTGGGGCTTCTAGCTCCCCCATGAACTTGGTAGGTCACTACCTCTATAAATCATGCAATGAACTTGCCCTACGTGCATCCTCTACCAATAATGCTTGTAGTAACTGATGCTCTACCGATGGTGGTATTTATGGTACACCACCTGAAGGTTCTATATTTTTTATTGGCCAGCGTACTGATGCCTCTTCATTTGGAGGATCTTCCTCATGATCATGCATTGGAATAATAGCTAGTTCTTTGCGTGGAGGTATCCAAAATTAGATCAAGATGTTCAACATTCAATAGATCATACCAGATGAGTTGAAAGTTAATCAATAAGAACATGGGAAACCACTCAATCATATATGTTTAATGTACCATTTATTTTTTCTATGAAACTAGTGTTTTCATGTTCCATGTTAAAAATACGAATTCAGAGTCCTCATGTATGGATGCATTAGCCGCCCCACCAACACTTGAGTCCTTGGTCTAAATGGTAAACTCAGCTCATGCAACATTGTTTCCCCAAGCCACTCTCACATACTCTCTTTTAGTTAGGTAAAATCGACCAACACTGATACAACTCTACCATGACCCATCTCAAGGGCCCATGACATCACAACCCCTATCCTGCCTCTAATAGACCATTGTATTGAAACTGGCACTGAGTAGGAATATCCCACAAATGAGAGTATTTTTTCTATATACCTATACAGACACACCCATATCGAATCCCAAAAGTGTTGAACTGAAAACACTAAGTAAATAGGTATTCATACCACTAAGATAACAACAACATAGTACAATAGTACAAAAACTGAAAAGAAAACATGTCTAGAATACACGCCCAACCAAAAGGGAATGTAAAATCTTCTGAATCTCATTCAAAAAGAACCATACCTAAAGGTTATGTGTAGAAACCATTATCTGAAGTCGCTAAATCAGACCTCATCTATAGGGCCTCTCTATAAGAACCACTTGGTCCCATTCCACTAAGGACACTATGAAATAATTGATCATCTACACAAGACATGACACGTGTAGGAATTAACCATGTAGAGGTGATTAAATCAATACTCAGTTGGGACCCGAAAACCAGAAGGGTACATCACTATGAAATAAACAAATTATACCACAAAAACATATATTACACCAAAAAAAGGATACCCATGAAGTACACAACAATGAAAACACTCGAATTAAAATCAATATGGTCGGCTCAGACTAGTTTAATTCTAAGGCAAGATGGGATGGATTTACAAGTGTAGTATATATATCCCATGGCCTCAGTTACACTATATGTTTTGGATATGAATAGAGAATTGATGGAACATGAATCGTTGATTGCACATGGAGTTTCAGTGGTGCATATGGTATTGGTGGCACCTAAAATGGTGATGAAATATAGAATATCGAGGGAGCATGAAGAGTTGATGGTGCATAGAGAATTAATGGTGCACAAAGCATTGATGGAACACAAAGAATTTATTCTGCGTAGAGCGTTGATGGGTCAAGCAGTCCCCCAAGTCACATAGTCACATCTAGCCATCAGATTACACTTAGAGAACATTGTTCTGGTAGAACCTACTCGTCAACCCGTTATGTCATAAACCAACATCAACAAAACCTAATATAGATTATCTGAAAAATACCTCCTCATTTCAAGTTTCCTAATGATGGAAATGGATCGTCAAACAGAAACATGGTTTGAATAATATGACTAATTTAGTAAAAAGGGTCCGACCTTGTCTGGGTCTGAACAGACCTGGTATGGTTGTCCTGACCCGTCCTGGTTTACCTGACTTGAAATGGTCGGTCTTGGCCACCCCGAACCGGCTTGCCTTGCTGGGCCACCAGAACGACCCATTCACCCAGCCCAGCCAGCCGTATGGGCGTCATCTCATTCAGCACATCCCTCGGTTGTGCGCTCCCAGTCAACACAGATTACACTACATCCTTGCCCCAAGTCTCATGGCCATACTGCTGCGAGGTCCTCCTCTAATATGCCCTCTAATCCGCGTCCTGCTGCTACTATCATTGCATCCGCATACCACGATGCCTTTCCACTGCCTATGGCCAACGCCTCCACGAGATCCCCATCTAGCAGGGTGTTTATGGATCAGGGTTGTGTTCTCCACTAGATATCACCCTCCCACCAAGACTCACACTTCCCTCAGCATTGAACACCTTGCAATAATCCCACCATTCATTGCGCCCTCTACTATGATCTACATCCTTCCGACTGTGCTCCCTTCGCACCTCCTCAATGCAGTCATGGATAAAAAAATTTAGTATTGGATCATTTCACCATGGATCATGTGTACAACAATTTATTATTCGCATAAGGTCTAAAATGATGAATAACACACGATGTATAAGATAGATTTAGGGGGAGGGATTAAGAACTTGAATACCCAAAAAATAGATCTTGGACTTGTTCATCCAGCCTGGATCTGTTCATGTTAGCGGGATAATGAAGAAACCAAGAGTAGAATAATCAACAAGATGCATTATCTTTAATCCAACAATAATTATTTACCCCGCATGAATGACCGAACTGTCGATCAAAACATTTGTGGGTTAGTCTGCTTTTATTGTTTAATTTTATTAAGGATAGTAGAAATCACAATGAGATCAAAACCCTATCTCGATGATTGTATTAGTTGTTGATAAAGACCAAAGGCCTATGTAAATGTTGATACTAAATTTATTGATGTTCCTCATTTGTAGAGAGCTTCATTCTTCATTCCATAGGGGTTGGTCCACTTTCCTCTAACATGGGAAATTAAAAAAGTAAACCATTGTTGTGTCAAAACTTAACTCCGAAATAAAATATTTTTATTAAATATTTTAATAACGTTCATGTTCAAAAACTAACTTTTGAAACTGAAATACACTAGTCTATAGTATGCCTCAACTCAAGAAAACAATGCCTTACAAACTCAACAATTGTCAGAGATTTCAAATATGAGTTACCATTTATGAGTTTGTAGTATTTCAAAATAAAATAATTTTTATATAATTATTTTATATACGGTTACCCCACCGGTAAATGTTTCTACAGATAACCTGTACCAACCAATGTTAGGTCGCGCCTAGGGTAAATCCACTACCCTGAGCTCAAAGGTGTCCTCATTTTTCTGATCCATGCATTATTTTAAGAGTTATTTTACTTTTCTGAAAAAAGGCACGCGTGCATGCTATGAAAAACCTAAAATTTTTCAGTCTATGGTTCCGGGAACCCCAAGCCTTGAAATCAGACATTATGTCAGCTTCTAGTTTCATAATTTTCCCAAATAATTTATAAAAATAAAATTAAGAAGATAAATGTCATTAAAAATTATTTAAAAAATCCATAATATATGGTGAGGGAAACTGAATCATATGGCTACGTGGATATGGTTGTCCACATGTACACACAAGGAATACTTTAATTTAACATTTGATAGATAAAAGGTTGTAAATAGTAGTTCTATTTCCATAATTATATATCATTATATTTATAATACTTTATTGATCATGTTTTTTTGGATAAAATGTTTTTAGAGAAGACTAAAGAAGAAATAAAATTAAAAGATCTCGGTTATGTTTTTTTCATTTTCTTCAAGAAATATATGCTATATTACACCTCATGCCTTAAAAGATTGGTACTATTAGAAGAAAATAGGATATAATATTAATGGATGTAATATAGAAAGTTTTTATATTTTGTATTGGATGATAATAAATCAAAAAATATTATGATTATGTTTAGATAATAGGCTCCCTTTTATTAGTGAGGGAGGGACACAAATGTAATTACTTAAAATATTTTAGTAATATTCCATAAAATTCATGTCAATGTGGATCCCGATTAGCCAATAAATATAATTAATTTTAATAAAAATTTGATATTTATTCACAAAATAAGAATTATACATGTTTATTTGGTATTCCTAACTCTATCTATTAGTTTAACCCCTGGTAAACTCATTTTAACATTAATTGTGGTAATGTTTTTAACCATTTTTAGAATTTATTGTGAAAAAATGATGTTTAATCTCTTAAATTATATTAATAATTTTAATTCATAATATTATATTCTTTAAAATATATTCAATTTTACATAAGCATGCAATATTCAAGAAAACCCCATTTTAGAAAAATGAATTTTTATACATAAAACATAATATAATTCCTTCATTTTTTAACATAATAAAATGAATGATAAAAAATTTATTTTATATATAATAAATATTTATCTTTATAAAAATTATTAAATATATTCTAATTTAATTTAGTAAGTTAAAAACCTATTGTGACCATAAAAATGTTTTTTAAAAAAATGATTCAAATAACTAAAATGAAAATATACCCAAATCAGGTTTAAAATTTATTCCTACATAATTAATTTTAAAATATATATTTAAAGGAGATTTATGTTAGTTTATATCATAATTATACTCATAAAATAATTTATTCAATGAAAATGAAGGAAATTTTTTAAAAAAAATTATTATTACAATTACAAGAAAAAAATAATTTTAGAATAAAACTAAAAGAATAACCGTATATAATATTTAAATTAATATTTAAAAAATGATATTAGATAAATAATTTTAGATTTTCAAAAATAGTTGAAATTAATTACAATTTCATGTATGAAAGATTCAATTAAATCTATTTTTGTTGATTTTTTTGAAGTATAAAAGGAAATAATTAAAAATTGAGTAGATATTTATTTATTTAATCAATACATTATTTTATTTGAAATAAATATAAATTTTATTCATAATGTTGTTATTACTATACATAACATATGATTTAATGTATAGGTTATAAAGGATTACTAGATAGTGGTTCATTCACACTCAATGTTGTGTATAAATAATGTTATTGAATACATAAAATTTTAAATAAGGAAAAGCATATAAAATATTATGGTGTCATTATATAAATTTCTCTTAAGACTCAATATGAAGAGAAATAACAACATTGATTTAAATCTAACCTATCTCTTTCACTATCACTGATTTGAACATATATAGTACTTTTAAATAAATTGAGATGGGTCACCCATTTTCTATTACCAAATAAAAGTTCTTCCAATTGTTCTTTCCCTACAACAGATTCCCAAAATCAATTCCTTAAAGAGGATTCCATAATTATGGATGCTTTCTAAATTACCTGAAGAATTAGAGAGTGAATCCTCACACTATAGTATTTCATTGTAATATTTTTACTCATCATTTCAGCTACTCTATTTTATTGTGTAGTTTCTGAAAAAATCAACGCATACATGATGCCCTTCCTCCAATAGAATTTCTGAATGTTGTGTCTCGTGTATTCTACACCATTTCTTAAAAAAACATTAAATTTAAGTGATACATTCTTTTGGATGAAACCTACCACTAAATAAATTCATGAATCTCATAATATTAATTATTTAACAATGAAACCCAAATATTGGATTGGAGTCCACAATGAAATTCAAAAAGTACAATGATACTCCATTAGAGAGATTAGAGGGTAGACCAAAAACATCATAATGAATAGGATAAAACTTATGATTTCTTTTGTTTCTACCATCCATGTCAAAGGAAACACTATTTTAATTCCATATAATAAAACTTTCACAAGTTTCAATGTCTTTGTGATTGAGTTTTTGTTTATTTTTGGAAGCTAAAATATTGAAATTAAATTCATTGGGGTGACCAACACAACATATTGAAACATCCAGAACAACTGTTGAAGTTTTATTGATCACTACAACTTCATCACAATATTTTATCAAGTACAAGGAACTAATTTTTACTCCATGAGTATCCAAAGGGGGCTGTTTGGTTATTTTCCAAAGGGAATTTGAAAATGTTCTCCCAAAGTCAACATCATCCCATTTTCCAACATATACAAGGTTCTTTTGGATACTCGTATTATTTATAAAAAAATTAATCTTATGAAAAATCAATTTTTTTATTGAAATGATAATATATCCTTTGTAACTATTTTCATAGATTCCTCATCTTATATATTTACATTGACTAAAATATCTGGTACATAAATAAATAATGCACCATCATTTACCTATTGAATGAAAATATTCACCTGATTGAAAATACCATTATTCTTCTATAATGTTCACATTTAGAAAAAAATCAGTTCTTCTATCCTTTATAATTATTTTTTTTCTGTCTAGAATTTAATGCTCCAGTTAAATTCATACAAATATTTATTGACGTCTCCCTTAATCCCAAAACACAAACATGTACGATGTGGACCGTTCGATATTAATCAACATCTAATCAGTTTATTTTCATATGAAAATTTCTTCTTTTTATAGTCATTCCATTAAGGTGACCATCCCAACCCAGTAGTATTATGTGAAATTGTGGATAGATATTGCATTTCCTTCCTCATAATCTTTTTATCACGATCATGTTTTTATTGTCATAAAACATATGATCAATCTTGCAACTATAGTTTCTCAAAACTATCACTATTTTATACCAAAATTATATATGGGAATAAAGAGGAATAAAATCACAGAGATAATCTATGAATTTAAACATAAATAATTTGAGATTCAATTACATCATACTGGAATAATCTACGTTATCGACTATAGGTATTCCATCTGATAACCTAAATCTAAAAAAAACTTACATTATGAAAATATTTTTGAGATTTTTTTGGATCCTCCTACATTTCAGCCAACACTATCACAACTACAACATTAGTTTTAATAACATGAATATTGAATAAGCCATTTTAGGTAAGTTAAATCCTGGTCATATATATGGTCATCTTTTCTAACCTCTCTCATTCTATCACATCCATCTATCAATGACATTCACATGATAAGTGATCATCCAAATCATCTTTATCATAATATCTTATTGTTGTGCCCTATGAAAGGTAAATTCTATTCCATAAATTATTTTTAAATGAATTCCCTTACAATAAATTCTTCATTCAGATAATAATAATAAAAGAATAATCAATCAAATTTCAAGACAAGGGTAATAGAAACTGGAATTTTGTGAGTGATGATGATTATTCTCACTCTGATATCACTTATATGGAAACAAATAATGAGGATAAATCTATTAATTCACAATGATAGACATTATAGATACTTAATTCACCATACATATGTGTCTATTGGATCATCGTTTCTTATGAATTAGAAGATCCAAACACAACCATATTATGTTTTTCATTATAATCACATCCCCTTGAGTTTGTGCACTAAAACTAAGATGATATTCAACATAATCATCGTAAAAAATCAATTGAAAATGGCTTATAAATAAAATAAGAGAATTATAAAAATATAATTAATGTGAGTTGGGAAAATATAATAAAATAATTAAAAAACACTACAGATATTTTCAGTACAAGAGATACAGAAGAATAAAAAAATCATTAATCACTTCCTCTATATTTACAGATACTAAGAATATGAAGTCATAAAATCATATTACCTTTCTATTTCATTCATATTATATCATATTTAAGATAAAAAAAATATATTTATAGATTTCTTTAACCGTTTAAATGGTTACACTACCTCCCAAGTTTCACTATTTTCCACTCATTAACACGAATAAACCATGATAAACTATTGAAACTTCTAATAAAACATCTAATATTCGATAACAATTTATCCAGAACAAAAATTTTGAATCCGCATTGATGAGATTCATCTTCTGTAACTCCTCTCGATGGAACTTAGTCCCATATATTTCATTTACTATATGTATTTCATGTAAAACCATTCATCCAAAACACTCTAAAACTATTAAATTGAAAACTTCTATCTATTGATATCCAAATAATGATCACTTTCTGATCATCTATATCCAATGAAATCTATCTAGGAAAATATATCCATTTGTATTGAATTATTTACACAATACCCAATATGTGGAACATGTATGAGAGACCAATAGATTTGACTAAATTTTTCATGAAGCGGTATCTCCACAATATAAGATTATCATAATGAAGGCCAACAACTAATAATGTGAACAATTTCAAAATGATATGGGGTCTGCTCCAATCATTGATGATTATGTTCCTGAAATATTTACGATAATTCTTACTATTATCATCACTACTAGAGTGTAAGTATTCTATGGTTACTATAAATATTAAATCATCAAATTAATTATGGTTGGTACTTGATTATGTATAATGTTTTAGGCTTAAAAAAGAATTTGGGTGGAGGGAATTCCATGAAACATATGATCATTTTTATACTACTAAGGGATGTGGATTTTCACCCCGAAATATGAATTTTATCTGATGAATTTTTAAATAATAATAATTGAGATAAGAAGTAAGGAATGTTCATTGTACATGGTCAAACCCACTAGAAGTATGAGAAGGAAGAGCACATTAGCATAGAAAAAAATAATTAAATTAAACTCTCAAAATATTGATCACATTTCAAAAGCCTATATTCCATTGGTACTGTGCGAGGAGAAAATAAATTGTAGTTATATGTCAATATTTTAGTGAACTCTTGTGTATTTTATTCGAGTGCAACATTCTATTCAATTTTAGTCAAGAGATACAATGAATATTATATATGTAAAAAATTTACAAAAGAACATTTGGTTGATAATGAATCTTTATTAATCATTATAAATGGAGATATAAACATCTCAATGTATAATATTAGAGTATTGAAAATAATGATATTATAAACATACAAGGATTATGGAATAACATAATTTTATTTAGACAACTGGATGAAGTATGTGAATTTTATTTGATAATAGAGTATAGAAAGAAACATTGAATGCCATTGTGGCTGTTAAAGGAGCGAAGCATGGGAAACTACATTTGAAAAAATATATTAATGAAATTTTATAACATGTAATTTCAAAAAAATGGAGGTTTGGAATTACAAAATTGATCATCTCACGGATAATAATATGAAGGTTCTAATGAAAAATTCATACTGAAATTTTTTCATATAAACATATGAAAGTGTTAAAGGTACATAATGTGTAAAATAAAACATTAAATATATATGTGTGGATTGAATCATAGTTCTTATAAGTTATAACATGTTCATAATGATTTCAAGACACTTACCTTTATTCATTTCCTTGGGGTATCCTTTTATTTAGTAACTGTTATTGAGGATGCATAAAAAAATATGGAATTAATTTTTGATGAATAATTTTTTTTAGTGGGCTTATTCAATGGAAGGATATGGTGGAAAAGAAAAGGAACTATAATTTGAAATTCTTATGATTGGACATTGGTTTTGAGTATACAAGATAATAATTTCATAACTTCTATAAGAATAAATGAATAAAACATGAGAATATTGTAATGAAAACATTATAATACACCAGAGTGGATGAACAGATGAATCATATAATAAAAAATAAGGCTATAATTATAGGTTTTTCTTATATAATGTACATGGGAAATTGGGAAGAATATCTCAACACAATATCATATCTAGTCAACATAATTATAACATTGACAATTGGTATTGATGTTCTAGAGGAGTTATAGACAGGTAAATAGATGGATTTCATCAAAAAGATAAATGGGTTTTGTGGATGGACCTAAAATATTTTGAGAAGGATGTTGTGAATAAATAAAAAGTAAAAGTTAATATTTATCTAAGTAAAATCATTAGATTTTTACCAAAATCTATGAAATCAGATGAAAGATTTGGATTTCTTTTGGAGAGACCAGTGGAATATGAACATGAAAATTCATTAATCACTGGAGATGTGTGGGTGTACTGGTAAAAGGACTCCAATTATAATATATTCATATGTTCATGTACTAGAATAAAGGATGAGTTGAGAAGTGTATTTTTTTAAAATGTTGAAGCTGGAGCCTAAATTTATTATTTAATGAAAATTCGTCTATTTAGACTAGGTATAGGGAGACTCATTACATATCCTAAAGGCCCAAGGCCAAGTGGCCTTAATATAGGCTTGAAAGTCCATTTTGCCTAAAGGACCCCTCAGTGAAAAATACTATTATAGTACCTGCACAGCTACAGTACCTGCTACAGTACTGCCATTACTACAATATTGCTACAGTATCCTACTATAGTACTGCTATTGTACCCAGAATTTCTTCCCTGCCTGGATTTTATCCTCAGTCATTTGAATGACAATAAATAGATTCTACCACTTGGGTACAAGCTCGTTGGCTCAAGAAGTGAATAAAAACTAATTCAGTTGAAGAGATCAACTAGAGTTTTAATCACATATCAATTATTTAGGGATGATTATAATTTCATACTTTTAATGGACTTAAGGGACCCTAAATTTCTCGAAGAAGTGACATTTCTCAGTGAATAGAAGTAATGGTAGTAATCAATTGTTAAATAAATGGTTACATTGATGTTCAAAATAAATTGGTAATAGACCGGTTCACCAGAAGTGTAAATATCGCACTAGAATAAAGGGGTTTACTAAATAAGGTAAGAGTCTGATGGAAAAAAAGGATACACAGAATAGCCGGTGGTGAAGGGGTTCCAACAGAAGGAATGTGTTGACTTTTCAAAATTATTTAAACTAGTAGTAAATCTTGTCACTATGATAATAATTATAATAATGGTATCAAAAAAATATTTGTATATAGATAATATTTATATAATAACAACATCACATCATAGTTACTAGGATGATGTGATTTACATGCAACAATTGATAGGTTTATCTATAGAATGGAAATAAAATATTATTTGTAAGTTATAAAATTTTCTATATGTAATAATTAAATGCCATCAATAATAGAATAAAAAAAATTAATTTTTCATGTCATATTTTTTTAATAATTTCCCTTAAGATCATTTCAATTACATAAATCAATAAAAGAAGGAGATATTTATCATATTGAATTTATATATGTATTTCTGAATGATAGATATACCAAATGATGAGAGAATCAAGATGCTAAAGTTTGAATTTTCTGGAAGATTAAATATGAAATATCATAGAAATACAATAGAGGGTTTGGGGGGGTAAAGATAGAGATTTATATGGATGTTGAATCATTAATTCTATCTTAGAGGACTATATCCCGAAGGCCATTGAATGATTTGGTATGTCTTGTTGTTGGCCAGTATCTACCCCACATTGCAATCAATTTAAATTATCCATGTCAAATGAACCAACAATAGATGGTGAGATTTAGGGTATGGAGAATGTGTCTTATGTTTTAATGATAGAAAATATAGTGTATTATATGATTTTCATGCGGCCAGACATTACCCATGGAGTGGGAGTTGTGAGTTGGTGTATGAAGAATCTTGGAAAATAATATAAGTACATGACATTGATACATTTATATTTGTAAACAATGGTATTTAAATCATTATTATTTTGAAAATATTAATTTCATCAAGGTTACATAGACTCAATGCTTTTGGATGAAAATAATCAAAGAAATGTACCAGTATTTTTGTGTTTAAATTTGGAAGAATTTTTATTATTTTTTCTTTGTGGTTATAGTGTATTATAACTCTTTGTATAATAATATCTATGAATGTAGTTATAGAAAAAGTTGTGAAACAAGAAGTGTGGTTGAGGATATTTTTGATAACACTTGAAATGATTAAAGAAGGACTGGTTTTTTTCTATAAAATAAAAAGTGAAACATAAGGTGATAAAAATATATTATTTCATGATTTGAAAAAGATAATCTATTTGAAGTATCATTTCGTGTTAAATTTTCGGAGGATATATATCTGAATCCATGGAGGTTACTAGGAATCCAAATTATAGAATATATAACTTCCAATGTGACAATTTTTGAATGGATAAGGCATTACATTACATCAGAAAGTCTTCATTGAATGAATGTAGAAGATATAGAATGATGTTACATGTCAATTCATACAAATTTATTGATGTTCCCTAAAACAATATCTATGTGAGATATTATTGTGATATGATATCAATTTCAATTCATTTGATATTAATATAGTAAAATTACATTCACTAGTTTTTTTCATTACGTGAATGATGGGATGGAAATTAGGTATAATCAACTACAATATGACTTATCCAATGGTAGAATGGCCATCAAAAGATCACATCTACGAATAGATTTACAATGAGGCAAAGAAACTATATAAGTTCAATGTGACTAGATAGTGATTGGTTTAGTATTCAAGTATAATTGATAATGACTCATTGAATAATATTTTAGGGATCAATTTTAAATAATTGGAATAGCTAAGATTAGTAATTTTTAAAAAGGATAAATCAATAAAATATATTGATTCGATTAGAAGTTCATTTGAGAGTTGTCAAGTTGGTGATGATTAATTTTATTTTATAATCTATTTATAATATATTAATAATAATTAACATCTTATAGTTATAATAAATTCAAGTAGAAGTGTGTTTTTTCAATGCACATAAGATAAACTGTATACAATTTATTAATATATTTGATCTTTCATACCTTATATTTTACCATTTAATGAACATGCTTTTTATAATTTTTTGTGATTATACTTATGGGGGATATCAAGGATGAATTTGTACATTTAATAGTATAAATAGTATTCAAAAATTTTGTAAACATATTTTGAGGGAACCTTTGTAGGTTTATTTTTCCTCTATGATATCATGTTTGATCTTATGGTTGTTTAGTATGAAAAATTGATGTGGTTTTACTAGAATGAAAAATGATCACAGTTTCGTGGGGTTACCCAATAATGTAAGAGTGTATTTTATACAATAATGGTGTTTATTATCCCAATTAAAAATCATACCAAACATACATGGTGAGAAACCCACATAGGGTGAATGGATGTGCACATCACATGACATTCATCTATGTAAGAAACCAAACATTTGTCTATATAAGAAATATATATTGTGGATATATACTTCACACACCATGTACCCCAACACATGTAATCTGCATGAGTACTCAGACCCACCATATGTGATGATTCTGGAGTCACTCTATGTAATTTCTATATGGACTAAATAAAATTCAATCGCTATCTTCCACCTTTGAGGGTCTTTAGAACAAAATTGGTGTTCTATTGCATTTAATGTGGTGTGATTAGGTTTTATAAATGAAAATTACTTTTAAATCACCTGAAACCCCTGTTTCTTGGTGAATAATACCACTACAAGCCATAAAATAACCCTAATAGTCCCTATATAACAATAAGAACATATCAAAATGAACTAAATTGGGAAATAAGGAAAAGTTAAAATAATGTTGTACCTCACATCATGATTCGTAAAACTTCAATCTTAGATCCACTATCCATAAACACTGCATCTAATTATAGTATTGATTGATTCTATGCGTGAATCCAATGACTCCCACTCCCCCTTCTCTTATTGGTTTAGTTGGAAAAGTACTCGGAAAACATCACCTTCCCCATGTGAGAGTTAGGGAGAGATGGGAGGGAAAAAATTAATCATTTTAATTATATTTAAATATAATTTTATTGGATCATCATGAGACCAGTCACCATAATAAATAACATACATCTCTTGGGTTAAAATGACCATTATAGGCTCAACCATGATGTTAGAATTTCAATTTCTTTACTTTGATTAGAACATATTGACTTTCTTTCACATGAAAAAAATTAATAATTTATTATTTAATATTTAAATATAATGAAAAAATCCACTAAATTAGAATCTCATCAAAACGTATCCCTAGGGTAAAAAACTAATCTTGAGGTCAATAGGGTAATTATATAAATATTATTATGTTATCCACCAGGTAAAATTACTATTTTATTCTTATAAGACCATATAACAATAATTAAAATTTACCTTGATTTTTCCAACCTATATTGATGTGAGTCCTTGAAATAATTTCTTGTAAAATATAGTACATAAACAACAAAAGTTTATTCATGTTTTTTATTCTTTCATAGAAAATTATAATGGATAAGTTTAATTTTTTAAAAGTTCCATGTATATAAAATGTGGCACTAGATCTTTATATGTAGTTATTTAGATGACCGAACCCTTTAAATAGTGTTTTAGATCTCTAATCTATATCATTATTCTACCCTTTGTCTTGTAAGAGAATTTAAAAAAGTAAATTCAAATCTCTCTAATGTGTTTCATAATTTGTTGGGATATAACTAATTTAAAATGTTATGGTGTTGGTGGAGGGTATGGACCAAGTGAATAAATTTTTTAGAAAATCATTTTAGATTAATGAATATCAAAATTGGGGATTGTATATCATAGAATGAAAATGATCTTGCATTAGCTAATAATAAGATATATGTAATAAGATAAGAAGAATGGGAAATTCATAACAGTGATATGAATTTCAATAGATCATGGAATCACTTATAAAATCATGAGGTGAAAATGTCATCATAAAATATAAAAGCCCTATTATATGTGTTTTAGAAGACACAAATAATTAACAAGGTGTTCGTTTGGATGTTTCAATTCAGCATGATGATATTATAAGTTATTCTAGCAGCTGATCACATCAAAAAATTTACCATCCATCAGAGTTTGATGTAAGTGATGAAGGATTGTTTTTTGGATTCATAGTGGGTTTTATTGTTACTTCCATCACTCCAATAATCATTTTACGAGATGGTTACTATAGTGACTAACTCCTGTGGTAATAAAAAAAATGGTGGTTTATACAATTATGGACCTAACTATGATCAATGGGATTCTTTATAAGAAGAATATTTTATCTAATAGAAATATAGATTGTAATAAAAGAAAGGGGAATTCAACAACATGAAAATGTTATAATATTGGAAATAAAATACTAATATTGAGCTATAGTAGCATCATAGAAGTTGGTATCATATGTAGTTATTTTGGGAATAAGAGATATCTAAATAATGATTACAATAAATGAAGTTTCAATTATTAAATATATTCTTCCATTTGTGCATATGTTAATCCTTTATTAGAATACATGAGTAGTTGACTAAAATGTCTTGGAAGTTCACTTGGGTCTTAAATAATAGAATTTAGAAAATAATTACATGATATATTCAAATAGGGAATATGGGGAATTATCCTTTTGAAATATATTGAAAGGTACTTCTTATGGAGAGTTGTGAACTTGATATTCTGGGAATGGGTGATTTTTCCATTAAAAAACTAAAATATTTCTACGATTGAGGGGTGTTTAAAAAATAACAATATTAAGGATGAACATACCATTAATGGGACAACATGATAATTATAGATTCTAAAAAACCTATGTAGATGTATTGTTGAGTGTTACATGTAGTTCCACGATGATTAAAAAATTATTAATGGATGGAACATTTTATCTAATGGGAGTTTTAGAAGGAAAAATGCATATCTGAAAAGTAACTTCTCTAAAGGTATGGAAAGAATATCCAGGTTACTGAAGTGGGGATGGGATAAAAGTTATTTCTGCTAAAATATTTTAATGTATTATATTAATGGAGTAAGAAATCTATAAAGAATGTATTATTTGTATATATAAGAAGTTTTCATTCAAAATGAAATGTTAGACACCAACTAATAAGATGTTTTCACTACTTTATATGGATGTATAGGGGTTAGCGTGGAACCATTCTCATATAGGATCATTATACTATGTTTCACTTATCTATGATTTAATACAAAAGGTGTGTGTGCTATTAATCAAGATAATTTCCATAATATTTGGAACCTATATTTGATAAATATCTATAATGGAGATGGAGAGGTGTAGAAAAAAATGTTTAGGTTCTGATAATGGAATGTAATATAAAAGTATAGTGTTCAAGAGGGTTTAATGTTAGTGAGGCATATATTATAAGAATACTATAAAAATTATGCCTAAAAACATCAATTTATATAGAGGATGAAATGAATTTTACTTAAAAATAAATAATGTATCCTGAGAAGTCACCCCCTGTTTTATCTAACCCTCTCTATTAAAATTTTTACTATATATATATATATATATAAATATGAATAACAGTTATTGTAATATATATTTTCCAAGAAAATATTCCATTCTAATCCTACATTATACCATTTGAATCTTGATTACTCCTTAAAAAATCTAGGGAAGATTGTTTATTTTTATCTTTATCAAAATCGAGGAAGGATGTGGTTTCATATTTTTTGTCAAAAATATGTTAATAATTATAATAACCTCTCAAATAGAGGGCAAGAGAAATAGGCTTTCACATTGCGCAATTGATATAGCATCTTACCTTTTTATTACCTATCATTACATTACTATGTACTAATAGAAAATAATTTAAAGTGTAGTTTCTTGGAATAATGTGTACATAAAACATAAAAAATAAATGAAATATTATAATCCACATGAATGGTTACATAACAGGTTCATCCAATGTACAATTACTGCATCTCAAACCATGGGGACATAAATCAAAGGAAAGGGTGTGAATAAGCCCCAGTAAAAAAAACTGGCAAACAATTTACCTGTGATCATGACTAATATCAATTAGAAAATGAGTAAATACTAAAATGAAATTGAAATATTCATATCATAATATTAAGAACATGAATTATAAAATAGAAATGTGGATACAATATTTAATTGAGTTTTTCATGTAATGACTCTGATTCTATGGGTTATATTCTTGGAAAATTTTCGAGAGAATTTTGAGTTCAGTCACTAAAAAGACGTGCAATTCCGTGGCCCGGTGTGCCTGGTTTGGACTATCAAAAAATGTTAATATTCAAAATATATCTTGTGATAATTTTTACTATAAAATAGAATAACTCCTAAACATGTTCCTAGATCAAAAATCCAAGGGCACCATTGCATTTAGGATGGCATGTTTACTCTATACGCGGCTTAACTTTTGTCGACACATGCCTTAACTGAGAAATCCCAAAAATGGAATAACCCTAAGAAAATAATTAAGTTAAATTATATATTTTTTTAAAATCCATATAACTCGTTAATTATGACTTGGATTGAGATTCTAAGGTCATCGTTGAGTTCCTAATCGGGTGTTTTCCTTGGGAAGAGACTAACTTTGGTAATCCCTGGTGATATATGGAAAGTATTATTTGGGGCGTGACCATAAATAAAATAATTAAATAAAGATTATTTTATTTTCGAATTCTATAACTAATAAATGTTTACTCAGATTGGATTCTCAAGAGTATCGTTGAGCATGTAAGGGAGTTGTTTCATTGGGCAGGTCCTAACCTCAACCGGTCCAAGTCAGGGGAAAAAGATATTTTATGGATGTTTTAGAAGATACTAAAATAAATTCTGGAAAAGATAACTGTAATTATTTAAACATTTCACTACGATAATATGAAAATGTGATTCCATGAAAAATAAATGTTTTCCTTTCATAAATGAAACAACATGTCGACGCTGCAACACAACAAAATGGAGATACTAAAACACATTTCATCATTTTACTCCCTGACCAGGATACATGATCATATTGAAAATCCTGGAGAAATTCATTAGAAGCTCTATAAAATATAATATACTGGCGAAGCCTCTTATCAGAGAATGCTGCTGCAAATCAATTTTTTTCCCTTTTTCAAAAAGCCAGTTTTTGGGTTTCTGGTACCGATATACAGACCTTGAACCATCCAAAATCCAGAAAACACATCCAAAATCCAAATTCAAAATTCAAAATTCAAAAACCAAATCAACACCTTAGAACCAAAACAAATTCAACATTATCCATCAACACCTTGATTGCAGAGTCCCTTAACCGCAACCTACCACGACCAACTTCAATCACTTCCAGCATAACGAAATCATCCTCCTTCCATCCGAACATAGTCAACCAAAATCCAAATAATACGATTTTCGAAAACCTGAACGCCAAATTGGAGACCCGCCGCTTAGATCCCGTCGTCGTCACCCATTACGCAGTCGAAGACCACGACGAAGCACCAATAGTAAACTCTTATCAGAGAATGACAATAGTAGTGACTGCCGAAGGACAGAGGATAAAAAATTGTGGATTAAAGGGAAAAGATCAGGGATCAATGAATGAAGAAGGTGCAACACCATTATTAACCAATGACTAATACAGTCTTTGAGGTAGGTGTTTTATTATTTCTATTTGATTTCCCAAATCTCATGTTCTTATTTTCTCAATGACGAATGTGGATTAACTCTGTAAAAAAGATGACATGTTGATCAGTCATTCAAGTAGGATGAAAATTATCATGTGGGGATAAATGAAATTAGATTATATCTTTGTGACAGTTTGATTGTAACCCTTTTTTTAATGTGATGAATGATGTCCAAACAAATAGCGGTGGTGTTTGTTGTGTTGTTCTGTTCTTTGTGATCCCACTCTCTCCCTAAGTTCCACACCGACATACCACCATTGTTGTGTCGGATTCCTTCTATGAGGATCCAAACGTGGGGAGACCACAAAATCAATGGAAAGATGGATCAAATCACACAATAGTGGATGCGATGACCTAGGTATCACGTAGGTTCTCCGGAATCAGATAATTGACCACTAGAACAAGTATAGTGGCTTGTGGAAGAAACCATTGATGCCCCGACAACCATGTGCGGGAGGAGGCACATGCCATAGTGGGGGAGTAGGCATGTGAACGATGAATCATGAGAGCCATGTCATGTGGTTGGAGGATGTGGTCTCACTGGACTGTGGAGGAGACTCACTTCATCAACTTCAGGTGGGATGTGGCGCCCTCCATGTCATGGGTGGAGAAGACCTACCTGCTCTAGCGGACTATCGGTGGGCCCCTGTCTAGGCCCATCACATCAGGATAGGCAAGAACAATGGATTGAGTCGGGCCCAACAGGTCTGGGATGGGCCCCATGGCCCAGATCGACTTGGCAGACTGGGTAGAAGATCCCAGGGTGGCGTCAGGTTGGGTCGAACCGACCAGGCCGGATTAGACCTCGACCCAACCCCCCTTTCGACAAAATGGATCATAACATCCAAATATTACATTTTATTGACAATCCATTTGAAAATTTGGGACGCTCACGATGAGGCAGTCCATTTGATATACTCTATATAGGTATATGACCAATGCCTTGAGGATTAGATTCTCCCCGAACGAAGCATGCTATTAGTATGAATCATGCGGCTGGCTGTGACAAGAAGACTATAGAATGATTGACTATTTAGCCTAGCTGAGCTAAGTGATGATAGGCTATCAGTGACCTAGAATGATTAAGTTATGAGAGGGTCTAGGTGACCCAAAATTCCTAAGTGACGAGCGTTTCTAGGTGATCCACCAGGCCTAATTGATGACAATGACAAGGTGACCCTATGAGCTTATGTGATGAGCAGTTATCAGTGAACCAGTAGGCCAATGAAACTCATCGGGATGAGTGCCTCATCAGTAAAAGCTTTTTAGTGTTTATGAATTCCAGTCTTTCTTTTTTTACTTTAGATTATACCTAGGTCAGCTGACTATAGTGAAACTCTTGACTTCACTTCTTAGATGCTACACATTGTGTACCTCTTTGGTAGTCTGATTTATGTATTCCTTTTTGGTATACCTATGTGGTTTGGGAACCCTGTTGAGTATTTTTTCATCACCCCAGCATGGGATTCACAAACACGTGACGTGCCTTATCTAGAAGATCAACGCCTTGACATAGTCTTTGGTGGACTGGGGCTAGGTGGTTCTTAGAGTGACCTGACAGAGGATACGTGCTTCGGTGGCTTCAAACAACTGTTTTTGTACGTACCCTTTAGGTAGGGTTTTCGATGGAGGAGTTATAGAGACTTTTACTTTTATATTTTAGGTTTAGTTGGGATTCTATTTTGGCCCCATTTACCTTTAGGTTTCTACTATTGTACCATGTGTTTTTTACATAGTGATTCCACCATCCAACATCTGTATCTTGTAGTTTTTTTCTTGTGTAAAAGTAAATTTGAAAATGACTCCCATTTTTGGGATATGCCTACTAGGCCCTTGTCACCAGCCCCTGACCTATGGGAGGCAGGTTTGGGGTAGTCATGGCATGGGCCTTGGTGGATAGTTCTTGATAGAGTGGTATTAGAGGAGGTTATTTATACCTTAAGAACCAAGATTCTAAGAGTTTGGATTGGGACAACAGTGTTAATTATTTGGAGTTTGGATTTTAGGCATGAGAATCAAGTGTTGGCGTGGTCACCGATGTATCCATATACCAGGACCGTGAATTCATCTTTTTGACTAAATACATGAGAATCATAGACTTAGAAAAAATTGAAGGTACATTCATCATATAGGAATTGGTTGATATTTTCATGTACTTCTCAAGTCAGCTCACTAGGTATACTCTATTGATTTTGGTACATCTTGTTGTATTTCAAGAATCTTCCATGAATACAGAAAAACAAGAATCCACCACATGATTATGAGGGTGATTTTTTGGGTGGAAAGATGGGTACAAGGGTTCATACTAGATACAACACCTCCGGGTGGTGCACCAGCTATAAAAACACCTGTGGAGTAACACATGGTACTCATAGTTACAATGGTTGAGAAGCACATGTAGATAACAATTCATGAGTTTCATTAATATTGAACCCTTAGGTTTTGAGGCATACCCAACTCACGGACATCTAAGGACTGTATTGATGTGGTTTCTGAGTTTTTCGTCCAGTAAAGACACCATTAGATAAGATATCGATCTTGGTGGTGAGCATTCTACATGGCTCAATAGAGTGATGTTGGTGTGTAGATTTCCCAATCCTTCGACGATGTGACTCTTCCATAGATAGATATTGAGAAATGTTCTTAGAGAAGGTGATATTTCCATAAAATCTAAGGTCAAGGTGTGGCTAATAGAGTCTATAGCTTTGGCAGGAAGACAAGTCAGTAGTTGAGTATTCATCGAGCCATACAAACCATTCTAGGTACATGATGAATAAGATATGACAAGTGCTTCAAGGATCAGATCTTTGAGAAAGGTGTGTTTAGGTACTTCTGAGCCACTTATATTCTTCTATGAATTCCAACATATGATAGGTCGCTAGATAGAACCTTTGTGGTTGAATGTACATTGGCTGAGTAGATACAACCAATTGATGCTAGCAGTGGGCATGTAGGAGTATAGACTTATGAGGAATGAATCTGAAGTGAGTCTCAAGGACATGGAAATGTGAGACATTCTGAGAGGAAAACCCAAGACTGTGGAGGTACATTTTAGGGCTCATAGGTGAGTCTAATTTACTAGAAAAAGGTAAATATTTCCAAAAGATGGTAAAGTAAATCTCACTAGAGATTGGCCAGTATGTAAGGCTGACAAAAAAACGTTGGATGGGACACCAGGGTAGAGATTGTGACATGAACATATGAATTGACCCGGGGAAAGATAAGGAATATGATCTATTAGATTAGTAGGAGGTGGTATAAATTTTGACATGTTACCACCACCACCCTCACGTGGTCCACATCATGATTTGGGAGCTGGAGGATATGGGGATGGGGAAGCTTCATGTGGTCAAGTTATATGACCCAAGGGCTCTGGGAATGATTATTGGTGTATATTGTGTCTGTTCTCAACTACCGTATTAATAGACATGTGATAATCATTCTTACTTATCACGAATATTGTTTGATACCAAATGTTTCATGTAAAATTGTTGACCTGACCCATACGCATGGAGATACCTATACATGTATACTTGATAATCAAACTTATGCCAATAGTGTGATATGACCCTTGAGGTGAGATTTTTGTTTGGAACCTATTGGTTTCTATTTCAAGGCCTCATGATGTCATTCTCGGTATGGATTCGTTAATGAAAGTGCATTCCCAAATTGACTAATTTAGGAAAAATGTTGCGGTATGTTCTAAATGATAGAATAGGATTTTTCTTTTGTCAGTGAAAAGGGAATCCCATAAAACACATGATAGAATCATTCATTGTAGGTTGCAACCTTACATTATTTTGTTTTCTTGCATGACCCTCTGTGCAGTGGATGAGACGAGTCCTTGGTTTCCTGAAGTGGTGGATGAGTACGAGGAAATATTTAGGAAATTTTTTATAGAACTATATCCTAATAGAAAGGTAGACTTTTTCATTGGCTTGTACCTGAGGATGTAATTGATATATACCTCAAAATATCATATGTATTCCACATAGCTTCATGAATTGAGGGTACAGTTAGTGGAATTTCATAGCTAAGGCTTCATGAGATCCAATGCATCACCATTGGAAACCCCAATATTGCTTGACAAGAAAGAAAACATGAACATGAGGTTATGTGTGTACTTCTAGAACCTGAATTAGGTGATGGTTAATAATAATTATTTGCTACCGAGGATTTCTGATTGCATTAATCTACTGGAGGATGTGAGATGGTTCTTGGTAGTCGAGACAATATGAGCATGAACTATGTGAACCACATCGTAGATTTTCCTGCAGTAGTCTTCTAATTGAAGATGTGGAGAAACTACCATATGGGAGAATTTGTTATCATCTACTCTAACCAAAAGAGTCTCAATTATAACTTCTCCCAACATGATTTTAACTAGAGATGTAGACCATGGATAGAGTTCGTCTAGGACCATTACATTGAAATATTCTATAAACATTGGAAGGGAAACGTGGTAACATATGCTCTCAGCAAGAGACCCAGTTCATAGTTTCTAAATAAGGAAAAATATAATTTAGCCTCATTATAGTTATCCATCATGGGTAGAGATGTTGTATCTTACCTCCAATTGATGGTTGTTACCACCCCCTCTTAAAGTTATTTAGGGAGGCACAACGCGATGATACCCACTATGAGTCTTTATGTTCTTAGTTTTCAATAGGGAATAACACTAATGGATACTCGAAAGGTGGAGATAACATCGTTCATTTCGGATGACACAAAATAGTAGCAGTGGATTCCGAGAGTTATGACTTGAATCAGTATATTCATCTGGGAATGAAGGTGGGCATTAAGGATAAAGGAATGAGTTGAATATGAGATTACTTGATGATATAAAAGTTGATTCTCTATTTAATTAGTATTGTGGATTGTCAAAAAACTTTTTCGAGCCACTATTCTTAGAAGGGGGTTTCGCTTTTCTTCCTTGGGGTTCTATGAAGGGATTGGGAAAGGATATCGATAGACTTCGTGATTGGTTTATCATGCACATCAAGGGGAAGTGATACAATCTTGGTGATAATTTACCAACTCACCATGTTGGTCACTTCATAGTTTTTTGGGAATAAAGTCCCTTATATAGATTAGGACACCTCTACATGTAGGATTTAGTTCAACTCCATGGCATTCCATCGATGATTCTCAGATTGGGATTCACGCTTTATATCTCGGTTGTTGAAGGGATCTCAGGAGGCATTGGGGAATCAACTGTGCTAGAGCACAAATTTCCACCCACAGACAGACAGCTAGACAGATTACACCATTCAGGTACTGGTGGTCATGTTATATTCTTTCATCCTCAATTATGGCTGTATTTGGGAGGATCGCCTACCTCTGGTGGAGTTTACGTACAAGAAAAACTACAACTCCACCGTCAGTATGGAACCATTAAATGACTTCTACGAGAAGCCTTGTATGTCGCCACTTTGCTGGACTTAGCCATAAGATTCATCTCTCATGGTCCCGGAGTTGGTGCATGATACTACAGAGAAGGTGTAGGTCATCTCGGAGTTGATGAAGACTTCACAGATCCATTATAATTCCTATGTTGATTGGTGATGAAGACCCTTGTAGTTCGATGTGGGAGACTATGATTTCCTTTAGGTCTCTCTTCAACATGAGATACATATATTTGGATGGGGAGTAAAGTTATCTCCATGTTTCATTAGACCTTTTAGGATACTTCATAGAGTAGTCGAGGTGGTGAACCTCATAGATCTACCATCATAGTTAGAGTGGGTGCATGACGTCTTCCATGTGTCCTAGAAAATAATATACGTACATGGCCCATCACATGTCATTGAATGGGGAGTGAAGGACACTGAAAATGGAGAAAAGTTTTTGTAAATTTCAGTAGGGATCGAGGATGGACAATAGGGGACCTCCCATGGGCGATCGATTTGTCTAGAAACCATTAAGTGACATCATAAGAATCTTCAAGAGACCATGTGTGAGAAGTAATCTCACTTTTGATCTTGTAACCTCTCATGTTTGTGAATCCCTTGGTTTTGATTTTAGGGAGGTAAAGCCTTAAGGTGGGTAGAATTTAGTGACTCGAATTTTCCCAGGGTTTTTTTTAGAAAATTTCGTGGAAAATTACGATATAAAGCGCTGAGAAGTCATGTGATTCCTAGGCCCATTGTTCCCAGAATGGTCCATCAAAAAATGATATGTTTTTTAAATAGCTCTTGTGATCATTTTTCCTAAAAAGTGAAATAACTCTTAAACAGATGAAAAAATCAAATATCCAGGAACACCATTGTGTTTAGGATGTCTGGTATACCCTAGGGGTGACATAAATTTAGTTAGTACGAGAATCTATTGCAAAAACACCAAAATGGAATAAACATAAATAAAATTGTTATATAACATTATTTTATTTATCATATACTTATAACTCATGAATGGTGACTTAGATTGAAAATATGGGACCATAGTTGAGTTAATAATGGGGTGTTTTACTTAGGAAAATCCTAACTTTGGTCAGTGCAGGTCAACTGTGGAATTTTTTTTATAAGTGACCACAAATAAAATAATAAAATATAGTTTATTTTATTTTCAAATCCTATAACTCAATAACAATAACTCAAATTGGATTTCCATGATTACAATTGAACTTTTTAAGGTGTAATTTCTTTAGTTGGGGCCGAACCTTGACCAGTGCAGCTTGAGGGTACAAATTAATTTAATGATTTTTTAAAAGGTAATAAAATAGACTTCAAAAAAGTGTATTTTATTTATTTTAACATTTCTCAATGATACACTGACACTGAAATACAATGATAAACCAGATATATCCTTTCAAAACTAAAATAATTTGTCGACACTACTACACAATGAAACAACGACGATGAAATGTGTTTCTTCATTTAACAGCTTGAAAAAGATACAAAATCAGAATGAAAATCTTAGACAAATTCCATTGAAGTCCGGGAAAGGAAAAGACATTGGAGGAGCCTCTCGGTGGTGATTGACAAGTGGATAAAAATGCTGACGGATCACAGATCATGAATTTTGGTTGTAATACCATATATTTGTGATCAATGAATGATGGTGGTGCAACTTCGTTCTTCACCAAGGACTAATGTAGTCCCCATGTAGGGGTTTTATTCTTTTTATGTGATTTCCTTAATCCCCCATTCTTATTTTCAAAATGATAGACTCGGATCAAATCACTAACAAGTTGACCAATGAATTAGTTATTTATTCTTGATGAGAATATTCACGCGATGATTAATGAATGAGATTATATATAAGTTATTGTTCAAATTTCTCCGTTTTTATAATGTGATGAAAGAAGAAGATATTTCGTTTTTTGGGTCCTCTTTTTGTTCCCTCTATATCTCTCACAGCTTTCCTCACTGACGAACCCTCGTGGTTGAGTTAGATTCTTACTCGGAGTTTTTGATTTTATATGGAAACCTATAATGAAGTAGACATGTCTTGGAGAACAAGGAAGTGGAGGCGATGACCCAAGGATCACATAGGTTCTTGTAGATCAATAAACCATGCACCAAAATGAGTCCATTTTCCCATAGAAGAAACTGCCAACGCGTCGATGGCAGTGAAGCGCCCTAGTAGTGGTGGAAACCCGCCGAAGTGTCCTGGGTGATGAGTAAGGGGTGCTGGTAGAAGGATGACGGTGTGCCATGATAGAGGCGACCTACTATGCCCACTGCATCCTGGGTAGAAAAGATCATCCCTCTCTAATGGGCCTGGTTGGACTGGATGGTCGGTGGAGCGGACCGAGTTGAGCCAGGCTGGTTCGGGCTAGGCCATGCGGGCTGGGTGGACCAAGAGAGCCGAGTCAGACTTGGGTCATGTCAGTGGACCTCAAGCTGGGTTGGGTCGGGTCAGTATGACCATGTCAGATCGGACCCGAACCCAACAGAACCATTTTCACTAAAATGTATATAACATCCAAACCATATGTTCAATTGATTAGACATTTTCAGAATTGGGACCCTCGCGATGAGAAGTTCATGCTGATATAATCTAAGTGGGTTTTTTGGAAGTTGATATATGACCGATGGATTGAGGACTGCATTCTCTCGGAATAAAGCGCGCTACGAGTGGGAAGCTTGTGACATGATGTGTTGAGACGTATGTGACAAGCGGGTCCAGGTTACCCAGAAGAGATGTGTGACAAGTTGGTCTAAGTGACCTTGTTGGAAAAATTGGAGTTTGGGTCTTTGTGACCCATCCGGCCAAATTAAAGAGCGGGTTTAGGTAACCTAGTAGACCTATGTGACGTGTGGGTCTAGGAGACCCAACCAGACTAAGTGACTCATTGGGATGAGTGCCTCAACAGTACAAGGTTTCCAGTGTTTATGATTGGTAGGCTTAAATGACACACTTTATATTATAATTATGTGAGCTGAAAATAGTTTCTCTCGTGACTATACTTCTTAGAGGCTACAATTCATGTACATATTTCATTGTCTTCATTGTGTATTGCTCTATGTTATACCATTTTGGTTTAGGGTCCCTATTGATTATTGTTTTACTCACCCCTATATGGGATTTGTCTACACGTGAATTGTCTTATGAAGATGAACGATACTCTATTCAAGTCCTTGGAGGACTGGGGCCATGTGTTTCATATAATGACCTGACTTACAGGATCTGTTTCTGTGGCTTTAGACAACTCTTTCTGTACCTACCATTAATTTAATGTTTTATATAGAGGAGTTCCAAACACTTTTACTTTTAATTATATGATTTAGTTTTACTTGTATTTTAGTCTCATTTACCTTAAATTTCATACTATCATACCTTGTATTTGTTTAATTAGTGTTTTCACCTTCAAGTATGTCTGGGTTGGTGTTATATGTGTGTGTACTGGTACATAGGAAAATTACACCCATTTTTTGTGATATGCCTACTTGGAGCTAGTCTCATGCCCCTAGACTATGGGGGGCCATCATGGGGTAGTCACGACACAAGCCCCATGGGACAAGTCTTGAAAATTCATAAGAATTTTACTTTGTTTTATAACCAAGGTTTCATAAAAATTACCAGGGTTATTCACCATGGTATCATAAAACATTTCATCTATAGAGATTAAATTATTTAACCAATGCATTAGAGATATATCATGGAACACCATAAATATGAATTAATTAATGACATATATATATATCCTAAACAAAATTCATAAATAACCCTTAGAGAATTAAATAAATTGGTTTCATATCAAAATCATGATATTTTTAAGAAGTTCATAAAGAAAATACCATTATTTATTTTTTTAATCCCATAAAATGGAAGGGGTATAATATATGTTAATACAAGAAATAATTAAATAATTTTTACATCTAGTTGAATATACATAGAAAATAAAGTGGTTTTGTTATTCAAAAATAATACAAAATGATAATTTTCATCAAAAAATGAGTGAAATTTTATAATGAAAATTCAGTTGCATAACAGTATAGAACATGGTTTTAAAAAAATTAAAAAGAGATGGAAAATGGTCTCCAATTCATAAAATAATTGTATAAAGTAACTATATTGAATAAAATGTAGATAAGAATAAATCTAGAAAATTTGAAAGATCGACGACATTAAAAGGATGATTTAAAGGAAAAGAGAAGCAGATATTTTCCTTAAATTGAAATTTATCTCATAAAACAAGTAGATTGGGTCCTTTTGGGATTGAGGAAACCTTGGGAGGACTCATTGGGGTGTCAAAATAACATTTAAACATGGAGGATTAATTTTGAGTTAATGTAAATGGATAAATTATTGGGTATTTAAAGAAAAAATAGGAGGATTTGTTTAATACTTTCTTAGGACATCAATGTATTGGTAAATTTAAAACCAGGGTATTTCCCATTTTATTTTCCCATTCAATTAGACATATGGGAAAATTATTATATTATTAAGAAAAAAAGAGTAGAACAAATTATTATAAAACAAATTAAATCTTTGTGAAGTCATTAATCATAATGAAACACTCAAACTGGATTTTTACTATTCATGAAAATCTATTGTATTTTAGAAATTTATAATAAATTCACCCTAATCTAATTTTCATGTGATGATTTCAAAATTGATATTTACATTATCAAAATGATTAATTTAATAAGAAAATTTTTCCTTTTAAATATAAAAAACCTTATTAATTAAAAATAATAGTGGATAGAAAATTCATAGTAAAATTTTATAATGAAAATTCTTACACTTGAACAAATAGAATTATTTTACGATTTAAATTTGAATAATATTTTTTTTAATAATTCCATTTCATTAAAAAGAAATTTATATTAATAACTTAATCTATTGTAATAATTATATCATTCCAAAAAAGTATAGCTTCTATATGAAATATCAATTTATCAAATTCATTATATGTTTTTGAAAAACTATTCTAAAAAACGAATTGATAAATCCCCCATTTTATTTATACAATGTGATTTCACATTATGTATCTAGGACATTGAAACATAACCCCTTATAGAACCCATATATGAACAAAGTGTAAGATGTGAGATAGTGATATATTCTTGTGGTGGCTCAGATAGATGCACTCGTGTGGTAAGTTCCACTAACATGATCTTTTCATGTTGGTAATTTCATTCCAACTTCATTTGTTAATGATTAAATTGGGATTTTTCAAGAGAAATGACAGATGAGACTACCTTGTAACCATTTTCTAAAAAAATTTCTTTGTACGACATTACTCTATTGGATGATTCAATCGACTCTTCTTTCATTATTAAATGTCCTTTTTCATTTATGCTTATAAATAATAAATATATCACTAAATTATTATTAATAGTATATTTTAAAATAGTCATATTGTCCAATGATCTTAATTGACTAATGGTCATATAACGGTCGAAACCCAATGTTATCATTTCAAATTATACTCACTTTATCATTAATGAGATATAGTTTTTTGGGTAAAAAAATATAACACAAAATTTCAGGAAACAATTATCATTCAAAAAGTTTGGGTCATTACATTCTTCCCCCCTTAGGAAATTTGGTCCTGAAAATTTCATTTAGTTCTCTCAGTTTAGAAAATATGTGGGTACTTATTACCTCATTTTTTCCTCTAGTTCCTAGATGTTTTATTCAAATATGTGGTTACTCCAGTACAATTTAATGATGTGGGTAGTCTTCTTACATAGAACATTTTCTCTATTTTCCATGATCTCTATTAGCTAATACTCATAAGCGAGGTCATATTTCTATCTTAATGCCTCCAAATTAATTACATGTGAAGGGCCATATATGTTCTTCTTCAAAATATACACATGAAATACATTATTAACTTGATTTATATTTGGAGGAAGGGAAATCCAATAGATTATTTCTTCTATGTGATCAACGATTTCATAGGAGCCTTTGTACTTTGGGTGACCACCCATTTTTCCCAAACCACACGACTCTTGTCCATGGTGAAATTCCATGTAACACTTTATCGATGTCATAAAACCCCATTTACCTTCGACAAATGGATGCATATCTATTTTGTCTACTGTGAGAGACCTTTATGTCTTTTTGTTTGGCATGAAACTTTTCTAAAATATCTTTCAAAATATCATTCCCAAGATGCATCCTCTCAATATCTTTTTCCCATTAAGTAGGTTTTCTTCATCCCTTCACATATATAGATACCTAGGGTACCATTTGAATACTCTAATGGAAGCTTTTCTTATATGAGAACTCAACTAATGGGAGATGTTGATCGTACCCACCGTTAACATTAATTAAGCATGTTTTCAAGAAATCCTTAAGCTTCTGAATAGATTTTTCTATTTAAACATTAGTTTTAGGAATATTATTTAATAAAATTCAATTCATTACTCATAGAAATTTAAATAATGCTCTATTATTTTAATGTGTACCTTGGATCACGATAAAAAATGATAGAAATATTTAGTCCATACAATCTCACCACTTCTATTACATAAATCATGGGAAGTTGATCATGGGTGAAATCCTATTGAATAAAGATAAATTGAGAAAACATGGTGAGATATTCCACTATAAACATTATCACATATTTTCCTTTGTATGTTTTCAAAAGACTAGTGACAATTTCCATAGTGAAATTTTCCCACTTCCATGTTGGTATAATTAATGGTTGTAAAACACCATTTGGAAGTTGTCACTCTATGTTCACTTATTGATACACTAGGAACCTTGTAGGGTAGCCAACAATATATCTTTTCATGGTATCCCATCATTAATGATCATGAAGCCCCTATATATTTTCTTGCTTCTACGATATAAAGAGAATATAGAGTTATAAGCTCCATCCATCATCTCCTTCTATATTTCTAGAATATATAGAACAAATATTTTTGTATGAAATATAAATATACCTTCTTGATTAATATTTATCTAATGAAACTTCACATCATTCACAACCTCTATCTTTTTTTTGGCAATAATTTATATTCTATTTGATTATTCTAGATCTTATCTAGTAATTATGGTTTACAAATAACTTTGTGTAGGGTTGATGATGTCTCATACCTTACGATTCCCATGTTGTTTTTTACTAGGTCATTGATCAAATGATATCCTTGAATCCTCATATTTTCCAACACAATATTGTATTTATTACTTAATGCAATAGGGAAATTATTTTCTCTTCTTGGAGGATAATTAATTTAACAATCATAGTCTATAGGAAGTTCCAACCATCTCCTATGTATCATGTTAAATTCCTTTTGAATGAAAAAATAATTTAAAAATTGATGGTCTATTGTAATATAAAATTTCTTCCCATAAATATAGTTTCACCTTATATTTAGATAAAAAAATCTATTAATAGATCCAGGTCATGGGTATAATATATCTACTCAAGGAGCATCAACAATCGAGATCCATAACAAATAACATTATCATTTTTCATGAGGATGCACGCGAGACCTTTCATTGATGCATCACTAAAAATAATGAATCCTTTTCTATTAAAGGGTATAGTTAACATTGATTCATTTACAAATCTATTCCTCAGTACATGGAAACATTATTCATGCTCCTTTTCCTAGATGAACTTGACCCTTATACCGATTAACTTTTTTAGTAGAGTAGAAATTCATGAAATGTTTTTAAAAAACCTCTATAAAATCCCACTAAATCAAGTATACTACGAATCATAGTTACAATTTTAGGATGGGGACACTCATCCACCAAATGTGTCTCTGTAGGTTCAACAGATATTCCTTCATCGGTTAAAATGTTCTCTAATAAATAAACCTTTTTTAACCATAATTAACATTCCATGATCTTTCAAAATGGCATCTCCTTCCTCCGGGGTCGTAATATAACCCTATAATGATCCTCATTATTCTAAAGTTTTCTTAATATATAATAATATCATAAATAAAATATACCAAGAAGTTATCAAGGTAGTCTTTATAAACTCTATTCATCAAATAAAAAAATAGAAGTATCATTAGTCAAGATTAATAGGATAAAAACGTACTCAAAATAATAATATTCTTATTGTAAGGAGGTCTTTATAATGTATTCTGTATCCAACTTCAATTGTTGATAACCATATCAAAGATTAATCTAGGAGAATAAATCAGCTCATTTAAGGTCGACATATAAATCATCAATTCATGGGAGAGGGTAATTGTTCTTCACTAATATCCTATAAAGTTAACTGTAGAAAATTCAAAGCCACAGTGATGAATCCTTTTTCTTCAAGAAATGAAAAGGATCTCACAATGGATACACAATTTATCGGATAATCCCGTTCTCTAATTGATCTTGGAGTTGTTTTTTTAATTCCCCCATCTCTACTTTTTCAATTCCATACAAGGTATTTTAAATTTTCATGGATCCTAAAATGAGATCAATGGAGAACTCTACCACTCTTTTTGTGGGAGGTCTAGGTAATTCATTAAAAATACATCCATTTATTAATGAATTATGGGGACATTTTCTATTTTTAAAATTACATTTCGTTATTTATCTGCACTGATCATTTTTATAAATATGTCCTCAAAATGTTCTTCTAGAAAAATACGATTTTGATAAATCTCTCATTTGAAATGAATTGAACGTTTTCCATTAAATACTACTAATATTTCATTGTTTCTGTATTTGATCTTTGTATTATCCTTTGAGATCTAGTCCATCGTTATTATATTTTCAAATTTCATCATGGGAATGACTACTATAATTTTTTATGAGATTATGATATCCAAAGTAAATACTAGAGTTTCTAAACTATTTTGAGGATTTGATAATCCATCTACAAGTCTTTTCTGAAAAATATACCTCTAGAAGTTTAGGGAATGATTCTATATTCTTTGCAAACTTAGAAGAAATGATGTAATGTGTAGAACCGGATCAAACAAAGTACAATCTAGAATTTAAATTAAAATTATTGTACATGAAACAACATCATTTGGATCATCAATAATAAATGTCATGATATAAAAGGTATGACCTTTTTCACTTAGCCTATGTTGTGGTTGATGGTTATCCCCCCCCCCCTTTAACATCAGATTTTGGGATATGATTGTAAAAGTTCCCAAGCTATCCCCACATGAAGAATTAGAATTCTGGTTGAGACTAAAACATATTCCTTATGTTATTAGTGTTGAGAAGTTATGGCTTGACCTTACTATGATAGTTCCAAGAAATATTTCCATCTCTTCTACATTTTTATCATTTCCCTCTCCTGAGTAGCCAGTTCTCCAAATGATCCTCCCCATAATTGTTTTAGGTGAAAAGATGCACTTTCTTTCCTCCTCTCCCTTGATCATGGATCCTCCATATTTTTGGATCCAAATATCTATTCATCTCATAATATCAATGGGATCATTTTTTCTCTTCAAACTCTAGATCATCTTTCATAACACTCTTTAGGATCACCTCATTGTTTTCATAGTCTTAGTTTTCTATATTCTTCTTTTTATGGGGGTTTGGTCCCTAAAAAAATCTAGAAAACATTAAAATAGGACCATAAAAATGATAGAGGTTTAATAATAAATACATAAGAAGTTCATCACATAGTTTCCTATAGATTAATTTTCATTCTACTTCAGATTTAGAAATTACTTATCCATTTTTGTTCATATCAAAAGCGGAAAATATTTTTGGGAGAATGTTCCCAAGAACTCATCCCACTCCATAGCTTCAAAATTACTTATTGGTTTTATATTTTTAACTAGTATACACCACTGATCAATTTATCCCTCTAAGATGTACATATCCAAGGTGACTTTATCATGATGTAAACAATGAATTACATAAAGGATGTTTTCTATAGAGATTATCTATTGTTTAGAAATCAATGATTTGGTAGATCCATCAAAATAAGTTTGATGTTGACACAAAAAAGACTAAATTAAAGGTTTTTCCCTTCAAGGTGATTCCAGTATCCTAGCTTGATTCAAGTTATTACTCATTACTCAAGAAAATTGATTTTTTTTTCATGAATATTTCCAATCTTTCTTCCATTGGAAGGCTAAAAATGCATGGTTAGTTGTGCTTCCCATTTATGTGGGTTTTATTATTTCACACCATTTTATAAAATAAGAAAACCATAGTGTGAAACTTGTTTCATTTGATAATCATATAATTATAATGTAATTTCACATCCCAAAATATCATTCTTAAATATTTTATTCTTTGTCAAAAATTACATTTTCTATAAATACCTTATAAATGGCCTTAAAGAAGATTTGTAGTAACCAAAAATATCCCTCTATGGTGTCTAACAATATGTGAAAAAATAAAAAATTCCATTTACTAAGTTATGCCATGTTAGTACTGATGTACCATGTTAGAGTTAATACCTATAAGAACATTTGTGCCAGAACCACTTCCACTTGTTCCTATCCAGATATGGATTTAATTAATTGAAAAACACATAATTAATACTTTAACAATGTAATATTATTTTTTCTTATATTTTAACATTTCTATAATGTTCTGGTTAATGTCTTCAAATCCTAATTTCCATAAATATCTTAACCATCCTTGGATACCTAGTATAAAATCCAACCCTTTTATTAAATAATTTTACATTACATTGTACAAACATAGTATATTTTAAATATTAGATGACTTTAAAAAAGGGTAAGCAATACATTAAACATTCTTATAATCCATTTTAAAGGATTTATAATAGGTTCATCCTATTTAAAATTACATTATATCATTTTCTGGGTATATACATCAAAAGAAAGGTTGGACATAAAGCATAGTAAGGGAAAACAAGGGAAACTATTTAATTGTGATCTTGAGGAATATTAATAAGAAGATGAGGAAATAAATATACGAAACAGAAAGATGGATATAATAATAATAATAATAACATGAATCATAACATCGAAATGTGGTGACAACATTTAACTGAGTTAATGATAAGAATATCACCATGGTTTATCACTGAAGTTTCAACAAAATTACAAAGGATATTCCCCATGGTATCAGAAAACACATTATTTATAGAGATTAAATTTTTTACCAAACTCATTGGAGAATTATCAAGGTGCATCCTTTATATTGTAGGACCCTAGAACACCCTGAGCGGGGATGCGTGAATCTGGGTGTCGAATATTTTTGTTAAAGTGATGGATCATGTTCCAAC
The DNA here is from genome assembly GCA_963277665.1 of Viscum album. NCBI lineage: Eukaryota > Viridiplantae > Streptophyta > Magnoliopsida > Santalales > Viscaceae > Viscum > Viscum album. Next base: position 113,914,170 of record OY728156.1, on the reverse strand, counting down.
ACTGGTATGAACATGTTAAACCTATTTGAATGATATAATATGAAAACAATCACACACAGGGAGATGGAAAAAAAGTTTTACTTGGTTCACCACTAAGGTCTACATCCAAGAAGTATACGCCGAAAATGTGTCAGTTGTACATAAATCCACTAATGTTCACTAGTTTGTGGATTACAAGGTTCGGTCACAATAACTCTATGCCAGGATAACTACCTTTACAATGGTTTAGGGATGTCTCATAGTGTCTCTCAGATCTCTTCCAACGACTCCCCCTAGCTCACTACCTTTAAAGATGTATAACTTATTTTATCAACTTTAAGGTCATTTCAATAGATTTTCATTGAAGAATATGTCTCTATTTAGCATGAGACACTTCTTGCATCGAAGGGCTAAATTGATGTACTTGAAAGCATGAAACCACTAATCTGGATGTTCAAAACATTTAATCACCTTACACTGACAATTTCTCACAACACCTAACCTATGTGCAGAAGTTTATATTTTTGAACGCAATATTTATTTTGCGCACAAGATATACTATTAGCACATATGATTATATTTTTGTGTGGAAATCATTCACGCAACTACACAATTTATGCGCAACATCAAATTTTACACAGAACATCATTTTTACATGAAACTTTGAATTTTACACACAACATCAATGTTTCCATGCAACATCAAATTTTCAGTGCAAATACAACATTTATGTATAACTACTTTTTCACGCAATGATTACGTGCATCAGATATCATATCTTCCCTAAGTCTTTAGACCTACTAAATAATGGGGGTCACCTATTATTTAACGGTGTCACTAACCCATGTGTGTAAAACCCACCATGTTGGGAAAAAAATCACATTCTGCGGTAAATTATTTTTACGTAGGAACCATTTTTCATTCACATCTACTGATTTTTTACCCACACCATGCCTTTTCCATCTATAGACATTCTGATCCTAAAACATTAAATGCAAAGAAGTTTCCAAATCACCTAAAATCTTCTCACAACATCATTTTCCAAACAAAATTTTTTTCATTTTAGTATTTTAGGACTAAATATTTGGCAAACTCCAGGAAATGATGCCACCTTTAATACTATTGTCCACAAGAATAGTACGATCCATTTCCTAGAAAAAATTCTTAACATCTAATGAGGATTAACAAATAACACTTGTAATGGCCCGGACCTCCCTGGTCCATTACTTTGTGAAAATGTTGGTGTTGGAGGTGTTCTGGGAGGTCAAGGTGACTTATCCCCTAGCTGCTACCTACCGGTAGCTCGGTCTACCGGTAGCTGCTGCCTACCGGTAGCTCGGTCTACCGGTAGCTGCTGCCTACCAGTAGCTCGGTCTACCGGTAGCTTCTGTCTACCGGTAGCTCGGCTAACACTGCCAATTTCTAGTTCTGTGAACAGTGTTTCCAGTTTTATGAACATTATCGGTAGGTGAACTATGTTTCTATCAGTGTGGTTCAGTGAACAGTGTTTCTATCGGTGAGGTTATATCGTTGGACATCTATCGGTAGACTTGAACAATGTTTCTATCGGTGAGGTTCTATCGGTGGACTTCTATCGGTAGACTTGAACAGTGTTTCTATCGGTGAGGTTCTAATGGTGGACTTCTATCGGTAGACGTGAACAGTGTTTCCAGAATCCTTTGAGATACCGATTCCATACTTTTCCAAATTTCACGAATGAACAGTGTTTCCAGAATCCTAAGAGCTACCGATCCCATACTTTGCCAAATTTCACGAATGAACAGTGTTTCCAGAATCCTAAGAGCTACCGATCCCATACTTTGCCAAATTTCATGAATGAACAGTGTTTCCAGACATCATGAGAGCTACCGATCCCATACTTTGCCAAATTTTACGAATGAACAGTGTTTCCAGAATCCTAAGAGCTACCGATTCCATACTTTGCCAAATTTTGAGTATGTGAACAGTGTTTCCAGCTTCGCAAATTTGACGTTTTCTTTGATGTAAAATACTTTTAAAACCTTATTTTAAGGACTTTAAGGCTGATTCAAAGGCCATAAATCCTATATTAATTATTCCTAAGGCCGAGATGTTTTTACTTGGTTAAACCGCATGGGTTAATGCGATCCATTTTTAATGGAGAATAAATCGGATCTTAAACTGTCGCCTCTCTAATTTATTTTTTTTAAAGGGAACGAGATATCATTCATCATTGTTCTTCCTCATGGTTCTCATCTACGAGACGCTAGAACCTTGCAATCATTCATGTAGGAGTTTCACAATCAAACATTACTCGGATCAGTTCCGCTCTGATTGATACAACCAAGTTGTGTCGATCCTTCTTCCATATAAGGTATTTTTTTTCATCGTTCCTCAGGGGGTCACCTTCTCTTGTTCTTCCTTCCATATTAGCATGTAATCTCCATGGTTCTAATGGGTTTTCTTGGGGTTGGATGGTACTGTTGTACTGTGTCTTCCTCTAGTGGATGCCGTTGTCGCGAGAGAAGGATTGTGGCCCATTGTGTGGATAAAGGACATCAAGAACTCTTCGAGGTAGGGGATTCATGGCTTCTCTAATTTTTTATGTGCAACTGTAGAATTAGCATGATTTAACCCTTTGGATCACAATGAAATTGACCTAATTAAATACTTGAACCGGATTAAAAGAATTTGTTGATCGCATGTTGTTTCTTTGTACCGTGATAACGGTTTGCCTCATGATTTCCTAGATAGAGTGATATCTATGATTTTCTTTAATAATTTCCTCGTTCATGATGGAAATTGATAAAGAATGTAAAGCCATAATTATTTGTTAAATAATTGGCTAAAGATAATGAGGCATGTTAATGAATCTATATATTATAGATGGATTAAAGAACTATTAGTTCGATAATTTCAAAAGGGTTCTGAGGTACCCGCTTTCTTGTAAGGCTGAATGCCTTGTGGTTTGGAGCTCAGAGTGCTCATTTTTTATGAAGGTTGAATTCCTTGTTAAAGGGCCAAGAGCCCATTTTGTGATCTTTTATTTTCCTGCTGCTTGTGATTTGATGTGTGCCTGGATGGCTGTTGTGATATGTTGAGGTATGGAGACTTGTGGTTGTGGCAGCGGATGACGCCTAGTGTGGCAAGATGCATCAGTTTATGCATGTGGGTGTCGGGGAGGACACCAGGGATGATGGTATGAGATGAATGTGATGGTTTGATATTGGTGGTTTGGTTTGGTTGTTTATCTGCTTTACTTTTCCCCACTGCTCAAGGCAGCTGGTCTTTCTTACCCTATTTCTGAAGGAGGCGAAGACATGCGGGGTATGCCACGTGCTTTCCGTGTTTAGCCTCTCTATAGAGGATGGGTCTATGCTCTTTCTATAGGTGGCCAAGAATCGACGGGTAGTATATCTATTCACCGTGTTGAGCCTCCTTTGTGTTTAGAAGCATAAGAAGTTTTCTAGAATGCCTGAGAATGTGGAAAAGTAATTCTGTAATGAATGGTTGATTAAATGGTGATAATCCACGGGGATGGAGAAACTGGAATTTAATAGTGATGTGAATCCTAAAAAGGATCAGTTTTGAATGTGATGCCAATTTAGTTTAATGTGGTAAATTGTTCATGGTTAATTAATGTTTAAATAATTAGTTAACATACAATGGAACTGATAAAATAATGGAGTAATCTAATAAAGCTCTTCAAATGGTTGTGTGCTTATAGGATACCTAGTCTTAGAAGTAGCAGCCTGGAGTCTGAGAGACGTTAGCTGCAATTGTTCCTATGACTAGGTAATGCCCATAGTGTGGTTGTGAGTTATATATATTCTTTACTTATTGTGTTTCTATACGCTACTCCACCCTGTCGGTAAGGGAAACTGACACCCCTGGGATTCTGAGCCCTGGGGGGTGTTTTCCCCAACATTCTGATGGGAGGTTGAATGGATGACTACCCCCTTTGGCCCCTCTCTCTTCTCTTGGAAGATCTTTGTGCTGGTAGGCACAGTGGTTAGTTTTACCCATATATGTGTGTAGAGGGCTGTAATGGCTTGTGGTTATTTTACACACATATATTCTGGATATATTATCTTGTGGACTACTATAGGTGTAACATGTATAGGCTGTGATGTCTTGAGGATCCTTACTCGGCGTATGGGCTGTAATGGCTTGAGGTATAATACTCGATGTATGATACATGTTATACGAGCTATGGTGGCTCCCGGAAACTACCTAGTTACTTTGGTTGTGAGGATGGTGTGGTGCTTAGCCCAGTTGTCTGCGGGAAAGCCTTTTTGGTGCACATGGTGCAGGTTGTGGATCTTAGCCCAGGTGTCTGCAGGCAAGCCTTTAGAGAGAGATGCACAGGAAGTATGTCATTGGGGAAAAGCGGCAAACCAGTGGGGAAGTAGTAGTGGGGTACTCTTGATATTCTTTACTATATGATATATTCTTTTATGCGTTACTTGGTGAGAGTAGCCATGGTGAGGTTGGGAACTTAGTATACCTGTTTAGGTAACATGTTAGTTTCACTTGTTGTTCACTGGGCTTTAGCATGCTTTCTTTACTTTAGCACGAGACGCTTGTGGAGGATCCTACTGAGTATACTGTTATACTCACCCTATTTATATATAAACTGTTTTTCAGGTCACTTGGAGCATGTTGGAGATCAAGCTGGTTACTACTAGCTTGCGGTTGGAGGAGGAGCTGTTCGGGATTGTGGTCGCTGCCATTTTACTTTCTTTTGGGTACTTTCAGTTTTCCCTTTCAGTTGTAGTACTTTTGCATGACATGTCATATATGTACTTGGGTTTCTTTTATATTTCAGTTATGAGTTGGAGTTGGTTGGATTCTATTCTATCTCTCTCTTCTGGATGTGTTCTCTTAGAGTGTAATGCCTCCCATTTGTGTGTGTATTATACCCTCGGTGCTAGTCACCAACCCGGGGCCTACTAGAGGAGGGACTCGGGGGTCATTATCTCCCTTCTCACATTTCCAGCCCAGGAGGGGTACACTTTGTGGGGAGGGGGTCATGACAGAGTGGTATCAGAGGTCTGGTTGAGGGATAGGATGGAGTTTGGAGTTAGACACAGGTGAGGATGCATGGGATGGTAGGGCAACGGTGACATTCATGTTTAGCAAGTGGGGTAAACACTGGAGACCGGCAGAGACATAGGCGTCCATGGCCCCCTATGATCTATTGCACGGACCTTTATGTTTACGATGGCTACTAAACAAAGTGATACCGGTTGCAGGGTAGAGACCTAGGAAGGGATCATGCATCATTATTCTTTGCGCTTGTGTTTGAATGGGTAGACCTTGGGATAGGTAACCTAAAATAAATAAAACAAAACAATTAATTAATTAATGTTGAGCCTTCCATATTCCAGGCTTAGGAGCTCTAACAGTTGTTATTTTGCAGGTATGGCTCCTGGTCGACGTCCTCGTCAGGTTTGCGCAAAAGATGCCCAGCAGGCAGATCACCGCCGAGTAGAGGTTGATGAAGATGACACTTGGAGGAAGACACTTCCAGAGTTTCAGCGCCAGAGTCTACAGAAGTACGAGGGATCCGTTTCAGATGCAGTCACAGAAGACTGGTTGGAGGAGATCGAGATAGGCTTCAGTTCGATTCGTGCTCGGAAGGAACACTGGGTGTCCTTGGTTGTGACGATGCTGCGTGGATCAGCGAGGCAGTGGTGGTTCTTGTTCCTCGGTGATCGTGAGGAGTCAGTAATCTCATGGGAGGAGTTTCGAGACAGGTTTAGAGTCGAGTTTCTTTCGTCGACTGCGAAGGTGTCCAGTCGCCAGGAGCTTCTCACCCATTGACAGAGGAGTGCCAGTGTTCAAGAGTTTAGACTCTGTTTCAGGAACCATCTATGATATGCTTCAGACCTGTTACCAGATGATGAGGCCAGGGCGAGGCGTTTTGAGGAGGCTTTGCGTCCAGAGATCCAGCGCCAGGTCACCCCATTTATGCTGAAGACATATCTTGAGGTGCTGGCGAGGGAAGAGGTTGTTGAGAGGAATTTGTCCAGGACTGGATCGTCACGAGAGGGGAATCGTCATGATTCCCCACGAAGCAGAGCTGTGGTCCGGGGTTCCCAGTTTTCAGGACAGAAGAGTTTCTGTTCACCTGGGGGTAGGTCCCAGCCCTTCCCATCTCGTTTCTCTGGAGGCAGAAACTCTCAGACCTATGCCAAGGGATCAGGCGCTTGTTTTTCTTGTGGTGGTTGTGTTCATCAGCAGCGGGAGTGCCCGAATTTTCAGAGCAGTCATCGTGCACCAGGCGCTCCACTCCAGGTTCCTCCGTTGAGGCAGTTCCAGCTGAGGCAGCAGTAGCAGGTTGCACCAGATTTAGATCACCAAAGGGTAGATGGAGCAGGCAGAGGACAGCCCCATGACGCTCCGCATCCTCAGAGAGCAAAGCGCGGCCGTGGTGGTGGTCGTCATCAGGGTCAGAGAGGCCATGGAGGAGGTCGTGGTCAGCTTCATGCTCTAGCGTTACCAGCCCCAGGCGAGCCAGATGCCGTTCGAGGTACCCTTTGCTTGTTTTCTACCTTGGTGTATTCCTTGTTTGATTCAGGAGTAACACACTCCTTCATATCACCTACCCTTTTCCATGCTTTGGGACTTGAGGTAGAGAGGCTTCCAGTGCCCTTGGCATTGACTACGCCAGTTGGAGGTCGAGCTGACTTGTTTGAAGTATATAGAGACTGTGAGCTATTGTTGGGGCAACACCACTCTTGGGGAGATTTCCTATGTTTGCGAATACAACCATATGATGTCATACTTGGCATGGATTGGTTATATTCAGTGCAGGCTGTTGTGGATTTCTACATGAAGAAGGTCGTTTTCTTTGATGAAGATGGAGAGAAAGTGGTGTTTGTTGGTGAGAGAGATCCTCGGATGAGTTATAGACGAGTTCCATCCTTATCATCCATGATGGCTGGGATGACGCTAAGTTCTTCAGAGGTTCAACAGTTGGCATTTCCTAGGGTCGTAGAGGAGTACCCGGACGTCTTTCCAGAAGAGGTTGTGTCCTTACCCCCTCGACGAGAGATCGAGTTTGGGATCTAGCTATAGCCAGGAGCGTCTCCTATCTCTATGTCTCCATATAGGATGATCCCTTCTGAGTTACGAGAGCTAAATATTAAGATCGATGGTTTGTTGCTGTGTGGTTTTTTTCAGCCAAGTGTGTCACCGTGGGGTGCACCAGTTTTGTTTGTGAAAAAGGCTTATGGCAGTTTGCGGTTGTGCATCGATTATCGTCGGTTAAACAAAGTGACAATAAAGAACCGCTATCCTCTCCCATGGAGTGATGACCTATTCGATCAACTGAAGTGTGCAAGTTGGTTCTCAAAGATAGACTTGCGGTTAGGATATCATCAGATGCGTGTAAAGGATGAGGATATCCTGAAGACTGCTTTCCGCTGTCGTCATGGGCATTATGAGTTTGTTGTAATGCCATTCGGCATGACGAATGCTCCAGCTGTTTTCATGGGGTTGATGAACGCTGTGTTCCGTGAATTCATGGACAAGTTTTTTGTGGTTTTCATCGACGATATCCTTGTTTAATCCACCTCTGAAGAGGAGCGTGCAGAGCATCTACGAGCCGTTTTGGGAGTTCTTCACCAACATCAGTTGTTTGGGAAGTTGTCCAAGTGTTAGTTCTGGGCTCGAGAAGTTCGTTTCTTTGGACATGTTGTGTCCCAACAGGGAGTAGCTGTGGATCCTTCGAAGATATAAGCAGTGGTGTCTTGGCCAGCCCCCAAGACCGTGTCAGAGGTGTGAAGTTTCCTTGGTCTCACAGGCTATTATAGGAGGTTTGTAGCTAATTTCTCCCGAGTTGTGACTCCTATGACATCTTTTACCAGGAAGGATCAAGCGTTCATATGGACTGATCAGTGTCAGATAGCTTTCGAGTATCTAATGGAGAAGTTGGTAAGTGCTCCAGTCCTTTGTCTTCCAGCAGAGGGAGTCCAGTTTGATGTTTTCTGTGATGCTTCACATATGGGGCTAGGCTGTGTTCTCATGCAGTAGAGGTCAGTTGTTTCTTATGGGTCTTGGTAGTTGCGTCCCCATGAATGCAACTATGCCAACCATGACCTTGAGTTAGCAGCCGTGGTGTTTGATATGAAGTTGTGGAGACATTACCTCATTGGTGAGCACTTTGTGGTTTTCACCGATCATAAGAGTTTGAGGTATGTTTTCTCCGAACGTGACTTGAACTTGAGGCAGCGTCGGTGGATGGAGTTCTTGCAGGAATACGACTTTGAAATATCGTATACACCTGGAAAAGGGAACGTTGTAGCTGATTCCCTAAGCCGAAAGATACGTAATGATGTTGTGCGTGAATCTGGTGATTCTTGGAGAGTGATGGAAGAGCTATCAGCTTTTCATCTTGATATGGGAGATGATGGGGGTAGAGGTTGTCTTTTCCATATGACGGTGCAATCATCCCTGATGCAGAAGGTGGAAGAGTCTCAGTTGGGTGACCTAGAGGTGGTTGTTTGGAGAGACAGAGTTGTATGTGGTGAGGCCCCTGATGGTTGGTCGGAGGATGAATAACACCGAGTGTTGTGTCATGGCAGGCTTTTTGTTCCCCTGTCGATGCGCGAGACGGTTCTCCGAGAGTTCCATTGTTCCCCCTTGGCGGTACATCCTGGTGTGACGAAGATGTACCGATCCTTGAGGAGTCGGTTTTGGTGGCCTGGGATGAAGCGTACAGTTGCAGAATGTGTGTCTCGATGTTCAGTCTGCCAGAAGGTGAAGGCCGAACACCGTGTTCCTGGTGGTCTTCTCCAGCACTTAGAGATTCCTCAGTGGAAGTGGGAGGACATCTCAATGGACTTTGTTAAGGTTTACCTCAAGCTCTGGGAGGACATGATGCTATATGGGTGGTAGTGGATCGTTTAACAAAATCATCCCACTTCATAACGATCAAGGAGTCGAGCTCAGTGGAAGTTTTGTCGAGGCAGTATCTGGAGGAGGTGGTGAGGCTTCACGGAGTTCCTAAGATGATCATTTCTGATCGAGATCCTCGTTTTACCTCCAGGGTCTGGAGAGGTCTCCAGCATGCTTTTGGTTCTCAATTATGCCTTAGCACTACTTTTCATCCTCAAACGGATGGTCAGATAGAGCGAACCACCCAGACTCTTGAAGACATGTTGCGCTCTTGTGTTCTTGATTTTGGAGGTTCATGGGTGAAGTACTTACCCTTGGTAGAGTTCACTTACAATAATAGTTTTCACTCTACCATCGGTATGGTGCCGATTGAATCCTTGTATGGCCGGCCATGCCGTTCTCCGTTGTGCTGGAATGGGGTTGGAGAGTCAGAAATTCTCGGACCAGAACTAGTGCAGAATACAACAGAGACGGTTCAGGTGATTCGTGAGAGGATGAAGACAGCACAGGATCGTTAGAAATCATATGTTGGTTAAATAAGGAGACCGTTAGAGTTTAATGTTGGGGATCATGTGTTTCTAAAGGTGACTCCCCGTCGTGGGCAGCGAAGGTTTGGTCGTGGAAGTAAGATTTATCCCCGGTTTGTTGGGCCTTTCGAGGTGTTAGCTCGTGTTGGAGCTGTGGCGTATCGAGTAGCACTTCCCCCTCAGATGAGTCGGATACATGATGTTTTCCATGTATCACAGCTTCGTCGTTATCTTCATGATGAATCTCATGTTATCGATTGGGGAGAGATCAATATTGACGATGATGCAACCTTCGAGGAGCGACCTGTGGAGATCCAAGACCACAAGGAGAAGGTGCTGCGTGGGCGTTCTATCCCCTTAGTTCGTGTGTTGTGGCGACACGGTGGCATGGAGGAGAGTACCTGGGAGCGTGAGTCACATATACGTGCTCAGTACCCAGAGTTATTTAATGTTTAACTCTTTTTCATGTAATGATGTTTCCTTTATGGTTAGACATTTCATGTTTTATTTATGTACCTTTGATGTGATGTTATGTTTGAATTGTTTGGTTATGGATTGTTTGTTTCCATACTCTCGGATGTCGTAGTTTTGTTCCAGCTTTTGAACAACTCATGGTGGTTTTCCCCTGAGAGGTATCTTATGGGGTGGTTGTTCGTACCCCTCTGTTCCTCTGAGTTGATTTTTAATTCTCGAGGACGAGAATGTTTTGAGAGGTATCTAATGTAATGGCCCGGACCTCCCTAGTCCATTACATTGTGAAAATGTTGGTGTTGGAGGTGTTCTGGGAGGTCAAGGTGACTTATCCCCTAGCTTTTGCCTACCGGTAGCTCGGTCTACCGGTAGCTCGGTCTACCGGTAGCTGCTACGTACCGGTAGCTCGGTCTACCGGTAGCTTCTGTCTACCGGTATCTCGGCTAACACTGCCAATTTCTAGTTCTGTGAACAGTGTTTCCAGTTTTATGAACAGTATCGGTAGGTGAACAGTGTTTCTATCAGTGAGGTTCAGTGAACAGTGTTTCTATCGGTGAGGTTCTATCAGTGGACTTCTATCGGTAGACTTGAACAGTGTTTCTATCAGTGAGGTTCTATCGGTGGACTTCTATCGGTAGACTTGAACAGTGTTTCTATCGATGAGGTTCTATCGGTGGACTTCTATCGGTAGACTTGAATAGTGTTTCCAGAATCCTAAGAGCTACCGATTCCATACTTTGCCAAATTTCACGAATGAACAGTGTTTCCAGAATCCTAAGAGCTACTGATCCCATACTTTTCCAAATTTTACGAATGAACAGTGTTTCCAGAATCCTAAGAGCGACTGATCTCATACTTTTCCAAATTTCAAAAATGAACAGTGTTTCCAGACTTCATGAGAGCTATCGATCCCATACTTTGCCAAATTTTACTAATGAACAGTGTTTCCAGAATCCTAAGAGCTACCGATTCCATACTTTGCCAAATTTTGAATATGTGAACATTGTTTCCAGCTTCGCAAATTTGACATTTTCTTTGACGTAAAATACTTTTAAAACCTTATTTTAAGGACATTAAGGGTGATTCAAAGGCCATAAATCCTATATTAATTATTCCTAAGTCCGGGATGTGTTTACTAGGTCAAACCGCGTGGGTTAATGCGATCCGTTTTTAATGGAGAATAAATCGGATCTTAAACTGTCGCCTCTCTAATTTATTTTTTTAAAAGGGAACGAGATATCATTCTTCGTTGTTCTTCCTCCTGGTTCTCATCTACGAGACGCTAGAACCTTGCAATCATTCCCGTAGGAGTTTCACAATCAAACGTTACTCAGATCAATTCCGCTCTGTTTGATGCAACCAAGTTGTGTCGATCGTTCTTCCATATAAGGTATGTTTTGTCATCGTTCCTTCGGGGATCACCTTCTCTTGTTCTTCCTTCAATATTAGAATGTAATCTCCATGGTTCTAATGGGTTTTCTTGGGTTTGGTTGGTACTGTCATACCGTGGAATCCTCCGGTGGATGCAGTTGTTGCGAGAGAAGGATTGTGGCCCATTGTGTGGATAAAGGACGTCAAGAACTCTTCCAGGTAGGGGATTCATGGATTCTCTAATTGTTTATGTGCAAATGTATAATTAGCATGATTTAACCCTTTGGATCACAATGAAATTAAACTAATTAAATATTTGAACAGGATTAAAAGAATTGGTTGATCGCATGTTGTTGCTTTGTACCGTGATAACGGTTTGCCTCATGTTTTCCTAGATAGAGTGATATCTATGATTTTATTTAATTAGTTTCTCGATCATGATGGAAATTGATAAAGAACGTAAATCCGGAATTATTTGTTAAATAATTGGCTAAAGATAAAGAGGCATGTTAATGAATCTGTAAATTCTAGATGGATTAAAGAACTATTAGTTCGATAATTTCAAAAGGGTTCTGAGTTACCCGCTTGCTTGTAAGGCTGAATGCCTAGTGGTTTGGAGCTCTGAGTGCTCATTTTGTATGAAGGCTGAATGCCTTGTTAAAGGGCCAAGAGCCCATTTTGTGATCTTTGATTTTCCTACTGCTTGTGATTTGATGTGAGCCTGGATGGCTGTTTTGATATGTGGGGGTATTGAGACTTGTGGTTGTGGCAGCGGATGACGCCTAATGTGGAAAGATGCATCGGTTTATGCATGTGGGTATCGGGGAGGACAGCAGGGATGATGGTATGAGATGAATGTGATGGTTTGATGTTGGTGGTTTGGTTTAGTTGTTTATCTGCTTTACTTTTCCCCACTTCTCAAGGCAGCTGGTCTTGCTTACCCTCTTTCCGAAGGAGGCGAAGACACGCGGGGTATGACACGTGCTTTACGTGTTTAGCCTCTCGATAGAGGATGGGTCTATGCTCTTTCTATAGGCGGCCAAGACTCGACGGGTAGTATATCTATTCACCGTGTTGAGCCTCCTTTGTGTTTAGAAGCATAAGAAGTTTTCTAGAATTTCTGGGAATGTGGAAAAGTAATTCTGTAATGAATTGTTGATTAAATGGTGATAATCCACAGGGATGGAGAAAATGGAATTTAATAGTGATGTGAATCCTAAAAAGGAGCAGTTTTGAATGTGATTCCAATTTAGTTTAATGTGGTAAATTGTTCATGGTTAATTAATGTTTAAAGAATTAATTAACGTACAGTGGAATTGATAAAATAATAAAGTAATCTAATAAATATCTTCAAATGGTTGTGTGCTTATAGGATACCTAGTCTTAGAAGTAGCAGCCTGGAGTCTGAGAGAAGTTAGCTGCAGTAGTGCCTATGACTAGGTAATTCCCATAGTGTGGTTGTGAGTTATATATATTATGTACTTTTTGTGTTTCTATACGCTACTCCACCCTGTCGGTAAGGGAAACTGACACCCCTGGGATTCTGAGCCCTGGGGGGTGTTTTCCCCAACATTCTGATGGGAGGTTGAATGGCTGACTACCCCCTTTGGCCCCGCTCTCTTCTCTTGGTAGATCATTGTGCTGGTAGGCACAGTGGTTAGTTTTACCCATATATGTGTGTAGAGGGTTGTAATGGCTTGTGGTTATTTCACACACATATATTCTGGATATAGTATCCTATGGACTACTATAGGTGTAACGTGTATAGGCTGTGATGGCTTGAGGATCCTTACTCGGCGTATGGGCTGTAATGGCTTGAGGTATAATACTCGATGTATGATACACGTTATACGAGCTATGGTGGCTCCCGGAAACTACCTGGTTACTTTGGTTGTGAGGATGGTGTGGTGCTTAGCCCAGTTGTCTGCGGGCAAGACTTTGTGGTGCACGTGGTGAAGGTTGTGGAGCTTAGCCCAGGTGTCTGCGGGCAAGCCTTTAGAGAGAGATGCACATGACGTATGTCGTTGGGGCAAAGCGGCAAACCAGTGGGGAAGTAGTAGTGGGGTACCCTTGATATTTTATACTATATGCTATATTCTTGTATGCATTACTTGGTGAGAGTATCCATGGTGAGGTTGGGAACTTAGTATACCTGTTTAGTTAACAACTTAGTTTCACTTGTTGTTCACTGGGGTTTAACATGCTTTCTTTACTTTTACAAGAGAGGCTTGGGGAGGATCCTACTGAGTAAACTGTTATACTCACCCAATGTATATATAAACTATTTTTCAGGTCACTTGGAGCAAGTTGGAGATCAAGCTGGTTACTACTAGCTTGCGGTTGGAGGAGGAGCTGTTCGGGATTGTGGTCACTGCCGTTTTACTTTCTTTTGGGTACTTTTAGTTTTCCCTTTCAGTTGTAGTAATTTTGCATGACATTTCATATATGTAGTTGGGTTTCTTTTATATTTCAGTTATGAGTTGGAGTTGGTTGGAGTCTATTCTATCTCTCTCTTCTGCATGTGTTCTCTTAGAGGGTAATTCCTCCCATTTGTGTGTGTATTATACCCTCAGTGCTAGTCGCCAACCCGGGGCCTACAGGAGGCGATACTTGGGGGACATTATCTCCCATCTCACATTTCCAGCCCAGGAGGGGAACACTTTGTGGGGAGGGGGTCATGACAACACTAGCCAAACTCCATTTCTTGCATTGAATGGTCGTAGTTCTAACACATCTGTCGAAATTAATGTGAACCAAATAGATCATAATATTGTTTTTGAAAGAACCCATGGATAATAAAGGAAAAGGTTTTTCATATCAAAATCACGATTTTTTGATGATATACTTAATGAAAATATCTTTATGACTTTTTTAAAACTCATATAAAGGGGAAGTAGGTTTCATGTATGTTAATCCCTGAATAAATTATATAATCTTAAAATCGTGGTGAATAACCCTAGAAATGAAATAGGATTTTTTATTTACAAAAATAAATTAAAAATAAAATCTTTCGTTAGAAAAAGGGGGAAATTTTAAAAAGAAAAATCGTCATCATAACAGTATGAAACATGTTTTTAGAAAATATAGAAAATATAATGGAAAAGAGTATCCCATTCATAAAATACTATAAATACAGTAATGATATAGTATAAAATACAAATAAGAACGTATGATGGAAATTTTAATGACATACCAAATTGAAAATGAATCTCGTAAGGAAAAGAGAAGTTGAGATTTCCTTTACCATGAAGAGTTACTCCTAAAAATAGAATATTGGGACCCAAGTGGACTGATGACACATTGGGAGGACTAATTGGGAGGTAAAACAACCAGATAATCTGGAAGGATGAATTTTGAGTGAATGAAAATGGAGAAATGTGTGGGTATTTATATCAAAAGAAGAGGATTTGTTTAATAATTTCTTTAGACACTTTGGTACTTTAAAATTGAAAACCATTGTCTTTCCAATGGTATTTTCCTAGGGTACTTTACTATTGGGATACTTATTATATTTCCCTAATCCATAAGAGTTTACTAGAATATTATATTACATATTACATCCTTACGATGTAATTAAACATACTAAAAAACTGAAAATGTATTTTTTACTATTCATTATAAAAACTATCATATTTTAGAAAATACTCAGAAATTCCCCCTAACCTAATTTAAATATAATTATTTAAAAAATTATATTTATTTTATCATGCTAATTATATAAATATTATAATTTTAATTCATAAATATAAAAATCATTACTCATTAAAAATAATAGCCGATAAAAAATGCATAGGGAAATTTTATAGTTAAAATTTAGACACTTCAAAAAATATAATTATTTTATCACTTAAATTTAAATAATTGTGTTTAAATCATACAATATCATTAAAATTTACATTCAAAATAATTCCACAATTTATTATAATAATAATATAAATTCTATCTGAAAATTAAATTTATAAAATTCACCATATTTTTTAGAAAAAAATCTACTATCGAAATAGAATTGTTTGAAAAAACATTTATTTATAAAATTTAATTACACATTAAGTTTACAAGGAATCAAAAAAACAATCCCTTATAACTCCCACAAACAAACTATTTGTATGGTGAATGAAAGTGATGGATTTTTTTGAGCGGCTTGGATAACATCGCCCATGGGGTAATTTCTACTTATTTAAGCTTTTCTATGTGTGATTTAGTTCAAGAATCATTTTTTGATGCTCATATTGGGATTAGTAATGATCAAAGCACAAAGATGCTACCTTATTCTAATGTTCTGACAAATGGACTTTGTATGACACAAATCAATTGGATGAGGCTATCAATTCTTCTTTCATCATTAATTTTCCTTTTTTATTTATACTTATAAAAAATAATTATTACATTAAAATTATTATTAAGAGTATATTTTCTAATGTTTAAATTGAAAATATATCTTAATTGAACAACAGTTATATAACGGTTGAAACCAAATTGTCACATTTAAAATTATACCCACTTCATTATTAATGAGATATAGTTTTTTTGTGTAAAGTAATATTACACATAATTTAAGGAAGTAATTTTCATTGAAAAAAAATAGGTCATTACAATTGGTAAAATAATTTATCAAATTATGTATGACATCAATTTTAATTTATTTATTTCATAATCATATGATGATACACATAATTCTATAAATTTCATTCATTCATCTTCCAGTATGCTTAATCACTTTATTAAAATTTATATTAAATTTAAAACTCTAATAAAATGCATCACTTGTTTTTATAACAATTTGATTGATGAAATCAAATTATCAATTAATAATAGTTTTATTTTTTATTTTTTATTTTTCATATATCATTAATTATGGAAAGGAAATTCTTCCCTGATTTCTATTTAATTTATATCAATATAACAAATCAAATATTCTCTTATCTCCACAAAGAAATTTTGACATAGGATTTCTCTTCTATATCGTATTTATACCAACATAATCTTTATTCTCAGGACAATATATGAGAAATAGTCATAGAAAATTTGATTAATTTATATAATATCTAATCAATTCAAGATTCTATAAAGTATACTCACTAGGTTCATGAATACATCCCAATTAATTTATATAGGTTAGGGGAAAATCACATGTCCCCCATCCAAGTAAATAAGAACATCATATGGGACACAACTATGCATACCCGGTATCAGTAATGTCTAATCCAATCATGGTCCAAAATGTATTTTCACATCCTTCAAGTGGAAAATTCATACATCTATTTAGATCTGTATAATGACATGACAAACCAAATAACTAACCACCCCTATTTATCATGTAATCGTGGATTTCATAACTAATATATCAAATTATTTGGATTCTTATTTCTGGTATCTCCAAAATCATCGGTAACAATAATTCATAATAAGTATATAACCCTCGGTATATTGAAACCTATATAGAGTTTCATGAGATATAATTTTGTGGTTTAGTCAAAGAAATATTTTTCGAGTTATTAACTCATGAGTATATTATTTATATATCATATACAACTATTTTTATGAATTATAAGTATTCATAAATTCTATCCTTAATATATATTAAAAACCAAAATAAACTATGATGATAAATGATTATGGAAAAATAAAACTCATCATTTTGAGGATATTATTATTCCACCATTCATTTCAAATAAATTATAACATATTAGAATGAATGATAAAAAATATTTACTTTATTGTAAATTTATTATACATTAAAACCATTGCATTGAATCTAAAATGTATCATATACTAAAAGAATCATCATGAAACTCATTCTTCGATTGTGATAATGGTGTTGTAATGGAATCCATTTTATTTTCATATACAGCTACCATAAAAATATTTATATCATACCTATAAATAATCTAATATATGATGTAGTTTTTGGGAATGATGTTTTTTTCCATTAGAGAGATCTAGGTTTGTTATCCTCTACAATGGATCTATTATTTACCTAGTAAATCACAATTTCTACCATGAGTGTAGGAACCTAACAATGATTATGAATTCCTGAATATAAAAAAGGACTTATATTTTTATTAATTTTTATAATCATCCTCCTAAGGGTAGAGGGGGAACTATTGCATGGTCCATAGGTTTTGTGACATTACATGGCCTGATGGTCTTAGAAATATTCATCCCAATATATGAAAAATTGGAACTCCCCTCACATGAATCTAGGTCAGGATGTCAAATCTCAACCATAACATGGATTTCTTTTTATATGTCATGTATATAGATTCACGTGCCTAGTACCAGTAGAAATTTACATACCCTCCCATTCTTCTAATCTGTATGCTCTGATCCAGTGAATGATCTTTCTCTAAATCCTTATTTGGAGTATGTTCCAAGTAGTTTGTCTTGTTTCTTCTACAAATCATGTGTGATGAAGTCCATGAGGTGACATGAAGTCCTTGCGGTGTTTTAATGAAATTTAAATGGCCTGAAATCCTTACTGGCCTGAAGGCCTTTGGTGGACCAAAGGCCTTAAAGGACCCAAGGACCAAACTGGTTGCCCGATGGCTGAATTCGATGAATAGTTATTACTGCCATAGTAATGAACAATACATGTTATAGTTTATATTACATTACCCCCTAAAATACCTGATATAGTAACCCAATATTAAATCTCCACCCAAATTTTATCCTGCACCTCTTGGATACACATGAAGACTCCTCACTAACCGAGATGAGGCTGATGTTCCCATATTTAGAAATTAAATCCAGGATCCAAAAAAAGACATCAAAAAATATAATATAGTGATTTAATATTACAATATCTCTAAATGTAATACAATTTCCTCTTTTTAAATCTCTCAATGGATACATCCACATTTCAAGAAAAACAAGAAACCAAATTGTGATCTCGGGACATAATTCTCAATATAAAAACTTAAATTAATGTACCCATTACACATACATAATCATATTCTCCAAAATACATGAATATATCATTAGATATCATTATGTACATAATGATTCTATTAATTTTTTTATAGTTACTCTTATAAGGATTATAATGGTATGTAATAGTTATTATTAATGTATAGGTTATATTAGATTAGGCACACAACCTAGAAGTCATGAAACATCTTTTGGAATATGTTGAATGAATTCAATCCATTATTTTTGACTCTGTATAATTATCTATAATTACTATAATATTTTTTTTCCATAACAGTAATAAAGACCCATTTTAGTGTTCTCCAGGATAACTCACTTCAGAACATTACCAATATATTTTTTCTGACTTAGTTGAAACAAACTCATTGATATATCTCTATACTCAGTATATAGGAAACATCAACAATGTCTTTGATATAGAAAAAATAAAAATGAGTTATATTTATATCCTTCATTGATGAATCGTTATATACCCATTTGGTATCATACAGTTAAGAGTTATTTTTGATTGTCACAGATGAAAAGGTGAATGTATGATTTTTTGTGTTAATATTTTCCTAGATAGAGGATGAAATCCATGTAAATATTTCTTACCAGATTTAAATATTTAGTGGCTATCCATCATTGTAAATATGTGTAATTTTAAATTTATTTCATTACTATTGTGCCCTGGTCATTGTGTATATGTGATTCCATTTGGGGGATTGTGAATGTATTAAAGTATATAGATCTTTTCTTTATGATCAATGAGTTGAGAGATGTAGATTTTGTTGATGGGTTGTGTATGGATGATATGGTACACATTATTGATTTTAAAAATAATATAATCCATAATTAATATCCTTATTTCACTTTGAGGTTGTGGAATAGTCCACAAAAATCATTTTCATATCAATTATTTTTTTTCAAATTTTCATCATCTCACAAAAACATATAGATAATGGAGAACATGTTAAATGTATGTGTTTTTAATTTTAGAGGTATATTGGTGATTCATTTTGTATTGGTTAATTTTTATATTAATAATATGAAAAACTATTCAATTTTTTCAGCATGATTTATGGTGTTTTATTAGAATCCATGAAAATATCCCTTGTACTAGATTAGGGTTGCAGAATGTGAAATTATTGGTATTTATTTTGTTTATAATATTACAAAGAAGGTATGAGATCTTCATGGGTGGATGATTTCTAATCAAGATCACTATAGAACATATGTTTATTGTATGAGGAGGCTTATGAAGCTTAATTTTAGAGATCACATGTTCATGAATGTTTATCCTCGTTTTTGTATGTGATGTTTCTATTGAGGATATAATATTTCCCATGAGTATATCAAAAAATGTGTTTTTTATATAATTTCAGTGAGGTGGTTTATTTCCATGCTCGTACTCCTTAGATGGATCAAATTGAGGCAATTTTCTCTCTGTTTTTTCATCAAATAAAACATCATGATAACTTCTATGTCATCAATTTGGGTGAGTTGGATTTTGAGGAGGGTATCTCCCTTGTCTAGTGTCTAGTTAACATTTTGGTTCATCATAAGAATGTGATTCATGGGGATTTTATTCGATTAGTTTGTTTCTTTTGGATTCATGTTAGTTTATATTAGTGTATATGAGAGTCCAAGTTGAAAATATAATCATAGTGACCTCACTTATTTTGATGATGGATTATTTTTGAGTTGTTAAGATCAATCATATACTAATATTTTTTAAGTGTTTTATTCTCTATTGTACTTATATTAACTTTTATAAATTTAACTATTATTGTTTGAGAGAATTCACTTGATGTTCTATGTTCGGTAATATGCTTAGATAAACTTAGTGGATCTTATATTAATTCTTGTGGATGAGAAACATTTAGTTGAAATATAATATAGTGGAATTAATTTTCGTAACAATCAACGTTGTTTTTGTGGTGTTAGA
Organism: Viscum album; assembly: GCA_963277665.1. Classification (NCBI taxonomy): domain Eukaryota; kingdom Viridiplantae; phylum Streptophyta; class Magnoliopsida; order Santalales; family Viscaceae; genus Viscum; species Viscum album. The sequence goes on along the minus strand of OY728156.1, from coordinate 113,894,085 downwards.
TTTGATTTTGTGGAGCAGAGAGGTGGGCTTGAGTTTAAATTATGTTCATTGGATTTTTTATGGGAACCATAACATGGTCTAGTCATAAAAATTTCCGTATATTCTATGTATAATTCCAAAATTAGTAGTATATTTATCATTGAACATTATAGAATGTGCATGAGGAAATTATATAAAGGTGGTGTTTTGAATGAAGAATAGAAATGGAAATCCTGACAACCAAGATGTTGTGGGGGATTATGAATCAATTTAATAGAATGAGGACACCACTATATGGTCAACGAAACTACACCATAGTGGCAATCAATGTTATTTAAAAAAAATAATTGATAATTATAAATTATTGGGTTAATATATTTGGAAATCAATGAAATTTAGATAAACATTGACTAATCATAACTACTATGTGTTCTGATTATTGAAACATGATAATAAACTAACTCAATTTTTTCATTAGGAATTCCTTAATCCTTCATCCTTATTTTGGATTCATCATTGTTCTCTAAAACCCAAAAAATTATGTGGTTCATTTTTGGGTTCTCATGGTCAACCCTTTGGGATATAATGCCATTTATATGCAGGATTTATCTCTTATAATTCATTATTCTATTTTCCCCTTATATCTTCAATATTATCTATAATTTCATTTTTAATAAAGTTAGGAAATACATTCAATAATAGTTGATTGTTTTTTGGTTCGCTTCTCAATTTAGAATTATATGTCATCACACATTGAAGGTCTTACTTGGGATCTATAGTAGTTGATATATGTTTTTTCCAATTCCTTTAAAGGTGTCATTGTTGAATACACTTTTGAGGTAGTGTATTTAGAATAAATCTTCTTATATTTCTTTTATTAAATGTGGAATTTTTTGGAGATGAAAAAAACAGTAATATCATATTTTATGATATGACTAAACCATAGATAGAAATATGGGAATTCATATGGGCCTATCACAATAAATGATGAAAATCTATCAATGTGTACCATTGAAATGTTATTTATATATGTGATATCTCGTGCATACATTTATCAAAATAATTATATATGGTTTACTTTAGTTAGTAATTAATTTGTTGATTCATTTTTTGGATAATCATAGGATTCAAATGTTTAAATGATAATTATCTAAAATGAGATATCAATTATTGTAATTCATGATGGCTACAATAAGATGGTACATGGTGGAAAAATCCCTTCATTTTGAAAAAGAGTCTCTATATAGGATATGCCCCCCTAATTGGAAAATTAATGATAATTTAAAGCTGTATTAAAAGATCTATTTCTCCATTATCAATGTTAGTATCAATATAGAATATGATAACACCCATTTGGTTTTCAAAGGTTCTTTTGTTATCAATGGTCATCAATTTCCCTTTTAATTGCATCAGATGCAAGAGTCTCTTGTGTACCACTTAGTAATAACTATGAATAATTATCACTGAAAGAGAAAAATATTTGACTTTAAGTAGTAAATGTGTGTTTATAATTGATGTAGTACATATAAATGTTTATTGAAATGAAGTTATATTAATAATTTTAAGGTTTTTTCTCTAATAAGTTCGTTAGATGAACCTAAAACTCCAATCAATGGTATTAAATTAATTTTCAACAATGAATCTACATGTTATTTTGTTAGGTTTATAAAAAATGTATATCCTAATAAATGTATGAACATATAATACTAAACGTTATAATGTGGTAGAATATTATTCACTAGATCAGGGGTATTTACAATATAATATATCATAATTCTATTTTTATTAGTCAATATTTATGATTGGTGAATATCATAAGGTATAATATTCTAAAATTCATGGTTTTATTCTTTACACTAATCATTTATATAGAATATATGATCATTTATGATAGAAACCATTGTTTTTCTAAAATAAACAATCATGTTGTATTATGATATAACATATATTAAGGATATAATTTTAATTTTTTTAAAATTAAGTTCATCAATTTCAAAATGATATAATCTTATATATGGGATAAAAAATATATAATAGTGATTCCTTTGAAATAATTTCATTCATATGGATAGGGTAGTTTTATTTTTGTATCAAAGTTTTACTTTCTTTTATTACATATGTATGGGTTATTTACTTTATTACAGAATGAGATATTTACATAAAACACTTATACCATCCTTTTTGGATAGTGAGAAATTAATCTATGTGTTGAATTTTTCAAACCAATTAAATATTTTAGTTGATATTTTCAAATTATCAATCATTAATTATAATATGTTTTTAAAAAAGATAATTTTTATTCTACATTTACTTATATTTTTAAATTTTCTTATATATGATAAGTGCTATGAATAGTAAAGTGGGATTTTTCAATCCTAAAACAAATTTAAAATGTTTTATTGTTATGAAATGTTTATAAAATAAATAGATGTTATTTTTATGTTTAATCATTTAGAATATTAATGTTTATATATCTATTGTATTTAATAAAGGGTGTTTCTACTTCATCTACATGTCTCTACAATGTTAATATCCCTATAGTGGCCACAACCTCAGATCTCATGATACCCACCCATTTCAGGCCCATCTTTTTTCCAATATCCATACACAGTATTATTAAAATCATCTCCTCCCCCATCCTTCATCTCCTTTAACCTAGTCTCCTCCTCTTCCTCCTCTACCCCCTTAGTCTTTGAAATAGTCTCACCTTCTGCCTCTTCCTACTCCTCCTCCTCAAACTCCTCTTTAATTTTTATGGGGAGGCATGGTGTGTGTACTCTCTCATTTATGGTTCCTTTCATTTCATCCTCCTTTTGGGTTCATGTAGCTTCTATATGGGTAATGATCTTTTGATGTTGGTGCTGTGAGTGAAGTTACCAGGCTTCAAAATTCTTCAGTAATTATATTTTAAAACATTTTTGTAATAATAATTACATATTTCAATCTTTGGATTATTGTATGTAAATATTTTCACATATCTTTGTGGATATTAACTAGATTAAATCCCTTCTAGATTTTATTATTATTTAGGTAACCTGGGAGTACCATTTCATGAAAAAATTATGTGTGATTCAGGGATGTAATTTTTCATCTTGATAATCGGCAAGTTCATTCAATCAAATTTGGTATCTCTCCCCCTAGATCTGACATGGTTCATGTATTTTTCCTCTTATGTAGATGAATTTAATTATGGAAAAGGGAATAATGCTTCATTTTAGGTTCCCAGGACCCTGGGAGTCAAAATTATTTGTTTCTTTATGATCTAATTTAGGCATCCCAAAACCTTCTTCAAATGTTGATCTTTTTAGGATGACCTCTAAAATATCTACCCATCATTTCCATGCCACCACATGAGATAGACTGGTTAAACCAATTCTCAAAAACATTATAGAATGTAATAGGATGGTACATCATAATTTAGTAGGAATTGACATCAACCAGAATTGAGAATAATAATCCTTCTCAAATATTGAGATGGAGAATTATATTGACCAGTTACAAGTGGGTATTGAGAAATGTGTGAGGCAGAAATTACTGGAGTAAAAGAATAATAAGATACATTTTTGGGAGGATAATACAAAGGTAGATGTAATCTTCTAATATTTTTTCAGAAAATAAGGATGACCTCAAGGGAGGAGAGTACTTCCATACTGGTTTGAAAAATGGAGGAATTTCCATTATAATGAAATGGGTAACTCATTATATTTAGGGAATAAATATATAAAATTTATGTACAATTTTAACTTTTCCAAAAAACTGATGACCAGTTCAATGAGAAAAAAGATTTAGGTGGTGGATCATAAGATTAATCAGCATTACCAATATTAGGTTATCGACTAAAAGATTATTGGTGAGGCATTTAAAGGTCATCTTGGGGGGAAATCAGGGATCAAAAACTGATGGTGAGACTATTTTAGAACATGTTTAATGTGTAAATATATTTGATAAATATGAGGATTCCAATATAGGATTGATTTACTATGATGAATCGTTGGACTTAGCAGACCTCAAAAATACTAATTTTTCTTACCCTACTACTTTTTTTTGAAAATATTAAACTATACTATAATAAATTTGGAAATTAATATTTGGATGAATTACATGTATCACAGTGCATTCAATTACTAAAACCACTAGAAGACAACATGAAAGTGAAAAAGATTACTATTTCATAGGGACTTTAATTATAGAATCACCTAAGGTATTATATATATCTTAATTCCATTTTCCTCGAAGATGGCCCTATAACATTCATCATTGATGATTATTTTCTGCTATGAAACATATTTAGTTTTATTCTAGAATAAAACCACTAGTGAAAAATAGAATTTAATAATACGTATTTTTATAGAAAATATTAGTATGATGATGATGTCCTAAATTTTCAACATATATTTTAGTTGGGTTCTGAACTTACCTATAATGGAGTTAGGTTATTCTTTTTATTTAATTTCCACTACATGTGTAATTGATATCTTATATAATAATGTTTTATATGAGGGGTTTTTTATTAATTAGTTTTTAATCTTTTATAGAGGTGGGTTGGGTTTCTGTTGTGGAGGTCTGATTTTTAGGAATTTTTCAGCCTGTTTTGGAATCTATTTATGCTGTGGATGAATGTGTAGTGTTGTGACAGAAAAAAATACATTATATTCAACAAATATTAAAAGTATAAAATTAGTGTAATGGTTATTAGGGATTTATTAATTTTTTGTAATGATGAGTTTGGAAAGATAAATGATATTGATCATATAGCCAATCATGAATACATGGACCACCAAATGGTGACCATTGACAAAGTGACATTTTATTCCAATGGATTTTTTTAAATCATTTTATGTGATAAACTAACTGTTCTGAATTATATTGTGTTTCAACACTCATGTGTAATCATCATGTTTGTCACAAATGTATTTATGGATACAATATCATAATATTAACAATTAAAAAAGAAACATATCTGGTCCCCTTTTTAATGCTTACTCATCATTTTTTATCTACTAAAAATTTACATGACCAACTATGTTTAAATACATTGATATAGATCGACCCATTTATTATGATTTTAGATATCTCGATTATTTTCCAATGAAAATATCCCCATAATTTTGATATTCTGATCATGTTGGTTTTATTACTTTTTATCAACTGATAAATTTTATGAACGATGGTCTTGATGGGAAACATGTTTTGTTTAAATAGGTATTCTAGACTACATGTTCTATTGGGGAATAGGTTTTATTTAATATGTTTAATTGAATCCAAATTTCAGTCAGGAAATTAACTTTGACATGGTATTACATTTATGTTCTTTTAAAACAACTACTTCCAATATCAATTATGTCATTATTAAAGGAACACATCCCCCCTACGACACAAATGGATAAATTATATTTTTAATACATCATCCTTGTTCATCCTATTCTATTACAAATATAAGTTTCATTAAATTATATATTTATATCACTATATTTACATGATTAATTCATTATCATAAATTATAAATAGTTTAGTTATGAATCATCAACAAATGTTTAATTACATAAATTTACCGTGTATGAAATAAATTTATAAATTATTGGGATGTTTTCATCATTTTTTGTAAAATAATTCAGTTCATAACATTTATCTGTATAACTAAATATAATTTTCAATAGGATCATCCATCGCTTAATTTATTTCTTATAATTCAACATTATCTACTTTTCTTTCAACCTTAAATATAAAATTGGAGAGACATAAAATATAAAATGGTCATATACATTAATTTATAGACAATGAAGGTATGACTCTCATTAGGTGGTATTATTAAATTTTTCAATGTATTGATTGAGATCAATGGACTTGAAAAATATTACTTTCACTAGAACTATCATTAGTATAATTACGTTAGAACATATTACACATTTGGTCTCATTGATTTTACAACAAAATTTCAATTGATTCAGTTTCTCACCATCCGAGATAACAGAGATGAAAAAATAATCATCTTTCACATAAAAAATAATGTATACACCCAATTTTATTTCTATTTTCATAATTCACCATTATCTTCTATAATTTCATCCTCATATATTACATTAGAGATATATAAAATATAAAATGTTCACATTCTACAATTTATGGATTATAAAATATTGAATATCAAATAATTTTGTTATTAATATTTCCAATTTATATATTTAGATCAATTGAATTGATAAACAGTTCACCCACTAACTTTGTCAGTTGTAGAATTACTATCACAATTATTACACATTTTATCACATTGATATAACATCAAAATTTTATTTGACAAAATTTCACATCATCCAAGATAACATAGATCAATTATTCAGAATCCTTAATGTAAAAAATATGTGTAACCCATTTGGTATTATACTATAGAGAAAAAAATATAAGAAATAGTTTATTGATGACATGTTGATTAAACTGGTTATTTCTTTTCATTCATTCGTTCAATACACATTAATCTGCAATGACTATTAGAACATTTTATTATAATATATATTAATATTTTTTATATCTATATTTGAAAACAAGATCCACCATAAAATTAATATATAATATTCAAAGATGCAACCATTGGTTCTTTAGGGAATACAACTCAGGTATAAAAAATAATCAACACATAGATGGTAGTATTTGTTGGATATTATGAAACATATCTTAAAGAAGCACAAACCTATGTTTCCACTTTGAAATTAAATTTCATCCCATTAAATAGTCTCATCATTTTCCATATTTGTAACACTTTAATAAATTGTGAACTGGTAAATTATGATTTCTTTATTTACTACCAGATTTAAGGTACAGTAGAAAGTTATGAATTCTAGTGGAGAAATTATAGTAGTCCTATTTGATAAAAAATGGTGTCATTGGTACCAAAAAAAACATCAACTAGAATAAAACTTGATTCATGTAACATTTTATGCAATCTTCAAAACTATATCTCATTTTATTAAAACAATATCTCATTTTTTTAGGATTTTTTGACGTGGCTTATATTACAGGTTTTCATAAAATTGAAAGAGTTGTTTGTTTTGGTTAAATTCAATGCAATATTTCATTCTAATTTTAGTTTTACAATATATTTTAGATGATTTTCTTATAATATGTTGATATATTACCTAGGATTGTGTCATGTGAGATTTTTTGTGTTTGTGTTATGGAATAAAAGATTTATGTATATGATACGAGGTATGTTTCTCCACTTTTTTCATTATCTATTATATATACTAATGGATCTTCCATTTCCATCCATGTGTCATGAGAAAATAAATTTATTGACCAAGGCCTCCTTAATATAGTTTTTGATTCAATTACATATTTATTTCCTTATATCCTGCATGATTCCTCTTATGTATCCAATAAATATTTCTCCATCTCTTTTATCATTTCATGATGGATAATTGCTTTTGTTTTTCATGAATTTATAGTTTTTTGTTTATTTGTTTTATCTAACATGTTATATTTTCATCTTGTTTTTCTGGGATTCAAAAATATCATCCTCAACCAACTGTAATATAATTTTCAATGCATATACTCTACTCAACACATATAGTTTGGGGTTTTTAAATAATCTTTCACCCAATTTAAATAATAATATTATTTTATATATTTCATTTAATTCATATTTAAATCATGAATTGATCTTTTATAAGGATTTTATTTTATGTTCTTTAAAACAAACTACTTGATGTATCAATTCTAATGATATTACAGGAAAACCTCCCCCTAAGACACTAATAGGAAAAATATATTATTGATAAATCATCCATGTTATTCATATTATATTAGGTATATGAGTTTCATTAATTTATAAATTTATCTCACCATATTACTATCACTGATTCATTGTTTTACAATATAAACCACCAGACGCAGAATCATCAATAAAAATTTAAGAACACAACATCAATAGGTAAGTATTCATGTTATTAATTATTAGTGTGTTTGTTTAATTTGAATTTTAAATTAACCATTTCAATACATTAACAATTATAACATAATATAATTTCTCAATATGACCAACTATCACCGATTTCAATTATTCCACATTATCATTAATTAATTACATTTCATCCTCATATATTACATCGGATATATATAATATGAAATGGTGAAATCCATTAATTTATTGTTTATGAATATATAAATTATTTAATTTTAGTATTAAAATTTTCAATTTATTTATTTAGATCAATGGAATTAAAAAACCATAATGCCACTAGTACCGTCAATATTATAATATCCCTAGAACTACTTACATATTTGGCCTCATTGATATTAATTTTAAATTTTATTTCATTTAGTTTCACACCATCTAAACTAATAGAGATGAATAATTCATCATCTTTAACATAAAAAACAATGTATGAAATCTATTTGGTATTCTCCAGATGTGAAGAAAAATTAGAGGAAATCATTGAATATTGATAACATGATAACATTGATTCATTTTTTATTTCATTAATTAAAAAAAATGCTTTTTTATTAATTATTTATTTTTTTATTATAAAACTTATTCATATTTAGCTAATATATTATCTAATAAATTATAGAATATCAATAACATGAATGATAAAAAGTATATATTGTTAGTTTTATGAGTCCTGTGAAAACTATATGAAAAATTTCCAAAACATTTATAGTAGTCTCTTGTGTAGAAAATGTAACATCCCTATAATATGCCCAAACCCAAGGCTTCACTTTGAAATTAATTCCATCTCATGAAATTATTTCAACATCACCCATTTTTTTCCATTTAACAAATTTTGGATTGGTAACCTCTGATATTTGTTTATATGCCAACATATTTAGGGTGTATCTAGAATCCATGGAATCTAGTAGATAAATTCCACTGGTCCTTTTTGATAAATAAGTGATATTGTCGGTTCCAAAAAATACATTTGAACTAAAATAATGATTGATTCATGAAACATTTATAGTTAGTTTCAAAAATATATTTCAATTTTTTAAAACAATATCTCATTTTATAATGATTGATTAAGGATTACTATATGAATATTTTTCATAATATTATATGAGGTGTTGTATTTGGTTGAATTAATAACATGTTTTTTTTTATTTTGATTTATTTAGTTGATTTGTCATATGTTTCACCTATAAATTGTTTATATTCTACCTAGTACGGTTTCATATGATATTTTTATTGAATTAAAACATGTCTTTATAACATGTAATGTCCATGAAGTGAGGGTTTTTGACAATACCACACATAATTGAAAGTTAAAAACTCTAAACCAATCTGTGTTATTAATAGTAGTATAATTATTTTATTTTTTATTTCTATTAATAAAATGTTCAAAAAATAATAGTAGTTAATTATCTCTCACTTATTATAAACTTTTATTTCCATACATTATGTTCCTTATGACACAATTTTCCATGTAACTGATTTTAGAAATAGATAACCAGTCACCCAATGGTGAATACTATATTCTTTACTATATTGTAAAAATATATATTAGAAATTAATTTAATGAATTATATTGAATTATTCAATTTTTTTATAAAAATCATTTATATTTTTCATATATTTTGTATAATTATAATAGAGAATAAAATTCATTAAGAATAAAAATTTAATGAGTTTCCTTTTATTATTAATCACTATTATACAATATTTATAGTTTGTAAATAATATAAATACTTATAGTTTATGCGATATCTTAAATTCAGATTATCAGTTTAATAAATATTATTGAATAAATTATGAATTATTAATAAATAATTTGATTGTAACATTAAATTTAGTTTTTATAAAATGTATATAGTTTAAATGATTATCATTTAGAGTATGTTGATATTCAATTTTCATAATTTCATATACTGTGTAACCAAAATGATATTAGTCTTCATTAAGTAACTTTAGTATCACTTTGAGGCACATGTTATTTCTAATCAGTTTAAAAACAGTCCATATCTATACAAGTTATCATCTACACTACTTATAAATGATAAATCAACAAAATTAGGTTTCTCTCCTCTATATTTTTGGTTGTTCCTTGATGATCTGTACCAAGGGTGAGGCAGGGGAAAGCAATGAGATATAGGCCACTAGTAATGTAAATTTAGTGATGGGGGATTTTAGGTTTCTCAATAACATAGAAGAAGAAGATTCCTATGCTTTTTTCAAGAGCATATCTTCTATCTAAGACCTGGTGATGAAGACCAATCATCTAGGAAGGCTCCCATTTGTTTTGTTTTCCATAGGTGTGGTCTCCACCCACACCGATCCTTCTATGAGGATGCATTTGGGTTGCAACGGTGTGTTCATGGTCTCTAGTGTTTCCAAGAGAGTATAACTACTGATGTGGGCTAATGAAATCATGTAGGCTATGACCAACTATAGAAACCTTGATTTCCTCGATGATGTGAGATGTTGTCTAGGTGAATCCATGGTGGGAATCAACCTTGATGATGAAAAGTTAAAATTTATGGAATCATATAAGACTAAATTTCACCTTTTTTATCTATTATGTATTTTCCAATCATTCATTTTCTGTATTAATGATCATTATAAAAATTGGTTACACTTTATTTCTATTAACACATTTTTTTGATCATTAATCTTCGGTATATATATAATACATGAAATAATTCTCTGATTTATTCTGTAATTGTAGAATTGAGTTTTTCATGTTGGTAACCTATGTGGGGATGCCTTATTATATGTACATGATATTTTCATCCTGGAATAACTAACAATATAATTATATATTTGGACCAAATACTGATGATTTCTATTTGGAAAAAGTTCCTTTATGTATTTATTTCAATATATTCTAGATATATTTTGATCTGTAACCCTTCCCCATGAATCATATTTTCTACCTTGAGTTCGACCACATACAGTTATTCATTAATAGAAAAACCATATGTGTTCTTATCAAATATGAAGGTGTAATAAAAAATTAATGAAATTTTTTTAGGAATAAATATATTAAAATTATCGAATGCAATGAATGTATCATAAATGTGTTCAATTTGTTTTGAGAGCTATGTAAATTGTGAAAAAATGTTGAGACTTGAATTCAGTAAATCACATAACTCCATCTATTGGAGTTGAATATAATAAATCCACTAAATATCTCCATTGGAAGATATTCAACACATTTTTGTCTATTAACAGTATTTCTAGTACCTTCATTTACACTTTCAGTTTTTTAATATTGAAAAAACCAAAAAAATTCTGTTGTACCATATTTTACTCTTATCCATATTAATTGAAAGAATTTTTTTTTGGTCTGGAATGATTTATATCAACGATTGATTTTTGAAAGGCGTTATCTTCACAGGAGTGCTAAAAAATCAAATATATTGACCAATTTCAAAATTTGAATATCGTAGGATAGGATCTCTTAATCCATATGATATAAAAAAATTAATTATGGGGATCTTACATAATGTTTCACCTAACTGAATGTATTATCATTTTACAGTTTGCAATAAAAAACATATATTTTCGTCAATACATGTATTATATGTAACAATATTAATATTATTTTTCTTAAATAAAAATTAAGTATATTTATTATATAAATAATATGTAATATACATAAATAATATGTATTCATCATTACTATAATTTATTTATCATAATAATACATTCTAAATATATATATTTTTACAATTTTAATTTTCCATTAAAAAACACTAATCCAATGGTGAATTGAAAAAAACTTAGTTTATTGAGTTTTTGACATAAATTTCTTGTTTTTATATATTATATATATATTTTACAAATATTGATGATAAAGTCTAATTATATATAATTCAATATACATATCTATATATTGATTGTCTTTTCATAAAAAACATATTATTTAATTTATATAAAAAACTAGAGTTAAGAGTACTTTTATGGGTAATTGAATGATTATTCCATGAAAATTATTCAGGTGGGTTATTGTTGTTTATAAAATATTAACACTATATATACTTTATTTTATTAAATAAATTGCTTCTTATAAAATTTTCTATCCACACACTACATGTTTTGTATAAAAACATGATATGTAGCTCTCATCTACCCTGAACATAATTTAATATTAAAATTATAATATTTAATTTAGATATTGAATATAGGTTTTATTTATATGGTTTTATAGTTATGATGAATTTGATTCTAAATTGAGTAAATTATCACCGAGTACAGGGATGTGGTACAGTATCCCATTAGCTTGGGGGATTATGACTTCGTAAATGGTGGATGTTAATTATATGTGGTTTTAGGGTTACTCCGATATAGAACATAAATTTGAAATAATTATAAACTTTTACAAGAAATTTTCTTATACCATATTAATTAGAGTAATTTTTATATGAATAAACATGTTTGGCATTAATTTTTGGGTGAGTAAAAAACTATAGGTTTTGTAAAGAGTTACAAAATAATGTGGTTCGAAAAAATTAATTTAATTCCTGGAATACTGATTTTTTATATAAATTGTTATAATCATTGATATAAAAATTAATAAAAAACTTTATAATACATATTTAATGTCAACAATACTAATAATTTTAATATGAATATGATGAATATTTGACGTTCTTATCAGATTATGATGATGATACAATGTATATATTCTCTACAAGTTTTTATAAATTCAATAAGGAAAATATAGTTAAATGTTATTTACGTAAATTTTACAAAATAATGTTAATAGGACTTGTGTTACTCATAAATATCATTTATATTTGGACATGGTGATGTAAGTACCATAATATAATAAAGTAAAATAAGTATACTAAACTATGAGAGCTCAAAGGTAAATCTGGTGGAAGTGAAAATGGGGAGATTGATCTAGCTAAGAAGCTAAGAAAACATTCCTTAATGAATATAAGAATGATTCCATATTATTTTTTGAAGGATACTCCCAAATATTTTATTACCATGTTAGGAGACTTTCCTTATGAATGTTATGGAAAAAAATTATTGATGTTATGAAATTATTGTTAATATGTTATATGATTATCTGCTACTCATATGGTTTATAACCTCATAAAGACTTTCAAAATATGGTGTTTGGTCAAAAGGAGAAGATTGAGGTTCTGGAACTGATGGTAAATGATCAAGATCACCAAAATAATATCACCAGATATATGTGATTAGAAAAAGTGACAACAAATATATAAGGATTCTATTGCATAGTGATTATCTGGAGAAACATGAATGTTGTCTCAAATAAATAGTTGTGCTCTGTTTGAATTAAAAAGTTCAAATTTTATATGACTTTTTTATTATTTGATATACAGACCATATGATAGAATAATAATAAATGAGATAACTACATAAAGAGAGAGTTTTGAAGTATATATAAAGGTATCACTGATGTATTGTAAAGAATGTATCTGATTAATACAACTACATAAATATCATTTATGATTTTCATAAACAATATAGAGGTATAAATTATAACTTATCAAATAAATTGAAAGGATTAGATTTTAATAGAGAAATGTACATGATGTTTATAATGTATTTAGAAAAAAATATGGTGTATGAAGTTACTTGGTGGACGATGGTTTTGTTGCAATCTATAGAAATTTTCAAGTGACATAGTCTATAGATTTTGTTAATTAATGAATTCTATAACATCAATTATATTGGATAATGAACAATGTAATCATGTTTTGTTTGATAAGAAAATAATATCCCCCTATTAGAAGTAGAGTTCATAGAGATAATTAAAAATCCAATAGGAATAAAGGTGTAGTAATCAGATATCGTTCCATAATTAGATAATATAAATATTTATGTTGGTATTAAATATATAAATATAAAGGCACTTCTAGGAAAGGATGTTATATGGATCTCCAGATAAAGATTTAGTTCTATCGGTTGAAAAATTGAAAAATTACTACTAAATAATGTAGTATAATGTGATTTGTTTAAAGAATGAAATTATAATTTACATTAGGTTGATTTTTAAATATATATATGATTGGTCTAAAATCCATTAGAGGGAGGAAAATTGAGTAGAGAAATTTGATTTCATTGGATGTGAAATGTTTGGAATCTGAACCAAACCAAGAATTGTGAAACATGTATTTTATGAAGTTTTAATTTGATGTAGGATGACCAGGCCAAGGGATGCTGACTTATTAGACATATCATATCGATCAAACACATCTTATTCTATCAGATAGAGGAATGTGCTGGTGTTAATTTGGAAACCATTCATGAATTATACCACTAAATTTTAAAACATATTAAAAAAATCTCCATCATAATTCCTTATATTATAGTATAACAAGTTACATGACATGAAGTGTGTCTTGATACAATTTAGACACCTTGATCTAAATATAGTCTCATACAAATCAGTCATCCTACAGCCCAATTCACTAACATTAATTGATTGAAACATAACACATGTATAAATCACATAATTAATCACTATATAATATTAACAAAACAAATTTGTGTTGATTCTTATAGTTAAAAAATGTGAACTAATAACATAAATCAGAAAACATTATTTACATTATTTTTTACATTATCTAAAATATACCATTTTTATAACTATGTAATCAATTATAGATTATTATATAAATGTGATGTAAATACTATATGTCTAATATAATCAGATGACACGCACACACACACACACACACCATTTTTCACCAAAAGTCCATTGTTTAATATTAAATATAAAATTAACCAATATATTCATTGAAATATCAAATTTATAAAATCAGAAAACCAAGACTAACAATTCTATATCATGTCATCATATAATATCAATAGATAAGTGTTACCTAGGAATATGCATTATCTTTATTCAATTTTATAAAAATTTATATCGCTATCAACCATGTACTAAATAGAAAACATATAATTCCCTAAAAACACTATTCACATTCCCAACATAGTTATCCTAAAAAATGATGAGTCTTCGAACCCCATGAACTAAAGTGTACCTATATATATATAAATATTAAAATATTTTAACAATAAGTGAGGTTATAATGATATCATTTGGAGAGTGTTCCATCAGTATGATGAATATAAATAAAAGAGTAATAATAATAAACCATCATCCCTAATATGAAATATCAATTTTGTAATGAAAATGATAAGCCATCCATAATGAAATATCACATACAGTAATAAGTTTTAAACCTATTATTATTATAGTTAACATTGTAGTAGTTTCTTAATATAATTATCAATATATAATAACTTATATTTATATAGAATAAAATTATAAAGAAAAATCATTTTATTATTTTTATTATTAAAAAAATAGTGGGATAAATTTGAGTATCATGATAAGATAACCGTTATTTTTGTAGTTAAATATAGAAAAAATGGAGACCATGATATGAGATACATTAGATCACATTGAACCCACATGCATTAGGAAAACACAACTACATATATATTTATTTCTAAAAGAAATAATAAAAATTAAAGGTATATAAGAAGGAAATGGGGGATAGAAAGTATACGAAGATTCTAATACTTCTAAATAAGTTGGAAGTGGTCAAATCTGTCATGTGAATTTAGCATCAGCTATTTGAAGACATACATACAAAATTCACCCAAAAAAATAAGGGATTTAGAAATAGTTATAAGAATGAAACATAATTTTTTAATAGGGCCATATATTTTTTATTTTACATTGTTATGATTATTCAAAATGATCATGTTTACTTGGATAAAGATTCATGTATTTGTCAAGATCTAGCTCTTGTAGTTACTCTAGAACCCACTGAATACATACTCCAGTTACAGGAAATGGTGCACCACATTTCATAGGAGCAGTGAAAGGGATCCAATATAAATCGCTTCACCATATATCTCAATCCTCTAGGATGGAAACCAAGGGTTTATCTTACACTCACCAACAAAAACAATGAAAAATCAAACATCATCTATAAATTCAAATCCCAAAATAAAAAATTTAATGATTAAGTCTATATAATATGGTGAGGGAGAAATCAAGTGAAATTGGATGTATAATTTGTAGATGAATGAGATCAAAATAGATGTTCATGTAACCATGTGGGAATATCTCACTGGGGAACACAATTGCACATGACAAGCCATAGTTTGATGAATATTGTCAATATAGATTTCTGATATGCCAAAATCAAAACATGAATATACCCCGAGGAACATAGGGTTCCATTTGATCTAATAAATTATTGATAATGATCATTCATGAGTCAATTTTCTTCTAATGAGGAAAATAATACTCAATACTATTCAAATTATAATTATATTTTAAATTAAATTAAAAATTTGAAAATACAATGGCTATAGAAAAATAATACCTAAATACCATCTATGAAATCCAAAATAGAGAATATAATTAAAAACAGAACAAAAAAGGCAGTAATAGCTATATAACTATTATAATATGATGAAATGGAGAAAATAAAATAGAAAAAGTACATCTTAGAATAAAAAGTATTATTTCCATGTACATTATGGTAACCTACACAACTAAACTGGGACTATGTTTATTAGATATAAAAATGATTATACTTTGATATGAGAATGGATTTAGTCAACCTATTATCCAGATTATCAATAGTGTTCATCATTTTGAACCACACTGATCTAGATTTAATATCCCAAAAAATTGAACTCTTATGTCTATATAGATCGACAGATGAGGTAAAAAAATTATATAGAAGTTAAGGGATGATTGACTATCACAAAGTACCTCTATACTGGAACATGATAATAATAGTTAATTTATCATGAATTTTAACCAAAGAACATTATTTATCTATTCCATTATTGTAATATATTTAATATTAGTGGTGTAGAAAGAAGCATTGTTTTTTATGTTACATGTCCAAGAAATTTGACCACTAAAAAAATGTATACATATCCTGTGTTATGTTTACAAGTATCATCATTCAAAGAATTTTTAAAATAAACAAACCCAATATTACCAACATTATAACTAATATACATTCTATATAGAACTCATAAATAAGAATAAATATAAATTTAACTGAGAATCCATTTCTATCCATGCTATCATAGTATCTTAGGTTATCCCAAATCACTTCCCAAAATAAAAAAAATAAATACAATATGTATTCTAGAACACAGCATTAAATAAATAAGACATCCATCTATATTAGAATATAGAATAATAATCGTGAATGCAACCAAAAATTCAAAATTATTTGATTGTGTAAGTGACATGTCAATGTGATTACCCAAATTAATACCAAGCTGCTTATATTCTAAAATAGATACCATTTTATTTTTTTTAAATCATACTTTGATATATGAATCACAGTAGTATCTCTATAATTAATATTTCACATACCTATTTTTTCATTACCAAGTCTTTAATTTCAAAATAAACTGTGATATGTACTTTTATTTCATTAATAATCCTATTGTTTTAAAAATCAAGAAAAATTCATCAACATATAAATCTATTAGTAAAAACTTTTATGCATAAAGTGTGTCAAATAAACAAAAAAAATAATATTTAATTTTTTTAGATTCATTAACAATCATTTAAGAATCAACCCATTTTTACAATTTTATTAATAAAATTCTATATCTATATATTTTTTTTATAAAATAAATATTTCATTTTCATTTAAATATTTTTAAAATACCAACAATGGATTTATAAAAATTATTTTATCCATTTTATAATTAAAATCAAAATTTTAAAATCAAAATGTTTAATATGAAAATCATACATTATAATATATGATATAAACATTTATATAGACGAATTCTTAAATAAAGGTGAAAATATCTTAGTATAATCAATTCATTATTTTGAAGTAAAACATTTCCTACCAACCAATATTTATTTTTAATATTTAGGTCATCATTATTATCCTACATTGTTTAAAAATATATTCAAAACCAATTATATAAAAAAATTTATATTTTTTCCCAATAGTCCAGATCAAATTTTTATAAAATTAAATTTGTTTTTACCATGCATACTAGTAGGAGAATACCTTGATTCTTTGGAATTTATGTATTAAAAAAATTTAGTTCATAAATGGTTATATCCATAGAATTATTACAATTATTCATAACCAAATAATATTTTATAAACCAAGAATGGGATCTAGTGGTATTCCAACCTCCATAATAGGTCAAAAATAATATCATTAATTATGTCCACCCTCTGGCTCTATCTTAGTATTATAATGAGCATAACATTGAGTTTTTTTGGGGATCAGTGGTTGAATACATGTGTTTAGGATATTCTAAAAAATATATGGGGATCTTAGCACCCAATGGTTAGTGTGTTTCAACACTTTTAGGATCAATAAAATTCATAATAATTTTGGAATACTCAAAAAATGAAACATCCAGATTGATGAATAACATTGGTATCCATGTTTATCTATCTTCATCCTATAACCCTTAACACATTTTAGATTATCTATAAAGAAACACTCGATAACATTAGGTTCCATTATATCATTCTTGGTGTGAGAATAATATTTCACTCTAATGTGTGAAAGACTAGATACTATTATTGTCCATACTTTTTGATTGATTTTAAAATAATTATATAGGTGATAGAAGAGATTATTAAGGTATGAACTGGTAGAGAATACTTCTACCAAGAATCAACGAGGAAAACCTTAGTGTAGGATCATGCAAGACATTATTTCTCAGATAATCCAATTAATATATTCATCATTTCCAATTTATTGAAGGGGTTCGATAATATTCTTGTATATACGGAAACCCTCCAAGTTATAAAATCATACAAAATCATTAGATAAAACTATAACACAATATTTGTTATAAGATCATTCAATTTCCTACATGAATAGTTCTCAACCCTATATTTATACTTCATAAAAGTATAAATTTTATTAGACTTGTGCTTCCAAATATATATATATAATTTGAGAGAATATTCATAATGAAAGGTCAAAACGTAATATCCTAATTCATGTGAGATAGTGCAGGATAGACTGTAAATTATGGAACAAACATACTCAATGGGATTTCTAGATCTTAATAATTACCTATTGAAACTCACATTTATGTACATACTATAAAAAATATTCACATAAAATAAGATTATTTTGAGTCATATAAGTTAACATTCCCTAGTTACCATATTCATATGGGCCCTTGGAACTCACATTCTTAAGATATATATACTATAAGATAGTGTTACCCAATATTGGGAAATGGGAGGAAACCAATTTCTTTAAGTGAATTTACCATATAATACATTCGATCTATTTAGAGTTGTTCCCTTTATCGCAAAAAGGGAACCATGATCAATTCAATGAATACCAAAACATGACGACAAGGTATAACATGTTTTTCCAACAATACAAAATGAAATGATGTTTCTTTATTAATTTTGTTTACCAATATAACATCTTATATAGTCTTAATTATTAATTCATGATTATCTGGAGGAAAAAATACATATGACCATGTTAAAAATATCTTATTATTCTGAAAAAAGACATCACTATGCATTATCTCTATCAACTAGGTAATGTACTCTCTCTATGAAAAAATAATAAAGGACCATCTAGAATCTTAAATCCCCTATTTATAAATAGTATGTTCACACATATTTATTATACCCAAAATATAAAAATTTTATAACTATAACAATGGATGATCATCTTTTTCATTAGAATGAATCTTTTTATCAAGACACTTCATATTTATATGTTTTATATAATGAATTGATAATCCATAATATATAGAAATGATCATGGATGAATGTGTTACCTCACCATGAATTGATTTAACTAACCCACATTACCCACTATGATATCCTTGTAATCCTTAATATATACTAACATATATTTAGGCTAATCAGGGTCTCTTCTGTCTCTCTCTAAAATCAAATAGATTCAGCCATGGGTTTTACCAAATTATCATTAACTATCACAAACATCACCAAAAATTATTTTTTAATTATATCCTATACTATACAAAAAAATTACATCAATAAATAATTTTCAAGGATCCCCTATAGGGATCACAAACACATGTTACATGAAAGTAGACCCCCCATGGTATATATACTATATGCATCATACAAATTTCAAAATGACAAATGACCATTTTTTATTATGTTTTCAAATCATAATATTTATATGACATGTCATGGGAATAATAATAACAAATTATCACCCACTAGGTAAATAATGGAATATCTAACATATTCATGGTTGTTTATATACACCCAATGCCCCTTACATATTATATGATGCTTGAAACTCAAAGAAAATAGGGAAATGATTCATGGTAAACCAACCCTATAGTCATATATGTATCCTAATATGATATTGTCTGAAAAATAAATCTCAATTAATGGAAATACATAATATAAATGAAAATACACATTTTATGAATTTATATAAGAGAGTAAAAAAATTGAGAATGATACCATGAAAAAGGGACACATCGAATTAGCTTTATTGATAAGTGAATAGAGAAATTAATAGTTTTTTTACTCCAAAAATTATTATATGATATTAAGAAATTTTTATCAATGAATGATTGGATGGGTGAGATACTATACAATGGATAATAAATGAAGTGATCATAAATAATGTTGACAATAATAACCGGAACACACCATAAATATTTTGTGGGTGTACAAGTTGAAGTATTTTGGTCCCCCATATAACTTATAGTGGGCCATAAATTTTTATGTTCTTGATATTATATCACCAATTGTGTGGGTAATATCCCCTTACAAGGTTAATAGATTTTTAGTGGCCTCGCATTGGGATTTTTATGGCTGTTTTCTAATTAGGATGTGTTTTTTCAACCAACCCAAAACCATAGATTTCTATCCTAGGACACTACCACCCTTATGATTTCAACAATATTTAAGATATTTTTTAATTTAATAATTTAAAATCAATATCATACAGTTTTTAATTTTTATTAACACAATTTATGATAATAGGATACGAGTAGTATATATAACATGTTTCGTGATGATATTTATATCTTTGAGTTACCTAAGAGGAACACTATATAGATTTTTATTGAAGTTATTCAAAATATACATATAATAATTTAAGAATTTAATTGGGAGTTCCAATAGGGAGAATAGTTATTTAGCTACATACTATGTAATTATATTTGGGTTTAATAATAAAATATGATGTATAAAGTGGACATGTGGTAATGTCACAAAGTGGGAGGTGAAATGTTTAACGGGAATAGAAAAATTGCATCAAAATTAGTTAGTCTTGTTTATATGAGAGAGAAAGATAAAAGAGGATTATTTTTTCTTATTAGTTATTAAAATTTCTAGTACATGACATTCTATTGATAATGTTTAATTATAGTTTAAGGTAAGTCACCAAATTTTAGGTGATTATTTGGGGTTGTTGGAAAATCCTAGGATGGTAAAAACCTATGCAGAGTACATGGATATGTTCAACACATGAATTGTCATCATGTATTATTTACAAAGGATATGTGATTGATAAATCATAAATCATTAAATAAAATAAGTTTTGAATTATTTTAAAAGGTCTTGGATCATATGGGTATCACCTATAATTTTGATCCTAATTACTAATCCTGAAATTTTATATTCACATGGTGGTTGATGTTTTTAATTTTATTGATCAAAATGAAAACCAATTATTATGGGTTTATTTCAAAGATTTCTATGTGACATAGAAAAATTAATTTTTAGAAATAATTTCATGGTTTTGAGTTTTTAATCCCATGTTTAGAAACATGATTCTCTTAATGAGCCATTTGGATAACCACAGAACAAACTACATTGAAGAAGAGTGTGTTGGGTGAGGTTCCAAACTAAAAACCCAATATTTATCAATGGGTGTGGTTATTTTATACACATTATAAATTTTATTATGATTATGTTGGGAAATATTAAAACATCTCTACCTAATAAATATAAACTATTATGTAATAGTTCCACCCAAGCACTAATAACTTAATGAGAAGGTTGGGTGTAGTGGAAAACTAGAATTTCTATATTCAAGATAATGTTAGGCATGGTGGTAACCAATAATTATCATAAACTCCAAAGTAATGTTAATATTAATTCAATTTCATTCACTTTAAATATTTGTTAATTTTTTTATAGATTAATATTCATTATAATATTATTATGTACTTTTTCAAAAAATAGAAGATAGACTGATTATTAATAAATTTGATTACGTGTTTCGTATAATTTTATTTAAATGATTGATTTAAAAATTATAGAAATTTAATTTAAAAAAAATGAAATTCTAATTTTATATCATAGATTAAAAATTATCTTTGAGCTATTTTTAGGGAATTTTCTAGAAATGTTGATTTTTTGGTGATTTTCAGATTTATTTTTTTTAAAAATATCTTTTATTCCCATGTGTTAACATAATATTATTTTTCATGATTGGAATTAAAAATATATTATATGTTTTTAAATAAAATAATATTAAACAATAATTTTAACCAACCTTATGCTTGAATATTTTATAAAATCATTTTTATACTTAAAAATCATTTTTCTAAAAAATTTAATTTCATTGAGTTTTGGGGTTTTATTTTCAAAGTAAATCCATACAATCATTTAAATTCAATTTTATAATATTTAAACCATAATTAGAATATGAATTTTCAAAAACAATTATAGGGATACATTCATTTTTGGCCATTATAAATAGCGAGTTCGGTTAAAAACACAGTTACCATAATAAGTTTTAAATTGGGTTAAAATAGTTAAAACAAAAATGATAAGGGTTAAAATGACATAAAATATTGTTTAAATCCCATTTTATTTCCTTATATTTAAATATATTATTTTTTATCAAAATATGAGTCCTTATCTAATTCAAAAGGTTTGAGTAATAAATTATTATATTTTTCAATTTTTTATAAAAAATCATGGTATATCCTCTCCAATACCTTTAAATGGAAACCCTTCTAATCACTTCTCCACACATCTAAAGCCACATATATTTGATAATAACTAACTGAATATCTTTATATCAAATTTTACCACTTCCTAGATGACATTTCATTATCATATAACCCATCCGAGGACACCAAAGTTATAAACCAAAAGAGGTTTTCCGAAGAAGTGGTAAATAACATAACGAAGTGTTTTTACATAATTTCTCTTATTCTCTCATGTAAACCCCTCTTACCCATTATAATAAAAAAAATAGAATATACCATATAATATTTTTAATTATATTAATTTAATAATATTTATCCATATCATATTCCATAAAATGATAAATAAAACCATCATTCAGTGGTACAATGGGCTACTTACTTGCAAACTGATGCAATTCGTTTTCCATGCCCACCTCTCTCGGATGGTATTGATTATGCATTTAATTTATATATATGATATTAATTATATATTTATAATATTTTAAAAATAATCTATCATATATTTTTTTACATTTCTATCCATGGGAAAATGATTATGTCATTCATTCATATGTGTGGATTATCTCTTCCAGGATTTGATGTGAATCGTTTTTTGTCACTTCCTCAAATAGACTATATATATAAATGAATTTAATTATATAATATTTTATTTATCGTATAATCATCATTATATATAGGTAAAATGACACATAAATTCTTTCCCACATGTTCTTTGATAAATGGGAATGTTACTCATGTGTACGTACTACTTACAATCTCGAGGATTGTACTATAATTCATATTTCATAATAATAATAAATTGTAACACCTTGAACCTAGTTACCCAGATTCAGTGCATTATTTTAATACATTGTCACGATAACAAGGAATCATGTCCGAAAAGAATGATCAATTTAGTAGTCTTGGAAAAAAGATTATATACAAGAACATTACATTACACTAGAAAATAAAACAAAACATAAATGATCCATTGAGAATTTCATTAATCCCTTATCTTAACCCTGCTTATCAATCATAAAATACTTTTTCACATCCTGGAAAAAATAAAACATAGAATGGTGTGAGCTCAAGTGCTTAGTAAGGATAACAATATAGCAGAAAATTTCATAAATAAGCATAAACATTTAAGGAAATGTATTAGACTAAAAAAAACCTTTTAAACCTAAGATTCAACATAATATTGAAAATATAAAATCAAATAATTCAATTTACTTATTCATATCGATATTATACTAGTAAAATAATCAAATTATATATCAATAGCCACTTTCATAATGATGGAATGCATAATGCCATAATTCATAACCACATCGTCATGGGCCAGTGACAATACTAAAAATAATATTTTTCCAAGGCCTTGTGCCAAGATACTGTCGATGCATCGGGGAGCTATAACGGGATCTACCCACCAATTACTAAGTCCAATGCATTCCTCATATGAAATGTTTTAAACATAACATAAAAATTCGTATTAAAACAAGCATACGAAATATCAATACTTTATCCATAAACCATAAATTGTATTAAGATAACACATCTGTAGTCAAACATATCACAAAACCATCAATACGGTATGAATGATTTGTATCATAATAAATCAACTTCAAACAAATTTAAAATCCATCAGTGAATGTTGACATGGATGAAAATGATTTCTAAAACTCTTTGAGAGAAAAATCTCGTATTCATGAAAACATTTTAAAGTCATAGAATTTATAAAGGATGGAATTTAAACACATTGTTGAATCAATGTTTCCCATACCACTTTGAATCTTTTGAATGGAATTTACATTTTAAAAACATTCATGTCTATATAAATAAATCCATAAAACCATTTCGAAAACATGGATATTAATGACAATGATTTAGAAGAATAAATATTTAAGACAATTAAAATGATGATTTAGTAAAAAAAGTCACTTAAAAAGAATCCATTTGGAAACTATTTTACGAAACATGGACATGGATAATAAGTATGTCTCAGTAGATACTTACGTAAAAAAATCCTCGGTTAATAAAGAGATTGTGAAATTAACCCTTACCTTTAACTTTCCTTGGGATGTGGGTACATTTATCCCCATGTATAATGGCCATAGTTTATTATTAAATTTTACGATAACCATATTCATATTTATAATATCATACATGATTCAATTATGACATTATACTACCCATTTAATAAGTATTTCCATGTTTACTTAACATTTTGTGTAATAATCGATTTCTTTATCGTATTTGTTTTAACTTGTTATTATTGATCGTATCATTTAGATAATTATTTAACTACATACAGAATATAATCCTTGATTTATATATCACATATATTTGAAATGACCCTAACCCGGCCATCCACCCAAACAATGCCAAACGAGTTGGGTGTTACTACCTTAGGCGCACCTCCCCTGAACGCCAAAGGCTGTCGACTAGTAGGAAGGGTCTGGATAGGTATAGTGTGGAGGATATACCCTCACAGAGGAAATTCAGGTACTGGTCTGAGTATGACGTCTATAGGAAGTGGAAATTTACTTACTCAGCAGACTCAAACTTGACCCGCAGAGCGGAATCATATCAAATATCAAATAAATAGTAGCAGCAATATAGAACAATAGAAGTGGAGTTAAACATGACTACATGTTGAATATCACAAGAAACTATGGCTACAAACAAACAAATATACATCCATATCAAGTCGTATATATCAACATAAAATGGCGCCCATGGCTAACCAACAGTTTCTACATAATAAATTAAGCATGATAATACAAAAAAGGAACTAAGAAAAATGACTCTAGCGTGGAACGACCTCATGCTCCATGCCAGTCTCCATGCCAAAAGCACTAAGGTCTAGCTCCTAAGTCTAACCCTCTTAACGCATGTAATTTAATAAAGTCTACATGTTTCCCAAAGGGCTCGTGTAGGGTGTGAGACGAGTCTCAGTAGGATACCACCAAATGTTGCGTACCTAATATAATTGTTTCGGAAGACATGCTTATATAAGAAAAACTGTAAACAATACAATGACCAAAAGTAAACACAATCTTCACTGGTGATTAGAAGCCACCAAGATGTGTCACCTTCTTCAGCCAACACCAGAATATCTGGTCTGTAACCTGACACCACATGCCACCTGACACCATGTGTCTCAAGTACCGATGTCCCATTGGTACATGAAATAATCGTAACCCAGCTCGAAAGCTCAACCTGCACGTGGCACAACATATGGAGGAATAGAAATACCTATCATCAAATAATAACCATAGGGACAGAGATATCTTCCCTCAAATAATAGCCGAAGGGATAGTGATATCTACCCTCAAATCATGGTGAGCCTCGGCCCCCAACCTGATAGTCACAACACCATCTCTGGAAGGCTCCTCACCTCCCACGTGGCTTCCTATGGAAAGCACCCCCACACCAAAATCACCTAACATCATCTATTGGGGGCCTCTAGATAGTGAGTGGTCGTACCACCTCATCACGGAGTCTATCTGTGTGCACACTACTCAAAAGTACTCTGTGAGCAGTAATCACCTCAATAAGTTCCCAAGCCAAAACACCTCTGACACCTCGTGTCCCTGTGAAACAGTCGCTCTAGTCTGATGGCCTCTCCATCCATGTAACTCGGGCCAAGCCCAACCTGATAGTACAACTGTTTCAACTAACGTCCATGACACCCAATCCCATGGTAGAAACCACCAAAGTAACCCGTTAAAATCCCCAACATGTGATCAAAATCACTCAACAAAATATCTGGCCCACACCCAACATAAATAAAAATTTCAACACAGGCTATATCACACATTACATATATATACTGGAAAGCATCACATTGAATTGGAAATTACTACATAGTGAAGTTGAACCACAAGTGTGGCGTCCCATACTAGAACCAAAATTCTTGAATTCCCTAAGCAAAGACAATCATGCTTTAACAAATTAAACTCAACATTTTAAACTAAGCAGTTCAATTTATAACCATTTCGGCACCCCAGTCCAAAATGTCCCAAATGAGAAATGACCTCTAACCCAGCCTCACTCGATCATAGCTTGGGTAGGGAATTTCTAGAGGTATCCCACATTGCAGATAAATAATTAAAAACAATTAAATAAGGGTTCGCTCAATACTCGATGTAACACCTGACGGTCGCAACCCCCAATAGTCTAATAAATGAAAGAAGGTATGCACCACCCACCTCATACTCATACGATGACACCCCTTCGATAACAGCCTTTAAATTGGTCTAAATCACGGTAGATATGTGTTTCCATCAAAATCATTAAATTTCGCTCGGATGGAAACTACGGATAATCAGGCAAGGAATCAAGGTTGAAGAGGGGTGAGAGGGGTTAGCCTTTTCGATACGGTCCCACTGCCACCGACGGATTGAAGAACAAAGGTCATATGAATAATCTAGGAGGGTTTCTGTTTTTTGGAGGATCTCGTATGAACATTTCATCCAACTGAGAAGAGGAAGATGATTTTGGAAATAAGACGCGACGAAATCTCAGATGCTCAAATAAAAATAATAGTATACGACATGTATTTCAAGACTACACACTGTGTAGATTACTTTCCCGTACTCCGACTTAAGTGGAGTCCAGTGCATGGCATGGGCTGTGTACAAGGCCAACACATAGCCAGGGACTCGGCCATTTACATAGAATGAGGTACACGACTTGTCAAGAAGACTACATGTCGTGTAGATGGAAATTCACAAATGGGCACCACACGACATATACTTTGTCTCCCACGGGTTGTCACCAGCCTAATCGATACACGGCGTGTACTTGGTAGTACACTGCGTGTAGTCTGGAAATTTCCAGAAACATCCTATATTTTCAAGACATCACAAAAATTATCCAAAATCATACAAAAAATCAGAATATTTCAAACTGGGCTGGAAATTTAACCCATTTCAAATACACTGATTCTTACAAACTCCCCACCATAATGTATCTCATCCCCGAGCTACCAAAAAAACCCAGCGATGGAACAGAACACACCCATCCCAGTTAAACAACCTGGACTACCCTTGTCTGATAGTTCTGGCTAAATTCCTCAAGGGACTCCCCACATTTGGAATTGCCTACTCGTTCTAAACCTGAATGATCTCAAAGAAAACTAGAATGAAAACAAGGCCCAACGACCTATTTCTCGGACCCATGGTCTTCCCATGACACATCGTCACCCCGGAACCTCCTTGGTGCTCCCGTGTCGTTTTTGACACTAAAAGTAACACTCACCGCATCGGTGTCCGCCTCCAAGAGGTCCAACATGTCATTGATGCTGCAATCAAAACCTGGTGCCTTGCACCTCATGTATCCCACATCCACGATGCCCCGATGCCCATGAAACCTCACATAACCTCCATCCTTGAATTTCTTGATGCTACACATCTCAAATATATAAATAAAATATATAACACATCTGATATGATGCTAATCCCACTGACTAGCATCTAGTCAGTCCCCAATTATCATGTGCAACTCATCAACTCAACCAGACATGCCTCAAGAGGCCATGCTAATAGAAAGAAAGAAAATCATGGCCGCACCCACGGTGTACCTACCACCATTGTCGGCTCACTATCCAGCTCAATCCCTGGGAGCACCACAGCGTGCACCTAGCATGATGTATGGCTACTGGATGTCAGACCTCCCAGCGGTGCAGCTCTAGTCACCGGCCACTGACCCCTCAGCTGGGTCCCACAGTCTCTATCACATCCTCTGCGCACAGCTGAACGTTGAATACCATCTCTTGGTACTGAACTAGAACCAACACCGGACGCTACAGTCTGTCTTGGTCCCTGTCTACCAACTGTTTGAGAAGGCTTCCTGCAAAACCTCTCCAGATGCCCGACTTGTCCACACACCTGGCACTCCTTCGGAGTCCTATCGCACTGAGCCTGAACATGTCTCTACTGGCCACACTAAACACAACCCACCACTGAACTACCACGAGGTGGCCTAGCTGAGTTCTTGACCTGCCCGCCCTACTAGAACTCATCTCTACCTCAGTCCTTGTTGTCCAAACCATCACCTGAATCTATTGCCCTACCAATCTAGGCTTTATCCCTCTGGTTTCCCTCTACTATAAGCTCATAGTTCACCACCTCATAGATGGAACCTAGCCTGAAGATGTTCACCTAAACCTGAATGGCATGTCATAAGACATCCTCGAAGCACCTCACACTAGCTGCGTCATGTCTTACCATACCAAGTGAAAAGAGAGAATACTCTGTGAAGGTAGTTGCATAGTCCATGACATAAAAATCTCTCTACTGAAGACTCAAGAACTCTCGAGCTCTCTCTTCCCTCAGTGTCTCTGGATAGAAGTGCTCAAAGAACCTGTCCTAGATGTCCTTCCAAGCTAGTCCCTCATTCCTACGACCATGTACCTATACATCACACCAATGCTTTGCCGGTCCTCTCAGAATGTACATCGTTAGTAAGACTCTTGGACCTTGAGGAGTATCAAGTAGCTCAAAGATCATCTGCATGCTTTCTATCCAGTTCTCGGCCGCCTGTGGACCACCCTCAACCAGAAAAAGCAGCGGGTGCTGCGACTGGAACTCCCACATCAGATATTCCATAGTAGGCTCTGTACCCTACACGCCTCTGTCAATCCCCTACAAGACACGTACCAGGATAGGTTGGAGCTAATAGTCAAGCCATGGTCCGAACGCTGCCAAACCTAGCTGCTCCCCTGCCTGCATTAGATCCTGAACCTAATTCTGTCCCTAAGCCTGTACCTGCGGCTCATGCTCTGCCGATACCAGATTCTGAACCTGATCATGTGGCACTGTATCTTCTCCAGCCTGACACTCCATCGAGTCTTGAAGGAGTATCCCACTGAATACCATAAAAAGTCAGACATCCTATATATATATAACAATATATTCTATGCAGATAAGGAAACCAGTAAAGAGGTAGTGTATAACAACTACCCTTACTATCCCCTATCACAACTGATTCCCCTGACATCCCATCCTCACGACCTCATTACACGCCCTTAATAGAGCCAAATATCAATGGTACATTGGTCCTTGCCCATCCTGAAAACCAAAGTTGCCTCTAACCCGATGACTGAGTCGCCAAATCCTGACAGTTACACTGCCTCAGTCATAATACCTTCCTGCTCTCATAAGAGCCAACCCAAATATCCTCCAACATGAAATTCTAAAAATACACAAATCCTAGCATACATATTTTAATAAAAAAGAAATTTTTATCAGGACTTTCACTTATTTACATTTAAAAGAATACATAACAAGGAAATTGATTTTTATTCACAAGGTATTATCAATTCACAAATCATACATGCAGTTATGAAATTGAAATAACCTAAAACATGCCTATCAAAAGCCAAGAAAAATATCCTTTTCATACCGAGACAAGGTCCAATTATCCCTTACTACACAGGGTCAAGGGTCACATATAAAAATCAATAACATCACGCATCATGTGAGCCACTAAGGAGGAAATCATATAAACTGTAATCTGAGAAAAATTAAAAAGCAATTCCCACCCATGGAAACATGGTCCATCCCTCATTCCTGGGGCTGCAAGCACCCAAGAAGAAGTTAGAAACCCAGTTCAAGTGACATACTATCTCCAATATACCATATCCCAAATATTAAAACAAGCATAAATAAAAATAGAAGTCTCAAACTCATTATTAGTCAGCATGGTACTGCTACTAAATCCCTGTTTGGAACCTCCTATGATACCACTTTCTAACGACCCGGACCCGGCCAACCAACCGAACAACACCAAACGGGTCGGGTGTTACTACCTTAGGCACACCACCCCTGAACACCAAAGGCTTCCGACTAGAAGCAAGGGTCTGAATAGGTATAGCGGGGAGGCTATACCCTCATGGAGGAAATAGAGGTACTGGTTCGAGTATAACGTCTATAGGCAGCAGAAATTTAATGACACAGCAGACTCAAACCAGACCCGCATAGCGGAAGCGTATAAAATATCAAATA
This sequence comes from Viscum album, assembly GCA_963277665.1. NCBI lineage: Eukaryota > Viridiplantae > Streptophyta > Magnoliopsida > Santalales > Viscaceae > Viscum > Viscum album. Next base: position 113,863,215 of record OY728156.1, on the reverse strand, counting down.
AACAGCTGAAGAAATATAGATCAATGTTAGTGGAATTAAAAAAAACAACATGCTTAATATCACAAGCAACTACGGCTGTAAACAAACAAACATGCACCCAAAGAAAGTCATAAATATCAACATAAAATGGAGCACATGGCTAACCAGAAGTTTCTACATAATAAAGTAAAAATGCTAATACAAAAAGGGAACAAAGAAAAATGACTCCAGCAAGGCATGACCTCATGGTCCATGCTAGTCTCCAGGCCAACAGAAATAAGGTCCAGCTCCTAAGGCTGACCCTCTACCTACACGCAATTTCATAAAGTCTACACTCTTCCCGAAGGGCCCGTGTAATATGTGAGATGAGTCTCAGTAGGATACCACCCAATGGTGTGTACCTAATATAAGTGATTCTTCAGACATGATTATATAAGAAAAAACTGTAAATAGTACAATTCACAAAAATAAACATGAACTTAACTAGTGTTCAAGAAGCCACTAGGAAGTGTCACCTGCTTTGGCCAATGCTGGAATCTCTGGTCTGTAACCCAGCACCATGTGCTACCTCACATCATGTGTCTCAAGTACCGATGTCCCGATGGTATTCCCAAAAATCATAACCCAGCTCCAAGGCTCATCCTCCCCATGTCACCACATCCATAGGAAGATCGATACCTGTACTCAAATAATAATTGGAGGGACAACGATGTATGACCTCAAATAATACCTAGAGGGACAGCGATGTCTGCCCTCAAATCACAGAGAGCCTCAACCCCCAACCTGACAGCCTCAATGCCATCTCCCAATGGCTCCTCGCCTCCCACATGTATTCCAATGGCAAGCACCACCAAACCAATATCACTTAACCACATCTATCAGGGTCCTCTACACAATGAGTGGTCGTACCACCTCATCAGAGAGTCTATCTATGTGAACAGTACTCAAAAGTACACGGTGAGTGGTAATCACCTCAATATGTTCCCAATCAACAACACCTCAGACACCTTGTTTCCCTATGATCCAGTCACTCAAGTCTGATGGGATTTCCATCTAAGTAAATGGGGCCAAGCCCAACCTGAAAGTCCAAATTTCTCAACTAACGTCCATGACGCCCAATCCCGGGGTAGAATCCACCCATGTAACGTAGGAAAAGCCCCAACCTGTGATCAACATAACTCAACAAAATATTCGGGCCACACCCAACACAACTAAACAATTAAACACAAGAAATATCACATATTTCATATACCTATATAACAGAAAGAATCACTTTGAACATGCAATTACTAAACAGTGATGTTTCTACACATGTTTGACGTCCCATACTAGCTCCTAAAGTCTCAAATTCCCTAAGAAAAGTCAAACATGCTTTAACAAATTAAAATCAATAGTTAAAACTAAGCATTTAAATTTATACCCATTTCGGTACCCCCAGTCGAAATTCCCCAAATGAGAAACGTCCTCTAACCCAGCTACGATCGATGACAACTTGGTCGGGGAATTCTGAGAGGCATCCCACATTGTAGATAAATAATTAAAAACAATTAAACATGATTTTGCTCAATACCTGACATTATGCCTGATGGCCGCAACCCCCAAAAGTCTGAGAAAACATGATATAAGGTATGAAACACCCACCTCGTACTCGTATAATGACACCGCATCGATATCAGTCTCTGAATCAGTCTAAATCGCGGTAGATCTGTATTTCGATCAAATTCTGGCAATTTCGCTCGGATGGAAACTGTGGCGAAATAGTCATGGAATCAAGGATGAAGAAGGGTGCACGGGGTTAGCCTTTCTGATACGGTCCCACGGCCACTGATGGATTTCAGAATAGAGGTCGTAAAAATAATCTTTGAGGGTTTCTATTTTTCAGAAGTTCTCGGACAAACTGTTTGTCCAATGGGGAAGAAGATGATGATTTTGGAAATAAGACGCGACATCGACTCAGATGCTCAAATAAAAATAAATGTAAGCCACATGTATTTCAAGACTACACATCGTGTAGATTAATTTTTTTCACTCCCACTTATGCGGATTCCAGTGCATGGCTTGGGCCGTGTACACGGTCAATACAAGGCCATAAACTCATCCATTTACGCGGAAAGAGGTACACGGCGTGTCAAGGAAGAATACACGTAGTGTAGATGAAAATTCACACATGGGATCCACACAACCTGTAATTTGTGTCACATGGGATTTCACCTTCCTGACCGATACATGGTGTGTACTTGGGAGTACACAGTGTGTAGTGTGGAAATTTCTTAAAACATCCCAGATTTTCCAAACTTCCAAAAAATCTGCAAATATCTTACAAAAAAGCATAAAATTTTAAACGGGGTTAGAAATTTAACCCATTTCAAAAACCTAGATTCTTAAAATATTTATAATATAAATATTTATAATAGACAGATATATGAAATGGAAGGAACTGTTTATAGAGACGGTAGGCCGTTCGTACACATAAATGTTGTTTCTGTTTTTATATCGTATTGAACTGAAGTAAGTGATTAAGATATATGTAAATAGATAAATATATATATATATATATATCCAGTAGAAATATTATTTTATATATTAAATATTTATTAATAATATATATTTTTATAATCATTGTTGAATGGTGAACATGGGAATGAATCTCATCGCTTCATGGAGTCGGTAATCTGTACGTATGCATGAGTGAAAATATCATTATATTGATGGTGAAATCATACATAATTGGAGGGTTAATCATATATAAAGAATCATTATCATGTTATATTTATTATTTAAATCATTTATACTCATCTTTATACACATAAAAATGATTAAGTGTTTGAATAACAAAGAGCACCATGATGTGGAGGCGGTAATCCGTAAGTATGCACGTATGGTGACATTGTCATTTATAGGATGGATATAATAATGAGTATGGTGGTACCATTTTTATAATAACATCAAAATATACAAGATATAATTGAGTTATTATTTTATAATGGAAACTATAAATAAAAAGGAATTGGAAGAAGAAAAGAACTTGAAGGAGGTGATGAAATATTTACTTCTTCTTCGGGTTCTTCCTTTTGATTTATCCAAAGGGCTCCTTAAGATGTCTTTCTGGACAATGGAAGGCCTCATAAATGAAGGGAGGAAAGTTAGAAGGATATTTCGGTAGGGTTTGATAGAGCCAAAAGGCTTTGTAGGTGTGTAATTAAGAGAAGGGGATGTTCCCTTTTATAAGAGAGGTTAGGGTCACTTTTGGAAATGATTGAAATATTATATTATAATAAAATAATTTTCGGTTTAAAATGGCCCAAAAATGAATTATTTAAAATATAAGGTGGTGATGGGTCTAATAATTCTCAACCAATTTGTTTTAGAGAGGATTAGGTAATCATATTAAGCTTATCCTTTAGATTTTACACTTAGTTAAATAGTTTGACATTTGCCATGTCTCTTTGTATTTTTATATTATATGGTTAATAAACATACTATAACAAACCAAGAGTACCCCAGGTGGCCGGTATTAATATATATAACCTTATATATTTCCTTTGGCTGAAACTTATATTTTTATGAATATTATTTCAATTAATTAATTTTATATATATATATATTTAAAAAAACTCAACTATGTCAATTATGATACTATATAGTCTATGATTTTTTTTGAAATCCATATAAAATTTATCACTTAGAATGATTTTTTTTAACCAACTTTAACATGTCATATTATCATAAAAAATTAATTTAATACATCAGTAGTATCAATTTACATTTATTTGGATATTTATAATATCAAATAATTCTCTATTTCATTAATAATGTAATTACTACATCATCATTGTTTCATAAATGAAATAAACTTTTTAATATCTAAAAAATATAAATAAAATATCATTATGTCGGAAATATTTTCATCTTTCTAATGAATATTTATAGTTGAGTTTATATTATGTGTAACCCAATATTAAAATTGGTTTAGTTATTAAACATTGAATTTAACCCTTTTAACTATTCTTTAAATAAAATAATATTAAATTTCCTAATATAATACAAGTGGACCATAGAGAACCATATTTTCTTCATAATGTTTTTTTCGAATTTTACTCATCCAGTAAAAGTAGGACATGTGTTAGGGGTTATTATTCTATCATGTTTTCCCTTAATTACCCTATTTACTTTTAACTCTTGTTATTAAAAGTCAAAAGTTACTATTCACAAAAATTATTTTCATCTTATTGAACAACATTTTACTTAATGATTTTAACTGTGTCTCTTGAATTTTTAACATTCAACTCATAGAAGTGGTAAAAATAAGTTTTCTGCCAATTTGAAAATACTCATAGGAGGTGGGTAAAATAGTTTAAAAAGTTCAATAAAATTTTATACATATAATTTTATTAGAAAATGAATTCAATGAATTAAATTAAACTTATATAGGTATTATTTATCAATTATTACTTAAAATAAATTTAAATAAAATAAATAATTATTTAAATAAAATGGTTGTTTTAAATAATAACATAATGTTTTTCACTATTCATAAAAAATTGAATGTTTTCAGAAAATTTTAAAAAAATATCCGTAAGCTCATTTTGAAATTACAAATTCAAAAATGAAGTATTTTTTTCTAATTAAAAAATATATCATTTTTATTTATTAATTTAATATCAATTCCCGTTGTCAAAACCAAAAAGCCGGTTTTTAAAAAGTAAAAACTATCAAAAGATTGGCATGTGTTTATGTAAAATTTAAATGTTAAATTATATATAATGAACTAAAATGTATTAAATGATAATAATATAATATAATTATGCTTATAAGCCTTTAAAATTCATAATTTAACACTATAAATTGTTTCTATTAAAAAAAGATGTTTTAAGTTAAAACATTGCATTTTTCACTATTCGTCAAAATATGAAAGTTATTAGAAAAGTACCAAAAATTGATCCAAACTAAATTTTTATGTCCCAATTATAAATAATAATTTAATTTCATTAAAGTGAATATATAAATGTTTCAATTATTGGTTTTAAAAATATTTCTCCACTAAAAGGTTGTAAAATTGCTATTTTTGAAAAATACTTGATTTATCTGAAAAAATGAATTTGTTCTTATATTATGACTAAGAAACACATAATATGGATTTTACCATTATTTACAGTATATAAGATTCAAAAATGAAGTTAATACTATCCATAACTGCATTTTGAACGGTTAGTTTAGTTAGTTGTGGTGCGCTTGAACATAGTGTTTTGAGCAATACAAGCTATTGAATTAATTTAATGATATAACATACTATTAAATCTTGAGGTGTTTCATTATCCCCTCCTTTAATAAATTGAATCCTTGAAATTTGAAATTTTTTTTCAAAAATAAAGGTTTAAAAATAGAAAAATACTTTTGTGGAAAACCCACATCAGAAATTGGGTAAATAAAATTTATTCAAATAAGAGGGACATGGATTGAAAAGGTTACCAACAAATTATGATCTTGATTAGTAGATCATTTCTAGAAATTATAAACACATAATTTTAGAACAAACTTAAATATTTATCGGGAGTTATTGAGATCAACAATTACAAACAAGTGTACAATTGAGAGCATAAAAGCCATCAATCTATGATGATTTAAAATATTATCGGTTCAACAAAACATAAGGTATTAGGATAATAAATTTTTTTAATATCCCTTCCCAAAAGTTTCAAAATTAATTTATTCCAAGAATAATAGGGAAAACATTTACTTGACATTTAGAGTTTCATTCGTCAACTAATTCCTAACATAACTCATCTTTCACCCCAAAAGATAATAGAATTAAAAAATATTCTATTTATCCTAATTGAATAGGGTTCCAAAAATAATGAATTTATAATTAATTTGTCAGAATATTTAAAAAACTACATTATACAAACCAGGACATAACATATTCCAGTGATAGGTGATCCATCCTTGTTTCCCTTCAGTTGTAGGTTCAAGTCTCGCTGCCTTGCCAGCTGTGACGGGTTGTCATCCAACCTCCAAGTTTTCCTTTTTATGACAGTCTAAAAATAATCTCAATAAATCATTTAACCATAATAATAGTATCTAAAGTAAAAAATAACCAATTCCAACCTTTATACATATCCAAAATACTTTTGTCTAAACTCCCAGTCGAAAATTAATAAGGAAGGTAAACACAATGCGGTAGGCCCTACGTACGCAAAAACATTGTTTCCATTTTCATATCATATTAAACAGATCTATGTGAGTAAGATATATGTAAGTACATACATACATATATATCTCCAGTATAATTAATATTTCACATATTACATACTTATTAATAATATATATTTTTATAATCATCGTTGAATGGTGAATGTGGGAATGAATCTTATCACTTTGTGGAGATGGTAATTTGTACGTACACACGAGCGACAATATCATTATATTGATGGTGAAATCATATGTAAGTTGATGGTATATAATATATAAAGAATAATTATCATATTATATTTATTATTTACATCATTTTTACTAATTATTATACCCATCCAAATGATGAAGTGTTTGAATAACAAAATACACCATGATGTGGATACAGTAATCCGTACGTACGCACGTATTGTGGATTTTTCATTTATAGGATGGATAGAATAATAAAATATTGTTATAAAATATTTATAACAACATCACTATATAAAGAAGATACTTGAGTTATTATTTTATAATGGAAGACATAAACAATGAGGAAGTGGAATAAGAAAAGAAATTGAACGAGGTGATGAAATATTTACCTCTTCTTGAGGTTCTTCTTATTGATTTGATCAAAAGGGCTCCTTAGGTTGGTTTTATGACCAATGTAAGGCCTCTAGGATGAAGGGAAGAAACGTTGAGAGGATATTTGGGAAGTGTTTGGCCAAGCCAAAAGGATTTGGAGGTGTGAAATGAAGATAATGTGAAGTTCCCTTTTATAAGATAGGTGAAAGTCACTTTAGGAAGAGCTTGAAATATTATTTTATAATAAAATAATTTTCCATTTATAATTGATCAAAAATGAATTATATAAATTTTAAAGTGGGGATGGGTCTAAAACCTCTAATACAATATATTTTAGACAAGTTTAGGTCATAATATTAACATTATCTTTCAGATTTAACTCTTAGTTAAATAGTTTGACATTTACCATGTCTCTTGTTGGTTTTATATTATATGGTTAATAAACATACTATAATAAGACCAGAGAACCCCATGTGGTTAATTATTAATATATATAACCTTATCTACGTCCTTTTGTAGAACCTACAATTTTTAATAATATTATATCAATTAATAATATAATATTTTTATTAAAAAAAACTCAATTAGGTCAATTTTGACACTTTTTTGTATTTGATTTTTTTGAAATCCATAAAAACTTTATCACTTCTAATAAAATTCATTTATCCAACCATAAAATTTTATATTATCCTATAAAATTAGGGTAATTAATCATAAGTATAAATTTACATATATTTAGATATTTCTAATACCAATTATTTTAATATTTCATTAATAATGTAGTTACCACATCATCATTGTGTCATATATAAATAAAATAATTTAATGTATAAAAATTATAAATAAACTAAAATTATATAGGAAGTATTATCATCTTTTTAATGAATATTTATAATTGAATTTATATTGTGTGTTTCCCTATATTAAAAATGGTATAATTATTAAACTTTGAATTTATAACTTCTAACTCTTCTTTAAATAAAATAATAATGAATATCCTAATCTAATTCAAGTGGACCAAAGTGGATACTATTTTATTCTAACGGTTTTTTTTATTTAATTATATTTATCCCATAGAATTAGGACAACTGTTAGTATAAGTATGATATAATTTTTACCCTTAATTACCCTATTTACTTTTAACTGTGGTAAATAAAATTCAGAAGTTACTTTTCGCCAAAAATTATTTTCATCTTATTGAAAAACATTTTACTAAATTATATTAACCGTGTCTCATTGATTTTTGAAATTAAACTCATTGAAGCGGTAAATATATGTTTTATTCAAATTTAAAAATGCTCTTAGGAAGTGGGAAAAATATGTTAAAATGTTCAATAAAAATTTATACATCTAATTTTATTATAAAATAACTCTAATTAAATAAATTGAACATATATAGGTATTATATATCTATTTATATTAGAACAATTTAAAAAAAATATATAATTATTTAAATAAAAATTCAGTTTAAAATAATAACTTTGTGTTTTTAACTATTCATCAACAAATCAAAGTTTTTAGAAAAATTCAAAAAATTCACCAGAACATAATTTTAATATTCTGAATTCAAAAATTAATTCTATTTTACTAAAATCAAAATATATATGTTTCATTTATTAATTTAAAATCAATTCCCATTGTTAAAACCAAAAAGTGAGTATTTAAAAAGTAAAAACTATCAAAAGATTGACATGTGTTAATGTCAAATTTATATGTGAAATTACATATAATGACCTACATTGTGTTAAATTATAAAAAAATAATCTAGTTATAATTAAAATATTTAAAATTCATTATTTAACAATATAATTTGTTTCGATTAAAAAAGTTGTTTTCAATTAAAACAAAGTATTTTTCATTATTCTTCAAAATATGAAAGTTATAAAAAATGTTCCAAAAATTTTCCAAACTAAATTTTTATGTCCTGCTTCTAAAGAAGATTTTAATTTCATTAAATTGAATATATAAAAGTTTCAAATATAGGTTTTAAAAATGGTTCTGCATTAAAAGTCCATAAAATTGCATTTGTTAAAAAATTCTTCTTTTATCTGAAAAAATAAAATTGTTCTTATATTATGTCTAAAAAAATATAATATGAATTTTAATATTGTATAGATTATAATGATTCAAAATGCAGTTAATAATATTCAAATATACTTTTTGAACGTTTAGTTTAGAATGTTGTGGTGCACTCGAACATGGTGTTGCGTGTAGCACAAGCTATTGAATTACATTAATGAGATAACGTACTATGGAATATTGGAGTGTTACATAAATAATTAGTTTTACAAGTAAAATTAAAATCTAAAATGATAAATATAAAATTATTATGATTTTATAAATCATATAATGATCATCTTTTTGACCAATCTGAACCTACAGTAGTCATTTTAGACATATGATCCAAATATACAAAATAATGATTATAGTACGATTAATCAATTAAATAATTAATTATAATATGGATATATGTGAAATAAAATGACTAATAAACAAAAAAATTTATTATGAATGTAAATAAATAACAAATTTTTATTATTTAGGAAGATAAATAATGTAGTTGAAATTTCAGACTTGAGGTAAGAGAGAAATTTCCATATATCCACGTTTAAAATGTTTTAAAGATTATTTTTTGGAATATTTTTCCCATATATTCATATGAATATAGTTATTTCATGTATGTAATTATATTGATATAAATATATTATAAAATAAGTTTTATGTGTATTTTGAATTTCATTCAAAATATTTCAAAAGGAATATTTTTATTTACTATATAGAAAACATTTAGACTTTCTTCACCAATATGAAAAGTTAATATTATATTAAAAAAATGAAATCTATATATTTTTACACTAAAAAATAAATTATTTTATACTTTATGCTTTTTAATCATCCATATTTTTTTTCAATTAAAACTACTACATACCATTGGCATTGGTGTTTGAGTTTTTCAAAATGGGTTTTAAATTAAACTGATATATCAATATCCAAAAATATATTGCTTATGCTTCAAAAGAATATGTTTATGAATTTGATGAAGGAAATGAAATAATATACGTGTTTAATGTATGTTATATTTCTTGTAAATTTTTTATAAGGTTGGGTTATCCAAATATATCTTTTTGATGCATTGGGAGATGATTCATTTCTTTCAATAATTATATTGGAATTAACCATGTATGGTATTTCTTTACTATGTTTTATTATAAGTGTTATTCAAGGATGAGGTCCCAAGTATCATGCATGACCTTTCTATGTTTATTAGATGTTTTAATTGAAATATTTTTATTTTTGAATGTGAGGTAAGGATATTTTTTTTAAATGAATTATTCTTCTATTTTGGGTAAAAATGTATAATTTTAAGAATTTTATTTAAAGGATTATAAAATTTTCCATTAAATCATATTGATTATGATTTTGAATTTATTATTTAATAAAAATAGTGTTAAAAAAATATTTGTGTAGTAAGAGATTATTTTATATATATGTAAATGATTATTTGAGATATAATTTCATTATAAAAAAAATTAAAAATCTATTTTTATGATGTCATGGTTTTGAAATGTACTAACATTTTTTTATATTCATATTTATATGTCACTTTTTGATTTTCATCATCCCATGTTTTCAAAAAAAATAATATTTATTATATATTAGTTATAAAAATGATGAATTCATGATTAAAATTGTTATTATTTATCATTAAAAGATAATGTGTTTTATTTTAAAAGTTTTGTATCCTAGAAAAAATGGTTATTAATAGGAATTATTTAACTTATAATGTATATATTTGTTATGTAATATTTTTTTGTTAATTATATAAAACTTTAATTCCAGAATGATTTTCGGTAATTCAAGACAAATATTTCACTTTTGAAAATGAAATTATGTGGTAAAGAAAGAATGAGTCCTTATAATTTGTATCATATGTAGGGTTTAGATAATTTTAGAGTTTAGGATAATTAATACTATTAACCTAACTATATTTTTGTTTGTGGTTATCATTATATTAAATTTTAATACTACCATGTTACTTAATCTAAACTGTATATAATAATAATGGTCTTTAATAGAGTAAATAAGGAATATGAAGTATAAATAAATCAAGAGGTTAACATCCACTGAAATAGTCAATCTAGAATAGTTGGGATTTTAACAGTGTAGTTTTTTCTATGAGAGATTAGATGACAGATGATATTAATGGTGGTGTATTCCATGGAAGATATTAACCAAATTCAATATAGAGGATCATTTTTGTAGTAGTTCGTTTTACTAAACAACAAACTACATATTTCATTGGATCTTCTATACCAAAACAGTTGAGGGATGAAATAAATCATTAAAAAAAATATTTAGATTTATGGGATATTTAGAGAATAAAATCATTATTCTAGTGATTTATCATTTTGATGGTGAATTTGATTAGTAGTGGTCAATGAAGTAGAATTCCATGTAAAGATAATAAACTGATTAAATTGAATGGGATGAAATTATTAATATTTTACATGAATAATATTTTCATAAGTCTATTTTACATATTATAGAAAATATATTCCTAGATTTAATGAGGATGTAAAAACGATTTAATAACCATGTATGAACAAAACATCACATGATTGACATGGTATGTAGAAAATTATATTGGGAATCGTGATATTAAAATTATTTTTTTTTTCTCAGGATTGACGACAAGATATCTATGTGAATTTGATTCTCATGAGTTTAAAAGTTATTTGAATCTTTTTAGATATAATGATAAGGTGGAAATTGAGTTTCTCATTGATCATGTTTTATATGAAAACCATTGAAAATTGGACCATATAGTATCCAATAATTTTCAAAAAATTATATTATATATTATTAGATGAATATTCAACACATAACATTGTGATCCATGGAAAAATAATATTTTTTTATTGTTTTTCTAAATCTTTGATACATAAATGTATGGTACATAAGAGATCTAAATTTTAACCCACTTAATTCATCCAAACTATAACACTTCATAGGAATATCTTACGTAGAACCATTTTACATATCCTAGGGAAAATAAAACAGTAAAATATGATCTTAGATGCATATTAAGTGTATACATGGGAGGTATCAATGATTATTAATCATAACCTGATCAATATGGTATGAGAACATGATTTTAAATTTATAATTACATAAAAAACATCTAATAGATCAAAACAATTATTCTTGAAATACATTTGGTAGTTCATAAGAAATAAATAATAAGGGGAGCCATGAAAATGAACAATTAGAGCATAAAATTGGCCTAAGACATGTTTTTGAGTACACATAAGTATAGAAAATCATTTAATTAATTATTTATAAATTTCATGAATATCATAGTTGATTGGTTTCAATCGACATCCTATAATATCCTTAATCAAGTATCACTCCCAAGACTATCCTAGTGAACATAGACTCATAATAAACTAGGTTCACTTCCCATTACAGTTATTATTATCTCTTGAGATATCAATAATTACAGAATTCATTCGGAATTGTATTAATTCTAGTTCCACCTCTAACATAATAATAATTAATTTATACATGTGACTATAGATCATTAAAAAATCACAATATCAGCATATTATAACTGATAGAAATGAGTTTCATAATCATTTCAACATAGAATAACACATGATAAATAAATAGGTTTTATAAACATCACATCATGATAAACACTAACCACTGAGAGAAATAATAAGTATTTTACCTTAGAATAATATCTCTTTTGAAATATAAGTAACAAAATAGAAAGTCATAATAGATGAAAATTATTTTCAAAATATCACATTGATCATTTTTTAAGGAAAATACACTTCTCTTTTTAGAATCATTTCTTTTAAATATAATTTTTTTTTGAATAATAACGAAATTATTTTCCTTTTGATAAACCTTTTAATCTTTTCAAAGAATCTCTAAATAATTTAGTATTTATAATTTCATTAAATTATTTTTATTCCATGTATATTAAAAAAATCACTTTCAAATTTTTGGTAATGATAAAAAATTCCTCCCTTGGGAAACTGATAAGTAAGATCATTTGAATCTAGTTCATAGTAAGTAAAACATGTTTAAAAATTATTTTAAATTATAATATGATATTTTGTAAAAAATTATTAATATTATTTTAAAGAAAACATGGACATGTAAGATAATGATTTCTGAAAAAACATAAAATAAATATTGTTCTAATTAAAAATATTTTCCATATAATTTTAAGTAATAATGAGAGGAAAATGGTACTATTATTTGAGAATTACATTAATATCTAGATTAAAAAAATGGAACGGTTTTATGAGATAATTAACATATGATTTATATAAATTTAAATTTAATTATAATTAATCCTTATTAAAATGATATTATATAATAAATTCCTTATTTCTTTGGTAACATTTAAATCATAACCGCATGAAATAATTACCTTAAATTAAAATTTAAATGCCATGATCATAATCATATTCATGAACTGTAAATGGTGTGGTATATACTCCTCATAAAATAATATATGTGAGTAACATAACTTATATCCCAATGAATACAATTTTAGGAGATAAACCTTGATAGTATGGTCAACAATGCATCTAATGTTCATTAAATTACTATATAATAAATTAAAATGTCTTATAATTAGATAATTGTTAAATTAATTATATAATAATATATGTTATTCTTCTATTATTTTACCAATAAATTATAAATAATTCCTTACTCTAATCATTATATCTGGGAGTTAATTGGTTCGGTTTTCATGGAAGGTTTGATTTGGATGTTCTGGTACTATTAATTTGGTAATGGTTCAATTTTCATCATAATTTAATTCATGATATAAATATCATATATATTAATTATAAAAATATTATTATTCATCAATAAAATTATGATATAGAAAAGGATTTACACTGTTCATGGAGATATCAGGCTGTATGGACACATACATCATATTTTCATTTTATAATGAGAATAAGAAATGAAATATAAATAATATTTTGTCATAAAAAATAATTATATCCTAAAAAATTAATATTCATTAATTATAAACCTTTTAACATTCAATTAATTAAAAAATAAAAATGTAGAAAATCTCTTTGTCGATCTGGTTGTCCACATATACGCACAAGTGATATTATCATTATACAAAGGATATTAAGATAAGATGTTATATATGATATTATAATTATATATGTGTAATTATATCCCAAATATAATATATAAAATGAAAACTATCATAATAACCACCCATGAGACATTATAATGGTAAATGGATTATAATGCTATTTGGAGGAAGTAATCCAAATGTAACCATATGCAATACTTTAACATTCTATATGTTGGAAAGGAGAGTAGAAAATGTTGGATTAATAATAATATAGAATTTAATTTTATTTTGGATACATAATCCACTATTTTATGATGACCACCATATATTTATTGAAGGTATACGATTAAAAAAATCGAAAGAGGCCATGTATGATGAATACCTATTCTTCAATAGACCTCCATTGGATCAAATATTAAGAACCCATGGAATATAAATTTTAAAATAAAATCACCATTAATTTCTACATAGGTATGTTTATAATATAAATGTGTTGTGTTCGGTCAAGATAGATACTCAATGATTAATAATAAAGAGAAATGAGGGGTGTATTTTTATAAGGGAGGGAAGGGGAATATTTGAATTTTTAAAAAACATTAAAACATCATAATGTATAATTCAATGAAACATGGTTCAAAATTGGATTATTTTATAATATAAGAGGATATATGATCAAAATTAACTTAACCAATAGTATTTATAAATGTGCTTGGGTCATTTTAACCCTTATCTATTTAGTTTAAGATTTATTAATTTACATATAAGGTTACCATTGTAATAAAAATTTAAAAGGATTATATTTTATATGATATCAAAACTCGATGTTCTTATAAATATATATTTATGATTTTTATTAATTTAATAAATTATTTTATATACCATTTTGTCATCATTGTATAAGATTTTAAGGAAATTGTTCAATCCCTAAAAAATATAAATAAATTACCATCATAAATATAATTTAATTACACTAAAAATAACCATTAATATTTATTGAAAACCAATTTTTTTATCCCTATCTGATCATATTATAGCCATTTAAAAGAAAAAGTGAAAAATTTTGTATTTATCATTACATAATATATTATATAAGTGACTTTCAAAGAAAAAAGGATCCAAATTGAAATAAATAAAAAAATTATATGAGGATGGAAGAAATAATTTCTATATATATGTAAAATTTTCGTTTTATTTTTATTTGAAATCCTTTTCACATTATTTTAAAAAATAATTAATTGAATTTAACCTCTACTGTGGTTATAACTATTTTCCATAGTTACTATTCAAGAGGAAATAAATAAAAGGGACTTATATACCAAATTCGAACATCAATATTAAAAATATTGAATATATTTGTCAACACCATATTTTTAGAAGTTCCAAAAATCATTATAAAAATAAACCTACTAGATGTGATGGGAAACAAATTTTTGGAATGTAATTTTCCAAGAATAAAATGATCATTCATTAAATATATGGAAACTAATAAAAATTGTATGTTTTTAAAAATATATATATATCAAATATATAAATTTCATTTGATTTATTCCTTATTATGAATTATTAAAAACAATTATTGTTGTAAAATAATTTCCACATAAAAACAGTTTTATGAAAAATATGTTTATAATAGAAAATATTAGACTAACACCAAAATAAAAAGTAATATTAATTTATATAAATTAATATAGATAATTTTTGGTAAAAATTATTATTTTTTACTTTAAAACAAATCCAATATTGAATGAGAATTTAAATTAGTTAATTACATGAAAAGAAATCACACATAAAAAATTAAATAATTTTCACCATTTTGGAAAATTAATCTTATTTTGAGAAATCCAAATTTTTTTAAAAAAATTAATACTATTATTCTGATTTTAAAATTTATTTTACTTTTCATAATAAAATTTTCAAAATTGAGAGAAATTAATTATATAATTTTATCATACAATATTAATTTTTGAATGAAAATATATATTAAAAATAAAACAACACTAAAAATAGCTGATTAAATATTTATAATGAATAAAACAACAAATTCAAATTATTTAAAATATTTATATGTATCATTCACAGTGTTTTTAATAATATTAATTCTAAAAAATTTAACAGTTTTGGTTAATATATCAAGGTTCATTTTGTGTTATATGTTTCTATTCAAGAAATTTATTTCACCCTTATAATTTACATAAAAGTTAAATATATTCCAAAATATTTGGGTGTTATACTCTATGACCGTTAATATATTATACCCTCGCAATTTTTATCTTAGTAACAGAGGTCCAATATTTCCATAAACCGTTATTGAAAGACCTCATTATAAAATGGGGTATCAAAAATTCCTTTGGATTGGGGAAGTGATAAGTATATTGGTTTAATGAAATAATACATAGTTGGGTTTCTATATTAGTAGAACATTAATGGGATGTTAAAATATAGTCATGGTTATGAAACAAAATTCACATGTACTGATAGATAGATTTATAGAATATGATCATGAGATTTTTAACGACTACAAACCTATAAATCAGTGAGGGGTAAAAAGATAATTAATTAATCAAAATTGAAGGTAGATGAATAAATTTCTATTCTAAGATACTTTTCATAATTCTGAGTTATTTTTTTCCTAATAAAGAGAATGTGTGAAAATTTATGTAATTTATTTCCATTTTATAAGAAAAATTTCATCTATTGGTTAGGCTTTAGTGAATTTCCACATCATCTCTTACTCTGAGAAAATGATATTAAAGATGAATTTTTAATTTATAAAACATTAAAATTGTATTTTAATTGACCGTAAGATCCTTAAAAAATGATAAGTCTTTATTTTTTTTATCTATATTTAAAACCAAAATGGTTAGGAAAATTTTTCCAATAAGTATGAATATAACACATTAATATTGAAAACCAAATAAAACAATGACATTTCAACATATTATATTCCTTAAGTAGTTAACCTTAAGACTCTTCCATAATATGTCAGATCAAATTAGAAACCCAAAAATCTAAAATATATTCCCATGTATTGTTTTTCAAGAGAAATTTTTACATATAATCAAAAAATATATAATGTATCACATAATGTCTCATACTAAACATGTGAATACATTGATAATATAATCTATTAAAGCATGGTAATGATTTCAGAAAATAAAATTATTCAACATAAAACAACAATTATAACATAAATTCTTTCAAATATTATATAAATATTTATTCCTCAAATTCTGTTTACTTTAATCATACAATCTTCCTAATATATTGTACATCCTTACAAATAACATCATTCACTTAGTAGCTAAATTAATTTTAAATTCCATGTTTATCTATTGTATAAATATATGTTCCACAATTTAATATTTATTTTTTCTCAATTACCCATAATTATCACAAAATATATTATATTAAAACTAAATATTATTAATTAATTAATTAACATGTTCATAAAATATAAAATAATTATTCCTAAAATAATATATTCACATAAACAGTAACTAAACCAAAGGACATTATTCCCATAAATTTCTCTAAGAATATCCTTAATCCTAAAAAATTACCATGACATAAAACCTCAGAAGAGGTATCTATTCCATTATAATTTTAAATATCATTAGACATATTAACCCATGAAATGTTATTTTTATACCATATCACTATAGAATATCATAGGATTCCATTTGTTATATCCTTTTATTCTTCATAATGGCTCATAAATAAAATGTAAATTAAATTAGCAATACTCCCATGTAGTGTCTAGATAGGTGTTATGTCTTTGGCATACTCATCTAACCCTATTAATAATAATGTAAATACCCGATGAACCATATTTAGAGTTGTTTACCCTTGGTACATCAATCCCAAATTTACATTAGGTATGTTTTATCCATTCAAGGATGTATTTTAAAAAAACGCATAATATATACCTTACTAAAAAAGTATGATGTTATCTTATATTTAGAGTCATTTGGGAACATTTCTTGTTGGATGGAATGAAAATTAATATTATTGAATTTATTATGAAATAATTAAAATTTATATAGGTTATATAATATTGAAAATTATGAAATTAAATTATTCAACCATTTCCATTGTATGAATATAAATGGGATAAAATTCAATAGATTTAATGGTGGTATTTCCAAAAAACATTTCAAGTTAACAATTAAAATATTGTTATTTTTATGATAAATTGAATAAATATACAAAATTACATTATTTAAATGATACTATTTATTTAGATTAGTTTTCATTACTATATTTTAATGGTACTTCTCTGTTACATTTAGTTAACCTCTTCGTTATCTATAACCATTAACCCAAGGTTAACTATAATTTTTAGAAATTTCATTAGAATTCATTATGTACTGGATTAAATTTTACAAAAAAATTCATAATAATTATGATTGACTACTATAAATAAATATTGATACATTGGATTATATAATTTAAGACACGTCAATGTATATTTAGGGATGATAGATTCCACAAATTTCTTTAGATTAATTTTTTTATAATAATAGTTTTCATTTTAGTATATATATTTAACTTTTGAGGTCATTATATGGAAGGTAGTTTTAGACTACATATTTTCGAGATAATTTTGGAGAAATAAAGGAATTGGGATAATAATTGTTAGATGAAATGGTTAATAAGTTAATGATAATTTAGTAACGTATGAGGCAGACTCAGAGTGGGGAAAAATGTTTTGTAGATAACTTGAGGTAATATGTTCCATTTTAGGTAAGGGATCATGTTTATCTTAATGTATCTAAACGGAAAATTGTGAAGTGTTTTGTTAAAATGGAAAGGTGAGTATATGGTTTATTGGAACATTTGAAACCCTTGAGAAGGCTAGACCATGTTCTAAATTATTGGCCTTTACATTGATTTTATACCAGCTACATGACGTGTTTCATGTTTCACTATTATGAAGATATGTGTTTAAAGGATCTGAAATTTTGAACCATAAAGTTTTTTTTTGGAAAAACACATATCTTATGAGGAACAACTTATTAATTTTCATTATTTTATACAAAAATTCTTATAGAGTAAGTTTATTCACTAGGTTATAGTTTTTTTTGAAAAGTTAATATGATTATTGAAGCAGCATGGGAATCTGAATATGTTGTGGAGGAAATATATCACCGCTTATTTAAGTAATGATTAAAATTGTATGGAATAAATTTAAAAATGGGGGAATAATGTAACAACCCAATTAATATTAATATTAAATCACAGTCATAAACTTTTAATGTTCATTAATTATATTTTATAGAGTTATAAGCATTATAATAATATTTTTTTTAATAAATATAAAAATAATTTTATTCTTACTAAATATGGTCAAATATATTATATCGTATTATTTAAAAACCTTATTTGTAAATTTTATAATTATAATTTATATATAGTGAACTTAGATTATTTTATCATAATTTTTTTTGCTAAAGTGATTTTATGGTTGTTTTCTAAATAGATGATTTTTGGGCGAATAAAAAAATGTTGGATTTTCAGAAAATATTTTTCATTTATTATTTTAACATACTATTAATTTTTTTGGATGGGTTTTATAATTTAATTAAATAGTTTTGAGAAAAATTAATAATATTTATTTCATTTTAATCAATATTATACATGATTTTTGAATAAAAATATATGTATACTTAAAAACAATCATTTCTCAAAAACAATTTTTTTGTGTTATGGAGGTTCATTGAAAATATAATTTATAAGACTTATATAATTATTATTTTATAAAATCGAATCCATGATTTCAATTATAATGGTATATTTTTTTACAAAGTCTACATTCATTCGTTTTTATCATATATAGTAACTTCGGTAAACAATTCAGTTACCATGTTAGGAATTAAAATCGGTTAAAATGGTTAAATCTTAAAAAATAATTTATAAAATGACATAGATACATCCAATAAATCCTAATTAATTTCCATTATAGAATCAAATCATATATAATATCTGAATTTATGCTATTTTGGTTCCAGATTTTTGATGAAATACATTTTTTACATTATGTTTTGGAAACATTACAATTATTCCCTCTTCCCCACATATAAATTGACACCTGCAATCCATTAATTTCCATAATTCATGACCATCAAAGAAAATTTCATATGTAACCAAATATCTTCATAGAGGCCCAGGTTTTACCCAAATTCCCACCTTAGGTGAATACAGTTATGAACAAAAAGTGGTTGTATGAAGAAGAGGTAAATCACTTAACTAAATACTATATTTATATTCTTATTTAAACCCATTAATCCTATATAAATCCTTAAAATATATAAACATGATTACATATCATATGTTGATATGTTATTATTTTTATCATACAACCTTTATCAATTTCTAGTTATGTCAAATGGGAAACAAAACCCTCATTTATATGTTCGGTGGAGTACCACTTCATGAGCTAATGTAATTCGTTTTCCATCACCACCTTTTAAGTATAGTTATAATTATTGATTTAATGTATATATATTATATATATTATATTAATTATAATTAATTATATATATTATCTCATCTATTTTAATACATTTCCAACCATTAAAAAAATAATAACATCGTTTGTGTGTATCTGTTGATTACAACCTCTATGAAGCTATACGATTCATTTTTCACCCCCGCCTCATATGAGAAGTATATATATTCAAAGATATAATATTATATTTATTATATATTAATTATTATTTAATTGTAAAATGATACTAATGTTCACTCCTATATGTTTGTTGATAAATTTAAATGTTACTAATGCATATGTATGACTTATCATCTCCAAGAGTGTGACATTATATATTTTTCAAAACCTACATACATAATTGGTTTAAAATGTATAATTAATTTATAAAAATGAAAAATATAAAAATATTATGATTATATAAATTATAAAATCATTATTATATTGACAGAATTCGACATACCAATGTCATTTTTGACTCAAGAAAGCATACAACCTCAAAAAATTTAAGGTAAACACAATCAATCAATTAATTAAATGTAACATAGATATAAGTGATTTAAAAGGAATATTAAACAAGATAATTTTTATTATATAAGTAAATAATTAACATATTTTTATTATTTATAATGTTGAATAATGTAAATGGAAGGTCAGGTCTAAGTAAGGGACTCGTGATCATAAACGATCATTTTTATTTTTCTAAATATTCAATTTATAAATATTTTATATAAATGGTTATATTCTTAAAATTATTTCATAAATATAATTAAATTGATAAAAATAAGTGATTAAATTAATTTCATATTTATTTTTAAATTCTATCAATTGTTTTAAAAAGAGGAATCATTTTATGTATTTTTTAAGAATCATTTTTGATTTCATTAAAAAAAGGAAAAAGGATTTTTTAAATAGATACACCAATAATAGAATTTATTGCAACCACCAGTATTATTTTATATTTGGAATAATTTATATTTTTACATGTTTTATTGGATGAAGAAAATTCAACCATTTTTCCTTGGTATTTTAGTTTAGGAAATTATGTTTTAATGGAATGGGATATATGAATATTTTATGATGCTTTATATATGTGTTAAATAGAACATTTTTATTATTTTGATGATGTATATGCAATATTTTTGTTAATTCATGTAAATTATGGTTCTTAACCATTGTTTATGCTTATGGATATTCTTAATATATATATAATATATAGGGTATTTATTACGTTTTTTTGGAGAATTATGCAGGATTTAATCATGGTTTTTATTCCAATCATACAAATTCTTATGAGAGTTTTATGAAGATTATTTCCGAAGGAAAAAAATTAATTTTATTTTCCACATAATATTATTTTATAGAAATATTATTCTATTATAATGTAAGATTATGATATTTTATTTTAATTAAATGACTATTCCCTTTATGGTAAAAATGAATGATTTTTTTAAAATATTTTTCATTGGTTAAAATTTTTTCTCTTAAATCCTCACGATTAATATTTTACTAATATGTTTTTATATAATGTGTTTAATAAAAACAATAGCTAGGAAGATATAATTCATATTTATGTAAATAATTAATTGAACTCAAAGTTTATTATGGTCTATGATAAATTCCTTTTATGATCTCATGGTTTTGAAATGGTCTAACTGGTTTCTATCATCTAATTATTATTTCCATTATTTAGATATTAATGATTATCCAACTTTTTCTGTATGATTTTGACATGGTTTAAGGATGATTTAGTCTAATAATTATATCATGTTGAAAACCATTAAATTTTTCTATGAAAATAAAATATGTTTCATTTTAAATGTTTTTTATTATTTAGAAAATGAATACTAAGGGAAATTGTACAACTTTTAATGTATGGGTTTGTTATATAAGTGTAATGATAGAATTATCTAAAACCCATAACATGAAAAGATCTTTACGATTGAAAGAAAGTGATTTATTTTTTAAAAATTATATTATGGGTTGAATAAGGATATATTTAAATAATTTTAACCTAATTGAGTGGGTTTAGTGTGGTTCCAAAGTAGAATTATCATTTATTTTTATAACATTAAGAAAAGAGAAAACCCAATAATTATATCACTAATGTTATAATATTTGGTTGATATTCTAATTTTGTAATCAATATTTTTTTGAACTTCTAGAAAAAGAGAACTTTCCCCACTAGTGATATGACACTATTAAACTTTAGGAAAAAAACGTCCATATTTTAACACATATAGAAAAAATATGAGAAACCATAGGGGTATATTCTCCATCACGTAAGGGTATGTATGGTTTTTTAGGTTATTGTATGTTTCCAAATTTCATATTTTTCATACATGAAAATATATTATGACTTATATTATGTAAATCATTGGTTTTTTAATTTTATGTTCCATGCTCATTCTATGAATGTACACCTCAGTTGATATAATAACCTTATAGATGATGTATGTCTTTGGGAAAGGTCTATATCATTGATGTGTGATCTAGAGTAACTCAACAAGGATGTGGATAATGGTTTGAGATGATTTTAAATATTTACAATAGTGACCCTTTATTTGTTTTATTTTTGTGATAACATATTTAATATGTGGTATTGGACTACCTCATTGCGTGGTTCCATTTAGGGTGGATTAATGTTTTTCATTACATGTGTTTCATTTATTATTGAATGGTGTATGTTTTTTTACAATTATATTACCACTACAATAATGTATTATTGTACTATGTTGTTATCTTGGTGCAAATATTTCTGTTAATTTATATTATTTTATGTAATGATATGGAGGGTTAAGCCTTCCCATAAGGTTTTACCAGATCCTATACCCTATTTTTTATCATATAGAAGAACGAGAGGTAAACCTATGGTTTTGTGGAATATTATATTGGGATTCTATATGGTAATCTAGGTCCATATATAATAAATTTATATCAGTGAATTATAATATTCCTTATAGAATTTATGGAATAATAATTTATTTTATGATTTTTTGGAACATGGGATAAATGTAATATTTTTTTCCTAGCCAACACCTCTATGCGTGGAAATACAGGTTACCAGAGAGTTTGGAATACAATTATTTTCTTGTTATAGTTGAACTTCTTTTAGTAATATTTTTTATGTATATGTTTTAGGATTTTTTATTTGATCATGTTTAAAATATCTATATATACATCAATCATAATGTTATAATGTAACTACATAAAATTTTTATAGTTATGAGTACTGAGAAAATAGTTGTTGGATGAAAATGAGTTTTTATCATTTAAAACAACAATAAAATTTCTTAAAGCATTTTCCTAAATAACATTTTGTTTATGAGGTACATAACAAATCAAATTGTGAAGAAATACTGGATACAAATTTCTTGATTTTGATATCATTGAAATTAAAATAGAGACAATTAGCTTATCAAATATTTTATAGTATATGTATGAGGATACATAATGAAGATAATAGAATTTTAGTGGGTGTGATGGCATATGAGATTCCTTGGTTTATATGTGTATGATTTATACATATTACATCATGATCCATGACAAACATGGGATTTTGATCAATAGATTATGTAAGAAGATCTTAGAGATTATGAAAATTAATTCATCTTTTTCTATGTAGGATTGAGAGAGGTTATAATAATTGTTGGTATCTTGAGAGATATGGGTTATCCAAGAACAAGGATTCTATATTTATATTTAGTGGATTTGTTATTTTAATTTTATTCTAAAAAATTATCTTTTTTATTATTTAATAAAATTGTGATTTAAAATAGGAAACGCTTTCCCCTATTACATATTTAGGAATCTTATAAGGGGGTAAGGGTATTTTCCTCTCCCAACATCCTCCAATGATGATCCACTATGGACATATGATGTATAGATCCCTCCCTTATCTTCCTTTTTAATTATCATATATACTTTACCCTTTTTTCCATTATCTATTTTCCTATAGTTATGTATATTTCTTTATTTAGTGTTCTTGTGGTTAACATGTCTTTCTTTTTCTAGTTTAAACACACAGGATTGAAGGTTATGTTTCCAGTAATGGTTAAGAGTTTCTTTTATTGTTTTATCTCACATCAATTAACAAAACCATAAATAGAGCAACCCAAAGCTAGTGGAAATTTATTAAAATGGAAAAATACATAATATTATAATATATAGAATCTAAATGATTATTATTATTAGAATACTAGATAAATACAAAAACATTTTTTTATAACAGAAACACAATGTATATTATAGGTACATATGAAACTATACTATTTATCTATACATATCATTATGTTACATGTAGAAGTATTCATGGTTTAAAAGAGAAATATTGAAACAATATAATTGGTGAGTTCAGATAGCCAGTAAGGGATAGATTATAATAATATATAATATAGTGTAAACATTGAATATAGAATATGGAAGGAATAAATGTGTAAATTATTCAATATAAATTATACCAACAGAATAACATATATCAATAGTGTCATTTTCAAATGATGATATTAAAAATGTGGAATCATTTTTCTAATTTAAATTATTTAGAAATATTTTCTATAAATTACTTGTATTGATAAACTCAATATATTTATGGATATCATCAGATTTTTTGAAACAATGGTTGGGCCTCTCAATGAATTACATTGTGAGATTTTGAAATGATGATATGTTCTACCACTATTACCAAGAAATATCATGGGATTTGGGTAGCATAAAAAAGGATGATAATTAATTTTCACGACCTACCTTCACCGAGATTAGGGAAGGGACACCAAACTTCTAGGCCCTTCCTTCTTCATGTTGAAGGAGAGATAATGACCCCCCGAGTCCCACCTTCAATAGGCCCTAGAGTAGATACTAACACCAAGTATATAAAATCATATGTGATAGGGAAGGAATGAACTATTTTTTATGAAAAGGATCAGGAGATAAGATTGTAAATCCCAAACACCACCACAAACTTGAAGTAAACATAAATCCCAAAACAATCTATTCCTATATGAATTTTCCAATATAAAGTGCTACAAGTATAGAGAAACTCCTAAGGGAAGTACCAAAAGAAAATAAATGAAGCAAAAATAACGATCCCATAATCCGAGATAATACAGTCCCACATAGTCCCTTAAGACCGTCAAGAAACCTGATAAGAGTTTTATATACATAGGGTGAGTATACACATACACTCATTACCTATGACCTAAATATCTCATGCACAAGTAGGGAGGCATTTTAATGACCCATGAGACAAAGATATAACTGAAGAACCTAGCATGGAAACTATCCACCAAAACCTCACCAAGGAACACTCCCCAAAAAACTCAAGTCAAGTAAATTAATAGTAATAACACATAAATTTTTGGGTATCCCACACCACTTTGCCTCTAGTTATTGAAGAAATCCTACGTGTCAGACCTCTCCCACCATTCTCTTCATAGTCGCACTGCCACCCCAAGAACAACCTTTCAACCCACCAAAACCACATCTATTCCAGAAACAAATTCTGCCACCACAACCATATGTAACCACTCCCACAGACACCTAGGCCAAAACTACGACCACCACACCTGAATACACTTAGGCTCGATCAACTACTGCCACGCCTGAAGACACCTAGGCCTTATCTATAAGTCACTTGGGAATCAACCTGTATGTATACACCTGGTCTAACCACCATAACACACCCTTCCCAAAGGATGTTGGGATATAATTGACCATATGCCATCACATCCTACCTGAGGAGTCTTTGGGAACATGGGAAAGGGATATGACAATGAGGTAATAACCATCCACTCGTACAATTGTTGGAAACAACACCATCCCAATGAAATGGGGGTGTTTGACACAAAGTTCTCAACTTGGGTGGTGTGAAAATAAGAATCATATGAACTAAATAATACATATTGGTATAAAATCCCTCATCCCAACCTAGGGGTTCCAAAATCAGCCCATACACAAACATCCTTGTAAACTTTTCATTCATAAAAAGAACAACAACCACAACTAAGTCAAAACTCCTCCACCAAAAAAGATTCCTCATTGAACCCATTCTTGTTATCATATATAAGTGATTCCATTTAAATAAATCTTCACTATTGGGAAACTAATAGACATAGCCACATTCCCAAGATTTAAGAATAGTCATTCAGAAATTTATGGATTCACACCCAATTCTCTTGTAAAGTCAAAACAACAATAGAAATCTGTGAGATCCATTGAAGTACTCAAACCAAACCAAGACTCAAAATATGGCCCCACATGGCCTCTTATCCTCAATAATTAAACTATACATCTAGGTATCCCATCCCCATCCATGTTACCCACATGCATAATGTAGAATAACCACTCACATTACCAATACACAACATGGGAGTTTTCAGATTCAAACACACAATTCATTAAGTTCCTTATTTATGATTGGTTAACTGGGTTGATCACACATGGATTTCTTGTTCACTATAAATCCAATTTATCAACCGAGCTTACATGATAAACCAATTTATATATTACAGACATTCAATCATCACCGAATATAGGGGTTCATTAGTATGCAATTAATGAACCCCCAACATCCTTTATTTTCAGTGGAAATAATCCCATACAATTCATGACATATATGAAAAGATTAGTGAGTGTAACATCATCCTCAAAGACACCCTATCTTTTATTAAAAACCATTTATTATCTTTGTTATGGTTTGGTTTCATCAATACCTGAAGGAACATTATCACACTCACCCTGCATGATACAATGTAAAGAGAGACTAAGGAAAAACTATATATGGATGATCAAAAATTGATGTTTTTGTCAGTGAACCCTGAACTTGGGATGCACAAAATGAAGGGGAGGAACTTCGAATAATTCAAGAGGGATTATAAAAGGCTCCAACACATGATCACCACTATCCTCAGGAAGGGGGACTCCAAATGCACCAAGGAAAGTAAAATAGTCCTTCCAAGATGACGAAATAATCCTTGTGTGATAAAAGGTAATATCTTGGAGTTACAATAAATGAAAAAATGAACAACTTTAAAGGTATATTGTGGTTTCAACATGCGGTTGGATTTTTACACATGATGGAATTAATTTTTATTTAATAACTCTCATAAAATAGGATTCCATAATAGCTATGAGTTAAAGGGATTCCATTAAATAGAGGAAACCTAGTTAAAAGGGTATAACTCGAATGTAAGGGAGAAGGGGTGACATCGAGGAAAAATACATATGATTTTGTAACACCATGGGACACACAACTCTTGGGGGGGGTTAGATATCATAATGTTATTTAAATGGAATGGAAATGGCAATTTAACATCTTTTACATAAAGAAAATCATTACATGAGTGGAAGTGGAAAAAGTCTAAAACTGGGAAAAAACAATAGGTGGGACACCATTTTGTGAGACACTGTAATGGTTCCACCGTCACAGTTCCACCATTAGGGTGCCACCGGTTTGGTGGAACACTATAAGTTGTACCTCCATCACGGTGTTGTTGTGACCAGTATCATCGTCATGGTGCTCCTGTGACTGGTGCCACCATCACAGTAGTGCCAAGACAGGTGCCACCATCACATTTATCCCATGACCGATACCACCGTGACAGTGCTTCAGTTACTGGTTCCACCATCACGGTGCCACCATGACTGATGCCACTATAATCGGTGCCACCATTTCGGTGGAACTGAGTGTCTGGAGAACTTCTTAATGAGTCACTATCCATTCCATTATATCAGATACCACTCAAAATATTCTCTCCCCCATGAATCAAATCTATACCTGATCAAAAGAGAGGGGTCTAAACAACAACCTCAAAAGATACCACTCTAAAGTAATCATCTTCGACTTCAAGGAACACATATCCCTCATATATGTTATGAAAAACCATGGATACACTACCATTTTTCCTCACTAGTAATCACAAAAACTTATAAAGCTCATAACATCTAGTAATAGGGATTAGGGAATCTCTTCTTCCATGTCAATATATTATTTGTTTTGGGAGGAACTGACTGAAACACACGATTTTAACCCCATCCACATTAATGGGACTTGATTAGGGGTCTGTTCCTCCTCTCCCCATAGTTAGGACTCTTTAGATACATCCAAATAACAAGGTAAACATTCCATTTCATAGATAACAAGTCCAAGAACTACATCAAAAACAAGTAAAAACAAACCTTACCAAAATGAAAAAAAACACTAGGTACTGGGTGCGCATCTCCCCCTCATGTTCCTAGATACTCTCCTCGAGGCCACTATGAATCAATAACACAAAAACCAAGGGGATGGTTCATCCAGGAAGCACCTTATCCTCACGATCCTCGATCATTACTGGTATCTCTACAACCATCACGTCTTCCTTGATATTTAACTCTGCCGGTTGAGGACGTGAAAATCACCGTGTAGATACTGATGGAGATTAGAAACATGGAAAATGTCATGCACCCTCGGTAGTGGAAGTGGTAGCATGATCTGATAAGAAACTTATCCAACCCACTGCAACACCTCGAAGGGTCCGAAGAACATGTGAGAAAGATTACAACCCCTGTCGAACCTTCATTTCCCATGCCGAGGGGAGACCTTCAATAACACGTGGTCCCCGACCAGGAACTCCGAGGGTCTCCTCATAACATCAAAATATGAATTATATCGGTCCTAATCCACCTTTATCCTCAGCCATATATTCCAAACCTTCTCTATTATGCTCTGCACCACCTCACCTCCCGGCCATGAACACCTGCTTCCCCATCCTCTTCCCATCACAAGGGTGAGTGACACAACCTCCTATACAGGGCTTCGAATGGAGACATGCCAATGGTAGAGTGATAGAAACTATTGTAGGAAAACACTAAAAGAAGAAAATGTATTTTCCACAATCCCCAAAAGTCCAAAAAACATGCATGTAAATTATCTTCCAATGTCTGGATGTCCACTTTTTTTTCCCATCTTTCTTGGGGTGGAAAGCAGTGTGGAGGCATAACTGGGAGAAAAAAGAATGTTTCAATCCTTTCCTGACCTGTAAGGTAAACCAGGTATCTCAATCTCAGACTATAGACCTTGGAACTCCATGAAACCATACAACATCATCCAAACACCTCTATGCTATATAATCCACTGCACTCAACTCCTTGACTGCCAGGAAGTGAGCTAATTATGTCAGCCAGTCTACCACTATCTAGATAGCATGAAACCCCCTTGATCTCTAGGTAGTTCTGTGATGAAATCCATCGATATATCATCACATTTCCACTCGTGGACATCTAAATTCTGTAACCAACCTCCTGGGATATAGTGTTTAAGATTCACCTACTGACACATGAAAAACATTCCACAAACTATGCCACTGCATGCCTCACCCGAGGCCACAAAAACTAACCCCTCAAACCCCAGTACATCTTGGAAACTCCTAGGTTTACTTCCAGGGGCGAGTTGTGAATCTCAATAAGAACTATTTTGCATATTTCCACAAAAACAAAAAACTTCCCATGGAACAAAATCTAATTCTTCCCTTCTTCAGAAAATTATTTTGAAGAACCTCCCTAGCTAACATGATAGTGAATCACTTCATCCTATAAGTCCTCCCCAATGAGACTCCACCACCTGCTACGATAGAGAGGACTACACTATCTTTTGGAACAAAAAGACTCTACCATCCTCCACCCTTGTATCCAGGTGTAGGGAATCTAACACTTCCATCTCCTTCCAAGCATATTCTAATTCTCGAACAATATCCTTCTACAACTTCCTACTCAAGGCATCAGCCAATACATTACCATTTCTCGAGGTGTAGTAAATTTTGAAGTCGTTGTCCTAAATAATCTCCATCGACCTCTGCTACCTAAAGATCAATTCCCTCTGGGAGAAGATATACCTCCATCTTCTGTGATTCGTGAAGACCACAAAGCATTCCCCAATGAGGTACTTCCACCACAACATTTTTGATTACATGACCACTACAAGTTCCAGGTCATGGGTTTCATAGTTATACTCATGAGGAAGTAACTTCCTAGACCTGTAAGAGTTAACCACTGGTTTTTACATCAAAAAACACCCAAAGACATGTCCTGAAGCATCACCGAACACCTCAAACATCACCCCTTATTCTAGAAAAAATAGCATTGGGGAACTAACCAACTTCCCCTTCAGATATGTAAAGGCTTCCTGGCGCTGCTCAGTCAATAAACAAACCTAGTATTTCATTGTCAAGGTTGTAAAAGGTTGTGCAAATCAGGAGAATTTGGGCATGAATCTTTGGTAGTACCCTCTTAGACTCAGGATACTATGTAGCTATTCCGCATTCTTGGGTGCTACCCAAGAAAAAAACACTACATCCTTAAATGAGATGACTAATATTCCATGCTCGGACACTACGTGTCCAAGGAATTGCACCTCTTGTGTCCAAATATTTCACTTGGACAACATCTCGTAGGACCTATAATACCATTTTGAGATGCTCAACATGATCCTCCACTAATATTGTGTATATTCAAATATCATCAATAAGCACAACTATGAACCAATCTAGATATTCCTGGAAGATAGAGTTAATGAGTCTTATAAACATCGTTGTTGCATTCGTAACACCAAAAAAATGTACAGGAACTCAAAGTGACCATATATTCACCTAAAGGAAGTATTATATAATTCGCACATCTTCAACCTCAACTTGTGAAATACTGACCGTAGATCAATTTTAGAAAAAAGTCTTTCCCCTTCAACTGATCAAAAATGTCATCAGTCGTCAGGAGGGGGTAACAGTTTCTGATCGTCACCTAGTTCAGTCTTCAGTTGTCTATACACATCCTGATACCACCAACTTCCTTCTTTGAAAACAAGACTAAATCCCCACACGGTGGTGTGCTCGGTTGAACAAAACCCTTATTCCTTTATTCATCAATCTGAATCTTTAACTCCTACAACTCAGAAGGCTCTATTTGATAGGGATCCATCGAAATCGGACGGGCACCATGTTTCAAGTCTATCTCAAACTCAACATCACATCGAGGGGGTAGAGTCACTACCTCTATATGGAATACGACCATGAAATCACTAACTATCCCTGGGAATTCCCACATCATTGAATCTACAAACTCCACTAATAACTTAGAGAACATGAAAAGAAGGGGTTCCACTCGCCGATTGCCCTCCTAGAAACCTCGCTCACCAACAAATGCTACACTCCAACCATCCATATCTAAAAACAAGACCCTTCTTCAGAAGCATTCAATAATGGAACATATAGAGAAAAACCATCTTATGCCTAAAATTAAAACATATGTATGCATATATAGTAAAAGTAGTTTCCCACTAGACTAATGTATTCCCAACATCGGTCTACAACCCTGAAAAACATGTTACAAGCTGGTTTGAACTCTAACTGGCATACTCCAAAAAAGGGGCACGAAAAGTCTCTCTATGTCTAGACCTAGTGAATGGGATACACTAGGTGCAAAAAAGGAGTGAGAAACTCTTGAATCAAATAGGTCATAGACAAGAGTGCTAAATAAACTAATCATACCTCCAACAACTTGTGGACCAGCTGGAACGTCTGCCTCTACGGTGTGTAACTGCCCACACCAATCACCTCTTAATGTAGGCTATCGACTGTCTCCCCGACCACACCATGGTTAAGGTACCTGAGGAGTTCCCTGAGGTCGACATCCTCTTGCAACATCTACTCTTGGAATTGAGGGAACTCGATGTCCCTGATGCTGCGGAAGAAATGGACTTGCTGGAAACCGCTACCACTGGGGTGGGCACTGAACCTTCCCACCACCACTCTATAGAACTCTATCCATGCACTAATTTCGATGGTTCACACTACTAATACAGATGAGGAATCGTGATCTTGGGCTTTCAAGGAAGGGTGAGGTCTAGATGATCAAAACTAGAACTGTAGGGGGCTGCTCTACACTGGCCGAAACCTAGAAGGCCCTGATGCTGGAGGCATACTGCTGATGGCCTTCCCATTTGGTGATCCCAACTGGCTCCCTTCTCACTGACAACCTTCCAACATTTTCATCCTCTCCACCACTTTAGCCTTCTTTTGGAAATCCAAGTATGTTAGTAGAGTGAATGGAGTAACAATATACTAAATAGATGGTTGGACTGCCTTCTCTAAATGTCTCGTCCGGGACTCCCCATCTTGAAATAGGTATGAAACTAAGAGAAGTAGATCCTTGAAATTGATCCCTATCTCCCCCACTATCATAAAACACAGCTAATGGGAGACTAGATTCAGCCTCTACGTAGCCTTCACTGTGGAAGAGAGGAATTCTACCTGAAACTCCCTCTTGACGTCAGTCTACATAACCTTGGACCTCCTCTTATCCCCAAGATAGAGAGTCCAACACTGACGTGCCACTCCCTGCATCTGTCTTATAGCCAGAGGAACCATGTACTCCATCGGAGCTCAGATGAAGCTGAAATCCATCACCGGCTCCTAGATCCATCTCTCAGACTCCCTATCTGAGGTATTTCCCTCGTACATACCAAGGGTCTACCTATGAAAGGTACGAAGTATCCAATGCCACTTTTCATCCTCCACCTCTCGATCATCCCTCTGTCGATCATCCAAATCAGACTCCTAGGTCTCGATCACCCATTCTACCTATGGTCACCATCTGAGTTCCATAGAAGCAAGATAAACAAGGAATTACTAAGACCGAGTATTATAGAAGATTTCTTTTAAATGTTGATTAGAATTTATTTAAATCACCAAAATACCCAGGACAGACATGTTATTTTTATTCATGTAACCTTCTTAGGGTCTCTACCCGACAATCAGTGTAGCCTCAGTTGGTTTTTCGGTTGGTCTATAGTCCTTTCCATAGATCATGGGGGCCCTAAAATCTTATACCCTAGCCGGTCTTCCCTAGCCTATTTCACGGATCATGATTTCTTAAAAATTTTCCCTACCATCCCACGAAATCCTCACTATGCCTAACCCCTGAATCAATTAAATCTATCAACCATCTCCTTTGAAACCATTATATCATGACCAACCATGACAAAGATGAGGGAAGGGACAAGAAATTTCCAAAACCTTCCTTCTTCAAGTTGAAGGAATGATAATGACACCCCCCCCACCCGAGCCCCACCTTTTATAGGCCCCGGTGTGGAATCAAAAACCATGGGAATAAAATCATATGTGATATGGAAACCATTTCCCCTTTTGTTGAAAAGGATTGAGAGAAAAGATAGTAATCACAAATATCACAAAAACCTGAAGTAAAAGTAAAGAAAAAATCCATTCCCAAGTGAATGTTCCAATATAAATTGAAACATGGTAAAGAAAACTCTAAATGGATGTACCAAAAGAAATGAAAAGAATCCACACTAATGGTCCCAGTGTTCAAGCTAATATGGTCCCGCACGGTCCCCAAAGTCCTCTTGGAAACCTAAAAATAGTTTCATATACAGAGGGAGATAATAAAGGTATACACAATAGGGATGACCAAAATCTCTCGTGCACAAGTGGGGTGGAATTTTAATTCCCTATAAAAAAGGAGACATCCGAAGCACATTGGAAGGAAACTATCGACCCAAACCTCACCAAGGCTCACTCACCAAATAATTCCTTTCAAGTTATGTAGTAGTAACAACACTTCGATGTTTGGGTACCCCACGCCACTTTACCACTAGTTATTAATGACCTCTTATGCGTTACTCCTCTCCCTCCATTCTCACCGCAGCCCCACTACCAACCCAACAATAACCTTTTGGTACACCACCTCCATAGCTATACCTACAAACACCTGGGGCACCACAAACACATGTAACCACACACACAAACACCTAGTCTAGAACAACTACACCCATTACCAAAGAAACGTGCACTCGAACAACTAATGTCATGCCCGAAGACTCCTTGACCTCATCGAGAAGACAATTTAGAAACAACCTACCTGCACACACCTAGGCCAAGAACCACAACACACCCTACGAGAAGGTTGTTGGGATATAATGGACATCATTCCATCATAGCCTACTAGAAGAGTCTTGGTCTACTCAGGAAAGGCATAAGAAAAGGAGCTAATAACCATCCACTCATACCAGTGTTTGGAAAAACACCCTCCCCTGTGAAATAATGGTGTTCAGCATGAAGATCACAACATAAGTGGGGCATGAAAAAGAAAAATTAGAACTAAAATAAACATATAGGTAAAAAAGAAATCATACCAACTAGTGTTTCCAAAACCCACCCATACACAAACACCCTCGTTATTATTCATTCATAAAAATCAAAACAACCAAAACTAAGTCACAAGTCTTTTCCAAAAAATAATACACCATCAAACCCATTCTTATTATCATATTCATCTGATTCTTTTTAAATAATTATTCAATACTGGGAAACTAACAGGCAAAGCCATAAACTAAGGAATAAAAACTGTCAAGCTTCAATTTATGCATTCACACTCAGTTCTCCTATAAACTCAAAATAGAAAAAGGGATATGTGAGATCTAAAGAAGTACTGGAACCAAAAAAACACCATCATACAACCCCACTAGGCCTCATATCCACAATCAAAAAACTACAAAATAAGAAACCCCATCCCCATCCACATCCCACACACTCAACAAGCAGACAAGCACACATATTACCAACACGGAGCGAGGGAGATTTCATAGTCAAACACACCATTCATTAAGTTCTTTGTTTTCATTTGTTTAACAAGGGTGATCACAAAAATATTTTTTGTTCACTGGACAGCCATTTAATCATCCAAGTTAACGTGATTAACCAATTTCCATGTTACATCCATTCAATAATCATAGATGCCCGTTGATCATTAGTGAGCAAGGAAATACAACCAATGGACACTATTTTCAGTGGACATAAGCCCATACAATTCACGACATATAAGAAAATATAACAGAGTACATCATCATCATCAAAAACACCCATTAATTATTTAAAAACCATATATTATCATAATTAAGGTTTGGTTTCATTCATACCTAAAAAATTATCATACCCACACCACATGATACATAGTAAAGAGAGATTAATGAAAAAACCCTACATGGATGATCAATGATCAATGTTTTTCTCCACGAACCATGAACTGGGGATGCACGACTTGTAGGGGAGGAACTCCAAGGACTCCAAGATTTACCATGAAAGGATCCATAACTGGAACACCACTAACATTGGGATGGGGGACTCCAAACACATCAAGTAAATGAAAAGATACAATCCAAGATGAAGAAAGATTCACCATGTGTTAAAAGGTAAGATCCTGGAGTTACGAGATATTAGATATTGAATGATATTATAGGAGGATCATGGTTTCACCAGGCGGTTGGATGGTTACACAAGATGGAAGTAATTTCTATATAATAATTCTCATAGGAGAGTTGTCCATAATGGTTGTGAGTTAAATGGTTTCTTTTAAATAGAGGAAAATATGTAACATGGGTGGAA
Source organism: Viscum album (assembly GCA_963277665.1). NCBI lineage: Eukaryota > Viridiplantae > Streptophyta > Magnoliopsida > Santalales > Viscaceae > Viscum > Viscum album. The sequence goes on along the minus strand of OY728156.1, from coordinate 113,827,448 downwards.
TTGGAATGTATAAAAAAAGGTTGACACCGAGGAAAAAGCCACATTCTTTGGTAACACCAAGGGTCACCCAACTCTTGGGGTGATTTTAGATATCATTGTAGGATTTAAATAGATTTGAAATGGGTATTAAAAATACCTTTATTTAGAAAAAAACATACGGGAGCAGAACTGGGAAAAACATAGGGTGGGCCACCATTTGATGAGACACTGTAATGGTTCCACTGTCACTGTGCAACCATCACAGTGTCACCAGTTCGATGAAACACCGTAAGTGGTGACACCACTTCGATGTGAAACCGTGACGGTGAGACCTCTATGGTGCCATCGTCATAGTGCTTTCATGACTGGTACCACCGTCACGATGCTCCCGTGACCAGTGCTCCTGTGACCGGTGCCACCATCATCGTGCTTTTGTGACCGATACCCCCATAATGGTGCTATTATGACCGGTTCCACATTCGTAGTGTCTCTATGACCAGTGCCACCATTATAGTGCCTTCTTAACTGGTGTCACCATCCTATTGTCGCCATGACCGATGCCACCGTCATGATGCTGTTGTGACTGGTGTCACCATTTCGGTGGAACCAATTTTTTGGAAAACTCATTAATGATTCATTGTTTGGGCCATTACATTAATTCTAACCATTTATTTTTTATGGTTTTCATTCCAAACATTATTATCATGGTTTAATTTTATCTTTTTGATAATTCATCACATCCATTAATAAAAATGTTTGGTGAGGAATGTATGATTATAAATCAAACCATGAATTATATGATGACGAATATCATACACAACAAATTAGTGTGAGAATTTATAGAAAAAATCGACGTATTTTATCCTTCCCCTACATAAAATATATAATAAAAATATATCATTTGTATTCATTTGAATGGTTTATTATCAGAATAATCATGTTATGTATTTGAAATATTAGAAATTGGGGCATACCAATTTGTCCTATTATTATTATATTAGACATTTGATTTTGAAGAAAAAAAATATGAACTATATTATTATAATCTATGTGGATATATGAATTTCATGTGGGTAAAGAAAATAATATAAAAATAATACGTGAATCAAAATTGGAATCATGAAAGGATTATGCCTTGAACCCCCTAGTATCTCCTACTTCTGTGTAACTTATTTTAGATTATATGGAGGTGGCATTGGTTATGGTTCCTTCACTGGAATAATATCACAAGAATGCTTTCCTATACATGAATCTAATAAACCATGAGATAATTACTACAAAATTATGGGACTTATGCATTTATTAAATATTGAATAAATGAAGGTTTATTACCTCAAATTAGGGATTATTGATGCCTCAACCAAAGATCATACTCATGAATTAGTGAAACTAATTTAAATAGAAAAGAATACTATAAAGGGAAATATTTATCTATAAATAAAGAAGACAAGGAAAATATCTATTGCTTAGTTATCAGTGTTTAAAAGTATAATGTTGTTACTAAAGAAGAAAATCCATGCCATAATTATATTAATCATCTATATGTTTCTAGTCAATCATATGAATTCAAAAAAAATTCATGCTTCAACCACATTTAAAAAAAGAAGGAATAAATAAAAAGTTTTGGATAATGGATTGAATACCATGAAATGAAAAAATGAATAATAATAAAGTGAAAACTCATCAAAAAAATGGTCAATGATTACATGATCTATGAGAAAATATATTTTCCCTAATGTGACTCGGATAATTCTTAAATCCTAGGACTCCTATGTTTCTTTTATTGATTGTTTTATAAGTAATATATTAAAATTAATATGTACATCTATGATAAGGATTAAAAAATCACTTCTAGCCTAATATAATTTGTATATTTTAATGGTTTAATATTATAAGGCAGTACTATATCAATATAACTAAATTTATTTTCTGTAAAAAACTATAAATGTTTTGTTGAAGAATATATTCATGTAATATAATTTTTCATAAGGAAAATGGATGAATATATTAATATTTATTTTTCAAAAAAATCATACTCATAATAAAATTATACTCTAGGTTTCATATCTCCATTTTTTCTCCAATCTAGTGCTTTATTACTTATTTAACAAAGAGATCCTCCACTAAAAGTGAGAGTTTTTAAAAAAATCCAATTTTATTGAAATAACAATAATGGATTTAATAATAATGGAGTTCATAATTCCACACATAATAAGCTTACCATTAATGATTTTCACCAAGATATCATCAATAAGGGGTACAAATTATACCATTACAAAATGATTTTTTGTATCATGAGATCTAGAATACATCTTGGGGATATTTAATTTCAATCCCCAAACATCAAATAATAACTATAATTTATCCATTATATGAATGGAATGTATAAAAATTATAATTCTCAATGTTCCATAAAAAACCTTTTACATAAATATTACTATATAATTATTAATTACATATATATAAATAATTGATATATATATATATATATATATAATGTTAAAAATTTAAATGAAATTATATGGTCATCTAGATGAATATCCATCAATCAAATTAAAAAATAATAGTATATTTATAATAAAATATAACATACCCATATCAATGAAAATATAACTGAGTAATATTATATGTTATATTATTTTAATAGTAAAATTAATAATTATTAATCATTGAATACAATAGCATGGACTAGTTTAAAATAAATGAAATTAACTGAAAATATCCAATAAAAATTATACTATGTGACACACATATTGAATACATAATAAGGAAACATAGTATTCTTAATGAGGTGCTAATATTTTAACATTATGTAATAGTTATTTTATGATAGTTTCAAATAATGTTTGTTTTTAATGTGGACTGATTTGAGGATGAACCAAATATATTTTCATCTACCTTCCACATATAATTTCCACCTTTTGAAAATAATATATCTATTATATAACAAATATGTGGAATATGTAAGGATTTAGATAATTAAGTATCTGGATATGGATATATTTTCTTAATATAATGAGTTACAATGATGATTTAATGGGAGGATATGTCAATTTTTTAATTCATATTATAATAAGTGGCTAATAATAATTAAAAAATTGCATTTAATAGGGAATATTGAATAAATTTAAAATAATTTCAAGAGATAAATGAATTAAAGTGATTAAAACCCCTTAACATGAAAACAATATCCCAATACATAATATTGAATTCTATATAATTTATGGGGACTCTTATAAGGAATCAAGATAGAGAAAATAAGAGAAAAACCATGATTAATTTTTTGGGAATGTAGTGGAAAATGATAATGGGTGGGTATTTATAACAAATTCGTGATAATTGTCTAATATTATATAGACATATGCTTTTGGATATATAGGTTGGGGGATATTGAATATCATTGGGTTTACCATTGTATTGTATTTGAAAATTAATTAATTAATGTATATAAAATCATTTATAAATATTCATATTTTTCTAGAAAATTTAGTTGTTCATAATGAATTATTTTCAAAATGATTGAAATAAATATTGGAATTTTGTAACTTATTTATAGGTTTTCAAAATATATTTTAATATTATAAAATAAAATATCTTAATAAAAAAATATCTTAATTTGTGAAGTTATTAATTTTTTTAAGTACATCAGTTTTATATCCAAATGGAGTCAAAATATATTCTTTACATGTATAACATAATTTTTCATTGATATGAAAATTCATCTATTTTAAAAAATTATAAATATAATATTTTTTTACAAACTATAATGTATTTATCATATCTATTTTCAATCCCCCATCTATTTTAATACATTTTGGGACTCCCGAGGATATAGAATATTTGTTGTGGGAAATGACCAAATATTCATGGATGTATGGTTTTTTGAATTAATGGAGTTTGGGAATAAACATGTTAAAGGATTTACAGGTTTATCCTTCTGTTTAGAGAAATAAATTGTTTGTTTTTTAATATATAATATAGGATTTTCTGGTTTTTATTGAAAATTCACAACATGTACTGTTTACACGTGATATTTTTTTCAATGGGAAGACATCGTGAGTTTGGTTCAGTGAATGAAAATATTAAATTTAATGAAATGTTTACAAATTTTGAAATGTGTTCACATCATTCATTAGATTCATAGAATATGTAATAATTTATACAAGGAATAAAAGGATTAAACACTATAAATATGGTTCATGTTATATATTGGTTATTAGGACGATGTTCAGAACTGATACAACAAATGAAAAGACAACATGTCCTGAATATGATTTACATTGTGAAATGGTAAAATCGATATTTTTAATTCAATGTGATGTGTTCTTAGTGTTTTTGGTTTTCATGGATTACACAATGTGAAATAGGGATTAAATCCTTGTAATCGTCATGGTATGTTCTTTTAAGGGTGCTACATGTATGATTTTATCAAATTCAAATTAATTTTTCATATATAATGACCTAGGAGCTAAATCAAGATATTTTGGGGACCTACACTATATTCGGATCACTTATCTCAACAATTAATCAGTAGCTTTGTTATACTGCATCTTTTTGGTTATGTTATCTTCTTATTTCATCATTCAATTTATCAAAACAACACCATTGAACTATGTTTTCATATTTTATTGTACATATGGTTCTATTCCTTCTATATCAGTAATGTGATATTATTCTAACGACCTATCCTTTGGTTGTATGTGGTAAAGATAGTGTGTGTTCTTTTAGAGTTTTTATGATCTTCTATTTCATTCATCCCCTTTGTTTTTGTAATGTGATTATAAGACATGTGAATCAATATGAGGGCCTACTTTATTGAACATGTGTTCATTTCTAGTTGGTGGGTACCATTTCCAGAATTTTTAACCCAATCATGAGGTAGATGGTTCCACATCTTTCCTTATTTAGATGAACTATATCACTACAGTTTTGATAACTTATTTTATAGTGGTAATTAAATAATTGATTGATTGATTTGTGTGTCAAAATTGGTTATTATGAAAATATGGGGTTTCAAATTTTTTGGTAAAATAAATCATTATATTCAGTTAATTAAGACTAAATTATTGAAATTTTTTCCAAAGTATGTTTTTAATGAAACAGTTTGGAAATTATAGAACCTGTGAAGCCATGGGTACTTTAGTTGATGGTTTATTAATATGCCTCACTCAATGATAAATTCAAGGGGTTAATTCATGGGTTTTCCTCTTCTTTATAGTCCCTTATTTTTTTGAAACGATTTCCCTATTTGGAGGTTCACATAATGGGGTGTTTCTATGCCCTCTATATTCAATTTAAATGTCTACAGGCTTGATGTTCACTATTGATTATGTATGGGTCGGAGTGTCTTAACTACCCGGTCTCATAGTGATCCCAAGAATAATGTTACATTGGTTTTTATCATGTAGTTTTTTAGCTTGTACAACCATGGATATGATACGATATGAAATGTGATACAAGATTTTATTGGATTCTAATTCTTTGATGTAAATAAAATTCATTGAAATAGTTTTACCATCTTTATTTGGAACTATGTAAAAAAGGGGATATGTTTTACAATGACATTGATTTATAAATTGTAAAACATTTTGTATGAATTTTAATCATTGAAGTTTATAATGTTTAAATTTTTTTATCAAAGACTTGATATGAACACCTAGGTGGTATCATAATGAGAATATTTATCTTACACCCTGTGAACCCCTTTGACAGTTCATAGATGGTTGTATGTCTTCCCATGTAGGTAAAGTAAACTAACAGAGTGAGGCAGTGATGATTCTAAATGTTGATTTTATCTAGTTGGTGGTGAGATGGTGGGAGTCTGGACACAGTATCAAATGATGTATCTTTTTTTGCTATTATTTTATTTTTTACTTGTCTTTTGGATACTTTCATGATACATTTAATTTGTTTTAATTATACTTTTTTCTATGAAATACATTTCAAGTTTCTTATTCTATTATTTCTTCCAATTTTTTTATACATATATGTCATGTTATTTTCTTTATTTTGGGATAAATCATTCCCTATAGTTATTTTTTTTACACTGGTGCTTTTCACCAACCTGTTGGGATCAAGAATTCCCATTGGGTATATACAAATTTATGTCAGGTATAGATTTGAGGGGGTATTATGTTTTGGTTCACCATTGTTATGTATCATAGGTGGTATATAATCATGTTTATATTTAACGTAACATTTGTTATACAGAAGATATGATTTTTCTAACATGAGGGAAATGCTTTTGTGATTACCTAGCTTGATATTACCATGAAAAAGAATCATGTTATAATGAAATGTTGGGATCTACATCTCATATTTTCAATTATTGATATTAATATCGGTTTGGACTATTTTATTTCTAGTTTGATCTATGATTATTCTATTTTTTGATAATTTAATATATTTCAGTGTGCAGTGGTATGCTACCGAGAAATATTCAATGGGTTCCTCAATAGATTAAAATAGATTATCCTCAAGAGAATCCACCTATATATCATAATCTTATGATTGATATCATGTGGTAAATTCGTATTTTCAATAAAAAGGATTTTAAAATATAGATCATGGATTTTGTGGTATAAACAAGAGATAAAGGATACATGGATCGATCAAAAGACTTTCTACATGATTAGCCACCATAAATTAAGAGAATGAATGGGACTCAAGAGTTTATAGACTGAATGGACAAGAACCAAAATATATTTTACTTCCTTGATACACCATATAGTGTCATAGTGAAGTGTGAAATGTTTAGAATATAGATTCCTAGCTGGAAATTGGGGGATTCTATGGTACATGAGGATAGGTATGTGGGATTAGACTGGAAGTGATTCAAGATTCTATTTTCAGGAAGTTATATTAAGGGTTACTGAGAAAGGTAAATTTGTTGAGTTAATCTCTATATAAGAGGGAGATTATTCGACACTGGATTACACTAATTAGTTTGTGGAGATAGCCTACTTTTCTCCAAAGGTAGAAAATAATGACTAGCTATAGTCATTGATATACCTATATGGTTTTGGATTGGATATCTGATTAAGGAATTTATATTTAATATTTCAACCTATTCATAGATGGTAGAAAGGGATATGAAGGAATAGATTAATACATTAGAATGGTTGGTCATTCTTTACATTCTCTTGCACTGAGTTATAACATCAATTCTACACAGTATAAAAATAAGAAGTGAAAAAATAATCACATGAGTGGTGGAGGTGGTTCTTAGGTTCATGCATCCTCTAAACCTATAACTATATATAGTAGTGTTATCCTAACTATTTATAAGTGTGGAAAGGATGAGAATACCATATATTCATTTCTGTAACTACAAATATGCGATAGAGTTCAAGACATTATGGTCATCCACAATGTTTTCATCAGTATATATCTACACTTTTTTATAGCCAGGACTCATCTGCTCTAAAGGGTACTCTAGCATAGACATATTCTTTAATGACTATAGGGATATATCCATATTCCTTAGGAATGAAGCACCTTAATTAATTATATGTGTTTTTAGCGGGTCTAGATGTGGGTACAATGATAGTGAAAGGTTTCATCATTGTTACATTTTTAGTTGCAATTTATTTATATTCTATAGATACTTTATACTAGTTTATATATCTCAATTTTATTGATATGATTAATCATCCAATGGAGAACATTTTTATTTGAGTTATAGAATATGACTTGGGAATAGAAAATATAAGGGGTTTTAGTTCCCTTATTATTTTCTATAGATATATGATGTAGAGTTTGTCTGGGATTTCCACTTATAAGATCACGATTTATTAAACATAATCATCAGGATGGATTTTCTAGTCACTCATTTTTCTATGGTGAATTTTTATCCTTATATTTTCTCATTTCAAGAGGATTATTGGATATCTTAGGTTTTATAGAATAATGGGATATGGGGTTAGGTCATGTAGGACATACAAACCGTAACCATAGGTGTTTTTTCTAGTAATTGAGCTTGATGAAGTTTATTATATTTTTTATCCACACACTATTGTTTGGGATTTTCCTGCTGTTACCCCAGACTATTTCCTTAGTCTTCTTCTAGAAATATAAGTATATTTTTCAATTGATCTGGTACTTGATATGTAGTTCATTTAGATTATTTCATATCATATTACTCTAGTGGATATATAAGATCTAAATATCCAATCGTATGATCTAATGACGAACAGTTTTTATTCTTCCTAGTGTTTCTCCTTTGGAAGCCACTATGATCTTTTACAATAAGGCAACTAGTTCACTGTGACTTTTGGTGGAGTATTGGAAGTTGAAGATGGAAATGGTTAAGAAAAAGTATAATTTTCCTTATGTGGATGATTTTTTATTAGTTAAATACGGAAAAGTGGTTTTTCACAATTGATCTTAAGTAGAGTTATCATCATCTCAGAGTTCAAGAGGATGATATATAAAAGATATATATCAATAGTAAATATGTCCATTAAGAATATATTTTTATTACAATTGATTTAAATAATGCTTCTACAATTTTCATGGAATTAATGAATCTGATATTCCTTGAGTATATAATCATATTTTGAAGTTTTCATGGATGATATATTATTTTATAAAAAAATAGTATTTGGTATGATCACCATTTGATGGTGGTTATAGAAATCCCAAGGAGTTACCATTTTTATGGAATGATTTCAAAATGAAATTTCTGGAACAATGAATTGAGCTTCAAGGGGCATGGGATTTATGAGAATAGACTATCAGTTGATCCATAGAAGGTGAAGGTTGTATTTTCATGGGAAGATCCACATAATTTTTATAATATTAAAACTTCTCTGGGACATTATATATACATCTCGTGGTTCATCAAGGATTCAACAATGTTGGCTTCACCTTAGACTTCTGTTGCTATGAAAATGGTGAAATTTGTAAGGGATGCAATGCACCCGTCTTAAATTAATGAGATGAAATGATTTCAGACATCATCACCAATTCTAATCATACCTTATCATGGTAAGGGTTATGGTATTTTTAGTCTTATGGAGTTGTTTTTGGTTATTTTCTTAAGAAGGATGATCATGTCGTTCTCTTAGTATATGTCTAGCTTTGATCTCTTATGTTGAATGACACTACTCATGATTTAAATCATTTTTCAATTATGAATTCTATTAATTGATGCAAGAAATATGTTTTTAGGGAGAGGTTCCTGGTATTTAATGATAATAAGAGTCTGAGTTACATATATTTTCATTAATATATAAATCATTGGATGATTTAGTGGGTCCAATACCTTTAGATGATTGACATCAATAATTCCTACACCTTAAATAAGGGGAATGTCATTTTAGATGCTCTAAATAAAAATGTATGACTATAAGATATTTTTGAATAGAATAAAGAGTAGAACTGTAGAGGGGTGTTTACTAAATTGAACCTGGATGATCCGAATGATGTACTAGGTATTTTTTTTACTATTTTTCAACTACCACCATATATCCTTGAGTCTATTCTGTAGTTTCAATAGTAGAATGATGAGTTTAGATAAATTCAGGAAACCCTATCATGTGGGATGATTATTTCTAGTTAGTATATTTCTTTAGAGGGTCTTGTTTATTTTTTGGATTAGTTTTTCATCCCAACATATATATGTAGGATAGTTTTTTAACTTTTATCATTATACATAGTTCTTATATATAGGAATGAGGAAGATGTATTACCATATGTGATGAAAATTCTAGTGACTGGGTATGACACATGACATTATAGATTATGTGTCTCATTGTTACACTCCCAAATAGATAAATAAAAGAATCTAAATAATGATAGATTTCTTCATCATATTTTAGTTCCATTATGGAAATGGGCTGAGGTTTCAATGGATTTTGTTGTAGGATTGCCACAGATTCACTAAGGAATGAAATCACGGTAGATATTCCTTAGTTGTTAAAGTTAAATAAAATCATTTTAATTACAGATGAAACTATAGTTGAAGTTATGACTATGATATTTGTGAATGAGACCATGAGGTTATATGGGGTTCTTCTTCCATTTATTTTAAGAGGTATCATATATTTACTCAAAGGGTTTGGAGGAGTTTCCAAGGGACAATTCTGTCTCAGGTCATGATGCATTTAATTTATCATCCGTAGACAGATGGCTAGAGAGATCATGTTACATTTATAGTTTAATATATTCTCAAAATAAGGGTGTTATGTTTTGGTGGATCATGGAAAATTGATCTTTGAATGGTAGATTCTTCTCATAAAAATAGTTACCAGCCAATGATAAAAATGAATCCCATTAATGGTTTCCCATATAGGTCACCTATATTTTGGGATGTGGTGAGAGATGCCACTTTGGTGGGATGAAGTACCATTACATATATGTAAACAATGATTCTAGATATACTTTTCTTTATAGTTATATCTCAGAGTCATCAAAAATTGAATATGAATCGTGGACAACATCTTTTGTAGTTATCCATTGGTAAAAATGATTTTGAGAATATTTTTCCTTGGATTGGTCACCTTCAGCTATGGAAATAGGTAAATTTAACCTAAAGATATGTTGTAACAATTTAGTTCGTTCAACAACATGGGAAGGATTTTATCAGTAAGAATTTCTAGTATAGTTGATTGACATAGATGATGTTTTCCACATATCAAATCTCCATAAATATCATCATGGCCTCTCTCACAATTGATGTTAGGAAGAGATCGATTTGGAGCCAGAAAATTCTATTGTGTAAAATCTAGTATATATTTTTGACTCTCAATTTAATGTCTTACGTGGGAGGTAAATTTTTTTTCCAGAGTGTTATGGAGACATAGATCAGATTCTCATGAGAATTTTGAGCACGACTCATTGATGGGGGAGTAGTGGTCTAACATCTTTTTTGGATATCATTCTTCTACCTAACTTCCTAGGGATGGAATGTCTTATGGTGGGAGGTTTGTAACATAATCTTTGCCACTTTATGATAGTTCTCTTATATATTTTCATTTCTCTTATTATTTGGTTGTGTTATAGGACTCATGAAGAGAACGATCCATTGCTGGGGAAAATAACCAAAAGAATCGGGATTTATACTTGTTTTAATTAGTAGAGTATGGGTTTAAATGAGTTTGAACGTGGAGTTATGACTGATTTTAGATAATACCGATGTTGATTTTATAGATACATGGGAATCTAGTCTTTTTTATGACTATAGGGGAAATAAGCATTATGAATCATTTTCAGGATGTGTATTTGTCACCTGGAAAATATTATGAGTTTTCTTTATAGGATAATGATCATACACACTATGAAATGGTTACATGTCATGAAAATTATTAATTTCATGAATTGGTTACATGAAGGATGTTGTGAACCGCTATAAGGAGTGATAGTAATTGATGTTGCAAATGTGGTTCAGATCATGTATTGGTTGTCAAAAATATATCTTAAAATAGTACAATGTGGAAAAGGACTACACGCTATGAATATGTTTCATGTAATGATATGGTAAAATATGATTGTTTTGTCATGAAAAATAAATTTTTATGTTTTTTAGATTTCTTCGATTATGTGATGAGAAATGGGTAATCACACCATGTAATTCCAATTTCATGATAAGTTTGGGGCCCTACACATATGTTTTATTTCCATTCAGCCACATGAAATTTCTCTATCATCTTAGGAGATATCCCATGAGATTTTGGAGACCTCTAATCCTTACAGGTTGATTATTTTCATGATTTTTCACCATTTTACCTTCATTTATATAGTTAATTTACAATCATTTTTTTCATCATTTACCATGATCATAGAAGTTATGTTTCACCATGTTTATAGATCCATTTATCTTTGGGTTTTGTTCTATCAAGGTGTTATGTATGACATTCTTATAAGGGCCATTCCATTGTTGGTTTTTTTTATGGTAGGTGTGTGTTATTTAAGTTTTATTATGATCTACCATCTCATATAGCTTCATTGTTTGTGTAATATGATTATTAGACATGAGCTTCAATCTCAGGGCCTCCATTGTTGAAATAATTTTCATTTCCGATTAGTGGAATACATATTATGCATCTCGATTTGTATATGAGGTATGAGGTTTTATTTTTTATAATATGTTAGAATATTAACATTTCTCTATTGTTAATAAATTTTTTTATAAAATAAATAAAATTATTTATTGATTTATTTTTGCGTGTAGAAGGTTTTTTTAAAATTTGGGATTCCACTTGTCTTTTTAAAATAAAATCTATTTTCAATGCATTAATAAATTGATTTATCAAATGGTTTTTAATGAATATTATGTTAAGTATTTTTTTTAAAAACATTTAACATGGTATTAGATGGTTAATTATGTTTAATATGTAGTAATAGGCCTCATTCATTGATATTTATAGTTGGTTCACTCAAGGGGAATTCCTATCCTCTTTAAGACAGTTGTAATAGCTATAAGTCCCGAGCCTTAAACACTACTTATTCTTGAGTTAAGTCAAGAATTCTAATTGAGGATCTTTTTAGGTTTATAGTTTTAGATAATTAGGAAATAAATACTACCTTACATCTCATAAATTAAAAAGTATACACTTATTTTCTATCCATTTTTTTCAAAAATAAGACTTCTTAAAATATAACATGAATTATTTTCTCGATATAAATCTTCTTGAATTATTTCATTCTATTACACTTCCTTATGCCCTTTGAAAAACATTTCAAAATGTAGGATGAGAATAAAAATATCAGTAACGGTTCTAAAATAAGGAAAGAAAACAGTATCCCATCAATACATAAAAATAAATGAAATCATACTTTTCAATCACAAAAACATAATATATTTAACATAACTCATAAAATCATAATATTTACGAATAGCACATAGAATCCATAAATCATAAAGGAAACTTGTGACATCCAAAACATACTTACGTTGTAGATTTCACAACTACATAGGGGGTTACATTTGGAATACCCATCATAGTATATTACCTAAATCACTTAATAGAAACATAAATGTTTACCTCTCTGACATTTTCTAATGCTTTGGAGAGCTATCTTGGGCTCACCACCCTATTTTTATCACAAAACCAACCGTATTTGGTTTATCATGTAACCTCCCATCAAATGTCCAAGTACCATTACATAATAATAACATAGACAAGAATTAAATTATCAACATTTTATTCATCAATAACAATAAATAAATTCAATATATTGAAATATTCAATCCATTTCAAAATCCGTTTAATAAATCTAAAAAAAGAAATTTTTGAACCAAAGTGTCCCATAAAACATTGAATATTTTAAAAGAAATTAACATATAAAACATTAATTTATATATAAAAAATCCTTAAAATAATTTTGAATATGTTTACATTAATTAGAAATATTTAGAATAATAAATTTTAAAAACATTTGAAACGATGTTTTAGATAAAGTGTCCCTCACCACCTTGAAAAAAATTAAATACAAAAAATTAAATAATAACTTTAAAAAACATATAATATCATGATCATAAAGAGATTCCTGATATAATATGTCAAAGGTAAGTATATAAACCATATAAAAGTGAATTTGTTCATAAAAAAATAATTATCATTGGAATGTAAATTGAGATGAAATCCCTTACAAAGAAGATTTAAATGATGTAAGAATTTATCATTGTGGTGATTTTGTATAACAATAGTATATCTGAAAAGGTAAGTGAAAATTATAACGTTAATAAATAAAATGTGATTCCACAAATAATCATTTTATAATATAATCAATTATGCCTGTGTAAAACCCAAGGAGAGGAAATTGATTTTAGAAATGCCCATAAAAAAATTCCGTAGATTAACGACGTCAATTAAAAATTCCAAAATGTGAGTTGATTTGAGAAAACGGGTATCTCACCACATTGAAATATAATTTAGATAAATAAGTATATAAAATAAAATATCCCAACATAATAATATAGAAAATAAAATACATCACATAAAAGGAGTCTTTAAGTAAAAGAAGAGGGTGAAAGGCTCCATTACCTTGAGTTTAACTTGTCTCGTTCGTTCTTTATATTCTAGAATAATAAAATTATTTTAATTTTTTCTCATAAGAACATTTTTCATGGTTATTATTCATTTTATATTACTTATCAACATATTATAAATATTACTTAAATATTTATGTTCATATCTGTCATTTTTTCGATATTGGGTACTTGAGTCAAAAATGATTTAGTTATAATTACTAATTGTACATGTGGACAAAATTAAATTATCTTCTAAATAATATTCAAGATTTAAATACCATATATAAATAGTATATATATTTATTTATAATAATACATATCATTTGGAGGTATTAAATGAAATGCACATTTCATGCGAACGATAATCCATTTGTACGTGTGAACGCTACATTCATATATTTTTCATATTTAAAAAAATGAAAACTAAATTATACCTAAGTATATAATAATTATAGTATAATATAATTTTTTATATACACTACATATGTTCATTAACACCATATTTTATACATTCCATGTATGTAATGAATGAGTCCTATCACTTTGATGGGGCGGTGGTCTCCACTTTTCTCAAAAGAAATTATCATGATTACACCTCAAGAAAAGCATAATGGTATACTATAAATATAAATTAAAAAATCATAGAGACAATATAAATATAATATATTTAATATAAAAATACATTTATATCATAATGGCCTCCCTGAGTGGTGGTAGGGGAAAATCAAACAATCATCTTTTTGTGAGGCAGCAGTTCTCCATACACAGAAACAATATGTTTGTATCTATTAGAGAGAAGTGTGTGTAATTATAGACAGAATAAATGAAATAAAAACATACTAGTATATCTAATATATTTTTTCTACTATAAAATAATTTAATAAATAGAGATTAGGGTGTTGGATAAGTGAAAATAAATTAAAGAAGCTAGAGAGATGACATTACCTCGAATCAGGTAACTTATTTTGATTGAAGCTAAATGGATTATTTGAATTTTTTTATGCCCAAGGTAAGGCTTATACAATGAATATATTGATGCTGGGAGCTTATTTGGGCAGATTTTGGATGATCATAGGGGCTTTAGAGGTGTGAGTAAGGGCTAATGGTTGTGTGCTTTTATAAGAGGGAAGATGGTTACTTTGGGAATGTCTTGAAAGATTATTTTATTAAATTGAATTTAAATTTAAAAATGTTCAAAAATCGTTTAATTATCATAAAATATGAGGATGGTTCGAAATACTTTCAACCAATTTCTTTTTCACAGGTTTTGGATTCAAATATAACCTTATCAATTATCTTTAACCCGTAGTTAACTAATTTGGATATTACCATGTCTTCTTGTATATTCATACTATGTGGTTCATATAGTTACCATAAAATTCCAATAGAACCTAAAGTGGTTCATTAATGTCATTTTAAATATTATCTAAGTAATTTTATAGAATCTTATATTTTTAGGACTATTATATAATTTAATAAAAGATTAGTTGTTTTAAAAACTCATATATGTTATCTTTTATACAATTCATATCATGATTTTAAAAATTACATTAAACATGATTGTTTCTAAAAAATATCGTAATTCAAATATAAAAGGTCATTATAATAACTGAAATTACTGTATCACAGAATAGGTTTCAAAATAAATTTATTTTAATATTTATAATATTATTTATTTAAATCATTCATTAATATGGTAATCACTACATCATTGTGGCATATCTTTTTTTATATGACATCTGAAAAATATAAAACAAATACCATGAAGTAGGAAATAATTTTATATTTATAATGAATATTTATAGTCCAAAATATAACTTATATATCCCCATATAAAAATTGTTTTACTAAATGATACATGTTTATGTTACATTTTTCTTTACTTAAAATTAATTTAAAAAAATGTCATTTTCACTTATATGTGAGTCCATGGGACCCCACAAATCGATCCAATTATTACCATGGTCATAAATATAACATCCAATAGGATTATAACACATGATAGGGTAATTTAATATTATTATAACATTGTTTTTTACCCATATTTACAAGATTTACACTTTAAACATGGTAAATAAAATAATCAATGAAGATTCTATTCATAATGTCTAAAAGTAAAATGTACCAATTTACAAAATATGGACCTCCTGATTCCAAATAAAGAATCCATTTTTTCAAATTAAAAACAATGAATTTGCAGTAATTAATTTTAAATTAATTTCTGTTGACGAAACCAAATGGAGGGGTTTTAAGAAAAATAACTATCTAAAGATTAAAATGTGTTTATGTCCATTTTAAAAGTAAAATTACTTCAAATGACCATAATTTTATAAAATAAAAAATTTAATCCAATAATACTTTAAAACCAATTAAATGGTCAATCAATCTATTTAAATAAATTAGATGAAAATATAGTTTGAAATTATAATAAAGTATTTTTTCATTGTTCATTAAAAAATGATCTTTATAAGAAAGATACCATAATTTAATCCAATGTAAATTTTTATGTCCCAATTCTAATAAAGATGTTTATTTTATCAAATAAAAAATATAAAAGTGAAATGAAACAATATTTAAAAAGGATTCTCCATCAAAAGGTTGTAAAATAACCTTTAAAAAAATATATTATTTCATTCCTAAAATCAGATTAATAATTATAAAATGCCTCTAATATTCCATGGATAAATGTAAAAACATTTAATAAATATGTAAAATAATAATATATTAATTTATATTAATTCCAAGAAATACTAAGGATATGCATTAACTACCATTTAAAATAATATATTTATTATATTTTTTGTTATTATAACTCAATGTTTAGTGCAACGTAAGATTTTAGAGAAAGCTATTGTTGCGTGTCGAGTACACTATTGGGAAAAGAGTCCCCTTTAACATAAATTTAATATCTTATTAATTACTATTACTAGAGATCAAAAATTATTATTCTATAAATACCTGGGTCATTACATACTTTAACCTTTTTGAAATTTTATCCTTGCAATTTTAAAATTTTCTCGAAAACATCATTGAAATTACCACATTAGAAAAAGAGTCAATAAAAATATCTCATTAAATGAAAGAATTGGAAGTATAAAATTAACCTGATATAGAACTTATGAGGATTCAATGTAGGAAAACATGGATGTGGAAGAGAAAGTAATTGTCAAATTCGAATGGATAGTGATAAAAAAACATGATCAGGAGAAAGTTAACTACTAGAAAACCCTAAAATTTTAATGGGTTAAACAGTATTTGATTCCACAATAAGAAAAGAAAACTTATTTTTTTTATGTTCCTTTTCATAATGTTTCATATTTTATTTATGATATCGAATAAGAACATAAGAGAATATAATTATTTTTCAAGTAGAGTTTCAACCTTTAATAAATTTATACAACAATCTCATCGTTTCTCTACAGAATGAGTATTCTATATGACTTTGTATCATATGAAGTTCTTGAATCAAATTCTAGATAATCATATAATCCACTAAAGATGAATTGTATATTTCCCTTATCATTAGACATTAAACAACCCAAAAATGTTTAGTACCAGATTAGATAATACACAAAAAGTATAATCCATTATAAAAAGAAATATTATTCTTAATCTCCAAAATCAGAAAAAAATTACCCAAAGTGCAACGAATACCTTTCAATAAACAACTATCCTTAAAATACATAAAAATAATACAAACTAATATTGAAACCCAAAACATAGATGTACTTGATCACATTGTCTTCCACGATAAATCATAACATTTACCTCGAAATAACATAGTCAACTGTTAAATTATCATACATAAAAGTAATTATCCAAATAATATATTCTTAAATATATGTTACTCATTACCATAAATAACCCAAATCTCTATAATTCCACAATAAAAACATAAATTCTTCTAAAATAAAATTCATCCATTACTCCCCAAATTTAATCCCATAGTATTCTATTTTTCTTAGGCATATAGTTCCCAAAGGATAAAATGTTTTTCAAAATAACCATTATCACATAATCACCAAATGATTTTCATATACTAAGGATATCTATTTGATAAAACATAAGTTATGAAAATAAAATTATTATTGATCCATAAAATAATTTAACAAAAATGAATAAGTCTTACTAACTAGGGACATCATATAGGATAGTGGTAGGCGATTCACCATTTTCTCCCTTCGGTTGTGAGTTAGATTAATGGATCATTTCCATATGAAACGGGTTATCAGCCACCTTACGGGTTGTCCTTTTTATAAAACTCAAAAATAACCTTGATAGGTTTTAACCTCAATGGTTGTCTTATACCTATCATTTTCAAACCAACCCATTAAGACCTAAACATCATAATTCATGATGTCCTGTATATATTATCATTTTTTTCACCTCCATTTGATAAAATAAAACTATTCCCAATAGAAATCACATCATACCTTTATCATGGTGTCTACATGGTTCCATCTCCATCTTATTCACATAGGTTGAAGGTCCATGCAGTGAAACAATGATTTAGATATCCTTAAAAATCATTTTGTTTCTTTCATCGAAATACACTTTGTAAAACATGGGTCATATAGATGTTTGTAGAAAAATAGTTTTGGAAAATAATCATGTATAAAATATAATTTCAAAGAATATGATTAAATTTAATTTTTATAAAATAGTCTGATAGATTTTGAGTTGAAACATTCAATCAATGGTTATTTTAATATACCATAAGTATGTGCTGAGAGTATATGTTTTAAAAGAAAATATAACTAGGTTACTCAAGGGTCTCAATCTTAATCACCGTTTTTAAAATAATTATATGCTTCAAAATCTGGTTATACGGTAAAATATTTGAAAATTTATTGATAATATTTACCTTTCTTGATAATATGAGATTATTGGGAAAATATTATTTGATTCGCTATAACCCATGATCAATGATGGTATCGAGGTACAATGGAGGTGTTTGATATCTAAAAAACTTATTTCATGTGATTTTTAAGCTAGAAAAAGTTTTCCAATCATCCAAACATGAATTTTCAAAAATTATTGCAATCATGTCATCCGGAAGAGATAAAAATGTTGTTTTATATCCTACTCCGTCCATTTATAACTGACTTTCCTTGATCTGAAAAAATTTATAAAACTTGGATTAAGCTGAAATAATAGACATATGGACTAACCATTTGTTTGAAAAAAACTCATAATCCCTAATTTTCTCCAAACCTTTAAGGTGATACCAACTATAGGGCTCCAGCCTTAAACATTACTTAATCTTGAGTTATGTCAAGAATTCACAATGACGATCATTCCAAGTTTAGTGTTTTAAATAACGAATCCATAACTATTATATTACATCTCAAAAATGACAAAGTAAGCAATTCTTCTCTATCCAGTTTTTTTCTTTAAGGAACTACTTAAAATAAAACAAGAATTATTTTCTTGATATTAATCTTATTTAATTATTCCTTTCTCTTTTACTTCTTTATATCATGTGAAAAACATTTCAAAAACACTGAATGAGAAGAAAAATCTTAGTACGACTTATAAAAAAAGGGAAGAAAACATTACTCCATAAATACATAAAAAAACAATGAAATCATACTTTTCAATCATAAAATAAAATCATTATAACCTACCTCTTGAAATTATAATATATCAATAACACATAGAAATCATAAATCATAAAGGTAACTTGTGGAATCCATAACATACATACATTTTAGCATTCATAGCTATATATGGACTTATGATTGGAATACCCATTATAGTATGTTCCCAAAATCTCATAGGAGAAACATTAATGTTTACCTCTATCATGTTACCCAATGCACTGGAGAGCTATCTCCGACTCACTCCCCCTAGGACTAACGTGGAACCAACCACATTTATTTTATCACGTAACCCCACAAAAATTTTCCAAATACAATTACGTAATCATAAATCATAAATATTGAATTTATAAACATGTAAGTCAGCAAAAATAATAAATAAATTCATGATATTGAAAAATTAAATCCATTTTCAAAACTATTAAAAACATTTAATAAATATATTTTTTAATCAAAGTGTCCCATACCACATTAAAAAATTTAAAAAAAATTATCATTTAAAAACATTAATGTATATATAAATATATCCTTAAAACCATTTCTAAAACGTGTACATTAACGAGAAATATTTACAAGAAGAAATCAAGAAAACATTTAAAATGATGTTTTAGATAAAGAGACCCTCACCACTTGAAATAATACGAGAATACAAATAATAAAATATTAAAAATGAAATAACATATAATATCTGGATAATAATGAGATTAATGATATAATATGTCAATGTGAAGTATATACACCATATAAATGATAATTTGGACATAATAAAAAATAAGTATCAACAGATTCCAAATTGAGGAAAAATCCATTACCAAGATCGAATGAATGATACAAGAATTTATAAATGTGGTGATTATGTGAATAAAAATTATATACACAAAAATGAAAGTGGAAATTATAAAATTAATATATAAACAGTGATTCCATACATAATCATGGCATAATATACTCAATGATGGATGCACAAAACCCAATGAGATGCAATTGAGTGTATAATTTCCCTTAAAAAATTTCGGAAGGCTAACTACGCCACATAAAAATTCATAAAAATTAGTTGATGAGAGAAAATAGTGTCTCCAACTACTTTTAGATTAAATGGACATCAATAAGGATATATAAAAACATATCCCAACATAATAAAATGGAAATGAAAATAAATAACATAAATGAAGTCTTTGACTAAAAGAGAAGGGTTAATGGTTCCCTTACCTTATTTCTGACTTGTCTCGTTCGTTATTTGTATTCCTGAATAATAAACTTAGCATAATTTTTAATATCTTCTGAAATTTTTTAATGTTTATTATTATTTTTATATTACTTATCTTCATGTTATAAAAATTACATAAATATTTAATTTAATATCGGTCATTTTGTCAATATTAGGAACATGAATTGAAAATGATCATGTTATAATTAAAAATTGTCCATGTGGTCAAAAGTAATTTATCACCATATTGATACTAATTAATTAAATATCAAATATATCCTATATATATATATGTATTTATAATATTTCATAACATTTAAAGATAAGAAATAAAATGCATCGTTCATGGATACGGTAAGCTGTACGTACGCATGAACACTACTCTCATTTATTTTCCATATTTGATGGAATGGAAAGTAAATTATATATATGTATACTATAAATCATGTATAATATAATATTTTATATATGTTACATTATTTTATTAACACCATTTTTTATATTTTTCATGTATGTCATGAATGAGTCATATCACTTTGAGTGGGGCGATAGTCCGAAATTTGTCAAATGAAATTATCATGTTTACACATCATTACAAAAATAGATGTATATTGTAAAACAAATTACAGAATCATATAGAGAATATACATACAATATATATCATATATTAATACAGTTCCATCATTATGTCCACCATGAGAGGTTGTAAAGGAAAATCGAACAATCATCATTTCGTGAGGTAGGAGTTCATCGTACATAGAAACAATATGTTTATATCCATTATATAGAGATGTGATTAAGTGTAGTTTGAATAAATGTAATAAATAAATCCTATTATATTGAAGATAATTTTTTCTTATAAAATAATTGAATAAATATTGTTTAGGGAGATGGGGAAGGGAAAATATATGAAAAAATATTCAGAGAAGGCATTACCTCAAATGAGGTAACTCCTTTTAATTTAAGCTAAAATGATTTGTTGAATTTCCTTTTTCCCAAGGTAAGGCTTATATGAGGAATATAGGGTTTTTAAAAGATTATTTAGGTAAATTTTAGAAGATCCAAGTGGATTGAGAGGTGTGATTAAGGGTTATTGGTGGTTTCCTTTTATAAGAGTGGGGAAGGGTATTTTAGGAATATCTTGAAATATTAGTTAACTATAAACTGAATTTCGATTTTCAAACATCCAAAACTAATTTATTTCAATGATATGATTATTATTGTTTGAAATACTCTAAAAAAATAGGTTTTAGACTAGTTTTCGTTAGAAATGCAACCTTATCTTTTAGCATTAACCCTTAGTTAACTAATTTGACTCTTAACGTGTCTTCTTCTATATTCATAATATATGGTTAATATATTTACCATAAAATTTCAATAGAACCTCAAGTGGATTATTATTGAAATTTTAAAAATAATCCATTTAATTTGACAAAATCATATAATTTTTCATCTAATATATAATTTAATAAAAGAGTATTTTTTTTAAAAACTCATTTATGTCAATTTTTATACTAATCATATCATGAATTTTTAAAAATCCAAAAAAATATTATTATTTATAAAAAAATTCATTAATTCAAATATAAAAAGTCATAATCACCACTAAAATTAGTATATGTAATGACATTATTCAAAATAAATTTATTTTAATAATTTTTATCGCATTTATTTTAAACATTCATTAATACGCTAATAACTACATCATGATTGTGTCATAAATAAATTTATTTATATAATGTATAAAAATTATAAATAAAATACCTTATTATATGAAATATTTTTATCTTTTTAATTACTAATTAGTCTCTAAATGATCACTTATATATCCCCATATAAAAATTGTTTTACTAAAAGATACATGTTTATATATTCATTACTTAAAATTAATTTTTATAAAATGTCATTTTCACACCCATGTGGCTTGATGGGGACCCAAAATAGATCCAAGGATTCCCATGGTCATAAATATATCATCCAATTAGATTATAACACATGTTATGGTTGTTTAATATTTTTATAATATTATTTTTTTACCCTTATTTACCTGATTTACCCTTCAACCACAATAAATAAAAAATTTACTAAAGTTACTATTCATATTATCTAAAAATAAAATGTACCTATTTACACAATTTGGGACTCCTGATTTAAAATATGGAGTCCATTTTTTTAAATTTCAAACACCTATCTTATAGTAATTAATATAAATTTAATTTCCGTTGTCGAAAACAAAAAGAGGGTTTTTAAAAACTAATAACTATCAAAAGATTATCATGTGTTTATGTCCAATTTTAAAGTGAAATAACCTTCAATGAACATAATTCGATTATATGATAAAAATAAAATCAAATTATACTTTAAAACTAATTAAAAGGAAAATCTATGTATATATATAAATTAGATTAAAATATAGTTTTGAATTAAAATTCATTATTTTTTCAGCATTCATTAAAAAATGATCTTTATCAAAAAAATATCAAAATATGATCCAAAGTAAATTTTGATGTCCCACTTATAAATAATACGTTTTTTTCAAATAGAAAAATTAAAAGTTACATAAACTATATTTAAAAATTTTTGACATCAAAAGGCGGTAAAATTACATTTTCACCGAAAAATTAGAGTATTTCATGATTAAAATCATATTCATTCTTATTTTAATCCTCTAATAATTATTTTATAAATATAAATTAATTTAATTAAAATTTATTATCACAAAATAGTTTGTAATGTTCATTCCAAAAAATACTATTACTATGTGTTAACTACCATTTAAAATATTATTTAAAATATTTTATTTTTCTGGCCTAACTCAAAGTTGTGTGCAACATAAGATTTTCCAAAAACCTGTTGATTCTTCTCAAGTAAGATATAAAAAGAAGTGTCCCCTTTAATGTAAAATTAGTATCTCACTAATAAATATTAGTAGATATCAAAAAAATTTATTCTATAAATATCTAGTCTATTACAATAGAGACTTCATAAAATTAGTGGAAGACTCATATTTTGGGTTGTTCCCCTACTCTCTAGATTTTATGAATTGTCTAGAGGTGTAATGCACACTATTTTTTATGTTTGTGTATGAGTATCCATGCTATACTAATCCATATTGATCCTAGGTGTGATGTTACCTTTGATTTTTTTATTTTACTATTTTAGCATGTATAACCATGTAGTTGAAGTCATATGTTATATAGTCTTTGATTTCATTTCACTTCTTCGTTGAAAGTGAAATTATTTGACATTATTTTTTCTCCTTTATTTTGGACTGTTTCAAAATTGGAAATATTTTAAAATTCTCTTGACATAAAATGTATTAAACAATTTATCATTCATTATTCTCTTAAGGGTTTAATATTTTGGTATTTTTTTACAGACACATGATATTTAATACCAAGTTTATATGTTACTAAAACCATCTATATCACACCTTGAGAATCCCTTTAGTTGTGCATATACAAATATATTTTGTTCAATGTATGGAATTTAATTTTGCCGCATTGAGATAGTTAGGATTCCATCAGTTATCTCTAGAATATGGTGATGGCGTTTCATAGGTTTTTTCAGTTTATCACATGGATTAGATGATTGGGATATTATTTTCCTTAGCTTTTCGACTTGAAAAATATATGTGATTTTTATACCTTTGAGTTTTTTCTTGAACTATTTTTTTCTGTGACATATATTTCATATTTCTTCATAAACTATTTCATACTTTTTTTTATACATATTAGTCATGTTTTCTAATTTTATATTGGAAAAATACTTCTCAATGGTTTGTAGTGACACCCATTTGCTAGTTTCTAGCCCATGGGGAGTGGTAATTCTCATCAGGTATGTTGAAATTTAGGGGTAGGTACCAGTTTGATCGGGTATTTAGGATGGGTTCTCCATTATCGAAAAATTATCATTATTTAATTAAAATGCTCAAATTAAATATTTGAGTTTCTTTTTAGAAATATATTTTGATATAAATGATAAATTTAATTGTTAAATATAAATAATTATTTTTTAATGTGATTCATTTGGCCAAAAATTTAAAAACATTAATTTTTTTGTAATTTATTATTCTAAGACACTTATATGTAAATTATATTTCATTAATTTATTAATAATACATATTTATATTGATTATTCATATGATTTCTATAAAATAATATGTATTTTTTGGATGAATATATAATTCACCCATTACAGTTGGAAAAGACATATTATTATGATACTATAATAACAGTCACCTTACTCCTCTAGAGGTATTACTAACTATTATAAATACACTACAATATCTAATATTTTATATCATTTTCGAAACATTTCATATAGTATTCTTTAGAATAATATTGTTAAATTTAATATATTTATTCTTCACTAATTAATATCCCTCAAATATTAAGATTAGAGTTCTCTTATATATTTATATCAATTCATTATTTATAGATTTGTTATTGAGTTGAATATTAATCACTAGTTTTTTTCTAATACTATGTTGAAATAAAAAACATGTATTTTGTGATGGTTATTATGATGAAAGTATTTTTTTTTTAAAAACAAGGTCTCACATTTTCTAATTTTAATAATATTTTCTTCAAATTTTGAGTATGAATCAATCTAAAAAAATGTGTTAAATTAGTCATCATTATTTACATAGGATTCCATGATGTTTTATCAATATTTATATTCTTCCAACGTACATTCACCAAATAAGTTATCCAATCCACATATAATTTTACTATTGTGTCAATAATCTACACCGGATCTTCATTATTGGACATGTAAATATCTTGCTACATTTCATAAATGGTAAGAACATTCCTTAGGTCTGGTACATACATCCTTAATAATGTTATATATATGATGTCATGCACTTTAGTGAGATTTGGTGAAATTTCCTAATACTAAGTAATAATTATCATTATTTGAAAAAATATCGGAATGCTTAATGTAATATAGACTTCAATTTTCCATATTATCAAATCATATAACATTCTTCTATGCTGTTACAATGAAGAAATTTTTTTTCCTATATGAATCTATGAGCAGTATTTGATTATAAAAATAATGTTTCTTGTCTCTCACCTATCCTAATATGTTTCTAGATATATTTCTCTTTTTCTATTGTCTCCATCATTGTCTAGGGGTAACTAGCCTATGTTCCCCAAAATTATACCTATAAGATGACATATATAATATATTCTGAAGGTGTGATTTGTGAAAATCTAGCTGAATACTTTCCTTAATATTAGTATTCATTGTGAAATCGAGTCTAGATAATATTAATATCATGATCTTAGGATTCTATGGGACCAATATCTATGCTTAGAAACTAATTTTTATATTGTTTTTTTTTGACATCCCATATGTTCGAGGATGACAGGTGATTCCCAAATGTATATTATTGGTAAAATCCATCTAAAGGCTCCAATAAATCATTTTTGTGCTACAAGGGCCATGATCCAATATAATTTAGTTAGGTACAACATAAATCTTCACAAATTCATTGACATAATATCATTCATGACATTTGGGGTTTAAATACGCAATTATAGCTAGAAATTATATAGGCATTTTGAAGATAACTATAGTAATCTATATGGAATCATTCCTATTTTATAGAAGGGGATATTTAGTAATAATTTAATATATGATACTGTAAAACATCCACATTTTTATTTGTATAAGATTAATTAAATCTTTTAAATGTTATCTATTAGACTTTAGTTTTTTAATAAAATTAATCGTAGAAGATAGCAAACGATTTTCCACCTCTTTTCCCCTCCCTTGGTGTGTTATAATAAATCTATATGCATAATATTACTACAGGGCTGTATAGATATATTTCATCAGTAATATATATTTAATATTTCCTTTTTTTCTTATGTATTTTTGACACACGTATTATCATTCAAAAATATACAACTACATATTTGTAGTTGATGTTTATCAATATCGCATATTTAGAGGTTTTAAGAATTATTTAGAGAAAAAAACATATATTGATACATCATTAACTTATCCATAACTATTTTTTGGTCAACTACATGGAAACCTAAATATGATTCTCTGTTCTATAAAATTTCCATTTCTTTATCAACTTATTCTATACATGTTTGATACTTTCCCACAAAAAATATGGATAAAATTTTATGATATATTCAACAAAAATATTCAATAATATTTTTTTCTTTACTAATATTTTAATTTATCATACAATCATAGAATTTGAGTTATTTTATCCAACTACCATGTCTCATATAGAGGACGTTCTATGTTAAAATTTAGTTCAACATATTTTGGTTATTTTTATATTATATAATTCACCATATAGACAGTACAAAAATATCTATATGGAAAATATTACCACACCCAATTCAGGATCATGTTTAAAAAACATACACTGGGTTTAAATTTCTATAATACATAAAAAAATATTTATTATTTATAGGGATTCAACCCAATGCTTTATTTAAAAAATCTATATAATTAGAAAGTACTTCAATTAAATTTGATGAGATTAATGGGGAATCATTGATTAATATATTCTAAATCACATAAAAATTCATTACATTCTTTTGAGCTTGTTCATTTGACAAATTTAAATGACAAATTTAACAAGGGGTTACTTAATTGGGAATTTTCTGAAACATTGATAGTTTATAACTAGGAAATTAATACTACTTACAATAGTTATATTTGTTGGTGTTGTACAATAATTGACCACATTGGGATTATAATATTTACCAACTATCCAATCCTTTGAGACAATACAACAACTTAAAGAAAATCATGGACTCCACAATTCACTATCATCAATTTTTTTATGTAAATCATTTTCTCTTAAGGTTTTAAAAGAAATCACTGAATATCTATAATTCTTCCTAAAAATGAAGGAGTATATGAAGATATCATCTATAATAACCACAATTATTATGAATATAAATAAATAAATTCTAATTCATTGTGTCTATAACAATTAATAATTCATTTTTTCTCTAAAATAAATTACTAAAACCCAATGATTCCCATAACTTTTGTTGAGTATAAACTTTTTTAAATCATCATTATAAACGTTTTTTTTATAATAACCATATGGATGTTCAAAATAAAAAAATTATTAAAACACATGATGTTGGATGAACAATAAATGAATTCATGTTAAATGATTCTTGTTATTAATATTAATGGAATTTATTCACTAATAATCAATGAAATTTTAAATGACCATCACTCTTATTCATAAATATGATGGGAATATCCTGGTTAGGAACCATGGAATATGAAAATAATATGATACAAATCATGTGGATGGTTATTCAATTACAAAAATTACATAAGAGTAACTATTTTGGGTTTTTGGATAAGGGCTCACCTTACGGATGGGTATAATAGATTATTATGTAGTTTCATTAGGTTGATATATTTTAAATTACTTATGTAAATATAATCTTGTATAATATTTACGTGTTTATTTCATAGAATATCCATCTAATTATAAAATTTATTATATATTATTTTTATACTAAAATTTCATTATGATATTATACTTCATGTGGTTTCCAAAAGGATTCATCTAATAATGTCCCAAATCTAAAAACAAGTTATTTTTTTCCTAAATTATAGAGTGTAATATATTTTTATTGATAATAAATTATTGAATTTTTACAATGACTGAAAATATATCCCAATAATTTTATCAATTTGAACCATTTATGTAAGAATAATGTTTGAATGTTGGTAAACATTATATATTTTTCAAAAATTCTCTTATATATTTTTATTGCAATAATATTTCCAATATAAATTTTTACTAACAATTACATAGATAATACATTAGGAGATTATTCAATTTTATTTGTAATATTATATGATATAAAATATTTTATATACTAGCAATCAAATAAATTATTATTTATTATTATGTCTATAACAATCATATAAAATAAAAAAATTGGGACTTCAAATTCATATATACTAGTTTCATAAGGAAAACATTTATCTATTGGACATGTTTAAGTTATATCCCCATGAAATTTTTGGAGCTTACTAATAATATTTCCATATATTAATAAATAAATATTTGGGTATTAATTACATCCATCATGTATTTTATCTTCTGTGTGCTTGATGTTTTTTTATCACTACACCTTAAATAATCACATAATCCCTTCATGAAATCCGCAAGGTGTTTCTTCCCAAATATTTTACATTACTTGAAATTTAACCATTCCTGTTATCTTATTTATTAAATTTTAATATATATGTTACCCAAGCATTATCTTCTATTATATTTTGTACTTTAAATATTAAATACATTGTTAACTCATTCTTAGTATTGATGATAATTTTTATTGTCTTATAATAAATTTAAAAGATCTTGTAGACTCATTCCTTTTTAAGGCTTGGAATTAAGCCATCAATGAATTGGGAAATCCAAATTTCTTGTTTTTCATAACTAATCTGCAACATGTCTCAATAACAATGTATTTTCATCCCCATGTCTAGTTGGTTTATCCTCTTCAATATTTCAGGAATAGAGGGATTTCAATTATATATATTCTGATTGGTATTGAGGAAAATATTTCTAATGGAAGTTTATCTTAAAAGATTTAAATTTCATTCTTTATATCTCGTTATCATTTTTTTGAATCAATGACTCCCATTAATTATCATATCTTATTAAATTATTTTAAACTGTGATAATATTATCTTTTTTTATATCCTAATGTTGGGAATATCTTCCC
Organism: Viscum album; assembly: GCA_963277665.1. Taxonomy (NCBI): domain Eukaryota; kingdom Viridiplantae; phylum Streptophyta; class Magnoliopsida; order Santalales; family Viscaceae; genus Viscum; species Viscum album. The sequence goes on along the minus strand of OY728156.1, from coordinate 113,797,946 downwards.
TAGATACTTGACCTTTTTTATCAATAACAGATCAATGGTTCCATAGAAAGATATAGGTTGATACCGCATGAAAATGTCCAACATTTATAAACCTCATTGGGGAGACACATTTTAATCAATATGGTTATGGTTGTATTTCATATATTGAGTAAAATAGTCTCATATAGTGATAATATACGTATCTCTAAAACTAACCACACTATTTTTCAATGTATGATAATCCCAACATAGATTATGTGTATTGACATAGTTTTTATTTCATTTATTAAACTCTATTTATAAAAAATGGTATATTCTAATTAGTTCATGAATAATAATATGAATTAAATTTAATATTAGAAAGTCATTTTGAATTTATAAATAATTAATGTCATTGATTCTCTCAATTATATAAATTTTTTTATAATATCCAAATGGTTTATCATAAAGTTATATTCTCAAACTATGTTATTATAATTATTGTTCTTTATGTCAGCAGGGATCATTACCTAATACCACCTATAATAACCATGATTTTAGTAACCTAGAGCCAATAGTAATTTATTAAAATAATATTAATATAATATATAATAATATAATATTCATGACCCAAAAGTAAGGTGTTTTAGGAGACTAGATAAATATATAAATATTACATTACATTATAATCGTAATGTGTATCATAACAACACATGAAACAATAATATTTTTTAATACATATCCAAAGGTACCATGTACTATTCTATATGACTTATTATAGAAATGAGGACACTGTATAAATGGTAACCTAAGATTCTAACATTTGGATAATTTATAATGAAAAAAAACATTGAATAAAAATGATATACATAGTATAATGAGAATAAATAGTCTAAATATCTCATTAAATGATAAAATGAGTGTGAAATATCCATAAAGGAATAAAATGAAATAAATAATCACATGGATAATAATAAAAAATCTCATAATAATGTAATACATGATATTGAACATCATAACCATACTATTTAGACATAATTCTTAGAAATAATAACTAATGGTTGAGGAATATCCAAATACCATATAGTAATTTCCATTATTAGTCATATTTATGCATCAAGAGGAAATGTAATTTCATTCCCCACATATAATATGTACAATTCATCCATCATATGAGAAAATATACAAATAATATAATACATATTATTTTTTAGTGATTAATTTACATAAATATGGCTATGTAATCAATAATTACCAGTATTTAAATAAATGAATCACATGTTTTCTTGGTTTCCCTAATAAATGGGATAATATGTATATCTAGATGAATATCCATCAATAAAATTTTAAAATGATTTTATTTTCATTACAAAATGGAATGTATCCTTATTTATGGAATCATAAAGGTGTAATAGGATATGCTTCAATCATTTTATAAAGCTACGAATATAAATTAATTAGTGAACAAAATAGTTTTCAATGGGAGGAGAAAAAACAAATAATATTAAAATAGACTCTAAAAATTAAATTATGTGATTTAAATATTTGATAGGAATTAGGGATATAGAATTTTATTGAGTGGAAATGTCCATGATACTATGCTTTGATACTAATGGTTCACTTATTCCCAAGAAGGTATTTTCACATTAGGGACATGGTAGAGGCTAAATCAAATATATCATCATCATATTTTCTTTAGAAATTCCTCCACATAGAAATAATACATACATTACATTACAATTATATAGAATGCATATATATTTTAAAAATGGAGTTTATGACTTCAGAAATATTTTTGAGATATAATGTCTTTTGAGAATGTTATAGTGATTTGGAATGGTAATATTCTCATTCATATTAAATTAATGGATTAATAATGATTAAACAAAAAAAATTTATAGAAAATTAATCAAATGAAAAGGATTACTTGTGATAAATGTTGAGAAGACATTACTAAAAATCACCCTGAAAAATAAATTCCAAATACTTTAGGAAGAACTCCATAAAAAATTTTGTTTTAATTACATGACCTATTAAGATAAAAAATGAGAGGATAAGTACATTCAATGGTTTGTAATTAAGAGGGATGAGGGTATGGGTTGATATTTAAAGATACTGTGGGAGTATTTTTTTTTCTTTTTTTTTCAACTTACCTATCATTAATCTAGGTTATAGAAAAATCAATGAAATTGAATTTATCAAGATATTATAGAAAATTACTTTAAATTTAAAACATTATCATTTAAATTTGTTAGTTAAATGATGAAAATTCATTTATTATTTTTTCATAATGAATTGTTTCTTAAAGCATAAAATACATATCAGACATTGACCATTTTTTAGGTTCTAAAAATGGTTTCTAATATTGAAAAATTCATTATTTTAATATATGAATATTATTTTGGTCATGAACATATTTATATATTATTTTATATCATTTTTATATTAAAATATAGTAATATAATGTTCTGTATAAGGATACTGTATTTCATAATTCACTTGAAAATTCAACGGTGTAAGTTATTTTTTTTAAAAAATTCCCACTGAGTTATTTAAACACGATGATTCTAAATTTGAAATATTATAAATAAAAACTAATTTATATAAATATATGAAAATATGAATTATTATGTAAATAATATAAGGTTGTCAAAAACCATATTTTTAGAACACGAAATCTAGAAACACTATTTTAATGTATTTATTAATTCTAAGGCCTTAAATGTTATTAAAATCTCAGTCATTAATTATTATTCATATATTATATTTATTGATAATAATATTACTATATTATATCATGTATTTTTTGGACGCATTTATATGTAAAAATGATAATATTATTGATACAATTATAATACTATGATAGTATTCTAAAAGTCATCATACCAAAATAATGTTGATGTATTCCACTATAAATAAACTTCACGTTATCTTCTAAAATCATTCATATAATGATATTAGTTTCTATAAAATTCCCATTCCATTTTATACAGTCTTATTTATGAAATAATTCATTTTTAATTATTCTTATTGTTTATATAATTTGATTAGTAAACGTTCAAGACTATTGTGTGGATATATATTGAAATATATGCTATAGTTTTATTTATATACATTTTAGTTAATTTAGCACTCTAGTTTCGATTTCACAACTATAGTGATATAAAATATTATTTTTTTATGTGATGGTTGTTGTAATGATTTTTTATATTTTTTTTAAAGAATTCAGACATAAATAGAGGTTACACCACTGTATACTAGACCCATGAGTGTGTGCTCCCCATTCCTAATATTGATCGATTGTATTTTTTGATAAAATTAATTATATTACAGATATATCATGAGGCTATATACTTTTTAGGGGTTTTATATTGATTATTATACTTATATTTTAGCGAATGATGTGGAATTCTAATAATTGTTTTGATTCTGTAGATTTCCCCCTCATTTATATAACGATGTGTTCTTGAGTGTTTTTATTGATTTATCATTGAATTTTTCATTTATATTTATATATACATTGATTTTATTTTTCAATAATATTTATTCTCTAAAAATTATCCAATATTATATAAATGTGTAAGTAAATATAATTTTTTTGGGTTATTAAAATTTAAGATGTGTTTAAAAATGTCAATTGGATTTTATTATTCCACTTATAATTTCACTAGATGATTATATGATTTAGTATTAGTTTTAAATTAATTTATAAACATTATAAATTTTAATTTGATGGTTTATGCCTTTGGTTGTAAAATAATGAAGAATTTGATTTTATCATACTATATTGGGATGACCTAAATGTTTAGATACTTTAATTATTGTTCACAATAGATGAAATGTTTATATATGGTTGTAAAAATAGAAATTTCTATTTGATAATTTTTGGTATTTCAAAAGATATTTTTTATAAAAATGTTTTATGTTTTTACCATGATAATAGTTTTAAACATCTTGGGATTTCCCAAGGTATCTAAAGTGGTGTTTTATTGATTTTATATTTTCATGTTAAGATGTTTTCCTGAGTAATACCTCAAATTATGATCATGATCAAGAAACTAGAAGGGTCCCAATAAGGATTATCATATGAATTCCAGGTGTTTTATAGGATCATATCAAACCTTAATGTTATGATCCTTTGGATTAAATTCATAGATCATATACATTATAACATGTATTTTAATTTAATGACTGTTTGGTACTCTATTTAATGCATGTAAGTATGAATTGTGATAATGGAATATTTTATTTGAATAATTAATAGTTTTTATAACCCTCATTATATTTATGATAGGAAAAAATATATAATTTTAGTTCATCATTCTATTTTTTTAAAATAGGGTTTTATTTTATTTTATATAAAACAATATATTAGAAATGTGTTTTGGAGTTGAAATTTAAATAATAGTTGAATGTATACAACAATGATTTATACTCTCTCTCTCTATATATTGTCATGGTACCATATATATGTTTTTTATTTTATGTTATAAGGAGGGTAATATTCTTTCTTAATAATTGAATTTCCATCAGAACATCCCTGAAACAACTAGGGATACATAATTCCCCTAAAAACTATGTTCCGCAAAGAAGATTGTTTCATATTATGTTTCATATTTCTATTTGTATATACATATTGGGTGTACATGAACTTTTTGTTTATATGTGTATATTTACCCCCTTTTGGGAGGATTAGTAAATGTTCATGGAATTATATATTTTTCATTTTATTATTTAATAATATGGTTCATTTTGATATGTTTTAATTTTTTTATATTATATGATAATTCCAATATGTGTTTACAAGATTAAATTTATTTTAAAAAAGTTATTCAATTTTTTTGGTTTTTTTAAAGGTGATGAAATATGGTACACATTTATCATTAATACCCTCATCATTTATATTTACCTGTGGTGACTACGATTTCACATTAAGCCTTTTGGAATTATTATTTGTGTGTTTAGTTAGGATATATTTGATGTTGAATTACATGAGATGTAGATATAGATAAATTAATAAGTGTTATAATATGATTAAGTACTAAAATATAGGGATCAAGTGAGTTGTATTTATTGATAAGATATTTAGTTAAAGAAGATAATATTATTATTTTTAAAAAAATATAAAAATAGAAAATAATATTAACTTATTTTGTGGATGACAATATAATGACTAAAATATTACCTTTTCATATAGAATTCTAATTTTAAACATGAATAATCCTATGAATATTATTGGATAAAAATTATTATGGGTTAATGATACTATGATATCGTATATCATTATCACAATATCATGATTACAAATATTGCAATATAATTTTTATTTGTATAGTTATCTATATTCAATAATCCATGTCTAACCATACATTAAGAAGAAATATCTGATTTCAGAATCAGTGATATCTTGATCCACTGATATAGAATTTATCATGTCATAATTTATACAATGATATTCCCACATCTCAAATTGTGATATAATTTTATTCATAAAAATTAAAAATTTACTAAAACTATATTTATTTATATTAACATGAATAGATATATCTTTAACACCCATAATGGTCATTTTCAATTCTATGAATGTCTAGAATAAATGGAAAAAGAAAATTACAAACACCAAGATCATTTATGACATGTTTTCAACAAGATCCACAAAAAATTAAATATAGAAAACATTTACCAATATGGTACACAAATCTATCAAAAATAATTCATTATAAGGATAACTCATTATAAATTCCTAGAATTTAACCCTAGATGTTTATATTATGTTTTATAGTATTTCAAGGATGGTTTTAATTACAAATAATTACAGAACTCCTCTGAAAGTATCACAGAATCATTATAGAGTCATTTAATGATGTTTAGAAGAACCATAGAGATGTTCATTCATAGAGGAAATATTTTTAACAATATATTTTTTTTTATTATTATTTGAATTAGAATGTCAAAACAAAAAGAAGACCCCATAATGAAATTTAGAATCTATCATTGAGGTCATTTTTTACATAAAAATTAATAAAATATTTATATGTACAAATAGGTCAATGTATAATTGAAACTCTTAAGGAGTATAAACTACAGGTAGAATCACATTCTATAATACTAAATATCACTTCATAGAAGATTCTTCCAAAATGTGATATAGAGGATATGAAAATAGGTATTCCACTATATAGAGGAGGTTGTACTATGAAGATAATAATTCATAATGAAAACTGATGTGAAAGTATTTCTATTTGTTTGATCACACCATAAATTTGAGATTTTGAATTGATTAGAACGATTATTTTCCTTAGATAAAGAAATTTTACTATATTGGTGGTCATCAATATATGATAAAATCTTGTCAAAAAATTAACTTGTTTTCAATGTTTTTTCATTAAATAGTTTTTATGTGGACTAAATTAAAACTAGTCATTCAATTTTGGAATAAATTTATGAAAAATTTAAATTTTAATATAAATATTAATTAACTGATTTATTTAAGAGATATATGGAGGATATTCTAATGATTAGTGAAGATATTTACCTACCCAAAAAGGAACAAGTAAATGAAATATTAGATTGTATAATTCAAAACATTGGTATGATAGAAATAAAGAGAGAAGGGAAGGCATTACATTATTTCCTTCATGGAAATTCACAAGAAATTATCATGTTGACGAAGGATGAGTAAATGGATAAAATAATCATGTTGTAATTATCCATATTGGTTTATGGATAATCAAGGTTTCAATTATTATAGTGGTGAATTTTACTAATGTGAGGAGATTAGTGATTTCTCGATGTTTTTAATGGTAATATACTTATAGGTTCAGTGAGAATGATCTTAATTTTTATTACACATACAATATTCTTCATTGATTTTAGTACACTCTCACATCATTGATTTTATACTCCTAGTTTTTAAAACAATTTGGGTGAACCATGTAAAATATCATGGGCATCTATGTTATGATTTATTTATTCTATACATTATTTTATGAGAGAGAGTTTATTTTTCATAATCACAAAAAAATATTAATGGGCTGGGTATTTTGATTTAGATATAGCCAAATTCACCCCCTTTTGGGTAGCATAACTGTATAATACCAACATGTGTTATAATATTGTAATGTTGAATCATGAATAATTTTTTATCTTTGAATGCCATAATAGTGGTTTTCATTCATAATGAGATTCCAATAATTGTTGGTAAAATTTATAAATATGAAGTAATCAGACATAAGACAACTTTTTATCATTATTTGTGGATATATATATGCCTACCATACATGGAAAAAACATTAACATGGAAAGAATGTCTTTAATAGAAAGAGAATACTTAGAGAATCATACCAACCTGAGGAGAATCAACATAATTGTTAGATATTTTTCTTACTAAATATAAATTATGTTTATTCAATTTAAATCTTCACACTATTTATAGGAAATATTTTTAATTATATATGAGTAAACATGAAAGTGAATGAATCCAAAGTTTTGGTCTTATGGAACAATTTATAGGTGTAAAGAATGAAACTGTACTAACAGGTATGTGTGTTCTTGGATCAGGTCAATGTAATTAGGGTAGTAAATTCCTGGACTTAGAGAAACCCTAAATGAGTCTAAGTTAATCAATTGTATTATGAAAATTTATCCATATTGATTAAAACTTACGGGTATATAATATGGGGATATGAACCCAAAAGATAACATTGGAAGTTCATTATTGAAATATTATTGCATATATGAATAGGAATAATTAGTTTTATATAGTGTAAATGGATATTTCTCAAGAATTCTAGCTAAAGGAAATTAAGAGTATTCAAGGTGGAGGATGAGATTAAGAAAAAAGATTTTTATGAAGTCGTTTCTTTGTTTTCATGTAATAGTAATAGTGGAATGGAAAATTCAATGGGATAATTTCATTCACCTCTTTTCAAATTCAAAGAATCGGGAACCTTTCTAGAACGTTTCCAATGAAATTTAAAGTTGAAGAATAATATGGAATTATAGTGAAAAAAATATTCATTATGTATTAATGGAAAGAAGTTTTTGTTCTAGAAACTCTTAATGGAGTTTAAATTTCATCCTATAAAGATTTTATCTCATAAAACTCTGATGAAGATACTTGTCTTCTTCTAGAAATCTTAATTTATGAAGGTCCTAGATGATTAAATTAACAGAAACAATACACACACCCTTGAGGAGAAACAAGAAGTTAAGGTCCAAGTGATATCGAAGATACTAAAATTTAGGGAAAATAATACCTCAATGTTGAGTCCGATTATTTTCATGATGATGCTTATGTTTTTAGAAACAAAAAAATATACAATATAAAAAATCATGATCTGAAACTCTATATTTATTGGAAAGAATAGGATGATGTTGAGTTAATGACTATGATTTAATGTCTATAATATAAAATTCCTTATAATTAAAATAATGTGTTTGGGTTTAAGATTAAATAGGATGGGTATGCCTATATCAATGATTTATTTAATTTTTTTCAAATATCATGTCAAATGGATAAAATTAAATAAATATGGGGTTATAGAGATGAAAAGAATTCACTATGATCCGGAGAGACATATAAATCCAAGAATAGATGTCAAATTTTATTGGGATAGGGTAGTGGTTAATGATAAATATATATATTAAATAAAAAATTAAAGGATTATATATAGCCAAATAATACACATTAAAATGTAATATCTGAAGTGGGGCTTGATTGCAAGAAAATGGAATTTATGGGTAATTCAAATCCATCAGAACCCACTCCTATAAGGAATATTTAATTTCAAGAATCTAAAAAACATACAATATATGTAATGAATACACAAAATAATCCACCAAAAATATGGTTTTTTTGTTATATAAATAAGATAAAATATAAAATGTGTGTTCTACAGTGAAGGTGTACCTCATGGAATTGTATAGTTGAAGATAGAATTGAAATATTCAATATAAACCATATATTATTTTTGTGGATATAATTTTTATTTCCATATATATACACATTTATAATTTAATTTATTATTATTAATGGGAATTATTATTGAAATGTATTATAAAAGGTGAACAATACAAAAATGAAAGGAGTCATTAAAAATATGAAAATTGAAAATAAATTTTCTTCTTTGAATAATAAATGGGGGTAATCACATATGAAATAATAACATGGATATCAATTAGAATTGAATGTTTAGAACCAAAATTAGCTAAAAAAATGTTTTTATAAGATTAATGTATTAGAGATTTCATTAAATGTAAAAGATCTAGTTGAAGTATAGTTCCTCCAAAACAGACCCACATCCCATATGATGTTGAATAAGAACCCTATCTTGTAGTTCATATAAAATAAAGAAGGTATCTTAATTTTTAATAACTGGATATATAAAAATTATTTTCATTGAAGATTTATAATTATACGAAAATACATGTTGTGCATAGATTTTTTTGTTGATGAAAGCCTGAATAAAAATATAAAATTATTATCTAATATTATGGTTCAATCCTAGAAATAAAATTTAGTATGGTAACTCCTATTCTACAATTATGGGAAAATATAAATATGATGTAGGTAATGTGAAAATAGGGGATTGTAATATTAATTTGTGGAGAATTCAAAATTTTATTCTTATCCATGTATGATGAAAATTAGTTAAGAAACAAGAATTTTTTATCTTAGGAAAAAAATCTTCAAAACAGTTCATGAAACATTACGGGTCAAAGGTTAACCAGAAGCTTAAATGTGATTGTACTCATACATGATACATCCTTAAAAATGGATGATCATTATGATTATATATATTCTAAAAGATAACAAGTCAATGAATTTTCATGAATAATAGAACATTAATGTTTGTGAGAATATATCATCGTGATACTTTAATATTATGAGATAATATGTTATATTTAATGATGATTACAATATAATGTCATAGATGATAGTGATTACATGAAATTATTAATTGATTAATAATATATATTGAAATAAGATAATATTGAATAATATGGTTGAACTAAAAAATTTAATATTTATAACCTATAATGGAATAAATATTTATAATATTGAAATGTAGGATTATATCAAGAAACGTGATATAAGAAACTATGTATTGGGGTTAATGGCTCTTTAAAAAAACATTTGTTAAGAAGAGGAGACAAATCAACAACAACATGGACTAGGCAAGTCAACATTGAGAAATACCTTCTAGACATGTTTTTAAATGAAGAATAATTAACATTTTTATATAAAAAATAGATCCTTCTTTTGATAAAGACTTGAAAAGAGTCCATATGTGATATTGTATATAAAGAATACAAAATGAATTACATTTTCATCATTAGAATTAAGTGACTTATTCTCATCAAATATAATTAAAACTTGATTTTTTAATCTTGTGGACAGAGTAGAGTATATCATAACAACACATAAAATCAATAGTCTTACAAAATTTTCAATAAAATTATTGTAAAAATTATTTAAATAATATATATCAAAAAGTTAGGAAATGAGAATATTTTTCAACAAATAATAATGTGTTATTAATTTGAATGTATCAGTGGAATCATAAATACATTGAATTAATTTTAAAAACCATATAAATGATTTTATTGATGAAATAAGATCAATAGATGCATGGATGAAAATAAATATGAAAAAATAAATGATATTTATTTATACTGATTAAAAATAAACAATATAAAATAATCAAGAACATATAAAAAATAAATTTTATATCATTTATAAACTCTTAGTTTTAATGGGACAACTAATAAAGATAACTATATCAAAGAAATTAATGAATAAAATAACTAAATTGAGAAGAATTGAATATAATTATTTTTAGGTTAAATGACTACAATGATATTGAAACCATATTAGAAGATCATAACAAAAATTATTTTTGTATTGGATGATGACCATTAAGTAAGTTACTTTTTTAAATATATTATTATTAATTCAATTAGTTAAGTGAAATAAATATATGTTACTCGGATTTATAGGTCTAATGTTTAGAATGATTTTGATGTTTCTTTGATGATCCTCAATGATTCTAACATCATGTTTAATAAAAATATTTATAATTCCTAATGAATTAAATAATTATAGTTTATATATGTTTTATTTTAAATTTAAATATTTATAATGTATATTTTAATAGACAAAAATATGAGAGTTTAGTGGGCAAAAGAAAAATATATTTTGGGTTAATTTTAAATATAGCAAAAATATATTTGTGAATCCATTGGATAAAGAACTTTAAAAGGATAAATCTTTGAATAATTACCTGAAATATACTAAGTATGATTATTGGATGATGAAATTATGAATCAAACTTATGAAGTACTTTTTTAGTTTCCCTAATAGGGAATGATGGATAAAAAATCATTAATCCATAAATTAGAAAAAAATTGGTAGTCTATCTGATAGAGATGATAGAATGGAGGAAACCTATTTAGTGAATCAGATGGAGGAAAAAACACCAATATATAATGAAATGAATCTTTATTGGATTGAGATGTTTTTATGGAATATTATGGAATCCAAAGAATAATATTAGAGGGAAATATGTGAATATTACTGATGAAAAAAATATCAAGATTGTCAAAAAGCGTAATTTAAAAATTACTATATGGAGGGATGTGAATACCACTATACAGTGAAATTTGATTCAATAAAATGAAAATATTAAATTCAATAGAAGAAAACTATATAATTAAAATGAAATTATAATTTGTTATCTCAATTTATTGGAAGTTTTTTTGTTATTTCACAACATAAGGATTTGTGAAAAAACTTTTAAATCACTGTGTATGACTATAAAAGTCGTAATAATATATGATGCAAAATATTTACATGATAAATGAACATTCTATTAAAATATAATTGTTTTGAGAAAGGAAATGTTGATAGGATAGAATGATTAACACATTTAAGTCATACACACATTTTTTGTTTAACTAATGAATGTGAAGGATGTTGTATGATTGATCACGACATAACAGCCCTGAATTTAGAAATATAAAAATATATAGAAGAAGAAATAGAAAAAAATTATACATTTTAATATGTATTACAATAGGTCACATTCATTGGTGTATTGGGAGATCCTTCATATTAAATAAAAACCATACTAAGAAATAAATTATTTTTTCATTTATATTGATATATTTCTACTGAAATTAGATAATTCATATTATCAAAAATAAACTTTGAGACTGAATATTCATCAATCAGAGTAAGATTTTAAATATTGATTTATATGGATCCTCATGAGACCATTCAATCAATATTATTATTATTACAAACAAATATATATAAATAATATGGAATGATTTTATCAGATATAAATAAATGTATTGAGTTATTTAGACATATATCAATTGATTGAAATGTTATTACAAACCAATACCAAGATTCTCAAATATAGATGATAGGGTGATTCTATAATATGTGATAATAAACAGAAGGATAATATTTAGAAACATAATATTGTAGTTTCCACAACATTATATGATATTCATTGAATACATTGAGAAACAATGATACAATAGATTACTAGAAGAAAACATCTAAGATTTTTGTTTTCACATATTGATAAAAATTAGATGTTACATGAAAATCACCTGAAACATTTATAAACTGTCATGTCAATTTGAATAAAAAATAATAAGATGATTCATGATTATACTGAGAAGTTTAAATAATGTATTGTAAAATTTAATTCATTAAAATATATCAAAATAAACAATTATCAATTATATATAAAAAGAATTTAATCACTGCATAATATATACCAGACAATGAAAAAGAATAACAATGCAAGTTAGACATTTTTTTATTGTATTGAAAAAATTTATAAGTGCATGAATGAATATTTTTTAGCACTAATTTTATATTATTTTGAGTAATTTTGAGGTGGAATAAAAATTTGAAGTATTTATAAGGTAGGATAATAGATTTTGATAATTTGTTTTGATGATTTAATATGAAAATAAACTATATAATAGAAATATATTTTATATTTATGTAATGTCAAATTTCAGATGATTCTATGTCATATATTCTATGTTAAAATAATTAAGGAAGTATTTTTGTGATTGTAGATCATTTTTGAGGAAGTAGTTGATCCCCATATTTTTTGTGATATGATAATGATTGTTGAATCCTAAATTTTTGGAGATTCATGGAGGCACTAAATGAGTTACTTTAGTATGTAATAATATTGGAGTAATATTATATTGAGTCATCGAACATATCAAGGATATTTGAGTCAAAAAATGGATCCCAGATAATTCAGAGGAAACCAATAATTATGTAAAATTATTCATGAGGGGATATTTCGGACCAAGTTAAATCAAGAAATATTCTTTTGGTTTGAAGTATATTATGGTGATAAAATCCTCATATACTAAGGAAATGTTAGAGTAAAAGAACCTTATCTTAAAAGAAATGTTGAGAATAATAGACTAAAAGGTTTTGATAATGTTATATATTATTATTTTGTTTTAAAAAATTCCTAATGAGGTTGATGTAAAAGTACTCCAGTATAAGATTAAGTTGTTTTCAAAGATCTATCTAAGATTGTGGAAACGACATAAACTGATTAGTGATTTTATAAACTAATGTGAATAGTCTTTTTAATGTTGGGATACTTAGTGATTGGGATACACACTTTGAGTTAGGATAATAACTACCCACACAACTTTTAAATTTTTGTATAAGATATTGAGTGGATGAATGCATAACATAATGGGTGATGACATGTAAAGGAGTAGGTTATCACCTTCTGGATGATGCTTATAAAAATTCATATGTGTCACTTACTTAAAATTATCTATATAAAATTTGGGAAAAGTGGTGAGGGGGAATGTTGAAATTATACATATCATAACCAATTATAGTTTTTTTATCAAATTAATGAATTTAAGAGTGTATATTTACTTAATATGAAAAATTTGGTCACCCTTCATTCTCCCCCCTCACATGGTGACTGAAAAATCCATAAGGACTCCCAATTGGTATCAAAGTTCAGGTACCCTCTATTTGGATCTATAAGTTGTTCCCTAGTTTCTTTTCACTATTTACATAAAGTTCTGATTCCAAGATATTGAATATATAGTTTTATTAGATTATAAGATTGTCAGACCTTAAAAAAATAATGAGAGGATACCATGGTTAAGATAAGCATCAAAACATCATCCAAAACTATAAAAAAAAGAAAAAAATATTTTTTGAATTTAAGAATGTGAAAATCTTGAGACACGTTGACAGATGATGGATCGTAACCTGAATTTAAGGTGAGAGGGATCTATCTTTTCAAATATGATTGAATAAATCCTCATAGAGAAGAAACATGTTCAGGCTAGGATGAGTAAGATTTAGTTGAATTTGTTGATAAAATATACAATGAAGATATATATTACGTAATCAATATTCTTTGTGTAGTTTTCGCCTATAAATTTTCAATATTCTAGGTATTATATGAAAAAAAATCATATCTGGAATTTAAACATGAAGTAATACAAGATTAATTGGGATATGATTTTGGGATATGAAAAATTCCCAATGATCATAGAGAATAGAATAATAATCTACCCAAATATATAATAAAATATTCTTCTTAAAAAATAATTATAATGAATCCCATTTTAAAAGAATATAAATTATATTTTTTTTGAAATGCTTTTTATGAATAGAATGAAAGAGTATATGTTAATAATATTCAATTTTAATAATAATCATAAATAATAAATGAGATGAAATCTATCTACAAAATAAACAGGATATTCATGAATAATTAATTCAATGGGTAAATATGATTTTAAATATAATATTATTTTTTATAAAATTGGAATATAATTTTTGTTTAGTGATTCTTGAGAAAAAAATTAAATTAATAAAAATAGAAATAATATATATTCAATATTCATTTAAATTTATGAAAATATAAAATATATTTTTTTTTTCAAGGAATCTCTGTTTTATTTTATGTATCTATCTATGGATATGATGATTGTGGAAAAATAACAAGTCTCATCTTCAAATAAGTAAAAAAAAAATTTAAACACACACTCTCAAAAACGTTACGTGATAATTATGATAAATATAATTGTGAAGTTTATTTTTTCAATTGAATATGGTTAAGGAAATAATTATAAAAATGAAACACATTAGTGAAGGTAAAAAAATAATAAAAATAATAAAATATACCATTATGTGTTTGAAAGGATGAATAAAGAATTACAGAAATAGAAGAACCCTTCACTAGTTGAAATTTTACCTAATGGATAAAGAATATTTATTATCTATAAATTTCTAGTGTAATGAAATTATGAAAAAAGTCTATTAATTTTATTATTTTTTCTAAATTTCTTGAAAAAGGTAAAGGAATACATTATAGAGGAGTCAATTGGAAAGATAATAAATATTAATCCAAGATAATCTATTTGGAATAAAATAATGAAATTATTGTGACATATTATATATATAAATATATGTAAAATTTTTATGGAAATTGTGGATGATGTGTTCATTATAATTGTGAGTATTTGGTTTCTTATACCATGTATAATAAAACTATTATGAACATAAGAAGGACGAAAAATATTAAAGAAATTGAATTGAAGATAAACTGTATGTCTTCTTCAAGGGTAAATTAAATAAAGCTACAACGAAAAATAAACATAACAGGAATGTAATTAAATGTGTGAAACAGATGAAAAGTTTTATCTATTCATTAAGGATAACTCACTTTATAAAAATATACAAGGAAACCCTCAATAGTAATGTTATATTAAAAAAATGAAATAGAAAATTGAATCAATCAATGGAATTCATGTCCAGATGGGAATGATGGAAGATATATCTAAATAAGAAGTTGATTATCACTTGGAGTTACCATACAAGGGTAGCATAATGGGGTAAAATAATTTATGTGTACAATTAATGAAATTTGGAAACACTCATATAAACATCTTGACATGATTACTAAAATAAGAAAAATTGATAAATAAATATAATAAACCATAAGAAAGAATAAGTGTTGATGTAAATAAATATAACAAGAAAATAATTTTAAAAATGTTACAGTGGTTTTAATGGTTAGATGGATATGTTATTTGGAGAATTAATGGATGTTAGAGGTATAATAAAATCATAAAAATTCACAATTCTTGTTATCATATGTTAAAAACTATATTGTAAATTCTATGAATAATAATTTAAAGAATATTAAATACATGAATCTCATGATTATTAATGCGTGAAATAGTAGGGGTGATAATAAGAAGAAACGTGATGCTAATGTCATTGGAGTTTCTAGAGTATAAAAATATTCAAAGCTCTATTTCTCTAAATTACAAGGAAAGGTAGATAAAAAATAATCCCTGGTATTTTTTATGTTTTTTAATGAAAAATGAAATATAAGGTGGTGTTATTAATTGAAATTTCATCATTCAAAGGGAATCTGGTTATTAGATAAAATTTATGAAGAATAAAAGATGATATATATTCCAAAAAAATCATTTTTTTTAAAACATATTCTAATGTTTTTGCAAAGTAAACACTGAATTACCCAAATAATGATACTCTATATGATAAATATGAAACTACAAATATATATATATTCCATTGAATCGAATTTCTATCATATATAAGGAACATTTTCCAAACATTCCTCTCCCCATATAAAACCTATTGATTAAATAGAAATAAGGGAATATTAATTTAGTGTAGAATAATTAAAAATTATAATTAAAAGGGGGAGAAACATATTTTTTATATTTCAATTTTTTTTAATATGGAGGCATGATTTTTTTTCAGAAAAATATATTCAATTTACTTGAAAAATAATAATTTTCAAAATATTTATAAGTCAATATATTTAATTAAAGACATTTATTGTCTATATTATTCACAATGTTTTTCAACATAAATAATGGATCATGTAGAATTAGTTTATGTTTGATTGTGGGTTATCATTTTATGAAATATGATGTTATACTTCTCTCATTAAATTAAATTTCTACATTTAGTTGAAGAGATGAAGATGATAGATGAATAAAAAAGGATAATAAAGTCTCTCCCTCACACCATATTGTCAATAAGGGGAATTGAAACTCAGTTCATTATGGTGGAGAGGAAAATGGTGAAGAAGATCCATCCCATAATATTCATGGATGAAAAAGAAAAAAAGATACATTGATTTTATTTTCTATAATGTTTAGTGGGAAAACATTGACTTTATGTAATTTTTGGTATTAAAAATATATCATATGGGGAGATTGATGTTCCCATTTCATGATGATTATGAAACCTTTTTTGTCAATATATTATGATTTTTAAGTGTGCATGTAAAATAAAAATATGAATCGTAATTGTTTTGGACTTAATTTTTGATGAATTCAAATGATGCATCACTGGTCCCTAAGTTTCAAACATTATTTTTACTAAACATATTAATGACTCATTCATAGTTTATACATTAATATTTATAGAAGTTATTTTTAAAATTTCTATATGTGGAATGTTGATTTTACAAGATGTAAATTGGTGAGGTCATATAACATTATAAAACTTGATAGAATAAATATTTTGAATGTACCTGATTCCTTTTAATGAATTTATTTGATAGAGAACACTATATGTAGAAACATAAAATGATGTTTGTAATAAATTATATTTAAGTTCATGAGAAAGATAATTTTTATATCTATTGGATGAGTAACTACAATATGTTCATTAGTCATACAAAGAGAGATAAAAATTCATTAATCCATCAGATGTAGGTAATTTCACATTCCATCAGATGTTGAAAATTGGATAAGGGAAACCCTTATAGAGTAATGAATGAATAAATATAAATATCACATGATGGATAAATGTGAATTCATCATACTGATAGGATTATTAATAATAATTTAGATGTTTGTGTATATTTCTAGATAATCCAATGTGAATATTACTAGATAGATAATAATTAAAAATACCACACAACAAATATGAATAATATAAAAATATTATATGTGAAGATCACAAGATGGTGAAATATGAGCCACCGAAAGGAAATTTTTTTTGTTCACCAAATGGGAACTTTATAATACCCGTGTAAGGTGAATCTTTAATCTGAATTTTTAAGGTGTTTTGTAATAACATAAAGAGACTATTTTCACTAGTATGCATAAAAAACTATATATGAGGGTATATATAGAAATTAATGTTAATTTATAATATTTTGATGATATATAGAGGTTGCCTTAATATTTTATGAGTTTGAGTAATTGAATGATGATAGTATATATGGTAAAAAATTATTTCATGAACATATGTTTTGTTACACTAAGGAAGGTGATGATTGTTGTATGAAGAATCATGAAATACCTATACCAGAAGAAGTTCAATGAATATCTCTATAAGAAGCATAATAATGAAATATTTATACGCCATAGTGAGAATTTAAGTAGTACAATAGAACAAGTCTGTATAATATATCTCATACTACATCAATGATGTATGAAACATATTTTAATATGTTATAATGGAGTTAGTATAGTTATATCTGAAGGAGATATTTTATATTATCATATAGATAATTTTAAACTGAATATTTTCTAGCTATAGTATGAGTTCCATCTTTTATTGAGTTTGCGTCCTCACGATTATATCAAAATAATTGGTAAAAGGAAATATAAATAGACTAAAAAATAGAAATATTATATTAGACTGAAATAAATACACTAGGTTTTTCATATATATATTAATGGATGAAATTTTTTGGATAGATCAATTCATAGATGATTGATCGGTGATGATTATATTGTTTTTCAATATGCAATAAAAATAACACATATAATTTCAAAAAGGAAGATATCAGACATTACACTCTATTATATGTGCTATGTCATATTATAAGAGTAATAATAAAATATATCATTATCGGATGAAGTCATGTGAGAGTTTTGTGACCAGATATTGGAAAAAATGTGATGCTACATGCAAAGAGCTATAATATTTTTAACTAGTGTATGATTCCTAACACTGAATTTTGGGATGATTTTTAATTGTTCATAAATATTGGGATTATGTGTTATATGAGTTAATTCACTAGAATATTTCTAATAAATCAGTAATCCATCATAATATTAATGAATTTACACACTAAATAATATATATGGAAAAATAAAAATGTGTCTTCATTTAGGTAAGAGTTTTTATGATTTTATAATAATAAATTTTCAGCTTAGATGTTATGATTTTTAAGGACTCGGGTGTCATGAGTCTGAGTAATGAATCATAAGAAACAATTTATTGAATAAACTTATTATAAAATAATTGATTAATGTTTATTTATTATATTCAAGTAGACATAAATACACATAATAATAATGTGGGATTTTATAATTACTTAAATTCAATATTATGAAATTGGAAATATAAACTTTTAACAATAAAATAATATTTTAGGTATTCTAGTGATTCTATAATATTTTTAACAAATATATTGACACACACATTTTGATACGATTTGATAAAGATTGCAGAATCAAATTTTTTTAGAGATTTTTAAAAAATTTAATTGAAATATTTAAATGATGGAAAATAAAAGAGTTTTAATACTTTGGATCACCAAACTTATCAGTGATATTTGATTATTTAAAATAATCCTATATCATTTAGAAGAATATTTTGATTAGGACTAAATTTTAGTGATGGAAT
This sequence comes from Viscum album, assembly GCA_963277665.1. Lineage (NCBI taxonomy): Eukaryota > Viridiplantae > Streptophyta > Magnoliopsida > Santalales > Viscaceae > Viscum > Viscum album. The sequence continues at coordinate 113,778,274 of OY728156.1, read as the reverse complement.
ATTTCTGACCGTGTAACTTCAAAAAATATAATTTCGCATGTTAATGTAAATTTAGAAGAATGAAACATCATGTTCTAGGTAAATATGAGAATACTAGTTAATTAAGTTAATTCTAAATTTAAGAAGACCATAAAATATGGTTTTAAAGTACAAAGAGCTCTATATTTTCTTAAACCTGAAGTAGATCATGACCGATGTTCATGTAATTTATCAAATTAAGAATTTGGAGTCTAAGACATATTAATTATTGAAAAATTATCTTAAATGGATATAATTCAGTATTATATGAAATTGGTATACTTTTTAATTCCCGGAGACTATGTGTGTTGGATAAATAATATGGATAATTAATGTAATTTTATGCAGCACTTTATAAATGTTGAAAATTAATATTATTGGATGAACCTATGAGTCGATGAGTGTCAACACTATAAAGAGTAAGATTTCACATTGAGGATGAACTTTTTAAAAATTTATATGTGTAGTTTGCATTACGTGATATTTAAAGTAATTATGGAACATTGAGAGTGTTAATTATAAAGATCCAGACATCATAACCGATGAATTAATATTGATCAACATAAAGAATATAAGAATTTTTTTAACCTAATCATTAAATGTAGCATATATTTTATTCTCCTTCCTCTCATGGTTACTTAATGATCGCTTGGGACTCAAAAAATCAATTAAGTATGATGGATGTTTGGAAACGAGGAAATAATTATGTGAAAATGGTATTAAAAAATTAAAGTTATTGATATTGATGAGTTGTTTACTCACACAGCATGCTAGGAAAAAATATGGTTATTTTTATCCATATTGGTGATTTTTCATTCCAATTTTATAAATAGTTATCAACTCAGTATTTATAAATGGATTCCTTGAAGACAATGATTACATAGCGAATACATATGGATTCATTATTCATAATGAAGAATATAAAGAGTTCTTTTTAATGAAGCAATTTTATAGGATGATTAATGAACCAACAACATGGTATAATAGGTTTGATTAAAAATACAAAAATCATGGTTTCTGGAATAGAGGTTTCAGTCATTATATATACACAAGAATGTATAATTATCATGATATTATGCTACTGATTTATATTTATTTAATAACTATTTAAGGATCAAATTTCGAATAAGTCAAACATTTAATGATGTTCATGATTTTCACATTTTAAATAAATGTTAAGTGTTCAAAATATTTTTATTGGTATGAATGGGAGAAAAAAAAGTTATATATAATTGAATTTTGAACCCAAAAATGACAATTATTCCACAAAATTTTTATAATGTAAGATCATAAGATACTGAAACATCATACATAATATAGATGATGTTTTCAAGTGTTTATAATGGAAAAGTTGTCAATGTTTTTAAATATAGTTAAATGAATAGTATCTTATAGCAGTAAATAATAACAATACTCAATACTTTTTTAACACTAGTAATGCCACATGGTTCCAATTTTTTCACAAATAAATCTATTTGATATTAGTGAAAATAATAATATTGTATATTAAAGGAATGTTGTATTTTGGAATTGTTTATTATGTTACATTTTAACAAGATTTCTTGGGATTTATAGCTTTATGTTGGCCTAGTTCACCGAATACTAAGAAGTAAACATCAATCAGTGCATTGTATCATAGAGAATTTTGTATTTTTAAGATGATAAACATGAAATAATGTGTCTCATTGTTTAAAAAAGAATTATAATTCATGGTAACAACTTAATAATGAAAAATAAACTTGCAGATAAAGAAACAAAATGAATATTGGAGTTGAGATGAATTTTTTTTAGTAAAATGTGATACCATGATTAATGTAGATATAAGAAAAATATTAATCTATTATCTATAATGAAAAAAATTTATGTATCAATTATAACATTTAGAAAGATAAATTTTAGAAAGGATTCAACATGTTTTAGTGCGTCTCTCTCAAAAAAAAATATTAGGACAAAGGAAATACTTAAAAAAGTAATTGAAATTCAACATATGGATATTACTGTTATACTGTATATAGCCATTTTGAAGATGTGGTTAAATAAATCCCACCTTCTTATGGTGTTTTCCATTCAATTATTTGAGTTTCATTATTCAAACAAACATGTATTTTTTGGAATGGTAGGTTATTGTAGTTCCCAAAATATGAGCAACAATATGATTCATGACCCAATGTACCAAACAAATAGGCATGGATCCCCAAATGCCAAAATTTACCAACATTAACTGATGTATTAAGATGTTATAGGGGAGACTATAACCTTTTATATATGTTATAGGAACAAAAATAGAACTAAAAATAAATAAATAGTAAATAAATCAATCATCATGAGTTTGTTCAATAATATGAAAAATATTTTTCAAAAAAATATATCTTCAATGTCACATGAGTTATATAAGAATATCATGGATCACCCATTGGCAGAAAACTTATATACATATAAAGAATTATAATTTAATTCCCAAAACATGGAACCATTTATCAGCCCAGTAAAACTAAAAAAATATATTGAATTCCATTATGCATCCACTACTCCACTAATTGACTATGCACTAATAGATCGTCACTTTCCATAAATATTTTTCATGAATCATAATTTTTTGATATATCTTAGAGGATCACTGAAGGATGTGAGTATTAATTAATTAGCCTAATACCAATAGTATTATTTTATAATATACCCATATATATGAGGTAGTAAAAATTTCATTATATAGTAAATCATATAATCATTTAACATTGAACTATTCTATGACTGAAGAATAATGGGGAGAACCCAACCTTCTTCGCCAAATTTTAGAATGGGATGATACACCAATGTTCTATAAACACCCCATCGTAAAGTAATTCATTACCCATAAATTTATAAACATTAAATGATTCATCATCATTTCTAAATCATCAAATAAAACCAGTCATCACTAAAAAAAAATCCATAGTTTTCCATCAAACATATTCAGTCAACATACCAATGAAATTCCAACCAATTCTACTCACCTAAGATAACCCATAGGGACATTTTGTATATAATAAATCTATATAAATGAGATAATGTTTCATTTACCAACTCAAACCCATAATCCCCAACGTAATCCCTATTTATGATGGGAATCCTTCTTCCCCCTAGTGTTTGTAGTCTCCCATAGGTTCTCATGTATAACTGAATTATATACAACCCCAAATGTAATGTCAATAAAATTTAACCATAGACTATCATCTATATAGGATAATGAATAAAATAAAATTGAAAAAATTACCTCATTAGACAATACATATGGACCAAAACCCAATGACGATCACCCCATGATGAATAAAATCACCAATATTTGAAGAAGAAAAACTACTAGAACCTTTATCACTCCAAAATCGATGAATGTGACATCACCATCACACCACGTTAGTGAAAAAGCTCTACCAATATCCACAGAAGGTACACCCATCATATTCCCAAGCTACCAAATCAAAAAAATAATCTCATTAACCATATATTTACTATAATTATTAACTTGTCATACATGTTATAAACCTATTAACTAGGAACAAAAAAGATATAGAATTTATCAATAATTACACACAGAAAAACACCCCAATACATCTCTCAAGAGAATGGAACACTATAAACGGTCTCATTCATGGCCATATACATGCATCTAGGCATTCCGTCGAATCACAAGATGCATAATAATGTATATAAAAATATAATTGTCATGGAATTGAATACTTGGTAATATAAGTGGTCGATATCCAATATCATAAACTGAATAGACTCAGATCCATGTAAATATAGAGATCATAGAAAAATCCAAAAAATATATATATATTTTTTCGATACCCAACACTATGGTGACATAACAAATAATACATGGTGAAGGATAAAATGTCCTTCTAGAAAAACATCCATGTAGAAAATAAAATAAATAATAATTGATAAAATTTTTAAATCCCTTAATGCAAGATAATAGTGGGAAATGGAGTTGTTTTAGTTCATTTAGGATGAATGTATCTATCAATCAACGTTTATAACATTTAGTAGTTAATAATTATATAATTTTTAAAATAAGTCACAAGGAGACCACTTAAACGCTTATGAATCCCACCAAAAAATTATTTTCACAGACTAAGGTCTCAAAAACACACCATTGTTGTTATGATGGTTGAGATAATGGCCATTTCCTTTCCCAATGGTACTCTCGTTTCTTCTTGGATTTGTTTCAATGGGAATGTGAACAATAAAATATTCATCCATTACCAAACCATTCTCTCAAAACCCAAATATAGGTCTAATCCAACCAATCCAACACCGCATTTACGTTTAAAAAACATAGTAGATTAGAATATATACCCTTATTCTCAAATCAAAATGAATCTTTTATTAAAATCTCCAAATTATTAAATAATTAATTGCTATCATGACTCTATATTTGAAACTAACCAATTATAACCAAAATCATAGTGTACCTCTCACTAAACTACAAAAATATAAATATAATTCTAAACACATCCATCCACTATTATTATTAATTGACAAATAAATTCATGGAATCTAGATCCAATCCTATGATCACCCCCACAACTGAGTTATGTACGCACACATATCACAACTAGAATACCCAGTACAATAATATTACTATAAAAACCCATCATTAGGATTTACACATATACAAGTTATCAAAAAAGAGTAACTAGTAATTTCCTCTTCCAATAACAAGAATCATAACCCAGTAATATTCATAATCCATAATATGGTTGATCAATTTAATCATAACATACACCATGAAATCGTTTCCATGAATAAAATTGAATGAAAAAAATTATTAGATACCATTACCCACCAATGGATATCCAACAAAAGTAAAAATGTATTCCAAACTATATGAAATTGAAAAAATCCCCAAAATCACAATGTCTAACAACGATATAGAGTCACAATATTCTTGAGAGCCTACCCAAATTATAAATAACCCCAAAATGTTTGTTGGTTGGAGTGGACACACAAAAGGGGGGTGAATTGAGTGCCAATTAAAATTTCTGTTAAAATATTGTCTTGTTAAAATCCCCCGATTTATAAAATAAGTTGAACTGTAGTGAATTTATACAGATTGTAAATGTTCACATAGCTTCTCGAAGATTGATTAGGTCTCAGTTAATTTAACCACAAGGTCAAACTATCTTTTGAAGTTAACCTATTGATCTAAAAATAAGTGTAAACACTTGCTAATTTAACTATCAAAGTAGCTTCAAAATAGATTTTTATTTCAAAGTAATAGTAGAGAAATAAATAAGATATATGTAGTATACTTTAAACTTAAATAAAAGATGCACAACAGATATAACAGGATTTTCAGTCTCAATCTGAGACTTAGTCCTCTCAAATAAATATATAAATTTCATCCACATCCTGGATCGGGGTTAACAACTGTTTTACAAAACTGTCTAGGCCATGCAGGGACATCTACCACTGTTCTTCAGGGGAAACAAAACAAAGACCAGGTCACATAGGGACCTCTTCCACAGTTGATGTGGGTAAACAGAAGTTAAGAGAATTTGGGTGAGGATTTTGATATCCTCCAGTTCAGTGCAAGAGACAGTGTGTGTAAAGATATACAGAGTACACCACACTACTAGAATGTTAATAAATAAATCACATAGAGAAGATAGATGAGAGTTTAGAAATCTCTAGTGATTATCAATGTAGCTCTGCACTCATTGGATTCCGCATGAATGCTTCTGAGTTCTTCTCTGGTTTTGATATTGAAACATAGAGTGTCGTAGTTCATCGTGTATTCTTCAAGAGTGAGAAAGATCTAATGATTCATCGTGTGTACTTCAGCAGTATTGGGTTTCACTCATGAGAGTTATTTTAAGGTCTTGAAATCACCTTCTTGTTCAGGATTGTTCTTCTTGTTCAGCACAGTGCACTCAGGTGTATGTATGTTCTTCATGTTGTATATTCACATTTGCACCCCACTTCTCTTCTGGATTCTTTGATTCTTGTTTCGTTGTTGCTTGTTTCGTTACACATGTACTACATCTCAGTCTTTCTTATATTCCACGAGTTCTGGAAGTAGGAATGATTCCCTTTTCATAGGTTCGAGATAAGTTTTCCTGACATGCCAAAAACTATCAATAAATAATATTAATTGCATTAAAAACAACAAATATGACCATTATCATTATTTAAAATAATATGGACAAAAGCTTAAGAAACGGTGTCACAGTGACTATGAAAACAATGTCTTCTTCACGGTATCTAGTCACGGTTAGTGGTCACGGTGTCTGGGTCACGATGTCTGGGTCACGGTGTCTGGTCACGGTGAGTGGTCACGGTGTATGGGTCACGGTGTCTGGTCACGGTGAGTGGTCATGGTTTCCGGGTCACGATGTCTGGTCACGGTGTATGATCATGGTGAGTCCTTCACGGTGTCCCCATACTTATAAAAATATCTATATTTAGACTAGGATAGTGATATGCTGAATATGGATTAAGGTTAATCATTATAGAGTAAGAGAATGTGAATCATAAATATAAAGGTGTGATAAAATATGTGAGAATTGTGATCATGCATGAGACTTGTAAATAATAAAGAGAGTAGTTAACATCATAAGATTTGTTATCATAAAAACATGATGTGTAGCTATTATTGAGATTGAAGAGCATTAGAAAGATGTGCAATGAAGATCGAGATTAATTAACAGTAATGAGATTTTTGATCATTAAAACATGATTATCACATGAGGATTACAACAATCTCCCCCTTTTTGATGATCACAAATCATATATAAGCAGAAAATAAATGACATGTAATATTAAAGATACTAGCATAGTAAAAACATTATAGAACTGATACTTATAGTTTTTCTTCCCCGTTTATACTATTATAGAACTGAAAACTGTAGTTTTTCTCCCCCTTTTGGGATTATCAAAAAGTAGTGAGAGGGAAATGAAACATTGCATTTGGCATTAAACAAAGGGTTCAGAATACATTAAAACATGAAACAAAAAAATACATCCCATCAAAAAGAAAAACAGTCAATGGACTCTTCAGGGATCCACCATGTCTTTTCCTTTATCTGTAGGAGGAGCTGGTGTTGAAGTAGACGAAGGCATAGATGTTGTAGACAACGAGGGTAAGGGTAGACCCTCAAAAACAGATGGAGCCAAAGTAGGAGCAGTAGACAATCTAGGCTGTGGTTGGTCAAGAATGACTGGCTGAATATGAGAAAGATCTTGGCCTACTGTCATTGCAGTTGAGGCTAAGGCAGGTAGGCCAGGTCTAAGGGGTGCATCGGCAGGAGGAACTATAGCAGTACTCTGCACATGAAGATACAGCTTCAAAATATTGATGAAATTAGTAATGATTTCACCACCACACTGCATAGCCTTTTCAAAATCATCATTATTCTCCAGAAATATGTCCAACAATATGGTGCACTCTGAATGTTTCTGAACTTGAGCTTTAAAATCTTGAGTCACCGGAGGGATTCTCAAATTTTCCAAAAGATATCTAAAGTGATATGTCATATCACTTTTAGAGAAAATCATGGAAAGATACAAATATATTTTCTTGGAGATCTCTTGTTGAGCATTATTGGCTATCTTAGAATGAATTCTAACCAAGTCCAATGCTCTATCACTGTTCTTAACAACTGACGACAAAGAAGATAGATCCAATCCACTGAAGGAATTCTGAATTTCTTCTTTAATTATGGACCTTAGCATAGAATCATCCAAAGATGGTGTGGAGGTTTGACCAGAAATAGGTGAAGCCTTGATCGCTTCAGTTAGAACATTGAGCTATTTCAGAACTTTTTGCAGACATCCAGTGTATTCATCTGTAAGCTTATTCAGATTTTCCACAAGCTCTCTCATGCGTTCCAGCATCTTGGTGTGCCTTTTTCCAATATTTTCATCAAAATATTGTAGGTATATATGATCTTGAGACACAATATCCATAGAAAGGAGGGAATAAAAAGACTTTGGAAAAACAACAACAGGTGCAGGGGAAGAAACAGGAGCAGGCTCTGATCCCAAAGATAACTCATTCTGCAGACTTGCTACCATAATTTTCAGATTTTCAACATCAGCACTCAGCAGATAATTCTCTACTCTGACTTCTTGAATTTCATGGATCATCCTTGGTTGAATATTCAAGATAATATTTTCCAAGAGAATTAATGCATCTTCTTGACTTAACTGAGTCACTGGGCGAGTTTGAGTGGAGACAATTTTCTAAACTCCAGCTAACAAAGTCTCTCCAAAAACATTCAGATCATCTTTGGTCACAACAGAGTGAACCTTAGGTAAGGATGTAGGTAAAGGTAGAATTTCAGATTCTGGTTGAGGTTCAGAGTCTTCTTCAGACTCAGATTCTGATTCAGATTGAGGTTGGGGCTCTGATTCTGGTTCTGAATGAGCTAAGGACTTCATTTGAAACAGGGAAGAAAGATCCATTCCAGTTGCAGTCACTTTCTGTGAATCATTCATATCATAAAAGCTTGGAAACTCATTACTAGAGTGCACATAGTAAGTGATTAAAGGTTGAGAAGCTTCAGCAGATCCAGCTTCCACAATATCAATGTTTTGAGGTTCCTCCCCCTCATCTTGTGCTTCCCTTCTAGATTTTTGAGGTTCAGGAACATGGACAAGATCCACAGGATCATCCCTAACCACTTCAGAAAACTCTTTCCTTGCCATTTGAAAGGAAATTTCCATTCTTTCTTCAGCAGATGGAATAATCTCAGGAACTGATTATTCCACTAGATAAGCTTCCAGGCTTGCTCCTTTCTCAACAGAACTAGTCTCTTCAACAAGATCTTCCTCTAAGGTTGCTTGCTATTCTGAAACAGGAAAAACAATTTTCCTTGCAGCATTGGGATGAGCTTCTTCCTCATGAAGAACAAAAAAAGGAACCATAGTCCTTTCCTTTTCAAAAACAACTTCTTCTCCTTGTGGTATTTCAGTAGGGATAACAGGAGGGAATACTGCCCTTTCCTCTTCAACCGTAACTATTTCCATTGGAGGTATTACATGTTCTTCTCTAGGTGGTACTTCAGCTGTTACTTCTTCTTGTTATTCTTCTTCTGAATACTCAGCCACTTCAACTGGTTCCAAACAAGGATTTTCTCAGTTATTATGCCTTCTTGGATAGTCAGCAGGACTAAAATTTTTATACAGTTGATCACTATCCTCAACCCACTACTTTTTCCAGGGATTCTAGCTTATCATCATCCTTATTTTGATATGCATGGATATGAGGAAATCAGGGTCCTCTAACATTTCTTCATTCTGTCCAACCATCCCTTTTTCAACTAACATAGCTGAAATCATCCTTGAATAAAACAGGTAGGTGGATTTGGAAGTTACATTGATCAGCTCACAGACAAGGTCGATAACATAATTACACAGATTGATCTTATGTCCATTCTTCAAAAGTTGAATCAGGAACACATCCTGATACTTAATTACAACAAAATCCCCTTTTCTTGGACTAACCAAATTCTGAACTAACATGAATAGATGTCTTGTCTCCCCATCTAGTTTTTCATCTATGGCCCTTCGCTTGGTGCCATTTCCAGTTTGACTTTCCAAAGCAGTCTTCTAGTAAAAGATGTCGGTTGTTGGAGGAGGGTCTCTCTGGTAATCTTCACAAACTCCTTCATGTGGAATTCATAGGCATGCATCCCACAACCTTGAAGAGAAAGAGAACTTCTGAGCATCGATCCAGCTGGTCACCATAAATCTTTCTCCAAACTCAAAAGAAAACATCACATACTGATAGAATTGAGATACCAGTCTTGGGTAGATCGGTCTATTCTGTCCAGTGAACCATTCAAGCCATCATTGTTCTCTTAAAACATTCAAAACTAACGATCTTATAGAAAGCAACAATTCCGAGAAAACCTCTTTTCAGGTACAACGGTACGACTTACCAGGTTTGGGTTTAGAGGTCCTTCGGGAGCTATCCTTGGTATCCTCTTTTGTTTTATAGAGCGGTGCTTCTCAGACGAGGGTGAAGATGGACGCTTCATCCTTGGCATTCATTAACAGTTCGGGCAAGAGGGAAGAGATGGTTCAGGAGAGAGTTCAGGTAAAGAATGGAATGAAACCAATATGTTTTATCATTTGGGAATGTCAAATGTTATAAAAACAAAAAATCGGGAAATCAAATAGCGGTGAAATAAAAATTACCGCGATATGGGTTAAAAATAAGAATAAAAAAAACTTTTCATGGTGAGACCGTGAGTAGGCATTATGGTGAGATAGAGAACTAGTCATCATGGTGAGACAGTGAGTTGTCAGACCGTGAGCATAAATCAGTAACTTAGAAATAGTAACTATGAAACCGTAAAGTAAATTATAGTAAAGTATTAAACATTAAGATCAGTAAGATATTCATTTAAGATTAATCATACCAAGATCATCTATGATGTAGTCTAATCTTTCAGAATTTAATGGTTTAGTGAATATGTCAGCAAGTTGATATTCAGTACCAATGAATTCCAAAGTGATATCACCTTTTTGATAATGATCCCTTAAAAAGTGATGTCTTACATCAATATGTTTTGTCCTAGAATGAGAAACATGATTCTTAGAAATATTAATAGCACTTATATTGTCACACTTTATTGATACAAGTCTGAATTGATATCCATATTCTAGTAATGTGTGTTTCATCCACAAAATTTGTGCACAACAGCTGCCATCAGCTATGTATTCATCTTCTGCAGTAGATAATGCAATCAAATTTTGCTTTTTACTACACCATGATACTAGTGACTTTCCTAAAAGGTGACAGGTTCCAGAGGTTCTTTTTCTATCTAGCTTACATCCAGAAAATTCAGCATCAAAATAACTAACTAATTCAAATGATTGTCCTTTGGGATAGAACAATCCTAAATTGGGAGTATGCTTGAGGTATTTAAAAATTCTATTTACAGCATTTAAATGTGACTCTTTAGGGTTTTCTGGAAAACGAGCACACATACACATAGTAAATATAATATCAGGACTACTAGTAGTCAGGTGGATTATACTTCTAATCATTCCTCTGTAAGTGGTTTGATCAACAGATTTACCATTTTCATCAAGATCCATCTTACAGGTGGTACTCATGGGAGTGTCACTACTTTTTGTGCTATCCAATCCAAATCATTTTAAAAGATCTCTAGTATATTTACTTTTAGTTAAAATTATTCCATCATTATTTTGAAAGATTTGAAAACCAAGAAAGAATTTATGTTCACCCATTAAACTCATTTCAAATTCATTTTGCATCATTTTTGAAAAATCAGTACATAATGTAGTTTTTGAAGATCCAAAAGTAATATCATCTACATAAATTTGTACAACTTAAACATCTTTAGAAATTCGTTTTATAAAAATAGTAGGATCAACTATTCCTTTTTTAAAACCTTTAGAAATTAGAAAAGTACATAATCTATCATACCATGCTCTTGGAGCTTTCTTTAAACCATATAAAGCTTTTGATAGATTGAAAATATGATTTGGAAAATGAGGGTTTGAAAATATGGGTGGTTGTTCAACAAAAACATCCTCATCAATATATCCATTTAATAATGCACTCTTGATATCAATTTGATATAATTTGAAATTTAGATGTGCAACATAAGCAAGTAAAATCCTAAGAGCTTCTAATCTTGCTACTGGAGCAAAATTCTCCTCATATTAAATACCTTCTTCTTGACTATAGCCTTGTGCAACTTGTCTAGATTTATTTCTAACAATGTTTCCAGATTCATCTACTTTATTTCTAAAGACACATTTTGTGCCTATTGTGAAAGTGTCCTTAGGTCTTTCAACAATATTCCAAACTTAATTTCTTTCAAACTAATTGAGTTCTTATTGCATAGAAATTAACCAAAATTCATCATTAATAGCATCATCAATGTTTTTAGGATCAAGGATTGACAAGAAGGCTTGATGTTCAACCTGATTTCTAAGAGAAGCTCTAGTCTGTGTCCCTCTATCAAGATTTCCTACAATAGCTTCTAAAGGATGATTCTTTAGAATTCTAGTTGATCAAGTAAAGGTAGAACTAGAAATTTCAGGTTCATCAACAGGTTGGGAATCAACAGAAGAAGGTTCTAGAAAATTTCCAGAATTGGTTGCCTTTATAGTAGGTTCATTTGATTTTTCAATAAGGTCCAGAATAGATAAGTCTTCTTCAAGATTTTCAAGAGAGGTTTTAGGCTCATGTGGATCAATTTCATCAAACATGATGTGAACAGATTCTTCCACACACTTGGTTCTTTTATTGAAAACTCTATAAGCTTTACTAGAAATAGAATAACCTAGGAAAATTCCTTCATCACTCTTGGATGAAAACTTGTCAAGATTATCTGTGTTATTAAGAATAAATAATTTGCAGCCAAATAATCTGAAGTAGTTAACCTCAGGTTTCCTATGTTTCCACAACTCATAAGGGGTCCTCTTAAGAACAGGTCTGATCAAGACTCTATTGATAATACAACAAGCTGTATTGACAGCTTCAGCCCAAAAATAAACAGGTAGGTCATACTCATTGAGCATGGTTCTGGAAATTTCCTAAAGGGTTCTATTCCTTCTTTCTAATACACCATTTTTTTGAGGTGTCCTATTGAATGAGAAATTGTGACTATTCCCATTGTGTGAGCAGTAGGATTAAAACTCATGATTTTAAAACTCACGACCATAATCACTTCTCAAGGTTTAAATATTAATTCCACTATGGATCTCTACAGTCTTGGAATATTTAAAAATGTATGAACAATCATCACTTTTGTGAGTTAGAAAATATACCCAAGTATATCTAGAATAGTCATCTACTAATACATAGACATAGTGCTTCCCATTTAAGCTAGAAACTCTAGATGGTCCAAACAAATCCATGTGAACCAACTGAAGAGGTTGAGAAGTTGATACTTCTTTGTTTGGTTTGAAAGAGATTTCATGGTGCTTTCCCTTTTGACATGGATTACAAACTTTTTCATTTGGAAACTCAAGTTTTGGTAGGTCTCTCACTATGTTCATCCTGGTACGTTTTATAAGTGAGTGTATATTGCAGTGTCATAATATTCTATGCCAAATCCAAGACTCTTTATGAAAATCATTGAAACGAGGAATATTTTGCATGTCTAATGAATTTAAATCAATAGCATAAACATTTTCATTTCACAGGGGAGAAAATACTAAATCTTTTTTAGAATTAAAAACATTGAAAGAATCATTTTCAAATATAAAATTAAAAGCATCATCACATAACAGAGAAATACTTAACAGATTATATTTAAGTCCATCAATGAATAAATCTTTAGAAATTAATACTGAGTCAGTGTTACCAATCTGGCCTAAGCAGATGATTTTCCCTTTAGAATTATCACCAAAGGTGATAGAGCCTCCATCAATTTTGACCAAGATTTTGAAGCATGAGAAGTCTCCTTACATATGTCTTGAACATCCATTTTCCAAGTACCATGTCTTATTACAGGATCTCTTTAAGTAGGTTTCATACAAAACAGATTTAGATAGGAAATGATTTTGGTACCCGGATCTTCTTGGGTCCAGACAGGTTAGCAATCAAAGATTTTGGTACTCGAATTTGTCTTATGGGTCTCATAAAATTTGTAGAATCAATAGACTTGAAATGATAAAACATATTAGATCCTTAACTATGAATATAAATAGTTGAAGCATATTAATGTCCAGAACTAGAATGAGCATTATTCTGTCCAGATTTGGGAATAAATCTATTCTTCGTAAACTGTCTCTGTCCAGGTTTGTAGCATATTCCTGTAGTGTATTTTGGTGTAACTCTCTTTCCTAGAATTTGATTTAGTGTATCATTTCCATTTGTAAATGTCTCTAATTCCTTTCTGATTTGCTCATTAGACATTTACAGTTCAATGTTCTCCTTTAACAGTTGTGCATTTTTCACTTTTTCAATAGTAAGTTGAGTTTTAAAAGTAGTAGTGAGAGCATGTTGTTTCCTTAATTATTTGTATTTGTCCTTAAGTTCATTGCATGTCTCTTCAATCATATTAAAATATTCAAAAAATTCGTCACTAGTCATGTTTTCAGAATCAGAATCAGATTCTGCACTATCTTCAGAATAATAATAATTTAAAGTAGGAGTGTCTAGGGTTACCTCAGACATGTTTGTCATAAAACACATGTTTTCCTTATATCTGGTTTCAGTCTCAGAAGCTTCAGATTCACTAGAGCTATCCTTATAGGCGCTCCAAGTAGCCTTCATAGCCTTTTTGTACATACTATCCTTGTAATCATATTTCTTCTTGAATTTGAGCTTTGGGCAGTCTGCTTTAACATGTGCTTTTATTTTGTACTCATAATAGAAAACTTCATCACCTTTATCTGAATTTTTCCAATCCTTCTTCCAATGTCCCTTATTGTCATACTTTCCTTTTTAATTTTATTTTCTGAATAATTTCTTCTTCCTATAAAATTTCTTAAACCTTCTGGCTATTTGATCTATTTCTGAATCACTATCAGAATTTGAATTTTCAGTGGTTGAACTGTCAGTAGGTAGATGAGCATTATCTTTGTCCTTTCTCTTTGAAGCAGTAGTCTTCAAATCCACTGATTTCCTCTTTGGTTCATCATCTTCCTCTTTATTCAACTTGAGTTCTTCCTCATACATAATAAGCTTACCAATGAGTTCTTTGAAAGGTAGATAAGCAATGTCACATGACTCTATGATTGAGACTGAGGTGCCTCTCAATCACTCTGGTAAACATCTCAAGATTATCATAATTTTTTCCTTTGCTGGAACAGCCTTTCCAAGTGAATTCATTGTATTGACTATCTCATTAAACCTGAGATACATGTCATAAATAGGTTCATCATTTTTCATTTTAAAATTATCATATTTAATAGTATAAGTATTTAATCTCATTTCTTTATCATTGGTTGTTCCTTCATGAGAAACACCCAAAGTATCCCAAATCTCAAAAGCAGTTTTACAAGCAGAAATTCTGTTAAACTCTTCATCTCCTAAAGCATAGTACATGGAATTCATGGATTTACAATTATTATTGTAATCAGTCACTGTAGGTTCATCCCATGTGGATCTAGCAGTAGTGGGAAATTTATATTCTGAATCTATGGCAGTCTAAATATCAAAACCTATGCTCTCTAAATGAATTTTCATTTTATGTTTCCACTTAGCATATTTGGTACCATTAATGAAATGTGGACTGTTAGTAGCAGCACCCTCTAGTCTATTAGCCATAAATAGATTTTAGAATGATAATTTAAAGAGATAAAAATTTAGAACTAACAGAAATTTATGATCTTTAATGATGAAACTAAAATCACTGTTTAAAAACAGAGTATTTCAAAAATCTTTGAACAAAAACTAAACCTCTGATACCAAATGTTGGTCGGAGTGGACACTCAAGAGGGGGTGAATTGAGTTCCAACTAAAATTTCTGTTAAAATATTGTCTAGTTAAAATCCCCCAATTTATAAAATAAGTTAAACTGTAGTGAATTTATACATATTGTAAATGATCACTTAGCTTCTCAAAGATTGATTAGGTCTCTGTTAATTTAACCACAAGGTCAAACTAACTTTTTAAGCTAACCTATTTATTTACAATAAGTGTAAACACTTACTAATTTATCTTTTAAAGTATCTTCAGAATAGATTTGTATTTCAAAGTAATAGAAGCAGAATAAATAAGATATATGTAGTATACTTTAAACATAAATAAAAGATGCACATCAGATATAACAAGAGGTTTAGTCTCAAGGCGAGACTTACTCCTCTCAAATATATATATAATTTTGATCCACACCCTAGATCGGGGTTAACAATAGTTTTAAAAAACTATCCAGGCCACACAAGGACCTCTACCACTGCTGTTCGTGGGAAACAAAACACAGACCAGGTCACGCAAGGACCTATTCCACAGTTGACGTGGGTAAACAGAAGTTAAGATAATTTGAGTGAGGATTTTGATATCCTCCAGCTCAGTGCAGTAGACAGTGTGTGTAATGATATACAGAGTACACCACACTGCTTGAAAGTTAATAAATAAATCACGTAGAGAAGATAGATGAGAGTTTAGAAATTTTTATTGATTATCAATGTAGCTCTGGACTCGTTAGATTCATCAGTAATGCTTCTATGTTCTACTATTTTTTTTCTATTGAAAAACAAAGTGTCATAGTTCAGCTTATCTTTTTCAGGAGTGAGAAAGATCTCTTGATTCATCGTGTGTTCTTCAACAGTATTGGATTTCACTCATGAGAGTTCTTGGATGGTATTGCAATCTCTTTCTTGTTTAGGATTGTTCTTATTGTTTATAACAGTGTACTCAGGTGTATGTAAGTTCTTCATGTTGTATATTCACACATTCACACCGCTTCTCTTCTTGATTCATTGTTGCTTGTGTCATTACATGTGTATTGCATCTCAGTATTTCTTATATTCCATGAGTTTTGGCAGTAGGAATGATTCCCTTTTCATCGGTTCAAGATATGGTTTCCTGGAATTCCAACAACTATCATTAAATAACATTAATTTCATTAAAAACAACAAATATGACTGTAATCATTATTTAAAATAATATTGACAAAATGTTATGAAACGGTGTCACAGTGATTATGGAAATGGTGTCTTCTTCACGATGAGTGGTCACGGTGTCTGGGTCACGGTGTCTGGTCACGGTGAGTGGTCACGGTGTCTAGGTCACGGTGGCTGGGTCATGGTGTCTGGTCACGGTGAGTGGTCATGGTGTTTGGGTCACGATGTCTGGTCATGGTGAGTGGTCACGATGTCTGGGTCACGGTGTCTGGTCACGGTTTCTGATCACGGTGAGTCCTTCACCTTGTCTCCATACTTAGACAAATATCTGTATTTGGACTAAGATAGTGATATGTAGAATATGGATTATAGTGAATCATTAGAGAGTAAGAGAATGTGAATCATAAATATAAAGGTGTGATAAAATATGTGAGAAATGTGATCATGCATGAGACTTGTAAATATTAAAGAGAGTAATTAACATCATAAGATTTGTTATCATAAAAACATGATGTGTAGCTATTATTTATATTGAAGAGAATTAGCAAGATGTGCAATGAAGATCGAGATTAATTAACAGTAATGAGATTTGTTATCATTAAAACATGATTAACACATGAGGAGTCCAACAATTTTCATGGAATATGAGAAGATATGAACTCTAATTAATTTCTCATAACAAAGATCATAGTAATATCATGGTCCCATTATATTTTACCACCCCATAATATACACTTAACGATGAGAACATCAAAATAAAAATCTGAAAATTCCCCAAATATAGATAATCCTAACAGTTCTTAGGTAGAATATGATACTGAGTATTAAAATTCCATGTTTTCCAACATATGTAATATAATGATGACGATGCTCTCCATGTTTGAAAAGAATTTATCATACCCAACCAACAATTTTGTGTCTCCTCATTACCCACACAATTGACTACATGAATCCTCACTACCATCCTCTCCTAGTATTACAGTATAGATTAATATAACACCATCATTTATTCTTTTATATGAGACAAACTAATTGTTCACGACCATAAAATTAAAGGCCAACATAATGATTTTTTCATGTACCCAGAGATCACATCGGAGACCATCCTCAAATAAACATACAATAGTGACCTCATCACATAATAGTATAAGAAGAAAATTTAATATGTCTGGGAAACTAGTTTCATAGTATGTGTCTTATTCCTCCCCCTATAAAAATTTAATTAAATATGCAGCTTAATGTCCCCTCAACATCTTGAAAAATCAATGCTCATTGAATCACTCAATAGAATCTTTATTTGGAATTCCCTCATGTCTGTCAGCATATACATTTATCTCCCAAAGCATATTCTATATTCTTTTATGAATATATGCCATTATTTGTACCCTCTATTCGATAGACATCAATATCAAGTAACAAATAATCTAGGAAAATATGACCAGAGATTCAAACACCTGAGGTATTCTCTCTCCATAAAATAATGGAGGGGTGACACAAAAACCATCCTTTAGATCAATAATAGATGGATTATCTTCCTTGTTCCCCAAATAAATATTATGAACGAACTGTACTAGGATATCCTTGAACATATTATTAGGAAACTTTTGTATATCAACATTCTACTCTAGATGCTTTAGAACCTCCATAAGAAGGTTTCATTTCAAAACCCAAATTTTTTAAATTTTGTTTCCTTTTTCTTACTTTTCTATAATTTTTTAGATATGAAATGTTAGGATATATAATTTTTATAGTTTTGTTTACAAGATCACTATTTGTAAAAATTATGCATTTATTTGAATTTATTTTGGTTGTTATTTAAGTATTTATATTATAAATATGAATTGTTTAAATTTTAGAAATTCTTGGACATATGGGAATCAATAGTGGATAATGGAAGATTATCAAGTAAATACTAAATAAAATGCATAATGTGGGTTTATGTAAAAACAAGTGATCAATATATGATAAATTGTCAACCTTAAGTTTACTTAATGATTCATACATAGCCTCAAATATTTAATCAGGAAGGTCTCAATACAAAAATGTAGCACTATAGAAAAACACTAGTATATTATGAGGGAAATATATTATCATAGAAGGGTGATTGAGAAAAAATTAGGGACAAAAGATTCCAAAAAATGAACTTCTGAGCAAATTGCGACTCTAACATAATCCCATGATAATCAATACAAGGATATGTCTCATAAATAATTTATGACGGTATATATTTCAAATACCATGTTAGATCAAAATTATTGTGGTTGAAACACGTGAGGGGCCATTTCCATAAACTTTTTAGAGGAATTTGATGAAATGTATATTAGTTATACAATATATTGTGAAATGTCAACACATTGTAGGAACTCATGGAATTTCCATCAATGTTAGTACATTATTCCATTTGGGAAAAAAAAATTAAGAGTTGATTTTTCTTTCTAATATAGTGTGACTCATGTTACATTCCAAGGACACACCTCCATATGTGTATCATATATCATTCCCATATGATATTATCTCACACAAAAATAATATCAGGATGCAATTCAAGGTAACCATACATTCAAACGCATCCATGAGAACACCAATGAGAGGATATATTGTTGTGGAACTATAATGTGGTTATTAAATTAAAGACACATAGACACCAACATATTTTTAAGGATCTAATTTTTGAATTTATTTTTAAGAAAACTGGTGAAAAATCAAATGTGTACTAGAAGTGATTGTATAACCATAAATCACTAGAAATATACTATAGAAAATTAAAAAGGAGGGAAAGAGAGACATCAATAAGTGATGATCATTGATGAACAGATAAGCCATATGGAGGAAATGAATAATTCAGGGAGAAGAATATAATCAAAATAATTTTTCCATCCATATAAAATAAGGTAATAAAGAGTTTTAATTGTTATGTTTCGTCTACTAGAGAAAGAAAAAAGACCAAGATGGGTATGTTAGTTGGTTTTACATAAGAGGAATTTGTTATACCTATGTAGACAAATATCATTTCATTCATACTCATGGGGATTTATCATCAATAGTAAAATTATATAGATTTTTGTCATCAAATAAATATAAAAAATATTACATTTGTTTTTGTTATTTTGAACTGGGGATGGATATTCGTGAGTTTAGACATTCAGTCATTTGAGGAAATTTCACCATTGATCATCATTATATGAGATTATTATGTTCATTATTTTATTATTCTACAGTATGATTATACATTTCTAAACACATAGTGAGTATTCTGAGAGGTTGAGTTGAGGAATATTGATCAATATATAATGAATTGAATTCTATCTATTTTTCTTCTAATGTACATAATTATTTGTTATCCTTGTCAACTAATGCATGATCATAGGGAGATTGGTGAATATAATGAAATTTATATCCAATCCTATGATCATTATGTAAAACTATTTGATATATAAGGCTTGTTAATGTACTAATAGGAAAATTCACACACTAATCACTAAAATTATGATTTAAATTTTCTTTGAATATTTCTAATAAGAAAGATTATGGGAACCTAAAACTATACTAAGAAGTCAACGAGTTACTTGAGGGAACACATAGAATGATTGAGTGAGTGTGATGGCATGAACCAAGGAATTTATGAATAAATAATACAAGGCATCCAAACATGTCTCAAAACATCATTATTATCAAATTTAATTATGAAAACACCTGTATATTAATATCCTAGATATATTATCATCATATATGAGTTCTTACTACTATATGATTTATTTTATGATCTAAATGGACTGATAATTAATTATTAATTAATAATATCTTTTAAATATACACACTAATTGATTTAATTAGTAATAAAAAATTTAAATTTTTATTGATATGAAATGGGGTAACTCCTAGATTTTAGGCTATATGAACAAGATCACTTGTTGGGATGGTGTGTTATTTCTAATTCAATATTAATTACTACACAAGTTTTCGAATAATTTTGGGGATGGACGTCAAAATAAACATATAATGATAACATTACACTATGAAAACAAAAAATAATGTTTAAATAGTTAATAATGATCATTTTTTCATTACAATATTTTAGGAATTTCAAGGGCATAATACCATCCAATTTTCAACATTGTAGTTATTAGAAACAATATTTTTAACTAGTATTTTGAGAATTTATCTGTAAATGGATTGATACATTAATTTTATGTTATTTTAATCATTTCATGAAAAACATTGATAAAAAATTTCTATAATTTTTTAAAAAATTATTTTCTGGAATATTTGGTTTTAGAATATGAAATGAAAATTTTGATAAATATTGAACGTATGGCTTGGTCATAAGTCTTAGGGTCACATCATATGGCTTTTATCACATATGTTTAAGGATTTACCATATATATAAAACGAATTTTCATTTCCCAAAAATATCGAAAACTATGGATCATAATCCCTTGGTTGTTAAACATAATACATATACTCTACCATAATGATTCAAAAAATTTTTGGTGGAGAAATTCAAATGATTAATATTCCAAATATTTATAGTCAACCTATTGTAAATTTATTAGGAACTAAGCTTTCATTGTTTCTCTTCAAGAAAAAACCTTCAGTTTTCATGCCAACATCCATGCACGTCCTAATAGTTTGACATGTGAAGCATAAAAAATTAAATGAGATGAATCATGTTGAGAATCACTCATCTAAAATAAGGAATCCTCTAGCCCAAATTCAAAACCAATTGATTTCATAGATTTTATTATTATTATTTAGATTAGTGAGGTATTCATAATTGTAGGATCGTGTGGATTATGGGTGGTTATAAAATGTCAAAGGAGGAGGATGTTGAGTATATTTGTAAAAATAGATAGTTATGATGCATTGTTTCTAACATGAATATTATTTCATCAGTTATAGATATCCAAATATTAAAAAAATCACTGAATATTATCTATCCATTTGAGTCTTGAGTGCCTAGTTTTTGTGGTATGGGGAGATCCAAGTGCTACCTCTTTTTATTTTTTGATTTTAGTTACAAAGTTGCTGAAATTTTTGATGAAATTTTTTTATTAGTAAAGAATGTGATATTTCGTTTTGAATTTATTATTTTTCAAATTGAACTAGATGGTTATTCATGTTTATAAATTTAAATTTGATGTCCCCTCTATATAAATATTATTGGAATGGTCTTATTTTTAGTATAAGTAATTACTATAGGCTTGGTCAATCAGAGGTAATTTTGTATCTAGATAAAATTCCCCTGAGATTTTTCAATTATATAAATGTATTAAAACTTCACCCATGAAATATTATGTGTTCACCATGAGGTCAAGAGTTGTTCATTGTGGAATTTAGTAAGATAATTCATAAGAAAAGAAATATTATGATTTATAAAAAAAATATCTAGCCCAAAACTGATTATTTTTAATATGATTCTCATTATTTATTTTTTATAAGTATATGATTATAATTTTACTTAATATCCTCATAGTTTTTCAATATATTTTCTCACATTTAAACAAAAAACCCTAATTAAAATAACTAATTAAAAATTAACTAAAAGTGACCATTGAAAATATTGTTTGAAACCTTCATGATTGAAAACATTGGGTTTTAATATAATTATTTATTTTGGGTATAATAATAAATTTTAAATTGGATCCCGGATAAATTCAAAATATTAATGATATACATCATTCTTACAGATTCAAAAATTGGAATTGATTCATAAATATAGAGTGTTCAAATTATATGATTTTACAAGAACATTTACACAATTTTTCTAAGATAATGACTACAATATATCGTATTAGAAATTGAATGTCACGTCTATACAGTTAATGCTAATAAAATAGTGGTTATAGATAAATCTAATTTAAATATGAGACATCAGACCATATGATAACAATATTTTCATGAGGACTCTTCCAAAATGAACAAGGGATTACGGGTATTAGGGACATGCATGTACAAATGTTTTTTTGATACCCATCATGATTCACATTGAAATAAAATTAAAGAAACTATGTGATAAAGAAATATCTCTAACAACACATAATAAAATTTATTGCAAACCCTTTTTAGGAATACTTGGTTGTAATAATGAATTTTTTTCATCTTTTTAACACTAAAAACTCAATAGAGTAAGACATGATGAGTTAAAGATGAAATGTTTCCTATGACATCATAAATGGTAATCAAGGTAATTATAATAATAAAAACTTGTAGATGCCTTCACAATTTTGAAGATATTTAAAATTTAATTACAAGTAATTTCTTTAAAATATTTTGAACTTTATAATTAGGGACCAATGTATTTACTTATTTATTGGAAGATCAAGAAGACTTATTTAAGTCAGGAGATATATTTAGAGAACACTATTAGTGGATAGTAAAATAGAAGGACATGATTTTAATGTTAACATTTCTATTAAAATAAATAATCCCAATACAAGGAATGAAATCACTGGGGTCTAATGTAATGGATCCCCAATGCATAATTTTTAAAAAACATCAAACCTTCCGTAGGAAAGGATCCCATAGATGAGAAGGAAGAAAGAGTACTGTTTGAATTTTCCATAGATGCCATAAAGTCTCCCACCATGTTCCCTTTTTTCTAGGTATGATAGATCTCCATGAACGCCCCTATAACATCCTGACATCGCATTAATGTATAAATAATGCTCCATGCAACAAAAACATGTAATTACTGGGGAATGTATAGAAAAAGTGTTTTTCACATCATGATTTTTGACATGAAAGCTCAATAATTACAACATAATCAATTGGAGGAAGCTTAATATATGGGAAAGTATGAGAGGAAACCCATGATGAAAGGATTTTTTCATGAACCCATACCATCATGTATGGTAGAATCATCTTGATTTATCTAGGAATGAGTAATTAATTATAATGAATATAGTTAAGGGAAAATTTAAAAGATTTGAATAATCAAGATAACATGATATAAGAATACAATAATTTTATGGTAATTTTGTTTCCACATGAAATAAATATATTTCTAGAATAGCGAGGAACTTGTAATAATTGGGAGTGATAAAATAAAATTAATTAAAGATGAATTGATTTTTTATTAGTAGAAATTAAATCATCTCCTGAATTTATATACTAGTGTAATGGATCCAATAAATAATACACATACTCGAAATATAATTTGAGAAAATTTTAAATAAAAATAGTATAAAATACATTGGAAACATTAATAATATAGATGAGACAAATCCATGAGAGGGATGTATTGAATTTTAAAATTTTTGGATGAAAACTATTGAGGGAATAGATGTACATAATACTGTATAATATTAATCAGACATAAAACTAGATATATAATGTGAATACTTTGAGGATAAAATAGAAATTTGATGTTGAGAGATAAAATAGAAGATGGATTATTTATTAAATGGAAGAGGAAATGAGAATGTGACTATAATAGAGATTTTCATTAGCTATATCAAAATTATTCCAAATATTATGATCTATAATCTCCATTCCATGAAAGAGATAAATAACATGATAATATGAGAATTGTTATAATGGGTTTCTTCAAATGTTTCCAAAGATGAAAGTTGATAATTAATTTTCCAAATCCATTGATAAGATTCCATATTATAAAAATGTTGAATGAAATTATCCAATAAATGGTTTTTAGAATTTTTTTAATACTTCCACTCTATTGAACTAACTTGTTTTAATAATCCCAATTATGCTTTCACATTCTTTGATATTCCCAATTAATGTTTATCTATATTATAATTCGCTCAATCTATGATATTATATTATCATGATGATAATAATATTAAAATAATCCTTGAAATATGTTAATCATGGTTTATCTTTGTTTATATTAGTTCCGAAGTTATTCTAATCCAATCGGATATGTGTTGCATAAAACAGATAACTGTTAGTCACTGATCTTCATATAGCTACTGATACAGAGCTACTGGTACTTATTCTACCAATAGACTTAGTCTACCAATAGACAGTCATTGATAAGATAAGGTCACCGATACGCAGAGCTCCAATATGTACAAGTCCACCAGTAAGCATAGAACAAGATACCATTACAGAGATCTATAGAACAAGTTTTCTGATGGTAAAGAATGGAGCTACTGATGTGCATAAGTCTACCGATAAGCATAATCACTAGAACTGACCAAGAGTGACTGATACAAATTTGAATAACCAATAGACCAGAGCTACTGATAGATAGAGTCATGGATAGAACAAGGTCACAGATACAGATAGCTACCGATAGAACAAGTCTACTGAGCTACCAACAGAACAAGTCTACCGAGCTATAGATAGAGTAAGTCTACCGATAGAAGGAGCTGTCGATATATACACAGCTACCGATACACAGAGTAAGAGCTATCGATATCAAGGGTTACTGATACCAAGAGCTACTGATGCAAAGAGCTACCGATACATCTTCAAAGAGCTACCGATGGAAAGGCACTGCTACACAAAATACACCGTACACGTCTACCAACAGAAGGCAACTAATGATTTACCAACCATTCAAACTCACTACTCTTAATACTATTTGTTTATTAAGCTAACTGTTACATTTGATGTTTTTAATGCAGTTAATGTTATTTAATGATACATGTGGGCATGTCAGGGAACCGTACCTAGTACCCAATCAAAAGGTAATCATTCCCATATGCCAAAGATGAAAGCTATAATAGGGAAGATAGAGACCAAGATAAAATGAGATGAATGAATGGAACATGATAAAGGAATTAAGAAGGAATATGAAGGGTGAAAAAGAAAAAATCTCAATAGCATTAAAACATGGTCCATTCACGCTAGGCTACATCCATACTCCAAGAACACTGGACATAAATGAAGATAATTATTCTAGAGGAGAACACAAGATGCATCCTGAGTGAAAAACTACAACATACACTTCATGCACTCAGGATGACAAGCTGAACCTAGAACCAAGGAAGAAAATGAGTGTCTGTTTTAAAGAGAAAAACTAGAGAAGGACTCAGAAGCCTTTCTGAGCAATCAAATGAGTCCAGAGCTACACAGGAAATAACTAAATCTCTTCTAAACTCACTCATACTTATTTTACTGATTCATTCATTTACATTTCAAGCAGTGTGTGTACCCTGTTTACTTTACACACACACTATCTCCTAAGCTAAGCCGAGGATTCTCAAATACTCAGTCAAACATTACAACTCCCTTGTATACCACTGTGGATAGTGGTAGAGGTCGAGTAAGACCTAGAAAATTGTGAGATGTTGTTTGTTTTCCCACGTAGAACTGTGGTAGAGGTCTTTGGACCTGGACAGTATTGTACTGTTCCTTACCCCGATCCAGGGTGTGGATAAATTTATCTAATTTTTTTCAGAGGACTATGTCTCAGCTTGAGGCTGAACCTCTTTGTTACATCTTCTATGCATTTTAGTTTAAGTAATAAGTATAATATATATGTTTCATATTCCTCTGCTATTACATTGAAATACAAAACTATTTTATAGTTACTTTGATAGTTAAATTAGAATGTGTTTATACTTATTTTAAACCAGTAAGATTGTTTCAAAATCCAATTTAAGCTTCAGATTAAATTAATTGAGACCTAATCAATCATTGAGAAACTAATTAAAAATTTACACTCTGTATAAATTCACTACAGTTTAAATTTTTTTTTAAATAGGGGGATTTTAAGAGAAATAATTTTAATAGATATTTTAATTGGAACTCAATTCACCCCCCCCCCATTGAGTATCCACTCCAACCAACATTTGGTATCAACGGTTTTTTTTATTATTATAAGTTTTCAAAACATTCTATTTTTCAACTGTGATTTTAGTTGCATATTTAAATATCTTAAATTTTTGTTAGTTCTAAATTTTATCCCATTAAAATTATTCTCTAAAATCTAGTTATGGATAATATACTAGAGGGTGATTCTACTAACATGCCACCACTGTTCAATGGTACAAACTATACCTAGTGGAAAATTAAGATGAAAATTCATTTTGAGACTATGGGTTTTGATATCTGCACTGCTATAGAGTCACAATATAAAATTCAAGAAACTGAAAGAACAACCTAGGATGAACCTACAAAGACTTAGTATAATAATAATTTCAAAGCTATGAATGCCCTATATTGTGCTTTAGGAGATGAAGATTTTATTATAATATCTTCTTGCAAAACAACCTATGAAATATGGGATTCTTTGGGTGTTTCTCAATTAAGGAACAACTAATGTTAAAGAAATGAGCTTAAATACTTATACTATTAAATATGATAATTTTAAAATGAAAACTGATTAACCTATTTCTGATATGTATCTCAGGTTCAATGATATATTCCATACAATGAGTTCACTTGGAAAGGTTGTTCCTGCAAAGGAACAATTCATGAGAATCTTAATATGCCTACGAGAAAGATAAAGAGGAACTTCTATTTCAATCATAGAATCATGTGACATTAGATCTCTTCCTTTCAAGGAGCTTATTGGTAAATTAATGATGTATGAGTAAGAACTTAAGATAAACAAGTAAGAAGATGATGAACCCAAGGTAAAATCTATGGCTTTCAAGACTACTGCTTTTAATTGCAAAGATTTGGAGAAAATGCATGTACCTACTGAATGTTCAACCAGTGAAGATTCGGATTCAGACAATGATGCTGAGATGTCTCAAATAGCCAGGAGATTTATGTTGTTCTATATGAAGAACAAATTCTTTAGAAAATAAAATTACAAAGGAAAGTATGATAATAGAGGTAAGTGGAAGAAGGATTGGATAAAATCTGATAAGGAATATGATATAGTCTACTATGAATGAAAAAGGAAAGGAAACATCAAGGGTGAATGTCCAAAATTAAAATTAAAAAAGAAACATGATTATAAGGACAAGAAGTAAAAGAAATATATGAAAGATACTTGGATTGATTTAGAAGATAGAACAAGTGAATCAGAAGTTTCTGATTCTGAAAAGAATCGTGCCAACATGTGTTTCATGACGAACACATCTGAGGTAACCTTAGATACTACGGTTTTAAATTCGTATTATTTTGGAGATGATGCAGAATCTGATTCTGATTCTGAGGATATGTCTAAGGCTGAATTTTTTGAATTTTGTGACCTACTAGAAGAATCATGTAATGAACATTAGAAAAAATATAAGTCATTTTAGAAACAACATGCTATCACTGCCAATGTTAAATATGCCTTTGATATAGAAAAAGTAAAAAATTCTCAACTTTTAATGGAAAATACAGAACTGAAAATGTCTAATGAGAAACTTAGAAAGGACATTGAAAAATTAACAAATGAAAAAGATACACTTACACAAATTTTAGGAAAACATGTTTCACGAAAATACACTACTGGTTTGGTATACCAACTTGTAAAAAGGCTGTTCTCTAAAAACAATTTATTCCTAAATCTGGCCAAAATTCTACTTGTTCTAGTTTTGTAAATTCATATTCTTCAACTAGTTATTCATAAGGTTATAGATCATATAGAGTTTATCATTCAAAATCTATTGATTCTGTAAATTATATGAGACCCATAAGACAAATTTGGGTACCTAAAGCTTTGATTTCTAACCTTTCTGGACCCAAGAAGATCTGGGTACCAACGTCTTTTTCCATCTAAACTTATTTTGTAGGAAACTTGTTTGAAGAGTTCTTACAAGAAGGTATGCTACTTGGAAAGTGGATGTTCAAGTCAAATGTCTAGAGATTATTCAAGCTTCAAGAGTATAATAAAAGTTTATGGAGGCCATGTCACCTTTGGTGATAATTCTAAAGGAAAAATCATTGGACTAGTCCATATTAGTAACACTGATTCAGTTTTGATTTATAAAGTTCTATTTTTTAATGGACATAAGTATAACATATTATGTATTACTAAATTATGTGATGATGGATTTAATGTGAAATTTGAAAATTATTCTTGTAATTTTTTTAACTCTAAATATGTTTTAGTACTTTCTGCTTTAAGAAATGAAAATGTTTATGATGTTGATCTGAATTCATTAGCTAGGAAAAATTTTACTTGTTTAAATGAATTTCATAAAGAGTCTTGGCTATGGTAAACAAGATTAGGACACTGAATCATCTATTCACATAGAAAATTGTCTAGGAAGCACATTTTTAGATACCTACCCAAACTTGAATTCCCAAATGAAAAAGTCTATAATCCCTGTCAAAAGGGAAAGAAACATAAAGTTTCTTTTAAATCAAAGAAATAAGTCTCAACTTCTCATCCTCTTGAGTTGGTTCACATGGATTTATTTGGACCTTCTAGAGTTTCATGTTTAAATGGGAAGCACTATGTCTATGTCCTAGTAGATGACTTTTCTATATATACTTGGGTATAATTCTTAGCTCCCAAAAGTGAAGCTTGTTCTTAATTTATTAAATACTCCAAGTCTATAGAAAACCTTAGTGGGCTTCAGATAAAAACCCTAAGATGTGATCATGGACGTGAGTTTGAAAATGATGAATTTGAATATTATTTCTCACACAATGGCTATATTCACAAATTTTCTGTTCCTAGGAAACCTCATCAGAATGGAGTAGTAGAAAGAAGGAATAGAACACTTCATGAAATAACAAGAACTATGCTTAATGAGTATGACCTGCCTATTTATTTTTGGGATGAAGCTTTGAATACAACTTTTTATATTTTTAATAGAGTCTTAATTATACCTGTTCTCAAGAAGACCCCATATGATCTATGGAAAAATATAAGTACTAAATTTAGTTACTTTAGAGCCTTTGGATGTGATGTTTTTATTCTTAATAAAAAGGATAATCTGGACAAGTTTTCTTCTAAAAGGGATAAAGGAATTTTTCTTGGTTATTAATTAACTAGAAAAGACTATAGAGTCTTTAGCAAAAGAACCAAATGTGTGGAAGAATCTTTTCACATCAAGTACGATAAAACTGTTCCACATGAGACTAAAAACACTCTTGAAAATCGTGAGGAAGATTTGACTGTGATGGACCTTAATGATAAAACTAATGAACATGCTGTAAAAATATCCAGTTCTGGACATATTCCAGAATCTGCATCTTTTGAACCCGAACATAGATATGAACTTGAAATTTCTAGTCGTACCTTTACTAGATCAACTAGGATTCTAAATAATCATTCCTTAGATGTTGTTTTTGGTAATCCTAATAGAGGGACACAGACTAGAGCTTATCTAAAAAACCAGGTTGAACATCAAGCCTTTCTTTCACAGCTAGAACCTAAAAATGTCAATGATGCTATCAATGATGAATTTTGGGTAATGGATATGCAAGAAGTGTTAAATCAGTTTGAAAGAAACAATGTCTGGGAATTAGTTGACAGACCCAAGGACACTTTGACCATAAGCTCTAAATGTGTTTTTAGAAACAAAGTTGATGAATATGGAAATATAATTAGAAACAAAGCAAGGCTAGTGGTACAAGGATATAGTCAGAAGGAAGGTATAGACTATTAGGAAACCTTTGCACCTGTAGCCATATTAGAAGCCATCAGGATCTTACGTACCTATGATGCTCATCTGAATTTCAAGTTATATCAAATGGATGTCAAAAGTGCATTTCTAAATGTTTTTATATTTGAAGATGTTTTTCTTGAACAACCACCTATATTTACTAATCCTCATTTTCTAAATCATGTTTTTAAGCATTTTAAAGATTTATATGGTTTAAAACAAGCTCCGAGATCTTTGTATGATAGGCTTATTAATATTCTTATTTCAAATAGTTTTACTAAAGGGATTTTTGATCCAACTCTTTTTATTAAAATAATTTTTAAAGATGTTTTAATAGTAAAAATCTATGTTGATGATATTATTTTTGGATCTTCTAAACATTCTTTATGTATTTATTTTTCAAAGAGTATGAAAAATGAATTTGAAATGAGTTTAATGGGAGAACAAATATTTTCTTGGATTTCAATTTGTTCAAAATGAAAATGGTATTATTTTGAATCAAAGTAAATATACAAATGATATTGTAAAACTTTTTGGTTTGGATAGTATTAAGGATGTGATACTCCTATTAGTACAGTCTGTAAATTAGATGCAGATAAAACTAGG
Source organism: Viscum album (assembly GCA_963277665.1). NCBI lineage: Eukaryota > Viridiplantae > Streptophyta > Magnoliopsida > Santalales > Viscaceae > Viscum > Viscum album. The sequence continues at coordinate 113,747,645 of OY728156.1, read as the reverse complement.
AAACCAGTGGATCAGTAAAATTATAGAGTTATGATTGGAAACTTACATTACCATACTGATAGTTGACCGGATATTATGTTTAGTGTGTGTGTGTGAAATATTTTAACCTAATCCAAAATAATCTCATTTACTTGCTGTTAAATGAATTTTTAAGTATCTTAAACACACTGTAAACTTAGGTTTGTTTTACCGAAAAGGACAATCCTTCGAGATAATGAGTTATTCAGATTCTGACTTTGCTAGTTGAAAGTTGGATAGGAAAATCACATCTGGAACATGTCATCTTTTGGGAAAGCCCCTAGTATCTTGGTGTAGTAAAAAGTAGAATTCTGTAGCTTTGTCTATTACTGAAGTAGAGTATATAGCTGCTGGTAGTTGCTGTGCACAAATTCTGTGGATGAAACACACTCTTTTAGAATATGGATATGTTTCTAAGCACGTTTCAATCAATTGTGATAACACTAGTGCAATATACATTTCAATGAACCCTGTGCCTCACTCTAGAACCAAACAAATTGATGTAAGGCACCATTTCTTGAGATATCATTACTAAAAGGGTGATATTACACTTGAATTTATAGGTACTGAAAATCAATTATCTGAAATTTTCACCAAACCTTTGATTTTAGATAGGTTAAGTTACATTAGACATGAGTTAGGATTGATTAACCTTGATCAGTAGCTACCTCACCGATGATACCTCACCGATGATACCTCACCGATGAGACCTCACAGATGATACCTCACTGATGAGAGCTCACTGATGATACCTCACGGATGATACCTCACCGATGATACGTCACCGATGATACCTTACCGATGATACCTCACCGACGTAACCTCACTGAAGGACCTCACTGACAGGAATTATCACTAATAGGCCCTACAGATTAGTGCACTATTTTAAACTTCTCTACCACCAGAATCTGAATCGTTTTTAATTTATTTCATTTTATTTATTTATTTTATTATTACTAAATGATAATAATAAATTCCTAGCTACTTATCAATCCACCTAGAACCCTAAAACACTCAAACAATTACCCTCAAACCTTAGCTCCTGAATCTATCGAGAACACTAAATCCCTTGAACCAGTGATTGAAAAAACTAAACTTCCTACCATCAGAGATGACACTGATAGGCCGATTGAAAAGAAGAAGAATTCTGAGCCTGAAGAAAGTGGTAGTGTTGGTAGAACTAGGTTGTGTAGGAGACCAGTGAATCCTCATTTGCAGAATAAAGTTATTGTGATTGAAAAGAGTTGATAGTAGAAGATTCTTCTGATGAAGAAAGACCCGCTGAGAATTCCTTTGTTGTAAAAGAGAATCCACCCACTGAGGGGGATCATCAAATCAACTTTGGAAGTGTGTTAGTGGCTATTGAGATTGAGGACTGGGCAGAAGACCCAGGTTTTATGATTTGCGGATTAGACTATCCTGATTATGATAATGAGGAATCTCTAAATAGACCAAAGAATATTTATGATTTTGAGTCTGAGTTGTTACCTGAAGATGTGTTCAGAATGCATATCCTGGATATTTTGAAGAAAAATCATAAGGAAAGATTTGTGGAAGAGACAAAGAAGATGGAACCTTCAATGGTGTCATCAATCCAATCGACTATGATTGACTCAATGGCTAGAATAGCAACTGAAAGAGCATCTGTTGTGATTACTCATGCTGATATGATCACCTAGGCTAATCTTGTATCCTTAATGGATGAGATGAAAGAGTCATTTAGTGCTTCTATTTCTGAGTTGAAGCACTGCGTTAGTGAAGAGATGAGTAATTTGGAAATATATTTTGAACTTTCTATCGGTTGAAATTTGTCAAACTTTGTGGAAGAAATAGTGGAAGAAGATACAGACTGCTATAATCAAGTTTCTAGACTGGAAGCTGATGTTTAAGCTCTAATGAAATTGGTTATCTTTTTAGACACTTACATGAGTTAAAAATCCCAAGCAGACAAGGACTTAGCATATGTTAGAAGTGTTGTAAACCAGATGGTTTTAGTGTTCGAAGGTTTTAAAACCTCCCTGAAAGATCATGTTAAAACTTAGGATTCCCAAGTCCAAAATCTTATCAATGGGTTGACCAAGAACAACAAAGAAATCATATATTTCCTTTTTGGTTTTGTGGCTTCTAAACCCTTGGTGGATTTGAATCAAATTCATGCTATGATGAAGGAGGAGCTTGTTCAAGCTTCAACCAATGGATCTGTGGACTCATCTGACCAGAGAAAAGTTGTGATTTCTACTAGAGATTCAGGTAGAGAAATAAAGAAGATAGTCCAAGACTATATGAGATAAGTTTCTGCCTCTCAGAAAGGAGTGAAAGATAAGGTGGACTCATATTTCCAAAAGATTTACCCCAACCATCAACTGAACAATCAATTCAATATTCTGTTGGAAAACATGATGTTACCTCCTATAATTCAAGCCTTCCAATATCAAGTTAGAAAACATAGAGAATTAAATCCAGCCTTGGAAAAATTCATGGAGAACATGGATGATTTCATATATGCTCTGGAGAGAGGAAGAGGAATAATTATGGATTTCAGAAATCTTTTGCTTCCATTACTACATATCGATGCTAGGACAGTTATTATACCTCCAGCTTTACCTGCCTCTGCCTCTACTGCTTCGCCAATTTAGATGACTCCAGCTCAAGCCATTTGAAGAATTACACCTATGATCACTCAAAGAACTCCTCAGTACAGACCAAGAATAGTTTCAGTCACTCATCCTCCTATGATCATTTCTATAATTCCTAATCCTTCACCACCATCCACCCAGTCTGAATCCTCTTCTAAACTAATGAGCAAATATCACATTGAGGATGTGGATTTAACAAGTGGATATGATGTTTGATAGGAATCATGTTTATTTTGTTTTCTATCTCTGTACCTTTTTGCAACATATAATACATTTGGAGTTCATTTATTTTTCATAGTGTTCCTTTTTCTATTTCTTGTTTTCCACTTTTTGATTATCACAAAGATGGAGAAATATTATCTATGTATCAAAGGGGGATAAATATTCTCAAAGGGGGAGCAATATTATCTAAGGAAGAACTATCATGCTTTTCCCTTTGATATCATTCCTTTTAAGTCTACCTCTGATACATTATGTTCTTTAACATACTATTTTCTATATGATAATTGCATTTAATGATATATCCTCTGATACAACCACTCATTATTTTAAAACTATAAATCATAATTTCTGATTATCAATAAGTGGGAGATTGTTGACCTCACCTAATTTAATAATCCCTATTATGCTTTCAGATACACTGATAATCAAAATTAATGTTTATCTATATTCTAATTCGCTCAATTTATGATATTATATTATCAAGATGATAATAATATTAAAATAATCCTTGAAATATGTTAATCATTGTTTATCATTGTTTATATAGGTTCTGAAGTAATTTTAATCCAATCGGATATGTGTTGCATAAAATAGATATGTTTTAGTCACTGATCTGCATATAGCTACTGATACAGAGCTAGAGGTACTTGGTCTACCGATAGACTTAGTCTGCCAATAGACAGTCACCGATAAGCTACGGTCACCGATACGTAGAGCTCCGATATGTACAAGTCCACCGGTAAGCGTAGAACAAGCTTCCGATATAGAGATCAATAGAACAAGTTTTCTGATTGTATAGAATGGAGCTACTGATGTGAATAAGTCTATCGATACACATAATCATTGGAACTAACCAAGAGAGACCGATACAATGTTGAGCTACCGACATACCAGAGCTATTGATAGACATAGTCACTGATAGAACAAGGTCACAGATGCAGATAACTACAAATAGAACAAGTCTACCGAGCTATTGATAGAACAAGTCTACCGAGCTAAAAATAGAGTAATTATACCGATAGAAGGAGCTACCGATATATACAGAGCTACCGATACACAGAGTAGGAGCTACAGATATCAAGAGTTACTGATACCAAGAGATAACGATGCAAATAGCTACTGATACAAGATGAAAGAGATACCAATAGAAGGGAATTTCTAGAAAAAATCCACCGTACACGTCTACCAACATATGGCTACTAATGATTGACCAACCAGTCAAACACTATACTCTTAAAGCTATTTGTTTATTAAGCTAAATGTTACATTTGATGTTTTTAATGTAGTTAATGTTATTTAATGATACCTATTGGCTTGTCAGGGAACCGTACCTAGTACCCATGCAAAAGGTAATCATTCCCATTTTCCGAAGCTGAAAGCTATAAAAGGGAATATAATGACCTAGCTAAAATGAGATGAATGAATTGAACATGATAAAGGAACTAAGAAGGAACACTAAGGGTGAAAAAGAAAAATTCTCAACAACATTCAAATGTGGTGCATTCACACAAGGATACATCCATAATCCAAAAACACTTGACATAGACAAAGATACTCATTATAGAAAAGAACACTAGAAGCATCCTGATCAAATAACTACAACAAACACTTAATGCACTCAGGCAGATAAGCTGAACCTAGAACCAAGGAAGAAAATGATTCTTTGTTTTTCTGAACAAAACCAGATAAGGATTCATATGCTTTTCTGACCAAACAAATGAGTCTAGAGATGCACTGCCAATCACTAAAGCTCTTCTAAGCACACTCATAAATCTTTTAGTTATTATTTCATTTATATTTCATGTAGTGTGTGTACCATGATTACATTACACACACACTTTCTCCTGAGCTAAGATGGATGATTCTCAAATATTCATTCAAACATTACAACTCCCTTTTATCCCACTGTGGATAATGGTACAGGTCATGTAATACATGGATAGCTGTGAGCTATTGTTTTTTTCAGGTAAAATTATGGTGGAGGTCTTTGGACCTGGACAGTATTGTACTGTTGTTTACCCCGATCCAGGGTGTGGATAAATTTATCTAAATTGTTTGAGAGGACTAAGTCTCAGCTTGAGACTGATCCTCTTGGTTATATCTGCTGTGCATTTTAGTTTAAGTCATAATTATATTATATATGTCTCATGATCTTCTACTATTTCTTTGAAATAAAAAATTATTTTAAAATTAATTTGATAGTTAAAATAGAAAGTGTTTTTACTTATTTTAAAGTAAGTTAGTTTCAAAAGTCAGTTTAATATTCAGATTAAATTAACTGAGACCTAATCAATCTTTTAGAAACTAATTGATCCTTTACACTCTGTATAAAATCACTATAGTTTAACTTTGTTTTTAAATAGGGGTATTTTAAGAGAAATATTTTTAACAGAAATTTTAATTGGAACTCAATAACCCCCCCCCCCTCTTGAGTATCCACTCCAGCCAAAATTTGGAATCAGAGGTTGTTTTTTTTAATAAAAGTTTTCAAAACATTATTTTTTTAACTGTGATTTTAGTTGCATCCTTAGTGATCTTAAATTTCTGTTAGTTCTAAATTTTATCTCTATAAATTTATTCTTTAATATCTAGTTATGGATAATAGACTAGATGGTTATCCTACTAACATGCCACATTTTTTCAATGGTAAAAACTATGCCCTGTGGAAACATAAGATGAAAATTTATTTAGAGAATATGGGTTTTGATATCTGGACTACTATAGAGTCACAATATAAAATTCCAGAAACTGAAAGAACAACCTGGGATGAACCTACAAAGACCTTTTACAATAATAATTTTAATGCTATGAATTCCCTGTATTGTTATTTAAGAGATGAAGAGTTTAATAGAATATATTCTTTCAAAACTTCTTATGAAATATGGGACACTTTGGGTGTTTCTCATGAAGGAACAACTAATGTTAAAGAAATGAGATTAATTACATATACTATTAAATATGATAATTTTAAAATTAAAACTGATGAACCTATTTTTGATATGTATCTCAGGTTAAATGAGATAGTCAATACAATAAGTTCACTTGGAAAGGCTGTTCCATCAAAGGAACAAATAATAAGAATCTAAAGATGTCTACCAGAAAGGTGGAGAGGAACTTCTCTTTAAATTAGAGAATCATGTGACATTGGAGCTCTACCTGTCAAAGAGCTTATTAGTAAATTAATGATGTCTGAGGAAGAACTTAAGGTAATCAAGGAATAAGATGATGAACCCAAGAGAAAGTTCTTGGCTTTGAAGACTACTGCTTCTAAGAGCACTGATAAGGAGAAAATGCATGTACCTACTGAAAGTTCAACTAGTGAAGATTCAGATTCAGACAGTGATGCTGAGATGGCTCAAATAGCCATAAGATTTATGAAGTTCAATAGGAAGAAGAAATTCTTTATAAAATCAAATTACAAAGGCATGTATGGAAATAGAGGTATGTGGAAGAAGGGCTGGATGAAATTTGTTAAAGAAGATGATACAGTCTGCTATGAATGAAAAAGGAAAGGACACATCAAGGCTGACTGTCCAAAATTAATATTCAAAAACAACATGATTATAATGAAAAGAAGTACAAGAAAGTTATGAAATCTATTGGAGTGCTTCATAAGATTGCACAAGTGAATATGAAGTTTCTGATTCTAAAAATAATCATGCTAACATGTGTTTCATGACCAACATATCTGAGGTAACTTTAGATAATCCGGTTTTAAATTCCTATTATTCTGGAGATGATGTAGAATCTGATTCTGATTCTGAAGATATTTCTAAGGCTGAATTGTTTGAATATTGTGACATGATAGAAGAAACATGTAATGAACATAAGAAAAAATATAAGTCATTAAAGAAACAACATGCTCCCACTTCCAAGGTTAAATCTGCCTTTGATATAGAAAAAGAAAAGAATGCTCAACTGTTAAAGGAAAATACCGAACTGAAAATGTCTAATGAGCAACATAGAAAGGAAAATGAAAAATTCACAAATGGAAAAGATACACTTACTCAAATGTTAGTAAAGCATGTTTCACCAAAATACACTACTAGTTTGGGATACCAACCTGGAAAAAGGCAGTTCACTAAAACTCGATTTATTCCTAAATTTGGACAAAATTCTGCTTGTTCTAGTTCTTGAAATTCATATTCTTTAACTAGTTATTCATATGTTTATAGTTCAAATAATGTTTATAATTCAAAAAAATTTGATTCTGTAAATTACATAAGACCCAAAAGACAAATTTGGGTACCTAAGGTTTGATTTCTAACCTTTCTGGACCCATGAAGATCTGGGTACCAAAGTCATTTTCCATCTAAACCTATTTTGTAGGAAACATGTTTGAAGAGTCTCAAAATATGGTATGGTAGTTGGATAGTGAATTTTCAAGGCACATGTCTGGAGATTATTCGTGATTCAAGAGTCTAATCAAAGTTAATGGTGGCCATGTCACCTTTGGTGATAATTCTAAACGAAACATTATCGGCCTAGGCCAGATTGGTAACACTGATTCAGTTTTGATTTCTAAAGTTCAATTTATTAATGGACATAAGTATAACCTGTTATGTATTTCTAAATTATGTGATGATGGATTTAATGTGAAATTTGAAAATGATTATTGTAATGTTTTTATCTCAAAAAATGTTTTAGTATTTTCTTCTTTAAGAAATGAAAATGTTTATGCTGTTGATTTTAATTCTCTAGCTAAGTAAAATGTTACATGATTAAATTCTTTTCATCAAGAATCTTGGATATGGAACAGAAGATTAGGACACTGAAAAATATATTCACTTAGAAAATTGACTAGGAAGAACTTGGCTAGAGTCCCACCCAAACTGGAATTCCCAAATAAAAAATTTTGTAATCCATGTAAAAAGGGAAAACAACATAAAGTTTCTTTTCAATCAATGAAAGAAGTCTCAACTTCTCAACCTCTTGAGTTGGTTTAGATGGACTTGTTTGGACCTTATATAGTTTCTAGTTTAAATGGGAAGCACTATATCTATGTCTTAGTAGATGACTTTCTAGATATACTTGGGGTTACTTCTTGGCTAAAAAAAGTGAAGCTTATTCTTACTTTATTAAATACTCCATGTCTATAGAAATCCTTAGTGTACTTAAGATTAAAACCCTGAGAAGTGATCATGGACGTGAGTTTGAAAATCAACAATTAGGATCACCAAGCTTATCAGTGAGATTTGATTAATTAAAATAATCATATATCATTTAGAGGAATATTTTGATTAGGACTAAAAGTTAGTGATGGAGTATTTCTGACCTTGTAACATCAAAAAATATTTTTTCACGTGTTAATGTAAATTTAGAAGAATGAAACATCTTATTCTAAGAAAATATGAGAATATTAGAAAATTCAGTTAAATCTAAATTTAATATGACCATAGAATATTGTTTTAATGTGCATAGATCTTTATATTTTCTTCAACTAGAAGTAGATCATGACTGATGTTCAAGTAATTTATCAAATTTAGAATTTGGAGTCTAAAACATATTATTCATTGAAATATAATATTAAATGTTTATAAATCAGTATGATATGACATTGGTATACTTTTTAATTCCAGGAGACTATGTGTGTTGGATAAATAATATGGATAATTAATGTAATTTTATGCAACACATTATAATTGTTGAAAATTACTATTATTGGATGAACTTGTGAGTCGATGAGTTTCAACACTACAAGGAGTTGGATTTCACATTGAGGATGAAACTTTTAATAATATATATGTGTAGTTTACATTATAATGTATTTAAAAAAATTATGGAACATTGGTGAGTGCGAACTATAAAGATCCACACATCATAATTGATGAATTAATATTGATTAACTTGAAGAATATAAGAATGTTTTTAACCTAATCATTAAATGTGGGCTATATTTTATTCTCCATCCTCTCATTGTGACTTAATGATCCATTGCGACTCAAAAAATCAATTCAGTATGAAGGATGTTTGGAAACACGACAATAATTATGTGAAAATGGTATTAAAAAATTAAAGTTATTGATATTGATGAGTTGTTTACTCTCACAGCATGCTAGGAAACAATATGGTTATTCTTATCCATACTGGTGATTTTTCTTTCCAGTTTTATAAATATATATCAACTTAGTATTTATAAATTGATTCCTTGAAGAAAATGATTACATAGAGAAAACATATGGATTCATTATTCATAATGATGAATGTAAAGAGTTCTTTTTGAAGAAGTAATTGTATAAGATGATGAATGAACCAACAAAATGGTATAATTGGTTTGAATAAAAATACAAAAATCATGGTTTCTAGTATAAAGGTGATAATCATTATATATACACAAGAATGTATAATTATCATGATATTATGCTACTGATTTATTTTTATTTCACTACTATTTAAGGATCAAATTCAGAGTAATTCAAACATTTAATGATGTTAATGATGTTCACGTTTTAATTGTAAATAGTAAGTGTTGAAACTATTTTCATTGTTATGCATGGGAGAAAAAGAAGTTATATATAATTGATTTTAGAACGCAAAAATGACAATTATTTCTAAAAAATTTTATAATGGAAGATAATAAGATACTGAAACATCATACATAACATAGATGATGTTTTCATGTGTTTATGATGGAAAAGTTGTCAATGTTGTTAAATATAGCTAAATGAATAGTATCTTATAGTAGTAAATAATAACAAGACAAAATACTTTTTCACAATAGTAATGCCACATGGTTCCAATTTTTTCACAAATAAATCTATTTGATAATAGTGACGATAATACTATGGTATATTAAAGGAATGGAGTATTTTGTAATGGTTTATTATTCTACATATTATCAAGATTTCTTTGGATTTATAGCATTATATTTTCCTGGTTCACTGAATACTAAGAAGTAAACATCAATCAGTGCATTGTATCATAGATAATTTTGTATTTTTATGATGATAATCATGAAATATTGTATGTCATTGTTTAACGAAGAATTATAATACACGGTACCAACTTAAGAATGAAAAATCAACTTACGGATAAAGAAAAAAAAGGATTATTGGAGTTGAGATGAAATATTTTTTTAGTAAAATGTGATACCATGATTAATGTAGATATTAGAAAAATATTAGTCTACTATATATAATGAAAAAATTTCTAGATCAATTATAACATTTCAAAAGATAAATTTAGCAAGGATTCAGCATGTTTTAGTGCGTGTCTCTCAAACTAAACAAATCTAAATAAAGGAAATACTTAGAAAAGTAATTGAAATTCAACAAATGGATATTACTATTCAACTATATATTTCCATTTTAAAGATGTGGATAAATAAATCCCACCTTCTTATGGTGCTTTCCATTCAATTATTTGAGTTTTATTATTCAAACGAACAAGTATTTTTTGAAATGGTATGTTATTGTAGTGCCCAAAATATGAGCAACAAAATGATTCGTGACCCAATCTACCAAAAAAAATTGGCATGGCTCCCCATATGACAATATATACCAACTTTAAGTGATGCATTATGATATGATAGGAGAGACTATAACCTTTTATATTTTTTATAGAAACAAAATTAGAACTAAAAATAAATAAATAGTAAATAAATCAATCATCATGAGTTTATACATTGATATGACAAATTGTTTTCAAAAAAATATTTCTTCAATGTCACATGAGTTATACAAGAATATCTTGGATCACCCATTGGAAGACAAATTATATACGTATCCAGAATTATAATTTAATTCCCAAAACATGGAACCATTTATCAGCTTAGTAAAACTCAACAAATATATTGAATTCCATTATGCATCCATTACTCCTCTAATTGACTTTGCACTAATAGATCGTCACCTTCCATAAATATTTTTCATGAATCATAATGTTTTGATATATCTTGGATGATCACTGAAGGATGTGAGTATTAATTCATTAGCCTAATACCAATAGTATTATTTGATAATATACCAATGTATATGTGGTATTAAAATTTTCATTATATAGTAAATCATATAATCATTTAACGTTGCACTAATCTATGAACGAATAATAATGTGTGAGAACCCAACCTTCTTCGCCAAATTTTAGAATGGGATGATACACTAATGCTCTATAAACACCCCATTGGAAAGTAATTCATCACCCATAATTTTATTAACATTAAATGATTCATCACCATTTCGGAATCATCCAATAAAACCAGTCATCACTAAACAACATTCTATAGTTTTCCGTCACACTTATTTAGTCAACATAACAACGAAATTCCAAAAAATTATACTCACCTAAGATAACCCATTGGGACATTTTGTATATAAAAAATCTATATAAATGAGATAATGTTTCATTTACCATCTCAAACCCATAATCCCCAACGCATTCCCTATTTATGATGGGAATCCTTCTTCCACCTAGTGTGTATAGTCACCCGTAGGGTCTCATGTATAACTCAAATTTATACAACCCCAAGTGTAATGTCAAAACATATCACCCTTAGACTATCATCTATATAGGATACTGAATAAAACACAATTGTAAAAATGACCTCATTAGACCATACATATGGACCAAAACACAATGACCATCACCCCATGATGAATAAAATCACTAATATTTGAAGAACAAAAACTACTGGAACCTTCATCACCCCAAAATCGATGAATGTGGCCTCACAATCACACCACGTTAGTGAAACAACTCTACCAATATTCAGATAAGTTACACCCATCATGTTCCCAAGCTACCAAATCAAAAAAAATCATCTCATTAACCATATATTTAATATAATTTTTAACTTGACCTCCAATTTATAAACTTGTTAACTAAAAACGAACAAGATATAGAATTTATCAATAATTACACACAGAAAAACACCCATATACGTCTCTCAAGAGTATGGAACACTATAAATAGTCTCATTCATGGCCATATACATGCCCCTATGCATGTCGGTGAATCACAAGATGTATAATCATGTATATAAAAATAGAATTGTCATCGAATTTACTACTTGGTAATATAAGTGATGGATATCCAATATCATAAACTGAATATTCCCAGATCCATTTAAATATAGAAAACAAAGAAAAATACAAAAAATATATAGATTTTTTTTGTCGATACTCAACACTATGGTGACATAATATATAATACATGGTGAAAGATTACATGTCCTTCTAGAAAAAGTTCCATGTAGAAAATAAAATAAATAATAATTGATCAAAATTGTAAATCCCTTATTACAAGATAGAAGTGGTAAAGGGAGTGGGTTTAGTTCATTTTGGATGAATGGATCTCTCACTCATATTTTATAACATTTAGTTGTAAATAATTATATAATATTTTTAAATAAATTCACAAGGAGACCACTTAAACGCTTATGAATCCCACCAAAACATTTTTTTGACATACTAGGGTCTCATAGACACGCCATTGTTGTTATGATGGTTGAGATAATGGCCATTTACTTTCCCATTGGTACTCTAGTGGCTTATTGGATTTGTTTCAATGGGAATATGACCAATAAAATATTCTTCCATAACCAAAAAAATATCTCAAAACCCAAATACAGGTCTAATCCAACCAATCAAACACTGCATTTAGGTTTAAAAAACTTATTATATTTGAATATATACCCTTATTCTCAAATCAAAATGAATTTTCTATTAAAATCTCCTAATTATAATATAATTAATTCTTATCATGACACTAGATATGAAACTAACCAATTATAACAAAAAACATAGTGTACCTCTCACTAAACTACAAAAATATCAATATAATTCTAAACGCATCCATCCACTATTATTGATAATTGAAAAATAAATTCAAGGAAACTAGGTAAAATCCTGGTATCACCACACATAAGATTTATGTACGCACACATATCACAACTAGAATACCGATTACAACAATATTACTATAAAAACGAATCATCAAGATTTACACATGTATCAGCTATCAAAAAAGAGACACTAGTAATTTTCTATTCCATTAACAAGCATCATAACCAATTTAAATTCATAAACCATCATTTGGTTGATCAATTTAATCATAACATACACCATCTACTCGTTTCTATGAATAAAATTAAATGAAAATATTAATTAAATACCATGACCAACCAATGGATATCAAAAAAAGTAAAAATGTATTCCAAACTATATGAAATTGAACCAATCCCCAATCTCCCAATGTCTAACACTGATATAGAGTCACAATATGCCTCATAGCCTAACCCAATTATGAAAAACCCCAAACATTTTCCTTGACTATGAGAAGAGATGAACTCTAATTATTTTCTCATAACATAGCTCTTAGTCATACCGTGGACCCATTATATTTTACCAAACCATAATATACACTTAAATATGAGAACATCCAATTAAAAATATGATTATTCCCCAACAATCGATAAGACTAACACATCTTAGGTATATGATGATAATGAGTATGAAAATTCCATGTTTTCCAACAAAGGTAATATAATGATGATGAGGCTCTCCCTATTTGAAAAGAATTGCTCCTACCCAAACCACTATTTTGTGTCTCCTCATTTCCCAAAAAATTGACTACATGAATCCCCACTACAGACCTAATCTAGTATTATAGTATGGATTAATATAAAACCACCATTTATTCTTTTATATGAGATAAGCTAATGGTTCACCACCATATAATTAAAGGCGAACATAATGATTTTTTCATGTACCCAAAGATCACATCGGAGTCCATCCTCAAATAAACATACAATAGTGACTCATCTCATAATAGTGTAAGAATAAAATTTAATAGTTTTGGGAAACTAGTTTTATAATATGTGGCTTATGCCTCCCCCTATAAAAATTTAATAAGAAGCATAATGTCCCCTAAACATCTGGAAAAATCAATACTCATTGAATCACTCATCAAAGTCATTATTTGGAATTCCCTCATGTCTATTAGTGTCACGACGCATCCTCGGGGCCCGTGCCATGACTACCCCAAGCATGCCTCCCATAGGCCAGGGGCTGGTGACTAGAACCAAAGGCATAAATCCCGACAAAGGGGAAGGCATTTCCTTTATAAGTAAACAAACACCATAGGGTATGCCAGCAGAAGTAACACTAAGTAAAACTGGGTACAAAAGTAAGTGTGGAATGTAAATGGGCTAGAATACAAACCCAAACAGAAAGTAAAGTAAAACTGGAAAGAAAGTACAATAACTGAAAGTAAATCAGCAACGTCGATCCATCCACTGGAAGTCCCACCTGAAGGGTGGGTACAGATATCCTCCTCAGCTCCTCGGGTCTGGTCGTCCGCTCCGTGTACGTCCCGCCCAGTGGTCCACCTCCAGGTATGAACCTGCTCCACAAGCCTCAACCACGATCAGCATTGTTCGTCGTCTGCATCCAACACAACGTAGTACGAGCATAACCCATGCAGGGGTGAGTATACGCTACTCAGTAGGGACCCCGAGACCCCCGATGGACTCCTAGAATCCACAAAGGATAATCCACAATGGAAAGATACAATCAAAAATTAACAACCAACAGTACTTTGGTATATGCCCATACATATACCTAAGTCATCAATTCTCATTCTACTCCATCATCCGAGCCCAAGTTCGATCACGTCCACATAGGAGTACAACCCAATCCACACAGGATAACACAACTCAATCCACATAGGAAGGCAAGTCAATCATATCAAAGATATTGATTGAATGTCAAGACTCAACTCACACATGTATACTTCTTCGTAAGGTAAAAAACATGATCAGATGTAGCCACTGATTTATCTAAGCTGGGACCCATGTAGGATAGTAAACCAGGTAAGCTGTCGGACCCACATAGGATACAGACCAGCTACTCTGCCAGACCCACGTAGGATAGCAAGAACAGAGTCAAACACTGCCAGTACCACGTAGGATACAAGAACAATAGTCATCACCATCGAACCCATAGAGGATTTCATTACGGTCTTCATCACTTCCGAACCCACAAAGTATTTTAGTGCATTCTTCATCACCGTCGATCCCACGGAGGATTTCAATACGGTCTTCATCACTGCCGAACCCACGAGGGATTTTAGTGCAGTCATCATCGTCATCGAACCCACAAAGAATTTTAGTAAGGTCTTCATCACTGCCAAACCCACGGAGGATTTCAGTGTAGTCATCATCGCCGTCGAACCCATAGAGGATTTCAGTATGGTCTTCATCGTTGCCGAACCCACGGAGGATTTCAGTGTAGTCGTCGTCGCAGTCGCAGCCAGCTCTAGGGTTCCCGCACACAACATGCTCATTTTCTGGAGGGTCCGCTCCACGAGCCAAGGGTTTGATACATCAACTAACATGTTGTAAATATTTTATGTATCCCAAGGTTCGGTCTCGACAAAGAGAACCCAACGCGATAGACGGCACGTCAATCGGACGCCCAGTCTGAGAGTTATTGGCTTTTTCTTTTTAGGGGCCCGGTTGGTTTTTAAGTAAAAACCAACCCGACCACACTCCAACTTCATACAAAACACAATCGGAGTATTCCAAATGGTTCTTCTAAATAATAGGAATCCAACAAAGTTGATGGCATATCAATCGGATGTCCAGAGCATAAGTTATAAGTGTTTCCGCTCCGAGGGCCCAGTTGGTTTCGTGTTCGAACCAACCCGGCCATACCCAAAGATCTCCGAAACCTTGAGTGTAATATACCAAAACGATCTCCTCGATCCAAGGATCGCATCATAACTAAAAGTGCATCGATCGGAGATCCGTAGCCCATGATTTGAGCAAAAGAACGAACCTATCCAGTTTTAGGGGGTTTTGGGCCCGGACTGACCCCGCCCGAGACCCCCTGGTTCGGCCCGAACCGGGTTGACCCGAACTGGGTCCAGCCCATTATGGCGCAGGCCGGCCTAACCTGGGTGGCCGATTGGCCTAGCGCGGGCACGGCCCACGTGGCCAGAGAACTCGGCTCAGCCGAGCTATCGTGAAAAGTGGGGGGGGGGGGGGGGGCGCTGCCGCCATTATTGAGAACCGCGATCCACCCCCCCATGTGGGGGCTGCTCGTTTCCATCCAGGGGTTACGACCCTTGGTTTCCATTCCGAAATGGCTGACCCGGTCCGGCTGGTCCTTGCTGTCGTCACGGGACCCTATGGTCCCACCCCTCCGAGGTGCCGCAGCCGGCGGCCCCAGCCGCCCCGCCTTGCTCCACAACGGCTTTGAGCTACGGTCCTATCTAAACGGCGCGGCACGACGGGGCCGTGCCCCTCCACCATGGCCCCGCTCTGGCCACAGTCCCCTTCGCGGTTCTCTGGCGCGGCGCAACAGTGCCGGAGCTTTGTTCGGCCTCAACGGCGCGGCGCGATGGCGCCGCGCTTCTTCACCCGCTCTTCTTTGTTTCTGCACGGTGTCGTTGTACCGCTCTGTCTTTAATCGTGCCGCAACAAACACAACATCAATGGGGGAGGAGGGTCGGCTGTGTTCATGCAGTCCGACCACCTCCCGTTAATCCGATAATAGGAAACCATAAAATAAAGGCGAAGAATGGAAAAGAAAAATCCACGAACATCAAGATAACCCCTACATCGATGAAGTCGTCGAACGAGGTTTGTCGTGGGAATGGGACGTCGTGGAAGACGGCGTCGCGGTACACAAAATCACGGATAAGAGGACCGTTGGCGTCGCGGTACACAGCGTCGCGTTTTCGATCTCCGAGGAATCAGTGTTATTTGTCTTCCTTCTTCGGAGGCCTGCGTTCTTCGTCAGTGATGGTGCGTTCTTCGTGTTCTTCAAGGATGAAGAAGAAAATCCTCAAGAGCGCAAGAGTCCCCTCATTCCTTTCGCACAACGAATTTAACCCTCAATAAAATAAGTCATGTCTTATTTTATTATCACTCATGAACGCCATTAATTTGAAATTCAAAAAAACATCTCATTCAATTAATTGACTTAATTGAAGAGTGTTTAATATCAAAATTAATTTTCAGGGTTGACATGATATTTTCAAAGGGGTGCGGGTGAGTTACATATTAAATGCACGAGAGGGAGGTTAAAAGGGATTTGAAGGGGTGGGGCTCATGTGGGACCCATTTCACTAATATCCATCCTAGTGGAGTTAGGATATTAGTGGGTCCCACTCCAACCACCAAGCATAGGTTTAATCTACCTATAATAGAAATAAATATTTTAGCACAATATTTTATTTCATTCTTTAGTTAACCCATTTATTTAATAACCTCACCCGAGCAAATGAAACTCCGGAAAAGGTGTTCTTCAAAATTACCGGCATTGTCGTTTCATTGGTGCCCTCAGATTTCGATTCTGAGCACTGGTTCAAAAGTTAGGAAAACCCACTCATTCGTTCACTGAACGTACCCGAGCTAAATATCAGAAATTGATTCCGGGTACACCGGGGATTGGAATCAGGTGCCATCAGATTCTGTGTTCTTGTAAAATCCCCAATAAAATTAAGAAAAAAATTTCCCTTTATTTTTACGAGACCTTACATTACTTCCACCTCAGGGATTTACTTCCCCGTAAAGATACATCATAAACTAGGGGAACAAATGTGGGTATTGTGCACACATCTAAGCCTCCTGCTCCCAACTGCTCTCCTGGAGGTTCTCGTGCTGCCATCTGATTGCACTAAAGGAATCTACCGCCTGCATAGGACCCGCTCATGTCGATCCTCGATCTCCACCACTACCTCCTCAATAGCCGCCCCATCATCAATGTCCAACTTCCCATTGCCGATTATATGGGTCAGGTCGTTCATGTATCTCCTCAGATAAGATATTTGGAAGACATCGTGCACCCGGTGCAACTGAGGTGGTAGAGCCAGACGATAAGCCACCTCGCCTATCCTGCTGAGTACCTAGAATGGTCTGATGAAATGTGGAGATAACTTACTGCCCAGACCAAATCTCTGTAATCCATGTCGCGATGAGACCCGCTTGAAAACATGGTCGCCATCCTCGAACTCTAGTGGCATCCGCCTTCTATCAGCATAAGACTTCTGCCGGATCTGAGCTGTCCTCATCCACTCCTGGATGACCTGGAACTTCTCTTTCATGGCATAGAAAATCTCTGGTCCCACACGTGCTGACTCCCTAGGGTCTGTCCAGCACATAGGTGATCTACATTGCTAGCCGTACAATGCTTCATATGGTGCCATCCCGATGGTGGAGTGGTAGCTGTGGTTGTACACGAACTCCACCAAGGTTAGGGGGTCCTCCCACCTGTGACTAATGTCGAGGGAACAATCACAGAGCATGTCCTTGAGAGTTTGAATGATCCCCTCCGTCTGACCATCTGTCTGAGGGTGAAAGGCGGTGCTCAAACATAGATGCATCCCAGATGCCTCCTGCAACCCCTTCCAAATCCGGGATGTAAAGAGAGAATCTCGATTGGAAATGATAGATGATGCCACACCATGAATCCATACAATCTCCTGAACATAGAGATGTCCCATGATCTCTACTGAGCCCTAATCTTAAATGGGTAAAAGTGGTCCGACTTTGTGAGACGATCAACAATCACCAGAATGGAGTCGTGACCTCTGGAAATACGTGGAATTCCAGTCACAAAATCAATAGATATCCCATCCCACTTGCACTCTGGGACCTCCAAGGGCTATACCAAGCCTGCTGGTACCTGGTGCTCTGCCTTCACCTACTGACTAGTGAGGCATCGTGAAAAGAACTCAGCTAAAACCTTCTTCATACCCGATCACCAGTGTTGTCGTCTGAGATCCTGGTACATCTTCTCCACTACTGGATGTACCACTAAAGTGGAAGTGTGAAACTCTCTTAGCACCTCCTCCTACAATGCAGCTGGTACCATGGTACGTCCTCTGAAAAGGACATCGTGCTCTCATCCTATAGAGAATCCATGAGGTGCCTGTTCTAAGGATATCTGTGCACGCCGCGTCTCACATTCAACGTTCCCACGCTGTTCCTCTCTGACCCACTGCAGTAGTGTAGGAGTGACTATGAGTGATTGAAGAAAGGTTGCTCCATATCTATCCACAAAGGAAATCTGTAAAGCGGCTAGATGCTCCATCGCCTCCCCGAGTAGCCGAATGCCTGTCCTCCTACTGAGAGACTCAGCTACTATGTTCCCCTTTCCATGAGTATAGACTATCTCAAAGCCATAGTCCTGAGGAACTCGAGCCATCGCCTCTGTCTAAGGTTCAAGTACTTCTGTGAGAAGATGAATCTAAGACTCTGGTGGTCAGAAAAGACTATAAAGCACTCACCCATCAGATAGTGTTGCGACATCTTCAGAGCGAATACCACTTCTGCCAACTCCAGGTCATTAATAGCGTAGTTCTTCTCATGATTCCTCAGCTGTCGTGATCCACAGGCGATCACTACTCGCTCCTGAATCAGGACACACCCGAGTTTGATCCTTGATGCATCGCAGTAGACTACGTACCCTACTCCATCCTCTGGTAGCCTGAAGATAGGTCTGCTGGTCAATCTTTGTCTCATCTCCTAGAAGCTCTGTTGTCATCTGTCTGACCACATGAAGGGTTTCCCCTTCTTCTTCAAATAAGAGAGTGGTGCCGCAACTACGAAGAAGTCTGGCACAAACCTCCGGTAGTACCCAGCTAGCCCCAAGATACTCTGCACCTTCGTCACACTCCTAGGTGGCTCCCAAGCTAGCACTTCCTCAATCTTCGCAGGATCCACCACAACTCCCACCTCAGAGATGACGTGTCCCATGAAGTGGACCTCACATACCAGAACTGACACTTCGAGAGCTTACCATAAAGATGGTTCTCTCGGAGTGTGTCCAATAAAACCCGCAAGTGGTAGGCGTGCTCCTCTTCAGTGTTCGAGTATATCAATATGTCGTCGATGAAGACCACGACAAATATATCGAGGTATGGCTGAAAGATAATGTTCATGAGACTCATGAACACCTCTGGAGCATTGGTTATGCCGAATGGCATAACCAAGAACTCATAGTGGCCATACCGACATCTGAACGCCGTCTTCTGCACGTCTTTTCCTCAAACTCTGGACTAATGATAGCCTGATTTAAGGTCTATCTTTGAGAACCACCGTGCTCCCTTGAGCTGATCGAAGAGGTCGTCATTCCTCGGTAGCGGATACTAGTTCCTCATGGTCCCTGGGTTCAAGCAACGATAGTCAACACACAGTCGCAAGCTCCTATCCGCCTTCTTGGCGAACAAAATCGGGGAAGCCTAGGGTGAAACACTAGGTCAGATGAATCCCTTGCCCTGTAAGTCCTCCATCTGTACCCATAGCTCTTGAAGCTCAGCAGGAGCCATCCAATATACTGGATTGGATATCGGAGATGTCCTCGGGTATATGTCAATATAAAAGTCTACCTCTCGGGGAGGATATAGTCCTAGAATGTCGCCAAGAAAAATGTCTGCATACTGATCCACCACTATAGAAAAACTCGGAATCTGCACGTCAACTGCTCCTAGGATGAGGATAGCCAACTGATAAGTGAAGGGCTATCCTCTCCTTTGTGTGAGTCCATCCTGGGCTGCAAAGCCTCTCTTCGTTCCAGTGATAGTGAACCTGCTCCCGTCGGTTCGTATACACCGCACCTTGAGCCTAATACAGTCGATCTGAGCATAGACTGTAGATAACCAATCCATGCCCAAGATGACATCGTAAGGCCTCAACCCTGCTACAAGAAGATCTTAGCCGAATCTCTAACCTCCTAGAGTTTTCTCACACTACCGAAACCAGTGCGTAATCGTCGAGACTTCTCTCATAAGAGTTTCTAACCGTAAGGATCAAGCCAACGACTCTGTCAGAATCTTTGAGCTCCGAACAAGGGAAGCGAAAATAAAAGAATGACTCGCTCCTATGTCTAAAAGAACTCTAGCAAGGATGGAGTAGACACAGATAGTACCTCGAATCATCTCTGGTGCACTGTGGTCATAGGCCTCCCCTTCCTGAAGCTGAGCCTGTCTCTTCCCGCCAGCTCCCTGTGGTTGGGGTGTACCTCCTAGTGGTGGTGGTGGTAAAGAATCACATCGTATCCCACCACCTGCTGCTCGGCTAGCTCCCCTGCCTCATCTGCCTGCTCTCGGAGGACCACCACGGTCGACCCTCTACCACTACCAAGGAGGCCCCTCAACCGTCGGCTGCTTCTCTTCATGGCGGGTCGGGCAGTCACGAGCCATGTGGCCCTTCCGGCCGCATGTGTAGCACTGCCTGCTCCTTGGAAGGCTGGCTCTGCGCCGTGTGCCCCGCACCTCTGAGCCAGTGTCCTGAGGTCATCTGCCTGATGGTCCGGTCCACCTGGACCCCTGTGACATCCGTCGACTGCCAGCTGCAGACAACTCTACTATGTGCTGGCATGCGGTAGGTCTCGCTGCTTGCATAGGCTCATCAAGAAAGCTGTCTATGAGAAAAGCTCACACCAGTACTCCTGCCTATGTCGGAATGCTGAGGGAGATCATCGATGCCCTGATCTCATGTTTTATTCCCTGCTAGAAGGTCTAGGCCCGAATAAATGGGTCTTATACCATGTCCATCGAATAGCGCGAGAGATTGGTAAATCTCGTAGAGTACTGGGTGACCGTCATGCTACCCTGCCGCAGCTGTAAATTCTCCTGGATGCGCACTCCACTGAGCATGGCTGGGACGAACTCCATGCGGAAGAGGCTCTCAAAGTCCGTCCAGAGGAGAGATTCATCATCGTGCACCTGGAGCATCAAGCTCCACCATCTACCTGATGCTGCGTGCATTAGGCTCGCTGTGAGGATCACCATGAGGTCAGATGGTGTCCCCACTAACCTGAAAACTCACACAACAGCCTCCACCAAATCCTTCGCTGCCTAAGGGTCCATCTCCCTGTAGAACCTGGGCGGTCTGTGGCACTGAAACTTGTGCAGTGCACTAAGGTGACATGCACTCTCAGCGGCTAGGGCTGGTAGCATCGGTGGCTCGGCATGTAGAGGTACCGCCGGTGCCTCCACTAAAAAAGGGCCCTGCACTGAGGCCTCCTCGATCGGTAGGATGTCGTCTCGTACAAAGCTCGGAACCCTAGCTGGCTGCCATCGTGGGGCCATCTCGAAAAGAAACAGGTGCGCCACAGTCAAAACAGTATACCTGTAAAGCTGACAGAAAGTAATCACAATTAAAACTTTTGAAACACACATTCAATCAATGTTTTCATGCATTGATTCAAAAATCAGAAGTCAGGGTCCTGGTTTACGGATACGTCGGCTGCCGCACCAACACTGGAATCCTTGGGCTGATAACCACTCTCAATACCCTTAACACTATTGGTTCACATAGAAGAAAGTTCAGATTCCTGAGTTCTGGGATAGAAATGAACGCCTCTGATACCAATTTTTCATGACCCGTCCTCGAGACTCGTACCGTGACTACCCCAAGCCCACCTCCCATAGGGCAGGGAATAGCGACTAGCACCAAAGGCGTAAATCCCGACAAAGGGGAAGGAAATTCCTTTATAAGTAAACAAACACCATAGAGTAAGCTAGCAGAAGTAACACTAAGTAAAACTGGATACAAAAGTAAGTGATGAAAGTAAATGGGCCAAAATACACACCCAAACTGACAGTAAAGTACAAATTGAACAAATGTACAATAACTGAATGTAAAGCAGCAACATCGATCCATCCACTGGAAGTCTCTCCTGAAGGGTGGGTATAGATAGCCTCCTCAGATCCTCGAGACCAACCGTCCACTTCATGAACGTCCCGCCCAGTGGTCCACCTCCAGGTACCGACTTTCTCAACAACTCAACCATGATCAGTGTTGTCAATCGTCTGCATCCAACACAACGTAGTGCAGGCATATCCCGTGTAGGGGTGAGTATACGCTACTCAGTAGGGACCCCGAGACCCTCCGAAGGTCTCCCAGAATCCACAAACGATAATCCAAAAAGGAAAGATACAATCACGAAGTAATAACCAAAACTACTTAGTTATATGCCCATACATATACCTAAGTCATCAATTCCCATTCGACTCCAACATCCGAGCCCATGTTCGATCACGTCCACATAGGAGTACAACCCAATCCACATAGTATAACACAACTCAATCTATATAGGAAGGAAAGTCAATCATATCGAAGTTGTTGATTGTAAGTCAAGACTCAGCTCACACAGGTATATTTCTTCGTAAGGTAAAAGAGATGATCAGATGTAGCCACTGATTCATCTAATATGGGACCCATGTAGGATACTAAACCAGCTAAGCTATTGGACCCACATAGGATACAGACCAGCTACTCTGCCAGACCCACGTAGGATAAAAAGAACAGAGTCAAACACTACCAGATCCACGTAAGATACAAGAAAAATAGTCATCGTCGTCGAACCATTAAGTACGGTTTTCATCGCTGCCGAACCCACAGAATATTTCAGTGCAATCTTCATCGCCGTCGAACCCACGAAGGATTTCAATACGGTTTTCATCGCTGCTGAACCCACGGAATATTTCAGTGCAGTCATCATCGCCATCGAACCCACGGAGGATTTCAGTACGGTCTTCATCGGTGCCAAACTCATGGAGGATTTCGGTGAAGTCATCATTTCCATCGAACCCACAGAGGATTTCAGTACGATCTTCATCGCTATCAAACCCACGGAGGATTTCAGTGCAGTCGTCGTCACAGTCGCTGCCAGCTCTAGGGTTCCCGCGCAGAGCATGCTTGTTTTCGGGAGGGTCCGCACCACGAGCCAAGGGATCGATACAAAAAATGGAACATATTCTGGAGTTGATGTATCACAAGGTTCTGTCTCGACAAAGGGAACCCAACGCGATAGACGTCGCATCAATAGGACGACCGGTCTGAATGTTATTGGCTTTTTCGTTCCAAAGGCCCGGTTGGTTTTTAAGTCAAAACCAACCCGAACACACTATAACTGCATCCAATACTCGAGCAGAGTAAGCCAAAATTTCCGTCTCACTAAGAGGAATCCAACAAAGTCAACGACATGTCAATCGGACGTCTGAAGCTTTAGTTATAAGTGTTTCCGTTCTAAGGGCCCGGATAGTTTCTTGTTCGAACCAACCCGGCCATACCCAAAGTTCTCCTAAACCTTGAGTGTAATATATCTAATATACCATCTTTATCCAAGGATCATATCACAACTGAAGGTGCGTCGATTAGAGTTCTGTAGCCCATGATATGAGGAAAAGAACGAACCTGTCCAGTTTTAGGGGGTTTTGGGCCCGGACCGACCCGGCCCGAGACCCCCTGGGTCGGCCCGAACTGGGTCGACCTGAACCGAGTCCGTGTCCGGCCCGGCCTGGGCGGCCGATTGGCCTGGCGCAAGTGCGGCCTGCGTGGCCAGACAGCTTGGCTTGGTCGAGCTGTCGCGGAAGGGGGGGGGCGCTGCCCCCCTGATTGAGAACCGCGACCCCCATGTGGGGGCCGCTCCTTGCCAGCCAGGTGTTAGGACCCCCGGTCTCCCTTCCGAAATGGCTGGACCGGTCCAGCTGGCCGGTGATGCCGCTGTGGGAACCCAATGTCCCGCCCCTCTAAGCTGCCGGCGGCCGGCGGTTCTAGCCACCCCGCCTTGCACCGTTGCGGCTTTGAGCCGCGACCCTATCCGACCGGCGCGGCGCGACGGTGCCGCGCCCCTCCGCCACATCCCCGCTCTGGCCACGGCCCCCTTTGTGGTTCTCTAGCACGGCGCAAAGGTGCCGCGACTTTTTTCGGCGTCAACGGCACAGCGCGACGGCGCCGCGATTCTTCGCTCGCTCTTCTTGGTTTCTGCACAGTGTCGTTGCACCGCGCTACCTTTAATCGTGCCGCGACAAACACAACATCAAAGGGGGAGGAGGGTCGGCCGTGTTCATGAAGTACAACCTCCTCCCATTAATCCGATAACATGAGGCCATAAAATAAAGACGAAAAACGACATAGAAAAATTCACGAACATCAGGTTAACCCCTACCTCGATGAAGTCGTCGAATGATGTTTGTCGCGAGAAAGGGACGTCGCGGAAGTCGACGTCGCGGAAGGAGAATCATCAACGTCGCGGTACACGGATTTGCGGAGAAGAGGTCCTTTGGTGTCGCGGTACATGGCGTCACATCGTCGATATCCAAGGAATAACCATTATTCGTCATCCTTCATCGTAGGCCGTCGTTCTTCGTCGGTGACATTGCGTTCTTCGCGTTCTTCAAGGAGGAATAAGAAATTCCTCAAGAGCGCAAGATTCCTCTCTTTCCTTTCGCACAAAAAATTTAACCCTCAATAATATAAGTCATGTCTTATTTTATTATCACTCATGCATTCAATTAATTTGAAATTCAAAAACAAATCTCATTCAATTAATTGACTTAATTAAACAGCGTTTAATATCCAAATTAATTTTGAGGGTTGAGAAGGTATTTAAAAAGGGGTGCAGGTGAGTTACATATTAAATGCATGAGAGGGAGTTTTAAATGTATTTGAAGGGGTGTGGCCTGTGTGGGCCACACTTCACTAATATCCTACCTAGTGGAGTTAGGATATTAGTGGGTCCCACTCCAACCACCAATTATAGGTTTAATCTTCCTTGAATAGAAATAAAAATTGTAGCACAATATTTTATTTCAATAATTAGTTAACCCATTTATTTAATAACCTCACCCGAGAAAACGCAACTCCGGAAAAGGTGTTCTTAAGAAATTACTGGTGGTGCGGTTTCATTGGTGCCCTCGGAATTCGATTCCGAGCACCGGTTCAAAATTTAGGAAAACCCGCTTGTTCGTTCACTAAACGCACCCGAGATAAACTTCTGAAATTGATTCCTGGCACACCGGGCCTCGGAATTAGGTGCCGTCAGAAACTACGTTCTTTTAAAATCCCCAAGAAAATTAAGAAAAAACTTTCCGTTGAATTTTATGGGTATTTACAGTCAGAGTATACATTTATCTCCCAAACAATATTCTTTAGTCCTTTATGAATATATGCCATTATTTTTACCCTCTATTCGAGAGACATCAATATCATGTGACAAATAATCTAGGAAAAGATGACCAGAGAATCAAATACCTGAGGTATTATCTCTATATAAAATAATGGAGGTGTGACACTAAAACCATACTGTATATCAATAATAGATGGATTATCTGCCTCAGTCCCCCAATCAATATTATGAATGAACTGTATTAGGATATCCTTGAACTTATTATTTCGAAACTTCTGTATGTCAACATTCTACTCAAGATACTTAAGAACCTCCATAAGAAGGTTTCATTTCAAAACCCAATTATTTTTTAAATTTTGATTCCTTTTTCTTACTTTTCTATTATTTCTTAGATATGAAATGTCAGGATATATAATTTTTATAGTTTTGGAAACACGATCACTATTTTTGAAAATCATGCATTTATTTGAATTTATTTAGGTTATTATTTAAGTATTGATATTTTAAATATTAATTTCTTAAATTTTAGACATTATTGGATATATGGGAATCAGTAGTGGATAATGGAATATGATCAAGTAAACACTAAATAATATGCATAATGGGGGTTTATGTATACACTGGTGATAAATTTATTATATATTTGTAACCTTAAGGTTACTTAATGATTCATACATAGCCTCAAATATTTAATCAGGAAGGTCTCAATACAAAAATGTAGCACTATAGAAAAACACAAGTATATATTGAGGGAATATATTATCATAGAAGGGTGATTGGGAACAAATCAGGGCCAAAAGATTCCAAAAATTGATCTTTTGATCAAATTGGGACTCTAAAATAATCCCATGATAATCACTACAAGGATATGTCTAATCAAAAATTTATGACGGTAGATATTTCAAATACCATGATAGATCACAATTATTGTGGTTGAAACACGTGAGGGGCCATTTCCATCAATTTTATAGAGGAATTGGATGAAATGTATATTAGTTATCCAATGTATTGTGAAATTTCAACACGTGGTAGGAAGTCATGGAAATTTCATCAATGTTAGTACATTATTCCTTTTGGAACCAAAAACATTTAGGAGTTGATTTTTCTTTCTAATATAGTGTGACTCATGTTACATTCCCGGGATACACCTCCATATATGTATCGTATATCATTCCTAGATGATATTATCTCACACAAACATAATATCAGAAAGCAATTCAAGGTCATCCTACATTCAAATGCATCCATCAGCACACTAATGAGAGATTATATTGTTGTGACAATATAATATGGTGATTAAATGAAAGTCACATAGACACCAACATATTTTTAAGGATCTGATTTTTGAATTTATTTTAAGAAAACTAGTGAATAATAAAATGTGTACTAGAAGTGATTGTATAACCATAAATCACAAGAAATATACTATAAAAAATTAAAAATGAGGGAAATGGGACATCAAGAAGTGATGGTCATTGATAAATAAAGAAGCCATATGGAAGAAAATAATAATTCATGGAGAATAATACAATCAAAATAATTTTTTATCCACATAAAATAAGGTAACAAAGAGTTTTAATGGTTATGTTTCATCCTTTAGAGAGAGAAAAAAGTCCATGATGGGTGTGTTAGTTGGTTTTACATAAGAGTAATTTTTTATACCTATGTGGACAATTATCATTTCATTAATACTCATGGGGATTTATCATCAATAGTGAAATTATAGAGATATTTGTAATCAAATAAATATAAAAAATATTACTTTTGTTTTTGTTATTTTGATCTGGGGATGGATATTCGAGAGTTTAGGCATTCAGTCATTTGAGGAAATTTCACAATTGATCATCATTGTATGAGATTATTATGTTCATTATTTTATTATTGTATAGTATGATTATACATTTATAAACACATAGTGAGTATTCTGTGAGGTTGAGTTGAGGAATATTGATCAATATATAATGAATTGAATTCTATCTATTTTTCTTCTTATGTACATAATTATTTGTTATCCTTGTCAACTAATACATGATAATAGGGATATGTGTAAATATATGGAAATTTTTATCCAATACTATGAACTTTATGTAAAAATATTTTATATATAAGGTATGACAATGTACGAATAGGGACATTCACACACTAATCACTAAAATTCTGATTTTAATTTTCTTAGAATATTTATAATAGGAAAGATTATGGGAACCAACAACTATACTAAGAAGCTAATGAGTGACTAGAGGGAAGACATGGAATGAATGAGTGAGTGTGAAGGCATGAACCAAGGAATTTATGAATAAACAATACAAGGCATCCAAACTTGTCCCAAAACATCATTATTATCACATTTAATTATGAAAACACTTGTATATTAATATCCTAGATAAATTATCGTCATATATGAGTTCTTACTGCTATATGTTTTATTTTATGTGTTAAATGGACTGATAATTAATTATTAATTAATAATATTATTTAAATATACAAACTAATTGATTTAATTAGTAATATAAAATTTAAATTCATATTGATATGAAATTGGGTAACTCATAGATTTTAGGCTATATGAAAAAGATCACTTGTTGGGATGGTGTGTTATTTATTATTCAATATTAATGACTAAACATGTTTTGGAATAATTTTGTGGATGGACGTCAAAATAAACTTACAATGATAACATTACACTAAGAAAACAAAAAATAATGTTTAAATTATTAATAATGATCATTTTTTCATTAGAATTATTATGAATTTTAAGGACTTAATACCATCCAATTTTTAATTTTGTGGTTAAATGAAACAATATTTTTCACTTGTATTTCGAGAATTTATTTTTAAATGGATTGATACATTAATTTTATGTTATTTTAATCATTTCGTGAAAAAAATTGATCTAAAATTTCTATAATTGTTTAATAAAATAATTTCTGGAATATTCAGTTTTAGAATATTAAATGAAAATTTTGATAAACATTGAACGTATGACTTGGTCATAAGACTGAGGGTCACATAATAAGGCTTTTATCACATATGTTTACGGATTTTCAATCTATATAAATCAAATTTTCATTTAACAAAAATATCGAAAACTATGGATCATAATCCATTGGTTGTTGAACATAATACATATACTCTACCATAATGATTCAAAATATTTTTGGTGGAGAAATTCAAATGATTAATATTCAAAATATTTATAATCCACATATTGTAAATTTTTTAGGAACTAAGATTTCACTATTTCTCTTCCAGAAATAACTTTGAGTTTTCATGCCAACATCCATGCACGTCCTAACAGTTTTTCATGTGAAGCATAAAAAATTAAATGAGATGAATCATGTTGAGAATCACTCATCTAAAATAAGGAAAACACTAGCCCAAATTCAAAACCCATTGATTTCATAGATTTTTTATTATTATTTAGATTAGTGAGGTATTAATAATTGCAGGATCGTGTAGATTTTGGGTGGTCATAAAATGTCAAATGAGGAGGATGTTGTGGCTATTTTTAAAAATAGATAGTTTTGATGCATTGTTTTTAACATGAATATTATTTCATTAGTTATAGATATCCAAATATAGAAAACAATCACATAATATGTCTATTAATTTGAGTCTTGAGTCCCTAGTTTTTGTGGGATGTGGAGATACAAGTGCTACTTCTTTTGATTTTTTGATTTTAGTTGCAAAATTAATGAATTTTTTGATATTTTTTATTAGTAAAGAAGGTGATATTCCGTTTTGAATTTATTCTTTTCTAAATTGAACTGGATAGTTATTCAAATTTATAAATGTAAATTTGATGTCCCCTCTATATAAATATTATCGTAATGGTCTTATTTTTAGTAGAAGTAATTACTATAGGCTTGGTCAATCAATGGTAACTTTGTATCTAGATAAAATTCCCAGGAGTGTTTTCAATTATATAAATGTACTAAAACTACACCCATGAAATATTATGTGTTCAACTTGAGGTCTTGAGTTGTTCATTGTGGAATTTAGTCAGATAATTCATAAGAAAAGAAATATTATGTTTTATAAAAAAATTATGTAGCCCAAAACTGATTATTTTTAATATGATTTTCATTATTTTTTTTATAAGTGTATGATTATAATTTTACATAATTTCCTCATATTTTTTCAATATATTTTCTCACATTTAAACCAAAAACTATAATTAAAATAACTAATTAAAAATCAACATGATGTGACCATTGAAAATATTGTTTGAAACCTTCATGATTAAAAACATTAGGTTTTAATAAAATTATTTATTTTGGGGATAATAATTAATTTTCAA
Organism: Viscum album; assembly: GCA_963277665.1. Lineage (NCBI taxonomy): Eukaryota > Viridiplantae > Streptophyta > Magnoliopsida > Santalales > Viscaceae > Viscum > Viscum album. The sequence continues at coordinate 113,717,607 of OY728156.1, read as the reverse complement.
TGGGATCCCGGATAAATTCAAAACATTAATGATATACTTCATTATTACAGATTCAAAATTTTTAATTGATTCATAAATATATATTTTTCAAATTATATGATTTTACAAGTACATTAACACAATTTGTCTAAGATAATTACTACAGTATATCCTACAAGAATTTTAATGTCACATTTATATAGTTAATGCTAATATAATAGTGGTCTTAGATAAAGCTAATTTAAATATGAGACATTAGACCATATGATAACAATATTTCCATGAGGACTCATCCAAAATGAAAATGGGCCACCGAGTATTAGGGACTTGCATTTACCATTGTTTTTTTGATACCCATCATGATTCACATTGAAATAAAATGAACGAAACTATGTGATAAAGAAATATCACAAACAACACATAATAAAATTTATTATAACCCCTTTTTAGGAATACGTGGTTGTAATAATGATTTTTTTTCATCTTCTTAACACTAACCACTCAGCAGAGTAAGACATGATGAGTTAAAGATGAAATGTTTTCTCTAACATTATAAATGGTAATCATGGTAATTATAATAATATAAAAAAGTAAATTCCATTATAATTTTTAAGATATTTAAAATTTAATTACAAGTAATTTCTGTAAAATATTTTGAACTATGTAATTAGGGATCAATGTATACACTTATGTATTGGAAGATCATGAAGACTTCCTTAAGTCATGAGATATATTTAATGAATACTAATAGTTGATAGTGAAATAGATGGACTTGATTTGAATGTTATCATTTTTATTAAATTCAATAATCCCAATACAAGGAAAGAAGTCATGGGGGTCTAATGTAATGCAACCCTAAAGCATCATTTTTTAAAAACATCAAACCTTCCATAGGAAATGACCCCATAGATGGGAAGGAAGAAAGAGTACTATTTGATGTTGCCATAGATGTCATAATGTCCGTAATCGTTTTCCTCTCCTTCCAAGTATGAGAGATCTCCATGCACGCCCCTATAACAACCTGACATCGCCTAACTGTATAAATAATTCTCCATGCAACGAAAACATGTAATTACTGGGGAATGTATAGAAAAAGTGTTTTTAACATCATGATTTTTGACATGAAATCTCAAAAATTACCACATAATCAACTGGTGGAAGCTTGATATATGGTAATGTATGAGATAAAACCCCTGATGAAATGATCTTTTCATGAACACATTCCATCATGTATGGTAGAATCATCCTAATTTATCTAGGAGTGAGTAATTAATTATCAAGAATGTAGGTAAGGGAGAATTTAAAAGATTCCAATAATCAAGAAATCATGATATAAGAAGCCAATAATGTTACGGTAATTTTGTTTCCACATGAAATAAATATATTTCTGGAATAGTGAGTAACTTGTAATAATTGGGAGAGATAAAATGAAATTAATTGATGATGAATTGATTCTTTAGAAGTATAAATTAAATCATATACTAAATTTATATTCATGTATAATGGATCCAAGATATAATACAAATCCTGAAAATAAAAATTGTGAAAATTATAAATAAAAATACTATAAAATACATTTGAAACATTAATAATATAGATGAGAAAAATCCAAGAGAGGGTTGTATTGAATTTTCAAAATTTTGGATGAAACATATTGATGGAAGAGGTGCACATAATACTGTATAATATTAATCGGACGTAAAACTAGATATAAAATGTGAATACTTTGAGGAAAAAAATAGAAATTTAAAGTCGAATGATAAAATAGAAGATGGATTATATATGAAATGGAAGAGGAAATGAGAAAGATACAACAATAGATATATTCATGAGATATATCAAAATTATTCCAAATTTTATGATCCATAATCTCCATTCCAAGAAAGAGATAAATAACATGAAAAAATGAAAATTGTTACAATGGGTTTATTCAAATGTTTTTAAAGATCAATTTTGATAATTCATTTTCAAAATACATTGATAAGATTCCATATAATAAAAATGTTGAATGAAATTATCCAAAAAAAAAGGTTTTCTAGAAGTTTTTTTAATAGTTCCACTAATTGATGTGTATATTAACATAATTCAATGGTAAATAAATTTATAAAATAAAAGGCCTACGGCGATTAAATATTCCGGGATATTTTTTTAGTAAAGATACATTAAAATTCCTTATGAATTTACAATCTAATATCATTATTATTACTATATAAATTTATAAGGTTCATGGAACTTTATTGTATAACCCCAAAATAGTATAATTGAGACAAAAGGATAGATCACCCACCTATACAACATGTATGACTAAAAATTTACGGGTAAGTGCTGTAAAACCTATATTACAAGATAATTTATGGTTATGGGACATCGAAATTGATATATAAGTACTTGTTATATTGAGAAAATGATTTTTAGATAATATATGTTCCTTGATTGGTGTGAACTATAAAAAACTAAATTTATAACGGGTTAAAGATGAAAATTTTAACATATTACATGTTATAACAAATCTATATAAATTATGGGATTCTGTTAATATTTTTTACTATATAAGAGGTAAAAACTGATTTATAAACTCAAACCTAGAATTTATGTGTTTAATTAAATGATATTATTGGAATAGCATAGATTTGAAGCTGTTTTAAAGGAATATAACAAAGTAGATACATGGATTATTTTTAAGAAATGAGAATAATTACTTACATAATAATTTTTTTTTGATAGAAATGATATGTCTCAATATGTGAAGAAGACACCATGTCTAAAATTAATATATATTAGATACAAAACAAAAAAAATTCATATTTTGGTGTAAAAGAGTCATTTTTTGTTATAATTTTAGCTAAAATGGTGGCTCCAAAAGATTAAAATTTTCTTGGTATTATGATATTTTATATGAAGGATAATTCCCAGACTAATATTACATCAATGGGATAGTTCTAATGATTTTTATATAGAAAACTATATTGGATGATTATATTAAGTCAACTATTGTCTATTAATTAACAATCATCAATATCATGTATGACATTTTCAAGGATGATATAATCAAATTTCATGAGGATGTGATAATATATCCGATTATTCATAGTACATGGTTAATTTATATACATGTGTAACCTATGAAATGAAACAACCAATGATTATAAAATAAGACATTGTTTGATATCTTATATAACACGTAATACTGAGCTTAAATATACCACAATACATAATTAAAATATTATTAATTTCACCCAACCAGTATAACATAGCCATTAAAATAGGGGGTTGTGAATAAGAATAACCATATTATGATATAGATATATATATATAAATATGTCTTAATTAATCAAAATATATTTATTAATTATTATGAAATAAACACAAAAAATTCAGTAAAGTCATTTTATATGTCATCTTAAAAAATGGATTTTATTTTTTATTTTTGAAAATAATATTAATAATTTTTTCCCACACATGATAATTATTTTATAAATTAAATTTATTTTTGAAAATATAAAATCAATGTTTTAATGTGCAATGTTATGATATTTTTCTGAATATATTTATTTCCCAGTGTAGGGGGAAATAATATTTTTTTATTGAAACTTAATTTTTTTTCATGATTTTAAAAAGAATTAGACATCTGCTAATTTAATTTTCATATTGTATTATTAATCACATTTAGTTGATTTTAATAAATTTTATGACTAAATATGGCCTAAAATATATTTATAATTTTAAACAATTTTTCTGAAAAAATATTTTTCATTTCATTTTATAGTTTATTCATTAATTTAATTCTACAAAATCTGTGTATTTAATTTTGAAAAATTGAATCTATATTTTTTTTGTAGGTCCAAATTTTGTAAATAGGTACCTTTTAGTTTTGGCTGATATGTAATGTCTCAGAATTTCCAAATAAGTTTTTTAAAATATTTTTGAATAATTTCGAGACCACACGCATGGATGATATGTGATTCCGAGGCCCAGTGATCCCATAATGAGATTTTTGAAATTTTTTCACCTACTTTTAAGTAAAAAATCAAGAAGGTTTTTCTAACATTTAAACTGGTTCTAGGATAAAAAAAATGAGGGCAATGTCTAACTTCGAATGTTGGGATTCACCTAGGAGAAACATAACATTGACCGGAAAGGGATGGATGGAACATTTATTTTTCAAAATTTTTGTTAAAAGAAATAAAATAAAATAAACATAAATATATAATTTTATTCAAACTATATCTCTTGTGACACAACGACCAGTCAATGCTGCAGGTGCAGTGACAAGGTGACATGAAATCATTAATGAACCACATTAATTATAAAGTTTGGAGACATAAAATTAATATCCTTCATTTAATACAATAAGGATACAGAGTTAGAAAACAACACATGGGATATTCTTTGACGAATGTGAAACCTCTCTCTCTCTCTCCAATAATGAATGCCATCATTTAATGTCATCGAATCGAGTATTGACAAACACCGGTGGGACATATTCGACATACATTGAGCGATGAAAAACAATAACAAATCATGGATCAACGATGGCTCAAATCTTCATCCCACTTTAGTTGTGGATCCTCAATCCAAGTAGGGGCCTTTTTTGTTTTTATTATCCGGTTCATAATCCTAAAAACAATGAACACAAATCATGTGATATTGTGGGAGGTTGTTCTTATTGGGTTTTATATAGTGGTATTAAATTATTATTAATGGAACTAGGATCCTGAGCCTCCCTTGTGTTTTAAGCTTCAAACGTAGAGGGAATGGTCAGAAATGAACATGGACGGAGCCCCTCTAAAAGTGCATTCATTGTGGCTGCAACCTCAAAATGGTTTCAAGGTTGATCAAAGGCTACAAGTGATGGATATGACTTGATAGGACTGATAGTGAAGGATGATTCATTATCAGACCACTAGAGTGGACTCGGTGTCCCGCGTAAGGTGCCCTCAATGCAGTACCCCTAACGAGCGGCGATAGCCTATGGTGGGGTCCACAAGCGGGAGGCGACTCTACCCCGGGTGCGACATGCGGCATGAGTGGCTCGCTATTAAAGGAAACTTTTGTGGAGGTGGCATGGTCGGTTCACCCTGTGGTGATGGAAGATGTAGTCGATCGGGCGCATAATTTTTCTAGATGCATCGACATCTTGGCGCCGCGTGTGGGAAAGGAGGGTGGCCGGTTGATCGGTAGCGCAAGACCCAACCTGGATCACCAAGCTAGCCCGGGTCAAATGGACCATCTGATCCTCGTTAAATAGGATCGACTATTCCATTCTAGTGAATCAGGTTGTCTGAGAGACCCGTCTAAATTGGGCCATCTAGCAGACTGATGTTGGAAATGAGACAGGCACACTAGTGTGGGTCGAGCTAGATAAATTTTGGGTGACTGGGTGACCAAGAGGACTGGACTAACGAACAACCTCGGTCGGGTCTTGTAAGTCCTAATATTATAGGATAATGGGCCAGACATATAGGATAGGGTCATGACAGGTCCCTAGGTCAGGTTGGTCGGGATAGTCCAAACCAGTCGAATAAGGCTCAGACGTAATCGGTACCTATTTACAAAAAGAATCGTATCTCCTAGACTGTGCATCTGATTGACACATCATCTAGCATGTTTGGTACCATGTGATGGGGAAGTGATTAAGAAATAATCTAACTAATGTTTCAATTTCATTGACCCAACATGGATTTGTGACTTAGCTATCCAATGAGACTCCATGATGTAACTATCAGCGAGACTTCATGACTCAGCTACCTATAAAGACTCCATGACTCAACTATCAGTGAGAGTTAATGACTCAACTACCCAAAAAGACTCTGTGACTCATATTGTAGCGCGGATTCGTGACTCATCTACCAAGAGAGACTACATGACTCAGGAACTAGTGATATTCCCTGACTCAACTACCCAGTGAGGCTTCGGGACTCAACTATCAGTGAGACTTCGTGACCAGATAATGAATATGTATAAGAAACCTAGCTAGGCTAAATAACTCATCAGGGACAAGTTATTTTGTTGTAATTGATGTTTAGTGTTTACAACCATTGTTTTTGATATCAACACTTATACCTGTGTCTAGATGACTCTAGTGACTCTAATATTTTTTAATTATTTTGTGATTTTTTATGGATATATATGAGACCCAAGTAGGTTTCAGGGTCCCTAATGAGTATTGTTATTCTCACCTCTTCACAGGCATTTCCTACAGCTGTTGTTTGTTGTGTAGATGACAGACATCTTTGACTGGGAACTTGGAGATCCAGGGCCAGGTAGTGCTCATAGGTGGAACTACACATTTATTATGCTTCAACAACATTTGAAAATGAGTTATACCAACCATTCCATTAAGATCCCTGGTGGAAGACCTCTATATATTGTACTTTATTTTATTATTCTTTCCTTTTTAGTTGGTTTTGTTTTCATGTCCCCTTATTCCTCTCAGTTTCACTATTACATGTGTGGTTTCTTCTTCATGTGACATAATTGTTGTTGGTATTTCATTTTTAGCATGAGTTTACGCAGTATGGGATGTGTTTGTGTGTGTTTATACATGTTTAAAGGAAATACCTTCCCTTTTGGAATATTCCATTTGGTGCTACCCACTAGCCCCCGGCCTATGGAAGGCGGGATTGGGGTAGCCACGACACGAGCCCCAAGGGAAGGGGCTTGAGATAATGGTATCAATGATTGTTGGTTCTACATAAATGGTTGAGAATAAGTTGTTTTATTTGGGAAACCATGTTTAATGACATTAGTTCAAATTTTAGATTCATGGAGTCCTATATTGGAGAAGTGATCGACATTTCCATAGACCTGGACCTTGAATTCTTCTTTCCAACTCAGTGCATGAAAAAACTAGTTTCCGGTGTCTTTAAAATGTTATTCATGAATCTCTTTGAGTTATAGTTTGCTAAAAATGTATAAATAACTGACTGTGGTTCATCCTGATTCCTCTTAGGATGACTCTACATTGACATCCATCTTGTATCCTAGTATTAGATCACCACATTGGTCCACTGAATTACGGGAATCGGTGCAAGGACCAGTTCCTAAGATGGCACCACTAGGTGGTGTACCAAAGGCACCACCCCCCACCGAGCAACAGTTTTTACCACCTTTACCAATAGAGGATGAATGCCGATTTAGATCATTTCATGAGTTTTAGAGGGAGAGGCCTCCTAGGATTAGAGTAAAGATATATCTATAGGAAGATGAGGATTGGATGGAGGTGGGGTTGCGATTTAATTTTGATGAGGAAACCTTCAAAACAGATGGAAGTTCTAACCGCTTTCCTTCTCCAGGGCACGGTAGGGAGATGGTGGATCTTGACACTACATAGGCATTAGGAGGAAACCCTCACTTGGGTATACATTGAGCGTGTTTTCAAGGATGAGTTATTCTATGCAACCATGAGTTAAATATTCATATAAGAGCTTCTCCACTTACGACAAGGCAGCCTGACTGTTTCATAGTACACTATCAGGTTCACAGACCTTTCCAGATACTTTTCGGATATGATACGAGACCCTTTATTTAGGGCCCTAACCATTGAGTAGTTGAATCAGGCGGGAGATTTTAGCATTGTAAATCATTCTCATAATCCATATTCATATTGGGGTGAGAGAGAAATATCTTATATTCTATAACACCTTGGAATAAATTTCACTTTATATGAGAGCTACCATTAGACGATAGGTAGCAGAGTCCTCGTCAGTGGGAAGCCGATAGGTGACACAAATGTCCAAGTTGACCAGAACCTCTAGGGGATGAACATGTGATACTATATCGGTAGTGCGAGGCCCCATTGGAATTGGACACTAGTAGAGGAACATGTTTTGATTCACGTGCAACGGGCAAGGGCACATTTCTCATGATTTCCCCAACTGTCGTACATACGATCAGATGGGGGTTGAGTTACCAACAAGGAAGAGGTAGAGAGTCGAACATGGAATTCCACAAAGAGGTGGACATTGAAGGGGAGCATGAAAAGTTGAATAAAGTTGTAGAATTTATAGGGTGATACCTACAACACCCCTGGAAGTCCACCACGAGCGTCGGGAGCTGGTGGACATAGGTGGGACCAGCATCATGCAGTGGAGGCCTACGACTATGGAGCTCCAAATATTATTAGAGGTACGATATGTGTTTACTCTACATTAGCATTAGTTATTATAGACACATGTTCCAGTCACTCTTTCCTTTCTATAAACATTGTTTTAGGCTCAAATATTTTGGTGGAGCCATTGGCATGATCTTTATTATTAAAGACTCTTATGGGAGGGGATTTGATTATTACACACTAGTGCCAGATTTGTGATATTACTCTTTGAGGTGAGAGATTCATATGATATTTCCTAGTATCGACGTCATGTCCTTACAACATCATCTTGGGTATGGACTAGTTATCCATAGTCCATGCTCAGATCCACTATTTTAGGTGCAATTTATGGTGTGTCTTCAAGGATGGGAGTAGGTTTTCTATCACTGGCAGGAAGAGAACTTCTGCAACACAGGATGGACTTTCACTATAGGAGGGTGTAGATGATCACTCCCTAGTTTCCATGATTCACCCTTGGTGTAGTGAATATGAGGATTTGGATCATTCCTATAGTCATGGATGAGTTTGAGGATATAATTCCTGAGAATGATACGGGACTACCTCCTCACATGGAGATTGAATTATGCATCAATTTGTACCAGAGGAAGACACTGATATCCACACCTGCATATTTGATGGATCTCATGGAGATTCGTGAGTTGAAGGTACAACTGGATGACTTTTAGGATAATGGATTTGTGAGACGCAGTGTTTCACAGTGGGCATCCCTCGTGTTTCTTACAAAGAAGGTAGACGATTTCTGGAGGATATGTGTGGCCATTGGGCACCTAATCTAGGTGACCGTGAAGAAGATGTATCCAAATCCAAGTAATAATGACCTCTTTGATCAGCTTAAGGGAGTGTGGTGGTTTTCTAAGATATACCTACTATCAGGATATAATTATCCTTAGGTATGAGATGAAGACATACTAAAGATAGCCTTCAGATGCTGTTATAGCCACTAGGATTTCTTGGTTATACCCTTTGAAATGACCAATGACCTAGTAGTTTTCATGGGATTCATGAATTGTATATTACAGACTTACTTGATCATCTTCTGGTAGTCCTCATTAATAACATCTTGGTGTACATGGAATTGGTGGAGGAGCATTCTACAACCCTGTGGATTGTCCTGGATACACTCCAAGAGAACAATATCTATAGTAATCTATCGAAGTGCCTGTTTTGGATTTGGTAGGTCCACCTTTTTTGAAATTTCATCTCAGAGGATTGAGTTATAGTGGATCGAGAGAATATATAGGTAGTTCTTGATTGGGAGCCACCCAGTAGAATGACTGAGGGGTGGAGTTTATTGGGGGTGACTGGATACTACTGGAGATTTGTGCCTGACTTTTCTAGAGAAACAACACCCATTAAAGACTTGAAAAAGAAGGTATAAACCTTCTTATGTATATAGAAGGTGCATCATAGTTTCTATGAGCTGAGGCGGAGACTAATGAGTTACCCCATCATGAGACTACCAGAATAGTGAATTCGGTATGTAATTTTCTATGATGCATCAGGGACCAGACTGGGTTGTGTATTGATGTCGGAGTGAGCGGTGATCGCCTAAATCTCATATTAGTTGACGCAACTTGATAAGAACTACAAAACTCATAACATGGAATTAGCAGTAAAGGTATTTTCCATGAAGATGTGGTGCCACTACTTGATGGGTGAACGGTTTACCCTCTACTATGAACACAAGAGTCTCAGGTATATCTTCTCACAGAAGGACCTAATCTTGAGAAAAAAACGATGGCTCAAGTTCCTCTTGGACTATGAACATGAGATAGTCTACACTCTTGGGATGGGGAACATGGTGGACGATGCGCTCCACAGGAGGTCTGGTTTACAGATTCTATGTGTGGTGACAGAGAAGCTAGCCGCGATGCCGATATATTATGTGGATAGTGATTGAGAAGCTTTTATTCAACTTATTATTTTCATTCCTTTACTCTTACAATGATTTAGGGATGAAGAAATTGGGGATGTTGACTAAGAGGCCTGACGTGCTCAATTATTCTCATGAAAATATCTTAAATAATTTTGGATAGGTGTGGAGCACATAATCGTTTTCAGAAAATACACCATAGTACCAATGACGTTACATGAGGAGATATTGAGGGAGTTCCCTATATCCCCTTTTTAGGTTCATCCTGATGTGTAAAACATTTATTGATCCCTCCGGCATCAGTATTGGTGTCCATTGATGAAGAAATAGATGGCATGGTTCATTTCACGATGCCTCACTTGTCAATAAGGGAAACTTGAGAATCAGGTCTTACTAGGCTTGGCACAAACAAATTAGGAACTGAAATGGAAGTGAGTATGAGGATTTCGATCATTCCTATAGTCTAGGATGAGTATGAGGATATAATTCTTGAGAATGATACTGGACTACCTACTCACATGGAGATTGAAGTCTGCATCGATTTGTACCAGAGGAAGACACTGATATCCACACCTGCATATTCGATGGATCTCATGGAGATTCTTGAGTTGAAGGTACAACTGGATGAATTTTAGGATAATTGATTTGTGAGACCCAGTGTTTCACCGTGGGCATCCCCCGTGTTTATTGCAAAGAAGTTAGATGATTTCTTAAGGATATGTGTGGACATTGGGCACCTAATCTTGGTGACCGTGAAGAAGATGTATCTAAATCCATGTATTGATGACCTCTTTGATCAACTTAAGGGAGTGTGGTGGTTTTCTAAGATATACCTCCAATCAGGATATCATTACCTTCAGGTCTGAGATGAAGACATACTGATGATAGCCATCAGAAGCCGGTATAGCCACTAGGAGTTCTTGGTTATACACTTTGGAATGACCAATGACCTAGCAGTTTTGATGGGATTCATGAATAGTATATTCCAGACTTACATTGATCATCTTCTGGTAGTCCTCATTAATAACATCTTTGTTTACATTGCATTGGTGGATGAGCATTCTGCACACCTGTGGATTGTCCTGGATACACTCCAATAGAACAATATATATAGTAATCTATCGAAGTGCCTGTTTTGGATTTGGTAGGTCCACCTTTTGTGAAATTTAATCTCAGAGGATAGAGTTATATTGGATCTAGAGAATATATAGGTAGTTCTTGATTGGGAGCCAACAAGTAGAATGCCTAAGGGGTGGTGTTTATTGGGGGTGACTGGATACTACTAGAGATTTGTGCCTGACTTTTCTAGAGCAACAACACCCGTTACATACTTGAAAAAGATCGTATAAACCTTCTTATGTATAGAGAAGGTCCATCATAGTTTCTACGAGCTAAGGTGGAGACTAATGAGTTCCCCCATCATGAGACTACTAGAATAGGGCAATGGGTATGTAATTTTCTACGATGCATCAGGGACCAGACTGGGTTGTGTACTGATGTCGGAGCGAGCGGTGATCTCCTAAATCTCATAGTAGTTGATGCAACTTGAGAAGAACTACACAACTCATGACATGGAATTAGTAGTAGAGGTCTTTTCCATGAAGATGTGGTGCCACTACTTTATGGGTGAACGGTTTACCCTATTCTATGACCACAAGAGTCTCATGTATATCTTCTCTAAGAAGGACCTAATCTTGAGAAAAAACGATGGCTTATGTTCGTCTAGAACTATGAACTTGAGATAGTCTACACTCTTGGGATGGGGAAGTGGGGGAAAGACGCGCTCCACAGGAGGTCTGGTTTTTAGCTTCTGTGTGAGGCGATGGAGCAGCTAGCCGCAATGCCGATTTCTTATGTGGATGGTGACAGAGACGTTTTTATTAAATTGATTATTTTCATTCCTTTACTCTTATAATGATTTAGGGATGAAGAAATTTTGTATATTGACTAAGAGGCCTGACGTGCTCAATTATTCTCATGACAATATCTTAAAACATTTTTGATAGGTGTGGAGCACCCAATCCTTTTCAGAAAATGCACCATAGTACCAGTGACGTTACATGGGGAGATATTGAGGGAGTTCCCTATATCCCCTTTTTAGGGACATCCTGATGTGTAAAACATTTATTGATCCCTCCGTCATCAGTACTAGTGTCCATTGATGAAGAAAGAGGTGGCATGGTTTATTTCACGATGCCTCATTGTCAATAAGGGAAAGTTGAGAATCAGGTCATACTAGGCTTGGCACAAACAAATTAAGAACCGAAATGGACGTGAGTATGAGGATTTCGATCATTCCTATAGTCATGGATGAGTATCAGGATATAATTCATTAGAATGATACTGGATTACCTCCTCACATAGAGATTGAATTCTGCAATGATTTGTACCAAAGGAAGACACTGATATCCACACCTGCATATTCGATGGATCTCATGGAGATTCATGAGTTGAAGGTACAACTGGATGACTTTTAGTATAATGGATTTGTGAGACCCAGTGTTTCACCGTGGGCATCCCCCGTGTTTCTTTCAAAGAAGGTAGACGATTTTTTGAGGATATGTGTGGACATTGGGCACCTAATCTTGGTGACTGTGAGGAAGATGTATCCACATACAAGTATTGATTACCTATTTGATCAGCTTAAGGGAGTGTTGTGGTTTTCTAAGATATACCTCCTATCAGGCAATCATTATCTTCAGGTATGAGATGAAGACATACTGACTATAGCCTTCAGATGCCGGTATAGCCACTAGGATTTCTTGGTTATACCCTTTGGAATGACCAATGACCTAGTAGTTTTCATGGGATTCATGAATAGTATATTCCAGACTTACATTGATCATCCTCTGGTAGTCCTCATTAATAACATCATTGTGTAAATGGAATTGGTGGAGGAGCATTCTACACACCTGTGGATTGTCCTGGATACACTCCAAGAGAACAATATATATAGTAATCTATCGAAGTGCCTGTTTTGGATTTGGTAGGCCCACCTTTTGTGAAATTTCAACTCAGAGGATTGAGTTATAGTGGATCCATAGAATATATAGGTAGTTCTTGATTGGGATCCACCCAGTAGAATGACTGAGGTGTGGAGTTTATTGGGGGTGACTGGATACTACTGGAGATTTGTGCCTGAATTTTCTAGAGCAAAAACACCCATTACAGACTTGAAAAAGAAGGTATAAACCTTCTTATGTATAGAGAAGGTGCATCATAGTTTCTACGAGCTGAGGCGGAAACTAATGAGTTCCCCCATCATGAGACTACCAGAATAGGGAATTGGGTATGTAATTTTCTACGATGCATCAGGGACCAGACTGGGTTGTGTATTGATGTCCGAGCAAGCGGTGATCGACTAAATATCATAGTAGTTGATGCAACTTGAGAAGAACTACACAACTCATGACATGGAATTAGCAGTAAAGGTCTTTTCCATGAATATGTGGTGCCACTACTTGATGGGTGAACGGTTTACCATCTAATATGACCACAAGAGTGTCAGGTATATCTTCCCACAGAAGGACCTAATATTGAGAAAAAAATGATGGCTCAAGTTCCTCTTGTACTATGAACATGAGATAGTCTACACTCTTGGGATGGGGAATAGGGTGGACGATGCGCTCCACAGGAGGTCTGGTTTACAGCTTCTGTGTGAGGCGACGGAGCAGCTAGTCGCGATGCTGATATCTTACATGGATGGTGATGGAGAATCTTTTATTCAATTGATTATTGTCATTCCTTTACTCTTACAATGATTTAGGGATGAAGAAATTGGGGATGTTGACTAAGAGGCCTGACGTGATCAATTATTCTAATGACAATATCTTAAATCATTTTTTATAGGTGTGGAGCACGTAATCCTTTTCAGAAAATGCACCATAGTACCAGTGACGTTACATGAGGAGATATTGAGGGAGTTCCCAATATCGCCTTTTTAGGTACATCCTGATGTGTAAAACATGTATTGATCCCTCCGACATCAGTAATGGAGTTCATTGATGAAGAAATAGGTGGCATGGTTCATTTCACGGTGCCTCACTTGTCAATAAGGGAAAGTTGAGAATCAGGTCTTACTAGGATTGGCACAAACAAATTAGGAACCGAAATGGAAGTGAGTATGAGGATTTCGATCATTCCTATAATCAAGGATGAGTATGAGGATATAATTCTTGAGAATGATATTGGACTACCTCATCACATGGAGATTGAAGTCTGCATCAATTTGTACCAGAGGAAGACACTGATATCCACACCTGCATATTCAATAGATCTCATAGAGATTCTGGAGTTGAAGTTACAACTGGATGAATTTTAGTATAATGGATTTGTGAGACCCAGTGTTTCAACATGGGCATCCCTCGTGTTTCTTGCAAAGAAGTTAGACGATTTCTTGAGGATATGTGTGGACATTGGGCACCTAATCTAGGTGACCATGAAGAAGATGTATCCAAATCCAAGTATTGACGACCTCTTTAATCATCTTAAGGGAGTGTGGTGGTTTTCAAAGATATACCTCCTATCAGGATATCATTATCTTCAGGTATGAGATGATGACATACTGAAGATAGCCTTCAGATACCAGTATAGCCACTAGGATTTCTTGGTTATACCCTTTGGAATGACCAATGACCCAATAGTTTTCATGGGATTCATGAATAGTATATTCCAGACTTACATTGATAATCTTCTGGTAGTCCTCATTAATAACATCTTGGTGTAGATGGCATTGGTCGATGAGAATTCTACACACCTGTGGATTGTCCTGGATACACTCCAAGAGAACAATATATATAGTAATCTATCGAAGTTCCTGTTTTGGATTTGATAGGTCCACCTTTTGGGAAATTTCATCTGAGAGGATAGAGTTATAGTGGATCCAGAGAATATATAGGTAGTTCATGATTGGGATCCACCAAGTAGAATGACTAAGGGGTGGTGTTTATTGGGGGTTACTGGATACTACCAGAGATTTGTGCCTGACTTTTCTAGAGCAACAACACCCGTTACAGACTTGAAGAAGATGGTATAAACCTTCTTATGTATAGAGAAGGTCCATCATAGTTTCTACGAGCTGAGGTGGATACTAATGAGTTCCCCCATCATGAGACTACCAGAATAGGGCATTGGGTATGTAAGTTTCTACGATGCATCAGGGACCAGACTAGGTTTTGTACTGATGTCGGAGCGAATGGTGATCGCCTAAATATCATAGTAGTTGATGAAACTTGAGAATAACTACACAACTCATGACATGGAATTAGTAGTAGAGGTATTTTCCAGGAAGATTTGGTGCCACTACTTGATGGGTGAACGGTTTACCCTCTTCTATTACCACAAGAGTATCATGTATATCTTCTCACAGAAGGACCTAATCTTTAGAAAAAAATGATGGCTCATGGTCTTCTAGGACTATGAACTTGAGATAGTCTACAATATTGGGATGGGGAACCGGGTGGAAGACGCGCTCCACAGGAGGTCTGGTTTATAGCTTCTGTGTGAGGCGATGGAGAATCAAGCCGCGATGCCGATATCTTATGTGGATGGTGATGGAGAAGCGTTTATTAAATTGATTATTTTCATTACTTTACTCTTACAATGATTTAGGGATGAAGAAATTGGGGATGTTGAATAAGAGGCCTGACGTGCTCAATTATTCTCATGACAATATCTTAAAACATTTTTGATAGGTGTGGAGCACGTAATCCTTTTCAGAAAATCAACCATAGTACCAGTGACGTTACATGAGGAGATATTGAGGGAGTTCCTTATATCCCCTTTTTAGGGATATCCTGATTTGTAAAACATTTATTGATCCCTCTGAAGTCAGCACTGGTGTCCATTGATGAAGAAAGAGGTGGCAGGGTTCATTTCACGATGCCTCATTGTCAATAAGGGAAAGTTGAGAATCAGGTCTTACTAGGCTTGGCACAAACAAATTAAGAACCGAAATGGAAGTGAGTATGAGTATTTCGATCATTCCCATAGTCATGGATGATCATGAGGATATAATTCTTTATAATGATACTAGACTACCTCCTCACATGGAGATTGAATTCTGCAATGATTTGTACCAGAGGAATACACTGATATCCACACCTGCACATTCGATGGATCTCATGGAGATTCTTGAGTTGAAGGTACAACTGGATGACTTTTAGGATAATGGATTTGTGAGACCTAGTGTTTCACCGTGGGCATCCCCCGTGTATCTTTGAAAGAAGGTAGACGATTTCTTGAGGATATGCGTGGACATTGGTCACCTAATCTTTGTCACTGTGAAGTAGATGTATCCACATCCAAGTATTGATGACCTAATTGATCAGCTTAAGGGAGTGTGGTGGTTTTCTAAGATATACCTCTTATCAGGATATCATTATCTTCAGGTATGTGATGAAGACATACTGAATATAGCCTTCAGATGTCGGTATAGCCACTAGTAGTTCTAGGTTATACACTTTGGAATGACCAATGACCCAGTAGTTTTCATGGGATTCATAAATAGTATATTCCTGATTTACATTGATCATCTTCTGGTAGTCCTCATTAATAACATCTTGGTGTACATGGCATTAGTGGAGGAGCATTCTACACACCTGTGGATTGTCCTGGATACACTCCAAGAGAAAAATATATATAGTAATCTATCGAAGTTCCTATTTTGAATTTGGTAGGTCCACCTATTGTGAAATTTCATCTCAGAGGATAGAGTTATAGTGGATCCAGAGAATATATAGGTAGTTCTTGATTGGGAGATACCCAGTAGAATGACTGAGGGGTGGTGTTTATTGGGGGTGACTAGATACTACTGGAGATTTCTCCTGACTTTTCTAGAGAAACAACACCCGTTACATACTTGAAAAGGAAGGTATAAACATTCTTATGTATAGAGAAGTTCAATCATAGTTTCTATGAGATGAGGCGGAGGCTAATGAGTTCCCCCATCATGAGACTACCAGAATAGGGCATTGGGTATGTAATTTTCTACGATGCATCATGGACCAGACTGGGTTGTGTACTGATGTCGGAGCAAGTGGTGATCACCTTAATCTCATAGTAGTTGATGCAACTTGAGAAGAAATACACATCTCATGACATGGAATTAGTAGTAGATGTCTTTTCCATGAAGAGGTGGTGCCACTAATAGATGGGTGAACGGTTTACCCTCTGCTATGACCACAAGAGTCTCAGGTATATAATCTCACAGAAGGACCTAATCTTGAGAAAAAAACGATGGCTCATGTTCCTATAGGACTATGAACTTGAGATAGTCTACACTCTTGGGATGGGGAAGAGGGTGGAAGACACGCTCCACAGGAGGTCTGGTTTACAGCTTCTGTGTGAGGCGACGGGTCAGCTAGCCGCGATGCTGATATCTTATGTGGATGGTGATGGAGAAGCTTTTATTCAATTGATTATTGTCATTACTTTACTCTTACAATGATTTAGGGATGAAGAAATTGGGTATGTTGACTAAGAGGCCTGACGTGCTCAATTATTCTCATGACAATATCTTAAAACATTTTTGATGGATGTGGAGCACGTAATCCTCATCAAAAAATGCACCATAGTACCCATGACGTTACAAGAAGAGATATTGAGGGAGTTCCCTATATCCCCTTTTTAGGTACATCCTGATGTGTAAAACATGTATTGATCCCTCCGGCATCAGTACTGGTGTCCATTGATAAAGAAAGAGGTGGCAGGGTTCATTTCACGATGCCTCACTTGTCAATTAGGGAAAGTTGAGAATCAGGTCTTACTAGGCTTGGCACAAACAAATTAAGAACTGAAATGGAAGTGAGATGGTATCTTGATTGATTTTTTTAATGGGTCACCACACACGTCCAACGTCGATGATTCGATCTGGTTTATCTTTCAATGCATCACTATGTCACCCCAATTTTTACCCATCCATGAGGAGGGATCGATTGGGGTCGAAGGATGACTCTACATCAAGAAGATATTATGCCTACATGGGATTCCTTCGACTCTCATCTTAGACTATGTTGCACACTTTACATCATGATTGTGGAAGGGATTCTAGGAGGCGTTCAGGAATCAGCTGTGTTTCAGCACATCTTTTCACCCCCATAAGGATGGTCATATGGAGCATCCATACAGACCTTGGAAGAAATGATTAATTCTTGTGTACATTATTTTTGCCTCTCTTGTATGGAAGACCTATATCAAGAGGAGTTTTCATAAAACAAAATTTGTCACTCTACCATTGGAATGGAATAGTTCAAGGCCATGTATGTTTAGCCATGTAGATCACATATATGCTGGAAAAACCTAGGGGAGCAGAACACATGGGTCTAGAGGTGGTACGAGCTACCACTAAGATGGTGAAGATCTTCTAGGAGAGGATGAGGACTTCACAGAGTAGTATGAAATTGTATGCTGATAGAAGGTGGACACCCTTGGAGTTTTAGGAGAGAGACCATGTTTTCCTTTGGGTCTCACCGTGACAGGGATTGTGGAGATTAGGCCGGGGTGGAAAATTATCTCCAAGGTTCATATCACCATTCTAGATTTTCAGTAGAGTTGGAGAGGTGGTGTACCACCTATCTATTCCATCATATATGCATTAGGTTCATTATTTTTCTATATGTTGTAGCAAATGAGGTACGTGCATGATCCATTGCATGTCATTGAATAAGAAAAATTGGACATTGATGATGGGGCGACGTTCCAGGAGTTCCCAATAGAGATAGTGGATAAATAGGATTAGGTCAATTGTGGATGGTTGATTTCTCTGGTGTGCTTTTGGTGGAAGAACATGAATCGATGTGCGATAACATTGGATATGGAGGCTTAGATTCATGCTCAGTACCCCCATTATTTTATTAATCCATTTTTTGAATTTTGGGGATGCAAATCCCAGGGGTATGGTGAATTTAATGTCCCGAAATTTCTGTATATATTTATATTTTTTAATTGAATGGAATTGTTTCATGAAAAAACGGTTTTATGACATGTGTTTCAGAGTCCCAATGGTCCCAAAATGGGATTGTGATATTTTTTTATGTTCATTTATGTAAACGTTCAAGTGGGTGTTTTAACTTTTGAACCGGTGCTCAGATCAACAAAATGAGGGCATCGTTGAACTCGAAGCACTAATATACGCCTAGAAATAACTTATCATTGACTAGAAAGGGTCTGATGGATATTTTATTTATCACACATTTATTAAAAAGAAATAAAATAAAAAAAATTTAAAAGTTTATTTTATTCAAACTGTTTCCGCTACAATGCAATGACCGGTCAATGCTGTAGGTGCAGCGATGTGGCGACCCTGATTCCTTTATGAACCTCATTAATGAGATATTGTGGTGATGCACAATGCATCATGTTCCATTAAATAATCAATGATCCATAGTTATAAAAAATACTAGAGAAATTATCTGACACACATGGTACCTCCCTCTCTCTCTCTCTCTCCATCGATGAGTGCCATTGATGAACGCCATATAATGGAGGATAGAGGAATGTTGGTTGGACGTATTTGAGAGACGATGA
This sequence comes from Viscum album, assembly GCA_963277665.1. Taxonomy (NCBI): domain Eukaryota; kingdom Viridiplantae; phylum Streptophyta; class Magnoliopsida; order Santalales; family Viscaceae; genus Viscum; species Viscum album. The sequence goes on along the minus strand of OY728156.1, from coordinate 113,698,117 downwards.
ATGATGGATAACATTAAAAGATCGAGGATTGATAATGGATCAGAGCATCATTAATTTTCAGGGACTGATTTTCAATCCATGTAGGGGTATTTGTGGGATTTATTTTCCTATTCTTCATTCTAAAAACTATAAACACAGATCAACCCATGAATAGGTTGATACAAAGATCGTGTATTCTTGCAGGATGGTGTTTCTATAGGGTTTCCTATATCAGGATTAAAGTGTTGTTTATGGATCTATGATCATGAGCCTCCTTTTTATTTTTTAACATCTTATATAGAGGGCGCGTGCCGACAAGAACAAGGCGTGATCCCATATTCTTGTTCCTTTTATGTGGAAGTAACCTCAAAATGGAGGAAAGTTGGATACAAGGTTTTGGTAGTGATGGAGGTGACCATAGAGGCCCGTGGGTGTAGGCATAATCGAGATAGATCCACCAGAGAGGACCCTGTGGCCCAAGGAAGGTGTCGTCGGCGCAGCACCACCAGCGCTACAGCGCTGACCACTAATGGCGACTTACACATGGGAGCGATGGTGCCACCTCGAGCGCCATTTGTGGGTCTAGAGGTTGTATCATACCAGCCATGCTAGCGAATGCATACTGCTCGGTGTATTCCATAGAAAAAGAGGTCACGACCCGTCAGCTGCAGTGAAAGGTTGGACGCAGCACTATCCTGGAACCATATAGGAGAAAAAACCCCACTTCGTGCGGGCCACATGAAGACAAGGGGTAACCAGATGATTTGTCTCACATGTCCATATTGGACTGGAAGAACTGGTGTAAGTTGAACCACCAGACAGAATGGGATAGCCTACCGGGATTCTGGAGCAGACCGTATAATCATTCAAGACAATCCACCTTAGCGGACCGGGCATACATGATAAATATAGGCCACATGGCGGTCCGAACTAGGAAAGGAGACCGGTCTGGCAGTGCGGGCTGACCCAGATAAATTTCGGGTCATTGGTGACGAACCAGACTAGACCCATGACCAACCTCAGTCGGGTCCTGTAAGGCCCAATGGGAATGAAAAACATGATCATGTCATGCGGGACCCTGGTTCTGGTTGGTCAAGACAGTCCAAACCAGTTGGACCAGGCCCAGATGGAAATGACCCATGTTTACAAAAAAGTACATATCTCATAGACCATTCATATGATAGATGCATCGTCTACAGAGCTAGGACCCAGATTATTGGGTTTTCCTTATGAAATCCTCTATGTAAGACTTCATGGTTGTTGACCTTGTGAGGATTCCTGACTCAACTACCTAGAACGACTTTGTGACTCAGCTTTCAGCGAGATTTCATAACTCAGCTACCCAGTGAGACTCTGTGACTTAGCTATCTGAAAAACGCTTGGACTTATCTACCCAATGAGACTACATGACACATATATCAGTGAGACTTAATGACTCACCTACCCTATGAGACTCTATGACTCATCTACGAGAGAGACTTCGTGACCCAGCTACCCGACGAGGCTTTTTGACATAGCGAATACTTTGTGACCCAACTACTAAATATGGTTAGGCGTCCTAGCTTGTTTAAAGGACTCAACGTGATGAGTTCCATTGTAGTAATTGATGTTCACTGTATTCAACCTTTGGTTTTGATATCAACAATTTATGTTATACCTATGTTGAGAATATTATAGTGACTGTAGCTTTTGTGAAATATTTTGTTGTTTCCATTGTGGATTTCAATGAGACCTGAGTTGGTTTCAATGTCACTATTGAGTACTGTTATGATCACCACTGCATGGGCTTCGCCCACCCCTGTTGTATCTTTTTCCGAAAATAGAGATATTTTACTGGGATACTGGAGAGCCAGGTCCAAGTGGTTCCCAAAGGTGGATATATAAACACAGTATGATTTAGCGGCATCTTAATGTTATTTTTACCAACCCTTTAGGTACTATCCTTGGTGGATGACCTTTAGAGATTTTACATCCTTTTACAACAATTTCCTTTTTGGTTGAGATTGTATTGTAACCCCTTTTTCTTTTCTGTAGCACCTTTACTTGTGTGGTTGCTTCCTCATGTGACATAATTTTTATTGGTATCCTAGATTCACCTTTTCTTTCTACATTGTGGGATTTCTATGTGTGTACATGTTTAAAGGCACTGCCTTCCCTTTTTGGGATATTCCATTTGGTGCTTGTCCCCTGCCCCTGGCCTATAGAAGGCGGGATTCAGGTATCCACGACACGGGCCCTAGGGGACAGGTCATGACACAATACGAATAGTGAACATAATAATATGTTATACCTTGATATAGCGTAAATCACTTAATTAACATTAAATATAAAATGATATGGACCTAAATACAACTTAAACATGAATAAATTTTATTCCATTATATTATTTATTCCATAATCATTAAATATTTGGTTATGTGGCATTTTATGGCCATTTGGACGTGATTTAGATATTTATAATATTTTATTTCAATAAATTTCATAAATTTCACTCTCTTGTATTTCATAAATATAATATTTTGAATATGGGGAAATTTAAAAGAGATATTAAATATATATAATATCTTTAAATATAAAACATTTATATTATTATGTGCAATTTTTTTAATTATTTCAAAAAATATAATTCCCATAAATTTTTAGTCAACGATGATGCAATAATTATTCATTTAATAGAAAAAACAAATAAAATATATTTAGAATATTAAAGGTAATATAATTTTTAAAAAATAATGTGTAAAATGATTTTTTTATTACCATGGCATGTTAGGTATATGATAATTTCTTTCCGAATTATTTGTTCCTTATTTGTATTATAACCAAAGTAAAAATTATCCTAATAATTGACATTATTGATATTTTTTTTATAAATAATATTTATTTAAATGATATAAATATCTTGAAAATATTATATTTAGAAAAAAAATTATTTTTAATTAAGACTAATATGGTTCATTAATGGTTGTTTTTTAATTTTTTAGTAAAATTATTATCCTAAAGAGAGTAGAAAATTTTAATAGTATGATTATTATCACAAGGGTTAATAGGGGATATAACTAGAAGATAAGGGTGAAAACATATCCAATACATGTAAAAAATTTATTCGATGAATTTATTTAGACCAATATTCACCAAAAGTTTATTATATCAATTTGGATAAATTTTTACATGAGAAATTAATTATATTAATTTAATATATTTATAAAATAGAAGAAACCCCCTCCCAACATTTATAAAAGGGAATTATTTACTTCAATTTTTTTATACCCCTTTGAGAAATATATCTAAAAAGATTTCCCATTACTATTATAAAAAACATTAGACAATTTATTTAGGTTCCAAACCTTTCGTGATAGCAATACTAGCTCCCTTAAGAAGATATCTAATGGTAGTCCACTGAAGTATTTGTAATCATCTTTACTAACTCTTTAAAGATTATTTCTTCTTATAATTAGTCTTCCTATGTTATAACCATAAATAAAAAATAACTCCATTATCATAGATATATTTAGATGTTATTATTATTATGGTACAATAATATTACATCTTTCATCCATTTTATGAAAAGAGAAAACATCTCTCATGAATATGTACGACCTACTATCTTTATATAGATGTGTAATTCATGTTTCATAACCAATTTACTTGGATCGTAATAAGTATAGACTAATTAATGTTTATTTTATGTATAAAACAAGAAAAATTCATGAATATTTAATTATGTATTTAATTTTCATTCCTCCCAACTATCAAAATATTAAAATAGATTTCATATGCACCTACGTCATACCATCACCATGAAGGATGTAATTAATTTCTCTATATATATCTATATAGATTACCCTAAATATCAATATATTTGATATATATGATATTTAATTCATAAAAAATTTCAGTCCATGATATAACTATGATAAATATAAAAGGACCGTAACTACACAGTCAAAATATCCTGAAATAAAAATATAGTTAAAACCCAAACAGTGATTTTAATAACGAATTGATAATAAACTAAATATAATATGTTATAAGTAAATAATATATGTTATTATTATATGTGTATTATTATGTAATATATGTATAAGAAATCTAAATTTATTATATAGGATTTTAAAACATTTTCATTAGAAATCAAGCTTCAGCTATGGTTTTCTTATCTCCCTTTTACATTTTTGATACATATGTCATTTTTACCACTTATTATATGGGTATATATTAAACTTGGCATTTTTTATATATCATTAATCACATTATATTCATTGTATTTAATGTTTAATTTAATTTAATTTTTTTATTGGGATTACCATTCAAAAGGAACCTATGTGGTAATGGTTTAATTCATAGTCTCATCATTAATCAAGATTATTTATTTTATATCTTATCTATGAAATACTTCTCTTCTAATTTTATGGTTCCCACAAAATTTCATTATTTTTTATTCACCATGGTTTTATAAATTCCTGTTTATCCTTATTTTACTTTTTGTAAAAAAATTAAATTTAATATTTATACCCTTTTACAAAAAGGATAATTATTTAATTTTCATAAAAAAGTATGAGAGGAATTTCTTCTAATATATAATTAATGAACAAATTTCCATCTGACATGACTCCACTATGATTTAAAGCTTCCTTTAAAATAATACATGGTTTATTTAAATGAATCTATTTTCTTTTATATGTGTGTAGTTTTGTTTAAAAAATATTTTATTTCAAAGTGAAAGGAGTATTTTAATCAGTTGTTTTCCAATGATACTTTTAGAATATTTTAATATATGTAAAAATCTATTGTTAAATTTACCCCTTACTAATGTCATTCTATTTAGGTACCATCTAGATTAATTTATTATATGGTTTATGGTTAGTATGATTGGTCATGTTCTATTTAAATACCATTCCACATATAACATTTTATGGGTTTTGATTATGTTTATTGATTGGCATAATTAATAACATTTCATATGTTAGTTTCAATACAATTGTTCATGTTTTTATGTTTAACCCCTTTTATATGAAAAAATTATTGTACTTATTAAGTGATGTAATGTGCTTGCTATAAATATTATAGACCATTCATGTTGGTTTGAGTGCATATTAATGGTGCTATTAGGTTTTATAGATAAGATGAAGAGATATTCAATATGAAAGGATACAGTATGAATGTGTACATTAAAGGAATAAAGGTCGATAAATATGCCACTTTTCAAATTTATTTTTATATGTATTAAAACTCTGGATGAAGGCTATAATCCCTGAACACTTGAGAATAATTCCAACGAATCTAATATATTCTTTTTTATTTATTTTTAATGAGAAAATTTTATAGTATTAAGTGTTTTTGTTACATTTTCTAGGATGTATGCTATAAATTAGATAATATATAAATAGAAATCAAGAACCACATAGGAATATATTTCAAGGAATGGGAGTATTCTACATACCCTATATCATTCCTCTGATCCAATTGATATATCATATTTTCAACCCCCTTGAATTTGAATATATTGAGTTATAGATAAAAACCTTTTTTGAAGGAGTTTCATGTGTATAATAATTTATAATATCACTTGATAATTAGTTAATTCTATTATATAAGAGTATGATCACTTATAATAATTTAACCTTTAATACATGAATATGTTTTGTATTGTTAAAAAGAAATATATTTTAGTTAAAACAGAATATTAATTGTTTACATAAAAAATATAAACATAAATTAAGGTCAAATATACACTATAAGGTTTCAACATATATGGGATCCAACTTAAATAACAATAATATAAGTTATTTTAAAATATATTTATATTGGTAAATTGGATTAAACTTTAAATTTCAATGTTGATTAGGCATATGGTCCATGAGTGAAATATAATGGTTATGGAATATAGTTAGATTATTTTCTTAGATTTTATTTCCCTTGTCCAACATCCATACCATGACTATAAAATAACCCTCAATTGATACCTTAAATAATGTATGATTTTGATTCAAAATATTAATAAATAATAAATAAGTTTGATGAATTGAACATGAGTTACAAATAGAAAGATTAGTACATGTTTTTTATTTTCAAAATATATAGATATTGAGGATAACATTTAACCTAGATGAATTTGGGATAATTTAAATTATGATAAGGTAATTTATGATATATTAATGAGGTGAGAAAAATAATGTTAGATAATAGAATTGATTGAGATGGATCATTAAAATTAGTTCATATTTGAGAAAATATTAAATAAAGGTTTTTTATTTAACATAAAATGATATGGGAATAAAATGGTAGGATATTTACAATCGTTTTGGAAAATATTGGGTGAAATTGATTGATTAAAATTAATCATTCATATGTAGGTGATTTTAAATTCCACAAGTTTATCATTGTTGGTAATTTTTTGATATAAAATTTTAGTGTTTTTATTTTATTTTTATATTCTAATTAGATATTTTTATAATTTTTATAGTTTTTAGGATATTATTTTATTCATAGGAATTTATACATTGATTTGGATTAATTAAAATTGAAATTGAAATATTTTATATTTTTAACGATCAATAAATTATTTTTAGAATTATTTTACCCAAATCAATCAGCTGGAGAAGATAGAAAAAATATCATTAAAGCTACATTAAGAATTCAATTTGGGGTTAAGGTTGAATTGGAGTGAAACATGTTATGATTTTAGAATCATGTGGCTATTTATCACCGAAAATATAGACTTATATCATTACATTTTGAGTTTTCGATATGAAATACTGACACTACATATAACCATGTCAATCCATTATAGAAAATGTTATATTAGGAATGTGAGATAATGAATACATCAAAGCAAACAATATAATGTTACAAAACATGAGAGTACATTGAAACTTATTTGAAATATTTTGTTCATCACTATGAGGCTACATGAACTCATCTATGGAAATTGTGTCAGCTTATAAGAATGAATCCAACTCAAGAATCTTTTGACAGAAATACATGTGGATTATTTCTCCAATATTTTAATAACTGAAAAAAATTTAGCATATGGTAGTAATCTAACTAAATCATGAGGGACCAATTATTTTCATGAACTCATGGAAGCACCATTCATTATATGATGCTCTTCATTTTGGAATTTTAAATGATTGGCATTTGAGGTTATGTTCATAAGAAATAATATCTCAATTCATATCCTTATTATATTACCACACTACCACTTCTCACATCATTCCCTAAGGATACATTCTCTCTCTAGGAAAATATCATGTAGCAATGTAATATTTTCCAATACTCCAATGTAGGCCCATGAACACAACCACAAGGCTACATTATAGTGGAAATTTAATGTCACACTATATTGTAGGATATATTTACTCTAACACATTCACAAGGATCCTATTTCTTAATTTCATCCATTTCATATAGTAAAATATTATATTTATTATAGAAGATTTCATGAGGCCTAAAATCATTCTAAAAAAACTAATTATAAAATCCAAACAATGGGATATAAAGAATTGGAAGCCATATATGAATGGGAATGAAATTTAGAGAATATTCATATCCCATGGGGGAAAATACAATCTCTAGGAAAATGGTTTAAAACAAAAAATCATTGTAACGATAAATTCTATAGAAGGAATTTTATTCATATGATTGAAGAGGAAGATCCATGTTGTAATTTTAGTGATTATTAGCAAATAGAAATATATGTTGTTAGATATGTAGAGAGATAGATAAATTTGAATACTTAGTTATATTAAAAATAATAATTCAAATGATATATATAATGGAAATTAAACGGATAAAATATGTATTTTAGATCTATTTTGGGGGATTAATGTAGTAGAAAAAAATTATAGATCTTGGAAATTCAGTTATTTAATGGAGTTTTACAAACAATAATAATAAAATAATGATATTATTTTCATTATAATGTGATTATAAATAATGATTTTGTGTCTATAAATACCTAGTGGGGATTGAGTGTGGTAATGTTATGGAATTTATCTTATTCAAGAATGAAATAATTTCTATCTATAATGTAATTTTGTATTTAATGTATTTATAGCCTGATCAAAAAGCAGATAGTCTAGTGTAATGTGTGGAGGAAAAATATTTGAAATAAAATACTAGTCATTTTATTTAGAGGCCTAGAATTTAAAATATTTAGAATATAAAATTTGGATATGGAACACACTAATAATAGACATTATGAAATTATTTATATTATTGTAGTTAGAAAAAAATCTTATGAGGAATTTTTAGTGTAATAAGATGATATTAATTTACTAGAGAGGGTACATGGAATGAAAGTGTGGGTGTTCTAGATAATAACTACGTAATTCATTCTTAAGAAATATAATGAAAAAAATAGACCCCAACACCCCCACAGTCCTCACAAATGATTCCTAAAACTTTCTAAACATTGATCATGTTATCACCCTCTAAATTACATTATTTTTTACTACTATCTATTTTATACAACTTGATACATGGATTTATAGTTTCAATCACATTCCAACACTTCTCTTTTTATGAAGAAACCAATTTATTTAATTTCTGATATAAAAATGCCATCTATATGTATATGAAATGGGGAAGCATTTAATTTATATTTTTCAAGACCTTGTGAAAATTCAATATGTGTGTGTAATTTCCACTATATAGTTTCTAACTAAATACAAATCATTCTATTCATCATCCCCATTGGCCCCAACCAGGTGACACCTCAATGGAACCAAACCCTCACATTCATAATGATCTATTAAAGGATATATATATACCACATCTCTAGACACCTGAAACTGTATTGAAATATATATAACATCTGAAATATCATTAATTATGAAATATATTGTAGGAAACAAAAATCATTAACGCATAAAATTCCCCACCCACAGCAATGTTATATACTTTTTAAACATATATCCCGAATGATCCATTTTGGGGTTAGGATTCACATATAATACACACATTCATGTTCCACAAACTCAATAACAAGATAAATCACGTCCTATTTTTGATGAGGGGAATGAAAGATAAAACTTATATAGGGAAACATTGTATAGCATGTTGTCTACACTTTAGAAAACTAAACTCTCTATCCATAACCATAATATAAATCATAAGGGGGCACAAATTTTTCATGTGATCCCTATGTTCTTAACATGAATCATTAATTCCTCCTCTATAATCTTGGGGCACGAATGAAAACCTTGTATCAATTACATAAAACATCATATCTATCATGATCAAATAACTAAGTTATAATCATAAAAATTAAGAATGGAAATCCTAGTTCCATTGGAAACTTGGACATCATCATGTATTTCTATGGGCTCGGAACACAATATGTCATTTTTTAAGTAAAAAACAGATAAATATCTATAATCCATAGCCTAAATATCAAATACTAACCCACTTGGTACCACATTGTAATAACCTTTCTCTAATACCAACATGTAGCATCCCTAACATGAATCACCTGAATGACATTCGAGGTAGAGGTTCAATGACATGTAGCATGCCTTCCCACATTAAAAAAGTTTCCAAAAAATCTGGAGTTTTTATATATTGATAATTGGTTGACTATACACTATAATATATATAATAGAAACAACAACATAAAAAACATCAGTAGTAACTGTTTTAACCAATGAAGTTTTATCTAGAAATTTAACATGGTATGAAAAATGAATATATAAAATTTCATATTTATCAAAAAATAACATCCTATATTCCCCATTGGTTAATGTGAGATAGGCCTATTTAAAATTACAAAAGAATTACTCTAACACAATATTGGGGATCCATTATGTATATCTTCAAAAAAATATTGATGTCCCACTATACATCTCCCACACCTCTATACTACTATGAAATGGTAGTATGTAGCATACCTATCGCTCAATGTCCAAGTTATTATAATAGTTTCTAAAAATAATTAGTATAGTTATTATATATACTAAATGATTTGATGAATTGTTAGAATAAGGTACATGTACCGATAGTTTTTCAAAACACTATTATAACTCACAATAAATAGGGGATACACATTAAAATGGTTTTAACAAAAATTATTATAGAAACACAATACCTATGATTTGCATTATATCTTATGATAGGTCCTCAAATTTTTTTCTTCCTGTAATAATGATTCTATACAACCATTCATATAGGCTTATTCCAATGATTATCTAGAACTTTTTGTATATATGTGGGCATAATTAGAAATTTTATTTCTATAATAATTAATGTATAAAAATAAATGAATAATATAAAATACACAGACAAATATATATATATATGTATATATCAAATCAATATATATATATAAATGGTTTCTGTTAGTTTTTAGTCTTTTAATGATTATCATGAAGTCATGGGAACTAAATTTCTAGAATCCATTTGTGTATATTGCATAACCCAATTATTTTACAAAACTATTGATATAGTTTAATAATAAATGATTGGAAATTTTTATATCCATATAATAATAGGTTTATAATCAATGAATTATCATACCATTTGTAGAAACCAACTTTTTATCAATGACCCTTACATGTTTCATAGAACATAATGTCTATATGTGTCCCAAATGGCATATTCTGCGTGTAAGTATGAACATAGAAGGACATAACCAACATTGTACCTATATTATGCCTATATTAATATAACCATATACTAAGATAAAAATAATAAAACCAATATAAACTTTTTAACCTACCCTATTATGCGGGTTACCAACTATGGGTGGGGACCATACCTATATCAACCAATGATGGAGCGGGAAGATATATCCACTATATATACACACCACATGAGAGAATTATTCATCACCTCATATAATTTTAATCAAATGAGTAATTTTAGAGTTCATTAACTCAATGATATTTATTATTAATGAATCCATATACCAAAACTATCCTCCACACTTCTAAACCTAATGATCCCAAATAATTTCTACATATTTTACTCACCCAATAAATATAATTAGAACTACTGGTAATGGAAGCATAAATAACTAGTGGATCACAATTCTCTTAATAATCATACCCAATTGAAACAAATAAATTTCATATGTATAGTGATAATCCTTCTACAAATTTGGTTCTTAATCGTACTCAGTTCTCATGTATTCTCTCTATTAGTTCTCTTGAAAATACAATCACACAAGGCCACTCATCTATGATGGATACTACGAATTATTAATTTTTCAACATATACTTATCTCAAGCTGATCACAACTCTATGGTGAGTGTTATCACCATATTTCTATGACTATAACCCATCAAAAATCCAATCCCCAACCAACAATGAATGATAGATCATCGTTACAAAATGTTGATGAAGAATATCACCCCATAAGAACATAATATACACTCATAACATTCATACGGATTCATAATAAGAAAACAATCCCATGAACCAACTCTTTAACAATAATATTGAGTTTCCCAAAAAATCCCCAAATCCATTAAATAATAACAGACTAAACACAATATATATATTTATCATTCCTAAAATTATATCACCCTTATGCATATCTCACAAATAATTAATACCACATGTAGTTTTATTTCTGCTCACACACATGACCCTAGCTATGCTTAAGAATCACATGACCCATAAGAACATATTTAAAAATAGAAATATCTGGGATATTTCTACTTGGTTCTAGAAAAATTCATCAAGTTCATTATCATTGGATGATTATGTTATAATACACAAAAATTGATAATCCCTTGACATGATAATAAATCATATTTTTTTCAATCCCCATAATAGTAATGATATTACTTGAAACAAAAAAGGATGGATTATGTGTCTTTTACATATTGAATCCTTGTAAAAAAAGACATTAAGATCAAAGGATAAATATAGATAGTCCACTATTAGTGGAGTGAATAAATATAGGGATGGGTTTTTATTATTTGTTTTTCCAAATGAACCTCATCATTCTATATAAGTTGAATTAATTTTTTTATTGATAAAAATATTTTAAAAAAATCACCAAGATCCCACCAGAACTCTAGTCGATCACATAAGAACTCCAATGACACCCATATGATGTCCCAAAGCCCCTCCAATGGGATTTTAGTGGTAGAGAAATTTTACACTACCACACCCACTAGAACTATGATAGCCTCCCTCATAGATTTAAATGGGAATCTACTCACCATTAGAATCTCCCATCAAAAAACCAATTTTCTAAAAACAAACTCTGTGTAACCTCCAATCACTCCAAAAATTAAAATAGACAAAAATTTACTAATTCCAATTTTATTTAGAAACATATTTTCTCACAAAAAAGGGTAATAAAATTTCACACATTTTTTTGATTAATTGGATTACTATTTATCATTCATAAATAATCAATGATTTAATTATTGGATACCCTAATAATGTAGGAGATATATTCCAAGTCACAGGTAAATAGATCTCAATATCATTTTAAGGGGAATTTAATAGATAAAAAAGAGTTTTTATAAAAAAATATGATCCATAATGTGTTAAAAAATGAGGTATAATTGTTATTTTTTTAAATGTTGTTATGGGAGGGGATGCAAATGTTTATTAATGGGGTATTTATTGAAGTTGGATTGGTTGGAAGAATTAAACAACATGCCATGCAACAATGAATATTTTCCAATTTAAGTTGATATTTTTCATGTAGAAATATTGATTCATTATTATTTTTGAATCCATATGTGGAATGTTTACAATTATATTTGTATAAATTATTCCTTACCATATGTTTTTATAGAAATGATTATTATATATATAAGTACTTCATGCTGATCATTTATTTTAATTCTTTTTTCTCAAATTGTGACCCAATAATTTGTGTCTTCAAGGAATGATTAGATGATTATTAAATGAGCTATATTAATATGTAGATTGATACTTGGGGATGGGTTTTGATATTAATGTTTTGGTTAATAAAGAGTTCTAAAAAATATAAAGGGGTATAGTATTAGATAAAATAATTTTATATATTTTTAGGGACTTTTGTCGAAAAATTGTTGAATATTTATTCTAAACGTCTCGTTTAATCAATTTTAACTATTTTCAAGATATTTGGAAGAATAGTACAGATATTATAGATTAAAGCAAAATAAATATTACACACCCATGTATATTAGTTTGTGATGTCAAATATTACACAATAAAGAGGAAAAAATGATTATCAGTGCATCTCTATTTTCTACAGTTAGACTTTTACACCATATATGAAAGTTACCACCACACAAAAAGTATATAAATAACTAAAAATAATTATGTGTAAATATATTACAAAAAATTTTATGTCCCAAATATAATTTCTATGTAGTGGAGTATTAAACTATTCCATGTGGTAGAGTTTATAGAAAATTGGTGTGCCTCTTGAAAGGCGAGTTTCCATCATGAATAAAATATTTTTTTGTGATGTGTGAATTTAATATATTTCTATATTGTTTATCACATCATAAATTTCTGAGTCTAATTTGTATGTAATAAATATTTTATGATGATAAGGACATTGTACTCTGATGGTTGGCAGTACGCTCTGAAAAAGTTCAGTCATACATATTTACATGTTTTTCACATTTTCTATCATTCAATTAGTTTTGAAAGATCTAAATTAAATGTTTCTAAATCACATTTTGTAGATTTATATGGATTTATTTTATAATAAAATTATATAAGTATAAAATGATTTAAAATTGGAAACCTTGGTGACTCATGAGAATATCATAGAAGATATCTATCAACTCAAAATGCGGGGAAAGAGTTTTGAGATTGGAGTATACAATTATAGAGGTAAATTTATATGAAAAATATTGTGAAGAATAGTAATAAAAATATTTATGTATTTTAAATTCATGTAGATTCATCAAGTTGATGTTGGAGGAGAATATTGTATCACCAATAATGGAATAATTCTTATTCCTGGTTTATGGATAATCCATGATTTTCATGAATGCATAACTCATTAAATCTATGAAATTAGATATTTTATTCCACAAAATATTTTGGTGTTATAAACCTATATGGTAAATTGAAACACTCTAAATTTTTAAAGAAAACGAAATTAATTATTGGAATCTGTCACTCTTGTACATTACTCAGTTTATGTTTCATAGAAATATCCCAATATAAGTGAAAAAATTAAAATATCTTATATAAAATCACATATCATTATCAAATGATAACAAAATCACTTATAATATTAATTTTAATTTCATATATTTCAAAATATGATTGTTTTATATATTTCGAGAACTGGGAAACCCAATACATAATAATGTATGTATTTCTATATAGTATACATTTTTTCCACAAAAATAGGTTATTATGTCTAAAATATTAATTAATTCATGATCCATATTCTCCAATCAAAAATTTCACCATTAATCATTATATAATCCCTACACATACTTAATTCATAATAAAAACATTTTTAAATGAGTGATGTGAAAAACATTCTAATAAGGTATATAAAATAAATTGAACCCATTAGTCAATTTTAAATACATAAATATAAATAAGGATGTATTAAATTTTAGAAAATAAACATTCAAAATAAATATTCATTTAAATAATCATAAAATAAAATTAAAATCCTATATACATCATAAAAAATCAAAAATAATGGAAAAATGTAAAATAATATCCCTAATATTTTCTTTAGAAAACATCAGAACTCATGACAATGGTTTCCTTGAATAATATATATTTCAACTTGCATAGTTCAAAAACATTCAAGAACCCAATTACATACCACATGAATTCAAAATATTTCCATAATAGACTAAAATAAATAAATGAAATCCATTTAGTCTTCCCATTATTTTATCCTTACAATAACCCTAACAATAACACATATAAAGGAATAAACATCAAAACAAATCACAAATATCTATTTTCAATAACATATCATTACCCAATACATTAGAGTGTCTTTTCTGGCCCATAAATCATTTTATAAAATTTATAAGAAACAAATCATGAATAAAACAAATAAAAGCATTCATTTATATCTTAAAACTCATAAAAATTGGCATTTGATTCCAAAATGAAAAAATCATTTATTTTATCTAATAAAAAAAGAAGTAATATCATTTTCTATTGAAAACGTATAAAAACTATCAATTCCTTGAAAAATAATATTATTATCTTCTTTAGAAAACATAATAATATTTCATAGGAAAATTTATAATGAATGAAATATATTATGGGGAGAAGAGGAGGTTAAGTTGTAAATGTTAAAAAAAATATCTTTTCAATTTTGTAAGGAATATCCAAGGTAACTCATACAATAATCATTGACCATTTTATATATAAAAATATTCTATATAAATAAAATAGTATTTTTGGATGAATATTAACAATAGGAAAGAAGAAAATAAATTAGATAAAGTCTTTCCAATAGATAATAAAAATAATATATATATATATATATAATATTTATTAAATGAATCCATCCTTATGACCAACAATGTGGGTTTAAAATGAATATCAAATCACATCTGTTCATGGAAGTGGTCTTCTACACGTATGCATGAGTGTTGCTAAAATTTTCTAATTGATTGGAGAATGAAAATATAGATAAAATATTGTGTATTAATATTCATAATTATAGTCTAAATATTAATATTTTTATTAAATTTATCATCATAAATAACTGTTGTTGTTGGTGATGATAAGAGAAACACATCGCTTCATCATGGTGGTATTTCACATGTAGACATGAGTAATGTTTTTATTTACCATAGGTTAGATAGGTGGAAAAAAATATTTTTTATTTAAACATAATATTATTTATGAGTTCTAAATGTCCTTATTTAATTTTTTTAGAGTGGATATAATATATTTAAAAGAGGTTGAACAAGAAATAATCTTGAAACAATTTTCTAAGACATATACCTCCTCCATGGTTATCATTATTTAGATTATAAAATATACTCTATAAGATTTGTATTTCTTGGAGAAAATTTCCAATAGGAAATTATTTGAGTGTTTGGTAGTATTTTCATATATGTGTTTCAATATATAGTGATCCATGTTTGTGGATATGTGAGTAGAGGAGGTGTTCTCTTATAAGTGAGCGGAGTTGCACAATTATAAATATTTAGAATCACAACATATATCAAATGTATGTCTCAATTAATATGGATAAAATGAAACAAAATTGCAATTAATATAGAGGTAATGGTTTAAATCAACTCAAAAAATCAAATTTCTACATGTTTTAGAGATATTTAAATCCTTATCTTTTAGTGTAATCCTCAATGTTAATCATTTTTAGCCGTAAACGTGGTGAAAAAATTTACTATTGTAA
Source organism: Viscum album (assembly GCA_963277665.1). Lineage (NCBI taxonomy): Eukaryota > Viridiplantae > Streptophyta > Magnoliopsida > Santalales > Viscaceae > Viscum > Viscum album. The sequence goes on along the minus strand of OY728156.1, from coordinate 113,681,826 downwards.
ATATTAATTATGAATAAAAATAAAATTTGGATTAATAAGAAATGTGAAAATTTTTATTGATAGTATTCAACCTATTTTCTAATATTAAATTTCCATAATTTTTATAAATTACTTTTAATATAAGATTATCGAATGATTAAGAAAAATATTTTTAAAAAATTTCTATTTTTAAAAATATTAATGATCATACATGAATATTTCGTATAATTTTGAATTTTATGGAATTAATTTTATTATGATAAATAATAATAGACTTATTTAACATCAAAACCAAATAATAAATTTTATCCTTATAAAAATATATTAACAGTGATGATCCAAAAAAAATTATTGGATTAAAAACATTACATTGAATTGAAAAAATATCATTCATAGATGTGTATGACTGTGATTATACTGTTAAATGAATTATAATAGAATTAAAATATTTTATTCATATTTAAAAATTATTCATAAAATTTAAATTCATTATTACATCATGCTAATTTAGTAAAAGTTACAATAACTACATGATCTGTATTTTTCACCATTCAACTAAGAATAATCCATTTTAAAAAAATATAAAAAAATTGGAAAAATAATATTATAAATGGTTGAAATGAAAAAATAATTGCATTTAATAAAATTTTAAATAGAATTTTAAAAATTTATGTTTTATATAAAACTATATAATACATGGAAAACAACTTTTTTGAGTAAAAAAATTTATTCTTCTATTGAATAATGGCATAAAATTATTATAATGATGATATCCCCAAAAAATATAATCATGAATATTAATATTACATGAAATTTAATTATTATCTACATTAACTGGGTTTTCACATTCTTCATGTATTAATGGAATTACACCTACATAAATTTATTCTTGGGTAAACCAGAGAGGATATTTTTCACATATAGCATCTTCATATTCCCATGATACTTCATCAATCTCATAGTTTGATGATAATAAATTAACCAATTTTGTTACGTTATTATATAACACATTCTATCTATGATATATTTTAAAATATATTCCCATAAAAATAAATATTATCTTTAAACTGAACTATATAATAGATCAAAACATGAGGTGTATCAGTTACACATTCCCTTGAAAATAAAACCTGAAACACATTATTTACTAGAAATAAAAAACGAGGAAGGTACAGTTAATAGGAAACTGATCCAATATTCTATAAAATTTAATATTTACTAATAATAAATGAATTAAATTTTATTTTCCTACCAAAATTCACTACACCCATCTAGGGAAGTATTTTATAAAAATCATGATCTGTTACCTCAATCAAGAGATCGTTACTCTTATTCTCTATACAACAATTCTTCCAGATTTGATATCCCATCATATGACGTTGAATCACCATTAAATTATCTGATATTTATTTTATCAACTATTTTCCCAATAATGATATTACATATAATTTATCACAAAATGATATATTCTTAAACAACGTTTTATATAATGACTCAAATTATTCGATCTATAAACTGTAATGGAAATTATTACTACATAACAATTGTACTAATGGAATATACCTAATACCAAAATACTTGGTAATATAATGATAAATCATGAAGCATATCATTAAAATAATGAATTTTTTCTAAAAAAATCCATCATATGGAGGGTGAAAAGTTTAACTCAATCATTACTCAATGCCCAATGACATTTAAATCAATTTATAATTTTTTTTGTAAATCTAGGAACACAATCCTATACAATCAATAGAGATACTCTATATAACATACATATATATATATGTAATAAATATTATAAAAATATTATCTATAAACATAATTAATATAATTATAATAAAATGTACACAAGTATTTAAACAAAAAGAGTTACCCAAATCTAATTTTTGATATCAATATGTCACTGGTAATCAAGTAATTAAATCCATTCATATATTCTCCCATTTACATTTAGGCACTGATAATGGATAAAGCATTTGTTTGGTATATTTCACTCATCTTTATTATGTTTCTATGTATATATTTTATGGTGATTTGAGAAACATATTTTTTCATTCCTTTACCCAAATAATATTCATAATGGTTTTAATAAATCTTAAAACTATCAAGATGAATAAAAATATGAGTGTTATGAAATTTAATATAATTTTTTCTTTAACATATAATTACTCCTTTAATATAAACTCTTAAAAAATACAATAATATATTATTTTTAATGTTAAACTTATGAAAAGTACCATACATAATCAATTATACATTTATATTTAAAACATATTATTCATTAAGACCAAAATTAATTTCTTCTGGTAGGTATTATTATTCAAATACCTAATCCAAAAGGGAAGGGGTTTCGTAAGAAAAATTCAAGTAATAGTTTAATTAAATAAGTAACTAAGGGATCATTTTCTAAACATAAATTATTCAATGATTCATTATATTTAAATCTTAGGAAATCAAATACCTTGTTGAATTTACATGAATGATAGTAACTCATGTATGAAAATCCATTATCAATTCAATCTATCTTATTTTCCTCATGTTCAAATATTTGTTGTTTAATATATATATAACATTATTGATTTGAATATATTTCACACTCCACCCATATAGAATATTCCTTTAAATTTTGAATAAAAATCATTCAATTCATTCCTAAGATAATATTTTAGATAATTTAACTCTTTTTGTTTTAACTGGTGTGAGGAATATACAGTGACCTAATCATTAGGAATCAAAACATAACCAAGTTATTCAATTAATTTTCTCTATAAATAATGAATTCACCAGTTCTTGAAGGAATGGAAAACACAGGACTATTAACCAATCTTTATTATATTTTTTAAAAACATTAAACATACTCCATTACAAAGAAAAATTTAACTCCCTTTAATGTTTATATTGTTATTGGGATAGATAAATAAGAAGATAATTCCACAAACTATCATTAGTAATCTAATAATCCACGAAAACATTGAATCTCAATGACTTTTCTTCGTATATATCACTCTTTAGAAACATTAGTTTTAGCTAGATAAATAGATAATGAATATTTATAAAGAACATTCATATGGAATGAAATATATTATAACTAAAACTCACATTTAATAAATATTATATAAAGTTAATTTTTGTTTACTTTTTTTAGAACAATAAATAAATTTTTCTAATTTTCTGCACTAATTTTAAAATAATCCAGAATATCATTAATTAATACAACCAAATTCTTATATAATGATTTACAAAAACTCAATTCATAAGATTTATAAATACAATAGGTGCATCTGATAACATGAAAGTCATGACTATAAACTAATAATGAAATTACCTAGTATGAAACAACATCCTCATAATGTTTTACTAATTCATGTTTTGCTGATGATACCATTACCTAGAGTAAATCATTGAAAAATACTAAGAACCATTTATTTGATCAAATGATTCATTGATATGTGGAATGAAATACCGGTTTTTTTTAACACTAATGTTATTGAGTTTCCAATAATCTATGAAAATACACATAAAACCATCATTATTTTTTAATTAAATACAGAACACAAAGGTGAATTTCAAGGGAAGATGAAAACCAATTCATGTAATTATTATAATTTTTTTCTATTATAATACTTTTATTAGATCCATTAAATTATAGGGTTTTAAAAACAAAATTTCATGTTTATGTAATACAACTGTGAAATAAATTTAATAATCAAGAATAAATATTTTAAGATGATCAAAAAATTCAACCAAATATTCTTTTACCATAGTAACTTAACTATAATGAATAATTCCATCATATTCAATAAAATGAGGAAGATAACTTTCAACCCCATATTTAATCATTTTATTATCTTTTAGATTTGTTATCATTTTTATAAACACATTATTATATAAAAATTGAATCCCAATATAATAATTTAAATTAAATAATTATTTATAAAATGTATTTTAATATGATAAAACGAAAACCAATCCAGACCCAAAATAACATCAAACTACACTGAATGTAATAATAAATAATTTTACCCAAATACCACTCAATATATGATGATATGGATGTTACCTTAAAATTTATTATCTTTAATACTCTATATATGGGGTTTTTCTCAAAAGATATATCATTATTTGTTATGATGACAATACAATTTTACTATAAAACATTTCCAAAGTAAAATAGTGTGTTCACAATAAATAAAATAGTACACTAGAATATTCTAAATTAAAAAATAGTCTAGCTAAAATTACATCATTTAAGGGCCCAAAATTTTTAGGCTATAGAAAATGATCTTTCCACACCCTTCTTGATTTTATATTGATGAGCTCTATCCTTTTGACTTGTCACCATTCATGAACATACACAATTTCAAATATAATTAAAATAAAAACATGTTACCAATGAATTTTCATCATTGGTATCTCAATTTCAATTTATATTTTCTTTATATTTTGGAGCAAGATGTCCCAATATACCAAGCTGTTTAAATATTATAGATATCATAATACCTTCACAAGAAATATTTTTTTCACTCATATCATAAGAAGGAAGTATAATTTCCTTACGGTTAGATATTTTTATGGGATTATTTTCCATTTTTAATTAAAAAATTATATTCATCTTTATTGATATAAATATAAAAAAATTCTTCTATACATTATCAAAATGTCTTAAAATTTCTTCATAACATCAAACTCATTATTATCAAAATACATTTTTAAATTTTTTTTAAACCTTGTGAAAATATAACAATTTTTATATAATGAACCATAATAATATTCATTATATATTAGGATAATATAGTAAATATTTCTTCATAAGAAGGAACTAATTACTAATCCTTTATTATTAATTCCATGAATTTACATTTCTTACCATTGAGTTTTCTTTTGAAAATAATAATGAACAAAAATATCCTTAAATATTTTCTCCCCCATGGTATCAATATCATTATATTCCTTGGTATGTGTTATAAATAATCATAAATAATTAGATTCATAATAAAAAGGTTTAATTATTAGATTTACCTTTTTATGATATCAAAATCCCAAAATATTAAATACCATTTCAAATTCAATGATCCATAATTCAAACTACATTGGTTCGGAAGATCCACTAAAATATAGAGAGTGTTATTCTATGAATTTCTAAATTATTTAAATATAACTCTTCATATAATTTGGTCAATTATTTAAATGGATACCACTATTGATACTCTTTTTCAAATGAGAAAATCGAAAAAAAATATATACTATAATTCATACTATTTTAGGTTTCTTATTTGAAAGGATATCAATATGTTGTTTCCTTTCTACATCATTTACTATGTATCCTCTATAAAATTTCCTTCTAAATATACATAGAGTATATAATGTAATATAGAAATCCTAAAAATCAATTTCATGATAATATAAATTTAAATTATAATATAAAAATTTGGCATTTAAAATGTAAATATATCTAAAAATTTCTATAATACATACTATAATATAATGTATAACAATCAATGCATAATTACAAAATTTATTACAAGGGTTAAAATTCTTGATTTTTCAATATTTATCAGGTAGAGGATTAAGGAACTAGGATAATCATTACATAACAATGTGTACGTTTTAACATACTAAACATTTATTCTAAATAAAAGGGTTCATATTTTTACAAAACTAAATCATTAATGAAACATTTTAATTTTTCCTCACATTTTACTGTTGATCATTCTATAATTCCTAATCATCCTTATTTGATATGAAAATCATTTGAAAAATTTTTATGGGAAATAAAATGACATGTAAAGGATATATAAATAAATAAAATCATTTAGTCAATTTGAAAATCTTGAAAATCCATTAGAAATTATTCATTATTATATAACAATATTTGATCTCTCGATACATTTTTTATAATTATGAAATAAAATTAAAATGGAAAATAAGGCATAAAAATATTCTTATAATGGAAAAGGGAAAAATCATAACAATGAATTTTTATTTAAAAAACAATAAAAGACTTAGTAAATCTGTTACCTTAAACACAATTTATTACCCTTTATAAGAAAAAAAAACATTCATCAAACCGTTTACGTACCTCATGAAATTAAAATATTTCCATTAATTTTTTTTGAAATAATTATAAATACATGTACAAATGATGATACATTATCCATACTATTACCCTTACTTGAACCTCAATAAGGGAAATTATAAAGGAATAACCATCACTATTAATTCCACACATCCCATATTGAGGACAGATCATACCCCAATGAGTTGTAGGGACATATCAGAACCATAAAATCCCATAAAACTGTCTGAAACCCATAATATAATTTAAAAACATAGATGATTTATTTTCCATCATAAAACATATAATAATTTTCATATTATATCATCAAAACCACCTTTAGTTCTCATTAAAATGGGAATAAATATCATTTTCTTGAGAAATATATATTAAACTACAAATTCCTAAAATAATGGGAATATGGTTTTATTTTATTAAACATATAAACATAGAGAATGTTATTGATAATGAATAGTTTATATGATGTATGGAAATGGTGATAACGTGGTAAATGTTGAAAATACATTATCTCTGCACTTTTCTGAAGAATGTTAAAAATGAACAATATAATAGAAATTAAATATATTAATTTCTAAAACTATAAAAAAAAGTAAAAAATAGATTAATATGAAAATTAATTTTTTAAGGTATAATAGAGAAGATTATTTATATAATTTAATCAATAAGGATATAAAATTCAATATTTTTAAATGGGAACAATAAAATAATATTTTAATTAAATTATCTTTCCTCGTGTCCCAAGTCATAAAATATGTCATTTAATTTAATAAAAAATTATATTCATTATATTCCTTCTTTGAAACGTTTATCATGTTTATTCCATTAATATTATTCCTTCTAATATATTTATAACCCTGTTTTGTTCATTTAAAAATCAATCTATGATTACATTGAGATTTTTGTGGTTGTTTGGTTCATAATTAACAAAATAATATTGCGGTGTCAACCATGGTGAAAGGGGTTTTGAATATATCATATATATATATATTAAAAATATTATTAATTATCATGTTTATACATTCATTGAAATTTTACAAAAATTAATTTATGGGGTTATGAAAAATCGAATGCATCATTTCCGGGTGAAGTTATTCAACAGATACAGATGAGAAACAATTCCATTCTTTTAATCGATGAATTGAAAATAAAATTGATAAAAATTTACTTATAATGAAAAATAATACTTTTAAAAATATCATATCAATTTTTCAAATCCATCCTTATGAATAACCTTATGAGTTTGAAATGAAAAATTTATCACATCACTTTTTGGATGTGGTAGTATACCCATACACATGAATGGCGTTATCATTTCCCAACTGATGGGAGGGTAATATGATAAATAATATAATGTAATTATAGATTAATAATTACTCCCTAAATATTATATATTTTCATTAAATACATATTTATAACCATCTGTGTAAGGTGTTTATGAATACAACACGTTAATTCTAAAAGATTTATTATAAAGATATACACATGAAAATATTCTAATTATATTAGGATGAAATAAAATGTAAAAAATATTTTTTACATTATCAGAATAAATTTTTGTTACAGTAAATAATTTTTTCCATTATATATTGATGGAAACTACTAGGAATGGTGTTTTACCAATGTGCATATCCCAATGGATTGTATTTATTATTGGGATAGTTTTTTATAATGAGGAATAAACCAAGAGTTTGTCAAATACTATGGGAATGGCCTAGCCTATTAAACCAGTTTTTAAAAACAATTGGAATAGGTATTCTATAATTCTTATAAAACTCGAGTGCTTCCCACTATTCCCATACCGAATCCCACTAATCACATCCCTACTATCATCCCTCCTCTTCTCCTCCCATTGCAAGAATAGAATTTGACTCTCCTCATCCCCTCTCATTACACCTTCTCCCGTTCTACGATCTAAAATCCTAGGTCTCCATACTCCCCTCAATCTAACTCTTATCCCCTCATGCTTCCATGCTCAATGCCTGGTCAAAAACAACCAGACGCACCCAATTTGTCTCATCTTGGTTGACATATGATTTATATTGTTGTTTTGGCTAAGTAATATGAATTAGAAGACCTCAAATTGTTCATTTCTAGATATTTGGTCATATTATATGTAATTGATTTTAAATTGGTGGTTTTTTGATTTTGTGGTGTTTTATGATGTTCGGAAAGGGGTTTTAGGGCCAATTTAATTCTTAATGAACAATTTTTTTTTCATTTTCCATTATTGGTAAAATGGAAATACAAATCCTTGGTTAATTAGAATTCCATATCATCTCCATAAATTTAATAAAAATAAATAAATACAAAATTAACTGCTAATGTTATAGAGAATAATGTTTACAGTCTTTCTGGATTGAGATATGATGGCCTGCAAGAGGTTTCTGACCATGGTTCCGTATTGAGATTTAATTTTATCTATTAATTAAATTAAATAATATTTTCATGCTTCTTGTTTATAGAGAAAACCCATAAGGATATTCTACAAGTGTTTGTCTCAATAGATACTATCATATGAAATGGAATAATTTTTATAAGGGTTTCTACTGTCTTGAATCCCATCGTGACCCCATACCAAGTGATTCCTCCTCCCAATGTAAATTTATAATATATTTTTTGATTATTTTTTCAATGTTTATTAATATTATTTTTTCATCAATAAGGATATCGTGGTCCCTAAAATGCATATTCAATTGGTCCCTCTAATTTATTCATTATTGTCTATTGTTTTGATGATCTAGTGTGTGGAATTTTCTATAATAGAGATGATATATATTTCAAAAATTGATGGATCTATATGGGTGATATAGGTATCCAATATTTCCTAGTTTACCATTAATATTAATTTTTACTATGAGTAACCAAGATTGTAAATATGTATGAAAAGATATATGGGATTTTAATTTCATGAATGTATTTATTTTTGAGAGTAAACTATATTAATATATAAACTATAAAAATATACATATAAATTATAAAAATTTAAAATTTTTCATAAAAATATATTGAGTTTATAATTTATATTTAATCTATACATTGTAAATAGTATACTTTAAATGGTGTATATGTTCATTAAATTGTTTAAATTTATTATTTATTTAATATGTAAACATAAAAATGAATATATAAACTCTAAATTTTATTAATGAACTAACATTCTATTTATTAATATTTTTTACATATCATTATGGTTAACATATATATATATAATTTATATTTATTACATGTTAGTATTTAAATAATATTAACATGTACATACCTGACCCATTACTAATCAAATACACTTTATCAAAATTGAACTCAATTGAAGCATATTTTCCCTAAGAGACTTAAACCAACTAGAACTGAATAAAATAAAAATGAATTAATATTAATTAAAATAAACCATAATTTCCTAGAACTATGTGAACAAATAAAATTTTTTTAAACCATATTTTTTTCACATAATTGCACCAAATGGAATCGAATTTAACCAACCCAAAATAAGTGAAATTAAATTGAGACGAAACAAATTGAATTTAATCAATTCTTTCATAATATGAATAGATAAATTGGATATCAAAGTTATAATTTGTCCTAAATAGTTCATACTCATACTAAGATCACATATATATATTTAAATCAATAAAAAATTAATTAAAATGTTTCTAACTAAAATGAATTAAACCAATACAACCTGATTCGATATAATAATAGTCTAGATTGAATTAGTACCAAACCCACTATCTACGGTGATTCCCTAAATAGTTTTATAGTTCTTTATATTGAACTAAATATTTCATCGTTCAATATTAGTAGTTTTTCACTAATTTTATAGGTCAAATATCATTATTCCCCTATCATTGTTTACATTAGTGTGATTTCTTATGTTGCATTTCCTAAATAATATTTCATTAGTTGTTTTATTTTGAAAATATTAGCATTTTATTTTGAATCTTGACATAATAATGTAGTAAATCTCCCAAAATCAATACATCCAATTGATAAATTTAGTTCTAAGGTATATTTACCTTCATAGATTTATACACTTGTTAATTTTTTTTAAATGTGTACTTTATTAATGAATGATTCATTCTATTAATATGTTTCTATTTTTATATTTTAAATTAATTAAAATAGAATGAAAGGTATATAAAATTATTTTAAAATTATTATTGAACATTAAATGGTTATGTAATTGAAACCTATCTTTAGATATTTTATTTCAAAATATCATAAAAATGTTATTTTATTTAATGGCTTAAAGTTTTCATGTTTTTTCCATTTGTATTCCTACTGTGCTCATTTTTCCATGACCATAATTTACAATGTGACCATTTTTTATTCTTATTAATGTCTCATATAATTATTTCATGAAATTCATGATGTGTAGTGATTTAATATACCATCACATTCCAAAACACCCCAAATTTAAAGTGGGATATTTACTGAATAAAAACATGAATCTTTATAGTGAAATATACATAATTTTATTGGGATACACAATCAATTATTATTATATACATTATGATAAAAATTAACTATGAATGGTTTTAGTGATGTTCATTCATACATAGAAGTTTTATAGTCTTATGTGTGACCAGTAATATCATTGTATTTTCCTACTAGGTCTATCAAATCATCTAGCAGTCAAGATTATTCTTACACTGAATAGGTTATGTTGTGGAATATACTCTTCTGATGTGTAATTTCATAAGTAATATTATATGGACTTTGACTATTATTTCGTGATATTTTTTTCTTAAGCATAATATAATGTAGTGTGAAAAAAATCCTAATCGAATAAATCATGGTCAAATAAATAAAAACCTTTCAAAACAGACTAAAAATGAGTTTAAATGAACCTAATTAAATATAATTTAACCAAAATATACTAAACTAAATCAAATGAACTCAATATAGGCCAAATTGTAGGGTATCATCACTAAGAAATCTATATGAAGGTCATTTATGCCTCATAATTTTATAGTATTTTTTAGATAAATATTATATCATTGTCTTTTATGTTATGATTCTCATATAGACAAGCATGTTAGTTTTTGTTTAATAAAATTTTATGATTTCTTATTCAACTGAATATTTTCTCGATTATACCAAAAAATTATTTGTTTTCATTTATTAAATAAAATATAATAATTTTTTCTACAAAATGAATAAAATTTGAATGTATGAAACTAATAGGATTTCAAGATATTTTCAAAACAAGTTAGAGATATTTTTTTATTTCTCATTTGAAAATCCTTAAGATAGTGGGAAAATACATTCCCCATGTTATCATTGTGTTTGACTACCTTGGTTGAGACAAGAAAAATTTATATATCACATAACCACCTATGGTATTCAAACAAAATACTATGTATTATATCACAATTGGGAGAAAATTTAATCTAGAAATGACCATGATCTAAATAAGATGTCTGAATTGGAGAATATTTTAAATGAACATTTTTTATTTATATATTGTTAATAGAAGAATAGAATATTAACCTTAGAAGAATTATATACGAGAACTCGTGATGAATATAACAAAATGATGGTATGGAGAGGATGCATAAAATTGCATGATTCTTTCATGACCCTAGTATATGAAAAATTTGGTAAAATGAAGATGATGGAATTTTTATTCGAATTTGTTTTGGGAAATGTACGTGATTTATAAAACATCCATTGATTACATTCTGGCCTTATTAAAAGACTTACTTCTAGATGATGCGGATATTCTTTCAGACCACTATATGGAATAGATGTTAGTTAAAGAACATTGATTTCAAAATAACAAAATTCATGATTTTCTGAAATATTTCAGCTTATTTTGGGAGAAAACTACTGAATATAAAAATTTTAACAAATGTGAGACATTCCGATGGAAGATGAAAGCTGATGAACCAATATCTCGTGTGCCACAAAAAGTAATGTGTCAATTTCCATTGATCCCCATATCCCATTATTATTTCAGGTCTAATTAAATATCAATTAATAAGTGTTGGAATGATTTCTATAGAAAGAAGAATAATGATGAGTTAGTTCACCCATAATATGGACTATTCGTGGAATATATTTGATTCTCGGTATACTAATTTTTAAGAAAACATGCATAATATGAGGCCGATTCATTTATGTGATGATTTTAATTCGTTTGGGATAATTATTAATATTCACAACACATGGATAGCTTTCTAACACATATATATATCCATCCTCCATGGATGTGTATGGAAACATATTTAACTTTCATAAGTATAGTCATATATAGACCTTATAATCCTAGAAAAGATAAATATGTATACATGGAACCTTTAATAAAATAGTTGAATAATCTTTAGAATGTGGGTGTGCAAAAGAACTATGCATTATCAAAAGACATATATCAGATGCATGTTGTGCTTATGTGGATGATCAATGATTTTCTTTCTTATGAAATGATGTATACATGAAGCACCAAGGGAAAACAACCATGTCATATTTTTATAATGAATACACAATCCAGATGACTATAATATCAGAATAGTTTTAGCATTATGGGATATTGGAAAATTTTCCAACGTAAAATCCAATTAGGAATAATCATCGAATAATTGAAAATACTATAAAGATTGAAAATCCACCTCAGTGTATGTCCACAATAGAAGTTCTTAATGAATTAGAAGATTTAAAATTTTTATTTGGGAAGGGTCAGCTAGAATCTAGAAAGAGAAATAATGTTTCTACTAAAAACTGTTTCAATTGAAAAAAGAGAAGCATATTAATTTATGTTTTTTATTGGTCAAAAATTTTTTGAGATCGTTTGTTTGATATAATGACCATTGAAAAGAATGTATGTGAAAGGTTTCTTTCAATTATTCTAATTTCCAAGGGAAAAACAAAATATGATTTATGATCCTGACATGACTTGATACATTGAGGCATCAATGTAGAATATCATCATGTTTTTATCAGTGAAAAAAATGTAATTTATATGTTCTTCATATGTTATGAAACATATAGAAAGAAAATCAATTTTTGGATGTACTAGAGATTATTAATTATCATGACAGTGATTCAATAAATATATCAAAACTGTTAAATAGATAAGATTTAAAGTAGAAATATTTTATAACTCATGATTATTAGATACTTCTAGATGTGTTTATTCCAATAGGAAGTTTTCATCTTCTATCCGATAATGTAAGGGTGTCGGTTATTCAGTTTGTCCATTTAATTAAAGATATTTTTGCGAGAAAATTCTCAAATTAGTTCTTGAAAAAAATGAGGGAATATGCATAATTAAGTTTGTTTGAGTTAGAGAAAACATTTCCTCCATATTTTTTCACATATATGATTCATCTCACTATCCATATTCTAACTGAAATACTTATTAGAGGTCCTATTTCTTTTCATTTTATTTATTCAAATAAATAAACATGTTAAAAATGATGTCTTATATCTGGAATAGAAATCATCATGAAGGGTCAATATTCAAAGCATAATTAGATGAAGAATGTATCAATTTATATTAAATTTATTTGTCTGAGGTCACTAAAATAAATAAAAAACTATGAGAAATAATTAAAACAGTTTGAGTGAATTGAACCCAGTTTTCCATTATTTACCCAAATAGGCAGAATTTATTGATCATATACATTGACAAAAAAAGATTTAAAGAGTAGGAGATGTCACATCACACAGATTATTTTGACTATGATTTGTTCTATAAAAACATCAAGTAAGTCATTTGAACATGTGTATATTATTTCAACTCATCTAATTTTACATATATGTTAAACTAATTATTTTTTCGGAAAGGTAAATAAAAAAATGATAAATATTAATAATTGTTCTTTAAAATTGTGAAGGAGAGATACTTTTCAAAGAAAATAATTTTATACTTGGCTGAAATTGATGGTATAAATATTATGATAATAAATTAAAATAAATCAATATTTTATGAATTTCAATATTCATTAATATTTCAGGATTTGAGTTTTACTACAATCTATTTCTCTGAGGAAATGATATATTTGGATTTTGATCAATATTTTACGGTTTGTGAATGAAAATCAATTGAGATCAATGGGTATATATTTATTATTAATCAAAGTGGAATGAAAATGAGATCACAACATGATGGTGTTATGTTAATGACCACATAAGACTGTTATTCCTAAGCAATAGATAGTAGACCTCGATTTAAAAATGTATCTTATTGTAGAGCCCTTGAGAAAAAAAAATATTCGATTATTACTCTCATGGTCGAGTAACTCTAATAAAATTACAGTTGTTTGATTCAATAAAGTGGCAGAGAAAATATATTGATGATTGTAGATTTTGATTTATTTACATGACTCTAACCTCTTTACTAGTGTCCTATATGTATTATAATCAATGGAAATGAACGTTTTTTTAAGTCAAATATGATATTATACCAGTAATACATGTCATTATTGAAGTAATACCAAGACATACATCTGATTATGGAATTGAAACCATCCCTGGTCCCATTGGCCCTGATCCATTTATTACTTATGGTAAATCAAATACATTAATTGATAGATTTTATTGAGAATCTGATTTTATGGTGGGAAATATAGAGAATCATTTAGCTGTGTTCTTAGTAAATTTTTTTATCTCAACTAGATATTTTAAGGTTTGTTCTATCTAAATTTATTTACTATTGATTTCAAATATTTTCTATCCAACAAGACCTTCATGTGTATTTTCAATATTTACTCATTGTAGTTTTCTTTGAGTTTAATTTTCAAATATTGAATTGAACTGTATTCAAACCTACTAGACTAAACAAAAAATGAAATAGTTATATTGTAATAAATATGAAGATGAATTTAATAGGATGTATTAAAATATTTGATAAATAAATCAAAACCATTTAAAATAATTACACTTAAAAATTAAATTAAATCCAAACCTTACATGAAATAATTTTTTCTAAAAAATTCATTGATTTCATTTAAGGTGCTTGTATATATTTGGCTAGAATAAACTGTTTTGATTTTGAAATAACATAAAATTGAATCTTTTTATTGTATTGCCTTACCAAAAAGATCTATATAAATAGATTCTATAGATCCAAACTTACTACTTTGTTCAATTTTAATAAGTGGTTGATCCTTCTCTTAGTTTATATTGGTCCTTTCATTGTTTTAAAACATATTTTTTAGTCAATAAATTTTCTTTTGATACATTAATTTCTAATTTATTAGAGATAGAGGAATAATTCGTTATTTGATATTCTTATTTCCACATTTCAAAAATAAAAATTAATCTCGAGGTATAATAGGTACATTTAGGTAATCTATAATTTTCTATGATACTGGGAGTCATATAGATTTTATGGATCCTAACTATGTATATGAATGTATTTACATTTATAACCTCTATGGAAGTCAATAAAATTGTATATATATGATACTTTTATATCTTTACATTATTCCATTTCTTTGATTCTGTCACAATGACATTTTATATTTTTAATTATGTTGTTCTTCCAGTATATATCACATTCCTAAACTATTGTACATATTTTGTAGCCTATGTACTTGAATCATAATAATACTCTAATTGGTTGGGTATATTCTTCAATAACCTAGAACAGGGCCAATTGAATTCTAAATCATAGAATATTACTACTATGGATTTTCTCATTCAGTGACCCAGAATTTAAATTCAATATGAAGGAGGAATTAATCCCATATTTGTTCATAAAAATCACCTCTCATTGGACAATAATTATTATTTAGCATGATTTTTAGGTGATTCGTTACCCCTAAATATCATGTTATTTTCTCAGCCACACTCTGAAACCCTCCAATTTTAAAAACTTCACCTCTCTCATTGAGAAATTTGGGATTTAAATTCAAAATATGGAAGAATGGGGACTCTAGTAATTAATCCAAAATACCCCTCATATGAAAATAAAAAGCATTCAATATTAGATAAAAAAATGTTTTTTTATTTCTAGATTATATTTTCTATTGTAGGGACACTTAAGCCCTATGTTGGAAAGTGCTTTTTGGGTTTTAGGGGTTCTAAAATCTTTATCATTACATTTTTTATTTCCACGTACATGAAGAAAAATATAAATCTGAAGATAAACTAGGGAAAAAATATATACATATCAAAATAGAACATAATTGGGAAGAAATATATAAATTAATAAAAAATAAATTATTTAATGTTTTGTGGCTAAATATAGTGTAGATGTACATACAGATAAATTGAAAAATAATGTAAAATTGATACCCACAATCATAATGGGACCCACAATCACTCTCGATATAAACTAGGGAATTAATCTCAATGATGGAAATAATGGATATATAATTTACATAAAAAAACTCGTTGGGCTATAAAGGGATAAAAATCCCAGGTGCACAACATTATTATGGCACATAATATCATCTTATAGATAACTTGTTCTAGTGGGACACTATATATTTTTCTAACTAACTCAATATAATGAGCCACTCTCACTAGTAATAACACATTACAAACTATGGGTTCAAATTATCCAAAATTATATATATATTCTACAAGGACATCCAATTACATGTATTAAATAGACGAGAGTAGTCAAATGCACCAATATATCAAAAGTAGTAACATTCGTCTCACCTACTAAAAGGGGCTCAATACCTCATTTCTAAAAGATTATATAACATTATACACACCCTATGTGACGAACCAAGGTTTTTAAATTGAAATTTACATCTTATGATTTTTCTATATAATCACATGAAATCATAACATAAATAACTACTGAGTGCTATGTGACCTTTAACCATAAGTTTGTCACATCTGTGATTTGAATTCAAAAATATGACATACACAGTTGCAATATGTAAGTTATTTGAAGTCTAATATGGCCAACGTAATTTTTGGGGAACAATGACATACCCTTATGAATTTTTTTTTGCGATTAGTAATAGTGGAATACCATAAATAATAGTAACCTTAGCTGTGATATTATATAAATAATATTCACATGAGAGTATGATATACCTATATGTTGGAGTAAGAAAATAAATGTTTTAATATTGTTATTTTAATATTAAGTTGGTATTTAAATTAAAAATTAAATTAATCATATTTAAAAATTATTTTTGAAAAATGGATTTCATTTTTCTATTCTACATGAAAAAAAATGGTTAGGGTGAATATTTGGTATTTTTCTAAAATACTGGAAATTTCTTATGAATAGTAAAATATGATAATTTATGATAAATGTTAAATATTGGATTTATTTCCTCATTGATGATGATCATATGATATAATATCAATTGGTTAGAACTCACATAGACTTATTAAAATTTTGTTCATGGAATCATGAATAGTTTTGGCCATGAAGGAAGATAATAAACTAAGTAATTATAAATTTTGAAAACCCTACCCTCCTCCAATATAAATAGCACCCATACATACCTCTTATATTCACTAATATCATGCCTTCTGACTTAAATATATTTTTCCCAAATCACTCCCCAAGATCCTCACCAACATCCATCTTCACTTTTTCTCCTGAAAGGACCAAATCCCCCCCCCCTAGAGGCTCTCAAATGAGATAAACTCAAGAGGTAAATTCCGCATTCCAATTATTTTAAGTTAGTTTATTTTCATGTTTATTTCTCAGATCCCTTCACCCAAATTGTATAATAACTATAGTAACATTCATATACTATAACTATATTATTCTAGTGGGATAATTTATTATCATCTCTCCTTTCACACCTCTAATTTGAATGAAATGAAAACATAGTTTGAGATATGTCAAGTTAGAAGAATCATGGATGATAGGTTTTCAATTTATATTACTATCTTTAATTATGGTCATGATAGAATTATTATGGCTGAACCATACAATTATATTTATATTTTATCTTACATAATGATCTGTAATACTTATTCACTCATCATGTAATATAATAATACAAAACAAGTTATTTGTGAGAAAAATTTATAAAATTAATTCAAGTGTTTATCATTAATGTTTATATAATTATTAAACATAAATCCAATTAACCAAATAAAAATTTCAACCATTTAACCTTTTAGATGTTATATAATAAAATATAACTTCACTAATTTAAAACCACCTTCATCATACATTTTTATCCGAACATAAACTGATCATTAAATCCAAGAAAGCAAACGGACACTAACAATGAAATTGAACCTCATAATCAATCAAAATGGTTATAAATCAGCTTAAAAAGGTTATAATAAATATTTTAAATATATAATAGGTTCTATAATTATTAATTAAGGAACTTTATATTATTGTTAATGTTATTATGATACAGAAAAGATCATAATCAGATTAAGGTAAGGGATTCTCTCCATTTCACTTTTATTCAATAATGTCATCTATGCAATACCATTTTAGGTGTAATCCCTAATGATGAGGTACAATTTTAAAACATCCCCATAAAAAACTCATGATGTATAAAATTTGATAATCCCCATTGTCTCTATTGAATCCCTGTCATATACAACTGATACCATGCCGATAATCTGTAAACAATTCTATCCGAATCACATTTATTCATGAAGGTTTCATTATCATTCTTATTACCCAAATGAAGTTCTCACTTCATTTAATGTAAAAATTATACCTGATGTTTATAATATTCAAACTCTTATTTCAATATCCATCCCCATTCTCATTCATGGATATTTATTCATTTAAGTGAATCTATCCTCGATACATCCCAA
This sequence comes from Viscum album, assembly GCA_963277665.1. Lineage (NCBI taxonomy): Eukaryota > Viridiplantae > Streptophyta > Magnoliopsida > Santalales > Viscaceae > Viscum > Viscum album. The sequence goes on along the minus strand of OY728156.1, from coordinate 113,663,063 downwards.
TAAGGAAACTCATTTTAAGGGGACTTCCAAATTTTTACCCATATTCAAGTGCACTATAACGTCTTTTTTAAGCCACCATTGTCTTTATAAAATCAGTATTTTGATTATTGAATCCTTATTGGTTCACATATGATTTTATATAAAATATTTTCCCCAATCTATTTTTAACGCTCTATAGTATTTTCCTTAAACTCCCACGAAAAATTTTTAATGCTAAAAAATATCAAATACATTTCCAACATGTTGCCACTTATATTTGACATAAAATACCTTAATATATGATTATTTTATGTTCTTAACATCCATGTATGTTTTAATCACTTTTTTTTCATGGACACTATCATGATAAACACATTGGTTTAACATTATGACAAGACTGTGGTACCCACTCATTTCCATGGGGATCCCTTTTGTTTATATATTAGTGATAATGCGTGATTAATTATGTGGAAAAACTATTTTTTCAATGTTAATATGGTTTTCCCCATATAGCACTTCAATGAATTGGTTAATGTTGAGTCTCATGAGACGTTATGTGAGACAGTATTTGTTGTTAGCCTTGGAATGTGTTACTATGTGAAACAGTATTGGCAGTTAGCCTTGGCTTGTGCTACAATGGGAAATAGTCTCCACTGTTATCCTTGACACATTCTAAATTATTTTTTTATGTGTGTTCCAAATTTCTAGGATTCCTTGTTTATATGTTTTGATTCCATATCTTATATTCTTTTTTTATCATTATGTCTGTCCATCTATCCCATGTGCTAATGCTTTGTTCTTAGGGTTATTACCTTACCGGACTTTTAGATCCACATTTTGTTTATGTTATCCCTATGTTATCATTTGAAGATTTATCATAACAATGGAAGATATGAGCTAATTATGTAGTTTAAATAAAAATGTGTATTTATAATGTCTGATTATGTACCTAGTCTTTCAATACAATAGACATAATAATCCTTGGATTTTACACTAATGTATATTTATGCTTAAAATCATATAATGATATATGTAAAAGGATAGGGTCTCTATTGTTGTTATTAGGGGATGTTCTAGTAATTTTTGGATATTAAAAATAGACCAATTTAGTAATAACCTTAAAGATGATAAAAACTATAAGAAAAATTCACTTAATTTTGGTAAGTATAGCATAAGTGGTTTTGTAAAGAAAAAACATCCTTGTTTATATAAAAACTGGTACATGCGGCTCTAACATAGATGTACCTAAGAGTGAAAATTCTGAAAATGGGTTTTGGGCCTGACCTGAGGTATCCAGGTACATGACAACGAGCCTTGCTGCACTCTAGGCTTGATACTCTTGAGGAATATACTTTGGTAAATTCATGAGCATTGTACAATCCATTATTAAGGGAGTAAAAAATACCATAAGAATATAAGATATTAAATAGATCTAGGAAAACCTAGATTTGAACCTAAGAATCACAAGTTATGATAAAATTATCCTCTTCATGTTTATCCTTTTATCATCCAAATTTTCGTTTTAATGTTCAATAACAAAGTACTCAAGATCGTTAATTATATATTAATTTTCTTATTTAATTGGGAGAAATATAAGAACACATTCCAATAACCAATGTGATATGAAATATGATGATTTCCTTAATGATATGCCTGATATGATGGTGATGGGTGCTCAAAACTTCATTTCGGTGCTTTCTCAACTAACAGAAGTTATGAATAATAACATGAATCATGTTGAATTATTTATGATTCCAAGGAAAGAGAAAGTTTCTATAGAATCCTACCAGAAAAATTATACTACAATGTGTAAAGGATCTCTTGATAACCACCTAGATGAATTGTGGATTATCTCCATTTAAAAGATATTCTCTATCCTCCAGTGCTCGAAAGAGGTGAAAGTTGTACTAGCAGTCTATAATTTTGATTAGGAACGGGTAGAAACATTCAGGTCATGATTATGTGTACCATACTATCTAGAGATATAGATGGAGATTATGAATTACTCACATATCTCAACCTTCTCTATTAACCCAGGGAGCACAATCATGTATTGAGATCTTTGAGAAAGCTTATGGTGGGACAATATAAAGGAGATTGTTGAATATACATCAAAGTTCCTGGTATATCAGCAAGTGGAGGCTATGAGGAAAAAGTATAAGGGGATTACGCAACCACATCCCATTCCATTATGGAATTGGGAGAACATTACAATGGAATTTGCCAATGGAATTACAAGTACATCCAAAGTAAACAAAGTTATATGGGTCATTGTGGATCGTCTTACGATGACTGCTCTTTTATCGCAAATCAAGATGAATTGTCATTAGATCATCTTTCATGGATTTACATCAATGAAGTTGAAAGTCTGTATTGGGTACCACTATCTATTATATCTGATCGTGAACCTAGATTCACCTCGATTTTTTGGAAAAGTCTCTAACATTCTCTATGCACTAAACTGAACTTCAATATGTCTTATAATCATCAAATCGATGGCTAGTCTGAGAGAAATATTAAGATACTATAAGATATGTTGAGATAATGTTCTATGGAATTCAATGGAGGATGTGACCAGCATCTTACTTTGGTTGAATTCTCCTAAAACACTAATTTCTACTCAAGCATACAAATGGCACCACATGAATCCCTTTTATGAGAAACGTTGAAGAACACCAGTGTGTTGGGATGAAGTTAGTGAGCATAAGCTTCTAGGAACGAAAATGGTTGATGAAATAGTGGAGAAGGTGAATACCATTCCACAACATATCAAGGCATCCTAAAGCCGATAGAAGAGTTATGCATAAAATCATCGATGATACCATGAGTGCAGAATTGGATACATTATATTTTTCACATATGTACATGAAATAATGTCATGAGGTTTGGAAATAATGGGAACTTATTCCCTAGGTACATCATCCCATTCGATACTCTTGATCGTGTTGTGGTTATGACCTATTGAATAGAACTTCAACCTACCATGGACAATGCATATGAGGTATTTAATGTATACCTTTAATAGAAGTACATACCATACCCTTCACATATAATCTCTTCATAGGTGGTACAGTTTGTGGATGATATCTCTTATGAAGACCATCTAGTAATGATATTGGATAGTAGAGATAATGTTCTATGTAAAAAGACTACTCACCGTGTCAAGGTACTATATCAGAACCACAATTATGAAGAGGCATCATGTGAGATCGAGTTATAAGTTGTTGACCTCTTTGGTTGTTTAGGCTAGGATTTTTATTTGGTTAAATTGAATGATTTTTAATCCTTTTTTTGTAGTTCAATTTCCTTTAATTGGTAATTATTTATAGTGAATTAATTAAATATATGAGAGATATCCAATCTATAAATTTGAAATGTAGAGATGATTCAAAATGTTAAATTCAATCATGTGGAATTGAATTTATTTTTATTTTAAATGTTTAGTGATTTATATGTGATTTCATGTGATATGATAATGAGACCCAAAGGGTCGTGATAGGATAAACCTGTTTTTGGGATGGCTTGACAGTCAGGATTGAGAAATGTTAATCCCTAGTTGGACTTGTCTGTAATTTTCGCGAGAGGTGCTGACCAGAGGATTTCGTGTCAAGGACATTAGATTGAGGTGGTGAGGTTATCGGGTTCATCATAGCCCATGATATAATGATAGAGAGACCATAATATATGAGCTTCATTGTCTCAGGGTTATGAGGTGTTGGTGATGCTGTGGATTAGGGACATTATTGGTGATTAACAATCACCTATGATATCCAATGTTCTGAATTGAGTTGTGTGTACACGGGTTGACTTCATTGATGAGGTGGTTGTCACAATTAGAATTGGAAGAGGTAAATGATATTTTTATCTTAGGTGGTTATATTTTTGGAGTTCATGTTGTGTAAATCCACATTAATGGTGAGGAGCCTTCAGATGTCAGTTTTGAGGCTAACAGTTGGGGGTGAGGGTTGTTACGATTGAGGTCGTTGGTCTGCACATTTTTTTGAGGATAGATATTACTTTGACTTTGGTTTTCAAGCCTTGGATAGACGTGTGATTTTGAGAACATGTCTGTGGGACCATGGTAATATTTTCATGGGTGTGCCTTTATGGGTCCTTCAGGATGTGTGTAAACATTAGGTCATTAGATTCAGGAAAAAGATCAGCTTCAGAATCTAGATTATAAAAGCTTTTTTTGGAGGATGGAAAGGTCCATGAAGCTATTCATAGTTGTAGATTATATTTATTTTATTTTCTATAAAATCATGCTATATATTTAATACTTATACTAGTTCTCCATCGGTGACCATCATTTTTATATTGACATGTACGACCAATTAAGAAATTATATTTTTCATTGTTTTTTAATCAGAGTCTAAAAGTGATTGCTGGCATGTTGGACGATTTATTTATTTTCCAATGTAGTAGTTTATTTATTTCATATTCTATTTTTTAATTCTGGTTGACTATGATTCCACCAATGGCGGGCCTTTTTTTAGTATGTTGAGTTTTTTAGTCTACAACACATTATAAATAACTATTCAATGCATTATTAATATATATCTCTGGAGGTTAGAGTTTCCCCAATAAGATAAATTACACCCTCTCTTCTAGTTGGAAACCTTTGGCATATGAGTATGTGCACTGAAGGCCGGTGGCACTCAGCGTGATATCACACAGCATGTGGCTCGTCAAGTCATGTATGCTACATCCAAAACCTATAAGATGTGTGTCGGTCTTTTCGGGATGGATATATGTTTATATTGGTTGAGTTATGGTTCTCTGTGTGTGTGGATATGTGAGTACAAGACGTTCTCTTTTATATATGATGGGAGAAGTCCCCTTGTACTTTTTATTATCATTAAAATATAATAATTAAATTTCCAAAGGAAAAAGGCTTTCATAAAAGCTTCTGAGTCCTTCTCTGGTTTTGGTCTGAAAAAACAGAGTATCGTTTTCTTCCTTGGTTCCGGGTTCATCTTATTAGCCTGAGTTCATGAAGTGCTTGTTGTAGTTCTTCACTCAGGATGCAGCTTGTGTTCTACTCTAGAATGAGTATCTTCGTGTATGTCCAGTGTTAATGGAGTATGGATGTAGCCTTGCATGAATGCACCATTTTTGAATGTTAGTGAGATTGTTTTTTCTTCTTCACCCTTCGTGTGCCTTCTTAGTTCATTTATCGTGTTCACTACATTCATCTCATTTTAGCCAGGTATTTATCTTCTCTTTTATGGCCTTCTACTTCGGAAAATGGGAATGATTACCTTTTGCATGGGTAATAGGTACAGTTCCTTAACATGCCAAAAGGTATCATTAAATAACATTAACTGCATTAAAAAATCAAATGTAACCATTAGCTTAATAAACAAATAGTATTGGGAGTATAAAGTTTGACAGGTTGGTCAATAATTAGTAGCCTTCTGTTGGTAGATGTGTATGGTGGATTTTTTATAGCAATTCCCTTCCATCAGTAGCTCTTTGAAGTTGTATTGGTAACTCTTTTCATTGGTAGCTCTTTGTATCCGTAACTCTTGATATCAGTAGCTCTTACTCTATGTATTGGTATCTCTGTATATATCACAAGATCCTTCTATCGGTAGACTTACTCTATCATTAGCTCGGTAGAAATGTTCTATCAGTAGCTCGTTAGACTTGTTATATCGGTAGCTATCTGCATCTGTGACCTTGTTCTATCGGTGACTCTGTCTATCAGTAGCTATGCTCTGTCGATAGCTCAACTTTGTACCGGTCACTCTTGGTTAGTTCTAGTGATTATGTGTATCGGTAGACATAATCACATCAGTATATTCATTCTGTACTATCAGGAAACTTGTTCAGTTGATCTTTGTATCGGTATCTTGTTCTTTGATTACTGGTGGACTTGTACATATCAGAGCTCTGAGTATCGGTGACCTTAGATTATCGGTGATATTCTATTGGTAGACTAAGTCTATCAGTAGACTAAGTACTGGTAGCTCTGTATCAGTAGCTATATGCAGATCAGTGACTAACACTTATCTATTTTATGAAACACATATCTGATTGCATTAGAATTACTTTAGAACTTATATAAACGATGAGAAACATTGATTAACATATTTCAAGGATTATTTTAATATTATTATCATCTTAATAATAAAATATCATAGATTTAGAGAATTAGAATATAGATAAACATTAATTGGGATTATCAAAGTATGTGAAATCATAATTTCGATTATTAATACAAGTGAGGTCAACAATTGTCCCCTTTTTGATAACCACATCTTATGATATATAGTTTTAAAACAATGAGTAGTTGTATCAGAGGATATATCATTAAATTCAATCATCTCAGAGAAAACATTATGTTTCTTAACTTAATGTATCATATGTAGCCTTAAAAGCAATGATAGCAAATGGAAAAGAATGATAGTTCATCCGTAGATAATATTTCCCCCCCTCTGAGAATATATCTCCCCCTTTGATACTTAGATAATATTTATCCCCCTTTTTGATAATCAAAAAGTGGAAAAAAATATAGAGAAAAAGGAACAATATGAGAAATAAATGAAAGCAAAATGTATTATATGTTGCAAAAATTTACATAGACAGAAAACAAAATACAAAAAATTATGATAAAAAATCTTAGACACTTGTTCATTACACATCCTCAATGTGAGAATTTCCCTTTGGTTCAGAAGCGGATTCATACTGGGTGGATGGTGGTGAAGGATTAGGTATTCCAGAAATGATCATAGGAGGTTGAGTGATTGAAACTGTTCCTGGTTTGTACTGAAGAGTTCGTTGAGTGATCATAGGTGTATGCCTTCTAATGGCTTGAGCTGGAGTCATCTGAACAGGAGAAGCAGTAGAGGCAGAGGCAGGAAATGATGGAGCTATATTCATTTTCCTAGCATCGACATGCAGGAAAGGCAGCAAAATATTTCTGAAATCCATAATTATTCATCCTCCTCCCTCCATAGAAGATATGAAATCATCCTTTTTCTCTATGAATTTTTCCAAGGAAAGATTTAATTCCCTATGTTTTCTAACTTTCTCTCTGAAGGCTTGATTGACAAGAAGTAACTTTAGGTTTTCCAACAGAAGTTTGAAGTGATTGTTGAGTTGATGCTTGGTGTAACTATTTTGGAAATAGAATTCCACCTTATATTTCACTTCATTCTGAGAGGTTAAAGTGTCTCTCATATAGTCTTGAACTATCTTCATTATTTCTCTAGCTGAATCTCTAGTAGAAAGCACACCTTTTTTTAGGTCAGATGAGTCCACAGAGCCAATGGTTGAAGCTTGACCATGCTCCTCTTTCATCACAGCTCGAATTTGATTTAAATCCCCTGAGGGTTTAAAACCATTAGAATCAACATAGAAAGATACGATTTCCTTGAAGTTCTAGGTCAACCCACTAATAAGATTTTGGACTTGGGAATCTTGGGTTTTAACATGATCTTTCATTGAGGTTATAAAACCTTTGAACACTACAACCATCTGGCTTACAACGCTTTTGACATAGGCTAAGTCCTTGTCCGCTTGGGATTTTGAACTCATGTAAGAGTCTAAAGATATAACCAATTTATTTAGAGCTTCAACATCAGCTTACAGTCTATAAACTTGAGTCTGGAAGTCTGTAACTTCTTCCACAAACGATGAAAAATTACAACCGAGAGAATGTTCAAAAGATTTTTCCAAATTACTCATATATTCAACAAATTAGTGCTTCATCTCCACAACAAAAGTACTAAAAGAATCTTTCTACTCATCCTTTAAGGATTCAAGATCAACTCGGGTGATTATATTAGTAGGAGAAATCAAAACAGAATCTCTTTCAGTAGCTATGATGGCCACTGAGTCAGTCATAATCGATTGGATTGATGACACCAGTGAAGCTTCCATCTTCTCTGTCTCTTCCAAAAAACTGTCCTTATGCTTTTTCTTCAAAATATCCAGGTCATGCATTCTGACCACATCTTCAGGTAACAACTCAGACTCAACGTCATAAATAATCTTTGGTCTATTTGGAGATTCCTCATTATCATAATCAGGATAGTCTAATCCAGAAACCACAAAACCTGGGTCTTCTACCCAGTCCTCAATCTCAACAGCCACTGACACACTTCCAAACTAGATTTGATGCTCCCCTTCAATGGGTTCATTCTATTTTACAACAAGGGTATTCTCAGTGGGTCTTTATTTCTTACAATAATCTTCTACTATCATCTCTTTCCCTGAAACAGTAGGAGGGTCCTCTGTATTAAGTATAACTTCTTCCATTTCTTCTACTACATCCTTAGTAGGCACAACTGAGCTTCCAATTAATGTACTCAGACTTAAGAAGACAGAATCAGAGGCTTCAGATTCATTCTCCTTTTCTTCTTTATCCTCATGGGTTGGCTAGTCTTCCTCATCAGCAGGAGTCTCCTATTCTACTAAGGATTCCTTTCTAGAAGATACAACTTCAGCAGAAGAACTTGGAGGTAAGTTTGAATCTCTTCCTTAATCCATAAGAAGTTTCTTCTTCTTCAGTCTCATCACTGTAATTAGGTTCTTCTTCATCATGTCCTAGACCTGGATCCCTTACATCCTTAGGTCTTGAAGGATGATTCACTGGATTGAATTTATCATATACCTTCTGGTCATCATTAACCAACTCTCCTCTCCATGTGTTCCAATTTATCTACATGTATTTGCAAACTGTGGTTGTGATACAGAAGTTGTTCCTTACTACCACTATCTCATCTTGAGACTCAGCTATCCCTTTCACTTTGATCATCAATGAGATTAACTTGGCAAAGAATATGGAATTAGTCTTTGATTTTGGCCTTGTCATGTCTTCCATTTGAATCATCAACAATCTACACAGATTTACTCTTACACAATGCCTCAAGAGATGCAAAAGATAGATATCCTGATATCTTAAATTAACAAAGTCTTCTCTCCTTGGTATTAAGACAAGCTGAACAAATTTGAACAACTATATGATCTCTCCATCCATTTAAGCAGCCACTACTTGTCTTTTATTTCCATCACAAATGAGCTCCTCCAAGGCAGTCTCATAATAGAATATAGCACTTGTAGGTGGAATAGATTTCAAGGCATATCCAGATAAACCTTTATATGGAACCATTAGGCATTCATCCCTCTCAACAGATGAAAAATACATCTCATTTCCATTCACAATAGATGCCACTCAGTTCTCATCTTCTAATTTTTCAAAGCTGACAAACTCATAAAATTGTTCCACAAGATTCCGATAGTAGGGGCCATTGTTGTTCAAAAAAATACCCACTAATGATCTTCCACCACTTCGATCAATAACGACTTTCCAGGCAGTAACCATTCCACACACAACTCTTTTTCAATCCTAATAACTCTATTATGCAAATTAGGATTCACTGGTCGACTACCCGAACTAGTTCTACCAACACTACCACTTTCATCTGGCTCAGACTTCTTCTTCTTTGCTTTTAGCTCATCAGAGTCATCTCTGGTGGTAGGAAGTTTGGTTTTTCCCATCACTGGTTCGAGGGATTTAGGGTTCTCAAGAGATTCGGGAGCTAAGGTTAGAGGGTAATTCTTTGAGTGTTGTAGGGTTCTTGGTGGATTCATAAGTAGCCAGGACTTTATTTTTATTATTTAGGAATCATAAAATAAATAAATGAAATGAAATAAAGTAAAAATGATTCACATTATAGCGGCAGATAAGTTTAAAACAGAACACTCATCAGTAGGGTCATCAGTGAGAATTTCTATCAGTGAGGTCCATCAGTGAGGTTACGTGGGTGATGTATCATCAGTGAGGTTACATCGGCGAGGTATCATTGGTGAGGTATCATCGGTGAGGTATCATCAGGGAGGTATCATCGGTGAGGTATTATCGGTGAGGTATCATCAGAGAGGTATCATCAGTGAGGTATCATCGGTGAGGTATCATCGCTGAGGTATCATCGATGAGGTATCATTAGTGAGGTATCATCGGTGAGGTAGCTACCGATCAAGGTTAATCATTCCTAACTCATGTCTAATGTATCTTAACATATCCGAACTCAAAGGTTTGGTGAAAAAGTTAGTTAATTTATGTTCATTACCTATTAATTCAAGATTAATATCACCCTATTGGTAATGATCTCAAAATAAATCGTGCATTAAATCAATGTTTTTTGTTCTAGAGTGAGACACAAGGTTCATTGAAATGTTTATTGCACTAGTATTATCACAATTGAATGAAAAATTCTTAATAATATATCTATAGTCCAAAAGAGTGTGTTTCATCCACAAAATCTATGCACAACAACTACCACAACCATATACTCTACTTCAGCAGCAGACAAAGCTACAGAATTCTGGTTCTTACTACCCCAAGATACTAGGGACATTCCCAAAAGATGACATCTTCCAGATGTGATCTTATTTTCCAACCTGCAACCAGCAAAGTCAGCATCTGAATAACACATTAGCTCAAAGTATTTTCCTTTTGGGTAAAACAAACCTATGTTTATAGTGTATTTAAGATACTTAAAAATTCGTTTAACAGTAAGTAAATGAGATTCTATTGGATTATCTTGAAATCTTGAACATATACACACACTTAACATAATATCTTGTCGACAAACAGTAAGGTAATGTAAGCTTCCAATCATACCTCTGTAATTTTTTTGATCCACTGGTTTCCCAGTTTCATCTCCATCCAATTTACAGACTGTACTCATAGGAGTATCACATTCCTTAATACTATCCAAACCAAAACGTTTTAAGACATCCTCTTTATATTTACATTGATTCAAATTAATATCATTTTCATTTTCAAAAACATGAAATCCAAGAAAATATTTAATTTCTCCCATTAAACACATTTCAAATTCATTTTTCATACTCGTTGAAAAATCAATACATAAAGAATGTTTAGAAGATCAAAAAACTGTATCATTAACATAGATTTGTACTATTAAAACATATTTATAAATTCATCTAATAAAAAGAGTTGGATCAGCAATCCCTTTAGTAAAACATTTTGAAATAAGAAAATTACTAAGCCTATCATACCAAGCTCATGAAGATTGTTTTAAACCATATAAATATTTAGAAAGATTAAAAACTTGATTTGGAAAATGAGGATTAGTAAATCAAGGTGGTTTTTCAACAAAAAAATCATCAATTATAAAACCATTTAGAAAATCACTTTTGACATCCATTTGATATAACATGAAATTCAGATGAGCAACATAGGCAAGTAAGATCCTAATGGCTTCTAATCTAGCTATAGGTCCAATGGTTTCCTCCTAGTCTATACCTTCCACTTGACTATATCCTTGTACAAGTAGCCTAGCGTTGTTTCTAATTATATTTCCAGATTCATCAACTTTGTTTTTAAAAACCCATTTAGTGCTTATTGTTAAATTTTCCTTGGGTCAGTCAACTAATTCACAGACTTTGTCTCTTTCAAATTGATTTAACTCTTCTTGCATAGCCTTTACCCAAAATTCATCATTGATAGCATCATTGACATTTTTAGGTTCTAGCTATGAAAGAAAGGCTATATGTTCAACCTGGTTTCTTAGAGAAGCACTAGTCTATGTTCCTCTATCATGATTGCCAACAATAGCATCTAAAGGATGATTCTTTATAATCCTAGTTGATCTAGTAAAGGTAGGACTATAAATTTCAGGTTCATCTCTATGTTCGGGTTCCACATAAGAAGATTCTGGAATATGTCCGGAACTGGATATTTTTATAGTAGGTTCTTTAGTTTTATCATTATGGTCCAGAATAGTCAAATATTCGTCATGATTTTCAAGAGAGGTTTTAGGCTCATGTGGATCAGTTTCATCAAACTTGATTTGAAATGATTCTTCAACACATTTGTTTCTTTTGTTAAAGACTCTATAGTATTTTCTAGTTAAATAATAACCAAGAATAATTCCTTCATCACTTTTTGAAACAAACTTGTCAAGATTATCCTTTGTATTAAGAATAAAAACATTGTAGCCAAAGATTCTGAAGTAACTAACTTTAGTTTTTATATTGTTCAATAGTTCATATGGGGTCTTCTTGAGAACATTTCTAATAAAGACTCAATTAATAATATAACAAGTTTTATTCATAGCTTCAGCCAAAAAATAAATAGGAAGTTCATACTCATTAAGCATAGCTCTTGCTATTTCTTGAAGGGTTATATTCATTCTTTCTACTACTCCATTCTGTCGAGGTGTCCTAAGAGAAAAAAAATTTTCACTATAGCCATTGTGTGAGAAATAAGATTGAAACTCACGATTTTCAAACTCACAGCCATGATCACTTCTCAGGGTTTTAATCTTAAGTCCACTAAGGTTTTCTACAGACTTGGAGTATTTAACAAAGTAAGAACAAGCTTCAATTTTGTGAGCTAAGAAGTGTACCCAAGTATATATAGAAAAGTAATCTACTAGGACATATACATAGTGCTTCCAATTTAAACTATAAACTCTTGATGGTACAAACATATCTATGTGAACCAACTCAGGAGTTTGAGAAGATGAATCTTATTTATTTTATTTAAAAGAAAATTATGTTGCTTCCCCTTTTGATAGGGATTACAAACTTTGTCATTTGGGAATTCATGTTTCATCGGTCTCTAACTAAGTTCTTCCTAGTCAATTTTCTATGTGAATAGATGTTGCAGTGTCCTAATCTTCTTTTCCAAAGAGAAGACTCTTTATGAAAAGAATTTAAACAAGTAACATTTTCTTAGCTAAATAATTCAGATCAACAACATAAACATTTTCATTTCCTAAAGCAGAAAATACTAAAACATTTTTAGAGTTAAAAACATTACAAGAATCATTTTAAAATTTCACATTAAAGCCATCATCACATAATTGAGAAATACTTAATAGGATATACATAAGTCCATCAAAAAATAGAACTTTAGAAATCAAAACAGAAACATTGTTACCAATCTGGCCTAGGCCGATGATTTTTCCTTTAGAATTATCACCAAAGGTGTCATGGACTCCATAAACATCGATTAGACTCTTGAAGAATGAATAATCTCCACACATGTGCCTTGAAAATCAAATCTCCAAGTACCATGCCTTACTGTGAGAACTCTTCAAACAGGTTTCCTATAAAGAAGGTTTAGATGGAAAATGACTTTGGTACCCAGATCTTCTTGGGTCCAGAAAGGTTAGAAATCAATGCTTTAGGTACCCAAATTTGTCTTATGGGTCTCATATAATTAATAGAATCAATAGATTTTGAAGGATAGAGTTTATTAGATCTATAACCATAAGAATAACTAGTTGAAGCATACGAGTTTCCAAAACTGGAACGAGCAGAATTTTGTCCAGATTTAGGAATAAATCAAGTTTTAGTGAACTGTCTTTTTCCAGGTTGGTATCCCAAACCAATAGTGTATTTTGGTGAAACTTTCTTTCCTAACATTTTAGTAAGTGTATTTTTTCCATTTGTGAATTTTTCTATGTCCTTTATAAGTTTCTCATTAGAAATTTTCAGTTCTGTATTTTCCTTTAACAGTTGAGCATTCTTTAATTTTTCTATATCAAAGGCCGATTTAACATTGGCAGTGAGAGCATGATGTTTCTTTAATGACTTGTATTTGTCCTTAAGTTCATTACATGTTTCTTCTAGCATGTCAAAATATTCAAACAATTCATCCATAAACATATCTTTAGAATTTGAATCAGATTTGGCATCATCTTCATAATAATAGGAATTTAAAACATGAGTATCTAAGGTTACCTCAGATGTATTCATCATGAAACACATGATGGAACGATTCTTTTTAGAATCAGAAACATCAGATTCACATGTGCTATCTTCTGAAGCACTCAGAGTATTTTTCATAGCTTTCATGTACATTTTGTCCTTATAATCATGTTTCTTTGTGAATTTTTATTTTGGACAGTCAGCCTTAATGTGTCATTTCCTTTTGCATTCATAGTAGACTATATCATCTTCTTTATCAGATTTCTTCCAATCCTTCTTCGGCTTACCTCTATTTTCATACATTCCATTGTAATTTGATTTTCTAAATAATTTCTTCTTCCTATAGAACTTCTAAAATCTCTTGGATATTTGGGTCATCTCAGCATCACTTTCTGAATCTGAATCATCACTGGTTGAAATTTCAGTAGGTACATGCATTTTATCCTTGTCTTTGCTCTTACAAGCAGTAGTATTGAAAGCCATGGATTTTTTCTTGGGTTCATCATATTCTTCCATTTTTACATTATGTTCTTCCTCATACATAAATAAATTACCAGTAAGATCTTTGACAGGCAGAGCTCCAATGTCACATGATTCTCTGATTGAAACAGAAGTGCCTCTCCATCTTTCTGGTGGACATCTTAAGATTATCATGATTTGTTCCTTTTCTAGAACAAAATTTCCAAGTGAAATCATTGTATTTACTATCTCATTGAACATGAGATACATATCATAAATAGGTTCATCGGTTTTAATTTTAAAATTATCATATTTAATAGTATAAGTATTTAAGCTCATTTCATTAACATTAGTTGTTCCTTCATGAAAAACACCCAATGTATCCCATATTTCATTGGAAGTTTTGCAAGAAGATATTCTATTAAACTCTTCATCTCCTAAAGCACAATACAGGGAATTCATAGCTTTACAATTATTATTGTAAGCAGTCTTTGTAGGCTCATCCCAGGTTTTTCTTTTAGTTTCTGGAATTTTATATTGTGACTCTATACCAGTCCAGATATCAAAACTCATACTCTCTAAATGAATTTTCATCTTAATTTTTCACTGGGCATAGTTTGTACCATTGAAAAATGGTGGACTATTAATAGATTCACCCTCTAGTATATTATCCATAACTAGATTTTAGAGAATAATTTTAAAGAGATAAAATTTAGAACAAATAGAAATTTAAGATATTTATAGATGAAACTAAAATCACAGTTGAAAACAGAATGTTTTGAAAACTTGTATTAATAAAAAAACCTTTGATACCAAATATTGGTTAGAGTGGATACTCAAGAGGGGGGGGGGGTGAATTGAGTTCCAATTAAAATTTCTATTAAAAAAATTTCTCTTCAAATTCCCCTATTTAAAAACAATGTTAAACTATAGTGAATTTGTACAATGTGTAAATATTCAATTAGTTTCTCAAAGATTGATTAGGTCTCATTTAATTTAATCTGAATATTAAATTGACTTTTGAAACTAACTTACGGGTTTAAAAAAAGTATAAAAACTTTCTAATTTAACTATCAAAGTAACTTTAAAATAGTTTTGTATTTCAATGTAATAGCAGCGGAATATGAAACATATATATTATACTTATGACTTAAACTAAAATGCACAACATATGTAACCAAGAGGATCAGTCTCAAGACGAGACTTAGTCATCTCAAATAATTTAGATAAATTGATCCACACCCTGGATCGGGGTAAAAAACAGTACAATACTATCCAGGTCCAAAGACCTCTACCACAGTTCTATGTGGGAAAACAAACTACATCATACAGCTGTCCACGTCTTACTCGACCTCTACCACTATCCACAGTGGGATATAAGGGAGTTGTAAAGTTTGAATGAGGATTTGAGAATCCTCCAACTTAACTCATGAGACAGTGTGTGTGTGTGTGTAAAGTAAATAAGGTAAACACACTGCTCGAAATGTAAATGAATGAATCACTAAAATAATTATGAGTTAGTTTAGAAGAGATTTTGTGAATGGTAGTACATCTATGGACTCATTTTATTGGTCAGAATGGCTTCTAAGTCCTTCTCTAGTTTTGGTCTGAAAAACAGAGTTTCGTTTTCTTCCTTGGTTCTAGGTTCAGCTTATCAGCCTGACTGCATGAAGTGTTTGTTGTAGTTCTTCACTCAGGATGCAGCTTATGTTTTCCTCTAGAATGAGTAACTTCGTGTATTTCTAGTGTTATTTGAGTATGGATGTAGCCTTGTGTGAATGCACCACTTTTGAATTTTGTTGACATTTTTTCTTTTTCACCATTCGTGTGCCTTCTTACTTACATTATCGTGTTCACATCATTCATCTCATTTCAGCTAGGTCTTTATCTTCGATTTTATAGCTTTCAGCTTCGGCAAATGGAAATGATTACCTTTTGCATGGGTACTAGGTACTGTTCCCTGACATGCCAATAGGTATCATTAAATAACATTAACTGCATTAAAAACATAAAATGTAACTGTTAGCTTAATAATCAAATAGTATTGAGAGTACAGAGTTTGGCTAGTTGGTCAATCATTAGCAGCCTTCTGTTGGTAGACGTGTATGGTGGATTTTGTGTAGAAGTTCCCTTCCATCGGTATCTCTTTGAACATTTATCGGTAGCTCTTTGCATCGGTAGCTCTTCTTATGAGTAACTCTTGATATCGGTAGCTCATACATTGTGTATCGGTAGCTCTGTATATATCAGCAGCTCCTTATATTGGTAGACTTACTCTATCGGTTTCTCAGTAGACTTTTTCTATTGGTATCTCAGTATACTTGTTCTATCATTATCTATATGCATCAGTGACCTTGTTCTATCGGTGACTCTATCTCTCGGTAGATCTGGTCTCTTGGTAGCTCAACTTTGTATCAGTCGCTCTTGGTTAGTTCTAGTGATTATGGGTATTGGTAGACATATGCAAATCAGTAGCTCCATTCTGTACAATTGGAAAACTTTTTCTATTAATCTCTGTATCGGTAGATTGTTCTATGATTACCAGTGGACTTGTACATATCAGAGCTCTGCGTATCGGTGACCTTAGATTATCGGTGACTGTCTATTTGTAGACTATGTATATCAGTAGATAAGTATCGGTAGCTCTGTATCAGTAGCTATATGCAGATCAGTGACTACCACTTATATGTTTTATGAAACACATATCCGATTGGATTAGAATTACTTCAGAACTTATATAAACCAAGATAAAAATTGATTAACATATTTCAAGGATTATTTTAATATTATCATCATCTTGATAATAAAATCTCATAGATTGAGTGAATTAGAAAATATATAAACCATAATTGGGATTATCAAATTATTTGAAAGATTAATTGGGATTATTAAAACAGGTGAGGTCAACATTTTTCATTATCTTTCCCTCTTAATAAGACTACATTTTACTTACCCAATTTCTAATGTGGTTTTTTCAGAAAGTTAATTTTCTAATTTTAACATCTTATTTTCTAATAACAATTTCAAATTTCAAGGATGCAATTTATTGAATGAGGTGAAAATGTAACACCCCAAGATTTCATTGTATTTTTTCTCGTTAAATTAATTCAATAGCTTGAGCTACACGCAACACCGAGTTCGAGCGCACCAAAACATACTAAAAGAACCATTCAAAAAGTGGTTATGAATAGAATTAAAAGAATTTTAGAACTTATATATTCTATAAAATGTTAACCTGAATATTATGTGTTTCTTAGACATAATATAAGAAGAAATTTAATTTTTCAGATAAACGAAGTATTTTTTTAAAAATGCAATCTTACTACCTTTTAATGTAGAAACTTTTTAAAACAAATATTTGAAACTTTTATATATTCATCGTAATGAAATTAAATTCTTCTTTTGAATAAAGACAAAAAAATTTAGTTTGGATAAAGTTTTGGTACTTTTCTGATAACTTTCATATTTTGATGAATAGTGAAAAATACTATGTTTTAAATGAAAACAACTTTTTAATCAAAATAATTTATAGTGATAAATTATGAATATCAAAGGTTTTTAAGTATAAATAAATTATATTTTTATCATTTAATACAATTTAGGTCATATTAAGTAATTTCACATTTTAATTTGACATAAACACATGTCAATCTTTTTTATATTTTTTACTTTCTAAAAACCATCTTTTTGGTATTGAAAATGGAAATTGATTTTAAATTAATAAATTAAACTGATATATTTTTAATTTAGTAAAATAGACTTCGTTTTTGAATTCAGAATATCATAATTAGATTAGGGTGAATTTTTTTGAATTTTTCTAAAAACAATCAATTTTTGATGAATAGTGAAAAACACTGCCTTATTATTTAAAACCGATATTTTATTTAAATAATTATTAATTTTATTTATATTTATTTTAAGTCAAAATATATATATAGTAACTATATATGTTCAACGTAATTCACTGGAGTCATTTTATAATATAATTAAATGTACAAAATTTTATTGAAATTTTTAACATATTTTACCCACCTCCTTGGAGCATTTGAATGTTTGCATAAAAAATAATTTTACTTCTTCTGTGAGTTGAATTTCAAAAATCTGAGAGACATGGTTAATATCAGTAAGAATTTTTTTTTTCAATAACCTGAAAATAATTTTTGCTGAATAGTATCTTTTGTTTTATATTTACCATTGTTAAAAGTAAATAGGTTAATTAAGGGTAAAAATGATATCATAATTAACCTAACAGATGTCCTAATTCTATTGGATAGGTATAATTCAACCTAAAAAAAACTTATGAATAAAATATGATCTTCTTTGGTCCACTTGGATTAGATTACGACTTTTATTATATTTTTATTTAAAGAAGAATTAAAAGTGTTAAATTCAAAGATTAATAACTAAAACATTTTTAATATAGGGTTACACACAATATAAATTCAAATATAAATATTCATTATAAATATTAAAATATTTCTGACATAATGGTTTTTTATTTATAAATTTTAGATATTAAATGATTTAATTTATTTATGACATAATGATGACACAGTAATTATTTTATTAATAAAATAGTAAAATAATTAACATTATAAATATCCAAAAAATGTAAATTGAGATTTATGATTAATTAAACAAATGTTATAGGTTTGTATGACCTGTTAGGGTTGGATAAATAAAATTTTTTCGAAGTGATTATGTTTTTATGGCTTTCAAAAAAATTAAATACTAAATAGTATCAATATAGGCATAATTGTGTTTTTTAAAAGCATATTATTTTATTAATTGATACAATTTTTTAAAAAATATAAGGATCTAAGAAAGCACCTAGATAAGTTTATATATATTAATAATGAACCACCTGGGGTTATATTTCCTCGTTATAGTATGTTTATTAACCATATAATAATAATATTCAAAGAGACCTGGTAAATGTCAAACTATTTAACTAAAAGTTAAATCTAAATGAAAATTTTAATATGATGAAAAAAACCTGTAGAAAACCTATTGGGTGAGTGGTTTTCAACCCATTCCTACCATAAATTTTAAATAATTCATTTTTGATCCAATATAAACCAAAAATTATTTTATTATAAAATAATATTTCAAGATTTTCCTAAAGTGACCCTCACCTCTCTTATAAAAGGTAACGTCCCCTTATCTTAATTTCACACCTCTAAAGCATTTTGGCTCGGCCAACCCCTGGCCAAATATCCTCTTAACTTTCCTCCCTTCATCCTAGAGGCCTTATTTTTGTCAGAAAGCCAACCTATGGAGCCCCATTAATCAAATCAAAATAAACAACCCGAAAAAAGGTAAATATTTCATCACCTCTTTCAAGTTATTTTCTTCTTCCACGTGTTCTTTCTTTGATGTTTCCATTCAAAAATAATAAATCATGTATCTTCTATATATTGTGATGTTATTATAAAAATTTTATAACTATATTAATTAATATATCCATCCTATTAATAAATATGTCATCATACATGCATACGTATGGATTACCGTCTCCACGCATTGGTGTAGTTTGTTATTTAAACACTTCATCATTTAGATGGGCATAATAATGAGTTTAAATGAATTAAATAATAAATATAAAATGATATTTATTATATATATATGATAAAAAATCCAATTACATATGATTTGACCATCAATATAATGATATTGTCACTCGTGTATACGTACGGATTACAATATCCACGAAGCGATGAGATTCATTCCCATGTTCACTATTCAACGATGATTATAAAAATATATATTATTAATAAGTATGTAATATATGAAATAATAATTCTACTAGATATATATGTATTCATTTATTTATTTACATACATATATCTTACTCACTTTCTCCTGTTCAATACGATAAGAAAACAGAATCATCGTTTATGCATACGTACGACCTACTGTCTCACTAAACGGTGCCTTCCATTTCATATATATAATTATTATAAATATTTATTTTCTAAATATATATGAAATTTATATCACGGTTTATATTTTTCATGTATTTTAATAATGATCTATATTATACAATCAATAATAACAAGGTAAAACATGTACGATAAAGAAAGAAATTATTACCCAAAATGTTAATTTAACATGGAAATTATTATTAAATGGTTATTATAAAGACATAAATGAATCATGTATGATATAATAAATATTAATATTGTTCTTTTATAATTTATTAACATACTATGGTCATTATGCAGGAGGATAAATGTACCCTTAACCAAAGTAAAGTCCAAGATAAGGGTTAATTTCACAATCTCTTTATTATCTAAGGTTGTTTTTATGTAAGTATATACTAGGAAATATTTATTATCCATCTCCATGTTTCATAAAAGAGTTTTCAAGATGATTCATGGTAAGGGACTTTTTTTACAAAAACATCATTTTAAATGTTTAAAATATTTATTCTTCTAAATCATTCTCATTAATTTCTTTGTTTTCAAAATGGTTTTGAGGAATTATTTATATGGACATGAATGTTTTTAAAATATTAATTACTTTCAAAAGATTCAAAGTGGTAAAATGCACTTTGATTCAAAAATGACTTTAAATTTAATCCCTTTATAAATTATGTGACTTTTAAATGTGTTGATTAAAAAGGGATATTTCTCTCAAAGTGTTTTACAAATCATTTTCATCTATTTCTACATCCTTTGATGGATTTTAAAATTGATTGATGTTTATTTATTATAATAAAAACCTCCCATACTATATTGAAGGTTGTGTGGTATGTTTACCTCTGGATGTGTTATTTTTATACCATTCATGGTTTTTGGATAAATTATTTACATTTCTTATGCTAGTTTTAATACAAATGTTTATGTTATATTTAAACCTTTAATATGAAGAATTAATTGGACTTAGTAAGTGATGGGTGGAGCCTGCTATAACTCCTTGGGGAATCAGTATGTCTCATGTGACGAACTAGTGTCCTGGAACATGGACTTTACAAAATATTATTTTTAGTCTTGGCATAAGGACTTGACTATGTGGTTATTAAGTATGTCATTATGCATTCAATCATTATAAAAGTGGATATTGACATAGCATGAGATTATTCGACTACTAGAATATCTATTTGAATAAGTAAATGGAATTATATGATTTTACCTTTTCTATATTATGCTAAAGGTTATGTTTAAAAGGCTCTTGTTTTATTCTAATACATTTCCTTATATTTTTATTCTTATTTATGAATGTTTCCTCTATATTTTTATCCTTAATGAGGATATGAGATCACCCCTTTCTATGTTTTATTTTTCCTAGGATGTGAAAAAGTATTTTATATTTGATAAGCATGGTTAAACTACGTGATTAATGGAATTCTCAAATGATCATTTATGTTTTGTGTTGTTTTTTTCTATTGTGTAATGTAATGTTCTTGTATGTAATCTATTTTCCAAGACTGCTAAACTGATCATTGTTTTGGGACTTGATTCCTTGTAATCATGAAAATTTATTAAAATAATGCACCGACTCTGGCAAACTGGGGTTGGGGAATTACATATTAGTGGCTCATAAAAATATAAATATCTATAATAAGGTTTTAAGGGTTTAAATTCCTTATTACACTAATATTTAAGATGAAAAAATATGGCCTTGTCACATAGTTTTATCATTGTTTAACCAAATTTACCCATTTACCATGGTGATTATGTTACTATTTTTACCGTTATTTATGAAAAAAAATTATGTAACCCTTATTTAATATTAATAATTCTTATAAATAAAAATATGGAATCCATTTGAACAATTTGAAAATCTACAAGTGATATATATTTATTTTTTAAGTATATTACAAAGCATGAAGATAAACAGTTTCCCAAAATAAACACCTTTTTATATCAAAATGTACTTTTATACCAATGTTATAATTAATAATTATTAATATTTAATTAGTTAAATTATTAATAACTAAATTAATATTATTATAATTTTGGAATATATTGAATATATTTTATGGGGGTTTAAATGAAAATAAGTGTCAGTTTTACAAAAATATGTATTTGTTATATTCCCTGAAAAACTAACATTTTCAAGAAAAACTAAAATTTTATCCTATGTTAATTATTACATTATTATAAAGAATATTAAGTTCGTTTTATATAATAAAATTTATAAATTTAGATGATATTTTTATTAATTTCTGAAAAAAATATGCAAAAGTTGTTTTTATAAATAAAATAATTTTGAAGCATGTAAAAAATTTACTAAAAAATAAGTACTTAATAACCAATATATATTATTTATCTAAAATATTGTTAAATAATATTCAAAAAAATTAAACCTATTCAACCCGCGAATTTTAATTACTAGTCTATAATGGTCATGTTTAGATAAGTTAATCATATATCATGGTTCCTTTAAACTCAATGTTGTGTCTAACAAAATATATCTATGAAATTAAATTATTTAAGGAGAAATATATTTCTAATTATATTTATGTTTCATTATATAAACCTTAAATAAATTACACCCTCAAAATTACATTTCATTCATAAAATGCCCATCCTTTATTGAAAACACACATCGTTTATAGGGATACTAAAACATCTCTTGAAAAAAATAGGTAAAATTGTAAAGGATGTTGAAATATAATATATTTTTGTATATATCTAAGGAAAACTTTTGTTTTATGTTAAAAAATATACATGACAAATAATTATATATTCATAGTATTAACAATTACATACATGTTTCCTTTCATAATGACTTTCTAGAACAGCAAAAGGTTATGTTGAATAATATTGATCTACACATTTTTTATCATTAGGAGATGATGGAAAAAATCAATGAAAGACAAGTGATTATAGGAAAACTTATGTATAATATTTTTTATAGGTACATTCTGTTGGTATTATTGTCATCGATAATAAATATTGTCCTACCTCAATATCACTGGAAGAATATAATGGTTCACTGGTTCTTGGAGAGCCGAGACATGAGCCTACTCATTGATTTCCACTGGAATATGTTGGATGAATTTATGAATAGGATAAGGGATATGTGAATTATCCCTATCATCCATGTAATATATCTATATCTTTGTTAAATCCTATCAATTCTTGGATCTTATTGTCCAGTGATAGGTTACCTTCCTGGTTGATCCTAGACTATAATGAATTTGTTGATTACTCCTTGATCCACCATCCTATGTTAATGAAGTTACTAATATTTATTCCATTGGGAAAAGACCTTTATGTAGTTTTAAGTGGTGATAGGTATCTCACAATTCATCGTGAAATTCCTTAAAAGATGTTGGTCTATAAAATTATTCCCTTGAAGTCCCTCACATACAACCTCAAGGTTCAGGAATTTACCATAATGATGGTTTTTTCTAGAAAATTGTGTTTTCGACCTCATGATGATGGAATTGAGTTGGAAATCATAATAATTGGTTCCTATAGGGAATTGATATTGTAACACCCCAAATATTTCACAACATTATGAATAACAATTGGGTGTTTAATGAAATTAATGTTTTCTCCTTTTAACCAAACAAAATATAAAAGATAAAACACGAAACTTCTTATTTAAGAACATAACACCAAAGTGTCTTACAACATTCTGATTTCACAAGGAAAGCTCACTAAAAAAATACCAAATAAAAACACTAGTAAGATCACTGGAAGGCTACCCAAGATAAAAACAATCCCAACAACAAAATATGGTTCATTAGGATCCAACATGAGAATCAAAATAGCTAGTGCCACTGTGGCTGTGCTGAGTACCAGTGGGGTGATGAGAACCATTCTCCTTACTAAGAAACTAAAACACCTCATGTTTTGGAATTACAGGGAACTAATCTGACTGTTGCCTTGGGGTGACCATAGAATAATAACGGCTATAAATATAGCTGTTTTCCATGTTAATTAACTGAAAACCTGGTATATTTAGTTCTTTAAATATGTGTATATTTGTTTTTAGTTATATAATTATAAATAAATTGTTCATGACATCGAAGATTTTTATTGATCGCATCATTTTGCGCTATTTAATTAATCATATAGCTACATAAACTATTATATAAATAATTATATGGGTTTTAGGCAAATACATATTTAAACTATCACAGGAATGAATATATCAAAATCAGTTGAGTTTTATAAAAAATTCATTTTTTGAAAAAACCGATATACATATATATAAAAGGTAATAATTAATAGTTTTAATTAATAAATTTATGATTAGATTAATTTTTATAAAATAACTAATTTTATTATTCTTGGTATAAATATTTTAATGTTAAACATATGAAATGTTTTGAATTATATATTTTGAACAACTAATTTCGTAAAATTATTTTAATGCTTATATTTAAACATATAATACATGTGTTATGATAACATTTATAAATTTTACATTAATGGAATTAATTAAAAAGTATATATTTGTAATAATTAAACAAGAAACAAATTATAATATAAAGTATTAGTGGTATGAATTGGGAAACATGATGGACAAAAAAAGGTCTGATTGACAAAAACGAAGATAAGATAATAGATTATCAAATAATTTAGTATAACTTTTGACTAGTTTAAAAGTTGATATTATAATAATAGGTTGATAAAATACCAAATAAAATAGATAAAAAATGGGGGAAGGAAATCATGTATGGGATTTGGGGGGTATCCGATTAGGATTAGCACGGACCAAAAAAAAATAACAAAAAAAATGTGAAAAACCAGACAAAAAAAATAAAAAAAAATACAACAAACACATAATAATATAAAAAGTGGTGTTTCCACACTCCAGCTATAAGGCCCCATCCTTAAACATTACTTGATCTTGAGATACTTCAAGAATACACATTGGGGATCTTTCCAGGAATAGAGTTTTAGAAAATTAAATCATAAAACATGAATTACATTCCACATTTAAACAAAGTGGTTATATAAAATATAGTATTCATTTTTCCCATCAACAGAATCATATTTAAAAAAAACATGGATTCTTTATTGAGACTTCCTTGACACTATCATCAGATCATGCACGTTTCCCTTGACCGGTGAAAAAAACTTTTCAAAAACTTTGGATGAGCATAAAAAGCTCAGTAAGGGATATAAAAATATGGAAAGGAAACATGAGTACGTTTATACATAAGAATCAATGAAATAATAATTTACCCATAAAACACAAGAACATCAACATACCTCCTCAAATCATGAAAAAAAATCATAGAAACCATAACATATAAAAGGCAACTTGAAGCATTCCTAACATTCTTACGTAGGGACTATCCCTCTTGGTTACGTTTGGAATACCCATCACAATATATTCCCTAAAACTCTTCGAAAAAACCTTAAAGTTTAACTCCTTCATGTTACACAATTCATTGGAGAGCTATATCGGTCTCACCCTCCCTTAGTTTATCACCGAACCACCCGTCTTCATAATCAATTCCAAAGAACCATAACATAATCATATCACAAAAAACATGCATAAAGGAAACAAAACATTTACATATTTCAATCACAAGATATCAATACCAAACATTGATATAATAAAAAATCATGAAAACCATTTTCAATACCAAAATAAAAGAATAGTAAAACATGGTATTTATTTTTCATTTAAAAAAAAGTTATGGCTTGTAGAGGAAGCCGAAACTCAAATAATGGTCACAACGGCAGAGAAGTCGTTGTCGCCATATACGTCCGACAAAAAAACATCCCCTTTTGTCGTTTATTAAATGATTCGTATAAAAAATATTCCTTTTTAGTAAACACAAAAGTCAAAGGGGTTTATACAATGTATAAAAGAATTTTGTGTATAAAACAAAATATTCCTCAATGAAAGGAGATTGAGAAAAAGTCCCATACCTCGGATTTGACTTGACTCGATCGTTCTTTAATCTCCTGAATAATAAACATGAGTTAATTTCTTCTTGATTAAGAACCGTTTTCAAGTTCATTACTCCTTTTATATCACATATTACCATGTCATGAACACTATGTAATTATGTAAGTTAATAACGGTCGTTTTAATGATCATTAGTACTTGAGTCAAAAATAAAGTCTTTATCATTACAAGTTTGTTCATGGGTAAAATATCCATTATATACATAATTATATTCATTATGTAGATATCATATATATCATATATATCCATTATATACATGAATTTATAATATTACATAACATTTAGAGGTATGAAATGAAATGTGTCGTTCATGGAGACGGTAAGCCGTACGTACGCATGAACGCTACTTCTATTTCTATGTCATATTTAATGGAATTAAAACATAATGATACATAATGGTATTATAATTACTATATGGAATCATATATAAAATCATTAAATCTATCCTTTATACGTACCACATATGGTATTAACGAATCAAATCACTTTGTGGGGGCGGTAGTCCGCACTTTCTAAAATGAAGATATCGTGATTACCCATAGTGGAAACCATAAAGGTATGCCATAAATGAAAAATAAATAATATTAGGGAAAACATAAATATAGTATATATCATATATAAATATAGTGACATATTAATGGCCATCATTGATGGTGTTAATAGAATATTGAACAATCGTCGTTTCGTGAGGCCGAAATTCACCATCCACAAAAACAGTATGTTATATAACCATTAGATGTATGTGTGTGTAAGTTTAGTTCTAATACTTCTCATAAAATCATCCATGTATATTTAATATACTGGTGTTGTTACAAAATAAAGGAATAAAATGAGTTTAGGGGGTTGGAGAAGAAAAATAAAACAAATGAACACAACTGAAGACATTACCTTAAAATCGGGTAACTTTCTTTGGTTTGAACCAAAAGGGTTTCATGAAGAGCTTCCTGCCTAAGGTAAGGCTTCTAGGATGAGTAGAGGGATTTGGAGAGACAAAATGATTAGATCATGGCTGACCCAAAGGCTTGAGAGGTGTGGGTAAGGAGGTAGAGGTGGGGGCCTTTTATAAGAGGAGAGGAGGGGCACTCTTGGAAAGGTATAAAATATTAATTTATTTTCAACTTCGTTTTGGATTTTAAAGGTCCCACATTGATGTATGTCGATGATAAGGTGATTAGAGTTCTAAATACACCCATACAATAGTTTTCTGACATGTGTAGGTCTTAGAGTTTACATTATCTTTTCATTTTATTTAAATCGTTAAATAATGAGGTAATCGCTGCATCATCATGATGTCATAAATAATTTAATTAATTTAATGTCTAAAAATTATAAATAAACTACTATGATATAGGAAATATTTTTATCTTTCAAATTACTATTTATAGTTAAAAATATGACTTGTATAACCCCATGTAAATATTGTTTTAGTAAAACAAAATACATGTTTGTGTCATTTTTACTTTTAGTTTAAATAAAAGGCATTAAGGACATTATCTTACACAAGTGGCTCTATAGGATCCCAAAAATCAACCCATGGGTTGTATTGTTAGTCTATGACTCATAAAATAGGGTTAGGACAAGTGTCAAGATATTTTAATTTAATTATAATATCATTTTTACCTTAAATTACACTAATTACTTTTAATCGCGATTAATAAAACCTAAAAGTAACTTTTCATAAAAAATTATTTTCATCCCATTGAACCAAATTTTACTCAATAATTAAAATAATTTATATTTGATGTTTGAAATTCAAATCACATAAGTGGTAAATTTCCATTTTAACGAAAATTCAGTTTTTGTAACTACCACTTTGTGGTTTCACTATGCATAAAAAATTATGGTTTTCCAGAAAAATACCAAAAATTCACCCTAAGATATAATTGATATTAATAATTAAAAAATTATTTTTATTTTACCAAATTCATAACATAGAATTTTCATTAATTAATTTTATAATTAAATCCCGCTGTCAAATAAAATAGTGTTTTTAAAAACAATATCTATCAAAAGATTGACACTCTTTTATGTCCAATCTCAGAGTGATATTAATTCCAATAACCACCATTGGATTAAATGGTAAAAATATATTCTAATTTCACTTTAAAACCAATTATAAATATAATCTAACTATATAAATAAATTAGATTAAGAAGAGGTTTTGAATTAAAATATAACACTTTTCACTATTCATTAAAAATGATCATTATCAGAAAAATAGCAGAAATTTATCCAAAGTAAATTTCAATGTCCCAATCATAAATAATAAGTTTATTTTGACAAATATAGATTATAAAATTGTCAAAAGTTATATTTAAAATTGGTTCTCCATCAAAAGGCGGCAAAACAATCTTTTAAAAATATTAGAGTATTCCTTGCTTATGATTGGATTTATTCTCATTTTAACCCTCTAATACACTATATAATTCATAAATAGACATAAATAAGAATATCTATTATTAATTACTTACTTGGGATGTTATATCATTCCCCCATTTAAAAAATTGTGTCCCCTCAATTTATTTACATATCGAATAAGTGGGGGTATTTATCCCTCATTGCATTTTCAGATTCCAATGTCACCTCTTCACTCATGTGGTTCTTCCACAAAATCATTACATGATGAATCACCTTATTCCGCAAAAATTGACCCCTGTGATCAAGAATTTTGAATGGTTGTTCTTCATAAGAGAGATTCTCTTCCAACTGATCTACCTCTGGGCTTAAAACATGAGATATATCTGGCATATACTTCCTTAACATTGAAACATGAACAACATTGTGTACATGAGATAAACTCGGAGGTAAAGCCACTCAGTATGCAACTCATCTAACTCTCTCAAGAATTTAATATGGTACAATGAACCTTGGACTCGGCTTTCCTTTCTTACCAAATCGCAGCACACTTTTCCAGGGTGATACTTTGAGAAAAACATGATCACCTACCTCAAAAGATAGATCATTCCTCCTGTTGTCTGCAAAACTTTTTCGTCTGCTCTGAGCTGTTCTCATGTTTCTTTGTATCATCTGAACTTTTTATGCAAACTCTACTACCAATTCCGGTCTAATCAACTTCCTTTCACCCACTTCATTCCAGAAAGCTGGAGATCAACACTGCTTTCCATATAATGCCTCAAATGGTTCCATTTGTATACTATAATGAAAACTATTATTATAAGAAAACATAACCAAAGAAAAATGTTGGTCCCAAATTCCCTGATAATCCATTGAACAAGAACGTAGCATATCCTCCAATGTCTGGATTGTTCATTCTGACTACCCATCTGATTGAGGATGAAAAGCTGTACTAAAATTTAATTCAGTACCCATCGACTTCTGAAGGCCTTTCCAAAACTTAGAAGTAAACATGGGATCACGATCGGATACAATAAAGAGGGGAATTACATGTAACCTGACTATCTATTTAAGATACAAACAATAAAGTTGATCTATGAAAAAACTTTCTCGTATAGAATGTAAATGATCATATTTAGTCAAGCGATCAACAGTAACCTAGATTGCATTAATACCACGAGGTGACTTCGGCAATCCCACAACGACGTCCATGGATATATTTTCTCATTTCCACTCTGGAACTGGTAAATTCCGAAGCATCCCTTTCGGTAACTGCCTCTCTCCTTTAACCTATTGACAAGTCAAACACTTCACAGTAAAATCATCAGTATCTCTTTTAATTCTGTCCCACCAGTAATACTCCCAAAGATCTCTATACATATTAGTACTTCCTCGATGAACTGAAAACGGAGAACTATGAACTTCAAATAACAACTCTCTCTTCAAATGTGAATCACAAGGAACACACAATCTCTTCCTAAATCTCAAAACACAATCATTATCAATGTTGAATTCATCCAACTTACCCTTCTAAACAAGCTCTACCTTTTTTCTACAACTCAATTTCTTGCTTCTGTGCTTGCATATTTCTGTCTGATAGAGAAGATTTTACTAATACCCGAAACAAAACAGAAGGACATCCGGCACTAAAACCTTCTATGCCAAAGTTCGTCAAATACTTAACCAAAGGATCACATTCCAAACACAACATTGTTAATGAAGCATTACTTTTTTGACTCAAAGCATCAACCACTTTATTTGTTTTTCCCAGATGGTAATGAATTGTAAAATCATAATCCTAGATTAATTCTAGACATCTCCTCTGTATCATGTTCAATTCTTTCTGAGTGAATATATACTTTAAACTTTCTGTGATTGGTATAAATTTCACACTTTACTCCATACAAATGATACCTCCAAATTTTTAAAGAAAAAACAACAGCATCTAATTCCAAATCATTTGTAGGGTAATTACCACATGAGTTTTGAACTGACGTGAAGCATAAGCAATTACCTGATCATTCTGAATTAGGACTCAACCAAGTCCTTTCAATGAAGCATCATTGTATATAACGAACACCCCATTCCAGGAAGGTAGTGCCAAAACTAGATCATTCACCAATCTTCTTTTTAGTTCCTGAAAACAATCATCACATTCTTTTGTCCAGATAAACTTAACACCCTTCCAAGTTAGCTTAGTCATTAGAATAGATAACCGGGATATTTTTTTAACAAACCTTCTGTAATTTCCAACCAAACCAAGGAAGCTACGAATCTCAGTTAAATTTGTGGGTCTTGGCCATTCTTCAACAACCTTTGTTTTTGTAGGATCAACATTTATCCCATCTTTATATACAATGTGACGAAGGAAATAAATTTGTTGCAACCAGAACTCACACATGCTGAATTTTCCATACAGTTTCTTTTCTTTTAAGGTTTGCAAGATATCCCTTAAACAAATTTCATGCTCCTATTAACTTTTATAAAACAGCAAAATATCATCAATAAAAACAACCAACATTTTTCACCTGAGTCAACAGAGCTATCACTGCAACAAACTATTTAGTTCTGATTCTGACCATATTAGGATACTGATTTGAAAGGTCATTTCCCTTTGTATGCCTTCCCAGAAAATCTGTTCTATTTCCTCTATGAAAAAACATTCTTAACACAGAAATATCTTAGGAGAAGCGACATGGTAATCTTCCAATGCTATATCATTTCAATTTGACCATAAAAAAAATATTTTTGGATAATCATTTAATATAATTCTAACTCCTAATGTAATCTAAACCTCCCTATGATACAAACTATAAGGCCCCAGACTTAAACATTACTTGATCTTGATATACTTCAAGAATACACATTGAGGATCTTTTCAGGTTTAGAGTTTTAGAGAAGTAGATCATAAAACATGCATTACATTCACATTTAAACAAAGTGGTTACATTAAAGATATTATTCATTTTTACCATCAATGAAAGCATATTTAAAATAAAACTTGTATTCTTTCTTAAAACTTCCTTGACACTATCATCATATCATGTACCTTTCACTTGACCTGTGAAAAAAACGTTTTAAAAACTTGGGATGAGCATAAAAAGCTCAGTAATGGATATAAAAATATAGAAAGGAAACATTAGTACATGTATACATAAGAATCAATGAAATCATACTTTACCCATAAAACACAAGCACTTCAACATAACTCCTCAAATCATGAAAAAAAATCATAGAAATCATAACACATAAAAGGTAACTTGAGGCATTCATAACATTATTACGTAGGGAGTAACCCTCTTGGTTACATTTGGAATACCCATCACAGTATATTCCCTAAATCTCTTCGGAGAAACCATAACGTTTAACTCCTTCGCATTACCCAATACATTGGAGAGCTATATCGGGCTCACCCACCCTTAGTTTATCACAAAACCACCCATCTTCATAAGCAATTCCCAAGAACCATAACATAATCGAATCACATAAAACATACATAAAAGAAACATAACATTTCCATATTTTAATCAAAATATATAAATACCACACATTGATATAATAAAAACATTATGAAAACCATTTTCAATACCAAAATAAAATAAAAGTAAAACATGGTATTTATTTTTCTTTTTATAAAAATTTTATGGCTTGAAGAGGAAGTTGAAACTCAAATAATGGTCACGGCGGGAAAAAGTCATTGTCGCCGAATATGTATAACAAAAAACATTCCCTTTTTTCATTTACTAAAAGCTTCGTATAAAAAATATTCATTCTGAATAAACGTAAAAGTCAAAGGGGTTTATACACCGTATAAAATAATGTTGTGTATAAAACATAATATGCCTCAATGAAAGAAGATTGAGACGAAGTCCCATACCTCGGGTCTGACTTGACTCGATCGTTCTTTAATCACCTGAATAATAAACTTGAGTTAATATCTACGTGATTAAGAAAAATTTTCAAGTTCATTATTCCATTTATATCACATATTAACATGTCATTAACACTATGTAATTATTTAAGTAAATAACGATCGTTTTAACAATCATTGGTACTTGAGTAAAATATAAACTCTTTATAATTACAAGTGTGTTCCTGGGGTAAATTATCCATTATATCTAGAATTATATTGATTATATAGATATCATATATATAATATATATCCATTATATACGTAGATTTATAATATTACATAACATTTAGAGGTATGAAATGAAATGCACCATTCATGGATAAGGTAAGTTGTACGTACGCATGAACACTACTTCCATTTCTATTTCATATTTAATGGAATTAAAACATAATGATACATAATGTTATTATAATTACAGTATGGTATCATATTTAATATCATTAAATCTATCCTTTATACGTACCACATATGGTATTAATGAATCAAATCACTTTGAAGGGGTGGTAGTCCACACTTCCTAAAATGAAGATATCGCGTTTACCCATAATGGAAACCATAAAGGTATGCCATAAATGAAAAATATATAATCTTAAGTAAAACATAAGAATATTATATATCATATATAAATATAGTGACATATTAATGGCCACCTTTTATGTTGTTAAATGAATATTGAACAATCATCATTTCGTGATGCAGAAATTCACCATCAACAGAAACAGTATGTTCTATAACCATTAGATGTAGGTGTGTGAAATATTACCTCTAATCCTTCTCATAAAAACATCATAATTTATTGAAGATACTGTTTTTGTTACAAAAGAATGGAATAAACAGAGTTTACGGGGTTGGAGAAGCAAAATAAAACAAAATAACACAAGTGAAGACACTACCTTAAAATCGGGTAACTCCCTTTGTTTAGAACCAAAACGGTTAATTGAAGAGCTTCCTGCCTAAGGTAAGGCATATAGAATTAGGAGAGGGATGTGTATAGACAAAATGGCCAGATAGTTTCCAAGAAAAAGGCTTGAGAGGTGTGGGTAAGGAGGTAGAGGTGGGGGCCTTTTATAAGAGGAGAGGAGGGGCACTCTTGGAAAGGTATAAAATGTTACATTATTTTCAAATGTGTTTCGGATTATAAAGGTCCCACATTGAGTTATTTAAAGGTTAAGGTGATAAGAGTTCGAAATCCACCCATCCAATAGGTTTTTGACATGTGTAGGTCAAATATATTACATTATCTATTAATTTTATTTAAATCGTTAAATAATGAGGTAATCGCTGCATCATCATTATGACATAAATAATTTAATATATTTAATATCTAAAAATTATAGAAAAACTAATATTATGTAGGAAATCTTTTTATCTTTCCATTGAATATTTATAATCAAACATATAAATTGTATAACCCCATGTAAATTTTTTTTAGTAAAACAAATACATGTTTGTGTCATTTTTACTTTTACTTTTAATAAAAGGCATTAATGTCATTAACTTACCCATGTGGCTCCATGGGGTCCCAAAAATAGACCCATGGGTTGTCATGGTCGGCCATGACTCATAAAAGAGGGTTAGGATAGGTGTCAATATTTTTTAATTTTATTATGATATCATTTTTACCTTAAATCACAATAATTACCTTTAATCGTGATTAATAAAACATAAAAGTTGCTTTTCAGCAAAAATTATTTTCATCCCATTGAACCAAATTTTACTTAATAATTAAAATAATTTATATTGGATTTTTTAAATTCAAATCACAGAAGTGGTAAAGTTCCATTTAAATGAAAAATTAGTTTTTTTAACTACCACTTTGTGGTTTCACTATTCATCAAAAATTAAGGTTTTTCAGAAAAATTCTAAAAATTCACTCTAATATATATTTGATATTCTGAATTCAAAAATTATGTATATTTTACCAAATTAATAACATAGAAGTTGCATTAATTAATTTTATAATTAAATCCCACTGTCAAATCAAATAGCATATTTTTAAGAAAAAATAACTATCAAAAGATTGCCACTCGTTTATGTCCAATATCAAAGTGATATTTATTCCAATGACCACCATTGGATTAAATGGTAAAAATATATTCTAATTTAACTTTAAAACTAAATAAAAAGATAATCTAACTACATAAATAAATTAGATTAAAACATGGTTTTGAATTAAAATACCACACTTTTCACTATTCATTAAATAATGAACATTATCAGAAAAATACCAGAAATTTATCCAAAGAGAAGTTCAATGTCCCAATAATAAATACTGAGTTTATTCTGACATATATAGCTTATAAAATTGTCAAAAGTTCGATTTAAAATGGTTCTCCATCAAAAGGTGGTAAACCAATCTTTTAAAAATATTAGAGTATTCCTTTCTTAAGAAAGGATTTATTCTCATTTTAAGCCTCTAAAACACTATCTAATTCATAAATTTACATAGATAATAATATCTATTATCATTACTTAATTGGGATGTTACATACTTCCCCCTATAGAAAATTTCATCCCCGCAATTTATTTACTTATCGAATAAGTGGGGGTATTTATCCCTCATTGCATTTTCAGATTCCCATGTTGCCTTTTCACTCATGTGGTTCATCCACAAATCCTTTACTTGATGAATCACCTTATTCCACAAAAATTGCTCCATGTGATCAAGAATCTGGACTGGTTGTTCTTCATAAGAGAGATTCTCTTCCAACTGAACTACCTCTGGGCTCAAAACATTAGATGGATCTGGCATATACTTCCTTAACATTGAAACATGAAAAACATTGTGTACCTGAGATAAACTCGGAGGTAAAGCCACTCGGTATGCAACTGATCAAACTCTCTCAAGAATTTCATATGGTCCAATGAAACTTGGACTCAGCTTTCCTTTCTTACCAAATCACATCAAAATTTTCCATGGTTATACTTTGAGAAAAACATGATCACATACCTCAAAAGATAGATCCTCCGTCCTCTTGTCTACATAACATTTCTGTCTACTCTGAGCTGTTCCCATGTGTCTCTGTATCATCCGAACTTTTTCTGCAAACTCTTCAAAAAATTCTGGTCCCAACAACTTCCTTTCACCCACTTCATCCCAGAAAGCTGTAGTTTGACACCGATTCCCATATAATGCCTCAAGTGGTGCCATCTGTATACAAGAATGAGAAATGTTATTATACG
Source organism: Viscum album (assembly GCA_963277665.1). Classification (NCBI taxonomy): domain Eukaryota; kingdom Viridiplantae; phylum Streptophyta; class Magnoliopsida; order Santalales; family Viscaceae; genus Viscum; species Viscum album. Next base: position 113,627,593 of record OY728156.1, on the reverse strand, counting down.
AAAACTCAACTGAAGAAAGATTTTGATCCCATATTCCCTGATAATCCATCGAACAATCATATAGCATATCCTCAAAAGTCTGGATTGTTCATTCTAACTACCCATCTGATTGGGGATGAAAAGTTGTACTAGAATTTAATTCAGTACCCAATGATTTCTGAAAGCCTTTCCAAAAGATAGAAGTAAACCTGGGATCACGATCGGATACAATGGAGAGGGGAACTCAATGTAACCTGACTATCCCTTTAAGATACAAACGAGAAAGTTGATCTAGGTAAAAGTATGTCATATAACAAGGAAATGCGAAGATTACTCAAGGATTCAACAATATCCCAGATTGCATTATTACCTCGAGGTGTCTTCGGCAATCCCAAAACTAAGTCCATGGATATATTTTCCCATTTACACTCTGGAACTGGTAAAGGATGAAGCATCCCTTTCAGCAACTTTCACTCTTCTTTAACCTGTTGACAAGTCAAACACATCACAATAAAATTAGCAATATCTCTTTTCATTTCATCCCACCAGTAATACTCACGAAGATCTCTATACATCTTAGTACTGCCTGGACAAACTGAAAACAGAGAACTATGAGCCTCACATAACAACTTTATCTTCAACTGTGAATCACAGGGCACACACAATCTCTTCCCAAATCTCAAAACACAATCATTATCAATGTTTCATTCCGGAATCTTACCCTTTTGAACAAGCTCTACCTTTTTCTGCAAGTCACTGTCTTGCATCTTGTGTTTGCTTAATTCTGTCTGATATAAAATATTTCACTAATAACTGAAACAAAACAGAAGGACATCCTGCACCAACAACTTCTATGCCAAAGTTCATCAAATCCTTAACCAAAGGATCACGTTCCAAACACAACATTGTTAATGAAGCATTACTTTTTCAACTCAAAGCATTAGCCACTTTATTTGCTTTTCCCGGATGGTAATGAATTGTACAATCATAATCCTTGATTAATTCTAGCCACCTCCTCTGTCTCATGTTCAATTATTTATGAGTGAATATATACTATAAAATTTTTTGATCAGTATATATTTCAAACTTTACTCCATTAAAATGATGCCTCCAAATTTTTAAAGAAAAAACAATTGCAGCTAATTCCAAATCATGTGTATGGTAATTTACCTCCTGAACATTCAACTGACGTGAAGCATAAGAAATTACCTAATCATTCTACATTAGGACGCAACCAAGTCCTTTCAATAAAGCATCACTATAAATAACAAACTCCCCATTCTTGGATGGTAGTTCCAAAACTGGAGCATTCACCAATCTTCATTTCAGTTCCTGAAAACTGTCATCACATTCTTTTGTCTAGATAAACATAACACTGGTCCGAGTTAGCTTTGTCATTGGACTAGATAACTGGAAAAAATTTCTAAAAACCTTCGGTAATAGAATTCCAAACCAAGGATTCTTAGAATATCAGTTACATTTGTGGGTATTGGCCATTCTTCAAAAACCTTTGTTTTTATAGGATCAATAGTTATCCCATTTTTAGAAACAGTGTGAACAAGGAATGAAATTTATTTCAACCAGAACTCACAGTTGATGAATTTTCCATACAGTTTCTTTTCTTTTAATGTTTTCAAGATAACACTTAAATGACTTTCATGCTCCTCTTAACTTATAGAAAACACCTAAATATCTTCAATAAAAACAACCCACATTTTTCACCTGAGTCAACTGAGGAATCACTGCAACAAACTGTTTAGTTCTGATTCTAACCATCTAAGGATACTTATTTGAATGGTTATTTCCCTCTATATGCCTTCCCAAAAAATCTGATATATTTCCTCTATGAAAAACCATTATTAACACAGAAATATCTTAGTAGAAGAAACATTGTAATCTTCAAATGCTATATCATTTAAATTTTTCCATAAAAAAATATTTTTGGATAATCATTTAATATAATTCTTACTCCTAAAGTTATCTAAACATCCCTCTAATACCAACTATAAGGCCCCAGCTTTAAACATTACTTGATTTTGAGATACATCAAGAATACACATTGAGGATCTTTTCAGGATTATAGTTTTAGAGAATTAGATCATAAAACATGCATTACATTCCACATTTAAACAAAGTGGTTGCATAAAAGATAGTATTAATTTTTCCGATCAACGGAAACATATTTAAAATAAAACATGGATTCTTTCATCACACTTCCTTGACACTATCATCATATCATGTACCTTTCCCTTGACCTGTGAAAAAAACATTTCAAAAACATGATATGAGCATAAAAAGCTCAATAAGGGTTATAAAAATATGGAATTGAAACATGATTAAATGTATACATAAAAATCAATGAAATAATAATTTACCCATAAAACACAAGAAATTAAACATTCCTCCTGAAATCATGAAAAAAAATCATAGAAATTATAAGACATAAATGGTAACTTGAGGTATTAATAACATTCTTACGTTGGGAGTAACCCTCTTTGTTATATTTGGAATACCCATCATAGTATATTCCCTAAATCTCTTCATAGAAACCTTAACGTTTAACTCCTTCACGTTACCCAAGGAATTGGAGAGCTATATCGGGCTCACTCGCCCTTATTTTATCATGGAACCACCCGTCTTCATAAATAATGCCCAAGAATCGTAACATAATCGAATCACATAAAACATGCATAAAGGAAACATAACATTTCCATATGTCTATCAGAAGATATAAATACCACACATTAATATAATAAAAATATTATGAAAACCATTTTCAATAACAAAATAAAAGAAAATTAAAACATGGTATATATTTTTCATTTAAAAAAAAGTTATGGCTTGGAGAGGAAGCCGAAACTCAAATAATGGTCACGGCGGCAGAGAAGTCGTTGTCACCGCATACGTACGACAAAACATATTCCCTTTTGTCATTTAGTAGATGATTCATATAAAGAAGATTCCTTTTCAATAAACGTAAAAGTCAAAGGGTTTTATACACCATATAAAATAATGTTGTGTATAAAACATAATATGCCTCAATGAAAGGAAATTGAGACGAAGTCCCATACCTCAGGTCTGACATGACTCGATCATTATTTAATCTCCTGAGTAATAAACATGAGTAAATTTCTACTTTATTAAGAACATTTTTCAATCTCATTATTCCATTTATATCACTTATTACCCTGTCATGAACACTATGTAATTATTTAAGTTAATAAAGGTCATTTTAACGATCGTTGGTACTTGAGTAAAAAATAAACTCTTTATAATTACAAGTTTGTTCATGGGGTAAAATATCCATTATATCCAGAATTATATTCATTATGTAGATATCATATATATCAAATATATCCATTATATACATTCATTTATAATATTACATTACATTTAGAAGTAAGAAATGAAATGCACCGTTCATGGAGACGGTAAGCCGTACGTACGCATGAACGCTACTTCATTTATATTTCATATTTAATGGAATTAAAACATAATGATAAATAATGGTATTATAATTCAATTATTGTACCATATATAATATCATTAAATATATCCTTTATACATACCACATATGGTATTAACGAATCAAATCACTTTGAGGGGGCGGTAGTCCGCACATCCTAAAATGAAGATATCATGGTTACCCATAATGGACACCATAAAGGTATGCCATAAATGAAAAATAAATAAGTTTAAGGAAAACATAAAAAAATTATATATTATATATAAATATACTGACATCTTAATGGCCACCTATGATGGTGCTAAAAGAATATTGAATAATCATCATTTTGTGAGGTAGAAATTCACCATCAACAAAAACAGTATGTTCTTTAACTATTTGATGTAGGTGTTTGTTAGTGTATATCTAATAATTCTCATAACAACATACTAGTATATTTAAGATACTGTTTTTGTTACAAAATAAAGGAATAAAAAGAGGTTAGGGGGTTGGAGAAGCAAAATAAAACAAAAGAACACAGGTGAAGACATTACCTTAAAATCGGGTAACTCCCTTTGGTTTGAACCAAAAGGGTTTCCTAAAGAGCTTCCTACCAAAGGTAAGGCTTCTAGGATGAGGATAGGGATGTGTAGAGACAACATTATCAGATCTTGGTTGAGCCAAAGGCTTTAGAGGTGTGGGTAAGGAGGTATAGGTGGGGGCCTTTTATAAGATGTGAGGAGGGGCACTCTTAGAAAGGTATAAAATGTTACATTATTTTCAAATGAGTTTCAGATTTTAATGGTCCCACATTGTTGTATTTCTAGGATAAGGTGATATGAGTTCTAAATCCACCCATACAATTAGATTTTGACATGTTTAGGTCTTAGATTTTACATTATCTTTTCATTTTATTTAAATCGTTAAATAATGAGGTAATCGCTGCATCATCATGATGTCATAAATAATTTATTATATTTAAAGTATAAAAATTATAAAAAAAATACTATGATGTATGAAATATTATTATCTTTCCAATGAATATTTATAGTCAAAAATATGACTTGTATAACCCCATGTAAAATGTTTTTTAGTAAAAAAAATTCATGTTTGTGTCATTTTTACTTTTACTTTAAATAAAAGGCATTAATGTCATTATCTTACCCAATTGGGTCCATGGTGTCCCAAAAATTGAAACAGGGGTTGTCTTTGTCGGACATGCATCATCAAATAGGGTTAAAACAAGTGTCAAGATATTTTCATTTTATTATAATATCATTTTTACATTAAATCACAATAATTACCTTTAATCACGATTAATAAAACTTAAAAGTTACTTTTCATCAAAAATTATTTTCATCCCATTGAACCAAATTTTACTGTATAATTAAAATCATTTATATTGGATTTTTGAAATTCAAATCACAGAAGTGGTAAAGTTCCTTTTAATCGAAAAATCAGTTTTTGTAACTACCACTTTGTGGTTTCACTATTCATCAAAAATTATGGTTTTTCAGAAAAATACCAAAAAATAACCCTAAGATATATTTTATAATCTGAATTAAAAAATGTTTTCTATTTTACCAAATTCATAACATAAAAGTTTCATTAATTAGTCTTATATTTAAATCCCACTGTCAAATCAAATAGAGTGTTTTTAAGAAACAATATCTATCATTAGAATGACACTCGTTTATGTCCAATCTCAAAGTGATATTAATTCCAATGACCACCATTGGATTAAATGGTAAAAATATATTCTAATATAACTTTAAAACCAATTTAAAAGATAATCTAACTATATAAATAAATTATATTAAAAAGATGTTTTGAATTAAAATACAACACTTTTTAATATTCATTAGAAAATGAACATTATCAGAAATATACCAGAAATTTATCCAAAGTAAATTTCAATGTCCCAATCATAAATAATAAGTTTATTTTGAAAAATATATCTTATAAAACTGTCAAAGGTTAGATTTAAATATGTTTCTCCATCCAAAGGTGTTAAAACAATCTTTTAAAAAATTTAGAGTATTACATTCTTAAGATTGCATTTATTCTCATTTTAAGCCTCTAAAACACTATCTAATTCATAAGTAGAAATAGATAAGACTATCTATTATTAATTACATACTTGGGATGTCACATCCTTCCCCCCTTTAGAAAAATGCGTCCCCACAATTTATTTACTTATTGAATAAGTGAGGGTATTTATCCCTCATTGCATTTTCAGATTCCCATGTAGCCTCTTCACCCATGTGGTTCTTCAACAAAACCATTACTTGATGAATAACCTTATTTCGTAACACTTTCTCCCTATGATCATGAATCTGGGCTGGTTGTTCTTTATAAGAGAGATTCTCTTCCAACTGAACTACCTCTGGGCTCAACACATGAGATGGATCTGGCATATACTTCCTTAACATTGAAACATGAAAAACATTGTGTACCTGAGATAATCTCAGAGGTAAAGACACTTGTTATGCAACTGATCCTACTCTCCAAAGAATTTCATATAGTCCAATGAACCTTGGAATCATCTTTCCTTTCTCACCAAATCGCATAACACTTTTCCATGGTGATACTTTAAGAAAAACATGATGACTTACCTCAAAAGATAGATCTTTCCTCCTGCTGTCTGCATAACTTTTATGTCTGCTCTGAGCTGTTCTCATGTGTCTCTGTATCATCTGAACTTTTTCTAAAAACTCTTCTACCAATTCTGGTCCCATCAACTTCCTTTCAACCACATCATCCCAGAAAGCTATACTTCGACATTGCGTCCCATATAATGCCTCAAATGGTGCCATCTGTATACAAGAATGAAAACTGTTATTATAAGAAAACTAAACCAAAGAAATATGTTGGTCCCAACATCCCTGATAATCCATCGATCAAGAACGTAGAATATCCTCCAAAGTCTATATTGGTCATTCTAACTTCCCATCTGATTGAGGATGAAAAGATGTACTAAAATTTAATTCAGTACCCAATGACTTTTGAAGGGATTTCCAAAATTTAGAAGTAAACCTGGGATCACGATCGGATGCAATGGAGAGGGGAACTCCATGTAACCTGACTATCTCTTTATTATACAATCGATAAAGTTGATCTAGGGAAAAGTATCTCATATAGAAAGGAAATGAGCAGATTTAGTCAAGCGATCAACAATAACCCAGATTGCATTATTACCTCGAGGTGTCTTCGGCAATCCCACAACGAAGTCCATGGATATATTTTCCCATTTCCACTCTGGCACTGGTAATGGCTGAAGCATCCCATTTGGTAACTGTCTCTCTACTTTAACATGTTGTCAAGTCAAACAGTTCACAGTAAAATCAGAAATATCTCTTTTCATTCCATCCTGCCGGTAATACTCCCGAAGATCTCTATACATCTTAGTAATGCCTGGATGAACTGAAGACAGAGAACTATGAGCTTCACATAACAACTCTCTCTTCAACTGTGAATCACAAGGCACACACAATCTCTTCCCAAATCTCAAAACACAATCATTATCAATGTTGAATTCAGGCAACATACCCTTCTTAACCAGCTCTACATTTTTCTGCAACTCACTGTCTTGCTTCTGTGCCTGCTTAATTCTGTCTGATAGAGAAGATTTCACTGGTACCTGAAAAAAAATAGAAGGACATCCTGCACCAACAAATTCTATGAAAAATTTCATCAAATCTTTAACCAAAGGATCACATTCCAAATGCAACACTGATAATGAAGCATTACTTTTTCGACTCAAAGCATCATCCACTTTATTTTCTTTTCCCGGATGGTAATGAATTGTTCAATCATAATCCTTGATTAATTCTATCCATCTCCTCTGTCTCATGTTCAATTATTTCTGAGTGAATGTATACTTTAATATTTTTTGATCGGTATATATTTCACACTTTACTCTATAAAAATGATGCCTCCAAATTTTTAAAGAAAAAACAATAGCAGCTAATTCCAAATCATGTGTAGGGTTATTTACCTCCTGAGTTTTCAACTGACGTGAAGCCTAAGAAATTACCTGATAATTCTACATTAGGACGCAACCAAGTCCTTTCAATGAAGCATCACTGTAGATTACAAACTCCCCATTCCTGAAAGATAGTTCCAAAAGTAGAGCATTCACCAATCTTCTTTTCAGTTCCTGAAAACAATCATCACATTATTTTGTCCAGATAAACATATCAACCTTCTGAGTTAGCTTAGTCATTGGACTAGATAACCAGAAAATATTTCTAACAAACATTCGGTAATATCCTTCCAAACCAAGGAAGCTACGAATCTCAGTTACATTTTTGGGTCTTGGCCTTTTTCATCAAACTTTGTTTTTGAAGGATCAATAGTTATCCCATCCTTAGAAACAATGTGACCAAGGAAAGAAATGTGTTTCAAACAAAACTGAAACATCATGAATTTTCAATACAGTTTCGTTTCTTTTAAAGTTTTCAAGATAACCCTAAAATTACATTCATGCTCCTCTTTACTTTTAGAAAAAAGCAAAATATCATCAATAAAAACAACCAACATTTTTTACCTGAGTCAACTGATCCATCACTGCAAAAAACTATTTAGTTCCGATTCTGTCAATCTCAGGATAATGATTTGAAAGTTTATTTCCCTCTATAATCCTTCCTAGAAAATCTGTTTGGTTTCCTCTATGAAAAACCATTCATAACACAGAAATATCTTAGGAGAAGAAACATGGTAATCTTCAAATTCTATATCATTTCAATTTGACCATAAAAAAACATTTTTGGATAATCATTTAATATAATTCTAAATCCTAAAGTTATCTAAACCTCCCTCTGATACCAAATATAAGGCCCCAGCCTTAAACATTACTTGATCTTGAGATACTTCAAGAATACACAATGATTATATTTTTAGGTTTAGAGTTTTAGATAATTATATCATAAAACAAGAATTACATTTCACGTTTCAACAAAGTGGTTACATAAAAGATAACATTCATTTTTTCCATCAACGGAAACATATTTAAAATAAAACATGGATTTTTTCTTGACACTTCCTTGACACTATCATCATATCATATAACATTCTCTTTTCATGTGAAAAAAAAATTCAAAAACATGGGATGAGCATAATAAGCTCAGTAAGGGATATAAAATTATTGAAAGGAAACATGAGTACATGTATACAAAGAATTAATGAAATCATTATTTACTCATAAAACAGAATAACTTTAACATACCTCCTAAAATCATGAAATCAAAATCATAGAAATCATAAGACATAAAAGGTAACTTGATGCATTCATAAAATTCTTACGTAGGGAGTAACCCTCTTGGTTACGTTTGGAATACCCATCACACAATATCCCCTAAATCTCTTCGGAGAAAACTGAACGTGTAACTCCTTCGCGTTACCCAATGCATTGGAGATCTATATCGGGATCACCCACCCTTAGTTTATTACTGAACCACCCGTCTTCACAAACAATGCCCAATAACCATAACATAATTGTATCACATAAAACATGCATAAAGGAAACATAAAATTTACATATTTCAATCACATGATATCAATACCACACATTGATATAATAAATAAATTATGAAAACCATTTTCAATTCCAAAATAAAAGAAAAGTAGAACATGGTATTTATTTTTCATTTTAAAAAAAATTTATGGCTTGTAGAGGAAGCTGAAACTCAAATAATGGTCATGGCGGCGAAGAAGTCGTTGTCGCAGCATACATACGACAAAAAACATTCCCTTTTGTCGTTTATAAAACTATTCATATAACAAATATTCCTTTTGAATAAACGTAAAATTCAAAGGGGTTTATACACCATATAAAAAGAAAGTTGTGTATAAAACATAATATTCCTCAATGAAAGGAGATTGAGATGAAGTCCCGTACCTCGGGTCCGACTTCAGTCGATCTTTATTTAATCTCTTGAATAATATACCTGATTTAATTTCTACTTGATTAAGGACCTTTATCAAGTTCATTATTCCTTTTATATTACGTGTTACCATTTCATGAACACTATGTAATTATTTATGTAAATAACGGTCGTTTTAATGATCATTGGTACTTGAGTAAAAAAACACTTCATAATTACAAGTTTTTTCATGGGTAAAATATCCATTATATCCAGAATTATATTCATTATGTAGATATCATATATTATATATATATTCATTATATAAATTCATTTATAATATTACATAACATTTAGAAGTAATAAATGAAATGCACCGTTCATGGAGACGGTAAGCATTACGTACGCATGAACGCTACTTCCATTTCTATTTCGTATTTAATGGAATTAAAATATAATGATACATAATGGTATTATAATTCCAGTATGGAATCATATATAATATCATTAAATCTATCCTTTATATGTTCCACATATGGTATTAACAAATCAAATCACTTTGAGGGGACGGTAGTCCGCACTTCCTAAAATGAAGATATCGCACTTACCCATAATGGACACCATAAAGGTATGCCATAAATGAAAAATAAATAAGGTTAAAGAAAACATAAAAAAATAATATATCATATATAAATATAGTGACATCTTAATGGCCACCTTTGAAGGTGTTAAAAGAATATTGAAGAATCATCGTTTTGTGAGGCAGAAATTCACCATCCACAGAAACAGTGTGTTATTTAACCATTATATGTAGGTGTGTGTAAGTGTAGCTTTAATACTTCTCATAACAACATCCTAGTATATTTAAGATACTGGTGTTGTTAAAAAATAAAGGAATAAAATGATTTTATGGGGTTGTAGAAGCAAAATAAAACAAAAGAACACAAGTGAAGACATTGCCTTAAAATCGGGTAACACCATTTGGTTTGAACCAAAAGGGTTTCTTGAAGAGATTACTGACTAAGGTAAGGCTTCTAGGATGAGGATAGGGATCTGTAGAGAAAAAAGGATCAGAGCTTGGCTGAGCCAATGGGTTTAGAGGTGTGGGTAAGGAGGTAGAGGTGGGGGCCTTTTATAAGAGGAGAGGAGGGGCACTCTTGGAAAGGTATAAAATGTAACTTTATTTTCAAATGTGTTTCGGATTTTAATGGTCCCACATTGATTTATTTAGAGGATAAAGTGATAAGAGTTCGAAATCCCTCCATCCAATAAGTTTTTGACACATTTATTTCTTATATGATACATTATATTTTCACTTTATTTAAATCGTTAAATAATTAGGTAATCGCTGCATCATCATGATGTCATAAATAATTTAATATATTTAATGTCTAAAAATTATAAATAAATACTATGATGTAGAAAATCTTTTTAGCTTTCCAATGAATATTTATAGCCAAAAATATTACTTTTATAACCCCATGAAAAAAGTGTTTTAATAAAAAAATACATGTTTGTGTCATTTTTACTTTTACTTTAAATAAAAGTAATTAATGTCATTATCTTACCCATGTGGATCCATGGGGTCACAAAAATCGACCCATGGGTTTTATTGGTCGGACATGACTCATAAAATAGGGTTAGTACAAGTGTCAAGATATTTTCATTTTATTATAATATCATTTTTACCTTAAATCACAATAATTTTCTTTAATCGCGATTAATAAAACATAAAAGTTACTTTTCATCAAAAATTATTTTCATCCCATTGAACCACATTTTACTTAATAATTAAAATAATTTATATTGGATTTTTGAAATTCAAATCACAGAAGTGGTAATGTTCCATTTAATCGAAAAATCAGTTTTTGTAACTACCACTTTGTGGTTTCACTATTCATCAAAAATTAACGTTTTTCAAAAAAATACCAAAAATTCACCCCTAAGATATATTAGATATTCCAAATTAAAAAATGATGTCTATTTTACCAAATTAATAACATATAAGTTTCCTTAATTAATTTTATATTTAAATCCCGCTGTCAAAACAAATAGAGTATTTTTAAGAAACAATACCTATCAAAAGAATGACAGTCGTTTATGTCCAATCTCAAAGTGATATTAATTCCATTAACCACCGTTGGATTAAATGGTAAAAATCTAATATAATTTAAATTTAAATACAATTAAAAAGATAATCTAACTATATAAATAAATTAGATTAAAAAGTGGTTTGGAATTAAAATACAACACATTTCACTATTCATCAAAAATGAACATTATAAGAAAAATACCAGAAATTTATCCAAAGTAAATTTCAATGTACCAAGCATAAAAAATAAGTTTATTTTGACAAATATAGCTTATAGAAGTTTCAAAAGTTGGATTTAAAAATGGATCTCCATCAAAAGGCGGTAAAACAATCTTTTAAAAATATTAGAGTATTCCATGTTTAAGATTGGATTTATTCTCATTTTAAGCCTCTAAAACACTATGTAATTCATAAATAGACATAGATAAGAATATCTATTATTCATTACTTACATGGGATGTTACATCCTTCCCCCCTTTAGTAAATTGCATCCCCGCAATTTATTTACTTATCGAATAAGTGGGGGTATTTACCCCTCATTGCATTTTCAGATTCCCATGTTGCCTCTTCACTCATGTGGTTCTTCCACAAAACCATTACATGATTAATCACCTTATTACGCAACACTTGCACCCTGTGATCATGAATCTGGACTGGTTGTTCTTCATAAGAGAGATTCTTTTCCAAACTGAACTACCTCTGGGCTCAAAACATGAGATGGATCTGGGATATACTTCATGAACATTGAATCATGAAAAACATTGTGTACGTGAGATAAACTCGGAGGTAAAGACACTCTGTATGCAAGTGTTCCAAATGTCCCAAGAATTTCATATGGTCCAAGGAACCTTGTACTCAGCTTTCCTTTATTACCAAATCGCATCACACTTTTCCATGGTGATACATTGAGAAAAACATGATCACCTACCTCAAAAGATAAATCCTTCCTATTGTTTTCTGCATAACTTTATTGTCTGCTCTGAGCTGTTCTCATGTGTCTCTATATCATATGAAACTTTTCTGCAAAATATTATACCAATTCTGGTCCCATCAACTTCCTTTCACCCACTTCAACACAGAAATCTGTAGTTCGACACTACTTCCTATATAATTCCTCAAATGGTTCCATCTGTATACTAGAATGAAAACTATTATTATAAGAAAACTCAACCAAAGAAATATGTTGGTCTTAACTTCCTTGATAATCTATCGAACAAGCACTTAGCATATCCTCCAAGGTCTGGATTGTTCATTCTCACTGCCCATCTGATTGAGGATGAAAAGCTGTAATAAAATTTAATTTAGTACCCAATGACTTTTGAAGGCCTTTCAAAAAGTTATAAGTAAATCTGGGATCACGATCAGATACAATTGAGAGGGGAAATCCATGTAACCTGACTATCTATTTAAGATAAAAATGATAAAGTTGATCTAGGGAAATGTATCTTTTATAGCAAGGAAATGAGAATATTTAGTCAAGCGATCGACAATAACCCAGATTGCATTATTACCTTGAGGTGTCTTCGGAAATCCCACAACGAAGTCCATGGATATATTTTCCCATTTCCACTCTGGCACTAGTAAAGGATGAATCATCCCTTTTAGTAAATTCCTCTCTTCTTTAACCTGTTGACAAGTCAAACACATCACAGTAAAATTAACAATATCTCTTTTCATTATTTCCCACTAGTAATACTTCTGAAGATCTCTATTCATATTAGTACATCATGGATGAACTGAAAACGGAGAACTATGAGCATCACATAAAAACTCTCTCTTCAACTGTGAATCACAAGGCACACACAATCTCTTCCCAAATCTCAAAACACAATCATTATCAATGTTAAATTCAGGTAACATACCCTTTTGAACCAGCTGTACATTTTTCTACACCTCACTATCTTGCTTCATTTCTTGCTTAATTCTTTCTGATAGAGAAGATTTCATTGATACCTGAAACAAAATAGAAGGACACCCTGCACCAACCACTTCTATGCAAAAGTTCATAAAATCCTTAACCCAAGAATCATGTTCCAAACGCAACATTGTTAATGAAGCATTAATTTTTCGACTCAAAGCATCATCCACTTTATTTTCTTTTCCTGGATGGTAATGAATTGTACAATCATAATCCTTGATTAATTTTAGCCATCTCCTTTGTCTCATGTTCAATTATTTCTGAGAAAATATATACTTTAAACTTTTTTGATCGGTATATATTTCACATGTTACTCCATACAAATGATGCCTCTAAATTTTTAAAGAAAAATCAATAGCAGATAATTCCAAATCACGTGTATGGTAATTTACCTCATGAGTTTTCAACTAACATAAAGCATAAGCAATTACCTGATTATTCTGTATTAGGATGCAACCAAGTCCTTTCAATGAAGCATCACTGTAGATTACAAACTCCCCATTCCTGGAAGGTAGTGCCAAAACTGGAGCATTCACCAATCTTCTTTTCGGGTCCTGAAAACAATCATCACATTATTTTGTCCCGATAAACTTCACACCCTTCCGAGTTAGCTTAGTCATTGGACTAGATAACTGGGAAAAATTTCTATCAAACCTTCGGTAATAGCTTGCCAAACCAAGAAAGCTACAAATCTCAGTTACATTTGTGGGTCTTGGACATTCTTCAACAACCTTTGTTTTTTCATGATCAACAACTATCCCAGATTTAGAAACAATATGACCAAGGAAAGAAATTTCTTGCAACCAGAACTCACAGTTGCTGAATATTCCATACAGTTTCTTTTTTTTAAGTTTTTCAAGATAACCCTTAAATGACTTTCATGCTCCTATTTACTTTTAGAAAAAACCAAAGTATCATCAATAAAAACAACCAACATTTTTCACATGAGTCAACTGAGCCATCACCGCAACAAACTATTTAGTTCCAATTCTAACTATCTTAGGATACTGATTTGAAAGGTCATTTCCCTCTATATGCCTTTTTAGAAAATATGTTCGGTTTCCTCTATGAAAACCCATTTTTAACACAGAAATATCTTAGGAGAAGCAACATGGTAATCTTCAAATTCTATATCATTTCAATTTGACAATAAAAAAAATATTTTTGGATAATAATTTAATATAATTCTAACTCTTAAAGTTATCTAAACCTCCCTCTGATACCAACTATAATGCCCCAGCCTTAAACATTACTTTATCTTGAGATACTTCAAGAATACACATTGATTATCGTTTCAGGTTAGAGTTTTAGAGAATTAGATCATAAAACATGCATTACATTTCACATTTAAACAATGTGGTTACAAATAAGATAATATTCATTTTCCCATCAATGGAAACATATTTAAAATAAAACATGGATTCTTTATTAACACTTCTTTAACACTATCATCATATCATGTACCTTTCCCTTGACATGTGAAAAAAACATTTCAAAAACATGGGATGAGCATAAAAAGTTCAGTAAGGGATATAAAAATATGGAAAGGAAACATGAGTACATGTATAAATAAGAATCAATGAAATCATACTTTACCCATAAAACACAATAACTTCAACATACCTCCTCAAATCATGAAAAAAATCACATAAATCATAAGACATAAAAGGTAACTTGAGGCATACATAACATTCTGACGTAGGGAGTAACCCTCTTGGTTACGTTTGGAATACCCATAACAGTATATCCCCTAAATCGCTTCGGAGAAACCTTAACGTTTAACTCCTTTTCATTACCCAATGCATTGTAGATCTATATCAGGCTCACCCGCCCTTAGTTTATCACGTAACCACTCGTCTTCATAATCAATTCCCAAGAACCATAACATAATTGTATCACATAAAACATGCATAAAGAAAACATAACATTTACATATTTCAATCACAAGATATCAATACCACACATTGATATAATAAAAATATTATGAAATCCATTTTAAATACCAAAATAAAATAAAAGTAAAACATGGTATTTATTTTTCATTTTAAAAAAATGTTATGGCTTGCAGATGAAGCCGAAACTCAAATAATGGTCACGGCGGCGGAGAAGTCGTTGTCACCGTATACGTATGACAAAAAACATTCCCTTTTTTCATTTAGTAAACGAATTGTATAAAAAATATTCCTTTTGAATAAACATAAAACTCAAAGTGGTTTATACACTGTATAAATGAATGTTGTGTATAAAACATAATATGCCTCAATGAAAGGAGATGGAGATGAATTCCCTTACCTCGGGTCTGACATGACTCGATCATTCTGAAGTGCACTGTGTTGCATTTGTTGTCAATAAGGCATGAAGTTGTCTTGGAATGAATGGAAGACAGGGAATGTCAAGATGTGAATGATAAAGTTTGTGATGGTGTTGGTGGTGAAGGAGAATGGCCATGGTACTAAGAGGCATGTCACTTAGGAGATTCACTAAGTGGTATTGGAAATTGTGGTTGAAACATTCTCCATAAACATCTGACGATTGTTGAGCTGATCTTTAAGTTCATAGAACTTGTATCCTGATGATACAAAGTCACAACAATGATAGAAGACCATGCATTGTATTGACAATGCATGAGGAGATGAAAGGAGATCCATCCACAACTACTAAGTGGATGAAGTGGTGTTTATGAAATCCATGCACTAACACTTAGTGCATGTGAATCTGAAGAAGTCCCAATTTGATCTCTGATTAGATCAATAAAGATAATTGAACAAGTTATGTGATTCAGGAGTTCGGTTGATGAAGATCCTTGAAAATTCTAGCCTAAGTAGAAACTGAGATGATGAAGAAGAATCATAAATTGAGGAGTTGTTTCTAATCAAGTAGATTTATGTTTGAATTCTCAAGAAGAAGAAGAGAGGAGAAGAAATGAAGAAGGGAGAAGTGGCTTGGAATTTGGCATTTTACATATGGGATACTTTGTTTTTTAACAAAGTGTTTATTCTGTCCTTAGCCAAAAAATTGGCCAGCCCGTGGACACCATGAGGGTTCAACCCCAAGGCACATGTGGGACTAAGGCGCCACGCCCAAGGGGGAACCCGTGGGGCGAGCCCAGGGCGGCAGGACGCACCCAAGACACCGCAGAGGTGCTGGGGCACGCCCGGAGGAGCGCATGGTGGGCGCATAGCGCGCCCGTGTGTGCATAGTGGGCGCTAGGAGCGCGCCCGCAGGGAGCAGAGTGGGCGCAGAGCGCGCCCGCAGGGAGAACACGGTGTGGGGCGGCACCGTGGAGGGAGAAGATTCAATTGAAGGGGCTGGGGGAGCGGCATATTGATAAACCGCGGAAAAACCGCGCCCCGTTTCGATGTGGGACGCGGAAAAATTCACCGGGAGTGAATTCTGGCCGTCCATCTCATCACGCGCCCGATCCAAGCCGCTCATCTAATCCCGCGGCGAGGCGATCTGATCCAGGCCGTTGAAGATCTGATCCGACGGCCCCGACATCGTCTCCCACCTTCGGCCATGCAGAGCCCTCCCGCGAGCAGCCTCTGAACCAGAGGCATCCCGACGATGGTTTTCGAGCTCCCGGCCACCTCTGATCAAGATGAAGGGTCCATTGAGATCGTCTGGCCCTATGGAACTCTTCCATGGTTTAAAATGAGCCTGCATGCAACAAATGAAGATTTTCGATGTTCGTCCGAGGCAAGCAAAGCTGCCGAGGCCACGTGGTTGGTGGTTTGCATGGTTTGGACCTAAACCGAAGGCCGTGCATGCGTTCTAAGTCGCATGCACGTAGAGGAAATTAAAATTGAGAACCAGCATAAAACAGAGGATAAAAGTAATGATTTTGAAGATTTTAAAAGATCTGAAATCTTCGGGAGATTAAATGTATCTCTACGCGGATGAACCACCTCTGCTTCGCCTATAAAAGAAGAGCCCAAGGCTCCAAAGAGGCTTGCTGATCCTTTGTTGAAAATCCAAAGTCCCGTGAGAAGCCTTTGTGCCTCGCGAAGTTGAAGCCCCGCGCACACTTGCGCGGCTGAAGTTCCAGAGCCATCCGAGGCTCTGAAGAAGGTCCCTACCCGCGTACTCGCGTGGCAGAAGGAGCCCTCACTGCCCGCAAACTTGCGCGGCAGGAGGAGCTTGCGGGGCTGAGGTGCTTGACACCCTGCGCGCCCTCGGTTGAAGCCCGCGGGTGATACCCTTGTGCACCCCAAGGCAGTAGCACCCTTGCACTGCAGTGGCTACCGAGGCCTTGCGCGGCCGCTTGGCTTGCGCGACTGTGACACTTGCGCGCCCCTGGTTGCACCCTGCGCACCTTGCACCCTACACGGCAGTGTTAGAGAAGAAGACCCGAGGCAGTATACCACACCCTTGGTTGTGTGCAAAACAAGAAGGCCACTACACCCTATGGGCAGTGGGTGTGCAAAGAGAGGAAGGCCAAGGCTTAGTTCCTTTGTGTGTAAATTGAACAAGTGAAGGCCGTAGCCTTGTGGTTGTGCACACTTGAAGATTAAAAGAGAAAAACAAGTTGTGTGTGCAAGAGGGAGAGGAAGGCCAAGCCTTGTGTTTGCTAATTGAACAAAGGAAGTGTGTGTGCAAACAAAGGACCAAAGAGGCCGTAGCCAATTGTGTGCAAGAATAGGGAAGAGGCCGAAGGCTATGTGTGTGCACAAGAAGTGTGTACTCACTTATAAGAAGAGAAGAAGACCCACACAAAGTACAACACACATTTAAGTGTGTAAACAAATAGAATTAAGTGTGTGAAGATTGTGAAGAAGATGTGTGCTATAATTGACTACACCCTTTGTGGGTTTACTGCACCAAGAAGCGAAGAAGGGGAGTGCATGCATGCATGCATGCATGTGCACACGTGAACAAAGCTAAATCAGGCTGTGTGCATCTGAGTTTTCAAAGACCAGAAGATCTTGAAGAATTTGAGAAGGCCATGCAATCAGTGCATGAGGAAGAAGAGTTGCCATGCATTCAGTGCATGAAGATGTTTTGAAGTGAGACTGAGCCAGACTGAAGTGAAAGATATTGTTTGTCTGAGTTTTCAGTATTTGAGAAGAGCCTGATCAAGAGAAGTGATCAGATGTTGCTGAGCAAGACCAACAGACCTTTTCGAGGATGTTGAAGATTCTTGAAGAGAGAGGCCATGTCATCCTGAGAAGAAGGATATAAAGCCTGAGCTAGACGAGAATCCCTGATCAACCACAAGTGATCAGAAGAGAAGAGCAAGTCCCGCAGCCTTTATCCCAGGCTGCTAAAGTTACTTGAAGAACTTAAAGTTTAGATGAGCTACTCGTGTGACTCGAGGAGCCAGGAGAAGACCCTGTGGGACTCAGGGAGAAGAAGTCTTCAGTGGGATTCTGGAGCAGGCCAGTGGGACTCTGGTAACACTGTGGGACGCAGTATAAAGACCCTCCTGTGGGACTGAGGAGAGATACAGTGGGACTCTGTATCGACCATTGTAATTTTAACAGGTTATAATGGAGAATCCATGCTGGGAGAGCATGGAAAGGATGTAGGCCTTTGGTGCCGAACCTTGTAAATCCTTGTGTCCTGTGCCTTTTCATTACTGCATTATCCGGGAAAGGTTGAGAGACATAAGAAGAGTGGACTGAGGCCTTAACAAGCCTTATAGGTTTAATTGATAAGAATCAATTAGTAAAAAGTTTTAAGGGATCACTGATTCACCCCTCCCCCTCTCAGTGATTCACACTGATCTGGGCACTTCAATTGGTATCAGAGCGAGGTTACCTCTAAAAGATCCAAGGGAGTCTTTATGAAGTGCAGATTTGAGGAAATGAGCGACCAGCCTCAAATAGAGATATCTGCCAAGACTCAGAAAAATAGAAAGAAGAAACAGGCCAAGAAGATGAAGAAAGCATGTCCTAGCTGTGATGAAGTTGAAACAATGAATGATCTTCAGAGTGCACTCAAATATCTTCAGAAGACAGTTCCCATGGAAGTGGCAAAGTGTATAGCTACAGGCATCCATGATCTTCATGAAGAAAAATCACAGTTAGAAGAAGAAGCCAATGCAATGGAAGAACAATTGGCAAAAAGGGTTGGCATAACCAACACTCTCAGAAAGCTGGTGAAGGCCAAAGATGAAACTATTTCCCTTTGCAATGAAAGATATGAAGATACCTGTGAAGAATTGCAAAGGAGCTCTTCTGAGAAAGAAATATTTTTAATAATGATCAAAGATGTTTTCTATGCAATGGAAAAGAGGCACAAAGTGTCAATGAATGTCAGAGATGCTCAACTCGAAGAAAAAGTCAAATTGGTGAAGGAGCTTGACAACTCATTGCTTGAAATGAAAAAGGTGCATGAAGACCAGATAAAGCAGCTGGAAGAGAAATGGGAAGGAAGGCTAAGAACTATTGAGGATGAGAAGAACTCCCTCAATATGAAATGCTTAGAACTGGAGGTGATATTGAAAAATCAGCAATCACCCAAAGCCCAAGCCTCCCAGACAGCTGGAAGAAGAAATGTTGCCACTCAAGTGAGCTTTGAGAAGGATGATTCTAAAAGAAAGACATCCTCTAGTGAAAGTGCAACAACTTCTAAAAAGAAGGTACCATCCATACCATCTTGTACTCATGCTTCTAAAAGTGTTTCTACTAAAACTGCAGGATGGATGAATGAATCCAAACAAGTATGGATGAAGACAGTGAAGAAAGAATGCTCTCCTGAAACAACACAGCAATTCAAGACAAGTACCCTACAATCAGAAGGAATCAAAAAGTCAAGATTTGTGGGTCATTGTTGGTGTTGTAACAAGTATGGGCATTGTGCAAAGGATTGTTGGTACAATCCACTGAATGCCAAAGCATAGAGGAAGCCCATGCCAAGGGGGAGCAAGCCAGAAGAAAAGAAGCAACATCCACAGGTCCAGAGACATCTGTTTACTGCAAATAGATTTGGATTACTTGACAACATCTGGGATGGTTGCAAAAGTGGTCAAAAGAATGATACATGTCAATCTCCAACTGTATCCAAAGCTGGAAAGAAGAAAAGATCACAGAACCTGGCTAAATTGGAAACCTTGGGAAGCAAGCAGAAGAAAGTTGAAGAAGCTCCCAAGAAGATGTTGAAAAAGGAATAGAAGTCCTTGGAGTCTAAATCCAAGAAGGGTGAGTCATCTAGAAGGACCACCAAGAAGACATGCTTCTACTGTGGAAAGAAAGGTCATACCATGGATCTTTGCAAACAAGCCATGGAAATCAATAGAAGACAACTAAACTCAAACAGACAATCAATCCAAAAGAAGCAGAAGGGATTGATTGAAAACAAGTTGCCTAAGAGAGGTAGCTTGACAGAATCAAAGGAACCATGTGGAATATCCAGAACTGAGGCCACACTTCCAAGTGACTTACTAGTCATATGGCCAAATCAGTTGCAACTTGCCAAAGATCTGAAAAGAGCTGAAGATGAAGTTCTAGAAACTGCTAAGGCAAGAGGGAAGAAGAAGGTTTCACATGAAGATGTTTTTAGAACCACACCAGCACAATCATCAATGAAGATTAAATGTGCAAGTGTGAAGACTGGTGAAAATGGGACATCTCGGTTGAGAGAATCTTCTCAACCTTGTTATTCACATTGATGAACCAAGGTGGTTCCATCTTATTCCCTAATCACTGGTATATACATGTGCTAACATTGCAGGGAATTGAAGATGATGATCATTCTCATCTGGAGGATGGTTTGGACAGAATGGAGTGCACCCCTTGAGGGGGAGCAAATCTGAAGAAGATGATGTTCTGAGATTAATATCATCTTAAGAAAATGAATGAATTGGGGAGCTTTATCTTTGCACCTGAACTTTCTAATGTGTTTTGTGAAGTATGTGCAGGATTCAGCAATTCATTGAATATCTGAAAAAATTTCAAACCCCTTAGCATGATCTCACATGTTTACAGTGAATGTGGACAGCATTGAGTTCCTTGGTTACATCACTCTTGTATTCTACACCGGGTTAGCCCAAGTAGACTTAAGGTTGATTTACTAAAGGTTCTTTGCTAAAGAAGAACATGTGGCATCATCCCTCTCTTAGTGATTTTCAAGAAGATGCTATTCAAAGGGAGGAAGATATTTTTGAAAGTGAACCACACCACACCTTTGCATTTGATTGCCAATAAGGGGGAGAAAATATTGGCACACATATTGACCCATTCATATGTGCTAAAGGAGTGTATTGACAACAAATACAAAGGGGGAGATTGAAGTGCACTGTGTTGCATTTGTTGTCAATAAGGAATGAAGTTGTCTTGGAATGAATGGAAGACAGGGAATGTCAAGATGTGAATGACAAAGGTTGTGATGGTGTTGGTGGTGAAGGAGAATGGCCATGGTACTAAGAGGCATGTCACTTAGGAGATTCACTAAGTGGTATTGGAAATTGTGATTGAAACATTCTCCATGAACATCTGACAATTTTTGAGATGATCTTTAAGTTCATAGAACTTGTATCCTGATGATACAAAGTCACAACAATGATAGAAGACCATGCATTGTATTGACAATGCATGAGGAGATGAAAGGAGATCCATCCACAACTACTAAGTGGATGAAGTGGTGTTTATGAAATCCATGCACTAACACTTAGTGCATGTGAATCTGAAGAAGTCCCAATTTGATCTCTGATTAGATCAACAAAGAGAATTGAAGAAGTTATGTGATTCAAGAGTTCGGTTGATGAAGATCCTTGAGAATTCTTTCCTAAGTAGAAACTGAGATGATGAAGAAGAATCATAAATTGAGGAGTTGTTTCTAATCAAGTAGATTTATGTTTGAATTCTCAAGAAGAAGAAGAGAGGAGAAGAAATTAAGAAGGGAGAAGTGGCTTGGAATTTGGCATTTTACATATGGGATACTTTGTTTTTTAACAAAGTGTTTATTCTGTCCTTAGCCAAAAAATTGGCCAGCCCGTGGACACCTTGAGGGTTCAACCCCAAGGCACATGTGTGGAGGACCCCGGGACACCCTGAGAGGGGAGGGGTGAATCAGGGTGACCACTTTTTCTTTTAAAGAGTTGGATCTTGTTCCCACATTGGTAGGAACTTGTTGAACCTTTATGATGATTATGATCAAAATGAAAACATTCACATGGACAGAGAAGACACAACCATTTTTACTTGGTTCACCACTAAGGGCTACGTCCAAGGAGCATACGCCGACAGGTTGCCGGTCGTACCTAAATCCACTATGCTTCACTAGCTGCGAATACAAAAGTTCGGGTACAGACACTCTGTCCCAGGCTCACTGCCTTTACAATAGTTCAGGGATAGCTCACTGCGTCCCTCGGGTCACTCCCGTTGACTCTCTCTGGCTCACTGCCGTTGGTGAAGTCCCACTCAGTTTATAGACGTGAAGGTCTCTTCTTCATTTGCATAATAGTGCATCCTTTGTTGTATGTAGATGCTCTATTGAAGTCTGATTCTCACCAGAAGAAGAATATCAATTTTCCTCGAATGAACCGAGTAGTCTCTCGGCTTTCGTGCAGCTCCAAACACGCCGGTGGACTTCAGCAAAACCAGGCGCGCTTCTCCAAGACAGTCGCGCAAGTCCCACTACGGCGCGCAAGTCCACACTGGGGCACAAGTGTCATCAACACAGTTGCGCGACTCTTCCTTCCCCAACTACAAACTTGCGCGGTCCACTTCCTTTCTCTTCCAAACCACCTTGGGCGCACAGCCAAACACCGGCGCACAAGCTCTACTTGCGCGACAAACCGACCACCTGCGCGACTCAACCACCTGCGCGACGAGAGCTCGAACAATATCTCGGCCTTGAACTTCGTTACAAATGAGGAGGGGTGGTCCAGTATTTATAGGCAAACTGGACCCCCTGCGCGGCGGCGCGCAAGTCCTCGACGGCGCGCAAGTCTTGTCTTCAATAAACTCTGTCGCGCAACTCACTTGCGCGACCCAATCAACACTTGCGCGACCTTCTTTCCTTAGCCAAATTTTGATGTTCTGATCCTCAAAATCATATGGCACGCAAGTCTTTCAACCTCCAAGAGCACGGCGCGCAAGTACCTTTTCCAAAAACACTTTACTTTATTGGCCGATTTTTAGGCCCAAAAATTTGGCAAACACTGGGAAATAGCGCCACCTTCACTACTGTTTTCTGGTTGAACGGTATGATCACTTTGTTGGTACACACCCTGAACTTCCACTGAGGATTGACAAAAAACACAAACCATACACCAAATCATGCTTTGAAGAACCTGGTTCCAACAATGTGGGCCTAAGGCCCCACACCCAAGGGGGAACCCGTGGGGCGAGCCCAGGGCGGCAGGACGCACCCAAGACACCGCAGAGGTACTGGGGAACGCCCGGAGGAGCGCATGGTGGGCGCATAGCGTGCCCGTGTGTGCATAGTGGGCGCTAGGAGCGCGCCCGCAGGGAGCAGAGTGGGCGCAGAGCGCGCCCGCAGGGAGAACACGGTGCGGGGCGGCACCGTGGAGGGAGAAGATTCAATTGAAGGGGCTGGGGGAGCGGCATATTGATAAACCGCGGAAAACCCGCGCCCCGTTTCGATGTGGGACGCGGAAAAATTCACCGGGAGTGAATTCTAGCCGTCCATCTCATCACGCGCCCGATCCAAGCCGCTCATCTAATCCCGCGGCAAGGCGATCTGATCCAGGCCGTTGAAGATCTGATCTGACGGCCCCGGTATCGTCTCCCACCTTCGACCATGCAGAGCCCTCCCGCGAGCAGCCGCTGAACCAGAGGCATCCCGACGATGGTTTTCGAGCTCCCGGCCACCTCTGATCAAGCTGAAGGGTCCATTGAGATCGTCTGGCCCTATGGAACTCATCCATGGTTTAAAATGAGCCTGCATGCAACAAATGAAGATTTTCGATGTTCGGCCGAGGCAAGCAAAGCTGCCGAGGCCATGTGGTTGGTGGTTTGCATGGTTTGGACCTAAACCGAAAGCCGTGCATGCGTTCTAAGTCGCATGCACGTAGAGGAAATTAAAAATGAGAACCCGCGAAAACAGAGGATAAAAGTAAAGATTTTGAAGATTTTAAAAGATCTGAAATCTTCGGGAGATTAAATGTATCTCTACGCGGATGAACAGCCTCTGCTTCGCCTATAAAAGAAGAGCCCAAGGCTCCAAAGAGGCTTGCTGATCCTTTTTTGAAAATCCGAAGTCCCGTGAGAAGCCTTTGTGCCTCGCGAAGTTGAAGCCCCGCGCACACTTGCGCGGCTGAAGTTCCAGAGCCATCCGAGGCTCTGAAGGAGGTCCCTGCCCGCGTACTCGCGCGGCAGAAGGAGCCCTCACTGCCCGCAAACTTGCGCGGCAGGAGGAGCTTGCGGGGCTGAGGTGCTTGTCACCCTGCGCGCCCTCGGTTGAAGCCCGCGGGTGATACCCTTGTGCGACCCAAGGCAGTAGCACCCTTGCACTGCAGTGGCTACCGAGGCCTTGCGCGGCCGCTTGGCATGCGCGACTGTGACACTTGCGCGCCCCTGGTTGCACCCTGCACACCTTGCACCCTACACAGCAGTGTTGGAGAAGAAGACCCGAGGTAGTATACCACACCCTTGGTTGTGTGCAAAACAAGAAGGCCACTACACCCTACGGGCAGTGGGTGTGCAAAGAGAGGAAGGCCAAGGCTTAGTGCCTTTGTGTGCAAATTGAACAAGTGAAGGCCGTAGCCTTGTGGTTGTGCACACTTGAAGATTAAAAGAGAAAAACAAGTTGTGTGTGGAATAGGGAGAGGAAGGCCAAGCCTTGTGTTTGCTAATTGAACAAAGGAAGTGTGTGTGAAAACAAAGGACCAAAGAGGCCGTATCTAATTGTGTGCAAGAAGAGGGAAGAGGCCGAAGGCTATGTGTGTGCACAAGAAGTGTGTACTCACTTAAAAGAATAGGAGAAGACCCACACAAAGTACAACACACTTTTAAGTGTGTAAACAAATAGAATTAAGTGTGTGAAGATTGTGAAGAAGGTGTGTGCTATAATTGACTACACCCTTTGTGGGTTTACTGCACCAAGAAGCGAAGAAGGGGAGTGCATGCATGCATGCATGCACGTGCACACGTGAACAAAGCTAAATCAGGCTGTGTGCATCTGAGTTGTCCAAGACCAGAAGATCTTGAAGAATTTGAGAAGACCATGCAATCAGTGCATGAGGAAGAAGAGTTGACATGCATTCAGTGCATGAAGATGTTTTGAAGTGAGACTAAGCCAGACTAAAGTGAAAGATATTGTTTGTCTGAGTTTTCAGTATTTGAGAAGAGCCTGATCAAGAGAAGTGATCAGAAGTTGCTGAGCAAGACCAACCGACCTTTTAGAGGCTGTTGAAGATTCTTGAAGAGAGAGTCCAGGTCATCCTGAGAAGAAGGAGATAAAGCCTGAGCTAGACGAGAAGCCCTGATCAACCACAAGTGATCAGAAGAGAAGAGCAAGGCCAGCAGCCTTTATCCCAGGCTGCTGAAGTTACTTGAAGAACATAAAGTGAAGAAGAGCTACTCGTGTGACTCGAGGAGCCAGGAGAAGACCCTGTGGGACTCAGGGAGAAGAAGTATTCAGTGGGATTCTGGAGCAGGCCAGTGGGACTCTGGTAACACTGTGGGACACAGTATAAAGACCCTCCTGTGGGACTCAGGAGAGATACAGTGGGACTCTGTATCGACCATTGTAATTTTAACAGGTTATAATGGAGAATCCATGCTGGGAGAGCATGGCAAGGATGTAGGCCTTTGGTGCCGAACCTTGTAAATCCTTGTGTCATGTGCCTTTTCATTTCTGCATTATCCGAGAAAGGTTGAGAGACATAAGAAGAGTGGATCGAGGCCTTAACAAGCCTTAGAGGTTTAATTGATAAGAATCAATTAGTAAAAAGTTTTAAGGGATCACTGATTCACCCCCTCCCCCTCTCAGTGATTCACACTGATCTGGGCACTTCACATTCTTTAATCTCCAGAATATTAAACATGAGTTAATTTATTCTTTATTAATAACATTCTTCAAGTTCATTAATCATTTTATATCACTTATTACCCTGTCATTTACACTATGTAATTATTTAAGTTAATAAAGGTCATTTTAACGATCGTTGGTACTTGAGTAAAAAATAAACTCTTTATAATTACAAGTTTGTTCACGGGGTAAAATATCCATTATATACAGAATTATATTCATTATTTAGATATCATATATATCATATATATCCATTATATACATTCATTTATAAAATTATATAACATTTAGAGGTAAAAAAGGAAATGCATTATTCATGGAGACGGTAAGCTGTACGTATGCATGAACGCTACATCCATTTCTATTTCATATTTAATTGAATTAAAACATAATGATACATGATGGTATTATAATTACAGTATGGTATAATATATAGTATCATTAAATCTATCCTTTATACTTACCCCATATGGTATTAACGAATCAAATCACTTTGAGGGGGCAGTAGTCCGCACTTCCTAAAATGAAGATATCGCGTTTACCCATAACGAACACCATAAAGGTATGCCATAAATGAAAAATACCGAAGGTTAAGGAAACCATAAACAAATTATATATCATATATAAATATAGTTACATCATAATGGCCACCTTTGAAGGTGTTAAAATAATATTGAACAATCATCATTTTGTGAGGCTGAAATTCACCATCCACAAAAACAGTATGTTATTTAACCATTAGATGTATGTGTCTGTAAGTGTATATCTTATACTTATTATAAAAAACCCTAGT
Source organism: Viscum album (assembly GCA_963277665.1). Classification (NCBI taxonomy): domain Eukaryota; kingdom Viridiplantae; phylum Streptophyta; class Magnoliopsida; order Santalales; family Viscaceae; genus Viscum; species Viscum album. Next base: position 113,600,566 of record OY728156.1, on the reverse strand, counting down.
ATATTTAAGATACAGTTGTTATTACAAATTAAAGGAATTAAAATATTTTAGGTGGTTGGAGAAGAAAAATAAAACAAAAGAACACAAGTGAAGACATTACCTTAAAATCTGGTAACTCCATTTGGTTTGAACAAAAAGGGTTTTTTGAAGAGCTTAATGCCTAAGGTAAGACTTATAGGATGAGTAGAGGGATGTGTTGAGGCAAAATGATCAGAGTTTGGCCGATCCAAAGTCTTGAGAGGTCTGGGTAAGGAGGTAGAGGTGGGGGCCTTTTATAAGAGGAGAGGAGGGGCACTCTTGGAAAGGTATAAAATGTTACTTTATTTTCTAAAGACATTTTCATTTTAAAGGTCACACATTGATTTATTTCGAGGATAAGGTGATAAGAGTTCTAAATCCACCCATAAAATAGGTTTTTCACATGTTTAGGTCTTAGATTTTACATTATCGTTTCATATTATTTAAATCGTTAAATAATGAGGTAATCGCTACATCATCATGATGTCATAAATAATTTAATTTATATAATGTCTAAAATTTATAAAACAAATACTATGATGTAGAAAATATTTTTATATTTCCAATGAATATTTATAGTAAAAAATATTACTTGTATAACCCCATGTAAAAATTGTTTTAGTAAAAAAAAATACATGCTTTTGTCATTTTTACTTTTATTTAAAATAAAAGGCATTAATGTCATTATCAAACCCAAGTGGCTCCATGGGGTCCCAAAAATATACCCATGGATTTTCTTGGTCGGTCATGACTCATAAAATAGGGTTAGGGTAGGTTTCAAGATATTTTCATTTTATTATAATATCATTTTTACCTTAGATCACACTAATTACCTTTAATCACAATTAATAAAACATAAAAGTTACTTTTCATCAAAACTTATTTTCATATCATTGAACCAAATTATACTTAATAATTAAAAGAATTTATTTTTTATTTTTTAAATTCAAATCACAGAATTGGTAAAGTTCCATTTAAACGAAAAAGCAGTTTTTGTAACTACCACTTTGTGGTTTCAGTATTCATCAAAAATTAATGTTTTTCAGAAAAATACCAAAAATTCACCCTAATATATATTTGATATTCTGAATTAAAAAATTATTTCTATTTTAAAAAATTCATAACATAGAAGTTTCATTAATTAGTTTTATAGTTAAAATCCACTATCAAGTCAAATTGCGTGTTTTTTAGAAACAATATCTATCAAAAGATTGACACTCATTTATGTCCAATCTCAAAGTGATATTAATTCCAATGACCACCATTGGATTAAATAGTAAAAATATATTCTAATTTAACTTTAAAACCATTTAAAAAGATAATCTAAATATATTAATCAATTCAATTAATAAGTGGTCTTGAATTAAAATACAACACTTTTCACTATTCATTAAAAAATGAACATAATCAGAAAAATACCAGAAATTTATCCAAAGTAAATTTCAATATCCCAATAATAATGAATAATTTTATTTTGACAAAGAAATCTTATAAAATTTTCAAAAGATAGATTTAAAAATGGTTCACCATCAAAAGGCAGTAAAAAAATCTTTTAAAAATATTAGATTATTCCATGCTTAAAAAGAGAATAAATCCAATCTTAAGCATGGAATAATCTAATATTTTTAAAAGATTTTTTTACCGCCTTTTGATGGTGAACCATTTTTAAATCTATCTTTTGACAATTTTATAAGATTTATTTGTCAAAATAAAATTATTCATTATTATTGGGATATTGAAATTTACTTTGGATAAATTTCTGGTATTTTTCTGATTATGTTCATTTTTTAATGAATAGTGAAAAGTGTTGTATTTTAATTCAAGACCACTTATTAATTGAATTTATTAATATATTTAGATTATCTTTTTAAGATACTGGTGTTGTCAAAAAATAAAGGAATAAAATGATTTTATGGGGTTGTAGAAGCAAAATAAAACAAAAGAACACAAGTGAAGACATTGCCTTAAAATCGGGTAACACCATTTGGTTTGAGCCAAAAGGGTTTCTTGAAGAGATTCCTGACTAAGGTAAGGCTCCTGGGATGAGGATAGGGATCTTTAGAGAAAAAAGGATCAGAGCTTGGCTGAGCCAATGGCTTTAGAGGTGTGGGTAAGGAGGTAGAGGTGGGGGCCTTTTATAAGAGGAGAGGAGGGGCACTCTTGGAAAGGTATAAAATGTAACATTATTTTCAAATGCGTTTCGGATTTTAATGGTCCCACATTGATTTATTTAGAGGATAAAGTGATAAGAGTTCGAAATCCCCCCATCCAATAAGTTTTTGACACATTTATTTCTTATATGTTACATTATATTTTCACTTTATTTAAATCGTTAAATAATTAGGTAATCGCTGCATCATCATGATGTCATAAATAATTTAATATATTTAATGTCTAAAAATTATAAATAAATACTATGATGTATAAAATATTTTTAGCTTTCCAATGAATATTTATAGCCAAAAATATGACTTGTATAACCCCATGAAAAAAGTGTTTTAATAAAAAATACATGTTTGTGTCATTTTTTACTTTTACATTAAATAAAAGTAATTAATGTCATTATCTTACCCATGTGGCTCCATGGGGTCACAAAAATAGACCCATGGGTTTTATTGGTCGGACATGACTCATAAAATAGGGTTAGTACAAGTGTCAAGATATTTTCATTTTATTATAATATCATTTTTACCTTAAATCACAATAATTTCCTTTAATCGCGATTAATAAAACATAAAAGTTACTTTTCATCAAAAATTATTTTCATCCCATTGAACCAAATTTTACATAATAATTAAAATAATTTATATTGGATTTTTGAAATTCAAATCAAAGAAGTGGTAATGTTCCATTTAATCGAAAAATCTGTTTTTGTAACTACCACTTTGTGGTTTCACTATTCATAAAAAATTAACGTTTTTCAGAAAAATACCAAAAATTCACCCCTAAGATATATTAGATATTCCAAATTAAAAAATGATGTCTATTTTACCAAATTAATAACATATAAGTTTCCTTAATTAATTTTATATTTAAATCCCGCTGTCAAAACAAATAGAGTATTTTTAAGAAACAATACCTATCAAAAGAATGACAGTCGTTTATGTCCAATCTCAAAGTGATATTAATTCCATTAACCACCCTTGGATTAAATGGTAAAAATCTATTATAATTTAAATTTAAATACAATTAAAAAGATAATCTAACTATATAAATAAATAAGATTAAAAAGTGGTTTGGAATTAAAATACAACACATTTCACTATTCATTAGAAATGAACATTATAAGAAAAATACCAGAAATTTATCCAAAGTAAATTTCAATGTACCAAGCATAAAAAATAAGTTTATTTTGTCAAATATAGCTTATAAAAGTTTCAAAAGTTGGATTTAAAAATGGATCTCCATCAAAAGGCGGTAAAATAATCTTTTAAAAATATTAGAGTATTCCATGTTTAAGATTGGATTTATTCTCATTTTAAGCCTCTAAAACACTATCTAATTCATAAATAGACATAGATAAGAATATCTATTATTCATTACTTACTTGGGATGTTACATCCTTCCCCCCTTTAGTAAATTGCATCCCCGCAATTTATTTACTTATCTAATAAGTGGGGGTATTTACCCATCATTGCATTTTCAGATTCCCATGTTGCCTCTTCACTCATGTGGTTCTTCCACAAAACCTTTACATGATGAATCACCTTATTCCGCAACACTTGCACCCTGTGATCATGAATCTGGACGGGTTGTTCTTCATTAGAGAGATTCTCTTCCAAACTGAACTACCTCTGGGCTCAAAACATGAGATGGATCTGGGATACACTTCTTGAACATTGAATCATGAAAAACATTGTGTACGTGAGATAAACTCGGAGGTAAAGACACTCTGTATGCAAGTGTTCCAAATCTCCCAAGAATTTCATATGGTCCAATGAACCTTGTACTCAGCTTTCCTTTATTACCAAATCGCATCACACTTTTCCATGGTGATACTTTGAGAAAAACATGATCACCTACCTCAAAAGATAAATCCTTCCTATTGTTTTCTGCATAACTTTATTGTTTGCTCTAAGCTGTTCTCATGTGTCTCTATATCATATGAATCTTTTCTGCAAAATCTTCTACCAATTCTGGTCCCATCAACTTCCTTTCACCCACTTCAACACAGAAATCTGTAGTTCGACACTACTTCCTATATAATGCCTCAAATGGTGCCATCTGTATACTAGAATGAAAACTATTATTATAAGAAAACTCAACCAAAGAAATATGTTGGTCCTAACTTCCTTGATAATCTATCGAAGAAGCACTTAGCATATCCTCCAAGGTCTGGATTGTTCATTCTCACTGCCCATCTGATTGAGGATGAAAAGCTGTACTAAAATTTAATTTAGTACCCAATGACTTTTGAAGGCCTTTCAAAAAGTTATAAGTAAACCTGGGATCACGATCAGATACAATTGAGAGGGGAAATCCATGTAACCTGACTATCTATTTAAGATAAAAATGATAAAGTTGATCTAGGGAAATGTATCTTTTATAGCAAGGAAATGAGAATATTTAGTCAAGCGATCGACAATAACCCAGATTGCATTATTACCTTGAGGTGTCTTCGGAAATCCCACAACGAAGTCCATGGATATATTTTCCCATTTCCACTCTGGCACTAGTAAAGGATGAATCATCCCTTTTAGTAAATTCCTCTCTTCTTTAACCTGTTGACAAGTCAAACACATCACAGTAAAATTAACAATATCTCTTTTCATTATTTCCCACCAGTAATACTCCTGAAGATCTCTATTCATATTAGTACTTCATGGATGAACTGAAAACGGAGAACTATGAGCGTCACATAAAAACTCTCTCTTCAACTGTGAATCACAAGGCACACACAATCTCTTCCCAAATCTCAAAACACAATCATTATCAATGTTAAATTCAGGTAACATACCCTTTTGAACCAGGTGTACATTTTTCTACACCTCACTATCTTGCTTCATTTCTTGCTTAATTCTTTCTGATAGAGAAGATTTCACTGATACCTGAAACAAAATAGAAGGACACCCTGCACCAACAACTTCTATGCAAAAGTTCATAAAATCCTTAACCCAAGAATCATGTTCCCAACGCAACATTGTTAATGAAGCATTAATTTTTCGACTCAAAGCATCATCCACTTTATTTTCTTTTCCTGGATGGTAATGAATTGTACAATCATAATCCTTGATTAATTTTAGCCATCTCCTTTGTCTCATGTTCAATTATTTCTGAGTAAATATATACTTTAAACTTTTTTGATCGGTATATATTTCACACGTTACTCCATACAAATGATGCCTATAAATTTTTAAAGAAAAATCAATAGCAGATAATTCCAAATCATGTGTATGGTAATTTACCTCATGAGTTTTCAACTGACATAAAGCATAAGCAATTACCTGATTATTCTGTATTAGGATGCAACCAAGTCCTTTCAATGAAGCATCACTGTAGATTACAAACTCCCCATTCCTGAAAGGTAGTGCCAAAACTGGAGCATTCACCAATCTTCTTTTCGGGTCCTGAAAACAATCATCACATTCTTTTGTCCCGATAAACTTAACACCCTTCCGAGTTAGCTCAGTCATTGGACTAGATAACTAGGAAAAATTTCTATCAAACCTTCGGTAATAGCCTGCCAAACCAAGAAAGCTACAAATCTCAGTTACATTTGTGGGTCTTGGACATTCTTCAACAACCTTTGTTTTTTCATGATCAACAACTATCCCAGATTTAGAAACAATATGACCAAGGAAAGAAATTTCTTGCAACCAGAACTCACAGTTGCTGAATATTCCATACAGTTTCTTTTTTTTAAGGTTTTCAAGATAACCCTTAAATGACTTTCATGCTCCTATTTACTTTTAGAAAAAACCAAAGTATCATCAATAAAAACAACCAACATTTTTCACATGAGTCGACTGAGCCATCACCGCAACAAACTATTTAGTTCCGATTCTAACTATCTTAGGATACTGATTTGAAAGGTCATTTCCCTCTATATGCCTTTTTAGAAAATCTGTTCGGTTTCCTCTATGAAAACCCATTTTTAACACAGAAATATCTTAGGAGAAGAAACATGGTAATCTTCAAATTCTATATCATTTCAATTTGACAATAAAAAAAATATTTTTGGATAATAATTTAATATAATTCTAACTCCAAAAGTTATCTAAACCTCCCTCTAATACCAACTATAATGCCCCAGCCTTAAACATTACTTTATCTTGAGATACTTCAAGAATACACATTGATTATCTTTTCAGGTTAGAGTTTTAGAGAATTAGATCATAAAACATGCATTACATTTCACATTTAAACAATGTGGTTACAAATAAGATAATATTCATATTTCCCATCAATGGAAACATATTTAAAATAAAACATGGATTCTTTCTTAACACTTCCTTAACACTATCATCATATCATGTACCTTTCCCATGACATGTGAAAAAAACATTTCAAAAACATGGGATGAGCATAAAAAGTTCAGCAAGGGATATAAAAATATGGAAAGGAAACATGAGTACATGTATAAATAAGAATCAATGAAATCATACTTTACCCATAAAACACAAGAACTTCAACATACCTCCTCAAATCATGAAAAAAATCACAGAAATCATAAGACATAAAAGGTAACTTGAGGCATTCATAACATTCTGACGTAGGGAGTAACCCTCTTGGTTACGTTCGGAATACCCATAACAGTATATCCCCTAAATCTCTTCGGAGAAACCTTAAAATTTAACTCCTTTTCATTACCCAATGCATTGGAGATCTATATCAGGCTCACCCGCCCTTAGTTTATCACGTAACCACTCGTCTTCATAATCAATGCCCAAGAACCATAACACAATTGTATCACATAAAACATGCATAAAGGAAACATAACATTTACATATTTCAATCACAAGATATCAATACCACACATTGATATAATAAAAATATTATGAAATCCATTTTAAATACCAAAATAAAATAAAAGTAAAACATGGTATTTATTTTTCATTTTAGAAAAATGTTATGGCTTGCAGATGAAGCCGAAACTCAAATAATGGCCACGGGGGCGGAGAAGTCGTTGTCACCGCATACGTATGACAAAAAACATTCCCTTTTTCATTTAGTAAACGAATTGTATAAAAAATATTCCTTTTGAATAAACATAAAACTCAAAGTGGTTTATACACTGTATAAATGAATGTTGTGTATAAAACATAATATGCCTCAATGAAAGGAGATGGATATGAAGTCCCTTACCTCGGGTCTGACATGACTCGATCATTCTTTAATCTCCAGAATATTAAACATGAGTTAATTTATTCTTTCTTAATAACATTTTTCAAGTTCATTATCATTTTATATCACTTATTACCCTGTCATTTACACTATGTAATTATTTATGTTAATAAAGGTCATTTTAACGATCGTTGGTACTTGAGTAAAAAATAAACTCTTTATAATTACAAGTTTGTTCACGGGGTAAAATATCCATTATATACAGAATTATATTCATTATTTAGATATCATATATATCATATATATCCATTATATACATTCATTTATAAAATTATATAACATTTAGAGGTAAAAAAGGAAATGCATTGTTCATGGAGACGGTAAGGTGTACGTACGCATGAACGCTACATCCATTTCTATTTCATATTTAATTGAATTAAAACATAATGATATATGATGGTATTATAATTACAGTATGGTATAATATATAGTATCATTAAATCTATCCTTTATACTTACCCCATATGGTATTAACGAATCAAATCACTTTGAGGGGACAGTAGTCCGCACTTCCTAAAATGAAGATATCGCATTTACCCATAACGAACACCATAAAGGTATGCCATAAATGAAAAATACCGAAGGTTAAGGAAACCATAAACAAATTATATATCATATATAAATATAGTTACATCTTAATGGCCACCTTTGAAGGTGTTAAAATAATATTGAACAATCATCATTTTGTGAGGCAGAAATTCACCATCCACAAAAACAGTATGTTATTTAACCATTAGATGTATGTGTCTGTAAGTGTATATCTTATACTTATTATAACAAAACCCTAGTATATTTAAGATACAGTTGTTATTAAAAATTAAAGGAATTAAAATATTTTAGGGGGTTGGAGAAGAAAAATAAAACAAAAGAACACAAGTGAAGACATTACCTTAAAATCTGGTAACTCCATTTGGTTTGAACAAAAAGGGTTTTTTGAAAAGCTTAATGCCTAAGGTAAGGCTTATAGGATGAGGAGAGGGATGTGTTGAGGCAAAATGATCAAAGTTTGGCCGATCCAAAGGCTTGAGAGGTCTGGGTAAGGAGGTAGAGGTGGGGGCCTTTTATAAGTGGAGAGGAGGGGCACTCTTGGAAAGGTATAAAATGTTACTTTATTTTCTGAAGACATTTTCATTTTAAAGGTCAAAAATTGATTTATTTCGAGGATAAGGTGATAAGAGTTCGAAATCCACCCATAAAATAGGTTTTTCACATGTTTAGGTCTTAGATTTTACATTATCGTTTCATATTATTTAAATCATTAAATAATGAGGTAATCGCTACATCATCATGATGTCATAAATAATTTAATTTTTATAATGTCTAAAATTTATAAAACAAATACTATGATGTAGGAAATATTTTTATATTTCCAATGAATATTTATAGTAAAAAATATGACTTGTATAACCCCATGTAAAAATTGTTTTAGTAAAAAAAATACATGCTTTTGTCATTTTTACTTTTACTTAAAATAAAAGGCATTAATGTCATTATCAAACCCAAGTGGCTCCATGGGGTCCCAAAAATATACCCATGGATTTTCTTGGTCGGTCATGACTCATAAAATAGAGTTAGGTCAGGTTTCAAGATATTTTCATTTTATTATAATATCATTTTTACCTTAGATCACACTAATTATCTTTAATCACAATTAATAAAACATAAAAGTTACTTTTCATCAAAAATTATTTTCATATCATTGAACAAAATTATACTTAATAATTAAAAGTATTTATATTTTATTTTTTAAATTCAAATCACAGAATTGGTAAAGTTCCATTTAAACGAAAAAGCAGTTTTTGTAACTACCACTTTGTGGTTTCAGTATTCATCAAAAATTAATGTTTTTCAGAAAAATACCAAAAATTCACCCTAAGATATATTTGATATTCTGAATTAAAAAATTATTTCTATTTTAAAAAATTCATAACATAGAAGTTTCATTAATTAGTTTTATAATTAAAATCCACTGTCAAGTCAAATTGCGTGTTTTTTAGAAACAATATCTATCAAAAGATTGACACTCGTTTATGTCCAATCTCAAAGTGATATTAATTCCAATGACCACCATTGGATTAAATAGTAAAAATATATTCTAATTTAACTTTAAAACCATTTAAAAAGATAATCTAATTATATTAATAAATTCAATTAATAAGTGGTCTTGAATTAAAATACAACACTTTTCACTATTCATTAAAAAATGAACATAATCAGAAAAATACCAGAAATTTATCCAAAGTAAATTTCAATATCCCAATAATAATGAATAATTTTATTTTGACAAATAAATCTTATAAAATTGTCAAAATATAGATTTAAAAATGGTTCACCATCAAAAGGCGGTAAAAAAATCTTTTAAAAATATTAGATTATTCCATGCTTAAGATTGGATTTATTCTCTTTTTAATCCTCTAAAACACTAACTAATTCATAAATAGATAGTGAAAAAAATCTTTTAAAAATATTAGATTTTTTTTGTTATCTTATGTGCAAAGAATTTTTATCATACCATGTATGCCTTTGATTATATATTTCCATATTTTCAAGGTTATGTCAAGTATTTTCTAACTAAATGTGTAATGGTTTCATTGTTCATTTTTATTTTTTATTGCACATAATGCATGCATATGACATACTGGGTTAATTAACTAAGATCTAAATTCCCTAATGTGGTATGGGACACCTTGGGTAATATGAAATAAAAATTAAATATTCAATGTTGTATGGGAAACCTTGAATATCAGTCCTTATTGATATATGAGGAATTTATGGGACTGCCAGGTTGGGGTCCTGTTAAAAGAAAGCCCTCCAGGTTAGGGACTGGTAAAAGTAAGCCATCTGGGTTGGAGACCAGTAAAAGTAAGATCCTCAATGCATCGATAGTTCTCGAGATAGTCAGATTGGGTTTTTACCCATAGGTCATGGCACGAGGCCTTGACACAGATAACATGAGTCCTTCAGTATACATTTTCTCACTATGTTGCAGTTTATGACCAACCATGTGATTATTTAGACTAGGGAAATATCCGTGATTATAGAAGCATTACTTATGACTATGAGATTAAAGTGCATGTGGAATATGGTGAGACAATGATGATTCATGATCAGTTTATAGTTTTTAAATTTTAACGCAAATTTTAGCATTACATTAATCATGTCATAATGTGATTTTTTTATAAGTTCTAGTGAAATTGTTTATGAGCAACTATGATAATGTTCATTCTTAGTAGTTCTTTCATACCTTGAATTTTATGCTTCATTTACATGATATAATTCATGCACTTTTGTACAAGCATTCTTAATAGATTTCAGTTAAATGTTCAAATACTTTTGTCTGAAATGCTTTAATTGTTTTATAGCAACATCTGAAATGTCGTGATGTTTTTTAAATGAATAATTTTTATGTTTGTGAAATTTTTTTATAAGGAATTATTCAAAATCTGTATTAAGTATTTTCAAAACCCCTTACTGAGTATTTTAATGCTCATTCTACATTTTTTTATTAAATTTTTTCAGGTTACAGTTTTTAACAAACTGAACATTTTGGAATGCTGCTGGTTTTCCTAGAACCTGAACCTCACGAGCCTATGTAGCATGAGACATGATGTGTTGAATGTAAATGTAATGTAATAATGGTGGTTCATCATGTCTCATGGGCACTGGATCCGGGCACTCAGAGGCCAGGTCCTTACAGTTGGTACTAGAGGATGGGTTAAAATGACTCTAGAAACCCAGGTAGTATAAATATACGATTGTTCATTACTATGTAATTATATTGTAATTTTTAGATGGCAGATGAAAGGTCACTAACAAGAATTTTGACCATTCCAATTGAAATCCTAGAGACTATAATCGTTAAGTCATGTATGGAAGACTATGAACACTTTGGGAACCTCCGATTATCCTGCATGCTTCTTTACCAAATGTCGAACAACTCAAATATCCTTCTACTATTTTGAGGATTTGGTTATGATTACTATTGTATGACTTATAAAAAACTTGAATACAATACGCATAGGGGGAAATATTAAGAAGGTATTTTTCTATGTTTTAACCTATCATCAAACTATCTGGCTAAAAGGGTTCTCCAGGAAGCTGTAGAGGAGGGAAATCTTTGTGCATCCTATCTTTTTCATGTCCTAAGTTTCAGTCTATACGAGAGAATCTTTGACATTAAACCCCTAAAATTTTAGGTTGTATGATGAATCTGTAGGGACCAATTTCATCTGGATATCAATGATCATTACAATGCTAATTCCTCTATCTGGAATCCCTACTGTTTTATGTGGGATTTTAACTCCACTTTCTCATGGTGTATCTAGGCATGAGAGATCGAGGAACTGGGAACCACACTAGGAATAGAGTTGAGGTCATCAGAGAACTGGTTATGGAGATGGGATCTGTAAATGTATAACCTAGTTTCATTATGTTCTCTTAATTTTTAGTTTCTAAATACTAGAGTGTTTGAGTAAGGACATCACTAAGGATGTTAGGGAGGCTATGTCAGCGAGTCAGTAGGAGTTTCTGTGGTAGACTCTGACACTAATGTATAAACATATGTGTTATTGAAATATTATCAGTTTTCCTTTCATGTCTCAACTTTATCTGAACTGTTAAGTGAATTATCATGAATGTATTTTCAGATGGCTGGACAAACAAATATCACATCCCTACATGATAAAATTTTGGAGGAAATCATAATCAGGACGTGCACCGTGGACTATCGTTTTGTCCTCCATCTTCGAGGATCATGTCAACGAATGTTTGATTTGTCCAACAGCCATGAAATTATTCGTTCTTATAAAGGGTTAGACCACGTATTCCTCCTCATCTCCACTACCCAAATCTGTATTATAGGAGGAGGGGGAGGTACTTCATAGGTCATTTTCGATGTTTCACTATGGTACATAATTTTTTTTGCCAAAGCATGTTTCCTCTTAGCTGCTAGAGATGGGAACCACATAGCAGCTTTCATGTTCCAAATTCTAAAACTCAGTCTTTCTGATCGCATCGTTCCGATGGAATATGTTGAGCGTGATATATTCTGACAGAGTACCAGAGAATATGTCCATTTGGACATCCCCAATTTTATTACCGCTCGAGCCTCCCTATAGAGGCCTGTTTTTAGAACAAATGAACAGGAGTTCAAGACATACTGCTCAAGTTGTATCTGCTCTAGTGAAGTAGAGAAACTGAGTACCAACCTAGGTATTCAGTTGACTGAGCGAAATCTCCCATTTTGGGGATGCTGATTGCCTAGGGGTTTTATTTTTCAGTTTATGAATATAAATGTGAGGACGCAATTCATTGAAGGGGGGAATAATTTAACACCCCAAATATTTCTAAACCTTATAAATATCAATTGTGTGATTAATTCCTTTAAATTTTTCTCCTTTTAACCAAAATTAATATAAAAGATAAAACATGGAACATCTTATTTAAGAACATAACACCATGTGTCTTACAACATTCTGGGTATACAAGGAAAGCTAACTAACCAAAAATGCCTAATAAAACCCTAGTACGATCACTGGAAGGCTACCCAAGATAAAAACAATCCCAATAACATAATATGGATCATTAGGACCCATCATGAGCATCAAAATAGATAGTGCCACCGTGGCCATGCTGAGTACTAGTGGGATGATGAGAACCATTCTCATTCCTAAGAAACTAAGACACCACATGTTTTAGTTTTATAGGGCACTAATCCGACGTTGCCTCGGGGTGACCATATAATACTAACATCTACTAATATATCCATTGGCCACATTTGATAAATAACTAAAAATATGGTATATTTAGTTCTTCAAATATGTGTATATTTGATTTGAATTATATAATTATAATGTAGTTATTTATGACATCGAATATTGTTATTTATGTAATCATTTTGCGCTATTTAATTAAGAAGATAGTTACTTAAACTATTATATAAATAATTATATGGGTTTTATGCAAAGAAATATTTAAACTATCACAGGAATGAATATATCAAAATTTTTTGAGTTTTATATAAAATTCATTTTTTCAAAAAAGGATATAAATATATATATAAAGTAATAATTAATATTTTTTATTTATAAATTTATGATTATTCTAATTTTTATAAAATAACTAATTTTATTATTCTTGGTATAAATTTTTGTGTGTTAAACATATGAAATGTTTTGAATTATGAGTTTTGAACAACTCATTTCTTAAAACTTTTTTAATGTTTAAATTTAAACTTTTAATACATGTGTTATGATAAAATTTATATAAATTACAATTATTTAATTAATTAAAAATTTGTATTAGTAATAATTAAACAAGAAACAAATTATACTATAAAGTTGTAGTGGTTTTTATTGGGAAATGTGATGGAAAAAAATGTATGATTAACAAAAAATAAGATAATATAATATATTATTAAATAAATTAGTATAACTTTTAACTAGTTTAAAAGTTGATATAATAATAATAGGTTATTAAAATACCAAAATAAAAATAAATAAAAAAGGTGGGAAGTAAATCCCATATGGGATTTGGGGGGGAACCCGGTTACGGTTTGCACGGACCAAAAAAACAACATTTAGAAAATGAGAAAAATAGACATAATGATATTAAAAAAATATAACAAACACATAATAATATCAAAAGTGGTGTTTCCACACATCAGTTGTAGGTCGCAAGTCCGGCGCTGCAGGAGTCTGTTATTTTTTTCTGGTTTTGAGCGTCGCATGGGGTCCAGCCTTCAGGCATCCGCCGCTAGGGATCATGAACAGGTCCGAGACGCGTTGCGAGGGTGTTACGCTGGCCAACGCCGCAGAGTCTTTGTGTTGTGGTCGTCTGCTCCATCACAACTCCCCTCGTCGTCTTCTTCCTCAGCATGACCGAACTAGTAGGCCGTCTCCGTCACCCCTCTCACTCTCCACTTCTCACAGATGGCCCGTGACCCCCCTAAAGATCCCTTAGCCCCTCATTTCCACGATCCTACTTCCCTTTTCACCTAATCCATTATCCTCCCGAGCTTCTCTTTGGGTGAGGTTTTATATAAATTATATATATGTTGCGTTTTTGTCTTCTAACCAAACTCAGAGGTTTTTTTACACCACTGAAGTCAAGTGTAGGTTCCTATGGTGTTGGAGCCAAGACCTTTGGATCCTTAAACTCCTCTTCCATGCAACCGAACCCCACGAGTTCGTTATCTTCACCTCACCCTCAGACCCTCCAAGACCTCTAGTAAGCTCTTCCCTCGTCTGACCCTCCTCCTTTATCTATGTAAGGGATTGTTTTCATCTGATTTTAATTTACAAACCATCTATATATTTATATTCTATATACAATGTGTTGTATATTTATATATATGTATATCAACACCTTATTTGTTTTGAGGTATTTCAAAGAACTATATAACCTCCTTTTGATGTTCATGGTGTGGACAATGTAAGAGTGTTCTTATGTTCTATTTTTGAAATGAAATCTATTTCAGATACTTTGGAATATACAGATATATGTGCGTGGATTTATATATATATATATATACATATATATTAATACCACCCTTTTTTATGCGGATTGAGATATAATTATTCAGTTTAACAAAGAATGTTACATATATATATATATGGGTTGTTTTGAATATGTCGTAATCGTGAAAAAACCCCTTTTTATATAATTTTCATATGCGGTTGTTTATATATGAATGTGTGTTGTTCAATACATGTCTGGTTTATAGTTTTTAAATGATGATTTAAAAATATTACATAATGGTTTAGATGCGAATTATACTTTGTGTTCAATTAGAATTGTTGTTCTTATGAAAAACCCAGTATATACTTATATGCATATTCAAATATGTACATGTATACCTAAGAATAAACCCAAATGAGAATTATGGATTTTAAAGAGATATTTGCAATCTCCAAATAATTTATTTAGTGGAGAATTAATTTTTGGATTCAATTATATTTGTACTTTTTATAGAACCCAAATAAATAGTTATATGTGTATTCGGGTATGTACAAGTATGCATACGGCTAAATATAAATCCATTTTTATAATTTTTAAATGAAGATTTCCAAGCCTTAGGTAATATTTTAGATGAAAAATATCATTTGGGTTCATTTGGAATTATATTAATATGTGAAACCCTAATTTTTACATATGAATATACATTCGGTCATAGAAGATATATACTTAACATTGTTTGGTTTCCAATTAAGTGATAATGATGTATTCAAAATATTTTAATGTATTTTTTTCTTTAATAAATTAATAAAAATGGTTTAATTATGATAACCCATATATACACCTTATGTATATGTGGTTGTATATATATATCATATATATCATATATTTTTTAAAACCCCTAATTTCAAGTATTGACCTTTAAGATTAATGTTTTAAATGCAACCAATACTTGAAGGGTAATTAATAAATGTTAATTTTGGTGTTTTCTAAATCAAAATGTATTTATGTCAAAAAAACTTTTATTTTAAATGTTTTAATTAAATTAACTTCATATATTTTTAATTCGTGAGATTAGGTTAAAAATGATTTAAAGTAACATGTCCAAATGGTGCATTACCTAATTCAGTAAATGTTGTTGATAAATAAAGTAATGTGTGAATCTATTTTCATATTCATTTACACTTATATCATTATAATAAATGTCGTGTATTCCTAGTAAGAATTCATTTCCTTGGATAATGTTCTTCAATTAAGAAGCTATCATTTCCTATGACAAACCCTATTCACCCATCATTTAATGATTTATCTTTTGTGTACATAATGTTTACTATACCATGTATGCCACTGATTATTTATTTCGATGTTTTCAATGTTATGTCAATAATTTTAAAAATAAATGTGTAATGGTTTCATTGTTCAATTTTATTTATTATTGTACATAATTCATGCATAAGACATACCATGTTAATGAACTAAGAATTAAATTACCCAAACTAGTATGGGAAACCTTGGGTAATATGAAATAAAAATTAAATATTCAAAGTTGCATGGGACACCATGAATATCAATCCTTATTGACATACGAGGAATGTATTGGACTTTCGGGGTTGGGTTCTAGTTAAAATAAAGCCCTCCATGTTAGGGAATGGTAAAAGTAAGCCCTCCGGGTTGGAGACTTGTAAAAGTAAGCTCCTCAATGCATCAATAGTTCTTGAGATAGTCAGATTGGGTTTTTACCCATAGGTCATGTAATGTGGCCTTGAACAGATACCATGAGTCCTTCAGTATACATTTTCTCATTAGGTTGCAGTTTATGACCAACCAAGTGATTATTTCGACTAGTGAAATATCCTTGGTTATAGAACCATTACTTATGAGTATGTGATTAAAGTGAACATGGAATATGAGGAGACAGTGATGATACATGATAAGTTTACCTTTCCAGAATTTTAACGCAAATGTTACCATTAAATTAATCATGTCATAATGTGCATTTTTTATAAGTTGTAGTGAAATTTTTTATGAGAAACTCTGATAATTTTCATGCTTAGTAGTTCTTGCATACCTTACATGTTATGATTTATTTACATGATATAATTCATGTACTTTTGTAAAAAAATGCTTACTAGATTTCAGTTAACTGTTCAAATACTTGTGCATGAAATTCTTTAATTGTTTTATAGAGACCTTTGAAATGCAGTGATGATTTTTAAAGGAATAATTTTGATGTATGTGAAAATATTTTCTAAGGAAGTTTTAAAAAAATGTATTAAGTATTTTCAAAATCCCTTACTAAGTATTTTAATGCTCACCCTATGTTTCTTTATTTAAATTTATCAGGTTACAGATTTTAATAGATAGAACATTTCAGAATGCAGCTGATTTTCCCAGAAACTGAACCTCACGTGCCTCTATAGCATGAGACATGATGTGTTGAATGTAAAAGTAATTTAATAATGGTTGTACATCATGTATCATGGGCACCGGCTCAGGGAACTCAGAGGACAGGTCCTTACAGATATTATTAATGTACCATAATTCTTCCTTGATGATTCTTTTATCACTGGTCAAAGAGAACACAAGGATAATCGTATATTTAGTCAGAGAGATATAAATAAACTAGGATTTCAATTAATGAAAATTCGTGGTTAAAGAATATGATAAATTAGTTATGGATTGTGAATGAAGTTTTTTATTTATTGTAGGTGGTAGATATACGTATGGTACACCATTTCCCTTGAATATAATGTTCATAAAAATGGGTTGATATGTGGGAAACCTGATTATGATTTATAGTTGAATGATTAATATTAGGTTAACCATTTTGGTTTTTTTATCAATTATTTGGCCCAAAATTTTATTGTGGGAAGCTTATTTTGGTTTTATAATCATTCATATTGGGTTCACCACTATGTTTATAATAGAAACTCCTCGATTATTCTACATTGGTAATAGTCTATGGACTTTCTTTTTGAAGGTAAGTAGTCATTAGGATTCGTTATCAATTATGCTTCAGAACTCACAATGGTAAAGAGGATGGGAGTTTAGGATCATACAACCATATTGGGGGGGGGGGATTTCCTCCTAATATTGAATCCCATATAGATTTATTATTTTATAAGAAAACTTTCCAAGATCCTTAGGTGGGACTGGTTACCCTATAATTAACAATAAACTACTTACTTTTACTAAATTGAATGTCCATGAATGTAATAGGCATCATATAAAAAACCCCATATGTATAAATTTGATATGTGTTTATGGAATCATGATTAGGCCCACAATATAGATTTCTACATATCATTATAAAAGGAATCAGAACCCACATATTTTAGGAGTAAATTTACTTTGAATGGCCATATGACAAGGACCAATCTATGCAGTTTAACATATTGAAATAAGGATTTCTAGGTGAAATGTTACAAGAAACCATTTTTGTAGGAATTATTCATGAGATTATAATATTGGTAATGATTTCATGGAATCTTTCCCAAATAGGATTATTGACATCACATATGTTGTTTCCTTTTTAGGACTAACCCTACTGGGTGTATGAAGGAATGAGGATAAATTTGGTTCTCAAGGAGGGTGTCTTTATGATGGTGATCTATACTAATAATATTGATTAATGAGGATGATATAATTATAATGGGAATGAAAACAATTTTTTATATGGGGGAATAGTACTATCCAATGGAGTGAATGATTAGTGATAGTATGTAGTGTGAGTGGCCATAATGGACTTGATGTTCAGAATCCTTGGATTCTGACAGTGTGAGGGATGTACATGTATGATTTAGTAAGGATTGTAGAATGGAGACATTAATGATTAATGTTTAATGATGTTGGGTTATAACCCTAGGGATACATCCTACATATATCGAGAAAACGGAAATCAATGCAAACATAGTTCAAATGAAACTCATTAAGGATATATGATATAATCATAACATGTAATTTAATATAATTAGATATAGACATAAATCAGTGTTTTTGAGTATTGGAAAAGGGGATGATGACTAAGAGAGGTATCCTATATATCCTGTGATGATATATAGTAGATCTGATAATGTTATAAAAGTTTTCTTTTGGGTAAAACATGAAATAATAAAGATCTGACCATGACTTGTGTATATGGGGGAGACCCCAAGATATCTCATTGATTGTTTTTCCCTTTGAAGGGAAAATATATATAGTTTGTAATTAAACCTAATGAGTGTGACCATATTGGTAGGGATTTAAAATACTAATGGCATGATCATAATAGGTTCTAACCCCATGTATATCATGACATGTGTACAAAACAAGAGATAAAAAGAAATTAGGTGTAGTGCAAATGAATGCAGGGAATACAGATTGAGGATTCCTAATAAAGGATATTACTGTGGGTCCCATGGGGAATATTTCTACATGTGAAAGGAATTAGGATATTTTAAAATGAATACTATAATGTGAATGATTTATGTGTCATTTGTAAATAATTTCATAAAGTTGTTTTGGCCTTTATGGGAAATTTGGAATCATAAAAGGATAAATGACAAAGATAATCGATGAATATTAGTCTAAAGCCTGTTGGAGTTGGTGGTCTAGAACCAACTACTTTGTACTATATTCATTAAATAAAAGCCTTATCACATCTTGATTGTTCTTCTGCGTGACATGTCTGTGATAATATCCTAAGGATAGCTATTGGATTAAAGGGTCGTAGCGGATCCCTTCTATGATGAGAACCCGGAAGTTCCATAACACTATTCTTTAATGTATGTTCTATGGCTGGATGATATTATTTTAGGGACACAAATAATAGAGGTCATTAGTGGTGAGTACTCATAAAACATTTAGGCACCTTCTCAAGGTGTGCGCCCTTTGTAATATCCAGGAGGATATTATGAGAACGAGACCCGCCAGTAGGAAATCTACATTTCATAGTGTCATTCGATGTTCCTATCTGCAGACGTGTGTATTGGTCTTTAGACTTTAAGATTATTATTAATGGGTATTACAACTCGCACACTTAGATTTATTGACGAAAACTGTGACAACACACTGTTCGCAGCGAGGTAGGATATGTTGGGTGTGCCACGAGTAATATCACATTAATAGATAATGCGAGAACGGATTTTCCCTTCCCTTCCATAATGAAAGTAGATATCTCAGGCCATTTGATGGAATAGATACATCCTAAACAAATCCATGTGCATGGTAAGGTATGGGAAATTTCATTTCCGGGACGTCAAAGAAATAATAATCAAGCACATGGGTTGATGGGACTAGCATGCAACCCGTTTGATTGGAGATATCGAGAAAAAGGGATTATATTACACGGTAAGTGTTCGTAGGAGGTGACACGTCATTACGGCGTTAACTTCTTTCTCTATGGGTACCTTGGCGTGTTGCTAGATGCTAACCTTGGACATTAGGTAGGCTCATCCTAATGCCATTGAGAAATATTCCTAGAGGGTCACACACTAAGTGTGTCCATGTGTCTCAGTTAAATATTAATTTAACAAGTTAAATAAATATTATTCCCCACTGTGGTTTAATAATTATTTAAGGATGTCTGATCGCATTTATTTTGACACTAGTTATTCAAGAGAATATATTGTGGAAAAAATAATATATTTATTAGCGAGTAATGCAGTTACATTTATTTAAGAAATAAATTGTCATTACTCAAGGTCTAATAAATGTGGTGGAGAAAAATGGAAAATAAAAGTACATTCCTTGTATATTAAATATACACGCCGTGTACATGCCGTGTATTAATTATTACACGTCGTGTAGTTCTTCTAGTTTGGATTTTAAGGATTTAATATTGTTTTATTAAATGATATTTATTATAATCAGCGTGGGATCATGTCATGGAATTAATAATTTTACATGGGGGATTTCAATAAGAGTTAATGAAATAAATAAAACGCGTAACACGTTTATTTATTGTAATAACTCTATTAACCTCAAACCCGATTATAAATATCCTCGCAACCCCAACATTTTGGAGAGCCATTGTTTTGCACAATGGATTTGGAAATACACTCAAGCCAAGAGACAATTACCTTTCCACCAAGAATGCCCTCAAGTTACGAGAGAAAGATCCTCCACCAGATCAAGGTGGTTGAAGGCAGACATCGCAAGCGAAGGTTCTTCCACGCTAGCATCCGGAGATCCCTTCGGCGACATCTGGAGATATGTGACACACGTTTGTATCACCACTAGAGGAATCCCACACTTGGATTCTACGACGCAATGATGGTTCACCGAATCATGACCGGACACATCAACGAAAAAAGAAGTCCAACTAGGTAATTCTTATGCATTAATTAAAATAATTATAATCGACATATGATGATCCTCTTGAAGGGTTCCGGGACTCTTCTTTTCTTTTCGTTCTTTTGATATTACGATGATTCGGCATTTTATATCGTGACAGATCTCGGATTGAACGTTGTTTAACGTTAAAATTAAAGTTAGGCAAAACCATCAACGCGCTTCCGCTTCTCCTGAAACCTACAAAACCATAGAATGGCTTCATAAGAATATTTTTTTATGATTGGAATTAAAGTACATGAAATTAATACATCCTCTTCTATGTATAATAGGTGAGAATGAAAGATTACATATATGAGGATTATTTCCATGGTGTATATGTAGAATAGGAAAATTAGGGACTTACGCCAAGATGGATACTTTTAAGAGAAATTAAATCATGGTTGTATTAGATAATACAAAAAATTTAGGGCTAAAACTCAAGGGAGAGAGATGACCAAAATTAGGTGACAAGGTCATGTGATTTGTGTAATTGTGGTTGGGGGCATGTGATCCATAAGAAAGAAATGAGGTCTCAAGGTAAAATAATGGTAGTGGGAAAGAGTCATAGAATGCTATGAGGATATGTGATCATGTATCAATATTAATTTTAGGTGATCATAAATCTCAATAACATGAAGCACATGTCATTAAGGGATCCCATGAACCAAATATATGATTACATAACATAAGGATTTTTACAATATAATTCCTTAAAAAGGTTATCATACTATCAAAAATCATATGATCGTTTAATATGTTATTGAGAAAGGACACATTTATTTTAAATTCCATTGATATTAACTTGTAAAATTACAATTATGTGGATTTGGAGCCACATGATTCACCTTATCACTCGGCATATATTGATTCCTCTTCATGTATCCACCTCATTTATATTTGTGCCTTATTTTTTGATAATCATGGGTATTTTATAGAGTAAGAAACCTATATATGTGTCAATTTTCACAATAGGTGAGTTGTATTCCATGTATCAAGTGAGAAGAATATTGTCTGCATAGGTTATCATAGGATTCAATGTTGTATTTGATCATCTCTCGTATCATCTTTGATGTACCCAGTGTATCATCTGACATAAAATATATTATAGAGTTTTTCTTCCTAGAAAACATATAAGTGGATTTAATAATATATTCCATTTATTTTGGGGAAATAATATGACTTTGGGGAAGTTTTTTAAGAACAATGTACATGTGAAGACATAGTTTCGAACAATGTTTTTCACTAAATCCATTCAGTGTTGGAAATCACACAACTAGTGAATAACACAAAAAAAGTGTACACGTGAGAACCCGATCATGGGTAACTCCCTTGAAATCTCCTAGATTAATTGTTTGAACTAGCTTGGTGTTCAGAAGATCAAATTACCTATACACATAAACTATATTTGTTCCTGTGATTTAGGCATAAAATTTGACTTTTATTATTTTTCATTTCACTAAAATAAAACATTTTTATGTATTTTTCTGACCTTATTTTTCCATTGGTCATTTGGTGGGTGTTAACATATATATACATAAATAAATACATATGAATATGACGAATTTTAAAATGATTATATCAAAAAATTTATGGAAGAAGCATTGTTTCTACAATTTTAAAATTATATATTGTATAGAAAATATGTGTCTCATCATAAATATAGGATTAGGGATAACCAATAAAATGATTATTATCTCTTATTTCAATACGTATTATCTTCTATATTAGTAACATTTAGAAATGTTCTAGGAATATTTGTAATAAAAAATTAATAGATTGGAGATAAGTTAATTTGAATTCATTGTATATTCTAAAAATTTTACTCTAAAATTTATAAACATAATAAATAATTCCATTTATAACATAAATTTAATATAAAATTTTGGTTAACATTCACAATGATAATTTTTTTTTCTTATTTAATAGAGTGAGAATCTATATTCCATCTAACGCAATCACATCCTTCAAAATTAATAAATAATTATAATTCCATTTTATAATGATTAACCTTGTTGATTTCATTGAAAGAGATTTTATATTTTTTATGGGTGTAATAAATTGAATCATAAAAAAAGTTATTTTTGAAATATAGATATATACATTGAGAAATCAGAAATATATCATGTATGAAATGTTAGATAGACAATTTAGTTATAGGGAAAACGAGTGCTAACATATAAAATACAAGTTAAGAAACTCGATGAGTAGAGGACTCTTATATATAAGCAATCCTCTTAAACGAATCTATTTATTCATTTATAGATAGATGATTATATTTTATCCCACTAATTATAAAGTATTTAAATAAACTAAATATTAGATATGAAAAAATATTTACTAAAATATAACTTGAGAAAATGACTATCAAAAGATAATTCATTCAATGATCAAAAAATAGAAAATTATATTTGTTATACCATTTTACTTCCGAAATTAAGATAAATATTGTTTTAGGATATATATTTTTAAAGAAGTGTGAATTGTTATTTTTTTAAAGAATAATAGTCATTTTTTTAAAGTATATATATTCTTATGTTATTAATGGTTTATTACTAATAAAAGTACATATATATATATATGCTCCATCTTTTGGAAAATTATATTATTTATCAATTATTATCGTGAAATAGAAATTCATCACTTACATTTTATAAATCCAAAATTCTTATTTTATATAATGAATCACCTCTACATTTACGGTTTTAATAATGATATCAATAAAATGAACATCCATTCAAATAAAGAAAGATTTTTGTTACCTTTCAAGGTCTGGTCTTATTGAAAAGAGTTTCATATATCTTTTTTCCTTTCCTATGAATGGTTATGAAAATTTTTATATAATTAAATGGAAATATTGTTGTTAAATGTAAATATAGTTTCTATAAAGATAAAAATAAAATTTTATTGGGTATGTTAAATCTAAATTAATTATAAAAAATCACATAAAATACATTATGCATCTAAAATAGACATTGTTATAAAGTAATAATAATTTATTTAATAAAAAATAAGTAAATATATTAAGAATTGAAATGTTCAAGAGGTATCATTCCTATACAGACTACATCATTTTGTGTTATAATATTCATATCTATTGGTTTAGATGTTTGAATGAATTTTTTTAATAAAATGAGGAAAGAATTTTAATTTTAAATATTGATATTAAATGTGCATATTGTCCATATTTTAATAGGTACATACCAATGTTCACATACTAAAAGATTTTTATATGGTAAATAATTTTTATGGATATATAGTTTCCCTATGTAACGAACTGGCAGGATGTTCCATCCGTCCTGACACACGACCTAACATGCCACAAGGCCCGAAGGGCATTCCCGGTCAACAAGGGTTGGATACTAGCCCTTGATGATCAAAAAAATTCTGTTAGTAATGACTTATACCATTTAATAGTTTAATAAATAAAAAAATATAAATTAAATAACTAAATTAAAAAAATAAGAAGGAAACATGATATAACAAAAACCAAAATCTAACTAAAAATAAACAACCACAAACAAGAAGGGAAAAATATCAGACTTAAGATAAGATCCCTGAAATCACCACTCAAATCTTCGCCATGTTGTCTATGAAAAAAAACGGGATCTGACTATGAATATGGAGAGATAGAAGTGTGAGCTAAATTCCAAGTAGGTCACCATAATCTTCCAAAACTATGAAATAGGTTCCCTAAAGAATGTTATCAATGATAGTTTAAAAATAAATATAAAATATAAAATTTACATATATAATCATGTGATGAAAAAAATACATAGACAACATCCAAAACATTTACCTTTTCATCCAAAAAAACCAAATACACGCATTTGAAAACAAATCCATATGACTAATCCTTACCAACAAACACACACATCGTTTTTAGTTCTAAAAAACAACCGACCTGCTTTATTTAATCAAAAAAATCCCATTAAAACATTTTCCAATAATGGTCATATAAAAAAGCAAGGATGGTTAGGGAAAAAAAGCTCCATTATCAAAACCACTTATATCAATTGAGGGAACAAAAATCCTCAAATATACAATGACCATAGAAAAAGGGATTAACATATCTCATTACATCATATCACACATGCCACTGAGAAAATATGTCAACAAATTATGAAGGACTGTCCATGAAATTAACATATCGTGGGAAAACATTTATCAATTACATTAATCTATTAAACCATAGTGCATTATTAGGGGTACCCATACCAAATATGAAATGGTTCACAAGTTGTAAAACATAATGCATCAGTCCTAGAATCCAATTGAGACATGGAACGCCATGCCCGACCATCGAATCATGATATGGAACACCATTTCTATTCCCCTAGGTTCATGAGTATCAGTCATTCCCCCAAAATACTATTGTTTATAGGAGTTCTCTTTCATCATTCAGGACAGTGGGAAATTATTCCACTATCCCAAAAAAAAACTATCCATCAGTTACATTATAACCATTTTTACAATAACATTTCCTTTTCCTAATAAAAATTAATAATGAATAATAATTTATATAATTATTCTAAAAATACCTTTTAATCCATTAAATTACATTGATGGATTTCATAAAGAACATGGTTTGAAAACCTTCCACTTCCTTTAAGTAAAACCCAATTAAAAAGATAAAATTTCAAATGGGCCTTTAATACCCAATCAGGGAATAGAGTAACAATCCTAAACTACACATTTAATTAAAACTCTTTAAATTTTTACTCAAAAGTAATGAAGATCACCATATCATTAAAAACAATTCAGATCCACCTAACAGACAATGGACTTACTCATAAAAGGCTTAAAAATGATCCAATTACATTTATTCCCATAAAACCACTTTCAAAGATTACAACTAGGCTATTCACCCACATAACATGCATTTGGAATCTTATTTTTGAAAATAAATTGGAAATGAAACAAAATTCCAAGATAAAGCTTGGTTATAGAAAATCAAAACCATACATCCAAGGGAAAATCCAATTTTCACAATATAAATCCAAACCAAAAATTTTAAAGTAATGAAACTATTTTAAAACAAAAGGAATTCCATATAAAAAACCACACATAACCTAAATAACATGGGAATAGTGAATTTCAGAATGAAATAACTCATTGTAATTTATTGAAACATTAATAATACCTAAATTTTTTTTCATAACCATGTTCAATTAAACAATGTAATCCACCCATCTTTCTAAAGTAAAAAATGAAAACCTTTAAATAATATCAAGGTCACCCTCACAAAATGGATTTATTTTTGAAAATTCAAAACATAGAAAAAGCAACTTCTTCCTTTAATCCTTCAACAATACACCACAATAAACATTCTAATAGGTTCAATGAAATTCAACTTTTCAAAAAATATTTCATGATACTCTGTGGAAAACCAAAATAAATGAACATAGCTTTATTATTTCCACAAAATCACAACAGAATAATCCAACCAGGATTTTAAAATATGGTAAACCATCAACACATTTCAAATCATCATTTAATATAAAAGTAAAACCCCCATTTTATGACATTGATGGTCGACTCTTCAATTTAAGACCAAATTACCCACAAAACCAAACATTCATATGATGAAAAATGAAACCAGTTTAAAACACATTTAATACCCATAAACCAATTCTCAAAACCATTTCAAAAAGCACCAATTTTTTTTATAAAATCTTTAAATAACAAAACATGACACTTTGAAACATGAACATGAATTTTACATGAAAACCCATCTATTACAAGTCTAAAACTCACTGAAATGGTTTTCGAAAAACCATGAGAAAATGCATATATCCAAAAATTCATAAAAGGTAATTTAAAAAGCATATGAATATTAGAAATCCAAAATGATAGAAATTTCATAGTAAAACCAACCTCAAGGGAAAGATGATCTAATCCAAACAGTTAACCCCTAAACATTTTCATCAGAAACAACTGAATTATTATCTTCCCTTCATCCAAGTATATAAACCTTCTCATATACATAAGGACACATATACCCTATGTCCATATTATAATGGAAATTAATATGTATAAGAGGATCCTTGGATATATGCGTATATGTTGATATAGTCATTTACAATTAAAAACATAAGTATTTTTTCATATGTACATAAGCACACCAAGCCACAATATATATATTCATGCCACCATTAGGGAATGTATATATAATGGGTGAATATTGATATATATTTATTCATATCAATGGATACATGATAAAATCACCTTTAACTATGCTGTGTAGAAATTTCATCAAGGATGACCAAAAAAGAATACAGAAAAATACATGGAACTCAAAATCACCAAAATACACAAAATAAAATCTGGCTAGAAAAATAGGTAGAAGAAAATACTACCTCAATTAGTGGTGTCATATGAAAATGATAAAAAACACATCTACTTGGGTCATGAAGATAGAAACATACATGAAGTTAACCAAAGGATCTCATTACACTCCTTATCCAAGGACGAAACAATCAAAATATGGATCAACCCTAACCCAAAAATTTAATCAAATAGAATTGGGTGATGGGGAGAAAGAGAACACCAATTTGAGGGAGAAGAGTATGAGATATGTAATTACCTAATAGAATCATCCAATAAACTATATAAAATATGGTGGTATCACTGAAATAAGAGAGGGTGGTGAGGGAAGGTGGCTTATAGAAGGAGAGTAAGGGGATGTGTATTAAAAGATGTTATATAGGATAAGGGGAGAGAAAATAAAAAAATGGAAATAATATAATGAAAAGAATAAAAAATACCTGAATTTAAACATTTTAGGAAACCAAATGGTTTATGAAACTATGTGTGAACCATTCCATGTACACTACCATGGCTAAGAACCCTCGCACGATTACTCTATGGTAGAAACATGGTTGTAAAAACCATTCCCAACCAATTCCACCCAACACAATCAACTTGGAGGCCCAAATCACATTCTTGATGTATAGTTTAATAGAAAATTCCAATGATTTTTTCCAAACTTAAAAGTCACCTCTTCACCCACACATGAATCACATGATTACTGTTAACTATTTAGAATATTCATTTAATAGCTTAAAATCCTCACAAAAATTTTAAATTTTTTTCCCGCCAACTACCTGAGTTCAAAAATGATCCATTATAAGAAAAAATACTCCAAAATAAATACATCAGGACACCCAGTGTATTACAATATCCTCACTATGTGAAATTCCGTCCCAATAATTTCATAATTAATGATATATAAATGTAAAATTAATGTTCTAAAGATGACCTAACCCAAAGAATCACTTTACAGAGATTAACCTCAAAGGGAATGACTAAAATCCTAGAAATAGTTTACTCCAATAAACTAATAAAAATCCACATCTCGATGTAATACTATAATAGGATCCTTAGACAAGAAATTACTTTCTTTATGCGAACAACTAACATGGACTCTCTGTTGTTTATTCTTCCACTAATGTGGTGGTACTAAAAAGAACTACCAAAAGATATATCCTTGAGAAAATGATCATCCATGAGAGACAAATTCTCAAGTAAAATCACTTCCACATCCATATAATTATAAACCACTATGAGGATCCTCAAAAATCGACAGGAGGCCTCACCTCAGGTCACCACACTTGCGGATAAAATGGTGTCTAATGCGCAGATCAACCCCACACGGTGCATCCAAAATGGGAATAGTTAAACTCTAGATAGTAAAACAGTATCGTTTGATAGATTAAATTCCATTTTTAGCTGATTTTTCTCTCAAGGTATCTCTCATGTCCAATGAATGCGAGCCTAAATGAATGAACACACAAAATTTACATCATCCAAAAGATCTAAAAAACCATAGCTAAAGCTCCGAAATCAAGATCATAGACACAAAAATAAAGGCTTCCCAAATCTCCTCCTCTCATTATACTCAACTAGAACCAACATTACATAGCTCAACCACTCAATAAATGATGGTTACACTTCCACTACTCCACTTGAATTCAGGGTAGGCATCTGATCCAATGAAACTATTTCGGCAATTCTAGGGGATAGAAATAATAGAACCTGACTAGGACCATAGAAATTCACAACACAAAACACAAACCAAACGCTTAATCCAAAATAATGGAATCCAAAAAATCTTCATTACTATATAAGTATCAAAAAACAATCAACAAAGGCACACACATTTATACTAAATGAAATTTTCCATTGAAAACATCATTTTCACCAATGAATTTTAAAAATATCCCTCCAATGAATTATTTTACAAAAACCAATCCATACATACTTGAAACTTCCAAAACATTTTCTGTAGTTATCCAAAAACTAAAAATAGAATTTGAAAACAAATACATGGGCATAAAACTTATCAAAAATCACACACAACATTATCATATCTTAAATCAACCCACACAATTTATTTAAAACAAAATAATTACTTTAAAAAATTATCCATAAATGCTCATATAAACACCCAAGGCCACTTAGGAACAACATTCTCAATTATCTAGGTAAGGGAAATGAGAGGACGGAATAAAAATCCTTATATAAGCAATGGACATTAAAAGGGAATAACGTGCACCATTACATAATATCAATTATTCCATTAAAAAAATATTTCATGAAATTAATAAATCCCATCGAAAAATAAAATTTTCATTTCCATTCATTTATAAATTACATTAATCCATTATACCATTATGTATTGGTATGGGTAACCATTACAATATATCAAATGTGTCACAAGTTAGAAAAAATGGACCATCATTACATGAATCCAACCAAGACATGGAACTCTATGTCTGGCCATCCCATCCTTTGATAATGAACACTAATTTTTGTTCCCTTGGGATCATAATACTCAATCCTTCCCCTAAACAAATAAAATGTATACAGGTTCGCATTCATCATCCCAGATCACCCATAAGAGTGGAGCTTTAGTCCAACGTCCCAAATAAATTTCCATTAGTCACATTACATGGATTTTCCACAACAAAATTCCCATTTCCTAAAAACCATTATCATAGTAAAAAAATATAGAAATATTTCTAGAAATATATTTTTTTATCATTAAACCACATGGATCCATTTCATCAATAATATGGAGTAAAAACAATACACTTATTTTAAAAATCCATTCTTAAAAAGATATATTTTCAAATGGGCTTTTAATACCCTAACACATCTTGATTTTATAATCCAAAAATTAACATTTAATAAAAATCACATTAATTATATCTAAAAATTTATGGAAATTACACAATACTTTCATTAATTAAAAACCCACTTATCACAAATGGTTATTACTATTGAAAATTTAAAACAAGCCCCTTGGAAATTTATTCCCATCAAACCAATTCTAAAGATACCAACCATTATTTTCACCTATATCACATTCATTTTGTAATATATTTTTGAAAAAAAACATTTAATTCACCACAATTAAAACATATGGAAGGATTAGAATCAATCACAATCATCAATTTAATTGAAACATTATTTTTCACATTGTATATCAAAACCACCACTTTGAAAATAAGGAAACCATTTTATCACAAAAGAAATTCCACATTAAAATTTTCACTTAACCTAAGACCCATGTTTGAATTACATTTAGAAAAGAAAAAATTCATTTAAATTTTATCAAATAAGAATGAATAATACCACATTTCAAAACCAACTTCTATTCCATATGGTAATCCACCAAATATTTCTATAGGAAAAAACACAAGTCTTTAAATAATTTCATGGTCACCCTAACAAAAGGAATTTCTTCTCTAAAAATTCAAAACAATTACAAAGGCCATTATTCCATCACATTTTATATAAACCACCACTTTAGACATTTTTCCGGGTTCACCAAAATCATCTATTTCACCAAACATTACATAAAACTATGTGAAAACCCAAAAAAAAGGCACATATCATTTTCATTTCAATAAAAACACATTTAAATATTCCAATTATGATTTTATAAAAATGGTTATCTACCCAAACATTTGAAATAACCATTTGGAAAAACTCCAAACACCCTTTTTTAGTCAATAAAGGTTAACACATTAATTTAAGACTGAATTCACCTTAAAACCATTCATTCAATTAATAAAAATAAAAAAAAGTTTTAACCCATTTTAAAATCCATAACTCACTTCTGATAACTATGTAAAAAATACCAAAATACTTTTAAGGAATGTTTTTAATAACTAAACTTTCCATTTTAAATCATGAACAATAATTTCACATGAAAACCCAATAATACCAAGAAGAAAACACACAGAAATGGTTTCAAAACATCACAATGTGATCAATATATATAAATTCATAAAATGAATTTAAAGTGGAAGAATAACATTATAATTCCAAAAGGAATTTTTTTATAGTAACACCTTACTAATGGAGAAGAAGTTCAAGACATAACACATTGTCACCTGATGATTTCATTAGAGAACAATCGCAGCTTCTCTCATTACCTCCAAGAATATGAACCATCACTTATACATAAAGTGGCATATTTCCTTTGTACATATTCGTTTTGCCAAGAATATGTACAAGGGGGTCCTTATATATATTCTTAAATATTTATATTCTCATTTACACATACATGCATATGTATTTTTTGATATATATACACAAGAACACCTTTCCCTGTTATATATATTCATTCATCCATTGGTAAATATATATATAATGGGGTAACGTATAATTATATATATTTATTAGTGTGTGTGTGTGTGTGTGTTTGTTCCCGCCTATTTATATGCCGGTAAGTCACCTTTGACTATGGAGACTTGAACCTGCCTCAAGGGTTACCGAAGCACAACATAGAATAATAATAAGAAATAAAAATATCCAAAACACCCCAAATAAAATTGGGATAGAAAAAGAATTAGAAGAATATCCTACCTCATGTGACTGTGAGAAATTAAATTAACTGAAATGCATATCCCTCAATAGAGAACATAAAAACATACATGATGATGACCTGGGGAGCTTGTTGTACACCCTAAATAATGAGAAAACAACAAAAATTCAGATCATCTCAAACACTATGGTCTGGTAGAAAGTAAATGAGTGACTTGGACAAGGACAATAACATATATAGGGATACATGTTTGAGAAGAGGGATTACCTAAAAAAACTGACCAATAAACTAAACTAAATTAGATAGAATCTCTGAAAGAATACATATTTAGGTGGAAGGGTGGCATATTTCTTGATATTAAGGGGATTGGAAGTCACATGATGCTTGAGAGGATAAGGGGGCTGGAATAAAATAAGAGGTAAAAAATAGAGTAAAAAGATAAAATAAAAACAAGAAGGAAAACCTAAATTTCAAAATATTGGTAATTCACATAGTTTTTGCATAGTTTACCATACCATGCGTGAACCATTCACTATACACTTCTTAGGCTAGGAACCCTCACATGTTCACTCCTAGGAAGACACACTATTTAGGAAGCCGTGTTCAAACTATGACACTTGACATATTCAACTAACAGATCCAAACCACAATGTTTCCACATATATTAATAGATTATTCCTAAGTAATACATCATACCTTATACTCACTTGGGCACCCACATAGTAACCAAAAGATTAATACTAACCATTCTAGATATCCGTGCAATTGCTAAAAATCCTCTTAATAAATTTAAATTTTCATCCTGCAAACTATCAGAGCTGAAACACACTATATAATATGAAACAATATTCCAAAATAAAAATACCATTAATCCCAGGGTATTAAAAAATATTCCAATAAAAAATAAATTTTCTCTATATTTTCAAAAATATGAAAAAATAAATTTATGTACATGTAATTATCATATAAAAATAATATTTCATAATTTAATAAAAAATTTAATCATTTATTTTTTATTTGATAAAAAAATATATCAAAAAAATATATTTAAACAATCATAGTATCCTTAAAAACCATTTAGAGAAAATATTTGGGATTTTTAATTAATTTAAAAAACATTTTTGAATATTTTTTGGTATCCATTTACACTATGCTATTAGACTATTTATTTTTTATAGAAAAATTTAATTTTTAAAAATACATTCCAATGGGATTTTACACTGAAAAAACTATGGATTTTAAAAATAATCATTATTATATATGAAATTATTTTAATAGGAACCACCTTTAACATCCATTTTAAAAAAGAAATATATTAAAATATTCAATGATATTAATTATAATTTTAAGAGAATAATGTATAGAAATATATGATAAATTTTTTCTCAACATTCATTTTTTTAGTATTTATACCATTTTGTAGAATGAATGTATTTATTTTGGATATTTATACAATTCTCATCACACATTTTTTAGAATTATAATTTGTTTTATATAAGTAAATATTTACTATGCTATAAAAAAGGATCTATAATATATTATATTTTAAATTATTATGAACAAATTTTATATCCATTAGCTAAATATTAATAAATAAACAAACCATATATTATTCTAGCTTCAATCTATGATAGAAATTTTTGAGGTTTATATTATTTTAAGATTAAACATCTTATTAAAAAATAGTTAATAAGCATAACCAATAATATGTTTTGTATTATAGTTCATATAAAATCTATAATTTTTTTAGTTAAATAGATGATTATTCCCCAATATTGATTTTTATAATGTCTAGTTCATTACTATTTAATATCATATTATCATAAATAGAGATTTATATAATAATTACAGGATTTTAAAATATGTTTAAAAATTCATTTTCATCTAATTTTTTTAAAAAAATATGGTGAGTTATTTTTACAATATTTCCCATGTATAATTTATTTGATTATATTTTTTCATTTTTAAAGGCCAAGTATAGTTTACTAGTTATAGAGAAACCATGATTTATTCTCTCATCAAATAAAAAAATTTCATTTTCCATCTGTAGTACTTAAAAATAAAAACATTTCATTTGAAAGCCTAAAAGTATAAAATCATAGTATTCTTATAATTCAATAATTTATTAGGTATTATTTTAAAAATATTATGTAATAAAAACTAATTTATTGTATATGAGAAATAATTAAAAAAATTTAAAATATTTTAGGACGTTTTACTAGCACAAAAATTTCTTAAAATCTTCCTAATGGGTTTTATGACATCAAACCACTTCTATAACATCCCTCACCCAGTTCACCGGAAAAATACTAGATCCGTAGATAAATTGGAACGCAATCATGACTCCCCATATTTTATCTATATTTTAGTGTCTAATATATACAATAGGGATACTATAATCATAATATCATAATGATTAATGAAAATTATATTTATATTACATAAATTATACATCAATCATAATATAGAATTTGAAAAAAAAATTAATCGTGAAACAAGATAACTAATTTTATATTATATAAACTAATGATTTATATAATATATAAATTAACTATATAGATTTGCATAATTGATCAATAATATATATCACATGATGTAAAATAAATACATAAAACTAGGAACTCTTACTTTAGTTTGACCCCCAGCATTGAATTAAGACTTACCTCATTAATACTAATACTAAACAACCATAATCTAACACGAACTCATTGCATAAGCTATATCTCAAAAAAAATGTTGCATATACAATTAATTCTACATTCATGGAGATGGTATGAAATATAGAAATTCATAACCAAGGAATCCCTTAAAGGACACCATAATGAATACATGTTAGTGTATATAAAAATTAATAATGAAAAAATAAAACCTATTATAAAACACAAAAATATGGTTTTAATTTTCTAAATATTTCACCCTTATTTATAACCTCACCCACTTCATTCAGAGATTAAGAGTAACATTGATCTTTTCATTGATTTCGTAACTATATATATCACTCCCAATTTATATTTCCAATAGTAAGTTAGATTCAAAATACTAAGATTAGAATGTAATTTCAAATATAACGTTAATATTCTACAATAAATCTAAATATCAATAATTTTTTTTATTAATAAATGGAATTTTTAATTTTTAATTTTAATAATGAGTTTCTTTAGATTACTATATAGGTTTTAGGCTCTCATTAAATAATGAGAGTCTCCAACTCCTATTGAAGTTATTCAGGAAGTATATGAGTGTTGGGATCCATTATCTACCATGGGAATCAACTATGGTATATATGACATATGGGACTGACAAACATCTATTTAAATAAACATAAGATAAAAAACATGATATCCTAATAAGATATTAAAAATAAAACACTTATTTGGAACATAACAATAACTTGATATCTGACCACCTATACACTGCCTTTTGTAATACCATGACATGTTCCACACGTCTTAAAACCATAAATTCATAACATAAACCATAACATGACAATCAAATTCCTCAATAACCAATTCAAATCAAGATGGTTTTCATGCAACCCATCCTACTATCCATATCCTATCGTTATCATTCCCAAAGAACTAACCTAGGTCCCTCTCTATGATTTTTATCACCTCCAAGGGAACTTATAACCAATACGACTTATTGTATTCTTACCATATTCTATTAACCCAATATATAATTGATTATTATATGTCATCGTCATGATATACTCCATGAAGAAATTCAATACCAATACACTACACTTGAATTCAACACTATATAGTCTCCATTAATACAATTTTCAATACCATGATGTTATCCATCCAACCCATGAATTGTATAACAATAAAGTATATCTTGGTATTCACATGTTGTCATAATATTATATAAACTCATATAAACCATCACCAACATATTGATTCAACTACTAAGACATAAATCACAAAACCCCAACACCTTGTAACCCCTTATGTAGTCCGGTTAATCTAACCTATTTACCACATATTTTAATCCATATTCTCAAGTACATTGGGTATATTTAATAATAATCTAGGAAATCCGTTGAATGTGACGCAATCACTAAGAGATCCCAAATCTATTTGATAATAAACAAAATTAACATTTCACACCCACTATGTTCTATAAAATTCTTTCACATAATTGAGACCTATTATTTCCCACTTGAGTCACATTGGCTCGACCTCCAACACTCATATATCACCATGAAAATAGAAACACATAACATTAATGGATGAATAATTTATTTACTACTTAATTAATTATTATGGTCACCTCTTATATTATATCACTAATATACCTTTCCCTGATACAATATTATGCATTTTAATCTCCCAGGATTCTAAATACTAAAAAAACTATTTATATAACTAAATATCTTTATAATTACATCAATATAATTAATCAAATTTTCCATGAGAATAAAATTTAATGGGTGATTTCATCAATTTAAAACTATTGAAGACAAGGTGAACATAATTTAAAATAGTCACATAGTATAATTGTAATAAAATTACATATTATTTGAAATCCAATAGAATTTTAATTTAGGATAATATTTAGGAGATCATTAGGAGAATTAACTATATGTGATTTTCTATTATAAAAAAACTGTGAGATAGGGTTTTTTCTTTCTATTTTGGTTTACTTTAACATATACATGTAAAATCATAATATTGTTTTATTAAACTCATCATGAACTGGTGATATTAATTATCAAATCCCTTCTATACAAGGAAAAAATATGATGAAATTTAAAAAATGTTATAGAAATAGGAGGGGGAAAATCACTTCAAACTAGAGAACTTATATACTTTAAAACTTATTAGAATAAATGGGGAACAATGAGGAAGAGAGGGTTGAGGTCGATTGATAATTAACACTCCCAATTTCTCATGAGGGATATGAAATGGGGATTCATGTAATGAAAATTATAAAAATCATTTCTGAATAGAGAAATATGATTTATAAATATGGTTGGTTCTCCACAAGCCAACATGTACCCCACTCATAACCACATGGAATCCCACTGACCATCCAATGGCTTAGAAAAAACTGTAGAACCATGAATTATCTATCAATGTACATTGTACAACCATACCAAGAACCCATTGTATTATCCATTCAAAATCATATTCCTTAGTGGTGGTTTTTTAGAGATCAGAGGAAAATCAATGTAAATAAAATGTGAAATTATATATATATTTTTATATTATTTGGATATCAAGGATTTAAAAATATCATATAAATTATAATATTTCATTCAGATGTTTTGGATATGAAAAATTAGGTTAAATGGAATTAGTCATAGGTTATTCCAATGTAGATATGGGTTCTGCCACTGTAGAAATTTTTTTCACCAACTATTACTTTTTCTAAAAACAATAATGAAACAATTTCAAAGTGGTTGCTAAAATATCCATAGGGTCTTTAAAAATCATTAGAGTATCTGAAAAAATATAGGGTTACACCAGTTCATTATAACATAGAACATGTCCATACAAAATGTGAATGTATGATTAAAAATTACATTATAATGTATTTTATATTAAATTCATTATGAATTATTATATTTTGAGAGTTTTAATTTTATGATTTTTTGTTTTACACCTGAAGGATCATAAATTGTTTATATTATAGAAAATTAAAAATAATTATATTCTTTAGGTAGATTTGATGCTAATTTTGAGTTTTTATAATACATTTAATATTTATTTATTGATCATAAGATTAATAACCTGATTAACTAGATTTTGAGAAATTTTGAAATTATTTTAAAATATTGAATTGTGTTTTAATATATTTTTGGAAAATAGCATACAAATGGTTTATGTATTTATAAATTTTTTAGCTATTCTTTATTAGATACATGGATGGTATGAGTGCATGCGTGAAAAAATGTTTTAGTGAGAGATATTTATTAAAACTTTTTTATTTAGACATTGGAAAATAGGATACTTATATTGAATGTATTATAGAGAGAACACAACATGATTATAAATTAAAAAAGTGTGATATAATAATCTATTTAATGATAAATCATAGGGTTTATGGATAAAATGTGAAGAAGTGAGGACATGTATTACAAAAAAGAACATAGTTAATAATGATTAGATTCATGGAAGGTGTGTGATAAATCTTGTTTCGGTAATAGATAACTAGAATAATAATGATATTAGTTGATTTTATTATTCACTATTATGAAATATGATTAATGTATTGTTCTTTTAAGAAATATTATTATTCTTGAGTAACATGGTAAACTGTGGAGATTTTAATTATTTGAGTAAATTGGGTTTCTTCAATGGAATTTGAAAAAATGGGGAGTTAATTAAAAATGTTTTCATTCAGATAAAACTTATGTATAATTCATAATTGAAATAAATGTTTTAATTTTTTTTATTATTGTATAAAAAACTACATTTAAAAATTGATATTTATAGATTTAATATCTCAATGTTGATGTTTTATTATAAATAATTATTAATTTTATATAAATTTTAAACTTTATTTTAAATTTTGACATTTCTTTTATTGAAATTTTCTCATGCATCGATATTTATTAATGTTTTAAGGTGAAATAGAACATTCCCTATAATAACCTCGTATATATTCTTTAGTTTACATATATTAATGGTTGATAACGATATAGGGAATATTAATGCATTATACATTATCAGTGGTCATCCATTGATCCAAATTAAAAATATAGAACAAGGATTTTGTGTCTTTGGATTAAAAAACATTTATATATTTATTGTGTCATTTTAAAGAGTTTCATAGTTATCAAAGAGTTTTCTGTATAAATTTTTATATTTTATATATTATTTAATGTTATTTTAAAAATATATTTGTACAACACAATATATAGTAATTGTTTTTATTAAATTTTTAAGGAAAATCATTCCACAATAGTTAACTTTTTCCCCCACACTAATTTTCATCCACTATATATCAATATATCCTTTTTGAGTATATGTGACAGTTGGATTTGGTTAATGTGATTGAGGTCCATGGATAAGGTGTTACGAAATGGTGTCAATGAATTATTTTTATGTTGGGTCATGGAATATCTAGGCTGAATATGGAATGGTATGGTTTGATTATAGAATGCACCTATAAAATGGATAGAAAATATTATCTATGGAGAATGATAAGACACTAAGTAACATGTGGTAACTATTTTTTAGAAAGACCAATTAATTGTTGTTATTTATTCAATGATAACCTACAATGGGTCAAAATGGAAAATTTTTCTTAATCATGATTAAAATGATAACAAATTATTTCACATGAATTTTATTTTTTTACGGATGTAATTTTCAGATATGGATATTGTTTTAGATGACTCAATAATCAAGGGAATTTAAATTGTAAATATGAAATTAATTTTAAGAAAATTTGAGAATTTTTATAATATTGTTCCATAGAATAATAACATTTAATGGAAAGTGATATGAATACATAATGATTGTGTATAAACAATTATTACGAAGATGATGATTTAAATTGGAATGTGTGATTTAGAATATACTTTAATAATTTCCTTAAAATATTTCTACCAAGAATAATTATTATTAAATTGGATAAAGAGCGGTACTAGATTCTATTATAGAATCTTTCTTGGTGTGTTATATTGATAAGATTATTCATTCATTCGATAAATAATATGAACATGATTTATATTGGGAAATGTATTGGGTATTAGAGTTTCAGATATAGAATCCAAAATCATGTAAAGGTTATATTTTTCTACAGAATGTGTAAAATGATTTTAAAAGACTAATCCTATATTAATGTTCCTTTGAAAAAATGATACCTAAAATGTGAAGTTTCTATCATGTTTTCTAGAATTAATGGATCAAAAAAGGATAAATATAGTGGTAGAAGAAAAAATTTCACGTGTCTTGACTAGAAGGGTTTCTTGAAGACGATCAATGGTTAGTATTTTCCAAAAAAAAATTATTCTATTGAAGGATTAGGTTTTTTAATAATTTTATAAATTTAATAAGTTCTGGATTATGAATAAATAAATTTTTATTGAGATTTTATCATGTGTATTGATGTTAATTATGAATGAGAACCATAAAGATAAAATGTTCAACTCTCATTAAGTTTAGAGATTTGTCTAGGAATTATATATCTAAGGTTATATTATTTTAAATAGATGGTCAGTATAATAGCTGTTGTGAAAGAAATATATAACAAACAAATTAAGGGTGATTACTTTGGGTCCTCAATGAAGTGGAATAAGGTGTGATTTTAGTGGTCATAAGTGGAAGATAATATACATTAAAGAAAAAATTAGAATTTATCCTCTCTTTTATAATAGAGAAAGAGCTCCATAGATGTTTTATAATGTGGTATGGTGGTAAATTTGAAGTCTGGATCCACCCTACCCGTGATTAACGGGCAAAATTTTTTTTCTATCTAATGATTCATATTTGGATATTGTCAAGGGACAATTATAGTACATGTAATGGCTCGAAACCTCTTGGTTCACTACTTTTCCAAATTATGGTGTTGGGAGTGTCCTAGGGACCATCGGTGACTCATTAAAAAGTTTTACAAATTCTTGGGTAGAACGAACAGTGGCACCAATGGGAGCCAGTGGCACAAAAGAGCATCGGTAGCACCGATCTTCATTTGTTGCACCCGACGGGCGAATGGTGGCACCGACGGGTATCAGTGGCACATATGACCATCATTGTCACTGAGGGGAGAACTGTGGCATCAATGAGAATCGGTGGCACAAATTGACATTGTTGGCACTGATGATAGTTGGTGGAAAAGATGGTTAGTGGTGGAATCAATTGTAACACCCCAAGATTTCATATTGTGTTACTTCTTCAAAATAATTCAATAACTTTCACTACATGCAACACCAAGTTCAAGCACACCATGACTTACCAAAAAAGCTGTTCAAAAGAGGTTATGAATAGTATTAGATAAATTTTAATGTTTATATAATCCTTATAATTTTAGAATCCATATTATGAGTTTCTTAGATATAATGCAAGAACAAATTCATTTTCAGTATTGCACTTTTATCAACTTTAATAGTGAACCCTTTTTAAATACTATATTTTAAACTTTTTGACTAAATGGGGACATAAAAAATTTAAAATGAAACATCCCAAGCTTCTACGGTACGCTTCTCTTTGAATAATGTGATAGCGTGTGTTGTACGCAACACCGAGTTCTAACACACCATAACTAATCAAACTAGTCGTTATGAATAGTAATACCTAATTTTTGAAATTATATATATTTTATATTTGAAAATGGACTTCATTTTTGGATTCAGAATATCGAATTTAGCCTAAGGTGAAATTTTGGTACATTTCGGATAACTTTTATATTTTGATGAATAGTGAAAATTACTAAATTTTAATTAAAAACAACTTTTTTAATAAAAATAATTAATAGTCATAAATTATGAATTTTAGTGGTTTTAAAGTATATTTAGAATATATTTTTACATTTTAATATAATGTTGGTCATTGGACATAATTTTACAATTAAACCGAACATAAACAAGTGTCAATCTTTTGATAGTTATTATCTCTTAAAAACACGCTTTTTGTTTTGACAGCGGGAATTAATTTTAAATTAATTTCTGCCACTTCTGTGTTTTGAATTTAGGAAAATGGATTCCATATTTGGAATCAGGATGTTCAAATTGTGTAAATGGGTAACTTTTATTTTTAGACATTTTGAATAATTACTGCGGTAAATATTTTATTTACCATGGTTAAGGGTAAATCCGGTAAATAAGGGTTAAAAAATAATATTATAATAATACTAAATTACCCTAAAACGTGTCTTAACCCTATTGGTTGATACATGGTCGACCATGGGCATCTTTGGGTCTATTTTGGGACCCCATGGATCCACTTGTAAGTGATAATGACACTTTATTTTAATTAAGTCAAAATGAATACAAAAATGACACAAGCATATATCTTTTAGAAAAACAATTGTTACATAGGGTTATATAAGTTGGATTTTAGATTATAAATATTCATTAGAAAGATAAAAAGATTTCCTACATAATGATATTTTATTTATAATTTTTAGACATTAAATAATTTATTTTATTTATGACACAATGATGATGCAGTAATTACTATAATAGTGAAAAATTAAAATAATTGATATTATAAATACCCAAAAAAATATAATATGAAACTTTTAATGAATTAAACTAATTTTCTAGGATAATATGATATATTAGGATTGCTTTAATTGACTTTGTTCGAAGTAATCAATCTGTTATGAGTTTCACAAAAATCAACTATTGAATAGTGTCAAAATTGACATAAAAGAGTTCTTAAAACAAATATTATATTATTAATTGATATTAAATTCCTAAAAATCTAAGGTTCGGCCAAGAGACTTATATCATGATAGGTTCATCATTAATGGACCACTTGGGGGACGCATGGATGTATATAGTAAGTTTATTAACCATATTATATAAAAATACAAAGAGACATTGTTAAAGTGAAACTAATTAACTTAGAGTTAATACTTAAAGATAAGGTTAATATAAGTACCCAAACCTGTCTAAATTCTATTGGTTGAGTGGTTTTCGACCTATCCCCACCTTAACCTTTGAATAATCAACTTTGGAGCCTTTAGAAACCGAATATGAATTTAATATAAATTAATATTTCTAGCTTTTCCAAAGGTGCCCCTCACCCCTCTTATAAAAGGGCACTCCTCCTTCTCATTTCTTCACACCTCTAAAACCTTTTGGTTCGGCCAAACTCTGCCCAAATACTCTCCCAACATCCCTCACTACAAACTAGAGGCCTTATTTTGATCAGAAAGCCAACCTATGGAGCCCTTTTGATCAAATCAAAAGGAAGAACCCGAAGAAGAGGTAATGATTTCACCACCCTTTTCTAAGTTCCTTTCTTCTTCCACTTCCTCTTTCTTTGTTCTTACCATTCTAAAATAATAACTCCAGTATCTTACATATACTGTGATGTTATTATAAATATGGTACAACCATATTCAGTATTCTATCCACCCTTTTAATAACATGTCACCATACGTGCGTACGTACGGCTTACCGTCTCCACGTCGTGGTGTAATTGTTATTCAATATATTATTATTTGGATGGGTATAATAATGATGTGTAACTCATGTAAATAATAAATATAACATGTTAATGATTCTGTATATATGATATACCATCCATTTATATATTATTTTAATATCAAAAGAATGATATTGTCGCTCGTGCGTACGTACGGACTACCGTCTCCACGAACGCGATGAGATTCATTCTCCATCGTATCCATTTAAGTATAATTATAATTTGATGATTTAAAAATGATGTTTAAGGACTTGATATCATTCTGGATATGAATAATATACAACCTATCCTTTACAAACATGTCTTACGTAACAAAACATATAAAA
Organism: Viscum album; assembly: GCA_963277665.1. NCBI lineage: Eukaryota > Viridiplantae > Streptophyta > Magnoliopsida > Santalales > Viscaceae > Viscum > Viscum album. Next base: position 113,557,172 of record OY728156.1, on the reverse strand, counting down.
GAAAACAAGTAAGTTAACACCCGATATAATGATAATACTAAGATATTATTAACAAATCAATGTTAAAAGATCATATATGATATCATATTATTATATATGATTCTTGTATAATTTAATAACAACTATTTCACCATTATACAGGAGGTTAACCTACCCCAACCAAGGAAAAGTACAAGGTAAAGGTTATTTCACAATCTCTTCATTATCCGAGGTTGTATTATACGTAATAATCTACTGGGATCTCTTTATCATCCACATCCATGTTTCTTCGAAATGTATTTCAAAACATTTTTACTATTTACAAGAATATGGGTTAAAGTCATTTATACCCTTGTTTGACTTTTTATAAGAGGTTTATAAAGGAATCTTTCCGTCGTTTTGAAAACAAGGTCCTTTTTAACCTTTTCGATAGAATTGAGGTAAGAATGTTTTTTTTAACTTATACGGCAGGTGTAGTTATTTTCCGCCGTTATAAAATCGTCGAAGCTTTCCATACAAGCTTATAAGAATATTTTCAAAGAAAATGTTTTATTTTATATGGATCTTAAATGATTTCAAAATAAAAGGAGATACTTCTTTAAAAAGAATTTTGATTTCATCTATGTCAACATCCTTTAATGGATTTTACGCTTATTTGAAGTTGATTTATTATAATACAAAACTTCTATATTGTATTGAAGGTTTTGTGATATTTTTGACTGTGGATGTGCTATTTTATACCATTCATAGTTTATGGTGAAACTATTGACATTTCGTATGCTAGTTTTAATCCGAATGTTTATGTTATATTTCAAACTTTTCTTCAGATAAATGTGCTAAACAAGTGTGTTCCGGGTTGGGGACTGGTAAAAGTAAGCCCTCCAGGTTGGGGACTGGTAAAAGTAAGCCCTCCAGGTTGGGGACTGGTTAAAGTAAGCCCTCCAGGTTAGGGACTGGTAAAAGTATGCCCTCCGGGTTGGTGTCCGGTTATTAGAGGCACTCCGGGTTGGTGTCCGGTTATTAGAGGCACTCCGGGTTGGTGTCCGGTTATTAGAGGCACTCCGGGTTGGGTTCCGGTTAGAAGTAACCCCTAGGTCTTGGGATGAGGCCTAGACAAAGAAATTAACGTTTAGCATTATGCATTCCAACATTATGAAAGTGGTTATTGATTTTTGCATGTGATTATTCGATTAGTAGAATATCCATGTGAATAAGTAAATGGCATTATTTCATTTTATTTATGCCATACCATGTTAAAAGTTCATATTTAAAAGGCTTTTGTTTTAGTTATACATTGCCTTAAATGTTTATTCTTATTTATGAAAGTTTCTTCTATATTTTTATCCTTACTGGGCATTTGAGCTCACCCCTTTTCAATGTTTTATTTTTCCCAGGAAGTGAAGAAGTAAATTATGAATGAACTGCAGGGATTTTATGAGGGGATAATAGTGTGGTCTATTGAGACATTATGTTGTTGTAGTAGTTTTTCATTTTATAATGTAATGTAAAACTTATGAATATATCTGGCATTTTCTAAGGCTACTAAACCAATCGGTCTTTCGAGATTTGATCTTTCTTATGATCATGCCAATGTTATGTAATAATGCACCGACTCTGGGTAGCTGGGGTCGGGACATTACAGTTGGTATCAGAGGAAGTTTAGTACAAACCTTGGAAGCTAGATTTAGATAAACTCTGATTAGAGCACGTAGACCTAAGATGAACTTTGAGGATTAGTATAGAAGAACTTCATAGAATTTTGGTATTGTAGAGATTTTGTGAGTTTTCCGAGCAATACATCCCTGTCTGGATACGAGCAGGTAGAGGCGGCTCTGGCACAGATGTACCTAGGGGTAAAACCCGAAAACACCGCTTTGAGCTAGACTCGAACGGGAACTGGTGCACGACAACGGGCCTTGCTGTACTCTTGGTTACGACACTCCCGGGGGATATGCTTAGGATAACTCTCATTTTCTTTACATATCATTTTGAAGGGATTATGATTATATACATCCTCAAAGAAAACATTCTTATGATTATGGATTATATCCATAAATAGTTCAATTTATGTTAAGTGTTTTATAAGTATGGAATTATGTATTTTGATTCATAAACTGATCTAGTTTATGCCATTGTTTAGAAATGGCGCCCAGTAGAAGGAATGAGAACTCCAGAAATGCACATGATCCAAAGAGAAGGAAGGATCATATCTTTCATGGTCTTAAGCTAGAATTGATAAGAGAAATAGTCTCCCATTTATTATCATCATATGAAGAAATAATATCATGTGTTGATAAGATAAGTAAAGAGTTTACTGAGTCCTATGGCTTTGAAGGGAAGCAAGAGAAGAAAAGGATGGAAGAGAGAAAGATGGATAAAGGGAAGAGGGAAAAGAAGAATTTTCCCATATGTGGTAACTGTGGAAAGAAACACCCTGGAACTTGCCTGAAAGGAATGGGAGTTTGTTATAAGTGTGGAGGAAAAGGGCACAAAGTACGTGACTGCAAGGGTAAGAAAATGGTTTTAAATGTACAATGCTTCATTTGCAAGGAGTTTGGACACTACGTGAACCTATGTCCCAGTCATCAGACTATGCCGCAAATGATGTTATTGGATAATAACCAAGTTATGATACTACCACAGATGAAGAGGAATGATTAGAGTTCTTATGTTGATTATGTTAATTGAGTGTTGTATCAACAATGTACTTGTTATAATACTTATGGAGTATATAAGGATTGTACTGCAGTACTATTTCATTAAGGACTTGAGATTATGTGGAACAAAGAAAAGTGACTCAATAGCAGGATAAATTTTTGGAAAATATATGGTTGAGAGAATGATAAATCATAATATAGTTCTGATACTGAGGTAGTGATTTTGGAATAATACATGATTGATTTGGATAAATTATATTGGATATTCTTGACTATCTTGAAGCTGGTTAATGATTTGTCTATTCCATCATTGTTGGGGTTTAAAACATTTTTGGATTGATGAAGTATATCCAGCATTTTATATGGAATAAGGGAGCATGAATGTAATCAATAAAGATTATGGTAAATCAGGATGTTTCAGTGTATTAAAAGAATACAAGATGAAGGTATTCATATGCTATTGCGGGGTAAAAAGGATCTATATTATGTTTACCTTCCTTATAAATGTTGGCCTGTGAGTTTGGACAGAAGTATTTTGGATAGTTCTAGTTTGGATTATTTTGGATTACCATAAAAGGAAAACCCGGAGGTTGGGCGGCAACCCGTCGCGTCCGGCAAGGCTGCGAGACTTGAACCCGCAACTGAAGGGCGACAAGGGTGTATCACCTACCACTGGCCCATGAGATATCCTGGATTAAATAATGTTGTTTTTTTTAGATCTGGTAGATGAATTATAAATTCGTTTATTTTGGAACCCTCTATGAATAGTATAAATGGAATTTTTTTTACGAGTGAATGATGAGTTTTTGGTAGAAATTTATTAAGGGATAAAACTCTAATTTTAAAGTAAGTATATCTCCTTATGATCTTAGCCAATATCAGAAATAAATTCCTCATCATTAAGAAAAGGAACTTAGAACAAAAATGTTGTCCTAGATGGTACCTTAAATCATCACTAATTTATGGCTTTGGGATTGTTGGCCTTTTCATAGCCATGTTCTCTACCACTCTCCATCAGATAATTGATGGTTAGATTTCTCCTCCATATCCATATTTTCCTACATGGAACCCTAGTATGTGTTATTTTCGGTAATCTTCATACTTTCCACTCTTTATTTTAAATAGAGGCCTCATTAATTCATTTTTCGATGTGGGATTTCAACTAAGATATTTTGAAACGTCAAAAATGTGTTATCCCAATACCCTATATTTTGTTGAACCGATGGTACTTCAAATCATCATAGATTGATGAGTTTAAGGACCTCAATTATACACTTATTTGTGATTGATGACCTCAATCACTACCTATAAATATTTACGTTTTTCCTCCAATTATATGTCTCTAATTTCCACCAATGTTCTCCTAATCAAGATCATAATTTGGTAGTGACCCTTTCATTTCTCTTTTCCTCATATTAAGACTAAATTTTAGTAACCCAATTTCCGATGTGGGTTTTCCCACAAATATATTTTCTATTTTCAACCTTTTATTTTCGAAGAACAATTTCAAATTGCGAGGACACAATTTATTGAAGGAGGGGAGAATGTAACACCCCAAGATTTCATAGTGTGTTACTTCTTCAAAATAATTCAATAACTTTCACTACATGCAACACCAAGTTCAAGCACACCATGACTTACCAAACAAGCCGTTCAAAAGAGGTTATGAATAGTATTAGATAAATTTTAATGTTTATATAATCCTTATAATTTTAGAATCCATATTATGAGTTTCTTAGATATAATGCAAGAACAAATTCATTTTCAGTATTGCACTTTTATCAACATTAATAGTGAACCCTTTTTAAATACTATATTTTAAACTTTTTGACTAAATGGGGACATCAAAAATTTAAAATGAAACATCCCAAACTTCTACGGTACGCTTCTCTTTGAATAATGTGATAGCGTGTGTTGTACGCAACACCGAGTTCTAACACACCATAACTAATCAAACTAGTCGTTATGAATAGTAATACCTAATTTTTGAAATTATATATATTTTATATTTGAAAATGGACTTCATTTTTGGATTCAGAATATCGAATTTAGCCTAAGGTGAAATTTTGGTACATTTCGGATAACTTTTATATTTTGATGAATAGTGAAAATTACTAAATTTTAATTAAAAACAACTTTTTTAATAAAAATAATTAATAGTCATAAATTATGAATTTTAGTGGTTTTAAAGTATATTTAGAATATATTTTTACATTTTAATATAATGTTGGTCATTGGACATAATTTTACAATTAAACCGAACATAAACAAGTGTCAATCTTTTGATAGTTATTATCTCTTAAAAACACGCTTTTTGTTTTGACAGCGGGAATTAATTTTAAATTAATTTCTGCCACTTCTGTGTTTTGAATTTAGGAAAATGGATTCCATATTTGGAATCAGGATGTTCAAATTGTGTAAATGGGTAACTTTTATTTTTAGACATTTTGAATAATTATTGCGGTAAATATTTTATTTACCATGGTTAATGATAAATCCGGTAAATAAGGGTTAAAAAATAATATTATAATAATACTAAAATACCCTAAAACGTGTCTTAACCCTATTGGTTGATACATGGTCGACCATGGGTATCTTTGGGTCTATTTTGGGACCCCATGGATCCACTTGTAAGTGATAATGACACTTTATTTTAATTAAGTCAAAATGAATACAAAAATGACACAAGCATATATCTTTTAGAAAACCAATTGTTACATAGGGTTATATAAGTTGGATTTTAGATTATAAATATTCATTGAAAAGATAAAAAGATTTCCTACATAATGATATTTTATTTATAATTTTTAGACATTAAAAATGTTATTAAATTTATGACACAATGATGATGCAGTAATTACTATAATAGTGAAAAATTAAACTAATTGATTTTATAAATACCCAAAAAAATATAATATGAAACTTTTAATGAATTAAAATAATTTTCTAGGATAATATGATATATTAGGATTGATTTAATTGACTTTTTTCGAAGTAATCAATCTGTTATGAGTTTCACAAAAATCAACTATTGAATAGTGTCAAAATTGACATAAAAGAGTTCTTAAAACAAATATTATATTATTAATTGATATTAAATTCCTAAAAATCTAAGGTTCGGCCAAGAGACTTATATCATGATAGGTTCATCATTAATGGACCACTTGGGGGTCTCTTGGATGTATATAGTAAGTTTATTAACCATATTATATAAAAATACAAAGAGACATTGTAAAAGTGAAACTAATTAACTTAGAGTTAATACTTAAAGATAAGGTTAATATAAGTACCCAAACCTGTCTAAATTCTATTGGTTGAGTGGTTTTCGACCTATCCCCACCTTAACCTTTGAATAATCAACTTTGGAGCCTTTAGAAACCGAATATGAATTTAATATAAATTAATATTTCTAGCTTTTCCAAAGGTGCCCCTCACCCCTCTTATAAAAGGGAACTCCTCCTTCTCATTTCTTTACACCTCTAAAGCCTTTTGGTTCGGCCAAACTCTGACCAAATACTCTCCCAACATCCCTCACTACAACCTAGAGGCCTTAGTTTGATCAGAAAGCCAACCTAAGGATCCCTTTTGATCAAATCAAAAGGAAGAACCCGAAGAAGAGGTAATGATTTCACCACCCTTTTCTAAGTTCCTTTCTTCTTCCACTTCCTCTTTCTTTGTTCTTACCATTCAAAATAATAACTCCAGTATCTTACATATACTGTGATGTTATTATAAATATGGTACAACCATATTCAGTATTCTATCCACCCTTTTAATAACATGTCACCATACGTGCGTACGTACGGCTTACCGTCTCCACGTCGTGGTGTAATTGTTATTCAATATATTATTATTTGGATGGGTATAATAATGATGTGTAACTCATGTAAATAATAAATATAACATGTTAATGATTCTGTATATATGATATACCATCCATTTATATATTATTTTAATATCAAAAGAATGATATTGTCGCTCGTGCGTACGTACGGACTACCGTCTCCACGAACGCGATGAGATTCATTCTCCATCGTATCCATTTAAGTATAATTATCATTTGATGATTTAAAAATGATGTTTAAGGACTTGATATCATTCTGGATATGAATAATATACAACCTATCCTTTACAAACATGTCTTACGTAAAAAAACATATAAAAGAAAACAAGTAAGTTAACACCCGATATAATGATAATACTAAGATATTATTAACAAATCAATGTAAAAAGATCATATATGATATCATATTATTATATATGATTCTTGTATAATTTAATAACAAATATTTCACCATTATACAGGAGGTTAACCTACCCCAACCAAGGAAAAGTACAAGGTAAGGGTTATTTCACAATCACTTCATTATCCGAGGTTGTATTATACGTAATAATCTACTGGGATCTCTTTATCATCCACATCCATGTTTCTTCGAAATGTATTTCAAAACATTTTTACTATTTACAAGAATATGGGTTAAAGTCATTTATACCCTTGTTTGACTTTTTATAAGAGGTTTATAAAGGAATCTTTCCGTCGTTTTGAAAACAAGGTCCTTTTTAACCTTTTCGACAGAATTGATGTAAGAATGTTTTTTTTAACTTATACGGCAGGTGCGGTTATTTTCCGCCGTTATAAAATCGTCGAAGCTTTCCATACAAGCTTATAAGAATATTTTCAAAGAAAATGTTTTATTTTATATGGATCTTAAATGATTTCAAAATAAAAGGAGATACTTCTTTAAAAAGAATTTTGATTTCATCTATGTCAACATCCTTTAATGGATTTTACGCTTATTTGAAGTTGATTTATTATAATACAAATCTTCTATATTGTATTGAAGGTTTTGTGATATTTTTGACTGTGGATGTGCTATTTTATACCATTCATAGTTTATGGTGAATCTATTGACATTTCGTATGCTAGTTTTAATCCGAATGTTTATGTTATATTTCAAACTTTTCTTCAGATAAATGTGCTAAACAAGTATGTTCCGGGTTGGGGACCGGTAAAAGTAAGCCCTCCAGGTTGGGGACTGGTAAAAGTAATCCCTCCAGGTTGGGGACTGGTTAAAGTAAGCCCTCCAGGTTAGGGACTGGTAAAAGTATGCCCTCCGGGTTGGTGTCTGGTTATTAGAGGCACTCCGGGTTGGTGTCCGGTTATTAGAGGCACTCCGGGTAGGTGTCCGGTTATTAGAGGCACTCCGGGTTGGGTTCCGGTTAGAAGTAACCCCTAGGTCTTGGGATGAGGCCTAGACAAAGAAATTAACGTTTAGCATTATGCATTCCAACATTATGAAAGTGGTTATTGATTTTTGCATGTGATTATTTGATTAGTAGAATATCCATGTGAATAAGTAAATGGCATTATTTCATTTTATTTATGCCATACCATGTTAAAAGTTCATATTTAAAAGGCTTTTGTTTTAGTTATACATTGCCTTAAATGTTTATTCTTATTTATGAAAGTTTCCGCTATATTGTTATCCTTACTGGGCATTTGAGCTCACCCCTTTTCTATGTTTTATTTTTCCCAGGAAGTGAAGAAGTAAATTATGAATGACCTGCAGGGATTTTATGAGGGGATAATAGTGTGGTCTATTGAGACATTATGTTGTTGTAGTAGTTTTTCATTTTATAATGTAATGTAAAACTTATGAATATATCTGGCATTTTCCAAGGCTACTAAACCAATCGGTCTTTCGAGATTTGATCTTTCTTATGATCATGCCAATGTTATGTAATAATGCACCGACTCTGGGTAGCTGGGGTCGGGGCGTTACATCAATGGTGTTAGGTCAATGTTTCCAGGGTGACTGTTTCAGGGTGATGGTGGCTCACCTATTTTAAAGTACTTCCCTATTTTTCCTGGACCTTCTAGTTTTTCCTCATATATGAATCTTCTGAAATAAATTGTTTTTATACCCATTCCAAATAGATTTAAATCCCATGAAAGACATTTTAACCCCCCATTAATTGGGAGACCTTTGAGTTATAAAAACTTGTGGCCTTTTTCCTCAGTGTCACACCTTGTCGTGTTTTATAGTTTCTCCATGTTAAACATCTTTCTCTGTTAAAAATATATCTATTAACTCGAATCCATTATCAACATCGTCTCTGAAGAGAATTATTTAATTTCAATTAATCCCAAAGTGTGAAACCTTCCAATAGTGTGGTCGATCCAATATCCGAATTTTATATACTTTGAAATAGTCTCACTAATTATAGAATATGAGGATCTGACTTTTCTTAAGCCCAGATCATGTATCCTTTTCCTTTCACTCTCTCATGGTACGTTTTGATTCCCTCTTCCATAGACAAATCGTGCCCCATTCTATATCCCTTTCCACTCATCCATGAAGCCTTCGAGTCCCGCTTCCTGCTAGTCATTCATCACCAATTCTTGGAATGAGGAGGAAACTTCAATCCTTGATCATACATATAAGGTTTTTCTTTCATCTACGTTTATAATGTAACATGTGGGGTGGATATGATAATTATTCATTCGGGTGTGGATGAAACTAAATAGTAAGGAAAATAATAAAAAACAGACATTAAATAATGAAGGGGTTTGACTGATGGTGATGCTAATGTACTATTTTATATTCTCTTATATGTTTTCAATTGTATGGGATTATGCCCACTGAAAATAGTGGTTGTTGGTGGTATTTTATTTGCGTACTAATGATCCTATGTTCTTCTATATGAACTTGTGGTTGAAGGGATTTAACGTGAAAACTGGTTAATAATATAAATTTGGTTGATAAAATGGATTCCCAATGAATAATAATTCTTGTATGATCATCCTAGTTTACTAAATGGAAGGAATGAACTTAATGAATGGTGTTGGTTAAATCGGAAAACATCCTTTCTCTATTGTGGAAATTTCTGTGGTTGTTTTTGTTGATGCTTGTTGGGATGTGTGTGGGGGGGATATCATGTTGTTTAGAAGGCTTGTGAATCTTTGGGGTCATATGTTTGGTCTTGGTTGGTTCCTGTACTTTGAGGGATCCCATAGATCCCTTTCGTTGGTGGGATATTACAAGAGAACTTAGTGTGAATTCTTAAATTGTTGTTTGGTTTTTCCCTCTTCATTCCACAATTGTTTTTACTTGATGATGTACCTGTCAGTTCCCTATTAGTGGAGAATTATTTGTACCCAAATCACTTGAATAGAAATCAAGAATGGGTTCAATGGGGGTTTTTTTCTAGAAATATGTTATGCTGGGGTTGTTTCTATTGTTTTTTATTCAAGAATGAATAGCAATGGGGGTTTTTGTGTATAGGATGGGTTTATAATCCTTAGGTTGGAATGGGTGCTTGTTTATCTATATGTATGAATTTAGTTCCTATGTTTCGTATTCTCACCCCACCCATGTTGAGAACATCATGTCGAACACCCCCATTTCTCGAGGGGAGGGTGTTCTTCCCAAAATCCTTGAGGGTGGTTGGTTATTATCTTCATTTTTCTCCCTCTCCTGAGTATCCCAACGCACTTCAGGTAAACTATAATGGACTAAGGTCTATTATAAAATATGACTCTTCAGACATGGTATGTTGTGGTGCTTGTGGTGGTTGTCCTAGGTGTGTGAGAGAAGTATTGTTTCCCAATTGTCTTCAAGATGAGGCCTAGGTGCCTTTGGGTGTGCTGGTAGTTGATATTTACCATGTATTTGCGGGTTTGGTTATATATGGTAGCGGTGGACCTAGTCTCTGTCAGCGGGGTATCTGGTTCTGGTGGCCCATATGTTTTTTTTGGGGAGGCGGTGGGACTGTAGTGAAAATGGACGTGTAGGTCTGATGCGTAAGATTTCTTCAATAACCAGTGGGAAGCAGTGTGGGGTATCCAAATATCTATGTTCTATTTCTATAACGTACATGAATGGAATTATTTGGGGACTGTGACTTAGTGAAGCTGGGGGGATTGTTTCCTTGCTAGGTGTTTTGGTTACCTCTACTTCCTCACAGGGCATTAGAATGCATCCTCACTTGTGCATGGGATCTTTTTATTTTCCCTACTGAGTATACCAGTATACTCACCCTATGTGTATAAAACTGCTTTCAGGTTTCCATGAGGAATTCGGGGACCATACGGGACCATGCTAGCTCAAACATTGGGACAATTGTTGTTTTTGTTTACTTTTATTTGGTAATTCTCTTTGTATATTCCTCATACATTTTATGGGTTTATCTTTCAACATGCATATGGGAATATATTTTGGATTTACTGTTACATTTAGTATTTGGAGTTTTTTTGGGTTATTACAATTTATCATTTGATCATATGAAATAAAAATGATAATTCCATAGATTTTACATTAAAATATATTCCATTTTCTCTATTGTCTACTCTATGACATATTAAAGGCATGACTTCGGAGCCATTATCTCCACTTAAACATGAAAAAAAGGTTCTTCATGATTTCTATCCCTTCCCTCATATTGGTGTAGGTGGGTCATGACAGAATGTTATCAATGGTGATGGTTGAGAGATAAGATAATGTTCTGAGATAGGCATAGTGAGGATTTCATGGGATGTTAGTGAAATCATGTTGTGAAATCTTGGTGTGTGAAGTAAGAAATGGATGACCAGCTTGGACACAATATTTTATGACCACCTGTGATACGATGTAAAGACTCTGGTACAACCGAATGACCAGGTGAGGCTATACTTATTTTATGGTAATGATCCTTGGAAAGGTACATGGATAATAATTAATTGTGTTCTTATGTTTTCGGTGTGTTTTGGTAATTTTAAATGAATATCTAGTTTTGGAATAATTTAAATGAAATCCTCTCCACTACCCTGGATTAGGAATTCCTTGTTTACCATAATGTTATAGCACCCAGATGAAGACGATGAGTAGTGTGGGAGATCAGAGACTAAGAGGTTGATATGGATGATCAGTGGAGAGATAATCAAGAGGAGGAATACGACCAGTGGAATAATACACTTTGGGCCTTTTAGTATCAGACCCTCAAAATTTACTAGGGTAGTATCTCAGATTTGGAGATAGAAATATGGCTCGAGGAGCTGGTGATAGATTTCAGCTTGATCAGGTCTCTGACTAAGTACTGGGTTCCTCATGATGTGAGCCTCATTTAGAGAGTGGAATGTCAATAGTATATGCTCTACCTCATGGAGAAGAGGGAAGTTGAGATTTCATTGACTAACTTCAAGAAATAATTCCGGGAAGAATTACATTATTCAATGGTGAAGGCTGAGAAGAGGAAAGATCTTCTCTCCCTCCAATAGGGGAGTACAAATTTGAGGGAGTTAGGGATCGAGATCAAGGATGTCCTCCATTTCTCCCTAGACCACTTTCTGGATGATGATTATAGGGAGAGGTGTTTAGAGAAGGCACTCCGACCTTCTCTATAATATGATGTTACACCCTTCACTATACCAACATACCTGGAAGTTCATAAGAAGGCAGAAGTGGTGGGGGGGATGCACACGTTGGGAGGTGTTCCACGATGGGTGATACATTTGAGCCCTTCAAAGGGGGAGGCCATCAGTAGTAGGCCTGTAACTGCAGTGCCATTGAGTTTTCGGTAAGTGGGGAGTATGCCCCAACAGTTCTAGTTTTGATCTATCGGTCCTCGCCCTTTCTCTAGGGGCCTAAGACCGTGATTCTACATCAGTGGCTACCATGGGGACATTTGGAATACGTGTCTGGACCAAGTGGAGTACAATAGATGTTGGAAGGTTCTGTACCCACCTCAGCAGCTGTAGTTTCTAGCCATGCCTTTACTACTTCTAAACCAGTGATAGTGATCTCCCCATCTTTCAAGATCAGATTTCTCAGGAGGAGTCAAACCTCAAGGCGCTCCCTAGGGACATTAACCAGGGTGTTTTAGGGGAGTTAGGAGATAACCAAGGGGCAGTGGAGGTGGGCATGGGATGTTTCATTCCCCAGATGTCGTAGTTCTACTAGTGCATGACGTCGTTTGAGGTATGATCTTGTTCTTTACCACTCATTTATATTCCTAGTTTTATTCAATAGATTCACACTCCTTTTTTGCACCCATTCATTTCCAGGCTCTGGGCCTAGATGTAGAAATACTTCTCATGCCCATGGTATTGAGTGAGACAGTCGGATGTCAGACCAGCTTGTCCTATGTTTTTCGGGGATGTAGACTGTTGATGAAGCCAAATTAGTATTGTGGAGACCTCATGTTGCTAGAGATGCAACCATATGATGTTAATTTTGGCTTCAACTAGCTATTCAATGTGTATGAAATTATCTACTTCATTCAGATATGGTTCAAGTTTTCAGATGTGGGAGGCCAACATATTGTTTTTGTTGGCGAGCAGGGTTTCCATGATGGCAGCGAGTAAGTGGAGTATCTACTTTATTTATTAGTGGAGATATTGGTGGAGTTAGTATATATAGAGATGGTGGAGATCCTAGGGGTCATCAGTGAGTTCCCAGATGCCTTCCCTATGTAAGTGATGACTCTACCCCCTTAACATGATGTTGTGTTTGAGATAGACTTGAAACCCTGTGCTTGTCCAATTTTGATGGCTCCCTATCAGATAAAACCTTCTTATTTGTGGGATTTGCAGATCTAGGTTGATGACATGATGAAGAAGGGTTTTATCTGAATGAGAGGATCATCATTGGGTTATCCAGTCTTATTCTCAAATAAGTTAAATGGTGATATCAGATAGTGAATAGACTACTAATGTCTGAATCATGTGATAGTAAAAAACTATTACACCCTACAAAGGATCGTTGAACTTTTTGATTAGTTAAATTGAGTAGGTTGGTTCTCTATGATGTACCTGCAGTTGGGATATCACCAGATGAGTGTAATGGAGGGTTACATCTTGAAGACTACTTTCAGGTGTATATATGGGAACATTCAGTTTGGGATCATTTCATTCGGCATTTCGAATGTGCAATTCATGTTCATGTGTCTCATGATCTCCATATTCCAAGAATATATGGACTGGTTCATAGTTTCCCTTATCGAGGACATCCTAATATACTCAAGATCATAAGAGGATCCCACTGAGAATATGAAGACAATTTTAGAGGTCCTCCGATAAAAATATTTCGAATGAAAGTTATGCAAGTGAATTATCTGGACATGAGAGGTGTAATTACTTGGAATCTTGGTGTCCCAACTTGGAATAACAGTGAAACCATCAAAGGTATAAGTGATTAATTCTTGGGCCACACCCAAGAACGTGGTAGAGAATCATATTTTCATGGGTATATCGGGATACTACTGGAGGATTGTGCTAGAATTTTCTTGAGTTTGACCACTATTGGTAGCCTTGACCAAGAAGGACTAGGCATTCATTTAGAGTCATCAGTTCTAGGAAGCCTTTAGTTATCTAAAAGGGAAGGTGGTCAGTGCCCTAGTGATGATGTATCTAGAGGAAGGGGTAATGTTTAAAGTGGTTTGTGATACTTCAATCATAGTCATGGGGTGTGTGCTGATGTAGAAATGGGGAGTGATCTCCTATGCGTCTAGGAAGATACTTCCTCACAAACATAACAATTACACCTATGAATGGGATATTTCAATGATTCTGTATGCACAAAAGTTGTGGCTTCTTTACCTCATTAGGGAATGCTTCATGGACTTCACAGATCAGAAGATCATGATGCATGTCTTATCCCAGTGAGACCTAAACTTGTTGACGCAAATATTGAAGGAGTTTCTTGAAGACTATGACATTGATATTTCTTACACCTTCAGAAAGGGGAATTTGGTGGCCGATTCATTGAGAATAAATTCACAGAAGGATGTGGTTATAGAATTAACAGATGGTTGGACAGTGATAGAGTAGTTGGATTCCTTAAACCTATATGAAAAAGTGGATGATGGTAGAGGATGTCTGTTCCAGATGATTGTGTCATCTTCCTTCGCACATCAGGTGGAGGAATCTCAGTGGGGGAACATAGAGGCTGACGTTATGTGAGATCGTGTCATCCAGGGGAATACTCCAGATCGATGGTCGAGAGATGGTCTGATGCAGATGCTTTTCAGTGGGATGTTGTTTTCTTCAGAGGCGATGCACAAGAAGGTTCTCAGTGAGTTATAGAACCCACCCCTAGTAGTACACCCAAGAGTTTCTAAGAGGTATTGTGGACTAAGTGATCATTTATGGTTGCCCTAGGTGAGACGATAAGTGGAAAAGTTTGTAGAAAAGTGTCTCATGTGTCACATGGGGAAGGCTAAACACTACATTCAAGGATTTTTGATTTAATCTTTTGAAATACCCGAGTGAATTTTTGACAAAATATCGATGGATTTCATCATGGGAATACCCATGGTTCAAGGAGGCTTTGATGCTACCTGGGAATTGGTGGAGTGACTAATGAAATCTGATACCTTACAAGTTGTTAAATATTCAAGTGTCGTTGATGCCTTAGAGCCTATGTATATGGATGAGGTGTTGTAATTTCTTGGTATTCTGAGGTCCATAGTCACGAGTCATGATACATGGTTTACCTCAAAAGTATTGAAAGTATTTTCACATGTTTCTGAAACCTAACAATTACTCATCACAGCATTCAACCCCAATACTTATGGGTTGAAAGATATGACCATTCAAACGTTGGAGGACATGTTGTGAGAATGTGTTCGATGCATCAGAGGATCATGGGTGCGACACATTCCACAGGTTTATTCTTCCTACGACATTATCTAACACTCTACCATTTAAATGGATCCATTCAAAAAATTGTATGGAAGGTTGTTTCATTCAGTCATGTGCTGGATAGAGGTTGGGGAAGTAGGTGTTCTTGGTATCGAGGATGTGTAGAGCACGATGGAGAAATTTCAATTTATACGAGAGAATATGAAGGCATCCCAAGAGCAGAATAATTCATATGTCTATCAAATGATGATACCATTGGAGTTCAAGGTTGGGGACCACGTTTTCTTGAATTTCTCCCCTCGGCATTTCGTAATGGGGGTTCGGAAGGGGGAGTAAGATTTCTCCCATGTTCGTTAGACCCTTTAATGTGTTGTGGCAGGTCGTAGAAGTGGCTTATAACTAGGTGATACCATTGCCGTTATTGAGGGTTCATGAAATCTCCCATGTGTCTCATCTCCATTAGTATCTACACAATGATCGACACATTCTCGACTGAGAAAACCTGGATATGGATGATGACATGATGTTCGTAGAGGTGCCAGTGAGGATTGATGATCTGTAGGAGTAGGTGATTCATGGGAGAACCATTCCCATGGTTCCCTTGATTTATGGGCATGGTGTCTTCAAGGAAAGTACCTAGGGATGAGAGTCATAGATGTGCACCTAGTACCCAGGGCTACATTTAGTTTTGTTCTACTTTTTCATGAGTGTGATATAATTCTTGACCTTTTTAATTATGGAATGTGTTGTTTAACTTATTTTCTAAATGTGTGTGAAGAGTCCTAACTATGGGTAGGGGATATCCTGATCCCTAATTGAGACTCATAATAGTGGATGTGATTAATCATATTCGAGGGAGTCAGTTCCTCCCAATGTGGATAGTATATTGACATAGAGAAAGGGGATCTCTAACCTATATGAATATATGGACAAACCACTACATGTTGGTGTGGTTACATGGGGGAGAAGATTGGTACTGTATCAATATTTTTTCATGAGAATGATGTGGGAGAGGTGTCTATAGATATCTAGGTTGTTCTGAAATTCTAAATACTCTAGTTTGTTTTTTTCCCTAAGCGGCATTTTACGTGGTGGTTGTTTGGACCCTTTTCATTTATTTGAGGTTATACTTGATTTCTCATGGTCCAGAATAGTTTGAGAGGTAAATTTTGTAATGTATCTGACCCTCCTGGTCCATTACATTACCAAATTTGGGTGTTTGGAGTGTCTTAGGGACCATCAGTGAATCATTAAGGAGTTTTCAAAATTGAGGGTTGAACGAACAGTGGAAACGATGGGCGTCAGTGGAACCAAAGAGTGTTAGTAGCTTCGATTGACATGGGTGACACCATGTGGCTAACTATTGCACTGATGGGAATCAGCGGAACCAATGAGTGTCGGTGGCACCGATCGGAATCAGTTCAAATGATGGGTATCAGTGGAACTGATGGTAATGGTGGAACTGATAGTGTCAGGGCGATGGTTCTAGGGAGACAGTTCCAGGAATATGGTTCCAAATCGACGGTGCCCAGGCGAAAGTGACTCACTTAACGGTGAGTCCTTCCCAATTTTTCCAAGACCACCTCGTTTTTCTGTGGTAACATATTTTTGATGTAAAAGTGTTTTTATTCCTCTTACAAATCCATTTAAAGCCAGTGTAAATTGTTTTGGACCCCCATTAATTGGAATACATTAGAGTTATCAAAATGTGTGGCCTTTTTCCTCGGTGTCACACATTGTCGTATTTTACAATATCAACATGTTAAACATTTTTCTCATATTAAAAGATATCTATTAACACACAGACATTATATCCACCATCTCTAAAGAGAATTAACAAATATCAATTGACCCCAATGTGTGAAACATCCCAACTTCGTAGTTGAGCCATGATCTAACTTTTATGTAATTCAAAATCTTCTCCCTGATTTTGGGATTTGAGGATATGGCTTTCCCTAAGACAATATATTATATCATTTTCCATTTTCTTTATCTTCGTCAAATTGCAGTCCCTCTTCAACATTAGAATTATTCCCTATGCTAGAGCTTTTTCCTCTCAACCTTGAAGCATTAATGTCTTCCCTTCCTTCATGTCATGCATCCCCAGTTCCTAGATCAAGGAGGAAACATCGATCATTTGACATCTATGTAGGGGTTTTCCTTCATCTCTCATTAATATGTAACATGTGGGGTGGGTATGTTAATGTTTCCTTGAGGCGTGGATGAAAAAAAATCTTAACAAAGATAATAAACAGACATTATTGAATGAAAAGGTGTGAGTGATTGTGATGATATTGTACTCTTTCATATTTTCTTATATGTTGTGGATTGTATGGGCATATTCATACTAAAAAATTAGTCGTTGGATGCCCTTTATTTCTCGCTAATAACCGATTGTTCTTCTCTATAAGCATGGTATTGAATGGATGTAGCATGAAAATTGGTTAATGATGAAAATTTGGATGATAAAATGGATTCCCAATGAATAATAATCCTTGTAGGATCACCCCGGTTAACCAAAAATAAGGAAGGAACTTAATGAATGGTGTTGGATAAATATGAAAACATTCTTGCTCTTTTATAGAAATATGTACTGTAGTTTCTATTGATGTTTTTGTGGTGGTTCGTGTGGGGATGAGATATCTTATTATTCAGTTGGCTTATGGATCTGTGGGATCTTATGTGGGGTCTTGGTTCAGTTCTAGTACTTAGTGGTATCTCATAGATTCCTTTCATTGTTGTGAATTTACAAGAGAACCAGGTGTGAAATCTTAAATTGTTGTTCGAATGTTTCACTCTAAAGTGCAGAGTTGTTTTGACTTATGGATTTTCCTGTTAGTTTTTTGGTAATGGATAATTATTTTGAACAAAATGAAATGCACATGAAAATAATTATAGGTTCAATGGGGGCTTGTTTTCCTAAAATAGGTTGTGTTACGATTGTGGATGTTGTGTTCGAGTTATTAATGAATAGAAACATGGATACTTGTGTATAGGCTGGCATCACAACCCTTAGGTTGGGATGAGTGATTTTTTATCTATAAGTATACATTTAGTTTTTGTGTTTATTATTCTCACACCAACCTAGTTGAGCACTACATCCCGAACACCCCCATTTTATGTGGGAAGGTTTTCATCCCAACATCATTATAAGTGGAAGGTTATTAGCTCCTTTCTTCCTCCTCTCCCGAGTAGCCCAAGACTCTTCAGGTAGATTTTGATGGAATGCGGTTCATTATAGACCAAGAATTCTTGAGAAGGTTATGTTGTGGAGGTTGTGGTGGTTGGATCAGTTTTGTGCGGGCATGATTGTTTCCAAAGTGTCATAGAGATGACGATTAGGTATATTTATACATAGTGGTAGTTGTTCTGGCCCTGGTGTTTTTAGTAATGGTTATATATGGTAGTGGTGGACCATGTGTTTACAGGGTGGGGTATGTGGTTGTGGTGGCCTATAAGGTTGTTGTTGGGGTAGTAGTAGGACTGTAGTGAAAATGGTGGGGGAGTTCTGATGCATAGCTCATCTTTAATAACCACTGGGATGCGGTGTAGGGTACACAAATATCGATGTGATATTACTTTAACATGTCGTACTCACATTATTTTTTGAGTGGTCCCTGGTTATGTTGGGGGGATAGATTCCCTTCTAGGTGTTTTGGTTACCTCTACTTCCTCAAAGTGAATTATAATGCCTCCATACTTGTAAAAGAGAGATTTTGGTTTTCCCTACTGATTATACCTGTATACTCACCCTACGCGTATACAATAGATTTCAAGTTTCCAAGAAGACTTCAGGGACTATGTGGGACCATACTACTTCAGACGATGGGAGAGTTGATGTTGTTTTTTACTTTACTTTGGTATATCCCTTTCGAGTTTTCTCAATCATTCTATGGGTGTATATTTGAACATGCATTTGAGGATGGGTTTTGGATTTACTTTTACTATTTGTATTTGGAGTTGTTTTGGGTTATTATAATATTATCTCCCAATCCTACTAAACAAAAAGGGAAACACCATCCGTATTACATGTGAATCTATACCCTGGGTGATGTTCACCACTCCAAGGGCTATTGAAGGTGGGAATTATGGGTCATTATATCTCCTTCAACTTAAAGATAGAATGGTCTGGAATTTTGTTGTCCCTTCCCTCATATTAGTGAAGGTGGGTCATGATAGTACATTATTTGATCATTCAAAGGGGTCCGATATATGTTGATATAGTTAAGATTATTATGCTAAGGACTTATGGAAGTGTGTGTAGTATGGTTAAAAAATGTTCTAGTCTATAAAAAAGACCAATAATTATATTTTATGTTGATTAATCGTTAATTGAGGAAATATTTGATGCATGAAAATCCATAATGTGAGATAATGTTAATCCAAAATTCTCAATTTGAATTTTCATTACATATGTTTTGAAAATCATGAACTATTTCGTAAATATTCTATTTTTACTCTTTTATGACTATAGTATATTTATAATATTTGTATCGAGAACATATTACAATTTACTATAACTACAAATATTCTTTTGACATTAAAAATATAAATTTATATCTTTATTAACATTTCATTAATGATAATCAGTATGATAAATATTTTAGTTATGAAAATGATCATAATTAAAATATTCCACTTTTATCGTACTGATATTAGATACGATTTATGTTGGACACATAATTTGAAACCCAATAAAATTTTCATATATTTAATACTGAAAATATTTTCATAATCATTTTATATGAATATGAATCATATAGTCAGTAATAATGATTATCATCAAACTCATTTCAATTTACTTTTCATACGTATAAAATTTAGTCGTAATGTTAGGAAATTATTTAAACAAAAAAGTCCCCCTTCGTTAAGAGTTAATAAAAAAATGTTGTGCTTTAAGTTATAATATGATCGTTGGAGTGAGAAGTGTCCAGGTCTTCATGAAAATCTCAAAGACAATGTGACCGTTGGATATCTAGATGACTATTGGATAAGTTAATATAAATATTACGCAATTTCAAGTTCTTAGTAATTGAGTTGATTCGATATGTTGTACAAGAGATCTGCTAATTTTCTACTATGTGTGATAGCTATGAATATTACATGTTGTGAACTAGTTGTTCGGTACACTTGTAACTTTCCAAATTTCTTTTTCCTTCTGTAGCACTGATTATTTGGATTATGATTGAGGAATTATATAGATATGATTTCAAAATACAATCATATTGATCGAGGGTTTACAATGGATGAAAGGAATAATTTGATCCATTAGATTAAGAGCTTTCGAGGCTATGAAGTTATAACATCCTATCACCTTCGTTATTGTGGTATACTAGGGATAGTCAGACATACCAAATATGATCATCATATCGAGGGCTTCCCAAGTGTGGGTAATACATAATATCTTGAAAGTATAAATCAAGGTACCTTTATCCCAAGGTTTTAAAAATAAATTTAAATCATTGAATCAATGAAGCTCCACATAATGAATCTTTTCTAAGAAGAATATTATAAACTGTCCATAAAACATAATTTTTCCACTTCTATGTTTGAAGTTCAATAAACATACTTTTATAGTTGTGATCAGTAAGTTATTTGGTGTTTGATAAAACAAACATGTTTATTGGTGAATAGTATCATAAAATAATTAATAGTAATATGAAACTTATGAATATAAAATCATATTTATATTTTATTTTCTTATGTTTCAAAGATAATGAGATCATAATTAAAATTTCAAGAAATTTACAATCAATTACAATTTTAAAAATGTTATTTTTGGAATAAAATATTATTATATTTATAAAATAAATTAATAATATTTAAAAATTTATTTTAAAAAAATGTATTTCATTTTCTAGTTATACACATAAATAAATGGTTTGGATGATTTTTTGGGATTTTTCATAAATTCATGAATTTTTTATGAATAGAAAAATAAAGTAATATACCATATATATACATTATGAGTTAAATATGTTATTACTAGAATCATGGCTGATGTAATAACCCTTAGTCCAAAATCAAATTCTCAAATTACTCTTTGGGTCACATAAATCATGACTATTCATATTCTTGATAAAAATTATTAAACTAATGATTAAAATATTGGAAATCCCATCCTCTCTTCCACTATAAATACCACCCTCAACCCTCTTCCTCTCACTTCTCTAAAGGAATGAGGATTGTCTAAATTATACAAAATACACTTCCCAAAGCTCTTCCCCAAATCCAAGATCTTCTGGTCTCACCAAAATTCCAATACCAAAGTCCTTACGGTGGATCTGAAGGAAAGGAGATCAAGAGGTAAAAATCGTCTTTTATTTTGTGGGGATTCGTTTTCAATTTTTCCATTCTTATAATATCTTATACTACCCTAATACAAGACACATTAAAGCTCCATAATATTATATTTTCTTTATTTTATCATTTTTTTGAAAAATTTCATTAATCTTCTTCTTCTCCTCCCACCTCTTATTTCAAAAAAACATTGGCAACAATGTGATGATTTACAGAAATCGTGGATGATGTGTTTTCAATTTTATTTAATTCGTTAAAATATGGTTCTAAAAACATTTTAATGGTTAAAAAATATTTTAATTTCAATGAAATATTATCTTTCAGGTTGTTATGTTAACATATTTAAATATAATTTTGTTATTTTTTGAAACTTGTTTGTGATGATCATTAAACCGCCAAAATTTTCTAAACGAATATAACTAATGATTTATCTAATGATTCATCCCCATACCACATAACTAAATTGATTTATATAATCATTTAATATTATCGAATCATATTAATAGAATTTCATTTTACTTTTATTGTTTCACTTTCATTCAACAAGGAAATCCTTTACGAACCGATCTGGGAAATCTTGTAAACACACCCGACAAATAGAAAGAACAAAATATTATTAATTAATGGGTGGAATGATGTTACAAAATGATCATATAAGGTGTTGTAATCATATATATGTTTCTTTAAAATATTAATTACACTTTTATAATCATTATACATGAGGATTATAAAAGTATCATGTAATACAACCCTATGGAAAGGGAATTCTCAATAAGATTTAAATTATTTGTGTTAACCTTCAATTTCACAAATTCAGTTGTAATCTGATTATTTTGGGTAGTTAATTTTTTTATTTTAGGTTATATTTTGTGTATTAAATTTTTATACACATATTCCTTTCAGTCAATTTGATATTCATGTCAATTATATGTTATTTTTATGGACCATTCCATATAAAAGCCTATTATAAACATCTAGTTTTACAAAATTCAAAGGGAATGTTTTTATGGAATTATTATTATATGATGATTATGTTATTGTTCTTGGGAATATTTTATGATGAAGTGTGTGAACTATATATCCTTCCATTTAATTGTGTATGTGTATGTTGGAGGTTTTCTATATGGATACTCCTAGAATAACTATGATGGTTACACAATAAGGTAGTCACGAGGGTAACATTGTAAGGTTGTATTGAGGGTTACAGATCATAATGTAGATGTGATGGTTGAAATTTAACAAATTTCAGAATATAACATTATGATTTTATATATTTTCATTAATGTTTTTGGGAAATATCATGTTTCAAAAAGTAAGTATATAAGAGTGATAAGTACATCTCTGTGAAAATGATTTCATATATTTATAAGTTTTCATAGAATTATTGTTTTTTTCCTTCATTTTATTTCAATTAATGATATTTTTATGATCATACCCTTTATTATAATTTTTTTCTATGGTTATAAGGATATTAATGAGGAAGAATAATGTCATGCAAAATGTAATGAACCTTCATCAAAAAAACTGTGTTGGTATTTTTTGTTAAAATTTTACTATTTTTAAAATAATAGATACTATTTTAATGGGACATACTTTTGAATTCTTGTGGTTGATGTGTATTAGTTTTGTCCTATAATTTTGAAAGTGAAAACATAAAATATCATTGGTAATATAGAGATTTGAAATATAGTTTAAATATTTTGATTATATAATTCATAAGACTGGGACCTTTTAATTAGTGTTATAGAAGGGTTTAGAAAACTTCAATGGTTAGGATGATGTCAATATAATACTATCAATGATTATTATATTATTTTTATTTTGAAAAGATATAGTGTTTAATTATTACCATGTTGATTCATCTATGATATGTCTATTCAGATTGGTAATTTACATAAGAATTATGGAAACTAATGCTGGAGGAAACCGAGTGTCAGATATCTTTCTGAATCATAAATTGAGAATGGTTGGAATTGGAACTGAGTAGTTTGTGGTCGTAATGGATCAGTTGAAAATTGTAATATATGGTGGTGGAATACATGATAGATAAAAACTATAACGACCAAAAACAGTCATGAGGATAGTGGAACATTTTAGGAGGCAACACCCTCCTACATTCCAGGGATCTTCTCACCCAATATCAGCTGAAGGATGGAATACAACCATTGAAAAGAAATTCGATGTTATGGGATGATCAAAAAATAAAAAGGTCTTTCCTTCCATTGATCATTTTTAAGGTGAATCAGATAAGTGGTGGTCAATGGTCTAGAATATTAGGGATAGATAGAATATTTATTCCATATAGTGGGATGAATTTAAAAGTTTTTTAGTTGAAAAATAATTTTAAATGGTTATTTGAATGGGGATGGAGAATAAATTCATTGAATTAAATTAGAAGGAAGAAGATTTAGTGGCATTGTGCGAAGAAAACGTCCCCTCACTTGAGAGGACTATTGAAAATCTTATTCTGCTTCCTCTCCAAAGTAGCCCAAGAAACTTCGGGTAGTTTATGATGGACTGAGGTCCATTAGAGCCCAGGAATCATTGAAAAGGGTATGTTGTGGTGGTTGGATCAGGTGTGTGTGGGCAGGAATGTTTCCCAAATGTCTTCAAGATGACTCCCAGGTGTCTTCAGGAGTGCCGGTAGTTATTCTGGCCCTGGTGTTTGTAGGAATGGTTACATATGGTAGTGGTGGATGAGGTTTTCATGGGGTGGGGTATGTGGTTTTGGTGGCCCATAATGTTGTTGTTGGGGAGGAAGTGGGACTATAGTGAAAAAGGAGGGGGAGGTCTGACGCACAAGACATCTTCAATAACCAGTGGGATGCGGTGTAGGGTACAAAAATATCGATATGATATTACCATTAATTATCTAACTTGAATTATTTGGGGAGTGTTCCTTGGTGAGGCTGGGGGATAACTTCCTTGATAATTGTTTTGGTTACCTCTACTTTCTCATGGGGTATTATAATGCCTCCCTACATGTACAAGAGAGCTTTTGGTTTTCCTTACGGAGTATACCTGTATACTCACCATACATGTATAAAACTACTTTCATGTTTCTAGGAGGACTTCAGGGACTTTGAGAAACAATACATGTTCAGATGTTGGGACAATTTCTATTGTTATTTAATTATATTTGGATCTTCCCTTTGGAGTTTTCTTGTACTTATTATGGGTTTATAATTGAACAAGCATTTTAGAATTGGTTTTTTATTTACTCTTACTTTTTGTATTTGGAGTTGTTTTGGGTTATTACCATATTATCTCCCAATGCAACTAAATAAAAAGGACATTGCATTCTATATTACATGTGAATCTATACCCTTGGTTATGGTCACCACTTCGGGACCTATTGAAGGTGATAATTGATGGTCATTATATCTCTTTTAACTTGATGTTGGAAGTGTTTGGCAGTTTGTTGTCACTTCCAACGTCTTGTTGAAGGCTGGTCATGATAGTACATAATTCTATCATTCTAAGGGGTCCAAAATAGGTTGATATAGTTATGTTTATTATGTTAAAGACATAAGGAAGAGTGTGTTTTATGGTAAAAAAGAATGTTCTGGTCCATATAAAAGACCATTAATTCTATTTTATGTTGATTAAGTATCAATTGGGAAAATAATGGATGTATGAAAATAAATAATGTGAGGTAATACTAATCCAAAATTCTCATTTTGATTTTTTCATTAACTTATGTTTTGAAAATCATGAACTATTTCTTAAAAATCCAATTTTAACTCTTTTATGACCATAGTATTTTTAAATTATTTTTATCGAAAACATATTAAATTTAAATTTAACTACATATAGTATTTTGACATTAAAAATAGATATATATTTTAATTAAAATTTTATTAACGAGTATGTATACGGTATATATTTTAGTTATGAAAATGAACATAATGAAAATATTCCACTATTATCGTACAGATATTAGATACAATTTATATTGGACAGATAATTTGAAACCCAATCAATCCTTTCTATATTTCATACTGAAAATACTTTCATAATGAAGTTATATGAAAATGATTCATACTAACACTAATAATGATTATCTCCATACTCATTTCAATTTACTATTCATACCTATAAAACATAATCCTAATGTAACGAAATCATTTAAACAAATAATACCCCCTTATTTAGGTGTTAATAAAAACTTTTGTGTGTGTTCAGTTATCATATGATCGTTAGAGTGCCAGATTTCCATGTACTCCTAAAAATCATGGAGCCAATCCAACCATTGGAGATCAAGATGACTATTGGAGAAATGAATATAAATACCATGTAATTTCAAGAGCTCAGAACAAGAATTTTTTGGATATTTTTTGAAATAGATCTGTTAATTTTCTTCTGTGTGTGAAAGCTATGACGCTTACATGTAGTGAACTAGTTGTTCCATACACTTGTAACATTGTAGATTTATTTTTCTCTTATAAAACACTGATTGTATTGATTATGATTGAGGAGTTATATTTATAAGAAGACAAAATACAATCAACTTGATCGAGGGTTTGCAGTGTCAGAAAGATATAATGATATCCATTAGATTAATATCTTTTGAGGCTAGGAAGATAGATCATCTTATCACCTTCAAGATTGATGGATACTATGGATAGTCAAACATACCAAAGCTAATAATCATATCGAGGGATTTCCCTGGTGTGGGTAATATATAATATAATGAAAGTATAAATGAACGTACATTTAACCTATGGTTTTAAAAATAAATTCAAATTGTTGAAAAAATGAGACTCTGCATAATGAATCTTTTCTAAAGAGATAGTTATAAAATATCCATTAAACATAGTTTTTCTTCTTCTATGTTTGAATTACTTTTATATTTGTTATCAGTAAGCTATTTGGTGTTTGATAGAACAAACATGTTTTTTTGTGAATAGTAGAATACACTAATTAATATTATTATGAAACTTATGAATAGAATATCATTTTGATATTTAATTTTCTTACAGTTTTAAAATAATGAGCTCATAATTAAATTTTCAAGGAAATGTAAAATCAATTACAGGTTTAAAGTTGTTATTTTTGCAATAAAATAAGATTTTACAAAAAAATAAATTAATAATATTTATGAAATTATTTAAAAAAATATATTTCATTTTATAATTCTACACATTGACAAATGGTTTTGATGATTTTTTAGGATTTTTCCAAAATTCATGAATCTTTTATGAATAGTAAAATACAATAATATACCGTATATATAAATTATGAGTTAAATATATTATTAATAGAATCATGGATGATTTATGAACCCTTGATTCAAAATAAAATTCTCAAATTTCAATTTGAGTCCCATGAATCAAGAATATTAATATTTTTTATTAAAATATTAATCTAAGGATTAAAATAATGGAAAACCCTTCCTCTCTTCAAGTATAAATACCACCCTCAACCCTCTTCCTCTCACACCTCTAGAGGAGTGATAATTGTCTATATTGTACAAAATTTAGTTCCCAAAGATCTTCCCCATGTCCAAGATCTTATGGTCTCACCAAAATTCCAAAACCAACGGCCTTAAGGAGGATTTCAAGGAGAAGAGATCAAGAGGTAAAAATCCTCTTTTATATTCTTGTGATTTATTTTCAATTTTTTGTTTTATTATAATATCTTCTCCTCCCCTAATCAATGATGAAATAGAGCTATATAATCTTATATATTCTTTATTTTTTATTTTTTATGAAAAAAATCGTCAATTTAATTCTTCTCCTCCCCCCTCTTATTCTAAAAAAAACATCGGCTCCGATGTGACGATTTACAGAAATTGTGGATGATGTGTTTTAATTTTTATTTAATCCTTTAAAGGTGGTTTTAAAAAAAATTAATAGAAGAACAATATTTTAATGTGAATGAAATATCCTCTTTAATTTTCATATGTTAACATTTATACATAGAATTATGTTATATTATGAATCTTGTTCGTGATTATCAATAAACCGCCAAAATGTTATAAACAGATATCACTAATGATTTATCTATTGATTCATACAAATTCCATATAACTAAAATGATTTATGTAATAATTTAATATTATGGAAACATATTAATACAATTTCATTTTATTTCTATTATTTCAATTTTTTTCGACAAGGAAATCCTTTACGAACCGTTCTTGGAAAACATGTAATGAACGCACACAAAAAATTGAAAGAACAAAATATTATTAATTAATGGGTGGAATGATGTTTTAAAATGATCATATAAAGTGTTATAAAAATATATATGTTTCTTTGAAATATTAATTACACTTTAATAAGCATTATTCATTAGTTTTAAATAGGAATCATGTAATAAAACCTTGAGATAAGGGAATTCTTAATCCAATTTGAATTATTACCGTTAACCTTCTATTTCATTAATTAAGTTGTATTAAGATTATTTTGGGTGAATTTTTTTTATTTTATGTTATATTATCTGTGTTTACATTATATACACACATTCTATTAATTCTATTTAATTTTCATATCAATTATATATTTTTTGTATAAGACTTTTCATATAAAATCATATTTTAAACATCCAGTTTAAAAAATTCAAAGGGAATGTTTTTATGGAATTATTATTATATGATGATTATGTTATTATTCTTTGTAATTTTTTATGATGAATTTTGGTACCTATATCTCTTTCCAATGCATTGGGTATGTGTATGTTAGAGTTCGGCTC
Organism: Viscum album; assembly: GCA_963277665.1. Classification (NCBI taxonomy): domain Eukaryota; kingdom Viridiplantae; phylum Streptophyta; class Magnoliopsida; order Santalales; family Viscaceae; genus Viscum; species Viscum album. The sequence goes on along the minus strand of OY728156.1, from coordinate 113,528,921 downwards.
TATGGTTACTCCTAGAGTAACTACGATGGATACAGAAAAAGGTATCCATGAGGGTTACACTGTAAGGTAGTCATGAGGGATAAAAAACCTAACATAGATGTGATGGTTGAAATTTAACAAATTTCACAAGATAGATTTATGATTTTATATATTTTATTTAATTTTTCATGTAAATCTCATGTTTCACAAAGTAAGTATATAAGGGTGAAAAGTACATCTCTGTGAAAATGATTTAATATATTTACAAGTATTCATAGACTAATGGTTAATTTCCTTCTTTTTATTTCCCTTAATGATATATTCATGTTAATAACATGTATTTCAATGATTATCTAAGGTTATAAGGATGTTAATAGAAATAATAATTTTATGTAAAATGTTATGAAATTTTCCCAAAGAAATCATTTTGTTATTTTTTGTTAAAATTTTATGGTTTTGAAAAGAATAGTTACTATTTTAATGAGACCAACATTTGGATTCTTGTGGGTTGATATGCTTTTTTTCCTATAATTATAAAAATCTAACCATAAAATATCTTGGTTAATATAATGATGTGAAATCTAGTTTAAATATTTATATTATTTGATATTTATTTCCGGGTCCTTTTAATTAATGTTATAAAATTATTTAGACAAATTTAATGATTAAGATAATGTTAACATAATACAATCAATGATAATTACCATATTTTTATTCTAAAAGGATATTGAGTTTAATTATTAACTTGTTGATTCATCTATAATGTGTCTATTCATAATGGTTTTCAACATAGGAATCAGTGATGCTGAGTTAGAAGTAACTGTGAAGCAAATATATTTCTGAATCAGCAACCAAGAATGGTTGGAATTGGAACTGACCAATTTGTGATCATAATGGATCAGCTGAAAAGATAATATATGGTTGTGGAATCCATGAATAATAAAAACTAGAGCGACCAAAAATGATCATGAGGATAGTGGAACATTTTATGAAGCAACACCCTCTTACATTCAAGGGATCTTTTGGCCAAGTAACAGCTGAAGGATGGATTAAATCCATTGAAAATTTTTTCGATGTTTTGGGATACTCAGATAATAAAAAAGTATTTTCTTCCATTTATCTGTTTTAAGGTGAATCTTATCAGTGGTGTTTAATGGTCAAGAATATTAGGGATAGATAAGGGATTGATTCCTTAGAGTGGGATCAATTCAAATGTCTTCTAATTTTAAATATATTTTTCAATTGTTGTTTTAATTAAGATGGAGAAGAAATTAATTGAATTAAATTCGGATGAAGATTTAGTGGCCTTGTATGAATAAAAATTCACATGAATAGAGTGGACTATTGAAAATCTAGTTGTGATTCCTCTCCCATTTATCCCAAGACTTTTTCGGTAGGATTTGGTAGAGTGAGGTCCATTATAGCCCAATAATATTTGAGAAGGTTATGTTGTAGTGGTTGTGGTGGTTGGCTCAGGTGTGTGCGGGAAGGATTGTTTCCCATGTTTCATCGAGATAATGACCGGTTTTCTTCAGTCGTGGTGGTAGTTATTCTGGCCCAGGACTATGCAGGCACAATTACATATGGTAGTGGTGGACCAGGTGTCTACAGGGTGGGCTATGTGGTTGTGGTGGCCCATAAGGTTGTTATTGGGGGGGGGGGGCAGTGTGACTGTAGTTATAAAGGCGGGGGAGGTCTGATGCATAAGATGTCTTCAATAACCATTGGGAAGTGGTGCAAGGTACAAAAATATCAATGTGATATTACTGTTACTTACATGAATTTCATTATATGGGGAGTGTGCCTTGGTGATGCTAGGGGGATAGTTTCCTTACTAAGTGTTTTAGTTACCTATACTTCCTCTTGGGGCATTATAATGTCTCCCTACCTTTACTAGAGATCTTTTGCTTTCCCTTACTGAGTATACCTATTTACTTACCTGACATGTATAAAACTGATTTAAGTTTTCCAGGAGGTCTTTCGGGATTGTGTGGAACCGTACTACTTCGGACCTTGGGGAAATTGTGGTTGTTTTTTAAATTTCTTTTGTACATACCTTTGGAGTTTTTTCATACTTTGTATGGGTTTATATTTGAACATGAATTTGAGAATGGGTTTTTAATTTAATCATAATTTTATTATTTGGTGTTTTTTTGGGTTATTAAAATTTTATCTCCCAATCCTACTAAATAAAAAGGTTAATTCCTTCCATATTATGTGTGAATCTATACCATTGGTGATGGTCACCACTCTAGAGCCTATTAAAGGACTTAATCGTGGGTTATTATATCCTCTTTAACATAAAATGGAAGGTTCTGGTAGTTTTTTGTATGTTCCCTCATCTTGGTGAAGGTGGTTAGTGACAGTACGTCATTCGGTCATTCGAAGGGGTCTGATATAGGTCGATATAGTTAATATCATTTTGTTAAGGACTTATGGAAGAGTGTGTAGTATGGTAAAAAAGAATGTTCTGGTCTATATAAAAGTCCCATAATTATATTTTATGATTATTAATCATCATCTGAGGAAATAATTAATGCATGAAAATCTATAATGTGAGATAATGTTAAGCCAAATATCTCATTTTGAATTTTTCATTACTTATGTTTTGAAAATCATGAACTATTTCTTAAATATTAATTTTTGACTCTTTTATGACCATAGTATTTTTAAAATATTTTTTTAGAAAACATATTACGTTTCTCTATATCTACATATTGTCTCATGAAATTAAAAAATAAATTTTATTTTTTTATTAAAATTTTATTAATGAGTATGCATACGATAAATATTTTAGTTATGAAAATCATCATAATGAAAATCTTCTACTTTTATCGCATTGATATTAGATATGATTTATATTGGACACATTATTTGAAACCCAATAAATATTTCCTATATTTTATACTGAAAATATTTTCATAATCAAGTTATATTAATATTAGTCATACTGACAATAATATGGGTTACATTCAGACTCATTTCAATTTACTTTTCAAACCTATAAAACATAATCGTAATGTTAGGAAATCATTTAAAAAAAGACCCCCTCATTTTTTTGTTAATAAAAATTTTGTTGTGCCACCAATAATCATATGATCATTGGAGTGAATGGTGTCTAGGTCCTCCTAAAAATCTCAAATCCAATTCGACCGTTGGAGATCAATATGACTATTATAGAAATGAATATAAATACCATGTAATTTCAAGAGTTGAGTAAAAGAATTGATTTGATATGTTGTGCAATATCTCTTCTAATTTTCAACTGTGTGTTACTGATATGAAGCTTACATGTTGTGAACTAGTTGTTCTGTACACTTGTAACTTTCTAGATTTCCTTTTTCTATGTGAAACCCTCATTGTTTTGATTATGATTAAGGAATTATTGAGATAGGAAGAAAAAATACAATATGTTGGATCAAGGGTATGCTATACTAGAAAGACAGAATCTAATCCATTAGATTAAGAGCAATCAAGTCAACGAAGATAGAGAATATTATCACCTTGTTGATTGAGGGATACTAAGGATGGTCATACATACCAAATTTGATCATCATATCTAGGGCTTACCATGGTGTGAGTAATACATAATATTTTGAAAGTATAAATCAAGGTACCTTTATCCCATGATTTAAAAAAAATCAAGTCGTTGAAAAATTGGGTCTCTATATAATGAATCTTTTCTAAGTATATAGTTACAAAAAATCCATAAAACATAATTTTTCTACTTCTATGTTTGAAATTCAAAAAGCATACTTTTATATTTGTGAACTGTATGTTATTTGATGTTTGGTAAAACAAAAATGTTTCTTTTGAGTAGTAGCATACACGAATTAATTTTAATAAGAACCACATGAATATAAAATCATATTTATATTTCATTTTCTTATGTTTCTAAGATAATGAGATCCTAATTACAATTTCAAGGAAATGATAAATCAATTACAGTTTTAAAATTGTTATTTTTAGAATAAAATATTCTTTTATTTACGAAATAAATTAATAATATTTTAAAATTTATTTTTAAAAAATGGATTTAATTTTCTAATTCAATACATCTTTAAATGGTTTGGATGATTTTTTGGTATTTTTCAAAAAATCAAAAAATATTAGGAATATTAAAATATTGAAATATACCTGATATATACATTATGAGCTAAATATACTATTACTAGAATCATGGATGATGTAAGAACCCTTGAATCAAAATAAAATTCTCGTATTACTATTTGGGTCATATTAATCATGATTATTCATAGTCTTGATCAAAAATATTAAACTAATGATTAAAATAATGGAAAACCCTTCTTCTATTCCACTATAAATACCACCCTCACCCATTTTCCCCTCACACCAATAAAACAATGAGAATTGTAAAGATTCTACCAAATAAACTTCCCAAATATCTTCCCCACATCCATGATCTTTTTGACTCATCAAAATTTCAAAACCGAAGGCCTTAAGAAGGATTTAAAGGAGAGGAGATCAAGAGGTAAAAATACTCTTTTATTTTATTGTGATTTCTCTTCAATTTTTTCTTTTCTTATAATATATTCTCCTCCCTTAATCCAAGAGAAATTAATTCTATATAATCATATATATTCTGTATTTTATCATGTTAATGACGAACATAATCAATTCACTTCTTCTCCTCCTCCCTCTTATTCTAAAAAAACCTCGGCCTGAAATTAAAATTTTCAAAAATCGTGGTTGATGTGTTTTAAATATTATTTAATTCCATCAAATATGGTTGTAAAATCATTTTAATGTCAAAAAAAATTTTAATGTCAATTAAATATCATCTTTCATGTTCTTATGTTAACAAATATACATATAATTATGTTATATTATTAAACTAGTTCATGATTATCAATAAACAGCCAAAATGTTCTTTATGGATATCACTAATGATTTATCTAATGATTCATCCTCATACCATATAACCAAAATTATTTATGTAATCATTTAAGAAAATTTAAACATACTAATACCATTTTATTTCAATTAAATTATTTCACTTTCATTTGACAAGGAAATCCTTTATGAACTAATCTTGGAAATCAAGTAAAGAATGCACCCAAAAAAGGAAAGAAAAAAAATTATAAATGAATGGGTGGAATGATGTCATAAAATGATCATATAAGGTGTTATAAATATATATATTATTATTTGAAATATTAATTTCACTTTTATTGGAATTATAAATGTGGTTTAAACAAGTATCATGCAATAAAACCCTGAGGAAAGGGAATTATTAATCCAATTTCAATTATTTCTGTTAACCTTCTATTTCATTAATTAAGTTGTACTAAGATTATTTTTATGTAATTAATTCTATTTATCTTAAGTTATATTATGTTTATTTACATTTTATACACTTATTAATTCTTGTCTATTTGACTATCATATCAATTATAAGATATTTGTATTGGAATTTTCCAATAAAATCTTATTTTGAAACTCTAATTTAACAATATAAATATAGAATGTTTTTTGAATTATTATTATATGATAATTATGTTATTGTTCTTTGGAATTTTATATGTTGAAGTGTGGGACCTATATCTACATCCAATTCATTGGGTATGTGTATGTTGGATGTATGTTATATGGCTACTCCTATAGTAATTGTGATGGTTACATAACAAGTTGGTCGTTAGGGTTACATTGTAAGGTAGTCGTGAGGGTTACAAATCATAACATTGACATGATGGATGAAATTTAAAAAATTTCAAAAGACACCTTTATGATTTTATATATTTTCATTAATTATGTAAATATCATGTTTCACAAAGTAAGTATATATGGGTGAGAAGTAAATCTATGTGAAAATGATTTCATTTATTTATTAGTATTCATAGACTAATGGTTTATTTCCTTGGTTTTATTTCCATTAGTGATGTTTTTATGATCATACCTTGTATTTTAATGTTTTATTAAGGATATAAGGTTGTGTAAGAGAAAGAATAATGTCATATAAAATGTTATGAACTTTTATCAATGAAATCATTTGGTTATTTTGTGTTAAAATTTTAATTTTCTGAAATGAATAGATTCTATTTCAATGGGACACACTTTTTAATTATTTTAGGTTGATATGTATTAGTTTTGGCTGATAATTCTAAAAATATAAACATAAAAGATCTTTGGTAATATATAGATGTGAAATCTAGTGTAAATATTTAGATTATGTAATGCTTAAGGTTGGGTCCTTTTAAATTAGTATTATAGAGAATTTTAGATAACATTAATGGTTACAGTGATGTTAATATAATAAAATAAATGATTATTAGCATATTTTTATTTTGAAAAAATACAGAGTTAAATGATTACCATGTTGATTCATATACGAGATATTTATTCAGAATGATTTTTCACATAAGAATCAGGGAGGCTAAAGATAGATTGAATTGAGAAGCAGATATCTTTTTGAATCAGAAACTGAGAATTGTTGGAATTGAAGCTAATCAGTTTGTGATGGTAATGGATTAGTTGAAAAAGTTAATATCTGTTGGTGGAATCCATGAAAGATAAAAAATAATCAACCATAAACGATCATGAGGATAGTGGAACATTTCATAAGGCATCACCCTCTTACATTCAAGTGATATTATGACCCAGTAATAGCTTAATGATGGATTAATTCCATTGAAAAGATATTAGATGTTATGGTATGCATAGATTATAAAATGATATTTATTTTAATTTATCATTTTGAAGGTTAATATGATTAGTGGTGGTTAATGGTCAAGAATATTAGGGATATATATAATATTTATTTCATTGAGTGGGATGAATTTAAATGTCATTTAATTGTTTTTTTTGCAATGGTGTTTTGAATAAGGATGGAGAATAAATTCCTTTAATTAAATTAAATGGAGGATGATTCAGTGGCCTTGTATTAAGAAAACATTACCTAACTTGTGAGGACTGTTTCCAATCATATTTTGGATATTGATTAAAATTACTAACTATTATTACTCAGGATTGAATCCCAAATATCAGATGGTATTCGTTTCTTACGAGTCCAAATGTTATAATAATCTTTTCCAATGTGCGGAGAGGGTATAAATAGTGTTTTTGATAACCATGTGTACCATGAAAACAAACAGAATAAGATGGATTGATGTAAATGGATGGATAATAATAAATCAATGAAATCTAATTGTATGAACGTCCAATTTCTAGTTTGTGAGAAGTGTGGTAAAAATCACCATGGGGAATGACTTACCAAAATTGGGAAGTTTTTTTTATTGGTATGTTTGGACATATTTTCCCTAGATTATAATGAAAATGATCCTAAGACTAGTCCAGATAAGTAAATTGTAATATGTTTTAAATGTTTTGAGATGTTTCATTATGAAAATTCTTTCCCAAAGAGAGATTTTAATGATGTAAATAAGCAAGACTATTAGTAGAAAGGTGTAGTGAGATCCTTTAGGACTTCATCAATAGGTTTCATTCTGTCTAATGAATTTGAATCATGTACTTTGTTTCTTTACTAAGATTTTCCAATGTTTTGTTTGATACTGGGTCTACAACATACATTATTTATGAGAATTTTTTGGTAAAATTGGAAAAATGACCTAAATAAATGAGACCAATAATTATTGTTAAAACACAAGAGGGAAATATTATAAAAAAGGGAAATTATAGGAATATTTATATTGTGTTATAGGGAAAGAAAATACCTGAAAACTTTGTTTCTTTGACCGTAGTAGAGTTTGATGTCATTCTATGTATATATTGTCTTTATGTTTATCATTTTAAGTTTGATTTTAGAGTTAAAGAAGTTGTTTTCTACAAATAGTTTAAGTTATTATAAAAGAATGAAACGATAAAATTGATAACATATCAGGAAGATGAGAAACTATTGAATGATGGAAATTAATGTTGTATTGCTCACATTGTTGAAAAAAAGGAACTGTTTAGATTAATGATGCTTTAGTGGGAAATGAATATCATGATGTTTTTTATAATGAGTTTTCTGGTGTTATACCTAATTGGAAAGTTTAATTTTCTATTGACTTGGTTCCTAATGCTAATACAAATACAAAACCCCCTTATAAAATATGTCAAATTGAACTTTTATAGTAGAAAAATAAGATGAAGAAATTATTAGATAAAGGTTTCATCTGACCCTGCACTTCACCATGGGGTGGTCTTGTGTTGTTTGTTAAAAAGAAATATGATTCAAGGATACGTTTCATTTGTTATAGAGACTTGAGGAACATCACAGTTAAAAAAAGAATTATTTTCCTAATATTGATTATTTGTATAACAGCTCCAATGACCACATTATTTTTCAAAGGATAACCTGAGGTCAGGGTAAAATCAGTTGAAAGTAAAGGAAGTAGGCATTGTGAAGACAATGTTCGGTACTAGATATAGGAATTATGAATTTATTATTATGTTGTTTGAGAAAACTAATTCACCTTCTGTATTCGTGGATATTATAAATAGAATATTTCATGAGTTCTTGGATATGTTTGTGGTTATGTATGTCGATAATAGTTTGGTATATTATAAAATTAAACTGTACCATTACAAAAATCAAAGGGGGTTCTTTAAAACCTTAAAATAAAAGAAACAATAAAAAAAATTAGATTGTTTTTATTTTTGTTGAAATTGATTTTTTTTCTTGGGAATATTGTAAATATGGATGGAATAACAGTTAATACTCTCCATATAAGTGGTTGATGGATGTCCCAGACATACAAATGATACTGAGATTCATATTATTCATGGATTGGAAGGTTATTATAGACAGTTTGTTAAAAAAAATTCACATTTATATATCCCTCAAACTATGTTAACACAAAAAGTGGTTAATTGTTTTTTGATAAAAGAATGTGATGTTTTTTTCATGAACTAAATATGTGATTTTTGAATGCTCCAGTTTTGGTCCAACCTTTTAGAAATAGATAGTTTTTCATCTACAATGATGATTTGTTGAATGTAATTTGTTGTTTTCTAATGTAAAATTACTAGGTAATTTATTATTCTTTAAGACAACTAAAACAAAATTTGTTAAATTATCCCACAGATGATTTGGAAGTAGCAGCTATTGTTTATGATTTGAAAATTTTTCATGAATCTTTTATACATAGAAAAATGTGAAATATATAATGACCTTAAAAATATGAAGTGTATATATATTCACTCCCAATGAATTAAAAATGAGTTAGAGAATATTGGTTGAATGGATAAAAGGATTATTATTAAAATATCAACTGCCATCTTGTAAAAGAAAACAAAGTGGTGGATTTATTATGTCAATAAAATAATGAATCATTATCCATGTCACAATTGAAACATGACCACTTGATTAATGATTTGATTAATTTTGTCTTTGATGTTTTTGGTATATAAAATTGTTTTTTTTCATGTTTTAGTGGATTCATCTTTGCCGGACATGATTAAAAAAGTGAACAATCCATACATGGAGCTTCAGAAAAATATAGTATTGGTTAAAATGGGTAGTTTATCATAATTTTACATTGATAAATATTATGATCAACTATTTTGTAATAGATTTAGCATACCTTATGATTCTCATCTAATGAAAGAGTTGTTGTGAAAAGCTCATAGTTCTCCATTTTCAGTTCATCCTAGTAGCACAAACATATACAGAGACGTTTGGGAGAATTACTACTGGTATGGAATGAAAAGAGATATTTTATATTTTACAATGAAATATTTAGCATATCATCATTTAAAAAAAGACTGGAAGTTACAAAGGTGTATGATTTTGCCTTTACCAGTGCCAATGTGAAAATGGGAAAATATATCCATGGACTTCTTTGTGGGACAAACAAAGACTTCTCAAGATGACAATGAAATAAAATATATCCATGGACTTCGTTGTGGGACTAACAAATATTTCTCAAGATGACAATGAAATAAAATATATTGTTGATCGAATGACTAAATATTCTCATTTCCTTCATATTTGAGAAACTATGTCTTTGGATCAGGTGTCTCGACTGTACCCCAAAAATATAGTCAGGTTTCATTGAGTTCATCTTTACATTGTTTTTTACCATGATCCCAGGTCCACTTCTACCTTTTGGAAAGGCCTTCTGTAGTCATTGTGAATAGAATTAAATTTCAGTACATATTTTTATCTTCAATAATATGTGTAGTTTGAAAAGATGTTTCAGACATTGCATGATATTATTCGAGCACCAATGGATTACTATGGAATTTCGAATCAACATATGTCTTCAGTTGATATTTTTTATAATAATAGTTTTCATTTCTGTAAACATATGTATCCTTTTTATGAATTATATGGGAAGCGGTTTTGAACCATATATTTTTGGGATGATGTTGGGGAAAGTAAGATGATGAGACTATAATTAGTTAATGAAGTGGTTGAGAAAGTTAATGTGATCCAGTAACATATGAGGACATCTCAGAGCATGTAGAAATGTTAGGTAGATAATATGAGAAAATAATATTCTCTAAGGGTAGGTAAATAAGTTGATATTAGAATATAACAACTATAAAGTGTTATGTGTTTTGTCAACAATGTAAAGTGAAGCCCTGGGTTTATTGCACCTTATAAAAACTTGGATAATGTTGGACCAGTCATATAATGAGTATATTTTCCCTTGCATTTATCTATGGTAGACAATATTTTTTTTTGTTTTGATGTTGAGAAAGTATGATCCAGATTCATCTCATGTTTTTATTCAATAACCAGTTCAGCTGGAAGAGAATATTGTTGATATTGAGAAACATGTTCAAATTCTTGATCGAAGAAAAAAATTATTTTGGAATTAGGTAATCAATCAGGTAATGGTTTTGTCTAGAAAACTCATTATTGAATAAGAAATATGGGAATCTGAAAATGCTATGAGGTAATGGTACCCTCATTTAATTAATAAGTAAATAAAAATACAGGATGGAATTTCAAGAAGGTGGGGAGAATATAACACCATAGAGTTTTAAAAATAAATTGAAATGAATGAAACACTTAGTCTCTACATAATAAAACCTTTTTAAATATATTTTTATAATCCATTAATAAATCATAATTTTTCCAGTTCTATTTTTGGAATTTCCAAAAAATTAAATCTAATGTTGTGATTAGTATGTTATTTGGAGTTGGATAGTGCCAAATTGTTTTTTTGGTGAATATTAAAATACACTTATAAATATTAACAAGAAGAGTAATATGACACTATTGAATAGTAAATCATATTATTCTGTTATTTTTATAAGGATATATGATAATGAGATATGTATTAATTTTTCAAGGTGATATAAAATCAGTTAGAGTTTTAAAACTGTTATTTTTGGAAAAAAAATTTACTTTATATAAAAAATAAATTTATCATATTTTGAAAATTATTTTAAAAAACGGAGTACAATTTTGAATTATACTTATAGAAAAATGTTGGGGGTCAAATTTTTGAAATTTTATGAAATTTTTTATTTTTTCCAGAATTGAAAAATACAAAAATATATTGTATATATACATTATCAATATAATAAAATATTCCAAGAATCTTGTATGATATAAGAATCCATGGTTTCATGTCACATGCTGAAATTAATATATGGATCTCATGAATCAAGACTATTCATTCTCTTGAGAAAAAAAATACAAAATTAATTATTTAAATAATAGAATCCTTTCCTCTCCTCCACTATAAACACCACATTCACCCCCTCTTCCTCTCACACATCTCAAGCATTGAGAATTGTAGAAATTTACCAAATCTCCATCTCAAGGGTCTTCCCCACGTATAAAACCTTTTGTTATCACCAAAATTATAAAACCAAAGGCAATAAGGAGCATCTTAAGGAGAAGAGATCAAGAGGTAAAAATCCCCTTTATTTTCATATGATTTCTTTTCAATTATTTTAATTTCATATAAACTCTTCTCCTAACCTTATAAAAGAGGCATGAAAGCATAATAATCATAAAATTTATGTATTTTATCATTTTTATGAAAAAAAATCATCAATTTACTTCTTATCCACTCCTACTCATATTCCAAAAATAAAAACATCGTCTGCGATGTGCCGATTTACCAAACTCATGGATTCTTTGTTTTCAATTTCCATTAAATACTTCAAATATAGTTTTAAAATAAAAATTATGGTTTAAATAACTATAATTTTTATTATATATCCACTTTCATGTTCAATATTTAACTTATATACATAATATGATTCTATATAATGAAACATGTTCGTGATTATCAAAGAACCACACAAATGATATAAATGGATATCACTAATGATTTATCTAATGATTCATCCTCATAAAATATTACCCAAATAATTTAAGTCAGCATTTAATATGATGGATACATATTAATACCATATAATTTCACTTTTGGTCTTTCACTTCCATTAAAAAATGAAATACTTTACAAATTGATCATGGAAATCATGTAATGAACAAACCCAAAGTAATGAAAAGAACAAAATATTATTAATTTATGGGATGAATTATGTTATAAAATGATCACAGAAGGTGTTAAAAACATCAATATGTTTCTTTATAATATTAATAAAACTCATCTAACCATTATATAGGTGTTTAAAACAACATTCAAGTAATAAAAACTTGAGAGAAGTTAATTCTTAACCCAATTTTTATTCTTCGGGTAAACCTTTTACTTAATTAATTATTTGGTACAATGATTATTTTTTTGTAATTAATTTTCTTTATGTTTTGTTATATTATGTTTATTCACACTTTTTACAAACATTACATTCAATATATTTTAATATCATATCAATTATATGTTATTTTTATGGGACTTTTCTTATAAAATATTATGTTAATCTTATAGTTTTAAGAAATTCAAAGTGAATGTTTTTATTTAGGTATTTGTAAGAACCCAATTTTTTTACATATATATGGATCCTTTAAATTTTATTTTTATATTTTTACATTTAACATAATATGGATTCCTAATAAGTTTGTATATTCTTTGAGGGTGTGTGATGCTTGTTTGGAGCCCAGAACCCGTATTTTGGGGAATATAGCCTTAGCATACGGTTTAGAGTTAATCATGAAGGAATTATATATGGATTGGTGAACTGTGTGGATAGTGTTTTTTCGAATAGTCCCACCTCACATGGTTGGCACACGACCATACATCCCAACCATATAAACAACGCCCTTTCCCCATGTATCTATGTGTGGCTTGCGCACGGTTTGATCAAACCGTGCGAAGGATGTGATTTTGGGTAGAATAGTCTCACAAAGTTCGTGCATGTTTTGAAAAACCCTGAAGACATGCATATAACATGATAAAACTTTGGGTAAATTTCTATTTTCACTTAATGATCTATTAAACTTTTTCATTCCTTATAATCTGAGAACCATCGGACTTAAGCACATTTTCTCTCACATTTGAGCTTTTTGAATTCCAATGATAGGGATCAAGAGATATCCATTATTTAGCATCTGATTGAGATTTCATTCATCACACTGGATGTGAAATGATAACTATTTGAGTACACTTTACCAATTCTCCTTATCTTTTTCTCTTGACCTAGATTTCATCATGTGAGCATTTTCCACCTTTTCTTTGATCTACTCTAATCCGAGGAAAATAAAGGGATGATACCGGAGGAGGAGATTTTAACAACCATAAAGTGGGTGGTCATTAAATTATCCCTAATGTTCATTGATTTTGGAATGTTTTTGTGGGGCCCGCTGAATTCGTAATGTTTGTGTGGGGACCGCTGAATTCATTGGAAGTTGTTTCTTAAATTTAAATTCCATGATTATACTTTTTAGAATCGTATATTCATGCTATTTCATGTGAATTGTTGTTATCAGTTAAAACCACAAATCAATCCGCCCAATGTTGAAGTTTATGTTATATTTGGGTTTTAGTGTTTCGGCACGTTTGATCCACCGTTCGAGTGTGCCTTTTATTTACCTTCTTAAATGAAAGTCTTCATATAATAAATAGATTTTTATTAATGATTATTACATTATGTCATGTACCTTGTATTCTCACCACTTTACCCATCTATATTTAGTACATAAAATTATTATTAAATGAAAATTGATAAATGGAATGTATACTATGTATACAACATGGAAATAAAAAATGAAATTGAATATTGGTTACAAGTCTGTATCACCCCTTACCCTATTAATGTAAGGTTGTAGAGTTATCCTATGTAATTGAATATTACTTAATGGTTAATTAAGTGTTTATAAAAAGGATGCAATGCTAATTAGAATATACAAACTAATATAAGACACAGATTAATTATAATGAATGATTACATTATTACAAAATCAAATAAGAATGGACTAACTCTATATCACCTTTGATTCTGAGAGGATAATACTTTGGGTCTCAAGAACCTCATTTTGATTTAAGGATGTGGTTTTCCTAGGTTTATACCCACCTATACTTTAGTAATTTTATACTTCTCAAATTCCTGGAATACTACCATATTTTCCTTTTAATTATTATAGGATACATTAGATACACTCTTTGGATCCAGAATTGACTAGTAGTTTCCGTTGCGAATGCCTAGAGGGTGTTGTCTTGGATTAGCCATGTTTTACCTTAGTCTATCACCATGGACTCAGCAGGTGACTTACTATGGAATGAAATGGACTTATCTCCTTGTATTAAACTCTTACCAACTTTTCTATACTCAGATAATACTGAGTTAGTGTTCCGTGAGATCTACATTACCTTGGTTATTACCCTGGAACTCCCTTACTGGATAAATTTGCCAAGTTTCCTTGTTAAATCTTCAAGAATTCACTACTTATAATATAATGAGGAGATTCCAGTTCTGGTTATGCCTTACATGACCTATTAACATTAAATGGTAATTAAAAATAAAATGAATTATTTACAATTTTTTACACAAGATGAGGGTTGAAGCATGTACTTGGTATTTAGTTATATTCTGTAGTTTTCTTTACTTTATATATGCATAAATGTATATTTTTATATTACATTACATGGGATAGATTTTATATAAACCATTGGTGGTGTCCTAGAGAATGTTATATCACACCATCTACAAGTTCTTTTTTACCCATAGTTGACTAAATGGTTTCAGGTGTAGACCAAGGGAATCATATGACTTCAAACACATGATTTATTAATATTTAGGATAGATCATGATAGCATATGACTGAGTTGGATCTCGGGATTCTTGGAGTAGTATTTTTTTTAGTTTGTTGAACTTTTATTCCTATTATATTGTATACGTGTTTTCCAGTTTTATAGTGACATAACATTACATCATCATTGTTCTAGTTGATACCGTTATATTTATTCTTGTTTATCTATTACATCAAGTTTCTTCTATTGTCTATTTATAATGATTACACTATTAATTATTCATTTACATTCCTTGTGATGTTCATCAGTATGATAACGAGGTAATTGTCTTCCCACAAAAACACCCAAGGCCCTCGCTGCTGGTCAGTAGCCTTTGGAATTTGGCGGGATGTGCATGAGGCCATGTGGCCCACCGAGCTTGGGGAACACGTTATGTGGAATCTAGGTTTGAGATGTTAGAAATTTGTATCAAAAGTAGTTTCATTTATTTCTTTACTATTTGGTTACAATAGATTGGAGAATAGGATCACATGGGGATTTTTCATAAGCAGTTCATGGTTGTCGCGAACCATTATTTGGGGTGAAAATAAAGTTTACTAAATTATAATTGTTCTTCTTATTTTTCCTATTATAGTTGATGTTATTTTACCACTGGGTGACATACATGTTTTGTTTTGTTGTTGATTATTACTCTGGTTGATTATTTATTTCATCCTTAGCCTGATGATATAAGGGAAAGGATAATTGTTACCTACATCATTATAGGCACCTCGAGTTCTCATGTCATGCATATTTTTATGCCATATAGGTGCATTTCACTACATAGAATTCCATTATATTCTTGTGATTGTTGAGTGATGTTGTGGTAGTTTACTTTTTCTTATATTTAATTGGATTCTATTTAGTGATTTCTATATCAATTAATGAGGTGTTTGGGCCCTCATGTGCTGGGATAAGTACTTTACCGAGTCGAGCCATTATGTGATAAATATGTGGGTGTTATTTCTGGTGATAGGTGTACGGGAACTGATTCATCGGAAATGGATATCCATTATAAAGTGAATCCTAAAATCTCAAATGAATTGGTTTCACATCCTTATCCCACATTTTCATTTCTATGCAAGGTAAAGGATTGAACCTGGGAATTAACTGCAAAATGAAATAAAACATATACAGGAAACCATATCGATACCTTTCCATATAAGCATGTATTTTTTGGTAGTATACCTTGGGTAGGTAGTTTTATTATGTTTAAAATCCACTAGTTATTATACCTTATAATCAAAATCATTTTATTATGTGGTTTCATGGAATTTTTAAACCAATTCCACCACGAATTCCTTGTGTAGTTCGCCAAGATAGTAGTGATGATCCTTCTCCAGACAGGGTGGGCCATAAGCTGCCAGTGTTACCTCAAGGAGTGCCACTTGAGTCACTACCTACAATTATTTATCTAGACATTTATTCCCAAGTCCATGATAGTTTATTACATCTGAGGAAGTCCATTGATGGTGCTACATGGGTTGTACCTATGATGGATAATCTGACGTGCGATTTCTAGTGGCAACATCCCCTACATTTTAAATGGATGGTAGTTCTCATGCTACTGAGTCTTGGATATGGGACATGATTTCTATCATTGAGAATCTATAAATTCCCCAAGATCATAGAGTCATGCATGATACAAACATGCTTCAAAATTTCGCCATGCATTGGTTGTATATGGTTACAACGTCTGTCATCGTTAGGGCATGCTATGGGATGATTTCCAGACTACCTTTTGTGATCAGTTCATTGCTTAAGAACTGACATCTGATAAAGATAAGGAGTTCATGAATATCGAGTATGGTTATATGTTATTTAATTAATATTCAGCACATTTCACAAATTTAATATTATTTTCACAACTTCTATACGGTGATGATCTTTCTCATGCTAGACATTTTGAGGATGGGATCTAGCACACTATCTAAACTCAGGTGAATGCCTTTAACCTTCCAACCATTTCATCAATAGTTGATCAAGCCCATATCACTAAATGTAACCTGAGGGAAGGCAAGAGTACCAGGTTTATTGGATCTGTGTCGTGTTAGGTATGTAGTTATTCTTGTGGAAGAAAGAATTCCCATGACATATCTTGTATGGGCAATGGAAGACAGAGTATCTAGATTTATAGAACTATGGTGTGTCATCAGTGTCGAAGACCATGGAATAAGAAATCACAATGTGATGGAGACTATATGGTGTTTTGGGCTTCCAGGTGTATGGGTCATCATCAACGTTTTTGTAAGGCCTTTCCTATATATTCCATTGGAAAAGAATCAGCATCTGCTCCACCTATAAGAGTGAGTTCTTGTTCTCCACGTCAGGAGGGGAGTTGGAATAGCACTGATAGGTCTGGATGAGGAAGTGGCCATGGATGAGGTAGTCAAATTACTGATAAACTGTATCACCAGAAGAGTAGTCATGATTGTGGTAGTCCACATGTTTCACAGGGATGTGGACTAGGTTAGTTGTATGAATTACAATCAATACCTGATGTTCCGACTACGAGATCATATACTGATCGAGGTACGATTATAGTAGCCTCCACTATTATCTCTAATTTGTTTAATATAGGTTCTTCAAACTATTTTATTTTTTTATCTATCGTGGAAGTCTCAAACTAGAGATACAATATCACTATGGTGTAATGACCCTCATAATACTGTTGGGAATACAGACAGTGGGAAAATTCAAGTGAATGTACTATCCCTTAGAGGTTGGAAGTTACCCTTTCTTGTGGAATCTATTTGTTCTCAAGATTATGGGATTTTATTTCATTCTAAGGATGTGAAGGTAAGTCCACCATCATGCCTTTGTAGCCTGATATCGTCATAGGGTCTCTTTTAAATAACTAGAAGGAAGTTGATATCATATCAAATGTGAGTGGGTTGTCTAGGTTGGTAGTGCTGGACCGATGTATCAGGGTAAAGGTGAAGTGACAACCTAGATTAAAAATATTTTCATAGAGGACCATGGTTTGATTCAAATTAATTCCCTCCAATAGTTGATTATATCAGGGAAATATTTCTTGATGAATTTTCAGGATTACCTCCTAAGATAGAGGAATATATTACCATACAGATAGTTCTACGAGTAACTCCAGTGTCCATTCATAAATAAAGGATGGACCAACTGAGCTTCCAGAGATCAAGTTTCATTTATAATACCAAGATTATGAATGATTTATATGAACTAGTATGTCATCTTAATGTTCACTAATGATTTTTCCAAGAAATCGAACAGAACCTTAAATATATCCATGGATTACAGAATGTTGAACCAGCTTACAGTCAATAATCGGTATCCACATTCTCTAATAGATGGTATCCTTGACCAGCATCGAGGAGCAAAGGTGTTCTCTAAGATCAACCTAATATTGGGTTATCATCATATGTGAGTCAGGCCATAAGAATTACATCTTAAAAATTTTTATAGTGGGTTTGGTCTGTATTAGTTTCTTATTATGTATTTCAGTCTTATGAACACACATGCAATTTTCATGGCTATAATGAATACAGATTTTCACCCCTATTTTGACACTTTTGTTGTGGTTATTATGGAAAAAATATTGGGGTATTCTCTCACTCGTTCGTCCATACCAATTATCCTGAGATCGTTTTATGTAAACTAACAAAACATCACATTTATTCCAAGATTGAGAAGATTGACTTATGGATAAACACATTACACTTAATGGGTCATATTATTTCAAAATCAAGAGTATCTGGTTTTTGTTGTAGTTTCCTAGGATCATCCCAAAAAGGTGTTTCATATCACGAGTTTCTTAGGGATCTATGGATATTAAATGAATTTCATATAGGACTTCTCATTAATTTTTCACCCATTACAGGATATACAATGAATGGTATTATGTTCTTATGGTTTGAAGCATGTCAGAAATCCCTTCATGAACTGAAAGGGAGGCCAGTGTCGGTGCCAATTCTAATTCTTCCCGAACTAGGTAAAGGTTTTATCATCTTCTCTAATGCACCTGATATTAGCCTTGGATCAATATTGATGTAGAAAGAAAAATTCATTGCATAAAAGTATCAACAGTTAAGTCCTCAAGATTAAAATTACCCGATGCAAAACTTTGATCCAGTAGCATTTGTCTATGCCTTATGTTTCTGGATACACTTTCTATTGGGTGAGTGATTTGTGGTGTATATAGATCACATGATCCTCAAGTATATATTTTATCAACGTGAATTCAACCTCATAAAATGGAGATGGGTCAAATATCTTCAATCCTTTGGTTTTGATCTTTCTTATACTCTTAGAAAGGGAAATGTGGTCATTGATACATTGAGTAGGAAATCTAAGACACATTACATATAAGAATCCAATCATGAATAGATGTTAATGGATCTCTTTTCTAAACATCATTTGGAGTTTCATGATAGTCATGAGCAGTCTTACATCTCATCCATAAGTGTTACATATTCTCTCCTTGAGAAGGTGAAGAGTATATAGTTTTCAAATTCCAAAATGATTGGTTCTTTATGAATGTATATCAAGATATAGCCCACATCTGGATTGGTTTGTGGAAAAAGACAATGTCATGTGTCTATGTGGACATATCTGGAATCCTTAAAATATGAGAGAGGAGTTTATGATATATTCACATGCATCTCAGTGGGTTGTTCATCCTGAAATATCCATGATGTGTCAAGAAATGCCATTCATTTATCGGTTTCCTATAATGAAATGTTAGATTTCATGATTCATAACCATGTGTTCCACCTTTCATCTGGTGAAGACAGAGCACCATAGACCTGTAGGATTGTTACAGCCGCTTCCAGTCCCACAATGGAAAGGGAAGGATGTTTATATGGATTTCATATAAGTCTTACCTTGGTCATCAAGGGGTAGATATGCTATCAGGTTAATCATTCATCGACTAACAAAATCATCCCACTCATCCCTATATATAATAAGTTTTTAGTTGATGAGTTGGAATGACTAGATGTTCATGAGATCATACGAATACATGGGGTTCCATGTACTATCATTCTAGATAGGGATTCTAATTTCAATTCATAGTTTTGGAAATTCATATAGAATGGCATGGGGACTCAGGATCTTCTAATAACATCTTTTCAAACATAAAATAATGGAAAATTAGAACATAAAATATAGGTTCTAGAGGTTATGTTTCAAGCATGTGTCCTTGATTTCGAAGGTGACTAGGAGAAGCATATACCTATTGTCGACTGCACTTATAAAAATATTTTTCATGTGATTATTAAGATGAATAATTTTGAGACATTATATGAAATCCCATTATGTTAACCCTTGTGTTATCTAGAGTTAGGTGAGTCCACCCTAATAGGTCCTCGCCTTGTTCAAGAGAGATCAAAATAATATCAAATAATTAGAAAGTGTATGACTACTACATAATCTAGGAAGAAATATTATGTCGATCTCCATCGATGAACTATTGATTTCAAGGTTGGGGATAATTTTTTTCTTCAGTTATCACCTAGAATAGGGAATTGAAATTTAAAAAAGTATGTAAAGTTTTTGCCTCATTACATAGGGCCATTTTAAATTCTAGAGAGAGTCGGTCCGGTAGCCTATCTGTTTCGACTACCTCAGCGGTACCATGCCATTCACAACATCTTTATTGTCTTAAAGCTTCACAAATATAATCCCATCCCGTATAATATTTTGATCATGAGGATGTTTAGTTAAATGTTGATTTTACCTTTGAGGAGTATCTAGCACACATCACCGACCAAAGAAAAAAAGGCTCTCTGAGGCAAGTATGTCCCTCTTGTATGGGTTCTATGGAACCAAATGATAGTACATGACCATACATGGGAAAGGGAAGCCGACATAAATTATCAATGGCTTGATTTTTCCTCATATAGTGTTTCCTTATCCTTGGAAGTGGAACTCGAGGTGAGTTCTTTTAAGGGGGAATGACTGTAAGAACTCAAATTTTCACTTAGGTGTTGATCCTTTAAATTTTTAGTTAAAATATTTGCATTGAACCTAATAGAGATTCATAATGATTTATTTATGTTTATAAGGGATTATGGGGCCTGTTAGGAACATGAGACCAATCGTTTAAGGAAAATAGGATTTGTTATTGGTTTAGTGTAAACCATGTCGGAATTTCAACCTGTTTAGAAAACCGTTTGGATTGTGTTTTTTCAGAAAGTGCCACCTCACATGGTTGCTGTAAGAATGTGCAGACTAACTGTGTGAACAACCCTTTTTCCACATGTACATGTGAATGGATTGAACATGGATTGATGAAACCATGTGGAGGATGTGATTTCAGGTAGAATCATCTCTCACAGTTTGTGCATGGTTTGAAAAACTATGCAGAAAAGCTGTGTGCAAGCTAAAACTTTTGGTAAATTTGTAGATTTTCCATTAATGATCAATTAATCCTCCTCTATCCTCGTAATCCATCAACCAGTGATATTAAGACTTTTCTCCCATTTTTAATTTTCATAAGGCCATTTCATTGTTTAATGATATCTTTATCATCCGACATTGAATCGAGATTCTATTTGTCACATTGGATTGGAAACTGTAAGTAACAGAGTCCTCTTTATCCATTATCCTTCACATTTTATCTCAACCTAGATATCATCATATGAGTTTTTCCCACCTTTTTGTAGATCTACAATGATACATGGAAAATCAAGGGTTGATGCTAGAGGAGGGGAGTCATACAACCCTAAGGTGGGTTCTCTATAACTTATCCTTAAAGTTCATTGATTTTGGAATATTCATGTCGGACCTGTTGACTTCATTGGAATATTTTTCATAAATTTACATGCCATGATTATAATTGTTAGAATAGTATTTCCATGATCTTTCTAATTATGTGGTTAGTTGTTAGCGGTTACCCCCCACAACTTAATCTTCCCCATGTTAATGGTTATTCCATACTTGGGTTTTAGTGTTTTGGCATGTTTGTGCCAACATTCAGGTGTGCCTTTTCTTTACCTTCTTAAATGTGAGTCTTCATATAATAAATGGATCGTTATTAATGTGAATTTTATAATGGATTGTACCATTTATGATCACCACTTGAAAAATTTTTGTAATGTGATTTTATTGATTATTAAAAGTAAAATGTAAAATAGAAAGTATAAAAATTATATAACATTTCCTAAACAAATGATATTGAATAATTATTACACATCTGTATCACCCCTTTTTATATCGATTAAAGGTAGATGAGTGAACCTCTATAATTTAATCTGACTTAATTGTTAATTAAGAATTGGTAAAAAAAATTCAATGCTACATGGCCTATCCAAACTAATGGAAGACAATGATAGAACCTAAAGTATGATTAAATGATTAAAATATCACATAGGAATGGTCTAACTGTAGCTTAACTTGGATTCTGAGAGGAGAATACTTTGGGTCTCAAGAACCCCATTCCAATTCAAGGATACAGTTTTCTTTGGTTGATACCCACCCATACACTAGTTCTTGTCTACTTCACACATTCTTGTAGGGTACTTTACATTATTACCGGATACCTTAGATACACTCCTTAGGTCCATAATTTTCTAGTAGGTTCCATGGTGAAAGCCCATAGGGCCCAATCTTGGGTTAGCCCCATTTTACCTTGGTTGATAACCTTGGACTCGGTAAGTGCATTATTCCAGTATGAATTTTATTAGACTCCTTGTATTACACTCTTATCCTTTTATCTAGACTCATATACTACTTATTTAGATTTCCTTGAGACCAATGTTACCTTGGTTATTACCACAGAACTCCAACATCGGACAAAATTTTCAGGTTTCCATATTTTGTCTTGGGACCTTAACTACTTATGCTATAACAAGGTGATGTCAGTGTTGGCAATGCCTAACATAACCTATAAACATTAAATTTTAATTACAAATAAAATGAACTAGTTTTATGTTTAGGCATTAGTCGGGGGATGAATATGGTAATGTGGTATCTAGTAATGTTGTAATGATTTATTTACTTTATATATTCGTGAATACAAACTACTATATTCAATTACATGGGCCAGATGTTATAGACACCATTGGTGGTGTCCCACTGGGATTTATCTAACACTCTCTCTGAGCACCATTTGGTAACTAGAGTAAATTTTATGGTTGCAGGTGTTGAAGAAGGGAACCCAGGGCTTCAAACAGTATATTGCTTACTATTTAGGATAAAGCTTGATAATAGATGAATGTGTTGTATATCAGGATTCATGGAGTAGTATTTGATTCCATTTAATTTTTGTAAATTTTATACCTATTTTGTTTTATCCATGTTTTTCTAGTTTTCTAGTGACACGACATTACATCATCATTGTTCTAGTTGATACAGTTAGTTCTATTATGTTTTATCTATTGCATCAACTTTCTTTTGATATGTATTTATATTATGTATGGTATTAATTATTCAATTATATTCCTTATTCTTTGTACACTCTTATAATGAGGGAATAGTCTTCCCATAGACACCCCTAGGCCCTCGCTGCTAGTCGTCAGCCTTTAGCATTTTGGGAGATGCACATGTGGCCATGTGGCCCACTGGGCTCGGGCCACTTGTTATGTGGCATTTGGGCCCAAGATGTCACAGTATTTTTGTTTAATGATTATGTCACATGTTTTGGGAATGGTTT
Organism: Viscum album; assembly: GCA_963277665.1. NCBI lineage: Eukaryota > Viridiplantae > Streptophyta > Magnoliopsida > Santalales > Viscaceae > Viscum > Viscum album. The sequence continues at coordinate 113,505,200 of OY728156.1, read as the reverse complement.
ATACTAAAGGGTGGGACCTATATCATCTTCCAATCAATTCGGTGCGTGTATGTTGGAGGTTGTTCGTATGGATACTCCAACTGTAGCTACGATGGATTCACAACAAGACAGTCATGTGGGTTACATTGTAAGGTAGTTGTATGGGTTGAAAATAATAAGGTAGTCACAATGGTTACAATATATGTAATTCCCCAAGATAACATTATTGTTTTATAAATGTTCATTAATATTTTATAGAAATATCATTTTTCAAAAAGTAAGCATATTTTCGTGAGATGTATGTCATTGTGAAAGTTATTTCATATGTTTATAAATATTCATGTTCTAATGGTTTACTTTTTAATTTTTATTCCCCTTAATGAGATTTTTATGCTCATCCCTGGATTTTAATATTTATCAATGTTTATAAGGATGTGTATGAGAATTGAGAAATTTATGTTAAATTTTATAATGCCTTATAAGGGAAAACATGTTGTTGTTGTTTGTTAATAATTTTATGATTTGAATGGAATGGATATTATTTTAATGGTACCCACTTTTTTATGCTTTTGGGTTGATATGTATGAGTTATGTCGTAACATTCTAAAACTCTAAACTGAAAATACATTTGGGAATATATAGACGTGAAATGTAGTTGAATTATATAGATTATTTAATTATAAAGTTCAGTTCCTTATATTAATCATATATTATTGAATTTACTTTTATTTGGGTTAAAATAATGGTATTAATTTAGCTCTATTTAATTTCCACTTCATTTTTTATAGAAAGTTATTTGTTTTTTATTTCTATTCATATATCATTTATCATAAATACATTAATTACAATAAAATTGTATTACATTTTAATTATAATTAGTATAATTATTCTTATTTCTCTTATAAAACATGGTTCGATATGTTTTATGATAGATTCATTACTTTGTTTTACTCTAATCATTATATCCATAGTGATTATGATACTTACAAAGCTTAATATGAATATGATTAGTTTTTTAAAACAAAATATAGAATATATTTCAAAATCATTTTGATTATGATTTCATTAGTCATTGGATTCAAATGCATGGTCTTTCTATTATTTTAATATATAAGGGGATTGGTGAATTCAATTAATTTAAAAACTTTTAAACTAAATTATTTGAAGATAAAAAATGTTTTTTAAAGAGAAATTCACCCCCATCCATTTCATTTTTCATTTTAATATTCATTTAAATCCAAAAAATTGTATCACTTCCAAGTATTTGTGGTACTGATACTTACATTTTTTATTAGCGGAGGAATCAACTACTTTTACATGCTGGTTATTTTATATTCTTTTTCATGTATGTTTTATCCTTTATATAAAATTTGATTTATAAATACATGTAACACTATTGTGTATGGTGTAAAAATAATTTCTTAAATTATTTTGAATATGGTAGGACCTAAATTCAGATATATATACAATCTCAATCCCATATGTCATGACCTGTACCCCAGGGCCTATTCCATGACTACCCCAAGCCCACCTTCCATAGGCCAGGGGAAGGTGACTAGCACCGAAGGCGTATTCTCTAAAACATGGAGGGAATTGCCTTTATAACCTATAACACACACAACCAAGCACACCGCAAGATAAAAACTCAAGTAAAATGAATAGTAAACAGAGTGACTACTACAAGTAATAATGGGGCCATAATACAAGCCCAACTAGAACATACAAGGAAAAACTGGAAAGTAAAAGACATCATATAGGTGAAAATAAACTCTCAAATCATCCACCATGGATCCTACCTAAAGGGTAGGTATAACTCACAAATGGTTGTCTCTGTGGTTCGCCTCGTCTAACGTTCACCTATGAGCCACCTACAGTCCTGGTACCCTTTTCCTCAGTTAGCGATCTTCATCATCTGTACCAAACACAACGATGTGCGACCATAGCCCGTGTAGGGGTGAGTATATAAAGATACTCAGTAGGGACCCCAAGACCCTTAAGGTCTCAACAAATACACAAAGGAGAAACCATAAAGGAAGGAAATAACGGATAACACTACATATGTATATGCCCATATATATACATAAGTTATCAAGTAAACCCATCTCAATCATAACGAAAAAACAGAGTCCAACTCCAATTCCCCATGCTCAACTATTCCACGAAGGATGAAATACCATGACAGAAATTACCACACAGGTACGCCACATAGAATAATACCAGAAATTTACTACCATGAAAAAAGTACCTCAAGGTATAGACTCATCTCATATCGTGAATAACTTATGTACAATAGTAGAGATCATTATATACAACTACTAATCATAATACTCTATTAAGATGCTCTACTGCTAACCCACACAAGATCACTCAGTGCTGACCTAGGCAGGATCACTCGGTGATGACCCACACAGGATCACTCGGTGCTGACCCACACAGGATTGCTAGGTGCTGACCCACACTGGATCGCTTAGTGCTGACCCACAGAAGATCGCTCTTCATTCTTCACGTCACAGCCAACTACAGGTTTCCTGCACCACACTCGATTGCCTCCGGGAGGGTCCGATACAGAAGCCAATTATTGATAATAAAACTACCATGATGTCTCAAGAAGAAGTATATTAAAGGACTTCCAATTCATAGGGGTCTAAACGTAAATGACGGTGCGTCATTCGGACTCCCGGTCTGTGGGTTATTAGCCTTTTAGTCTCGAGGCCCTGGTTGGATTCGTGCTCGATCCAACTCGACCAAACAGCAACATTATCCAAATCACCAGTGGGGAATAATCAAGGGATCGTCTTACTCCAAGGTTTCCATCACCACTGACGGTTCATCAAACGGACGCCCGACACGTTGGGTCCGGCCTGGCTTCTGCTGTGCGGCCCGGCCAGGGCGGCGGAGGCCGCAGAGCGTCATGAGCCGACGAGGGTGGTGAGAGGGTGCAGGGGCATCATAGGGCCATAAGTCCATGAAACTGTGGTGCATCGAGGCCGCACGAGGTGGTGGGCAGGGCAGCTGAGCAGCGCGGCCGATCCGCAGGTGGGGCATCAGGGCCCTAGGTTGGCTTAGGACGTGGGCGGCAGAACGTCGTGGGGTGCAGAGGCCACAGGGCGGTGGAGGCCGCGGGGCGGCACTATGTTGGGCCTGCACCAGAGGCCGTCTTGACCGGTCTCCCTTTATTCATCACCTTCGTCGTGGTTCTTGAGTTCCACCATCGCCAAACGCTGACATCGATCACCAAAACCATTGAGAAGACCACACAAAAGATCTACAATATTTGCAGAGGGGTCAGGCCATGTTTGTTTGGCCCATACCCTCCATGTTAGGGTTGTAGCATACGACTTAAGGAAGATGATTCAATGTGAGAGATAAAAATAGCATTGAACAAATTTAAACACACCACTACCTCGTTCATTTGTCAACATCGATGAAGAGGGATGGACAATCATCGATTACAGAGATCCCACATTAGAGGATGTCTTGAGGAAGAAGTAGAAGTTTTTTTTCTTCATTGGAGGAGCGTTCTTCATGGATGAAGGTCTTTGTTGGAGAAGTTTATTTCTCAAAAAACCCCTCTCCTTCTCCTTTTCCAAAAACCATCCCCCAATCCACACAAAAAATGAATTATCCAACATTATAGAATTTGTTGTAATAATTTAAATTTGGATTAAATAATTAATTGAGTTTGTATAATTAATTTATGGGGTGGAACAAATAAATTGGGGGAGTTAAAGAGGTTTTTATCTCCTAAAGAAGGGAGTTCAAGGGATTTTTACTCTGGGGTAGTCCCCACCACCATAACCTACATGGGAGATTAATTCTAGTTGTTCCCACCTCTATAACCTCACATAGAAGGTTTTGTTCTTGCGGTCCCCACCTCTCAACATCCACATGGGGGTTACAAAGAAAATAAAATGTTACACAATTTTATTTTATTTTATTCTTTCATGAAAAACCCAAATTCTATATTTCACCCTCGACCTACTTTGGTCAAGATGAAGGTATCCTTAAGTTAATACTAGCATTGCGAGTTCGACGGTGCCCTAGGATTTCAATTCTGTGAACCGGTTTAAAAGATAAAAAAACACGCTTGTATGATTACTGAACGTACATAAAAATAAGTTCATAAATTCATTCTGGGAACACCAAGCCTCGGAATCATGCGTCGTCAATTTTCGCGGACTCGTAAAATTACAATTTTATTAAAACAAATACATTGAAATTCCTTGTCTTTACATTCTCCCTACATTAGTGATTTACATCCCCATAAGTCACAAAACAAAACTATGAAAACAAGTGGGGGTACTGAACATGAATATGAGCATCCCACTCCCACATACACTATAGAAGGTTCCCATGTTTCCTACGAATGTGCACCAGAGGTATCGACCATCCACAAATCACCCTATCCTATCGATCCACAATCTTTACTAGAAACTCTGAAAACATCACCTCATCATCGATGTCTAGCTCATCATGGTCGATGATGTGAGAAGGGTTGTGCACGTATCTCCTCAAATGGGATATGTGGAAGACGTCCTGCACCTGGTGCAATAGAGATGGAAGAGCTAAGAGGTATGCCACCTCACCAACTCTGCTGAGGATCTGAAAGGGTCCGATGAACCACGAAGATAACTTACCGCCTCAGACAAATCTCCACAATCCTCATTAGGGTGAGACCTGTAGAAAGACGTGGTCACTATACTCAAACTCTAGAGGTCAACATCTCCAATCAGGAAAAGACATCTTCCTGATCTGTGTAGTCCTTATCCACTCCGAGATGATCTGCACTTTTTCTGGGGTAGCCTGTACCATCTCTGGTCCCACGAGTGCTTACTCCCCTGGGTCAGTCCGAAAAAAAGGTGATCTGTAAGGTCCCCTGTACAATGCCTAGAATGGTGCCATCCCAATGGTGGAGTTATAGTTGTTATTGTATGTAAACTCTACCAAAGGAAAGTTATCCTCCCAGCTACGATCGAAGTCATGGACACAAGAAATTAGCATGTCCTCAAGGGTCTAAATGGTCCACTCAATATGACCATCCATTTGAGGATGGAAGGCGGTGCTCAATTGAAACTAAAGTTTGAAAGCCTCATTAAACCTATTTTGTATCCAGATGTGAAATTTGAATCATGATCAGATACAATCGTTGAGGTTACTCAATTTAGCCACAAAATCTATTTCACTTAGTGGCATCCCAAGCTCTCTAATATACCCTGCTCTCTGATCGGTAGGAAGTGGGCCGACTTGGTGACTCAGTCGACGATCACCCAGATAGAGTCATGACCTCTAGATTTATGTGTAAGTAATATCAAAAAGTCCATGGATATCACATCCTACTTCTACTCTAAGACCTCTAGTGGATGAACTAATACTGCTGTAACATGATGATCCACATTCGCTTGCTGACCAGTGAGGCATCTAGAGACAAACTATGCTACTTATTTCGTCATTCTCGGCCACAAGTGCTATCATCGGAGGTCCTGGAACATCTTCACCACCCCTAAATGTACCGCTAGATGGGATGTGTGGAACACCCTCAACACTTCCTCCCGAACTGACACTAGTACCATGGTATGTCCTCTGAAGTGGATGAAGTGATCCCCTCCTTTTGAAAATCAATCAGGTCCTATCCTGTTGATATCTGAGCACGTCGCATATTGCAATCAGTGTCCCCATGTTGTGCCTCCCTAACAAGATGAAGAGGTGGGGGAGTGACTGTAAGTGACTGATGAAAAGATGCTCCATCTTGATCCATAAAAGATTTTTGCAAAGTGGCCAGCTGCTCCGTCACCTTGCCTAGCAGTTGTATACCAAATATCTTATTGAGTGCATTTGATAAAACGTTCCCTTTTTCAATATTTTAGACTGTCTCGAAGTCATAGTGTTGGAGGATCTCAAGCCAACATTGTTGTATCGGGTTCATGTCCTTCTAATTGAAGATATACCTGATACTCTTCTGATCAGATTACACTGTAAAACACTCACCCATCCAGTAATGCCGCCACATCTTCAAGGTGAAGGCCACTGATTCTAACACTATGTCATGGGTAGCGTACTTCTGCGCGTGTTGTCTCAGCTGTCGAGAACCATATACGATAATTGCTCACTCATGCATCACGAAACATCAAAGCCCTGTCCTTGATCCTTCACAGTAGACTACAAAACCAACGCCCTCCTATAGAATCCTCAAGATGGGGGCACTAGTCAGCCTCTACCTCATCTCCTAAAAACTCCACTGGGATCTCTTTGACCGCATGAAGGGTTTCCACTTCTTCATCAACACTGAATGTGGTGATGCAACACTAGAGAAATCTCGCATAAATATTTGATAGTATCTAGCCAAACCCATGAAAATTTGTACCTCCATCATAATCATGGGTGTATCCAAAGCAAGTACCACCTCAATCTTCACTGGATCCACTGCCACTCCAGCCTCTGATATGACATGTCCATAATGTGAACCTATCTAATCCAGAACTTGATCTTCAAGATCTTACCATAAAGCTGGGGATCTTGGAGTGTGTCTAGTACTTCCTACAAAATGATAGGCATGAACTTCCTTAGTAGTTGAGTAGTTCAGAATGTCGTCGATGTAGACTACAACAAAATGATAATGTTATAGATGAAATATCCTATTCATGAGTCTCAAGAACACTGATGGAGTGTTGTTCATGAAGAATGACATAACCAAGAGCTCGTAATGGTAATATAGACATCTAAAAGACATATTCTACAAATCCTCATCTTTCACTCTGAGCTGGTGTTAGCCTGATCTGAGGTCTATATTTGAGAACCACAGTTCTCCCTTCAGCTGATCAAAGAGGTCATCAATCCTCGGAAGTGGGTACTTGTTCTTCATGGTCACCTGGTTTAGGCGCTGATAGTCAACAAAAATCCCAAATCCCCCATTCTCATTCGTAGACAACAAAATCGAGGATGCCCATGGAGATACACTAGGATGAATGAATCCCTTCCCCTAAATGTCCTCTAGGTTTACCCACATCTCCCAAAGCTCCGTGAGAGCCATCTGATATGCTTTTGTAGATATCGATGTCATCCCGGGGTACATGTCAATGTAAAATTCCACCATTCTGGGAGGAGGAATACCTAGAACATCATTAGAAAAGACATCCACGTACTGGCCAACCACTATAGGATAACTCAAACACTCCATATCAACGGTTCTGAGGGTAAGGTTAGACAACTGATGAGTGATTGGTTGCACTCTCCTTCAGGTAAGTCCCTCTCGTGCTGTAAAGGCTCCCATATCACCGGTGAAGGAAAACCTAGTCCCATAATTGTGGAAAAACCACACTTTGCACCTAATAGATTCAATGTGTGCATGAACTATAGATAACCTATACAAACCCAAGATGTTATCGTATGGCCTTGATGCTGGTACTTAGAGATCCCAGCCGAAGCTCTCACCTCCTAGACTAAGAACACACTGCTGAAACCTGTGAGTAATCATCAAATCTACTCCTGTAGGATTCTCTAGAAGTAAGGATCGAGCCAATGGCTCCATCGGAATCTTTGAGCTCCGAACAAGGGCAGTGGAAATAAAAGAATGACTGGAACCTCCGTCTAAAAGTTCTGCAACTAAGGTGGATTAGACACAGATCGTACCTCGTATCATCTCCGGAGTTCCATGAATGTAGGCCTCAACTGCTTGGAGATGATCTCACCCCTATAAACCTGATCCTTTTTTTGGGGTGGACCTACTGGTGGTTGTGGCGATAACATCTTGAATCGTTTCCCACCTCCACCTACACAGTCAGCTTCTCTGCCACGTCATCCTTCTCCCTGCGGACCTCCTCGGTCGAACCTCTATCTTTTCCTAGGCATTCCTTCGACCATAATCTGATCATTCGTATGGTGGTTCAGACAGTCACGATCCATTTGACCCTAACCACCACATGCGTAACATTGTACGCTCCTGGAACGAATGGTTCTGCCTCGAGTGCCCCTCACAACTGACGCTGAATTTTATTGTCTTCCACCGGTAGGTCTGTTCCAATTAGACTTCTGTGACATTTTTCTACGGCCAACTGCAGAAGACTCCCCTATGTGATTACTGGTGGAGGGTCTCACTGCTAGTAACTGCTCACCAAGGAAAATCTCCACTAAGAGGGTTCTCTCAAGCACCCCCTCAAGCGTCCGAATGTTGAGTGAGATCATGGAAGCGCTGGTCTCCCGACTATGTCCCTTCCCAATGGTTTGGGCCCAAAAGAATGGGTCCCACACCATATCAGTGCAGTGGAATAAGAGGTCAGTGAACCTCTCTGATTATTTACACATATTTATTCTTCCCTTCTGTTGATGAAGTAGCTCCAGAATGCACACTATGTGAAGAGTTACTGGAACTAACTCTGCGGGAAACAGGCTCTCGATGTCTTCCCAGAGAATCCTCACCTTAACTTGAACCTAGGTCATCTTGCTCCACCATCTTCCTGATACTGAATATATAAGGCTGGTGGAAATGATCACCATGATATCGGCTGGTGTTCCTACTAGTCATAAGACTCTCACAACATCCTCGAGCCAATCCTCACCCGCCTGTGGGTCAATCTCTCCTCTGAACCTGGGTGGCCTCTGGCGTAGGAACTCGTGCAATGTGCTCAAGCAGCGTGAACACTATACTTCTATGGCTAGTGGAATCAGTGGCCCAATGGATATTGGTATCGCTGGTACCTCTGCTGGTTCCTCTACTGGAAGAGGGCCTTACACCGAGGCCTCGTCGCTCAGGGGGATATTAGAGAATACTATTCTTGGAACCCAAGCTGGCTGTCTGCGTGGTGGCATCCTAAAATAAAATAGGTTCGTCACGGTCAAAAAGTTATACCTAGTGATATGAATCAATGAGATCACAAATAAAACTCTTTAAAACACATACACAATCATTGTTTTCATTCAATGAGTCAGATATCATAAATTAGGGTCCTAGTGTATGGATGTGTCGGCCGCCACACCAACAGTAGATTACCTAAACTGATAACCAAACAAACTACGCTTAACACTATTTCTGTTAAAAATCTCAGAGTCTTTTGTTCTATGGTAGAACCGACTCCACTAATTCCATGTTGTCATGAACCATCCCTCGGGGCCCATGTCGTGACTACCCCAAGCCCACCTTCCATAGGTTAGGCGCTGGCGACTAGCACCAAAGGCAAATTCCCTAAAACTGGGAAGGCATTGCCTTTAAAACCTGTAAAAAAAAAACCAAGCACACAACATGATATGAACTCATGTAAACTGAATAGTAAAAAGAGTGAGTACAACATGAAAAAAGGGGCCAGTATACAAGCCCAACTGGAATGTAAAAAGAAAAACTAGAATGTAAAAGACAAATGATAGGTGAAAAAAAGCTCATGGATCGTCCACCAAGGATCCTACCTGAAGGGTTGGTACAACTCATGAATGGCCATCTATGATGTTCTCCTCATCTAACTTCCACCTACGAGCCACCTCTATTCTTAGTACCCTTTTCCTCAGTCATCATTGTATTTTTTCTGCATTGAACAGAACAAAGTTGGGGCATAGCCCATGCAGGGTTGAGTACAATGATACTCAGTAGGGACCCCAAGACCCTCAAGGACTCACAATATCGAAAATGGATAAACCACAAAGGAAGGAAACTACTGATAACCCTAATTAGGTATATGGAAATACATATATCAAAATTATCAAGTAAACCCATCTCAGTCATGAGGAAAACACAGAGCCATCTCAAATACCCCAAGGTCAAATTTTCCACAAAGGAAGAAATAACATGAAGGAAACTACCACAAAGGTACACCACATAGAATAATACCACCAAGGTATTACCAAGAAGGAAAGTACCACGAGGTATAGACTCTTTTTACAACAGGTATAACTTATGTAAAGTATTAGAGATGATTAGATTTTACTACTTATCATATTACTATGTTAATAAGATCTTCTAATGAACCACACAGGGTCTCTCATTTCTGACCTACATAGGATCACTTGGTGCTGACCCACACAGGATCACTAGATGCTAACCGACAGATGATCGCTAGGTGATGACCCAAACAAGATCACTCTTTATTCTTCACGTCACAGCCAGATACAGGGTTCCTGCACTATGTTCTCTTATCAACGAGAGGGTACACTCCACAAGCCTCTATTAGATTCTCCAACCGCCACAAAGACTCACAAAAAAGTATCTCAAATGACCTCCATGTCATAAGGGTCTCAACACAACAGACAGTCCGTCATCGAATGCCTGGTATGTGAGTTATTAGCCTTTTAGTTTTGAGGGCCCGGTAGGATTCGTGCTTGATAAAACCAGACCATACTCTAACATGGACCAAATATCCATTGGGTTATACTAAAGGGACCTTCAAACTACATTGTTTCCAATGCCGCTGACAGTTTGTCAAACGGATGCTCGGGGCCAACGAGATGGCACAAAGTGCATGTGGCGGGTCGAAACTGGTATGGGTCTGGTCCGACTCGGTCAGCCCGACCCGTCCCAGCCCGCATTGGGAAGCCCATCCTAGGAAGTGGCACATGGTGTGGTTGAGGTAGTAGAGGCCACAGAGCGGCATGAGACCACGAGGGCAGCACCGAGGCCGCGAGGGCAGCAAGAAGGCACGGGGCCACAGAGGGTCGTGCGGTCGCGGGTAGTGCGGTGGGGCCGGGGAAATGTGGAGGCCACTGGCGGTGGAGCACGATGAGGCGGGGTGGCCATGGGGTAGCGGAGGCTACAGGGCTGTGTGTGTTGTGCCTATGCCATCAGCCAGCTTGACCAACCACACTTTATTCATCACCTTCGTCGTGGTTCTCAAGTTCCACCGGTGTGATCCTCTTACACTGGTCACCAACACCATCGTGAAGATCACAAAAAAGATCCACAAGATTTGCGGAGGGGTCATGCCATGTTTTTTTTTCCCATACCCTCCATGTTAGGGTGGTAGCATACAGCTTAAGGAAGATGATTCAATGAGAGAGGAAAAAATAACATTGATCAAATTGAAACACACACTTACCTTGTTCATGTGTTGAAGTCGTTGAGGAGTAATGTAAGATCATTGATTGAAGACATTCCGCATCATAGGATGTCTCGATGTAGAATTAAAATTCTTCATTCTTCATTAGAAGAGCATTCTTCATGGAAAATTTCGTCGTTGGAGAAGTGTAATTCTCCCAAAATCTATCACTTTCTCATTTTCCAAAAAACTTCCCCCAATCCACCCTAAAATGAATTATCCCACATTATAAAATATGTTTCGGTAATTTCAAATTTTCTTAATTAATTAATTAAGTTGTTATAGTTAATTAAGGGGGTGACACAAATAAATTGGGGGAGTTCAAGAGGATTTTCTCCCAAAAAGTGGGGAGTTCAAGTGGGTTTTAGTCATGGGGGGTCCCCACCACCATAACCCACATGGGAGGTTAATTCTGGTGGTCCTTACCTCTATAACCTCACATGGGAGGCTTCATTATGGTGGTCCCCACCTCTCAACATCAACATGGGAGTTGAAAGAAAATAAAATGTTACATAATTTTATTTTATTTTAATTTTTCACGAAAAACCCAAATTCAATATTTCACCCTCAACCTACTGCGGTTGAGGAGAAGGTCCCCTTAAGTGAAAATCAACACTGTGATTTCAACGGTGCCCTCAGATATCAATTCCGAGCACTAGTTCAAAAGTTACAAAAACCTGATCATACATTTACTTTATGTACCAAAAAAAATGTTCAAAAATTCATTCTGGGCACACCGAGCCTCGGAATCACGCACTTTCAATTTTCGCAGACTCTTGAAATTTTCATTTATTTAGAAAATATTACATGGAAATTTCAGGTCTGTACACCATAAGACCACCAATTTCTATAGTAAATGATTATGAATTTTGGAGAGACAGAACGAAGACTTTTATAATCAACACTGGGGTTAAAAATTATAATATGATAATTAGAGATTACAAAATTTATAACAATGAAGTATAAATAATTTCAGATAAATAAAAATTAAAATATAAATTGAATTAAAAGGTATGTAATACGTTATTATGTTCAACGAATATAAATATATATAGTCTAATTTCTTCTTGTGAAGCAGAAACTAGTAATTGGAAGATGACAAAAAAATACTCATTTTGGAACCTCAAAATCTATTGATACTAGGAGATCTATTCCCAAAAATGACTATCAATAATTTAAGTTTTTTTATAGAGAGCTTATTATGAATGTAAAATAGTTTTTATAATGATTTTAAATAGTCTATAAGGTATGGGTGAAAAAGGATTATATGTTTAAATTTTTATGTAAATGACTACAGACATCATTCTATATAAATTGGAATCAAAGAGAATAACTATTTACGAATCAATAATGATTACTAATGTTACTATTGATGGATTTTTTGTAACTCTTTTTCAATATTAGAATAACATGAAAATAGTTTCTGAGAAAACCAAAAGTATTAATAGTGGAGTTGATTTTACATATATTACAATCCAATGAAAGGCTAGACTCTTAAAAATATAGATAAGAAATCAAAGAAAGATAATGATATTGTTCAATTGGAATCATTTCAATCAGGCCATTAATAATATTAGTTATCTAATATTGCTCATTGGATTAACAAGAGAGTTAGAAATAATTATTTTTTTGTATCAAAATAATAAAAGTAATATCGATAATAATGATACTAAGGTTACCTACTATTAATGTAAGAAATCCAAACACAATTTACTGGATTATCAAAAGCAATGAAGGAATTATTTCGTAGAAATACATTCTAAAAGGAATCTGAAAAATTATAAAATTCAAAAAGAAAAAATTCCTTAAAATACAATGTCTCATAGAGTGATAGTGGAGCAGATTATTTAGATAATTATTTAGATGACAAAGGATCAGACACGAAAAATATTGGTCACTATGCCAGAATACCTCTGGAATGTCTATGTACAATGGAAAAGTATGCACGGTTGAATATTTAATTTACACATATTTATGTGACAATTACCCTTATAAGGAAAATTGTATATCTATATAAGAATAATCATCCTTAGTAGATTAAAAAAATGTATTATCTTATGAATATGTTTCCAAATTTTACAATGTTTTTGAAAATGATAATTGAAATGTAAGTTGAAAACATGATAAGGAAAATTTATGATTCAATGTTTTAACAAAAAATTATTTGGGGTATTCAGAAGACACTGATAAAAAATATTGTGGAACTGATTCTATTTTTAAATGCCATGAAAAATATAACTTTGAGAAGGAAAATATTTCTAAGGGTCTAGAAAAAAATATATTTTTGAGAAACATGGTTTAAAAAAAATAAATATGTATCCATTATTCATGAGAAAAATGATTCTATTGTAAGACTTAAATATAAAATATAATCTTTTAAGAAACATTTATCAAATTTTACTTCTCAGATGGAAGGTTTTGATAAAATGTATAAAAAAATATCTTCCGAAAAGTTCTGTAGTTCATTATTCTCATCCGAAATATATATTTAGCCACAAATATTTTTTTTAAATGTTCCCCCTTTTTCAAAAAGTGTCAAAGTGGAGGTCACTGAAATAAACACTATTCTTTAAAAAGGATTCTATATTTAATATTTCCCTGATACAAAATTTCAAAACCAATATATATATTCTGAAGATATTTTTTTCTAATATTTATAGATACAAAAAATTTTGGGTCTAGAAAACATAATTATGTTAATTTTAGGGAAAAAAATGTTAAAATAATAAAAATATCTAGTACATGTATTTTGTTTTTTTTTTGGAATATAATTGGTGAAAAGGATTATATTGAAAATATTTTCAAGATAAATTATAAAAAATTCACTTTTATAGATAATGATCAAGGAAAATTATAGGTATAAGTAATATTTTTCTTCATAGAAAACCTATAATTTCATATGTTTTATTTTTAATGTTCTTAAGTAAATCCATGAAAGTTAAAATACATTTCGTGATGAATGTCATGTTGTAAATTTTTGGAATGATAGATGTGTGGTACAAAATTCCAGGGATGAATTTATTTTTTCTTCCCATCAACATGTGGATGTTTAAACACTTATCATATAAGACATTGCGAGTGGAGACATACCATTCCTAAGAGAAATGGATGATATATATTGCCTATAGAATAGAATGTTATGAAACTTTAACCATAGAATATTCTTTGAACAGAATATGAAAATAATTTTTAAGGATCTATCCAAAAATATATTAATTCATCAAAAGGTTGTGACCATTATCAATATGGAAAGAAACATAAGTGGCGATTTAAATCATTTAGTGAAGTCTTAATTACTGATGCTTTACAATTAGTTCCCATTGATTAATTCAGTCCCAAAAAATTAGAAGTATTGGAAGAATGTGGTATGCATTTGTTTTTATTGATGATTATGCGAGGTATACAATGGTAAATTTTCTAGAAAATGAATCTAATTTTCTTTTCCTTTTTAATTTTTTTTAGAAAATTTAAAAAATTGATAAAAACCATCCTTTGATATCTATTCATAGTAAACATAGTGGAGAATTTTAAAATTATTATTTTGAAACATTTGGTATTAAGAAATGAATTACTCGCAACTTTTCAGATGCTATAACTCCATAGGAAAATGATGTTTTGAATAGAAGTAATAGTATTATTCAAGAAATAACAAAAAACATGTTGAGGGAAAACTCAATTGCTAAAAATTTTTGGGATGAAGCTATTAGTAATACTTACTATACTATAAATTGTGTTTTAATTAAACGTTACATTAATAAAACACCGCATGAGTTATAGTAATTACAAAACCCAAGAGTTTCACACTTTAGAGATTTTGGATGTTAACTATTAATTTTATATACAAAATATAATTTATAGAAATTCACTCCCAAATATTATGAAGGTATATTCTTTTACCATCCATAAACTTCTATGTCTTATTTGATTTTGTAATAAATATTCTGGTATTATTGAAGAAACAGAACTTTTAAAATTTGACAAAACTGAACCTTTTTCATTAAACAAACCCAACTAACAAACTCATATGTGTTTTCCAAAATTGATTTTCAAACTG
The DNA here is from genome assembly GCA_963277665.1 of Viscum album. Lineage (NCBI taxonomy): Eukaryota > Viridiplantae > Streptophyta > Magnoliopsida > Santalales > Viscaceae > Viscum > Viscum album. The sequence continues at coordinate 113,490,155 of OY728156.1, read as the reverse complement.
TTATAGTTGATATTTATAATAAGGAAAATAATCAATAACTTTTTTATGAATTATTTACTCAAGATGATTTTCGACTTTATTTTGATGAACATGTTTTACAAAACTCAAATTAGTTTTTTAGGAATCATCCAGGTGATATTATCAATAGTGATATGAATAAACCTATAAAAAATATAAGCTCTTTATGAAATGAATTAAAAAAATTGTATTCCATTTCCAATTCAAACCTATAATTCCCATTGAGGAGTTAGGTTATAAATATTTTATTAAATCTATTTAAGATGAGATTAAATAATTCGAAAGGAACAAAATATAAACCTTAGATGAAAGACAAAAAATCTTTATTTGGAGTTAAATGGGTTTTTAGAAACAAATGTGATGAAAATGGAATAAATACTAGAAACATACCAATACATGTTACTCAATTTTATAATCAACAGGATGTAATATATTATAAATAAACCTATGCCCTGGTCAATATACTTGTATCTATTCGTATTCTATTAGCCTTTACAACATTCCTTAATTTCAAACATTTTAATATTTATTTGAATTGTTATTTCCATAACATGTATGTTCAATAGAATGTTTTTATTTGAAAAACCTCACAGTTTGATGATTCAAAATAGCCTGAATATGATTACAAAATTATAAAAGCATTATACAGCTTTAAGTAGGCCCCTAGAGCATGATATGATTGATTAATATGATGTTTTTAATCAAAAAATATCTTAAGGGAAATGTTTATCAAATCATTTTTATAACTAAATATAATTTCTTTTAATTTTCCAAATCATTTTTCTAACGTTATATTCAAATCAACTCAAAAATCATTAAGATATTCTTCAGAAAGTCTTATGAAATCTGAGTTTGAAATGGTTATGATGGATGACATAACATTTTTTTCTTGGTTTTTAATTATCTCAAAAACTAGAAATAACTTATATATATCTATATAAGTTTATATAATATCATCTCAAAAGAATTGATACAACAATAATAATAGTATTAGTACTCCAATAGTTACTTCAATTAATGAAGATCTTCATGAAACTGGAAAACCAATTGATGAAATCGCTTTTATAGGTATGATATGAAGTCTATTTTAAATAACTGCTAGTTGTCTAGACATAATTTTTTCCATTTCATTATGTGAAATAAATAATGATATTACATATAAAACTCATTTAAAATATATAAAAATAATTTTTCATTATTTAAAGGGAACTAGTAATTGAAGACTATTCTATTTTTCTGGAAATGAGTTTTAATTAAATGGTTTTTGGATGCTGATTTCGGTGGTTATATAATGGATGTAAAATTAAATCTAGAACATATCACATTGTAGAAGATTCATTAGTTTCTTTTTCATGTAATAAAAACACTCAGAAGCACTTTCCACTACTAATGATGAATATGTGTTAGTTAGAAGCTGTTTTTCTCATGTATTGTGTATGCAACAAACACTCACTGATTATGGCATAATTTTTACTAAAAATATAATAAAATGTGATAACCCTACTTCTATTGAATTATATAAGCACACTTCTCATCAAAATCAAGAAAAACCAAAATATATTAGGTATAACATTCTTAAGGATCACACAAATAAAAAAGATAACACTTTATAATGGAGTTCAAGAACAACTTGATGATATTTTTAAAAAACCCTTACCTTTTGGTAGATTGGAATACATTAAACAAAAGCTCAGAATGATCAATTTCATATAATAATTAATATATATTAATTTCTTAAAGCATATCCTTATATTATGTTACTCAATTTAAAAGGGTGAGTGCATATGTTTGATGTTTTTTGTTTTTTTTAAATTGATTGAGTACTCAAATTTTTTTCCTAGTCCATATGCGTTTTTGTACTCCCTATTTTACATACTCAAAACTGTTTTTACTCAAAAATCATTATATTCACAATATTACCATTCCATAAAATATTTTTCACACACAATATTTTTAATACTCGATATCTTTCATAATCAGTATGTTTCATTATCAAAATTCTTTATAATCAAAATCTTTCATACTCATGTTTTTTCATATTCAAAATATTTCGTAGTACAATATTCATATTAAAAATAATTAATTACTAAAATAAATAGATCTTAATTGAATATCTAAATGTCACAATTTATTTCCTTGAATTTATTTGAATTCCATTTTTTTGATGGTATTTTTTTGAATGCTTTATCATATTCAAGATGGAAATTTTATATTAGTTTTTATTTTCATATATAAACCTCAAGAGATCATTTATTTTTAACAGTTGAATCATTTTTATTAAATATGAGACATATAAATTTAAATTTTACATTCAAAATCTTATTTAATTAGCCCCTACCCTATAGCACATTGTATTTTTTAATCATTTGTGTCGAAGGTCTTCCCCCTTCAAATAGTTGTGTCTTGATGTTTCCATAACAAGAAAGTGATTTTGTAATCATGAAAGAATCAATGAATTATAATCCTAAAACCATGAATTCTGTAGACTTCTCAACCATTAATATCTTCAGGTAAAGGTTAGTTAAAATTATTTTTATGATAAGTATGATTCCTCGTTGAAAATTATTATTATATTTCAAGACTGGGAATCAGTTTGTTTAGAAGAGACAATAACCAATCAAGATATAACCCTTATATACGATGTAATAAAGTATTATAGTTTTTTTGAAAATCATTGATGGTTTAATAGTACATTTTTCTATGTAAAAATAGATATTATCATTTTACTAAAACAAAATGAAAATTTACTTTTTGAATCATCAGACGGTGAATGCTTTTTGATTTCTTATATGATATAGAAATTAAAAGGAGCCTTCAATAAGAACATATAAAAGAAACTTATTTTTCATATACATTATGGTCAAATGAAAATTACTCATGTCTCATTCAATAATAATCTTACAACCAATTGGATGAAAAGATTTTTTTTAACAAAGGATGATATTGAAAATCTGAAGGATTTGGATGATTTCACCATTGATTATTTGGTTAACACGAGGAAGCTAGATTTGATGGTTTATATCTATTTTAAAATAAATAATTTAATATCCTATGAAATAATATCGTGGTTGATTATGTTTATTAGAGTCATTTTTTATTTTATTACTGAATGATTTATGTTTTTCAAAATCAATATCATGTAAGTACCAAATAAAAAAAACCCATTATGAGTGAATATATAATAAAAATTACGAAGATTCATTTATATTTAGAATAAAAACAATTTGTAAATGATTATATCTATAGGAGTTTATTCATTAAAAAAATATTCCCAGATATCCAAATTCAATAAAGATGTTATTATTTTTTATAAGGACTAATAGACACTATAAATAAAAATTTTAATCATCCTTTAATAGATTTGGATGCAGGAACTCATTATGGAGAACTTCATGACTTTGTAGAATATATTGACTTAGATAATATAATTTCAATCAAAGGATTTAATTCTATTGTCTATGATTCCAAAATACTTGTAAGGAACACTCTTTATTTCCCAAGGAGTGAGGGAAAATTTTATTTGGTTTCTAAAAACAAAAATAGAAGATCAAATTCCGTCATATTTTAAAAGGAAGACTGACCAATCTTGTAGTTGAAATAAAAGTGTTTTTAGAATGTGTTATAGTTTATAAAAAGTTTATTCAAAAAAATTAATGTGGTCTCACAATGCATATTCAAATATCATGGATCATGAAGACACTAATGAAGATATAAGTATTCTTATAAATTAAATCATATCTTTATTATATAAGTAAGCATGTGAAGTATCTAGAAAAGTATGATTTATAAAAAAATTCATAACCTCATAAGATACACATTTTGGTAAAATCAAAGAGTTAAATGGGATGTTGAGATACATTTCATTAGAAATATCATTGCATAAAAATTAAAAAGTTGCGATTTTTGATTTTTAAAATCAAATTAATTTTTCTAAATGATAGAATTTAAGTGCAAGAAATGACCTTAGCGATTCAAAATAAGAATATTCTACTCTAAAAATAGAAATATCAAAGTTAATAATAGAAAATACATTCTAGGTAAGAAAATATTCATATACATAAAGAAATGTCTTTCTCAAATGATGAATTTAATCATTATTAGGATTTTTTTTCATAATGGGACTAAAAAATACGGTCTCAACAAGAATGACATGGTATGTTGGTGAAGGACAAAAAAAATTCAAGAGAATCAAAAAAAAAATTATTATGAATATATTTGAGAATAAATGAAATTCTTAAATATTTTTTTATTCATTATAATAATAATAAATGTTTTTGAGATATATATTTAGATTGATTTTATTTTTACATTGTATTTAGGAATAATATTCATTAATTGGTTTTAAATGATAAAATTGTTTATTAATTTATATATATTGTTTCTATAACCATAATCAGGTACCTCAAAGTATACTCTAATTATTTGTTTAAAATAACAAAGTGGAAAATGTTTTACACCTGGGAATAAATTTTTATAAATGTAGGGAATGATTTAGTAAGTGGGAGATAATACTCAAAATGAAATAGAGTTCGATCCATAATGAAAATTTTTATCCTAAGGGGAGTTATAAATATTCATTGTTGTATTCAGATGAGTTATAAAATAAATATGGATAGATGTTTAAATATTTATGTATGATTATGAATATTAAATAATAGATTATTGGTATTTATTTTTTCAAATATGCTTTCTATTTTCATCTTCTAGTTTTTTATTTCCAAAAAGGGAGAGATTGTTATGTCAAAAATTCTATTTTGGATTCTTCCATCCCTTTTGTTTTTAAAATCAAAATTTTTTTCATAAATATTTAATTTAGAACTATATTATGTTTAATGTATATTAACAATATTTTTATAGAAAAAATATTTCATTTTAATTTACTACATCAAATATTTTTACTTATAAAGATAAATTTAAAATTCTTATTATAATTTTCCTAATGAGTACGCATATGATAAATATCATACTTTTAATAATTATCGTAGTAAAAAAATTACATGATTATTGTACCGATCATGGATAAAGTTTATATTATATGAATAATTTGAAAACCAATCAATATGTCTAGTATTTTGTATTGATAATATTTTTATAATCAGATGATATCAATATAAATCCTACTGAAACTCATAACGATTATGTTCAAACTTATTTAATTTTGTTTTTATACCCAAAAAATACAATTGTAATGTAATGAAATATTTCAAATCAAAATTATTTCATTATTTATGTGTTAATCAAAATAATGTTGTTCTTATAGTTATCATACGACCATTAGAGTGATAGTTTTCCAGGTCCTCTTAAAAATATCATAAAAAATCTAATTGTTGGTGATGAAGATGATCATTGGATGAATGCCTATAAATACAAGGTCATTAAAAGAGATCAAGATAAAAAAAATTCAATAAATTGTGTATAATATCTGTTAATTTGATGTTGTGTGTGAGATCTATGAATATTTAAATTTGGGAACATCTTGTTCCATACAATAGTAACATTCTAAATTTATATTTTCGTTTTGTGACAGTAATCGTTCTGATTATGATTGTGGACTTTTGGGGATTGTAAGATAGAATGAGATCAGCTTGATTAAGGGCTAGAGGGTCTAGAAAGACAGAATATGATCAATCAGATTAATAGTTTCCAAGGCTAAGAAGAAAAACGATATAGTCACCTTCTTGATCAAGGGATACTAGGGATATGAAAATTGAAAAAAAAATTCAATCATCATATCAAGGGATTACCCAATGGTTGGAAATATAGACATTCTTGAATGAATAAATCAATGGACCATTATCCTAGGTTATTTGATATCCTTATCATTGGGATAAAATAATGGTATTCATTTAATTTTATTTCATTTCCACTACATTTGTAATATAAGCTGATTACATTATTCTTTGTATTTTCTTTTCAATTTTCATAGTTTATTTAATTTCAATATATTGTTATTACATTTCCATTACGATTTCTATGATAAGGATTATTTCACTTAATCAATATGATTATATACTCTTTCTTATTGATTCTTTATTTTTTTTACTATGTTCATTAGAAAAACTATGATTATGATACTAACCACACTAACTGTGAATACGATTGATTTCCAAATATGACCTGTGGAACACATATCAAAACCAAAATGATTGCAATATCCTTATTATTTGATCCAAATAAACATCCCAGTTATTATTTTAATACTTAAGAGATTTTTTTAATTAAATTAGTTTAAATTGTTTTATAAGAAATTCTTTTAATATTAGAATCAAAAGTTTTTAAACATATAATTCACTCCAAACCTATTATATTTTTCCATCAACAAATACCTTTCAATCCAACATATAAAATTCTCATTTCTTAATAAATTAATATTTTATTATTCGATATGGGAATGTCACATAAATTTATATCTATCAGAATGGATGAAAATTTTGGTTTACCCATTGATTCTATTTAATATTCATTATTTATTTAAATTCCACTAATTGAATGGACATGTCATGTTTTTAATTTTATATCATTATAAAAAAGTATCTTTAACATTTGTTTCCAAAATTAGTTTTTAGGAAAATAAAAAAAATTATTATTAGGATGGATTGTATGAGTAGATTCAAAAAAGAAACTCAATATTTTGCCTATATTGAAATTTTTCTAGTTCTATATAGTATTATCCAAACCATTATGTGTTAGTAGAGTAGTATTGAAAATTAGGAAAATACATTGAAATTGATATTGGATTAACATATTATTAGTTAGTTTAGGTAGATTTTGGATCAATTTGTTGATAAAAAACAACATCCTCATCTATTAGTCTTAGATCAATATCTTGATATTTATTAAATGTATTTTCCCTGATTACTATACAAAAGACAAGTGGAATTATTTATTTTCCATGTTGATATAATGAGAATTATTTCATTACATTAGAATCATGTCACCCCATTTAATGTAAGATAAATTTGTGTATATATCGATAAGCTTGAGAATAATTATTTCATTTAATAATGTGAGTGTACATGGAAAATAATGGATCTATTATTTCATACATTGTTAGATGTTTAATTTATATTTTGACAATTAAAAAATAAAATTGGTTATATAAATAATTAAATATATCCAAACAAGAATTTATGATACTTTTTATTGGCCTTATGAATATCATTCATTGTCAATGATCAGCCATGAATTTTGACATCATCTATTATGAATAAAGTTTATATTATTATAATGAAATTTTAAAATTTATATAGAAATAATTATTACCATTCATTCCATTTGAAGTTACCAACACAACTATTGTGATTATTAAATTTTTGAATGCAATGCCCTTATATTTTGGAAAATAATTTATTCTATCAATTAGGATATGTTTGATAGCTTGTTTGACATGAAACACTGAATTAAAAATGATCATTGAAATATTCAGTGTAAATTATTAGTAAAATTGAGATACAATAAATCCCATAGTAACTAAGAATAATTCAATCAATTATAAATTCATATAAAATATGATTAAGAACACTTAATGTATTATAACAGAATATTTTTAATAATAATGTTTTTTATTTATACATTATATTATCATTGAAAATATAAATTTATATTTTAATTAATTGTTATATTAATATAAAAAATAATTTTCTTTTTTTAATAAGAAGGTTAGAATAATATTTTTATTGTTTTTATGATATTTTTGTAAAATAATTTTTTAGGTGAAAAATGAAAACATATAGTTTTCTAATACTGAAAATTTTATGAAAATATTATAATATGAGAATGTCTTCTATGTATTTGAAAATATATTTATATAAAAATTTATATTTACAATTTATTATAAATATTTTAAAAACCCCTTGTTGAATTTATGTAATCTTTATATAATGTTTTGGAATCCTAAGTAATATTTTACATTAAAAACTATTTTTATTCATTTATATTGAAATCATTTTTTCAAAACATATAGGAATTAAATATAAAAAAGGGATTTAATAGTTCTTATCAAGATGGTAATATTATGTAATAATTACAATTTCATTTTAAGGTAAAAATGGTTTCTATTATTATATTTAATTACAAAGATAATGGTGAAAAAGTTATTTTAATATAGTTTTTCTATTAATTTTGTTTAATTTTTTTTCTAATAAAATATATTTATAAATTAAAAAAATAACATTAATATAATTTTTAAACACATACATACACATTATAAATTATTCAATTGGTAAGTAATACTAAATAACATTAATAACACTTAATTAGTAAAACAACATTTTTGTACAAAACATTTACAAGTAAAATATATAATTTTTATGAGAGGGTTATAATGTATGTTTTTAAAAATCGATGATAGAAATTACTTTTTTCATCTACTAAATTTTAAAGATTATAATAAATCACTTTATTTTTTCATTCACATCATTTATATAATAGCCAATTTATATTATATAATATTTAAATTGATTAAAAGTGTATCCTATATAAAAATGTACTTTATTCCATATTTTTTAGAAAAATTATATAAATAACATTTTAAAATATATCATATTATACACCACAAATTCAATTAAACCTCTTTAATCCCTCATTTTCTACACTTTAACTCTATGTAAGGAAATTTTTTCCATTCGTCATTATCTTCCCAACCCTCATTTGAGCCACAAAATTCACCATCAATACAAACTTCTCAATCTTCCCAATATGTATATAAATTATTTTCTATTCACACACTTAAGGTATTTTTTAATTTATGAATTCATGTTTTCAAATTATGATTTGGCTAAATGATTTGTTGAATAATTATTGTTATAAATATTGTTAATTTTCTTATTAATGGGTGTCTAAGATATGTTGTTTCCTTGTATTATGAATGAGGGTTTTGACGGTATAAAGGTTTATGAAGTAAGAATATAGAGTACTCAAAATATACATTAATGTTATAATGTTTATTACATGATAATGTTGTGATAAAAAACATTATATATTATATTTAATCATTACACTAATTCAAGATAGATTTTACAATCATATTGATAATTGTAAGATAATTTTATAGTTTTAAATTGTTTATTAAACACAATTTTACTAAATATGGACTAACTCAACTTGAACATTATACTGATTATAATATATTATTTATTTTTATCTATAGTTTCCTTAATTCCAATATATTTTTAAATTTAATTGTTTTGATTACTTTCATTATAATACATTATATCAAATATTTAAATATTATAATATTTGTAATAATTTCCAAATACAATGATTGGAATATAGTTTTAAATTTTATTTGTGTGGAATTTATTTTTTATGAACGTATAGTGTATGGTTTTATATTAACTATTGGAATTCAATTTTATTATAAATGTAGGCAGGTATTTATATTCTTTATTAGGTTTTCTAATATCTTTTTTAATCACATTATAATATTTTGTCTATTTTCTTATGATATATCATTATTTACATTTAAATAAATAAATAAATATTTCTGATATTATATCTCAAAAATAAGGAATAATTATGTTTTAGTTGAGGTAAATTTATTTTAAAATAAATTTAAATGATTCTATACAATAATGTTTTTCAAACAAATCTAATGGGGTTGATAATTATATATTTTCAGCGTGATAATTTTTCTATGAAATATGTTTTATTCATTTTATTTGAGAAATATTTAATGTATTTTTAAATTAAAAATTAAAATTAAATTTCAATATATATTTTTAATTCAAAATTTTTATTTAAAACAATAATGATTAATTTTTGGATTACTATACTTTTTAAAAGTGATTAAAATATGTAATGCGTATATATATTTTTTGAATTTTATAATTAATTGGTTGAAAAAATGTCCTATATTTATGTCTTTGTTTGAAATTATTAAATATAAAATTTTTTTAAATTAGAGAAATCAAATATAGTTTACATTACAATTATTTTAATCTGAGTTACATTAAATGGATTTGGAATAGTGGAATTGTGTTGATCTCATGATCGATTGATAATGATTTTTTTAAACAGGTTATTTCTAATCAAGTTAATGCAATGATTCACATATTAAATATGAGGAAATTGGGAGAGAAGGGCTAATTGAGCGTTTATATGGTTATGATTAAAAAAAATTATATCCAGGTTGTATGAATTTTTTGTTTTATTATTGCTGTAAATATTTATTAAATTTGACAAAATGAATTGATGGAGTTATTTGAGTTTTATAGTGTTCATATAGTCATTTAATGACATATATCCTAAAGAAAATGAACTTCTCAATTCACATAATAATATAAAAAAATAGTATTCCTAAGGAGTTTTGGGTAAAATAAGATAAATTACTTCCCAAGTGACAATGTTCAATATATAAAGGAATGCTAACATTTGATTTTTTTTTTAAAAACATTGGACATGACTATACAACTTGAAAGTATAATAATAAGCTGATTTATTAGTCACAAATCTCTTTCTCTATCAATTTGGTATTTTTTGAATAATTCATAATTTAAAATTATTATTTTAAAATTATAATGATAAAAAAATGATTAGTTGGAATATATATAAGAAAATATCTGATTGAAAATAATGTCAACCAGCAAATTTTCTATCATTCATAGAAGTTGATCAACATATTCTAATATTCCCACATAAAGTTAAAAATATCAGACTTGGACTATGTATATATGGACTTAATCTATATCAAATAATTAATATATAACATAGTTCATGGCCTCTTTTTCAGGAAATTTAAAACATATATCAGGAATTTTTTGTTATGTAGAGATATTACTTGTTGAGTATAATAATTTCTAGACAATAATAGTTTAGAAATGTTATTGATGTTTTCTTATCAAAATTAATTGATAATTTTATTCTTTTATGGGAATTAGGTGTTTTTTATAATTATTATAAAATAAATAATTTTAAATTACATTTAATGGTTATGTTATCAATAAATTACATCCTAGAATAAGGAAATTAGTTTACATATAATGTTATAGGGAATAATGATTTTCCAATTTTTTATGATTTAACCTAATGTTATCAAATAAAACATTTCAGAAAATGGTATATATAGTTCATTAAGGGAGTTGTTCAATAGATAATTCATATGAACACTTTAAAAATAATTTATTGGCTCATTTGATATTTAAATTATTCCAAAACCATCTTCAAATGATATATATTTTCATAGGGGAAAATTTTTATTTCAAAGAAAGAACCAAAATTATGGTATTAATAAAAGTATATGTAATTTAAAGTCAATAATTTTTGTGTTTATATATTTGATATGTCATGAGATTAAAGATAACCCAGATGTCATACATGTGGTGGGGAATATTTGTTACAGTTTTATTACCACAATGCTATATATTAAACAAAACAATTATGATGGAATGATCAAGTGAGTGGACTAAATGTAAATGAGAGTTAATTTATAGTTAAATCCAACTGATAAATGAATATGGCCATACCCATCCTTGATTTTTTCATATATTATCCATTTGGGAGATAATTATTATTTTTCCAATTCCACTGTAGTACCAAAGTGTCACATTATAATTATTTAAATATAAAAACTATTGTTTCGCTAAAATATTTGATGTTGATAGGTTTGTAATCTCATGATAGTAATATAATGACTCAATATCTCATACTAAACTCATACCATGAATTAGTCCCCATCAATGATAAAGTTACTCTAATAAAGGTGGTTTATTTCTTCTAATCATTTTGTATCAATGTGATTGATATAAGTTCATTAAACAATTTAATGTATGATGGATTTTTTTACATTTGTAACTGAAAATTTATTTTACTCCATTATTTTTTAATATAATGGAGATTGAATAGTTAATATGGTGTGAGAAATAATTCCTTTTATACCTATATTTCAATGTTGGATGTATCATGTAAAATATTCTATTAATATATTAAAGATATCTGTTAATAATTCATTTCAACTTGAACCCACCATTTTTTTGAATTATATTACTTAATATATTTTAATGTTTTATAGATACTACTCGTATATTGTGGAGAAAATCATTTATCCTATATATTTCCATGAAAAATTTATTTTTGGGGGAAAGGAAATATTTTTATTGAAAGTTAATTAATTTACAGTTGAATAGATAAAAATTGTTATTCTATATATTTGGAATAAAATAGATGATGATAATTCACATATAACACTACATAATTATGTATCCATAATTCTATTTTCAAAAGAATATATAAATGTGGATATTGAATGATCATAAATTTTTTTTCCGATGGTATAATGGAAAATTGCATGGTATATCAGATGAATTAGTAAAATTGAGATGGTTAACAGGAAGAATAATTTTAAATTTAATAACATGGTGCTATTATGAAATCAACATATATATATTATTCTGAAAATCAAGACAAAAAAGTGAAATCCACAATAATTGTTTATTATTTTTTATTAAATAAATGTATTTTTTGAGTTCTAATGGGAAAAACCAATCACTCTATAACTTGTATATTATAGAGTAATTAAAGAAATATGGTTGATTTATTACATTAATTTTTGTGTTATAGTGATTGATTGAAAATAGTGTACCCATATATAAATATTTAGACATAATGAATTCAGTATGAAACATGTTAATTAGAATATATTGGTATACATATGGCCCATTTATCATGGAAATACATTTAAAACAAATATTCTTTTTTATTAATCTATTAATTGTAAAAGGATCTATAATTTCATAAGAAAAAAATTAGTAATTTTGTGATGAAACAATTATGAAAATATTGATTTATAGGATATTGTTACACACAAGGAAATATTATTAAAAAATATTGATGACCACATCATATACATGTATTCTTCTATATAGAACAATTATGGGGAAGGAATATAGGAAAACAATAATTTCGTTATTTATTAATATTAAAATTATCATATATATATATATCATTTTAAATTTCTTAATATTATATATATATTAGTAATAATTTTTTACTTAAAACAAATATGAAATAAAATATGGTAAATTATTTTTTATAATAGTTTATTTTTTTTAATATAACTTCTCAATTATAAATATGTATATATACTTATTAGACTTCAATATTATTTTATTCATTTTTTCAATTTTTTATTTCATTTTTTGTTTCAAAACATATTCATTATTATTTTATAATTTTAATCAAATTAGATAAATGATATTGTTATTTTTCCTGTTAATAATATTATTAACTACTCTTCTACTAATGATAATGATTTCATTATTTTGTATTATTATTTTTGTTCATATCATTTTAATACTAATAATCAAAATTATATGTAACAAATAAACTTGAATAAAATTTTAAACATTAATTATCATTTCTATATTTTTTCATATTTAATTAATATTTCTAGAAATTTTTTTTACATCATTAAAAAATATGAATAAAAAAATTTAATTTATTTTCAATTTTTCTGACCATTTATGATTTCTGATAAACTTTAATATGTAATGGTTGTATTTCTATATTTATGTACTTATTATTGTTTATTTTGATATTTAGAATAATTTTAGATCAAGAAGGTGATTCACCATAGGATTCCTAGGTTATCTTTAGATATACTTATACTGGTTAACCTTCTCATCTTACATCATAGGAGCCATATAATTCCATAGGAGAAGAGAAGGCTTCCATATTTAGTAAATGTAGGAGAAAAAATTTGACAAAAGTATTAGTTTCTTATATCCAGGACTAGTGGATATATATTGAGTTTGATGACCATGATAATCACAGGTGTCGAAATTCAAAAAAAATATTTTCTTTTAAGAATATATTATGATAAAGATATAATTTTTTATCAGAAAGGAAATGATAAAAGGAATAATGTTCCAATTATGATACATAATTATTGTAAGGTCATTTTTTATTATTTTACTCATTGTGATATATTTCTCTTAATATATATTTTTCCATTCTTACCAGATGACATAATATACACTAGGAAGTATATAAATCATGATGGAATATTTATATTTAGATTCATGGAGAAGGGGAGATTTTAAATGAACCCTCAAATCAAATTTCATTACATGGAAAGGAAAAAAAAATCCATGTGAAATATATTATTTTAATTATAAAGAGGCATGGAAGAAGTTTTTTGAAAGTAGAAACAAAGAATAATTTTTGAGTTCACGATCTTACTTTTATAATATTTTTTAATATTAATGATCATATTATTCATTTTTATATTTATTTATAGAAACTAAACATATATCTTCAGGACATCTAATACATATATGTATACCCCCAAAAATTTTCTCATAGAGGGTATACAATATATGGATAAAAAATAATGGAAAGAACAATAGAAGAAATGATAGTCAAGGATTTAGGGTTCATAGAGGTTAGAAATTCCAACAGATAGACATAAAAAATAAGAGAGGTCATGTGATAAAAAATTAAGGTTATCTTATAAAAATTTTAGGGTTATAGGAGAGAGCCTTTTATGTAGTTATTTAAGTTATTTATGTTATTTGAAACCATAATATATTTTTATTCACTACCTTAATTTTAATATATTCTCTTAAGGAATCCTAAATTTTGTAGAACATATAAGGTAATATCATAAATAAGGGTAAGAAGGATATTGTAGCTACTTTTCATGGTATTCCAGAACAACCATTATTCTTGTGCGGGTATGAGGATATAATGTTTCTATATCTGTAAAAATAGTTTTTGGTTATTCCAAAGAATCTTCAGAGGGGGTGAATATAAAGGTAATATTTATTCTTTGTATCTAATGTTCAAGATATATCAGGGAGATGATGGAGGATAAGATTAAATCATATATGAATTTGAATATTTTAGACACACAAACACATTTTTTGGCTATATATACCATTCCTCTACATTTTTGTGTAGAATCCACTCCTCCCCTCCTCCATTATACCTTACTCCAACATCACTTCAGGCACATCATGATTTTTATTATGAGTAATATATTAAAGATCCTCATCATCATATTATTGAGTATGTTATTACATATTATATTAGGGGTATTTTTCATTATCATTTGATATATATGGAATATCTTAGAGTTTCAATACAAGATATAATAAATTAATATACAAGAGAACAATTCTTTATTGATGAGTTCATTACATTTGGACAATGTCTCATTAAATTTATTATTTTAACATGTGGAATTATTTGAATAATTAGCACTGATGAACATATAAATTAAATCCAGTATTTCATATTATTGTTAAACGTGTTTTAAAATTTTAGAATTTATCTGTTTATTAATATTTTTATATGAATACACTCAAATTAAATCTATATTGTATAGAAAACAACATGTATATGATGTTATGACTTCAATACTAATTCTATGGGACGTTATATATTATCAACATATTAAACCTTTTTGTTTATAGTTTATGTGCTTCTAATGGATTAAAATTTTTGTGGGAATGTAATAATAGTTATCACTATGAAGAGATATATCATATATATTGTAACTACAAATTTTTTGGATACCAACATGATTAAATTATTTTCTATGTATGTAGTTCATAATATGAATCTATATAATTTTATTTTAATGAAACAAAATAATAATGTTGTGACGCCCCCAAAATCTAATGTAGGATCCTTGTATTGGATAGCGTGTATGGCATGTGGCACCATGAAGATAAGGTAATATAATATCTGAATACTCTATAATATATTAACTATTTCAAAAAAATTATATATATTTCAATACATGAAACACAAAGTTATCTTGTGTTATAAACAATGGATACCTTCCTCAATATAATGTGATACATGCAAGAGTGACCTTCCTCGATAGCTTGTGTTACATGAAAGCCCGAGTTTCCCCTAAAAACAGGGTATTATTAAAATATTATTATTTAATACAATATGACATAACCTAGCCTTTAGGTTAGTGGTTATGAATATTATTATCTAACTCATGAAAATATATAGTTTATATAAATATAATCTGAATTCATTGGTTACCATCTAATGGGAAAAGAATTTATGAAATAATTGGATATAAAAATAAATAAATATATTTATATTCTTCCAAAGGATTTTTGTATTAATTAACATAGTTAATTATAATTATTGAATTATTTAAATGAAATATATATGTTATCAATTCAATAAAATAATTTTTATGTTCATCCATTATATTTGATATGAATGATATATGAACAACCCCTATTTTACACATAAAACCCATTATTTTTATAATAGAAATTTTACAGCCTTTTAAGAAAGAACCAAATTTAAATATAAATTTTCACACCATAATTGATTTAGTATGTCTCAATTAACTTAATATTTGAATCAAAAACATAAAAATTAGGATAGGGTGAATTTCTTATATTTTTCTAAGATAAATAATTTTTTATGGGATGGTTAAAAATAATTATTTTTAGGTCGAAACAACAATTTCATCAAATTTTTATAAGGATAAATTGTATTTTTAATTATTTTTTATGCTTAATTATTTAATAGTTTTATCAATTAATATAATTTATTTCATTTTAATCATTTTAAATTTGAAATCAACAATATAATCATAGCAATTTTTTGGATGTTTTTACTTTAAACCCTTACATTGTCGTCCCACCAACGGAATGAATTTTTAAATAATCTTATTAGGATTATATGATTAGAATTTATAAAATATAATTCCATATATGGAACTAGTATATTTTATAATGTATAATAATTAGAATGTTTTACCATAAATATTAATGAAAGTAATTAAAAGTAATTATAATTATTAAGTTAAAATTAAGCTTCAAAAAATAACTAATCCTTTCAATTAAGGGCCTAGAGGGCCTATCCACTTCTGCAAAACACATTGGATCGAAATCATAAATCTTATAACCATATATTATTTATTATTTTTGGGTTTTTATGAAATTTTATATGTAATAACATGTGCACACCTATCTTGTTTTGAAAAATTCAAAGTGAGACCTTTTTCCTTCCCGATAAAAGACCACCACCTCTGCCCAAATAGTTCTAAAACTAATTTGGAGCGACAAGTATCTACCAAAAAATACATTTAAAATCCATCACCTAATATTATAATCCTACATTGGGCCAAAAAAAATCCATTAATGATTTTGGTTCAAACCAAAAAGAGTTACCCGATTAAGATGTAGTGTCTTTTCTTAATATTTTTAGTTTCACTTCCATTATCCGACTAAAAGCTATTATTATTAAATTATTGTATGATAAAAAATGTATCCAAAATATAATAGGATGTATTTAGGATATTTATTGGAACTAAACTTACACACACTTATTTTTAATAGATAACAAACATACTGTTTTTATGTATGATGACCTATTGGCTCACAAATCGATGATTATTCAATTTGTTTTACCAACATTCGTGGTTGGACTTTGTGATAGACTATATGTTTTATATAATATTTATTAAGACTTTATAATTTACTAATGTATTTATAAAACATAAATTTAATACATTCCATTTAGATTAATATGATAACGTTGTTTGGGGAAGTGTGGACTACTGCCCACTCACAATGATATGTCTCGTTCACATGATACATCAAATGAATAAATGATGGTTATTATTCAAATATGAGAGATAAACAACATATATATTATAATAATAATATATTTTCCATTATTTGCATATATGATATATATATATATATCATTTTCTTTATTTTCCATTCACAAACTAAATTGAGATGATGTCGGTCGTGCACGTGTAAACTACAACCTTTTTAGCACGATGTGATTCCTTTAATGACATAATAAAATTCTATATATGTATATATATTAAATATGATGGTATTTATTATATAATTATAATTATATAATTATATGTTGTTACTTTCCTTCTTTCTATAATGATCATTGAAAAATAATAATGTTTCACATTCTAATATATGTCCTATCATCTACAAGATTGTAATGTTGAATTATTTTTCCTTGATTTGTGTAATTATTTTTTCATAAAAATTAAAATTAAAGTATAAATATTATAAATATTTAATTATTATTTTTCCATAGATTCTATATACTGAACCCTTTGACCATAGTTGGCCTATTAATGTTTTTTTTGAAAAAAAACATAATTTTGATCAAACCACCAGATGTAAAGTTAATTGTTTTTGTATTTTTATACAACAAAGTAATAACTAATATAATAGTAATTATAAAAATGAAATTTTTTCTCAATATGTATAAGATAAACATAATATTTTTTATACATGGCGATATATGATGTTCTCCCATATGAAACTTATTGTAAGGGATTATTAACTCACTTTTTACATTCATGAGAAAAATGTCGTGTTAACCACATACATCATTTGTGTGGTGTATCTATTATAGTTTTTTTAGATAATATTATTAATCCTTTTTACATAATATAATTTTAAAATTCTAATTAATGTTAATACTTAATGAGGATTATGATTTAAAATGTTCCAAAGTGGCATGGGACACTTTGGAATGTTTAATTATTATTTTCCTCAACAATAACATTATTGATCCTTCAATGGTATTTCCATTCGATGAAATTATATAACAAATATTAATAAACCCTTTTATTATCCTCTGGATTTTATTGACCGTTTTAATATATTTTTACCATTTCTCCACTGTTTGGTACTATAAATATTTTCAAAATGATTTCATGAAAACTCGACATCATTTATCTCTTTAGTCGGAGAGACAGTTTTCATCTAAAAACCATGATTTATTTAAAAATTTATTATTTTCAAATTAATGTGTAATGAAATTTGTACCATTTTTTTCGCTTAATTTTTTAAAGAGAATATTATGTTCACATTCCAATAAAGTAATTTTTCTATTATTTTTACCATGAAAAAGGATTGTTTATTATCTTTCATGACATGTTTGGTTTTAACCTCCATTATCCCTTTGAATATTTTTTCATTTATAACAGAATAAATTTTAAATGAGTTATTTTTAAATGTTATTTTCAAAGATGTTTTATTTTAAAAAATTGTTCAAAATAAAGGGTATTTCTCATGATTAATGTATTTTAATGACCTTTTTATAATATTTCATTTAATTAATGAAAATAACACTTTATTTTTCTATACATAGGGTCTTTTTATTGATATCACACTTAGTATTCAATTGGTTTATTTATAACTAATTTGGACAAGGATAATATTCACATTCATTTCTATGATTACTTTTATCCCCTTGAAATATTCAATTTACTATGATCTTTGAACATTGAACCTCCCCTAATTATCCATATCATTCATCATTGATATTACTATTTATTAAATCATATACAATTTTAATTATGTTTTCTAACTTGATAGTTATTTGATTATTTTGGGAAAAAATTAGAATTTTGTATTATTTATTCAATACAGTTATTTGATAAGGATTATTATTTATTTCCATTATTCAAAATGTAGAATTTTGTGTACCAGTATGACATAATTTTGGCACAGTTATAGATATCCCAAACATGAAACTATAGTTTCATGGGCCAAAATAGTTGGCTAACTGCTTTAGATGGGTTTTTACCTGATAGCTAAATTGCCTTCTGAATGATCATGACAGTACTGGTTCTATATAACTTATAAACATAGCGTCCAAATAATTTAAAATTTCCCTCATTTATTTTTATTATTATTCATTGATGAGATTTTGTGTCGACATATCTATTGCCAAATATTAGATTCAATTCATTTATTTAATGTAACCAATTTTAGTTTCTTACCTTTCCCTATTTATTTATCCTTATATAGTTATATGAATAGAATGTCGTTCAAGTTATTTCAATTCCATATTATTTACTCACATAGATTAATTTTATCCATTACATGGTAATATTGTTTCATTATATACCTATGTATATTTACTATTATCATATATTCATTTTAGTTTCCTATACATTTTTTATTAACGAGCATTTGAGCTCTTCATTAGTGTGTTTCATTCCCAGGAATCCAAGAAGTGTGTTATGAAATATATACTAGAATTTACTATATAGAATAGAGTTATCCTATACGTTATTTATATAGATATAACAAAAAATTTGTAATTATTGTATTCATTTTTAATAAAATAATCAAATTTGTATCTGGATTACCAAGACTACTAAACTCATTGGATCCTCAAATCGTGCTTCCTTACAATCATTCATATGTAATTGATAGAAGACACTATATATGGTTTATCTAGGGTCGGGACACTATAGTTGGTATTAAAGGTGGATTAGTGTCCACATTGGTAAATAGATATTAGAAAACACATATTAGAGAACATAACAGTAAGAAATAATTTAATGATAAGTATAAAAGAACATCCTATAATTTTGATAAGGTATAGATTATATGGGTCTCCAAACAAATACATCCATTTATGAATATTACATGTCGATGTGGTGATGGTTCATATCTAACATGAAGTAATAACTCTAATAAGGTATTTTGAGCCTGAATCGGGGTTTCTTGGTACACAACAACGTAACATACCGTGCACATGGTTGGAAACTCCTAGTGTATACACATTGGATAATTCACATTTTCATTAAAACCCATTATGATCGATTTTGATGATGAATATCAAAGGTTAAACATAATTTATTTTATATTGGTGATAAAAATTCATGATTTTGAAATCCAATAATTGATATTATGGATAAAACATTAACCATGGATGGACCTATATAGAAATAAATGTATAAATTATATATGTATTGATGATTTATTGGATTCCATGGTTACGAAGTATATTTAATGTTTAAATTTCTGTGATTTCAATAATTATTATTTGGTAAATTTTATTAATATAGGTTTAGATAAGGGCTGTAAGATGAGAGAAAATATATCAATTTCGTCGAGGCCACTAGTATTGAACCCAAGAATAAAGGACTATAAGGGTTTTTCACCAACCACTGACCAACACAATGTCCTGGTTATATTTTAACTATTTTATGATAAACAATTTGATGAATAAATTATAATTATGAACTAGTAGTATCAATTTTGAAGATTATAAAATATTTTTTTAACAATAATATTTGGAAGACAATTAGAGAATAATAGTTGTACATGTAACTATTTTATTGGCCTTATGATATTTTAAATGTTTATTTTTGTGCATTAGGCGTAAAAAATCATTATTGGTAAATCATTTCATAGAGTAAAAGGTTGAAATAGAATTTTATCAAAGAACAACCAAAATTTATACTTCTTCTAATTAAATTTAAATATATCAAGAAATAATATTTTTTTACACTCATGGATAGTAAAAGAATTTCAAAAAAAAATTAATAATGACATTGAAATAATATGTTTTCCTAATAAATTATATCATGTATAACCAATAGGCCCTTAACATTTCTGTAATTAATAAGTTTTTTTGTTTATGGCCTCATTCATTCAATATTTGTTTTCTTTTCCTCCATGTATGTATCTCTACTATCCAATAATTTTTTCCAACTTAGAGAAATAGTTACATGGTAATATATGTGACCTTTGAACTTTGCATTCTGTCTTTTCAAGATGATGTTTTATGAAACCTTCTCATGATGTGTGATTTCAACATTGTATGTATCAAACAATGCTTCACCATGATCACTTTTAAGTTACATTGATGTGATTTACATACATTTGGGAGAATTTATCACCCCAAAAATATAATATAGGAACATTTTATTCAATAGCATGTATGAAACATGACACCAAACACATAGGGTAATATAATATCTAGATATATTATAATATATTTACTATTTAAAATAAATTCAATATAGTTCAATGTATTCAAAACCGAGTTAGATCATGTTGAACGCAATATCACCCTTCTTCTATAGAATGTATTACACACAAGAGCAATTTTTCTCAATATGTTTCATTACACGCAAGACTGAGTTTCATCTAACAACAATATGTTATTAAAATATTATTATTTAATATAATATGATATAACTAATATATTATGATAGAAGATATTAATAATATTAACCAACATATATAATTTTATGGTCTATAAAAATTTAAAATTATTTTATTGGTCATCAAATAATGAGAAACAATGTTAAGAACTAACTGTATTTAAACATGAATGTTATTAATTATATTAATTCAAATGAGTTTTGTCTTTATAAAAATAGTTAATTACATTTATTGAATGGTTTTAATGAAAAATCTATGTTTTAAATTAAATAAAAATTTATTGATATTTGTACATTATATTTGATATGCATAAAATAATAACATTCCGTATTTTACAAATAAAAACCAATAAATTCATAGAGGAAATTTTATCACGTTTTAAAGGATAACATGTTTTAAATCTGAATTTTGGAACTATAATTGATTTGATATGTCACAATAAACTTCATATTTGAATGAAAAACAAATAAAAAAGTTATTTGTGAATTTTTTATTTTTTTCAAAAATATAGCATTTTATAATTGATTGTACAAAATATTGAATTTTAGGTCAAAAATAATTTTTCATATAACTTATTTATAAGATTAAATTAAAAATATAATTGTTTTTAAATTTTACTGATATAATGTTTTAGTCAATTGTTACAATTTATGCCATTTTAATCATTTAAATTCTAAAATTAAGTATAAAAACATAGCAATCTTTTAGATGTTTTTACATTAAAACCGTGTATTTTCGTCCCACATACATGATAAATATTAAATTAATGTTTAACAATTCTAGGATTAGAATTTAAAAAAATGGAATCAATATCTGGAATAAGACTAATTTATAATATCTAATAAGAAAAAAAAATTTGACCAAACTTATTAGTAAATGTAATTAAAATTAATTACAAATGTTAAAGTAAAATTATGCCTTATAAATGAATAATCATTTAATGTGAATCCCTATATAACATAGAAACATTCACAATATACATTTTTTCCATAATTATTCTATGAAACTTACATTTTTTGAGTTTTGTTAGTTTGTTATGTAATTTTTTAAGTAAGAACATGTGTACAACTAACTTGTTTCCAAAAAATTTATGAAAATCTGTTTCCTTCCCTATAAAAGGTGATCACCTATCCCCATTTTTCTCACTTCTCAAAACACATTGGCTCAAAAAAATCATCCAAAATATCTCTTAAAAATTCCTCACATTATATTACATTCCTCTCATTGTCTAGAAATCAACACAAATAAGCTTTTTGTTCAAACCAATTAAGTGGTAGTGTCTTCTCTCAATCTTTTTAGTTTCATTTACATTATATTGACCCTAAAATATTATTATTCTATTAATTTATAAAAACACACATATCCTAAATATACTATTATTTTGTATTCTATGCATTCTACCTACACATACACATAAATACATCTTATTGGTAATGAACATACTATTATTGTGTACAGTGAACTACTACATCATGAAAATAAAATTATTAATTTTTTACATTACCATAGTTCATGGTTGGAAATTATGAGGGAAAATATATTTATATATGTAATAAGTGATATTTATTATGTATTTATACTTCTATCACCATTTTATAAAACATAAATTTAATACTTTTCATTTTATGTTAAGATGATAACATCGTTTGAGTAAGTGGGGACTATAACCCCATCAATGAAATGTTATTCATTCACAGGATACTAGGAATATATGAATTATGGTTTTAATTAAAAATATGAGACGTAAAAAATAAATAGTATTTTAACAAATTAATTAATTTTTTAGAAAAATAATATATATATATATATATATCATTTTCATTATTCCCTTTCACACACTAAAAATTGATAGCGTTGGTCGTGGATGTGTGGAATACCACATCCTCGACACAATGTGATTAATTTTACATCATAATAATTATATATATATATATATGATATGATATATATAACATGTTTTTTATTATATAATTATAATTATGTAAGGATATGGTGTTACTTACCATCATTCTATTATGATCATTGAAAAATAATAATGTTACTCATGTTTTTGTATGCCCTACCATCTATATGATTGTAACATTGATTAATTTTTCAAAACCATATGTAATAATTTTTTCATTAAAAGTAAAATTTATGTATAAATATGATAATTATTTCAATATTATGATTATGGAGATGGTATGTAATGACCCCTATAAGCATGTTTGACCTATGAAAGTTGTTTTTGTCCCATCAACCGAAGTTTTTTAAAAACACTTTATATAAATTTAATTTTTTTTGAAGTTGTATAAAACATAGTAATAAGAGAGATAAACGTAAATATAAACATGAAAAATGTTCTCAAACATGTATAAAATTAAAATAAATTTTATAATACATGATTTTAAAGTATTCTCACCCAACCATAAACTCAAGGTAAGTGATTCTCAACTAAAATTTTAAATCTGTGAGATAAATGTCATGTTTACCACATACATATTTTGTTTAGTGTATATAATATATTATTTATTATATTTTATAATTAATCATTCTGCCTTCATGGTATTTTAAACTTCCATTTAAAATTTTTAGTGAGATTTATTAATTAAAAGTTTTAAAATTGGTATGTGAAATATTCGAATTTTTAAAGATTAATTCCTTAAATAATAACATTAATGATGTTTCAATGGAATTTCAATTTGAGGAATTTATATAACTATTGTTAAATAAAATATTTAATTATCCTCAAGTTAATTATGGAAATTTTCATTTATTTTTACCATTTTCCAGTCTGTATACCCGAAGTATTTTAAAAATGATTTTATGAATGCCAGATTTCATTTACCACTTTAGTCGTATAACTAATTTTTTAAAATCCATGTTTTATTAAAAATATTTATAATTGTTTTTTAAATGAATTTTTAAATATATTTTTATCCTTTTTTTACCAAATATTTTCACTAGAATCTTTTTATCACTTTTAGAAATAGGAATTTTCTATCATATTTACAGTGGAAAACGAATCTTCATTTTACATTGTAAAGGATGTACAAGTTTACCTAATATCCTTACTTTTAGAATTCTTTTCATTTTTTAAATGATAATTATTAATGATAATATTTTTTAAATTAATTTTCAATGAAAAGGTTTTTCAATGGGTTTTTTCAAAACAAAATGTTATTTTCCCCCAGAATGTTTTTCAAATATTTTTTTTAATATTTCTATTCATAAATGAAAACAACCCTTTATTTTATTATATATTGGGTATGTTTTAATGATACCATACTTAATCTTCCTTTATGTAGTTTATGATTTCTTTTTTCACACATAATATTCAAATTCACATCCTTGATTCCATTTGTCCACTTAAAATATTGAATTTCATATAATCATTGAATATTGAATCTCCCCTAATTATCCATATCAATCATCATGAAAATTACAATTGGATAATTCTTATACCATATAAAATATAGTGTCTAATATGACCGTTATTTGATTATTTGGTGAAATATTTATGATTCCTTATTCTTTATTGAATATTATAATTTGATAAGGAGTGTTATTTATTTTAATTATTCAATATTAAATATTTTTTGGACTGTTATGAAGCAGGTGGGGCCCGATTATAGAGATCCCCTCGATACATCAACATTATCATTGTATGATATAGTTGGATTGATTTTTTAGAAGAGTTTTTACTTGACGAATAAAACATATTGTGAATGATATTGATTGTTTTGGTTCCATGCACCTCGGAATCATGGCGTCCAATAATTAAAAATCTCCCTAAATTATTTTTAGTAATTTTTCATCCACGATATTTTGTGTCAACATATATGTGGATATATTTTATTTTCAGGTCATTTATTAAATGGCATGTGTTTTTGTTTCTTACCTTGACATATTTATTTTTCCTTATCTAGTTACTTTCAAGAAACATGTTTCCAGTCAATACCTTGCCATATTATTTGTGAACCTCCATTCATTATATTGATTACATAACATAGGTGTTTGGTTATTTACCATTCCATTTGGAGTATTCTCATTGAAAAAATTATTTCTTCTACTATATTTTTTCATTTTAGAGAATTTGAGCGCACCCATATTATGATACTTTCCCTAGGAATCCAAAAAGTATATTCTGAAATATATGAAGGAATTTAAAAAATAGATTAGAGTTATCCTTAATTTTATATATTTATAATGGAAAAAATAATATATTAATTAGTGTATTTAGTTGTAATAAAATACACATTTATATATCTGGTTTACCAATAATACTAAATGGATCGATCCTTGGGACCAAATTTCATGTATTCATTCCAATTTAATTGATAACAAACACCCGTACTAGGCTATATAGGTTCATAGAATTACATATTTATTCTTTTTTTTTTCTAGGTAACTTTAGACAAATAGTATTAAATATGATACAAAATCAATATATTGAGTTTTTGACCCATAGTTTATATCCCATATAATCATGATAATAAAAACATATATAATGAATACTATATATTTCGAAAGGATTTATAATTAATTTTATTCACTGTTGGATTCATTGTTATCATAAAGGTTTTGGGAAATATATTTATTACTTTTTATTTCTCCAAACTCAATAAGTATAAATATTTGATTTTCTGAATAGTAGGTCTATATGAGATTTTGTGTTTTTATATAAAATTAAATTAAATTTACAAGTTATTATTAATACATCTATATAAGAGAAATGAAATATGTAATTTATTAGACATGTATGTTAAATTATTTCAGTACTTTTAGATTATAATGATGTTTTTATTTTTTCTACATATTTTTTCAAATAGAGAATCATATTAATTTATAGATATAATAGGAGAGGTGGAAACATATCATATATGTGTGTGTGAAGGATTCATATCTTTTATAACTAATATACATTGGATGCAATTACATAAAATGAAATTATTAATTGATTAATTATTTTGAAACAGAATTTTCATCATGAAAGAGTAAATATATGTGAACATTATATTATAATACTCTTTTTTGATATAATTTAAATTTTAAAGTTAAAAAATTCCAAAATTTAGAAAATAATTATATTGAGAATAAATTTTAAAATATTTACATTATATTTCATCATTTTGATAACCCATGTACTCGATCTAAAAAAGGATTTAAACAATGTAAGGGAGCATGAGAAGATTCATTTTAAATATATTTACTAGTTTTTATTTTGATTAATATATATTTTAAATAATAAATTTTAATTTCTAAATTATAAATAATTTAATTTTTTTGAGTTTATTTATGGTTATTATTGTGATATTATGTTTCAGTTTATATTCTGTATTTATAACCCAAGGCTATTATATTTTAATTTTTTCTTTAAAAATATTTACATTTCATGTAGGTTGTTATATAAGTGACATTAATTATTGAATTTTATATTTCATGTTTGTTATGGAATTACAAAATGGGAAATAAAATTTCTCTTGTTTATTATTTTAAATAATCGAATTTGTTAATAGTTTTTCATGATTGAAGTAAAATATATCATTTTAAAAATCTAACAACCCAAGATTGACATAAATAGGAGGTACATTTATTTTGAGGAATACATAATACATTATATAAAGAAAAAACCCAAATACCTTATTAGTTTAGTGTATTTGGAAAATGTGAATCATAAAAAAACTTTTTCATAAAACATCTTCATCATCTCTTTCTTAATCATTCACAACTATAACCCCTTTTTGACACATTTAACTTAATACCCTTCATCAAATCATGGGGAAACGAAACATAAAATGCGGTGAGATCAAATTCTCTATAAAGAAAAAAATGTGATATGTAACAAAAAAAAGTATAAATGGTATTTGAATGTGATCATAACATTAGAAGATCATGCCCTGCATATTAATGGAAAAACATAAATCACAAGGAAAATCGAATATCATAATACATAAGATCATAATTGTAAAATAAGACCTAAAATTATTGTATACACATAACCATATAAATTTTTTAAAATTTATAAATAGTGAATAGTTTAATCATTAAATTAAGGAAATGAAATATAGAACATACATAATCATATTGACATGAAAACCACGTCCACTCATAAAATTATGAACATGAAAATGCAGTCCGTACATATTATTGTGAACATAAAATCAGGATCATGCATTTAATACACACCTCATGAGATATACATATCTAAAAAATGGACTGAAAGGTGATAAAGATGTAACCCACCTCATAAATAAGTCATTATATAGTGTGCTACCAAAACATAAATCACCCATCATAGTATAACCCCAGGGATAAAATGGGTATCATAATCATCATTCAATCAAAACATAGTCTTAGAACAACAAATATATATCATAAATAACAAAAAACTAATAATACCAAAGAAATATTAAGTATAGTATTATTGAAACATAACCTTATAAAACAATGTCATCTTACATCAATAATAATTTTTATAAAACACTTGAAATTGATTATTGAGGAAAAAATCATTTATTCTTAAAAAAAAATTTCTTTTTAAACATCATGAAATTTTAAAAGAAAATAATAATTTTAGAATAAATACCCTTGAAAACATGTAAGGTATGATTTATGGAAATCAGGTGTTATGAAAGTTAAAAAAAAATTCCAACAATATAATTTAAAAAACATTCTTCCCGTACATTTGTCAAAAAATTCAAAATGTAACTCATTTTTGAAAATGAAAAAATATTTCATTAGTAACACTTGATAAAAATTAAAAATTTTTAAAATATAATTTAAATAATTTTAAAAAAGAATAAATAATATTATACAATACAAAATTATGAAACATGGACATGGATGATAAATATACCCTTGTAAATACTTACATAAAACAATCTCATAAAATAATAAGATTGAAAAATTATCCCTTACCATTGGTCTGATATCCTTCATGTGTATCTAAACATCCAGTATAGATATTTAAATAATGTTATTAAATTTTTTATAATCATAATCATTTTTATGATATCATTTATGATTATATTATCATGTCTTTGTTAGTAACATTTTATTTTTACTCATTATTCAGATATGAACCGCTTTATGTTCATATGCATCTTTTGTCTAATTTAATGTCCCACATATTACATTATATATTTATCATTTTGATAAATATATTAGGATAATATATATCATATTTATTAATTCCATTCATTTATTTAATCGTTGCTTAATTAAGATCATGTTGACTGAATCTCATCGTATCTTGGAGATAGTAGGTCATTGCACACATGAGAGACAATATCACTCAACTAACAGTTAAATGGTAAGGAATTGGATGGTATATTAATTATATATAATAATTATCATGTCATATTCATTTTTTACATCCATTATACTCATCATGATACCCTTCCAAATACTGTATTCTTAAATAACAAATTACACTACGACGTGGAGATGGTAAATTTTGTGTATGCACGCATGGTGATATTGTTATTAATAGGACAAATAATAGGATATATAAGGGTTTTCCAAAAAAAATATAATAACAAATAATAATGTATAAGTTACTATATTTAATAATTCATTATGGAAAATGTAGAGACCCAATGATTGACGTAAATGTACATTACATTTCTTTTGTGGAATACATAATACATAACAAAAACAGACACCAAAGGACTATAATAGTTTAGTGTCTTTGGAAACTCAGAATATAATCTTCTAATCTTGGTGAAAGATCTTCAACATCTCCCATAAATATCTTCCACTTTTATATTCTTACCTAAAACCTTTCTTTAAATCCTGGGGAAATGAAAACTTATAAAGGGTGAGCTCAAATGCTCAGTAAGGGAAAACATAGAAAACATAAAACAATCCATAAACATTTGAATGCAAAATCTTGAACAAAAAATCTAAACATCAAAATCTTGAGCAAAGACATGAATATTGGAAGTACGTAAGGAATATATCATAAATGAACATCAATAATGATAAAATATCAAGGGAATAAAACATGTTATTGTGGAAACAATTAAGCACATGGTATGATTTTCATAGTAGCCAAGGCATTGCTGCCAAGACCATCTTAGTGGACAAAGTCCCTTTCTGAATCGAGTTCACTCCTCGTTCCAGTCCTGTATTACTGAACCAGATTTACTTACAGTTCCAGCCATGTCTATCTCATGTGATATAAATATTTACCCAATTCATTGGAGGGAGATATAGGTGCCACCCATCTCATAATGAAATCATTATTACTTGTTCCACAAAATAAACATAAAACATTCATCATAACCCAAATATTAAAATGGATGTTATAAACATCATCCCATAATCACATAATACATATAAAAAAATGGATATAATTTCACCATAAGAAATATTACACCATTTAAATAATAGAGACATTATACATGAAACATACACATATGAAATAATGTCATCGTAGATGAAAATAGCTTTTCTAAAACACTTGAAATGAATTCATGAGGAAAATATCATTTCTTTTCAAAATCATTTTATTTTCACAAAGTTCCATGTAATTTTAGAAGAAAAGGACTTTTGTACAAAATAATCATGAAATATTATAAATTATGCTTTTTGATAATTAGGCGTTATGAAACCTTAAAAATCAGTTTGTGCCGTATAATTTAGAAAAACATTCTTCTCGTACTTTTGCCGAAAAGTCAGAAAGCACCACATATGGTAATCAAAAGAAAGATTCCTTGCATAACACAAAGTAAAAGTCAAATAGGGGTAAACATGACCTTAAACATACATGGAAGAATATTAATCACCTTATTTAAAACATTTTTATGCACAAGGATGAAAAATAATACCTCAGTAAATACTTACGAATAAACAATCTCAAATAAGAATGAGATTGGAATAATTATCCCTTACCTTATGTATGATATGATTCATATGATTCAGAACCTCCTGTATAATGATTTAAATAATTTCATTGACTTATTACAGAGTCTTATTCATTGTTATGATATAATATATGGTTCACTTTTGACTTTATATTACCAGTTCTTTTGTAAATTTCATGTTAAAGCTTCGTTTTGGGAAAAATCGTTTCATTTATCGTATGAGTTTTGACTTGTTGTTCTTGATATTATTACTTATATCATGATTTAAATAATTCCAGAATTTAAAACATGAAATATATATATAATATATATTCACCATATAAATATTAATGATAGATCGATAAATGGAATGAAATACACCGTTCATGGAGACGGAAGGTCGTATGTACGCATGAACATGTTTTCGTTTCCTTATTGAATTGAATGAAATTACGTAGATGAAAAAAATAAAGTATCATTATTATGTAATATATCTCATTATTATTCATTATATAGTCTTTATAATCATTCATGAATGGTTAACATGGAGAATGAATCTCATCACGTCATGGAGACGGTAGTCCGTACGTATGCCCGAGCGATGATATCGTTCCCATATCTGTTGAATGAAATTAGAGGGGATGATATAATATCATATAATAATTATGATGTTATTATAATCATATATATTTATTTTTTACAAAATTATATCCATCCATGTACGGTGGTGGTGGAAAAAATAGATTACGCCACGGCGGGGAGATGGTATTCTGTACGTATGCACACGCGGTGATTTCATTTTCCATGGGATGGATAGAAGGTGAAATTGGGTTGTTTCATATTTATAGTAACATATAATTACATAATTTATACTGATGTTATTACTTTATAATGAAACAACTAATGAATAAGAAGAGGAAGAAGAAATAAACTTGAAAGAATCGATATAAGACATTACCTCTTCTTCGATGTACCTCCTTTGAACTTATTCTTAGGGCACTAGATTTGGTATTTTTAGAATAACAGAACCTCTATGATATAAATAGAGTGGTTTATAAGAGGAATTGGTAGGTTTTGGTCGATCTTCAAGGCTCAAAAGGGTGTGAAGAGAAGAGGGAAGGGGTGCCCTTTTTATAAGGTATGAGAGGGGCACCCTAGGAAAACTTCAAATATTATTTTATAATAATGTTATATTCGGTTTTTAATAGATAAAAATTGATTTATTTCTAAGATAAGTTGGTTATGGGTCTAAATAATCTCAACCAATGGTTTTTAGATATGTTTAGGTTACTATTTTATCCTTATCATTTATATTTTACTCTATGTTAAATAATTTAACTTTTACGGTGTCTTTTCGTTTTCTTACACTATATGGTTAATAAAGGTACTATAACACGCCAAAAGATCCCCAAGTGGTTCATTAATGATAGAAATATCATGATATAAGTATCTTGGCAGAAACTCAGATTTTAGGAATATAATAACAATTAATAATATAATATTTGTTTTAAAAACTATTTTATGTCATTTTTGACACTATTTGGTAATTGATTTTTGTGAAAATCATAATAGCACGATTAGTTCGAAAAACGTTAATTAAATAAATACTAACATGTCATATTAAGCAATAAAATTAGTTTAATTCATAAAAAGTCTCAAATTACATTTATTTGGGTATTTATAAAATCAATTATGTTAATATTTCATTAATCAGATAATTACAACATCATCATTGTGTCATAAATAAAATAAACTATTTAACATCTTAAATTTATAAATTAAATTCCATTATGTAGGAAATATTTTTATATTACTAATTAATATTTATAGTCTAATTTATCTTATTTATAACCCTATAGTAAAAATGATTTAGTTATTATACTTTGATTTTAACTATTTTATCCCTTCTTTAAATAAATTAATAATAAATGTCCAAATCTTATCCAAGTGGACCTAAATGGTCATATTTTATTCCTAAGGTTGTTTTTCCTCGTATTAAACTTATCCAATAGAATTATGACATGTGTTAGGGTAATAATAATATCATTTTTACCCTTAATTACCCTATTTACTTTTAACCGTGGTAAATAAAAGTAAAAAGTTACTATCACCAAAAATTATTTTCATATCATTGAACCACATTTTAGTCCTTGATATTAACTATGACTCTAAATTTTTTTAAATTCGAATCACAGATGTGTTAAAATTATGTTTTATGTATGTTTGCAAAAAGCTCCAAGGAGGTAGGTAAAAGGTGGTGAAAAGTTCAATAAAATTTTTATATATCGAAAATTATTATAAAATGACTCCAATGAATTAAATTGAGCATATATATGTATTATGTATCAATTTTGACCTAAAATATATTTAAATAAAATAAATAATTATTTGAATAAAAAGTCGATTTTTAAATAGTAACCCAGTGTTTTCACTATTCATCATAAATTTAATGTCTTTAGAAAAATACGAAAAATTCACCCTAGGCTAATTTAAATATTATGAATCCAAAAATGAAGTCCATTTTGAAAGCTATAATTTATAAAATTTAAAAAATTGGGTATTACTATTCGTAATGGCTAGTTCATAATAATATGATATTAATATCTCGTTTAGTGAAACTCAGTATTGCGTACTACAAACAGTTGATTGCATGTAATGTATGCTAGGTCCGGGCTGTGTGTAGTGAAAGCTCCGTTCGGTGTTGTGTATAACATAATAAAAAATTATTTCATTTATACATTAAAAAAACAATACTTAATGTTTCATATAATAATTTCCCCAAAACGAACATGGAAATGTGTGTAACACGAGCAAAGAATAATGTAGCAAATACTGCAAGCTAATACGGTGTTGCGTATAATACAAGATAATTTTTGTTTAGCATACAACACAAGACATTAAAAAGAATAATTCTCATAAAATCTCGGGTTGTTATATTTTAACCCCTAAAAATGGATTTCACCCTCGAAATTCGTCGGGGATAAAAATGGTTTACTACTTGATAGTTTCTTTAATAGAAACCCACATTTTAAAAAAGGAATACCAAAACATGACATTAAAAACTAAACTATGAAACGTAAAGGTTACCAAAATTAACTAATCAGTGGGTTTCCGCATAGTAGAACATGGGTAAAAATGTGGATATTGGAGAGAAATATAACCATCAACTTATGATGAAGAGTGGTAGAGGACGTGGATATGAAAAATACAACAATCACAAAGACATAAATTTGTGATGATGTAAGGTACCTTCCGATTCATCAGATATGAGAGCACTTGGAAATTTTTTTTTGTTTTCAAGATCATTTCCCAAAAGTTGAATAATTATTGAATTAAAAGAAATACTATCTTTATTTTGGTATAGTCTCACTGTTTCTCGTGCCTTGAACAATTTCCACTTCATCTCTAAATGAAATTAAGTTGAATTTGTCTTCTGTGAAGTGTTAGCAGATTATGTGACAAAATGATAGGTCATTCCATCCATTTCTATCGCAAAAAGTTTTTCACAATTTATTAAATATACAGAAGTCCATCTATACTGAGATTAATCATATATGGTTGCTAAAATGGACTTATACTTCATTTATCATAGCGATTATTAAAATAAAACTACATTCTACTAATCAGGGACTTCCTATAGGATAGTGGTAGGTGATAAAGTCCTGTCGCACATTGGTTGTGGGTTCGATTCACGCATCTTTTTCCAACGTGACATGTTGTCGCCCGTCCTGCAGGTTGTCCGTTTTCTAAAACTACATTATTATAACATTTGATCAATAATATCGAAAAACGTTATAGCCTTAAATAAACTAACTTATGTCCAACATTGTCAATTCCAATCTTTAGGCTTATCCAAAATACTGATGTCCCATCTCATATTATAGTGAAAAAGATTACCAGAGAGGTTATATTACAAGAATGTGAATACCATCATTTATCCACATATATCATAAGATATCTCTTGTTGGTCACATTTCAAACATTCAAAGGCCTTAGTAATGCATTGTCTTAAAAAATGAATACCCATTGAACCTTAGTGAAAACATGAATGCTATCAAAAGTTAACTCTTTCCACATACCAAAATCCATAAATTATATATACTCAAACAATGATATAACCTTTTCCTTATATCAGTCATGAGCTCATAAATACTGTAAAACATTTCATTTTATCCTTATTTCTTCATTATGAACATATCATATTCTTTCCTAAAATATATCAATCACTATCCATGGTTACCGGTAACATAAAATTATTGATAACCACAATATACCAATACATAAATATTCCAATATTCCACGATTCTATATACAACATTATTTTTGAATCCCATTACATAAACACTTAATCATTCTACAACATCGTTGTCATATTCAACATCGTCAATAGTGATCGCATATGACTTTCCTTTTTTCCTTTTCCTTAAGTGGTTGCTCTTGTCTATCATAATTAACCCTTGGATTAGGGAATTGATTAGAATAATGCCCCATTTCATTGCACTTGAATCAATGAAGTGTGAGTGGTGTGTTCTCTCCAGTCTTATTTATTCACATCATTA
Source organism: Viscum album (assembly GCA_963277665.1). Lineage (NCBI taxonomy): Eukaryota > Viridiplantae > Streptophyta > Magnoliopsida > Santalales > Viscaceae > Viscum > Viscum album. The sequence continues at coordinate 113,454,827 of OY728156.1, read as the reverse complement.
GAAACCCTTCGTCCATTTTTTCGACACTCAGCAGTTTGATGACCTTCTTTTCCACACATAAAACATTTTCTAGTCCCTTTAAGACAATCTCCACCATACTTATTTCCACACTTTGAGCATAAATAACCATTCATCTTCCTTTCACCATTGTTATGAGATTTCTCCTTTAACTCCATCTTTTATTTCTTATCCAAACCATGAGATGGATATGTAACACCAACTTCCATTTCTACCTTGATAGCACAACGCACAATTTCTTCATAGCTACTGAAGTCTCTAATAGCTAATTCCATTCGAAGACGCGGTTTTAAGACACTGAATAATCGATCAACATTACTTTTAGGTTGGATGATCATGCCAGATGCATACCTCGTAGGCCTTGTGAAATTCGCTTCATATATACCAATAGATTCATCATCCTTTTGCTTAAGCTCAAGGAAATCATTTTACATATTTGTTCAAAGAATACGAGTTAAGTACTTATTGATAAATATGTTCTTGAACTCATCCCATTACATGGATTCAATTTCCTCTTGGGGCCTCGTATTATAAATTAGAGTCTGCCATTGATCTACATCACCTTCTAAATGGAAAATAGTAATAATGATTTTTTTCATGTTCCGAATAGAGAAGTTTGGAAAATATCTTTTATATGCTACAAATCCATTTTTCACCAACAAGTGGATCAGAAGAACCACATAAAGAAGGTGTACATTGCCTCATGAATGACTCAATAGAATATTGTTCCCTTCCCAACTCATTTGGAAGTCCAGAATGATTCATAGCTTGTGTAAGTATAGAAATAATATTTTTCACTCTATCTCCAATAACACTGTTTTGTTCAGGAAGTCAATCATTGCATTTTCCATTACATTAATCAACACGGTTTCTTCAGGATCCAACCATCATCTAAAACCCTATAGGATAGTGTGAGAGGAAAAAATCATGCTAGGGAAAACAATATAATAAAGGAGGAGTACCTTCGATATCTAAAATCATAGGTTGAATTATAATATTGTTTCCATAATTCTAGGACTATAACCTATATGTATACTTACCCTTAGGGAAATCCCTAGATATACCTTAGAAATATCTCTAGGGATCTCACTAAATTTTTCGCATCCTATTTTCCAAAGGTTAACTAAACCATTGCACCGATACCAAATGTAGAGACCCAAAGCTTGACATACATGGACATTACATTACTTTTGTGGAATATGTAATACATAACAAAAACACACACCAAAGGATCGTAATAGTTTAGTGTCTTTGGAAACTCGGAATATAATCTTCTAATCTTGGAGAAAGATCTTCAACATCTCCCATAAAGATCTTACCCTTTTATTTTCTTACCTAAAACCTTTTTTTAAATCCTGGGGAAATAAAAACATATAATGGGTGATATCAAATGCTCAGTAAGGGTAAACATAGAGAACATAAAACAATCCATAGATGTCACGACCTGTCCTCGGGGCCCGTGCCGTGACTACCCCAAGCCCGCCTTCCATAGGCCATGGGCTGGAGACTAGCACCAAAGGCGTAAATCCTGATAACTAGGAAAGCATTCCCTTTATAAATGTAAACAAAACACCACAGAGTACAAGCAGAAGTAAAATACTAATTACAAAGAGAAGCGCTAAAAGGTAAATGGGCCAGAATACAAACCCAAATGAATGTACAACTACAACTAAATAAAATATAACAGAAAAAGACAACAGCTAGAAGGACGGAAGCGGCTCCTGGGTCGTCCTCCCCGGATCCTACCTGAAGGGTATGTATAGATGGCGCAGCTCCTGGATCATCCACCATGGATCCTACCTGAAGGGTAGGTACAGATAGCCTCCACAATGCACTCGCCCGTCAACCTCCTCCATGTGTCGTCTCGTCGTGAAGTCCACCTCTGAATACTGACTCGTCTTGTAGTCCACCTCCGGGTACTATCCAGTCCCTGAACACTCGGCCTCCATCAGCACTGCCCATCATCTGCAACCAACACAACGAGGTGCAGGCATAGCCCGTGCAGGGGCGAGTATAACAATACTCAGCAGGGACCCCGAGTCCCTCAAGGTCTCACTAAAGCCAACAAGGATAACCACAAAGAAGATCTAAATAGATAACCTCTACTTAGCTATATGCCCATACATATACCTAAGTTATCAAGTAACCCATCTCAATAATGAGGAAACACAAGGATTATGAAATCAACGGATAACCACTACCCAGGTATATTCCCATACATATACCTAAGTTATCACGTAACCCATCTCAATCATGAGGAAACACAAAGGTCATAGACTCAACTCAAACTGGTATTTTCATTAATGAAACTGTAACTACTGAAGAGCCCTATCTCTGGAGTGTATAGTGGTTCTGTCACAACTTTGAGGTACTGCTCACTAATCCAAGTCTCTAAGGTACTCCTCCTGTCAGGTACCGTGGGTCTGCTGCCAAATACTGGGTGCTCCATCCGCTGTGGGTCTGCCGCCAAATACCGGGCGCTCCCCCTCATAGCCTACAGAGGTACTCCTCCGGTCAAGTACCGTGTGTCTGCCGCCAACTACCAGCCGCTCCGTCCATCGTGGGTCTGCCGACAAATACCGGGCGCTCCGTCCACTGGGCTAGTCGACTCACTCCAAGACGAGTCGGTCAAGCAGTCGTCAGTTCTCAGTCGTCTACACGGTCTCCGTACTCCACTCGCTCGTCTCTGGGAGGGTCCGCTCCACGAGCTACAGGTCGATACGTCAAGAATCTCAATGTCCCACGAAGAAGTATCTCAAAGGACCGCCTCGTCATAGGGGTCTCAACGCAAAAGATGGTGCGTCAATCGGACGCCCAATCTGTGAGTTATTAGCTTTTTCGTCCAAGGGGCCCGGTTGGTTTCGTGAGCGAACCAAACCGTCCGTATCTCACCTGTACCCAGATATCTCATAGGGTATACTAATAGGGACCGTTTCTCAACGTGATCTTCAACGCCGGTGACAGTTCGTCAAACGGACGCCCGATCTGAAAGATATCAGCATTTCCGTTCCAGGGGCCCGGTTGGATTTCAGGTACGATCCAACCTAGACAATATCCAAAAGCCACCAAACCTCAGGAGAAGTATGCAAAAAGTTCTGTTTCATCATGAGGAATTCAACAAGACAAACGGCGCATCAATCGGACGCCCGGTCTGTGAGTTATTGGCTTTTTCGTTCTAGGGGCCTGGTTGGTTTCGTGAGCGAACCAACCCGACCACACTACGATGGAATCTAAACCTCGAGCGGAGTAAGCTAAAAGATCCGTCTCACTTAGAGGAATCCATCAATGTTGACGACACATCAATTGGATGTCCGGAGCTCAAGATATAAGCGTTTCCACTCCGAGGGCCCGGTTGGTTTCGCATCTGAACCAACCCGGCCGAACCCAAAGTATTCCGAAACCTTGAGTGTGATATACCGAAACGACCGACTCGTTACACGGATCGCTACGCAACTAACGTTGCATCGATCGGCGGTATGTAGCCCATGTTATGGGAAAAGGACCAAAGATGGTCCGAAAACGGGGGTTTCGGGCCCGGACCGACCCGGCCCGAGACCCCCCGGTCGGCCCGAACCAGGTCGACCCGACATGGGTCCAGGTCGGTCCGGCCCAGCACGGCGCGGCGCGGCCGTCGACCCGGCATGCTGGCGCATGGCGCCAGCTGGCTCGACCAAACGGTCGAGCCGTTCCAGATCGCTGGGGGGGGGGGGGGGGGGGCGCCCCCCCCCCCCCCCCCCCCCACCCGGTTTCCCTATAACCGCGACCCCATTAATGGCGATGCTTGCTAGGCCGGCCGGGAGAATTGAATCCCCCGGTTTTACCTTTGTCCGGTTGGCCCGCACCGGCTAGCCGGTTCTGCCAACAAGGACCGGTGACGGCCGGTCCTTCCTCCTTCGCCGACACCGGCGACCCGGAACCGGCCGCCGGACACCTTGCTCCGCCGCTGCCCGGAACCGTCCGCGGCATGGTTCGTCCGGCGCTGTGCGATGGCACCGCGCCCCTCCGCCGCGGCCCCGCTCCAGCCGCTGTATTTTTGGGTTTCACCGACGCGGCACGACGGCGTCGCATTCTTGTATGATTTCACAGCACGACGCGACGACGCCACACATTTCTTGCCGCACGAACCCGCGCGGTGCGACGACACCGCGCCACTCCCATTTCAGACAACAAAAGAATCCAAAATGGAAAAAGGAGGTGGGTCGGTCGTCTTTGTGCGGTCCGATCCCCTCTCGTTAAACGATAGCAGTTGGACGTATTCACGAAGAATTAAAAAAATTAAGGGAGTAATCTCGAACAAAATAAATTAAATCCCCTACCACGAGTGTGGCTTGAATGAGGTTTCTGTCGCGGAGAAAAAGACATCTTGTCACGGGTCAGTGTTGCGGGTCGGTGTCGCGGGTCGGTGTCACGGAAAGAGGATTTGTAGACGAAGATGGAGATTGTCTGAGGTGGAACGGCATCTCCCTTCCTTTGACGTGGAAAGAAGAACGAGGGATGGCGTGTCGTCGTTCTTTGGAAGAAAGACGTGACGTCGTTCTTCGTCGTGGTAGAAAAGTTCTTCGCCCGGAAGATGAAGTTCTTCCAAAAGAATAGAGGAACGTTCCCCCCTTCAACACAAAGATGCAACCATAATAAAATAAGGCTTAACCTTCTTTTATTTCCTTTGCTAAACACTCTAAATTTTGAACATTCAAAATTAAGTCCACTCATTTAATTAAACAAAACTTATTAAAAAATAATGAGGAGATATGTTGGCAAAATTAAATGGGGGGTTTTGAGGAGTAAGGAAAGTGAGGGGTTGGGCTCGTGTGGTTCCCACCCCACCTTAACCTCTCAAGGTTGGTTAACACATGTGGGTCCCACCCCAAACTCCCATACTTAGGATAAAACTACCAAGTGGAAAATAAAAATAGTTTTTAAATTTTTATTTTTAACTTCCACAATTTTTATCAACTCCCCTTTTGTAAACGCAACTTCGGAATAGGCGTTCCTAAGCAATTACTGGCACTGCGGTTTCATCGGTACTCTTAGAATTCGATTCTGAGCAACGGTTCAAAAGTTAAGAAAAACCCGCTCGTTCGTTCACTGAACATACCCAATCCAATCTTCGGAAAATGATTCCGGGCACACTGGGCCTCGGAATCAGGTACCGTTAGAAACTGCATTCTTGTAAAATCCGAAAGAAAATTAAGAAAAATTTCCCTTGAATTTTACGGGTCTTTATAATAGACATTTGAATGAAAAATCTTGAACATAAAATCTAAACATCAAAATCTTGAGAAAATACATGAATAATGGAAGTACGTAAGGAATATATCATAAAGGAACATCAATCATGATAAAATAGCATGGGAATAAAACATGTTATTGTGGCAACCATTAAGAACATGATATGATTTCCATAGTAGCCAAGGCATTGCTGCCAAGACCATCTTAGTGGACAAAGTCCCTTTTTGAATCGAGTTCACTCATCATTTCAGTCCTGTATTACTGAACTAGATTAACATACCATTCCATCCATGTCTATATCATGAGATATAAATCTTTACCCAATTAATTGGAGGTAGATATAGGTCCCACACATCTCATAATGAAATCATTCTTACTTGTGACACAAAATAAACATAAAACATTCATCATAACCCAAATAATAAAATGGGTGTCATAAACATCATCCCATCATCACATAATCCATATAAAACAAATGGATATTATTTCACCATAAGAAAAATTACACCATGTAAATAATAGAGACATTATACGTGAAACATTCACATATAAAATAATGTCATTTTAGATGGAAAATAGTTTTGATAAAACACACAAAATGAATTCTTGAAGAAAATATCCATTCTTTTCAAAATCATTTTATTTTCACAAAATGCCATGTAATTTTAAAAGAAATGGTATATTGTCGAAAATAATCATGAAATCTTTTAAAGGATTCTTTATGAAAATTAGGCGTCATGAAACCGTAAAAATCAGTTCATGTTGTCTAATTTAAAAAAAACACTCTTCTTGTAATTTTGCTGAAAAGTCAAAAAGTACCACGTATGGTAAACAAAAGAATGATTCCTTCCAAAACACAAAGAAAAAGTAAAATACGGGTAAAAATGACTCTAAAAATAATAGAATAATATTAAACACCTTATTAAAAAAAAATTGGTCAAGGATGGAAAATAATACCCCAGTAAATACTTACAAATAAACAATCTCTGATAAGAATGATATTGGAATAATTATCCCCAACCTTATGTCCGATATGCTTCATATGTTTCTGAACCTCCTGTATAATGAATTAAATAATTTCATTGACTTATTACAGAATCATATTCTTTGTTATGATATAATATATAGTTCAGTTATGACTTTACATTACCCGTTCTTTTGTAAATTCCATGTCAAAGCACCGTTTTGGGTAAAATCGTTTCATTTATCGTACGAGTTTCGACTTGTTTTTCTTGATATTATTACATATATACTGATTTACATAATTCCAGAATGTAAAACATGATTTATATATAATATATATTCAGCATATAAATATATATGATAGATCGATAAATGGAATGAAATACACCGTTCATGGAGATGGTAGGCTGTATGTACGCATGAACGTTGTTTTCATTTCCATATTGAATTGAATGGAATTAAGTAGATAAAATAAATAAAGTATCATTATTATGTCATATATCTCATTATTATTCATTATATATACTTTATAATCATTAATGAATGGTTAACATGGAGAATGAATCTCATCGCGTCGTCGAGACGGTAGTCCGTACGTATGAACGAGCGATGATATCATTCCCATATTGATTGAATGGAAATGGAATGGATGATATAATATCATAAAATCAGTATGATGTTATAATAATCATATATAGTTATTCTTTACTCCATTATACCCATCCACGTAAGGTGGTGGTGGAAACACAGTTTACACCACGGCATGGAGACGGTATTCCGTACGTACGCACGTGTAGTGATTTCATTTTCTATAGGAGGGATAGAAGGTGAAATGGGGTTGTTTCATATTTATAATCACATATCAGTATATAATTTATAGTTATGTTATTACTTTATAATGAAATAACTAAAGAAGAATACTTTTAAGAAGAATGAAACTTGAAAAAATCGATAGAAGAGATTACCTCTTCTTTGACGCACCTCCATTAAACCTCTTCTTAGGGCACTAGAGTTGGTCTTTTGAGAATACCAAAACCTATAAGATATTACTATAGTGGTTTAGAAGAGGAATTTTCATGGTTTGGCCGAGATTAAAGGCTCAAAAGGTTGTGAAGTGAAGAGGGAAGGGGTGCCCTTTTTGTAAGTGAGGAGAGGGGAACCTTTGGAAAACTTAAAATATTATTTTATAATAAAGTCATATTCGGTTTTTAATAGATAAAAATTTATTTATTTCAATAATAAGGTGAGTATGGGTCGAAATACATTCAACAAATATGTTTTAGACAAGTTTAGATTACTATTTTATCCATATCATTTAGATTTAACTCTGTTAAATAATTAACCTTTTCCCGTGTCTTTTTTTTCTTACACTATATGGTTAATAAACATACTATAACAAGCCAAAAGAACCCCAAGTTGTTAATTAATGATACACCTATAATTATATAAGAATCTTGTCTGAACCATAGATTTTTAGGAATATAAGAAAATTTAATAATATAATATTTGTTTTAAAAACTATTTTATTTAAATTTTGACACTATTTTGTAATTGATTTTTTTAAAGATCATAAAAGCATGATTAGTTCGAAAAAAGTTAATTAAATCAATAATAACATGTCATATTCACCTAGAAAATTAGTGGAATTCATAAAAAGTCTCAAATTACATTTATTTGGGTATTTATAACATCAATTATGTTAATATTCCATTAATAAGATAATTACAGCATCATCATCAGGTCACAAATAAATTTAATTATTTATGGCTAAAAAATATAAATAAAATTCCATTTTATAGGAAATAAAATTATATTTATAATGAATATTTATAGTCGAATTTATCTTATGCATAACCCTATATTAAAAATGATTTAGTTATTATACATTGATTTTAACTATTTTAACCCTTCTTTAAATAAATTAAAAATAAATGACCTAATCTAATCCATGTGGACCTAAATGGTCATATTTTATTCATAATGTTTTTTTGGTCGAATTAAAAATATAAAATAGAATTATGACATTTGTTAGGGTAATAATAATATCATTTTTACCCTTAATTACCATATTTACTTTTAACTGTGGTAAATAAAAGTAAGAAGTTACTATTCACCAAAAATTATTTTCATCTCATTGAACCACATTTTAGTCCATGATATTAACTATGTCTCTCGGATTTTTGAAATTCCACTCACAGAAGCGGTAAAATTATGTTTTATGTATGTTTGCAAAAAGCTCCTAGGAGGTAGGTAAACGACGGTGAAAAGTTCAATAAATATTTTATATATCAAAAATTATTATAAAATGACTCCAATTAACTACACTGAACATATATAGGTATTATGTATAAATTTTTACCTAAATTAAATTTAAATGAAATAAATAATTATTTAAATAAAAAGTCAGTTTTTAAATAGTGACCAAGTGTTTTCACTATTCATCAAAAATTTAATGTTTTCAGAAAAATACCAAAAATTCACCCTATGATAATTTTGATATTCTGAATCCAAAAATGAATTCCATTTTGAAAGATAAAATTTATAAAATTTCAAAAATTGGGTGTTACTATTCATAACGGCTAGTTCATAATAATATTATAATAATATATCGTTTAGTGAAACTCGGTTTTGCGTACTACACATGCTATCGAGGAAGGTCTTGATTGCATATACTACAAGCCAAGTCAGGGTTGCGTGTAGTGAAATCTCCGTCTGGTGTTGCATATAACATAATCAAAACTTATTTCATTTATACATTAAACAAAATCTATACTTAATGTCTCGTAGAATAATTTCCACAAAACGAACATGAAATTGTGTGTAACACGAGCCAAGAATAGTGTTGTGTATACTGCAAGCTAATACGGTGTTGCGTACAATAGAGAATAATTTTGGTGTAGCGTAAAAAACAAGACATTAAAAAGAATAATTCTCATAAAATCTCGGGTTGTTACAGAAAATCCATGATAAGAGGAAGTATAAGTAGTAAATAATTTTGAAAGAGGTGATTAATCAATTACCATTTTCGAGTATCTCTCTTTTATTTTCTCAAAAGTTATCTCTATGATGGATTTATTCCCAATTTATAGCATCTATGAATAGTTTAGGTAATATGAATGTGGAAATGGGAAGGGTTTTGTTGAGAAAAAAAATCATTATAAGTATTATTAAGGGTGATAAAGATGTTCCCTTTTATAGGAGAGGTGAAGAGCACTTTATGAAAGTCTTGAAATATGTATTTATTATAAACAGTTTTTTGATTTAAAATGGTCCTAAAAGCTTTTAGATAAAATATTAGATGATATGGGTTGAAATAAAATAATTAATTAATTTTTTTTGTGAATTATAGAATATTTTTTAATCCTTATCTTATTTGTTTAACCCTTATTATACCCTTTTTAATCATACCATCATATCATGTTCCTTAATCATTATGTCTTAATGTAATTATAAAAACATTTAAAATGACAAAATAATAATAATTTATGAAATATAAGAACTTATATTAACCATTTGGTCAAATCATTAAATTTTTAGGGATTTTATAACATTTAATAAACTATTTTATATTTTAATTTATAAATTGTGCCAATTTTGGAACTATTCATACCTAACAATTTCTAAAATTCATAACATGATTACATCAGAAAAAAAATAAATTAACACAATATTAACATATCATATGAATCCAAAAAATAATTTATGGCATAAATTATGTCATATAATATTTATTTTAATATTTATAATATCATTTATTTGATTTTTCTCTTAATAAAATAATTACTATATCATTGTTGTGTAAATATTTATGATACTTATTTAATCTTTAAAAATTAAAAAAATTATATCATGTAAATAATTTCAATATATTATTGGATACATATGGTTCAAATTTTCATCTATTTTATAACTACATTAAAATTATTATATTTATAATAGATAAGAGAGAGATATTTTGTCACATTCTATTATTTTAATATAAATTACGTCACATTAAGGTAAAAATTACAATAAAATAATAACTATTGAAATTTATTTGATATGTGTATACTTTTATTAATCCAATGGGGTTTTTAAAGGTTTTATGGTGATTTATTATCTTTATAATGTGGTTTATTGTCATAATTTACCCGATTTACCTTTAACAGCGGCAATTAAAAATTATCAAAGTTATTATTCATAATGTCCAGAAAATAAAAGTAACATATTAACATAAATACTATCCATTGATTCCAAATATGGAATCTATTTTATAAAAATTCAAATAACAGAAGATGTAGTAATTAATTGAAAATTACTTTTTTTGTCGAAACGAAAACATTGTTTTTAAAGTTGAAACATTGCCAAAGATTGAACTATTTTTCAATAAAAATTAAATGTAAATTAATTATAATGACATAAATTATATTGAATGAAAAAAATATATTATATTTATACCTTAAAAAATCAAAACAATAATTTATCCAAATAAATTATTTTGATGAAAAATATTGTTTTCAAATAAAATTTACTATATTTTTACTATTTATCAAAACAAGAAAGTTATTAGAAAAATATCAAAAATTAACCCAAAATATATTTTTATATATCACTTAAAAATAAAATATTATCTCATTAAATATAACATATAAAAGTTTCAAAAACAATATTTAAAACGGGTGCGCCATCAAATGGTTAGAAACATAATTATTTGGAAAATTCATATTTTATATGAAAAATTGATTTTCCTCTTATATATTTTTTAGAAAACATATAAGATGAATTTTAAAAGTTAAATTTAATATATTTAATAAATATTTCATTAATAATATCCATAAAGAGTTATTTGATTATTTTATTTCCATTTAAATATTATTTAATAATAATGTCAATATTATTCATACCCTCCATTATAATGATTGGGTTCGAAAGTAAAATAATAATATTTAATTTCTCATAGAAACAAGTTCATTAATAAAATTTATTATAACAAAAAAACGTGAAATTGTGTGAAACACAAGCAGGGACTTTCTATCGCAAAAAGTTTAGCACAATTTATTAAATATACAGAAGTCCATCTATGCTGAGATTAATCATATATGGTTGCTAAAATGGACTTATACTTCATTTATCATAGCGATTATTAAAATAAAACTACATTCTACTAATCAGGGACTTCCTATAGGATAGTGTTAGGCGATAAAGTCTTGTCGTACATTGGTTGTGGGTTCGATTCGTGCATCTTTGTCCAACGTGACAGGTTGTCGCCCGTCCTGTAGGTTGTCCTTTTTTTAAAACTACATTATTATAACATTCGATCAATAATATCAAAAAAAGTTATAGCCTTAAAAAAACTAAATTATGTCCAACATAGTCAATTCCAATCTTTAGGCTTATCCAAAATACTGATGTCCCATCTCATATTATAGTGAAAAAGATTACCAGAGAGGTTATATTACAACAATGTGAATACCATCATTTATCCACATATATCATAAGATATGTCTTGTTGGTCACATTTCAATCATTCAAAGGCCTTAGTAATGTATTGTCTTAAAAAATGAATACCCATTGAACCTTAGTGAAAACATGAATGCTGTCAAAAGTTAACTCTTTCCACATACCAAAATCCATAAATTATATATACTCAAACCATGGGAGAACCTTTTCCTTATATCAGTCATGAGCTCATGAATACTGTCAAAAATTTCATTTTATCCTTATTCCTTCATTATGAACATATCATATTATTTCCAAAAATATCTCAATCACTATCCATGGTTACTAGTAACATAAAATTATTGAAAACCACAATAGTCCAATACATAAATATTCCAATATTCCACGATTCTATATACAACATTATTTTGGAATCCCATTACATAAACACTTAATCATTCTACCACATTGTTGTCATATTCAACATCGCCAATAGTGATCGCATGTGACTTTCCTTTGTCCTTTGCCTTAAGTGGTTGCTCTTGTCTATCATAATTAACCCTTGTATTAGGGCATTGATTAGAATAATGCCCCATTTCATTTCATTTGAAGCAATGAAGTGTTAGTGGTTTGTTCTCTACAGTCTTATTTATTCACATCATTAGCAACCCTTCATCCATTTGTTCGACACTCAGCAGTTCGATGACCTTCTTTTCCACACATAAAACATTTTATAGTCCCTTTAAGACAATCTCCACCATGCTTCTTTCCACACTTTGAGCATAAATAAACATTCATCTTCCTTTCACCATTTTATGAGATTTCTCCTTGAACTCCATCTTTCATTTCTTATCCAAACCATGAGATGGATATGTAACACCAACTTCCATTTATACCTTGATAGGACAACGCACAATTTCTTCATAGCTACTGAAGTCTCTTGTAGCTAACTCCATTCGAAGTCTTGGTTTTAAGCCACTGAATAATTGATCAACTTTAATTTCAGGTTGGATGATCATGCCAGATGCATACCTCATAGGCCTTGTGAAATGCGCTTCATACATACCAACAGATTCATCATCCTTTCTCTTAAGCTCAAGGAAATAATTTTACATATTTGTTCAAAGAATACGAGGGAAGTACTTATTGATAAATATGTTTTTGAACTCATCCCATTCCATGGATTCAATTTCATCTTGGGGCCTCGTATTCTAAATTAGAGTCCGCCATTGATCTACTTCACCTTCTAAACAGAAAATAGAAATAATGATTTTTTTCATGTTCCGAACAGCGATGTTTGGAAAATATCTTTTATATGGTAGTAATCCATTTTTCACCAACAAGTGGATCATAAGACCCACAGAAAGAAGGTGTACGTTGCCTCATGAATGACTTAGTAGAATATTGTTCCCTTCCCAACTCATTTAGAAATCCAGAATGATTTATAGATTGTGTAAGTATAGAAATAAGATTTTTCACTCTATCTCCAATAACACTGGTTTGTTTAGGAGGACAATCATTGAATTTTACATTACATTAATCAACATAGTTTCTTTGGGTTCCAACCATCATCTAAAACCCTAAAGGATAATGTGAGAGGAAAAAATCATGCTGGGGAAAACAATATAATAAAGGAGGCTTACCTTTGATATCTAACATCATAGGTTGAATTATAATATTGATTCCATAATTCTAGGACTATAACCAATACGTATACTTACCCTTAGCGAAATCCCTAGATATACCTTAGAAATATCTCTAGGGATCTCACTAAAGTTTCCACATCCTAGTTTCCAAAGGTTAACTAAACCTTTTCACTGATAGCAAATGTAGAGACCCAAAGAATGACATACATAGACATTGCATTACTTTTGAGGAATATATAATACATAATAAAAACACACACCAAAGGACCGTAATAGATTAGTGTCTTTGGAAACTCGGAATATAATATTCTAATCTTGTAGAAAGATCTTCAACATCTCCCATAATGATCTTACCCTTTTATTTTCTTACCTAAAACCTTTTTTTAAATCCTGGGGAAATAAAAACATATAAAGGGTGATATCAAATGCTCAGTAAGGGTAAAAATAGAGAACATAAAACAATCCATAGATGTCACGACCCGTCCTCGGGGCCCGTGCCGTGACTACCCCAAACCTGCCATCTATAGGCCAGGGGCTGGCGACTATCACCAAAGGCGTAAATCCCGATAACTAGGAAAGCATTGCATTTATAAATGTAAACAAAACACCACAGAGTACAAACATAAGTAAAACACTAATTACAAAGAGATGCGCTGAAAGTTAAATGGGCCAGAATACAAACCCAAATGAAAGTAAAACTACAACTGAATAGAGTACAACAAAAAAATACAACAGCTGGAAGGACGGAAGCGGCTCCTGGGTCGTCCTCCTCAGATCCAACCTGAAGGGTAGGTACAAATGGCGTAGCTCCTGGATCATCCACCACAGATCCTACCTGAAGGGTAGGTATAGATAGCCTCCACAATTCTCTCACCCATCAACCTCTTCCAAGTGTCGTCTCGTCGTGAAGTCCACCTCTGAATACTAACTCGTCGTGTAGTCCACCTCTGGGTACCATCCAGTCCTTGAACACTCGACCTCCATTAGCTCTGCCCATCGTCTGCAACCAACACAAGGAGGTGCGGGCATAGCCCGTGCAGGGGTGAGTATAACGATACTCAGTAGGGACCCAGAGGCCCTCAAGGTCTCACTAAAACCAACAAGGATAACCACAAAGAATATCTCAATAGATAACCTCTACTTAGGTATATTCCCATACATATACCTAAGTTATCAAGTATCCCATCTCAATCATGAGGAAACACAAGGATTATGAAATCAAAGGATAACCACTACCCAGGTATATTCCCATACATATACCTAAGTTATCAATTAACCCATCTCAATCATGAGGAAACACAAAGGTCATAGACTCAACTCAAAACAGTATTTTCATTATCGAAACTGTAACTGCTGAAGAGCCCCGTCTCTGGAGTGTACAATGGTTGTGTCACAACTTCGAGGTACTACTCACTAATCTATGTCTCTGAGGTACTCCTCCTGTCAAGTACCGCGGGTCTGATACCAAATACTGGGCGCTCCGTCCGCTGTGGGTCTGCCGCCAAATACCGGGCACTCCCCCTCATAGCCTACAGAGGTACTTCTCCGGTCGAGTACCGCGTGTATGCTGAAAACTACCAGGCGCTTCATCCATCGTGGGTCTGCCGACAAATACCGGGCGCTCCGTCCACTGGGCTAGTAGACTCACTCCAAGACGAGTCGGTCAAGCAGTCGTCAGTTCTCAGTCGTCTACATGGTCTCCGTACTCCGCTCGCTCGTCTCTGGGAGGGTCCGCTCCATGAGCTACAGGTCGATACTCCAAGTATCTCAAAGTCCCACGAAGAAGTATCTCAAAGGACCGCCTCGTCATAGGGGTCTCAACGCAACAGACGGTGCATCAATCAGACGCCCAGTCTGTGAGTTATTAGCCTTTTCGTCCAAGGGGCCTGGTTGGTTTCGTGAGAGAACCAAACCGGCCGTATCTCTACTGTACCCAGAAATATCATAGGGTATACTCATAGGGACCATTTCTCAACGTGATCACCAACGCCGCTGACAGTGCGCCAAACGGACGTCTGGTCTGAAAGATATCAGCTTTTCCGTTCTATGGGCCCAGTTAGATTTCAGGTACGATCCAACCTGGCCACTATCCAACAGCAACCAAAACTCAGAAGAAGTATTCCAAAATTTTTTTTTCATCATGAGGAATTCAACAAGATAGATGGCGCATCAATCGGACGCCCGGTATGTGAGTTATTGGCTTTTTCGTTCTAGGGGCCCGCTTGGTTTCGTGAGCGAACCAACCAGACCGCACTACGACATCATCAAAACCTTGAGCGGAGTAAGACAAAAGATCCGTCTCACATAGAGGAATCCATCAATGTCGACGACACATCAATCGGACGTCCGGAGCATAAGATATAAGCATTTCCGCTCCGAGGGCCCGGTTGGTTTCGTATCCGAACCAGCCTGGCCGAACCCAAATTATTCTGAAACCTTGAGTGCGATATACCGAAACGACCGACTCTTTCCAAGGATCGCTACGCAACTAACGGTGCATTGATCGGAGGTCTGTATCCCAAGTTATAGGAAAAGGACCGAAGATGGTCCGAAAACGGGGGTTTCGGGCCCGGACCGACCCGGCCCGAGACCCCCCGGTCGGCCCGAACTGGGTCCGGGTCGGTCCGACCCGGCGCTGCGCGGCCCGGCCGTCGACCTGGTGCGCTGGCGCACTACGCCAGCTGGCTCGGCCAAATGGAAAGGCCGTTCTAGCTCGCGGGGGGGGGGGGGGGGGCTGCCCCCCGGTTTCCCTATAACCGCGACCCCATTAATGGGGACGCTTGCTTGACCGACTGGGAGAATTGAATCCCCCGGTTTTTCCTTTGTCCAGCCGGCCCACACCGGTCGGCCGGTTCTGCCATCAAGGACCGGTGACGGCCAGTCCTTCCTCCTTCACTGACACCGGCGACCCGGAACCGGCCGCCGGTCACCTTGCTCCGCCGTGGCCCGGAACCGGCCGCGGCTTGGTTCGTCCGGCGCGGTGCGACGGCACTGCGCCCCTCCGCCGCGGCCCCGCTCCGACCGTGGTATTTTTGGGTTTCACCGACGCGGCACGACGGCATCGTGTTCTTGTATGATTTCACGGCACGGCGCGACGACGCCACACATTTCTTGCCGAACGAACCCGCGCGGTGCGACGACATCGCGCCACTCCCATTTCAAACCACAAAAGAATCCAAAATGGAAAAAGGAGGCGGGTCGGCAGTCTTTGTGCGGTCCTACCCCCTCTCATTAAATGATACCAATTGGACATATTCACGAAGAGTAAAAAAAATTAAGGGAGTAATCTCGAACAAAATAAATTAAATCCCCTACCTCGAGCGTGGCTTGAACGAGGTTTCCGTCGCAGAGGAAAAGACGTCGCGTCGCGGGTCGGTGTCGCGGGTCGGTGTCGCGGGTCGGTGTCATGGAAAGAGGATTTGTAGATGAAGATGGAGATTTTCTGACGTGGAAGGAAGTCTCCCTTCCTTTGACGTGTAAAGAAGAACGAGGGATAGCGCGTCGTCATTCTTCGGAAGAAAGACGTGACGTCGTTCTTCGTCGTGGTAGAAAAGTTCTTCGCCCGGAAGATGAAGTTCTTCCAAATGAAAAGAGGAACGTTCTCCCTTTCAACACAAAGATGAAACCATAATAAAATAAGGCTTAACCTTCTTTTATTTCCTTTTCCAAACACTCTAAATTTTGAACATTCAAAATTAATACCACTCATTTAATTAAACAAAACTTGTTAAAAAATAATGAGGAGATATGTTTGCAAAATTAAATGGGGGGTTTTGAGTAGTTAGGAATGTGATGGGTTGGGCTCATGTGGTTCCCACCACACCTTATCCTCTCAAGGTTGGTTAACACATGTGGGTCCCACCCCCAACTACCATACTTAGGATAAAACTAACAATTAGAAAATAAAAATAGTTGTTAAATTTTTATTTTTAACTTCCAAAATTTTTATCAATTCCCCTCGTGTAAACGCAACTTCGGAATAGGCGTTCCTAAGCAATTACCGGCCCTACGGTTTCATCGGTGCTCTCGGAATTTGATTCCGAGCAACGGTTCAAAAGTTAAGAAGAACTCGCTCGTTCGTTCACTGAATGTATCCGATCCAATCTTCGGAAAATTATTCCGCGCACACTGGGCCTCAGAATCATGTACCGTTAAAAACTGCATTCTTGTAAAATCCCAAAGAAAATTATGAAAAAATTTCCCTTGAATTTTACGGGTCTTTATAATAGACATTTGAATGCAAAATCTTGAACATAAAATCTAAACATCAAAATCTTGAGCAAATACATGAATCATGGAAGTACGGAAGGAATATATCATAAAGGAACATAAATCATGATAAAATAGAATGGGAATAAAACATGTGATTGTGGAAACCAATAAGCACATTATATGATTTCCATAGTAGGCAATGCATTGCTTCCAAGACCATCTTAGTGGACAAAGTCCCTTTCTGAATCGAGTTCACTCCTCATTCCAGTCCTGTATTACTGAACTGGATTAACATACCATTCCATCCATGTCTATCTCATGAGATATAAATCTTTACCCAATTTATTGGAGGTAGATATAGGTCCCACACATCTCATAATGAAATCATTCTTACATGTGACACAAAATATACATAAAACATTCATCATAACCCAAATAATAAAATGGGTGTCATAAACATCATCCCATCATCACATAATCCATATAAAACAAATGGATATAATTGCACCATAAGAAAAATTACACCATGTAAATAATAGAGACATTATACTTGAAACATACACATATGAAATAATGTCATTTTAGATGGAAAATAGTTTTGATAAAACACACGAAATGAATTTTTGAGGAAAATATCCTTTCTTTTCAAAATCATTTTATTTTCACAAAATGCCATGTAATTTTAAAAGAAATTGTATATTGTTGAAAATAATCATTAAATCTTGTAAAGGATTCTTTATGAAAATTAGGCGTCATGAAACCGTAAAAATCAGTTCATGCTGTCTAATTAAAAAAACACTCTTCTTGTACTTTTGCCGAAAAGTCAAAAAGTACCACGTTTGGTAAACAAAAGAATGATTCCTTCCAAAACACAAAGAAAAAGTAAAATACGGGTAAAAATGACTCTAAAAATAATGGAAGAATATTAAACACCATATTAAAAACATTTTTTTGGACATGGATGGAAAATAATACCCCAGTAAATACTTACAAATAAACAATCTCTGATAAGAATGATATTGGAATAATTATCCCTAACCATATGTCTGATATGCTTCATATGTTTCTGAACCTCCTGTATAATGAATTAAATAATTTCATTGACTTATTAAAGAATCATATTTATTGTTATGATATAATATATGGTTCAGTTATGACTTTACATTACATGTTCTTTTGTAAATTCCATGTCGAAGAACCGTTTTGGGTAAAATCGTTTCATTTATCGTACGAGTTTCGACTTGTTTTTCTTGATATTATTACTTATATCCTGATTTACATAATTCAAGAATGTAAAAAATGATTCATATATAATATATATTCAGCATATAAATATATATGATAGATCGATAAATGGAATGAAATACACCGTTCATGGAGATGGTAGGTTGTATGTACGCATGAACGTTGTTTTCGTTTCCTTAATGAATTGAATGGAATTAAGTAGATGAAATAATTAAAGTATCATTATTATGTCATATATCTCATTATTATTCATTATATATACTTTATAATCATTAATGAATCGTTAACATGGAGAATGAATCTCATCGTGTCATTGAGACGATAGTCCGTACGTACGAACGAGCGATGATATCATTCCCATATTGATTGAATGGAAATGGAGTGGATGATATAATATCATAAAATCAGTATGATGTTATAATAATCATATATAGTAATTCTTTACACCATTATACCCATCCACGTAAGGTGGTGGTGGAAACATAGATTACACCACGACGTGGAGACGGTATTCCGTGCGTACGCACGTGCGGTGATTTCATTTTCGGTAGGATGGATAGAAGGTGAAATGGGGTTGTTTCATATTTATAATCACATATCAGTATATAATTTATACTTATGTTATAACTTTATAATGAAATAACAAAGGAAGAATAAGTTGAAGAAGAAATAAACTTGAAAAAATCGTTAGAAGAGATTACCTCTTCTTTGACGCGCCTCCATTAAACCTCTTCTTAGGGCACTAGAGTTGGACTTTTGAGAATACCACAACCTATAAGATATTACTGGAGAGGTTTAGAAGAGGAATTTTTTGGGTTTGGTCGAGCTTAAAGGCTCAAAAAGTTCTGAAGAGAAGAGGGAAGGGGTGCCCTTTTTGTAAGTGAGGAGAGGGGCACCTTTGGAAAATTTAAAATATTATTTTATAATAAAGTCATATTCAGTTTTTAATTGCTAAAAATTTATTTATTTCAATGATAAGGTGCGGATGGGTCTAAATACATTCAACCAATATGTTTTAGAAATGTTTAGGTTACTATTTTATCCTTATAATTTAGATTTAACTCTATGTTAAATAATTAACCTTTTACCGTGTCTTTTTTTTCTTACACTATATGGTAAATAAACTTACTATAACAAGCCAAAAGAACCCCAAGTTGTTAATTAATGATAAACCTATAATTATATAAAAATATTTTCTGAACCATATATTTTTAGGAATATAATAACAATTAATAATATAATATTTGTTTTAAAAACTATTATGTGTAAATTTTGACACTATTTGGTAATTGATTTTTTTGAAGATCATAAAAGCATGATTAGTTCGAAAAAAGTTAATTAAATCAATAATAACATGTCATATTCACCTAGAAAATTAGTGGAATTTATAAAAAGTCTCAAATTACATTTATTTGGGTATTTATAACATCAATTATGTTAATATTTCATTAATAAGATAATTACAGCATCATCATCAGGTCATAAATAAATTTAATTATTTAATGTCTAAAAAATATAAATAAAATTCCATTATATAGGAAATATCATTTGATTTATAATTAATGTTTATAGTCGAATTTATCTTATGCATAACCCTATATTAAAAATGATTTAGTTATTATACATTGATTTTAACTATTTTAACCCTTCTTTAAATAAATTAATAATAAATGACCTAATCTAATCCATGTAGACCTAAATGGTCATATTTTATTCATAATGTTTTTTTGGTCAAATTAAACATATAAAATAGAATTATGACATGTGTTAGGGTAATAATAATATCATTTTTACCCTTAATTACCATATTTATTTTTAACTGTGGTAAATAAAAGTAAAAAGAGACTATTCACCAAATATTATTTTTATCTCATTGAACCACATTTTAGTCTTTGATATTAACTGTGTCTCTCGGATTTTTGAAATTCCACTCACAGAAGCGGTAAAATTATGTTTTATGTATGTTTGCAAAAAGCTCCTAGGAGGTAGGTAAACGACGGTGAAAAGTTCAATAAATATTTTATATATCTAAAATTATTATAAAATGACTCCAATTTATTACATTGAACTTATATAGGTATTATGTATAAATTTTGACCTAAAATAAATTTAAATGAAATAATTAATTATTTAAATAAAAAGTCAGTTTTTAAATAGTGACCAAGTGTTTTCACTATTCATCAAAAATTGAATGTTTTCAGAAAAAATACCAAAAATTCACCCTATAATAATTTTGATATTATGAATCCAAAAATGAATTCCATTTTGAATGATAAAATTTTTAAAATTTTAAAAATTGGGTGTTACTATTCATAACGGCTAGTTCATAATAATATTATAATAATATCTCGTTTAGTGAAACTCAGTATTGCGTACTACACACGCTATTGAGGAAGGTCTTGATTGCATATAATGCAAGCCATGTCAGGGCTGCGTGTAGTGAAAGCTCCATTTGGTGTTGCGTATTACATAATCAAAACATATTTCATTTATACATTAAACAAAATCTATACTTAATGTCTCATAGAATAATTTCCACAAAACGAACTTGAAATTGTGTGTAACACGAGACAAGAATAGTGTTGCGTATACTGCAAGCTAATACGGTGTTGCGTATAATACAAGATAATTTTGGTGTAGCGTACAAAACAAGACATTAAAAAGAATAATTCTCATAAAATCTTGGGTTGTTACAGAAAATCCATGATAAGAAGAAGTATATGTAGAAAATAATTTTGAAAGAGGTGATTAATCAATTACCATTTTCAAGTATCTCTTTTTTATTTTCTCAAAAGTTCTTTCTATGATGGATTTATTCCCAATTTATAGCATCTAAGAATAGGTGAGGTAATATGAATGTGGAAATGGGAAGGGTTTTGTTGAGAAAAAAAATATTTATAAGTATTATTAAAGGTGATGAAGATGTTCCCTTTTATAAGAGAGGTGAAGAGCACTTTATGAAAGTCTTGAAATATGTATTTATTATAAACAGTTTTTCGATTTAAAATGGTCCTAAAATCTTTTAGATAAAATATAAGATGATATGGGTTGAAATAAAATAATTAAATAATTTTTTTTTTGTGAATTATCGAATATTTTTTAATCCTTATCTTATTTGTTTAACCCTTATTATACCCTTTTTAATCATACCGTCATATCATGTTCCTTAAAATTTATGTCTTAATGTAATTATCTAAACATTTCAAATGACAAAATAATAATAATTTATGAAATATAATAACTTATATTAACCATTTGGTCAAATCATTAATTTTTTAGGGATTTTATAACATTTAATAAACTATTTTATATTTAAATTTATAAACTGTGCCAATTTTGGCACTATTCATACTTAACAATTTTGAAAATTCATAACATGATTACGTCACAAAAAAAATACATTAACACAATATTAACATGTCATAGGAATCCAAAAGCTAATTTATGGCATAAATTATGCCATATAATATTTATTTTAATATTTGTAATATCATTTATTTGATTTTTCTCTTAATAAAATAATTACTATATCATTGTTGTGTAAATATTTATGATAATTATTTAATCAATAAAAATTAAAAAAATTATATCATGTAAATAATTTCATTATATTATTGGATACATATAGTTCAAATTTTCATCTATTTTATAACTAAATTAAAATTATTATATTTATAATAGATAAGAGAGAGATATTTTGTCACATTCTATTATTTTAATGTAAATTACGTCACTTTAAGGTAAAAATTACAATAAAATAATAACTATTGACATTTATGTGACATGTGTATACTTTTATTCATCCAATGGGGTTTTTAAAGGTTTTATGGTGATTTATTATCTTTATAATGTGGTTCATTGTCATAATTTACCCGATTTACCTTTAACAGCGGCAATTAAAAATTATCAAAGTTATTATTCATAATGTCCAGAAAATAAAAGTAACATATTAACATAAATTATATCCATTGATTCCAAATATGGAATCTATTTTATAAAAATTCAAATAACAGAAGATGTAGTAATTAATTGAAAATTACTTTTGTTGTCAGAACGAAAACATTGTTTTTAAAGTTGAAACATTGCCAACATTGAAATGTTTTTACATAAAAATTCAATGTAAATTAATTCTAATGACATAAATTATATTGAATGAAAATATTATATTATATTTATACCATAAAAAATCAAAACAATAATTTATCCAAATAAATTATTTTGATGAAGAATATTGTTTTCAAATAAAATTTACTGTATTTTTACTATTTATCAAAAAATGAAAGTTACTGGAAAAATATCAAAAATTAACCCAAAATATATTTTTATATATCACTTAAAAATAAAATATTATCTCATTAAATATAATATATAAAAGTTTGAAAAACAATATTTAAAACTGGTGCGCCATCAAATGGTTAAAAACATAATTATTTGGAACGTTAATATTTTATATGAAAAATTGATTTTCCTCTTATATATTTTTTAGAAAACATATAAGATGAATTTTAAAAATTTAATTTAATATATTTAATAATTATTTCATTAATAATATCCATAAAGAGTTATTTGATTATTTTATTTCCATTTAAATATTATTTTAGAATAATGTCAATATTATTCATACCCTCCATTATAATGATTGGGTTCGAAAGTTAAATAATAATATTTAATTTCTCATAGAAACTAGTTCATTAATGAAATTTATTATATCAATATAACGTGAAATTGTGTGAAACAGAAGCCTATCAGAGTGTTGTACATACCACATGGCTAAACATACAATCACATAGCACAGACTAATCTTCATGTAACGAACAACAAAAGAAATAAAAAAACATTAAAAAGAATCTATCTCATAAAATATCTAGGTTTTATATTATACCCCAATTAAAATTAATTTTTCCCTCCAAATCCACTCGGGTTAAAAAAAGTGATACTATTGGAATGTTTCTTTCATAGAAAACCAATTTGTGAAAAGGAATAATACAACATAATTTTAGAAAGAAAATTTTGAAACATAACAGTTACCCAAGGTAACTCATCACTGGGTTTCCACATAGAAGAACATAGGATAGATGAAAAAACATGGATATGGAAGAAACGAATCTATCCATCATGTTCTGATGGAGAGTGATAGAGAACGACGTTATGAGAATTCTAATAATCAGATGGCTATAAATTTTCAATTATTTTAGGGACTATCAGATTCATTAGGTAAAAACATACTAGGATAACATTTTTGGATTCTAGATTCTTTTCATAATGTTTAATACTTTTTCATTATAATAAATAATTACCTGGTTTTGATACAATCTCACCATCGGTCATTCCTTGAACAATTTCCACTTCATCTCTTATTTAATTAAATGAAGTTGAATTTTTCATTATTGATGTTTTTGTTGATCATACGATCCATGAATAATGTGATTTTTCATTCCATATGTCTCAAATAAAAGGTATAGAACATGTTATAATATATTAAAAGGCACTAAAATAGAGAGATAATACATTAATCTTAAAAACTTCAACCAAAGATTATCTTACACTATCTATAAATGGATAACATTACAATCCTTCAAAAAACTAAAAATATAAAACATCAGAAAGAGTTGAACTAAATTGACGTAACATTTATCTCTTATATATAATAAGGTATCTATGGTTGGTCAGATTCCAAAACAGTGAACACCTACATCATTATGTCTCTTGAGTTATTTTAACAACCTGAGTTATCAGATATCATTATTGAAAACATTAATGTCTCCTTGTTCCAAAACATAATGAATTAATTCCTAATGTCCAAAAAATTTGTATACTTCATCAATGATATCATAACCCTATTTATATCAACTCCATAATTATTTTTCAAGAAACTAGCATCATCTAATTTAATTGTTCAAATATAACATTTCATTATCCAAACATTATCATCTTCACATAAGGGACACATTACTGGTTAGTTTTCACTTAATAATTTTTTCTCCAAGTATATCATCTTACCCTTAAATCACTTTTTTTATCCTTATAATTATTCATTTTTTATTTTCCAATAATTAATAATTGTTTTTACTAAATACACTTATATATTTGATGATTTATATAACATAATCATTGAATTCTGAAGCATATACACATCTGTCATCCATCTTTATTCATAAACCATTACTCTGGATCCATAATCTTCATCTCTCCTCAAATATAAATAATTTATTAGGGTTTATTAACATCAAGATTCATATGTTTAATTTAAAAAAGAATTGAATAACATTATATTCCTTTTAAATGACATTTAGAATCTCTTTAACCTTAAAAGTATGGCCAGTATTTGTACCATCATCATGATTATTTTCATGATATTTCCACTTAGGAAATAAATATTCATAATTACCATAATGTCAAAATAAAAAAAAATATAATGGATAAACATGTTATATGTAGTTATATCTATTGACTATGTCCAAAATGAAAAGTCTGAGAAATAAATATTAGATATGAGAAACGCATAAGTAATGTAAATTAATTATAATATTTCAACCTATGACATATTCAGTTAAACTTATGTTAGTTATGATTATTAGAAAAACCAAAGGATTGTAACATATAGTTTAATTATCCTTATGAAATCCATAAACATATCTCTGTAAATATCTATATGGATCTCACTAATGTGTTCACATCCCATCTTCCAAAGGTCAACTAATCCTTTGCTCTGATACTAACTCTAATGACTCAAGCTTGACATACATGGACATTAAATTTCTTTTGAGGAATACTTAATAAATTAAAGAAATAGATGTCAAAAGAACATATTATTTTAGTATATTTAGAACTGAGAAACATAAAAAAATTTATCATAAAACATCTACATCAACTTCTTCTTTATCCTTCATCAGTTGAACACTTTTTTGACACATTTTACAATAAATCCATCTTCAAATCATGTGGAAAAGAAACATAAAAAGGGGAAATCTCATATTCTTAGTAATAGTAAACAAAGGTGATATGAAAACATAAACAAGAGTATAAATAGTATGATAATGTGATCATAATATTAGATGATCATGCCTTACATATCAGTGGAAAAACATGAATCACAACAAAATAAAATATCATAATACATAAGATCAAAAGTGTAACAGATGACATGAAATTGTTGTATTCACATAAACATATAACATTATGAAGATGTATTAATAGTAACATGATAACTTATTAAATTAAGGACATGAAATCGGGCCCTTGCATAATGATATGGACATGTAAACTAGCTCCAATCATAAAATTATGGACATGAAATCTAGGTCCAGACATTGAATTGTGAACATTAAATCAGGCTCACACATAACATACATACCTCACGAGTTACCCATATTTACTCAATACACTAGGAAAATATTTGATCCCAACCATGTTATAAATACATCATTCCTACATGTGCCACAAAAACAATAATCACTCATCATCGTATAACCCAAGGGATAAAATTAGTTTTCAAATCATCATTCCATCAAAACATAATTTCGTAACAAAAAATAGATGTTAAAATTGTATAAAAATAATAAAACCATATAAATATTAGGGATATTATACATGAAAAAATCATTTTTAAATAATTTAATCTTATATGGAAATCAATTTTTATAAAACACTTGAAATTTATTCTTGAGTAAAATATGTTTTTTCATCAAAAAAATATTCCATTGGTAAAACTCTATTCAATTTTAAAAGACAGTAATATCATTAAAAAAATAATCATGAAAACATGTAAGGTATTTTTTTGGAAAATAAAGAAATATTAGAATGTAAAATTTGGTTCCTTCTGAATATGTTAAAAAAAATTCTTCTAGTAATTTTGCCGGAAAAGTCCAAATGTACCTCATATTTTAAAATGACACAAGATTCCTTTCATTTTTCTTAACAAAAATTACCAATGGTTAAAATTTATTTTAAAAAATTGTAGAATATTATAAAGAAGATTAAAAAATACATAATTAGGAAACATTGATTTGTATGATAAATATACTCCAAATAATAATTATATATAAACAATTTTAAAAAATAATAATATTGAAAAATTATCCCTTACCTTATGTCTAATATCATTTATATGTATATGAATCTCCATTATAATGATTTAAATATTGTTATTTATTTATTTTAGAATCATAAAAAAATTATGATATCATATATGATTATATTTTCATCCTTTTTTTGTAACATTCTATTGTCACTCGTTATTCAGATATTAATATCTTTATGGTGTTTTGTATATTTTTTCAAATATTTTCATGTTACACTACTTAGTTTATAGTTTTCTAATTTATAGAATTATATTAGTCTAATATATATCATATTAATTCATTAAATTCATGTATATAATCATGTTTTAATGAAAATCTTGTATATTTAGTCACATCACTTCGTGGAGACGGTATGTCATGCGTACACACGAGCGACGATATCATTCACTTTATGGTTTAATGGTATATTATTTGGATGTTATATTAATTATAAAGAATAATTATCATGTTATATTTAATATTTACATCCATTATACTCATCATTATACCCATACAAATTATGTATTGAGGAATAAAACATTACACCACAGTGTAGAGATGGTAATCCATACGCATGCACACATAATGGAATTGTTATTTATAGGAAGGATAAAAAGAGATATAATGTTGTACCATAATTATAATAACATATAATATTGTAGATTATACTATATTTATTAATTAATTTTGGATATGACAAATTAATAATAATTATATGAATTAAGTATTTTTGAAATGGATGATAAAAAATACCTATTTTTCGAGTATCTTCTTATTATATTCACAAAAGGTCCCCTATATGATATTATGACAAATGTGTGGCCTATAGGATGATTTTATGGAAGTTAAGAGATGATATTGGATGTTTTTTGATAAGAAATTAGGCTTTATAGGTGTAATTAAAAGAGAAGCAAAAGTTCCATTTTATAAGATATGTGAGGGGAACTTTAAGATATTCAAAAAATATTAATTTATTATAAATTATTTTTCAGTTTCTAGTAGTAAAAAGTCTTTTAATTAAAATATAAGATTATTATGGGATGATATAAAATCTTAAAATAAATTTTTGATGAGTTTTGAATTTTTTTATTAATTGTTATCTTTTTGGTTTTACCGTTATTTTACAATTTTTAATCTTACTGTGATGTCAAGTTATTTACACTTTCTATGTTAATGTAATTAACATAATATTCAAAAGACCCAAAAAGTGAAATTTATAAATTATTAGTACTTATATCAACCATTTGGTTGAATAATTAACTTTATAGAAATTTTATAACATTAAATAAACTATTTTATAATTGAAGTTATGAATTTTCTCAATTTTGAGACAATTCATAAATGACTTTTTAAAAAATTATGAAAAAGAAATTACATCCTAAAAAATAATTTCACTCCATAATAACTTGTTATATTAATCATTAAAATTCATGTATGACTTAGAATATGTCATATAATATTTATTTTAATAATTATAGTATCATTTATTTGATATTTTTCTTAATAAAATAATTAATATATCATTGTTGTGTAAATATTTATTGTAAATATATAATGACTTAAAATTAAAAATAAATTCCCATTAGGTAAATAATATTATTAGATTTATATATATATTATTTATTTTATATTTTGTAACAATTTGATTACTTAATTAAAACTATTATACATATAAGAGATAAGGGAGTGATATGTTGTCACTTTCTTTTATTTTAATAATAACGACATCACTTACGTTGAAAAAAGTACAATAAATGAATAACTACCACCCTTATGTGATTTGGATTGGCTTTGATTCTTCCAATAGTATTTGTTCAGGTGTTAGGTTAATTTTATTATCCTTATAATATGGTCGGTTCCCCTAATTTACCTGATTTACATTTAACTGTGTTAAAAAAAATTACCCAAGTAACAATTCATAATGTACAAAAAAAAGTGACATATTAAAATAGTTTTGACCCATTGATTACAAATAGGGAATAATTTTTTTTAAAATTGAAAACACCTAATTTTCATTAATTAATATACAATTAATTCTAAGGTTGGAATGAGAAATAGGTTTTTAAAAGTTAAAACATTACAAAATATTGAAATGTTTTTACATCTAAATTAATTTTAAAATTAATTCTAATTTCATAAATTATATTGAAAGATAAAATTATATTATATTTAATCATTAATAAAATTAAATACTATAAAGTCCCAATATAATATATTAAAATTAAAAAATTTGTTTTTAATTAAAATGTTCTTATTCTTACTATTCATCAAAATAGAAAGGTTATGAGAAAAATGTCAAAAAAATAATCCAACGTATGTTTTTATATCCCAAATCCAAAGAAATTGTTGTTGAAATATAATATATAAATGTTTCAAAAACTATAATTAAAATGGCTGTTCCATCAAAAGGTGATAAAAAACATTAAAAAAATACTACATGTTTTCTGAAAAATTGAATTTGATCATATATCTTGTCTAGAAAACATATAATTTGAATTTTAAATATTAGATTGAATTTATTAAATAAATATTACATTAATAATATCCATTAAGGGTAATTTTATCTTTTTTACTTTATTTTAAATATTTATTCAGAATAATGTTAATATTATTCATACCCTCCATTATAATGACTAGGTTCGAAGGTATAATAATAATATTTAATTATTCATATAAACTTAGTCTAGAATGAAATGGATTATAAAAAAATAACCTGAAATTTTGTGTAACATAAAAGAAGAATAGTGTTTAATATAATGTAAGCTAAGAAAAATTTTCATATAACATAAGGTAATCTTGGTGTTGAGTACAACACCAGACTTCATAAAAATTAAAAATATTTTATCTCATAAAATCTCGGGGTTGTATAACAAAAATTCTAACTATTTAGTTTTGGAATGATTAAAATGATGGTATTTTAAAAAAAGATGTTAAATACATATTTACTAATCAATTTATTATAAAATATTAGAGAAATATGTTTTCAATTTCACATTCATTAACATCACTAGGTTACTATTTTCAAAAAACCCATAAGATCAATGTAAAAACCCTATTTTTAAATAATGTGTTTTTTATAAATTATATTTATTAATATGAATGATTATATTCCATTTTTTAGAAATTAAACTGAATATATAGATCCAATTTATAAGTGTTTTTCATGAAATCATGGTCTAAAATGATACCATATATTATTAATATAAAAAAATATCGTAGAGTCTAGTTACTGAAGTTAAAAAACAAAAATCAAAAAATATATTAATAAATAAGTCAAATTTTTGAAATGTGATTGAAAATTGTGGTCAAATGTCTGATGGAGGTCATATTGATCATAACTGATCCATTAATACATTATTTTTATATTTTAGTGTGACTAAACATTCAAATTTATTATATCATTATTGAAAATTAATGGAAATTGAAAATAATTAACTTTTCTGCACTTATAAAAGGGGAATAATTCATATCCTTCATGCCACTAATATCCCATATAATTTTATCACGAATCAAATAAACTATTCATCCTCTTACCCTATCTTTTGTTCATAACCATATTATATCAACTAATTATACAAATTATTTTATTTCCAATGATGCATTTAAGATAATGGTCAAGGTCTCAGTATCAGTACTTCATAATCCTTAACATTTTCATCATAATTTTTCACATCAAAACCCATATTAAATGTTTTTTCAAAATTTAATATATATTATTTTTTATTATATTAATTTATTTTATTTTATTTATTCTTTCCCCATCCAAATAGGAAATTAAGAAAAGGTCAGCCGTTCGTACGATGGACTATTGCCTCCACGAAATTGAATCTTCAATTTTTTATCACCAACCTTTATGTTTGTTAAAAAGGATAAAATTGGTGAATTGATATTATTAATATTTCAAATTTAAATTTATAAAATGATAAATTATAATATACCTCAATTATATCTTATCCGTTGAGAAATGGAATCATTAGTCATGTGTATGATGGACTACTTCCACAATGAACGATTAATTTTCTTATCATCGCCAAAATTCATGTAGGGTTATTAGAATGAACATAATTAAGATATATAATATTTATATAATATATTTTATTCCTTGTATTAATTTTAAAATTATATAATAACATATCATGATTCATAAATCATTATAACATGCTCTTATTTGGGTCAGGTTTGGCCACTTAAGTGAATGCTGAAATAATGTATATATTATAAATGACCAAAAATTTATATAAAATATTATTATAATGAAATAATAATTTTTTTAATATGGTTTTTTAATTTTGGAAACATAATATTTATTTTTATTTGTTTATTAATATATATCACATTTTGATCATTTGGCATGCTGAAACTAATTCATCAATACTTACATTTTCACGAACCATACCATTATCATTAACTAACTAAATGTGGGATATGAAAAATAAATTACAAATTATTCTACAATATTATACAATCAAGAAAAAATTAATGACTTTTTAATACAAATTATTCGACAATACCATTAAAAAACATGTATTAAAAAATAAATTATATATTCAAGCATCTGATGATGGAAATAAATATTTACTGGTTAATATAATTAAAATACCTGGAAATAAATGATGTTTATAAATTAAATATATATTAATAATGTTAGTATCAAATCCATTATTTAATTAAAGTGTCTATAATGTTATTTTAGATAGTGTGGTTTTGGGGTGCATTTTAAGTATCAGATCAATTATTAAATATTTTTGAAAATTAATATAATTTTTTAGGCATTAGTTTAAGATAAATTTAGGGAGAAACATATATATCAGTCTATGTTAATAATAAAATAGTGGAATTTTGGTTATTTATTGTCTATGTGAATTTCCTATAAATTATATCACAATATAGACATGGAAATGTTGATCTGGATAAGGTGTATATTAACATTGGGGTAATAACATTTGACAAGACTGGTTATGTATAAAATCAATATTCAATATAATGTAGGATGAGTGGGACTAAGACTACACACATGGTTAGACATTCATGAGGGATATGTATTGGTTTATCAAATTCAATTTATGATTCATTTTGAAAGATTTATTTTATATTTATTTTATAGAAATAGTTTAATGAATCTGAGATAAACCAACCTAAGGAATCATATATGCAACCATCAGTGATTTATGTTGAAAAAAATGTTAATGTGATAATTTTAAATAGGAAGAAATTGTGTGGTTTTATTAATCATCTCATAAATATTGTATCATGGAATTAATTCTTCTTCCCTCGTTATTAACATCATTTATTTTCATGAATGTATGAATATCAACAAAACCATGTTAACAACGATTTCAATAGACAATGGATATATTGTACCTACGAGAAACTATGTGGGATTTCGATACTATTAAAAATCATATTTTTAGTCTCATTCAAAAATATTGTTTAATGATTAATAACATCAATATTGCAGGACATCAAATCACACCAAAGATGAAAATGAGTGTTTTAATAGAATATAATGTGATGAAAATGATTTTTTAATTGTCTCATTTATATCTTTATTACCAAAGTGACATGATGAGGTTAACAAATAAAATGGAATATATTAGAGTTGTGATTAACACACCAGCCAATCATCTACCCTTAAAATATATGGAGTTGGGAATTATGAAAATGGATTACCCAATCCAAGGCCTAATAGAAATATCTTTTACTATTTTTGGGATTAGTTTCCATTCAAGGCTTATTAGATTTCCATTATATGAATTTTTTTTGATTTTAGAATTGGATTTTAAATATTCACATGGAAACTGTATTAATTAAAAAAAATATGGAAATCACATTTAAAAAATCCAATGAGCATCAAGAAGTGTAAGGAAGATTATTAGTATTTATAGGGAACTGATTTCATTATAGATGATTTGATACATAATTTTGGGGGACATTCAACTATAATTAATAGAGAAAAAGATAATTCCATGAAAAATATAATTTTGAGATAAATATCATGATATATTATTTTTTGGGGTTTATATTTGTATAAAAAATATACATTCTGTGATACGATTATCTTTTTTTTTAATTTTTATGTTATATTTAAGATTATTGGTTTGATATTTATTCCAATGTGGGAAGGGTGTAACTCCATCATATTAGGGAATATATTTTTATCGCTAAATTAATAGAATATTTGAAACCTTGATCCATATACAAAATCAAAAAAAATTATATGTAAAATATTCAATGAGTATTTTTTTATAAATATTGAAAATAATAAACCCTATTTCATATATAAATATTTTAATCAATTAAAATTTGATAAAACATTAGATTAAGAACATATAATGTGTTTAAATGGAGAATATTGAATAAATGAGGTTTTTACTTATATAATAATTCATCATTTATATGATAAATTTATAAATCAATTTAATTTATATTTAATTAATTAAATTCATTTTTTAATAATTTTAATATTATCTTATTATATATTTCTATGTTTTTTATTAAATAATTAATTTTTAGGTGAATAGTGAAATAAAAGATTTTCCTAATAAAAGAATTTTTATGATAGTATAATATTATAATAATAAATTAGTAGTATTTGTATACTGTTTCATATAATAATATTAATTTATAATTTAAAAAACCAATATTAAAATTAATTAATAAAAACTATGTTTAATGTTCCGAAAACATATGTAATATTTTATTTTAAAACTTCTTTTTATTAGCTTATAATGAATATCAATTTTCAACACTTGTATAAGTAAATTCAAAATAAACTTATTTAATATTCTTGTCTAACATGTTCATATTATTTATTATTTATAATCTCAATTTTTGGAAACAAATATGATTACAAGGATTAATGTTAATTACCTTGATAGTGGTAAAACTAATGTTTGTAGAGAATTTTTATTATTATTAATTTGTAATTATAATGGAATAAAATAAATTATAAGAAAACAAAAAAACCACTAATATAATTTTTAATTCTATATATAGGTATATTAACACTCATTATATTGTAAATCAATATGAAATAATATTAATATCATAGTGTTAAAAACAAAATTTTTGTTCATTTTTTCCTATATATTAAATGTATTAATTTTAAATATAATTTTCTATTATATAGAAATTTAACTAGGATAAATGGATGCTAAAAATATGTTTAGGACATTATAATTTGGTTATATGGGTTACCTTATATTCTTAATATAAAAAAATGCATATTAAAACATGTTAAAATTGTGAAACAAAAATGAAAAAGTGTAAAAATTAAACTGAAAAAGGCTACGTCCATTATTAATATAATTTTTAAAATAATTGGGGGATGATTTATCAAAATTAAGATAAAAAAACGATTATTTCCTGATTTTTTGTCCATTAACCATTTAATTATCTTATTCCATTCTTGAAAAATAAATTGTATTCACAAAAGTGCCATTTTCTCACATATAAAGGGGGAACAATTCAATCCCTTCATTCACACATATTATTTCTAATTTTATCATGAAAATATCCAATTTTACCCTTCCTATAAGGATATGTCATTTTCAAAACCAGGTTTTCTAAATTAGTTATTTTATTCCCTTCATTTCCAATGATTCTTTCAATAGAATGTACAAGGTACCAACATGAGTATTACATATTGCCAAAATCTTTCTTTTTAAATTATCACATTAAAATTTATCCTAAAAATAATTATAAAATTAAATTAATATAAGTGTTATATTAATTTTTTATTATATTAATTAAAGAAAAATTTATTATTTATCCCCATCCTTTTATAAAAGTAGAAGAACATTAATATTGTGTAAAATTGCCAACTATCTTCACAATGAAATGTCTTTAATTTTTCATAACCTCCCTTAAATAGATGGTAACAATAATTCATTTTATGAATTAATATTCTTAAATTTTAAATGTTTTATCTTTTAAATTATATTTTATCATATTCCCATTATTTTATCTGATTTTTTGAAGAATGGATTCTTTAATCATTCATACGATAGAACAACGCCAACACAAATGATGAATTTCGTTTTTCAACACCTCAATTCATTGAAATTTAAAATAATTAATTTAATTAAGATTTATTATATTTATTGTATATTTTAATTCAATAAAATCTACATTATTGTTACAATAAAACATATCTTTACTTATAAAATCCTTATAGAATTATCTTATTTGGGTCAAGTTTGGAAAAAAAATTGAATAGTGTTATAATGTTTTTATTATAATGTCCATGATTTTTTTCATGCGTTATTTTGTAAAATATTATATGGAATTAATTTGATCATAGGAACTGAGAAAACATGATATTCCGAGGGCCGATGTTCCAAGAAGAAATTTTTTAATTTTTTAAATATATTAAACATAATGCGGAAGCGATTATCCTGAAAAAATTAAATAACTATTATATAAGTTATCCTATCATAAATTCGAGGGTACTATTTCATTTACAGAATATTATTTTCCATACGCAAGTAATAACATCATCCAACGTGGTTCATCTTCAGAAGTTAATTTTTTGATGTTTTATGGAAATAAAATAAACATAAGAATTTATTTTATTTTTAATGTTATGGAGATATAATGAATCATTTTGTTGATATTAATAAGAAAAATACTAGGGTTAGGATCATAAACTTGGAAAACATCCCAGGGGATCTGGAGAGAACCTGGATAATTCTCTCAATGATAAATGATGATGGATCCTTGGATTGGAGATCGACAGATGACGTTTTGACGAGTCTCTCTAATGATAGCGACGTGACGATGAACCATATTGAATGAATGATCCACCCCTGAGGTATGGTGTGTAGTTTTAATGATGAACATAGATCATCCCACAGTCAAGTTGACCTGAAGTTCGATCATTCTTGCTAAAGGGTTTGATTCAAAGGATTGATTCTATTTGGATTTATTTTCCTGATCATTCTAATGGAATAGATCAAGGTCATAAAGAAAAATGGCTATGTTTCATTCTTCAAGTTGTTTCTATGTGATTCCTTCCCCCTTTATCCCTACAAGTTTTTCACTCATAATGGGGTTCTGAATGAATGATCGTTTCACCAATGAATCATACAACAATAATATATATGTGTATATCTAGAATCATGATGACCTAAAAGAGGTTTGATGATGATTGCGATAAACAGATTAGAGTATTCCATAAGATGTCAATTTTTAAGCATTCTTAGGTATAATGAATAGAATTATATTTTCAGGGAGGTTAGAGGCCTAAAACATACTAAATCGGTGATGGCATGACTGGATGACATCAGATCTAGAGTTTCCCAACGAGGAATGGCAGGAATCTGTGGTCGAAGTACTGAGAAAGACAACTAGTTTTCAAACTATGGATTTTGGGAAATTTAGATGAACAAGGAATGTAACCCATGATATACAGTGTTTATAACATGATACATTTAATGTGGGACATACTGGTTGGTGGATAGGGTTTTGCGAAGAAGTGAAGTGACACATTGTGTGTGGGACCTTCCCCAATACTCTACATGTTTATCAAAGGGCAAATGGACATGGTGTGTACCCCACGACATGGCTTTTTTTTTTTGGTTATAAGGATAACCCTATGTACTGGTACACTGGTAGGAAGACCTATTTTACACCATGTACTAGAAGACGACCATAGTACACGGGTGGACCTAGGATGGAGGGAAACAACGTGTGACACTTCAACAAAGCTTGTTCCCATCATCCTCCTGACATGTTTTTTTGACTCGATCCGTTGTAAAAAATAAAGTACTTGGGGTTAAGGGACATGATATTTGACCCTTCTACAAACTGTTTATTCTTTTATACATGAATTTTTCTCCTTGTCCCTCATATATTCGACATGTTTCACTTTGGATGGTACCCCTTTCTCATTCCCCTGAAGCTCATTTGGTGTCATTTCCTACCCAATAGAGTATGACCCCCTTCAGCTTGACTTTCTTGATATAGATTGGAGTCCTCACTGATTGGTTCTGAGAAATATCCTCTATCAGTTATTGGGCCCTATTTAGAGTTACGTTATTGATGAAGAATGTCAGCCCTCTACAGAGAAAAAGAATCCAAATGAGTCATGGTATATTCCATGGCCCTATATGTGATCCTCATTCATGTATTGTGATATTCCCACATATGGAGTTAGTTCTCCCGAAGCGAGTGTATAATTTTCCATTTCTAGATCTGTTAAAATATCTTTCTATCATGATAGTTATAGATGAATGGTGTTTCTTAGGCCGAAGCCATTTGTGATATCAAACTCAAGAGTATGTGCCCCAAGATGAGATGTTTGTGGAACTTTCAGACTGAATTCCTAGTGTTGACATGTGATCATTGTGACATACTCTAAAGACTAAATATCTTGATTGAGTATATCCAGATATGTTAATATTATATATATTGTAGAAAGATACTATGTAGATCTAACTTTACCTTTAAATTGTGTATTTACTTGTGGTTTTGGGGTGTTCTAATGAGTATTATTATACTCATCCATGCAAGAGCTTTCCCTGCATGTGTCATGTCCTTTGAAAATGAGAGTCATTTTGGAAAATTACAAGGTAGAGCCAGACTAGATAGAGTTGTGTGAATTCAATATAGGTTGAGTTATTTTTAATGCTTTAGGATCAGTCCTAGTACCTATATTGTTTATAGGTCAAACGTTATAGGTTGTGGACTCTTTCTTTTTGTGGGAATCTATTCAGACATTGTTTACTTTACTTCACATTGCATTCATGTTGTACCTTAATGGTTGGGTTTAGTGGTACGCATTCATTTTAGGTCCTTTGTGGTTTCTTTATTTCAACATTTTTGGTTTGGAGATGTGTTCATGTGTATAAGTACATAAGAAATTCCTCCCATGTAAGTGATATGTCTACCTGATGCTAGTCACCATCCCCTAGCATGTTGAAGGCTGGATTAGGGAGTCGTAGAATGGGCCCCACTCGGTTGGGGTGTGGCTGAGTTGTATTAGAGGTTGTATTCTCTACCGTATTATCAAGAGAATGTGAGATTTATTTGGGAAAATAGTGGTAACTATTTTGGGTTTGGTTTTTTATTAAGGGACTCTAGTATTGGATTAGGAGGCTGATGTATCCAAACCCCAAGACTCAGAAAACCTGCTTTTTGACTCGGTATATAGGAATGGGTTGTGGTTTCCATGTACTCCAAGAGTTTTCAATCCAGATATACTCATTGACTATGGAACATATCGTTTTCTTATAGGAGTCCTCCCTGACATTTACCTACTGGGATTCAGCACCTCGAAAAGGAGGATGACACCCTCAGTGACAAAGCTTCGATATAGGGGCAAGATCCCCTTGAGTTACCTCCAGCTGGTGAACCATCTATACCACGACAAATAGAGAATAATGTGGTACCAGTATTACCAGCCGATGAGGATCTAGGATGATAATGCTCCATGAGTTTTAGCGAGAGACCCCAAAGGTTCAAAGTTGATGACCAAAATTTATGTGGCGGAGGACTAGCTTCAGGAAGTGACCAGAGTTTTCCATCTATTGATGAAACCAACAAGCTATATGGAGATCCAAATAGCGATCGTTTATAATGGATCAACATGGCAATGTTTTATTTTGACCACACATACTCATGATGATGTCACTCTTTCGTGGATGGAGTTTGAGAATCACTTTAGAGAGGAGTTCTCTCCATTTATACTAAGAGTAGTGCATATACAAGATTTTTTAGCTCCCACAGGGTAGTATGACACATGACAACTATTCATCCAGGATTTATAACCTCTCTAAGTACACAATGGATATGGTTAGGGATTAGAAATATAGGGCTTGGACCTTCGACCAAGGCTAATACTGCGATATATGATCCACTGTCAAACATCAATTAATTCTGAGTTATGATGGAGTGTTCAAGAAATATTTGGTGGTCGATAGCTTCTTGGATGAGAAGAAGTATCCATTGACTATCATCAGTTGGTAGATAGTTTCAACGACCTCGGTAGAAGGGATACTATGTTATATAGAGGGATCAAGACATGAGAGACATCGCCAAAGGTCCTATTATTAGGACTCTATAGTCCAAGGGTCTCATACGTGATCCTGTCAGCCTAAGGAGATGTGATGCTACAAATGGGATAGCAGATCTCATATTTCAAGAGATTTTACAACCCATTGAGCTTCTGATTAGGAAGTGGTTCATGGAACACTTAGGAATAGACAACAGGGGGAGCAGGAAGATCCACTAGGCGTCGAACATGGAAGAGAAGTAAGGAGAGCTGCATGAGGTGGCATTTTTTTTGACATACCACCACCAAAACCCTATGTTATCCACACTAGACTCGTGGATCTAGATGAAAATTGGTGGGGGGAATCAATATTTATTAGAGGCGTGTGACCTAGGGACTCCTGGTATGATCTGAGTTATGATCTGTGTCATATATTCCCTAGATTCTATACTTATATGCATAGGTTCTAGTCATTATTTCCCATACACATACCTTATATGTAAAATAAAATTCCATTATAACCCTTGAATCGAATCATATGCTTCGAGACACCTAGGGGAGTAGGCTCAATGATCACACACCTTTTCTATTAGTGTGATTTTACCCTTGGGGAGCGAGAGTTTTGGTTGGAACATCTTGGTGGAAGCGTTGAGGCTTTATGATGACATTCTATGAATAGATTTTCTATATTGGTTCCATGGCCTAATTTTATTTCTATGTGACGTGTTTAGTGTGATATTAGTAATGGGAAGAGGTGTTCCATTTTTGGTAAAATGGAAACCTAGGCATTAGATGATGTGATCATTCCTATGAGGGTGCTACCAATCACTCATGAGTTTTGTAGCCATACCCTTAGAGAAGTATATGTTTTATGTTTTTAGTTCATAGTTGTAGTGGTGGAGTATGAGGATGCCATTCTAGAATAAGTTACAGGATTCCCCCCCCCTCATGAAGATCAACTTATGTACAAATTTACACCCATGGATGGAACCTTTATCAGCACTAGAATATCAAATGGATCCCGTAGATCTTAATGAGTTGAGGGTGAACCTGGAGGACTGATAGAAGAAGTGAATCATGATACCCATTGTTTTACACTGGGTATCCCCGGTTTTGTTTACCAAAAAGGAATATGGGATCTTGAGCTTGTGTGTGGATTATCGAAACATTAATGAAGTGATGGTAATGAACAAGTCCCCAATTTCGACGATTTATGACATATTTTATTATTCTATAGGGGAACGATGGTTCTTGAAGGTTGACATTCAATTAGAATATAACCCACTATGAGTACGGAATGAGGAAATACCAAATACAACTTTTAGATACCAAATACATTTACTATGATTACATAGTGATTCCCTTTGTTATGATGAAATCCATAGCAACATTCATGGGACTCATGAATCGAATATTCTATACATATTTAGATCAGTCTGTGGTGGTATTCATTAATGACATCCTATTGTATGTGACATATTAGGAGGATCATGTGAGATTTCTGTACATGGTTTTGGATATAATTTTAGAGAACCAAATTTATGGGATTCTCTACAAGTCCCAATTCTCGATTAAGGGAATCCATATTCTAGGATATTTTA
Source organism: Viscum album (assembly GCA_963277665.1). Classification (NCBI taxonomy): domain Eukaryota; kingdom Viridiplantae; phylum Streptophyta; class Magnoliopsida; order Santalales; family Viscaceae; genus Viscum; species Viscum album. The sequence continues at coordinate 113,414,443 of OY728156.1, read as the reverse complement.
ACTCAATAGATGTAGTGGCAGCAGACCCGACCAAGCTGGAAGCAGTGTTAGAATGCGATCCACCTAAAATTGTTGTAGAGGTGTATATATTCATTGGGATAAAACAATATTGATAGAGATTCATACCTGAATTCTCATGGAAATCCACACTGATGAAAGATTTAACTCAAAAGGGGAAGCCTCACATCTAAAAGGGAAGTGCCAACTAGATTTTCAGTAATTGAGGAAGAGTTTAACGAGCACACTAATCATGAGATTTATAAATGAGGGAGTTGACTATGTAGTGTTCTTCAATGCATCAGGCATCAACATTGGTTCTGTCAAGAGGTATAAAAAAGCATTGATTTTCTATGGTTCTCACTGTTATAGACACATGAGGACAACTATGTGAGCCATGATCTTGAGTTGGAAGCATTAGTATTTACGTTGAATATGTGGTGGAACTACCTGATGGGAAATAAGTTTATCATCTACTCTGATAAAAAGTGTACCAATAATATATTCTCATAGATGTGTCTAAACTTGAGATATAGGTAATGGATAGATTTATTCTAGAATTATGACATCACGATTGTCTATATTCTTGTTAAGGGGAACATGGTTGAAGATTCCCTCAGTAAGTGATCTTGTTCATAACTATTGAACAAGGTGTCATAGATGTTTCCCTTGTTATAGTTATTATCCATTGATGTAGATGACTAACTTTACCTATATTTGATGGTTGTCTCCCCTCGACATCTGTAGAGATTTAGGGAGGGACAACATGGGGATACTGACTGTGATACCTTAAATGTTCAGATGACCATAGGGAATTCTCCTGATGGATATTCAAAATGTGGGGAGCTCTTCATTTTCTTTCTAAGTGTGCATTGTTGTACCAATAGAGTTGTGGGGGTAGGTTCTGAGGGAGTGTAATACCTATCATTTTATGGTACACCCTAGTGGGGAATAGATGTATCATGACCTCATATGTAATTATTTGTGGACAGGGGTGAAGAATGCATTGTAATAGTTCATTTCTTGTGGCCTTACATGTCATCATATTAAGGCTGAGCACTAGGTTCCAGTGGGGTCAGACCACCCCTAGAGGTTCCAGAATGGATGTGGTATGGAATATCAATGGACATTATGATGTATATACCATGTACATCTTAGGTAAACAAGGCCATATGGTTGATCATCGACTAAATCACCATGTAATACAACATCCTAAATCTCTGGGAGTAGACTTTAGTAGAGATATTTGGAAGCCTCTATGTGAAGGACATAGATTGTATTCATGGAGTGCTATTGTTAATAGTTTCAGATTTTGATTCTATTTTCGTATCCTGGTTGTGGATGGAATAAGAGGATGTGTTGGAACTCAGTTATGCATGAGAATAACATCTCATCCCATGATAGATGTCCAGATAGAGAGTACCATTCAGGTTCTTGATGATATTTTGTTGTTCTGCATCATGGAATTCAGTCATGGTTGAGTACCACCTACCATTGGTGGTGTTTTCATACAAAAATAGATACCACTACGCCATTTTTAGGATGTTGATTGAGGATTTGTATGGGTTACCCTATCGGTCACCACATTGTTAGACTGACTAGGGAGAGTCAACACTCATGGGTGAGAAGTTGGTACAAGCTACTACAGAGAAGGTGCAGATCACTGAGGAGATGATGAAGATTGTACAGAGATGACAGAAGTCATTTGATAACAGACAACAAAGCCCTTTGAGTTTGAGGAAGGAGACCATGTCTTCCTTTGGGTCTCACGTCGAAGAGAGTTTCAAATATTTGGCTGAGGGTAAACGTTAACTTTGAGCTTCATCGGCCCATTTTAAATTCTATGTAGAGTTAGTGAGGTGGCGTACAACATGGATCTACCTGTAACACTCAAGAATTTTATGAGAAATATTTTGTTTTTATGTTATATAAATCATCAAAATAATCTTTCACTACACACAACACTAGCTTGGCTTTCTTTACATGCAATCACGACCTTTCTTGATAGCTTGCATTGTACGCAATACCTAGTTTCACTAAACAACGATATGCTATTAAAATATTATTAAAACTAGCCATTATGAATAGTAGTACCCAATTTTTGAAATTTTTTAATTTTTAATTTTCAAAACGGGCTTCATTTTTTGATTCGGAATATCGAAATTATCCTTGGGTGAAATTTTGTTATTTTTCTGAAAACTTTCAATTATTTGATGAATAGTGAAAATACTAGGTTACTATTTTAAAACTGACTTTTTATTGAAATAATTATTTATTTTATTTAAATTTATTTTAGGTAAAAATTGATATATAATACCTATATAAGATCAATGCAATTAATTGGAGTGATTTTATAATAATTTTAGATAAATAAAAATTTTATTGAACTTTTACCGTCTTTTACCCACCTCCTTGGAGAATTTGCAAATTTACATAAAACTTAATTTTACCGCTTCTGTAAGTGGAATTTCAAAAATCCGAGACACACAGTTAATATCAATGACTAAAATGTGGTTCAATGAGATGAAAATAATTTTTGGTGAATAGTAACTATTTACTTTTTTTACCACGATTAAAAGTAAATAGGGTAACTAAGGGTAAAAATTATATTATTATTACACTAACACATGTCCTAATTCTATTGGATAAGTGTAATTCGACCACAAACAACCTTATGAATAAAATATGACCATTTAGGCCCACTTGGATTAGATTTGGACATTTATTATTAATTTATTTAAAGAATGGTTAAAATAGTTAAAATCAAAGTTTAATAACTAAATCATTTTTAATATACGGTTATACATAAGATAAATTCGTCTATAAATATTCCTTAGAAATATAAAAATATTTCCTATATAATGATATTTTTTTGTAATAAATCATTTAATTTATTTATGACATAATGATGATGTAGTAATTATCTTATTAATGAAATATTGACATAATTGATGTTATAAATACCCAAATAAATGTAATTTGAGACTTTTTATGAATTTAAATAATTATCTAGGTTAATATGACATTATAGTATTTATTTAATTAACATTGTTTGAACTAACATTTTGGTTACGATTTTCACAAAAATCAATTACCAAATAGTGTCAAAATTGACATAAAATAGTATTTAAAACAAATATTATATTATTAATTGTTATTTTATTATTAAATAACTAGGGTTCGAAAAAATGACTTAGATAAGGTTATATATATTAATAATATACAACTTGAAGTTATTTTGGCTTGTTATTGTAAGTATATTTACCTTATAGTGTAAGAAAACGAGAAGACACGTTAATGTTAAATTATCTAACTTAAAGTTAAATCTAAATGATAAGCATAAAATAGATTCCTAAACATGTCTAAATTCTATTGGATTAGAGGATTTCGACCCATACCCACCTTATCATAGAAATAAATCAATTTTGAGCTATTAAAAACTTAATATGACTTTATAATAAAATAATATTTTTTAGTTTTTCCAAAGGTGCCCCTCTCCTCCCATATAAAAGGGCACCTCCTCCCTCTCTTCCTCACATCACTTTGAACCTTCATGCTCGGCCAAAACCTGCGAAATTATCTTCTCCACTTCCCTAGAAACATACTAGAGGTCTTGGTTATCTTCAAAGACCAATTATAGTTCCCTAAGAGGAGGACTCAAAGAGGCGCTTCAAAGAAGAGGTAATGCCCATTACCGATTCTTTCACCTTTATTTCTTCTTAAAATTCTTCTTATTTAGTTGTTTCATTATGAATTATTAACATTAGTATCACTCATATTCTGGTATGTTATTATAAGTCTGAAACAACCCTATTTCACCATCTATCCATCCTACGGAAAATGAAATCACCGCGCTTGCGTACGTACATAATACCATCTCCACGCAGTGGTGTAATCTATTTTCCACCACCACCTTACTTGGATGGCTATAATGGTGTAAATAATAACTATATATGATTATTGTAAAGTGATATTGATTCTGAAATTGTATGCATACACTCCAATATAATTCCACGATCATGGGAATGATATCATCGCTCATGCGTACGTACGGAATACCCTCTCCACGATTTTATGCGACTCGTTCTACATGATCTTCATTGAATAATGATTATATAAATGAATTGAATGAATGAATATGATATATATTAAACTAATACCATTCTGGAAATGAGGTTTCTATAACCTAAAGAGAACAATAAGAATTTTTTCGACAAAACACGCATAAGAACAAAAAGTAATAAACACCAGAATAACAATTAGCAATGAAATATTACTAATAAGAAGCTAAGAATATGTCCATATATGATATCATAACAATGAGTATTATTCTGGAATAATTCAATGAAATTATTTAAATCATTATACATGAGGTTCGGACACTTACGAAACAAATCGGACCTAAGGTAAGGGAAAATATCACAATCTCATTTTTATCTGAGATTGTTTATACTTTGTTATTTACTGGGGTGTATTTTATCATCCACATCCATGTTTCCTCCATCCACCTACAATTTTTTATATCCAATATTACCCTTCGGTGAGTTTTTAGTAAAAGATATGAAAGGAATCTTTTGTGGTTTTTCGTACGAGGTACTTTTTGACTTTTCTAACAAAAGTACGAGAAGAATGTTCTTTTAACTTATACGACATGAATGGATTTTTAAAAAATTATTTCCAAGAATCTTCCTTTACAAGTTTTCAAGTTTATTTTCAATCAAATTTTTTTAGTTTAAAATTGTATGACAGGTTAATAATTGAAATTTTTTTTTGATGTAGAATGGATATTTTCCTCAAGAATGGAGTTCAAGTGTTTGAACAAAATTATTTTCCATCGTATATAATAATGGGTTCTGTTTCTATTCCTATTATTACATAGATTTGATTATGTTGCGATTGAATTATTTTTTTGAATTCCATTATCTTATATGAATTGTTTTATGATGTCACGATGTTTAAGAATCCCATTTTTATTACATGGGTTATGCAATGACGTATGATTTTTTTGATTTTGTGGGACACATAAGAATGGTATCATTATGAGATGGTTTGACCTATATCTTCGTCCAATGCATTGGGTAATGATCTATATCTCATGAGATAGACATGGATGGAACGGCAGGTTAAACCAGTTCAGTGAAACAGGATTGAAACGAGGAGTGAACTCAGTTCAGAAATGGACTTTATCCGCTAAGATAGTCTTGGCAATGAGTCTTGACTACTATGAAATGATTATCTATGATTATGTGTGTATTCCACAAAGTTTCATGTTTTCATTTATGATTATTGGGATTACATTTCACTACTATGATTTATCCCGTGTTATGAAATTATGATCTCTTTTGCAGGTTATGATTTCCAAAATGTTATGTGCTTATGAATATGATGTGATTGATATTTCTTTTGTTTACCCTTACTGAGCATTTGATCTCACCCTTTTGTATGTTTTCTTTCCCCATGTTAGTAAGAAGGTTATTATGTAGGATATGCCAAAAAGGGACTCTAGATATGTTGAAATAAATGGGAGACAACGTAGATGATTTATGAACCAGTTGTTTATGTTTCCCTGTTTCTAAAGACACTATACCTATATGGTCCTTTACTAGTTTTATTATATGTTGTAATAAGTGTGCTTCCATCCTAATGTAATAATAATGTATGTAAAGTATGGGTCGTTATATTTTTTATCAGAGGAAAGGTATAGTCAACCTTTCGAAACTTGGATGTGAAAGCCTTAGTAAGAACCCTAAGGACAAGTCTAAGCATAGAACACAATCTTAGTGTTTTAGAAATGGCCATGAACAACCTATGATATGAACTTAAGTGTGAAATTTTATTATTGATTATGTGGTTTTCCTATTATAATTAGTGTTGCTCACACTATTCTTCTTCGTTTTAGTCAATGGATGGAACCCGAAGGAACCGTGTTAATGAGGAATGTGATGGGAAATGCAATGATTGTCCCCCTGAGCAACCAAATGTTATGGGAGCTGGAATGAAAAATCTTGTAGCCATGCTCACACAACTCTCTCAAGCAATGAATCATGCAGGACTTCCAAATGAGAAAAGGCAGGAGAAACATTCTGTTGAATCCTTCATGAGGTAGTGTCCACCTTCATTCTGTGGGTCTACTGATCCATTAGTTGCTGAACAATGGATTAGTACTACTGAAAAGATATTTTCAGTTCTTCAATGTTTTGGACATGATAAAGTCATCTTAGGAGTTTATCATATGGAAGTTGAAGCTGATAAATGGTGGAATATTATCAACAATACGAGGTAGAGGGATGAAATTGAGTCCATGGAATTGGAAAAGTTCAAGAACTTATTTTTCAATAAGTAATTCCCTTGTATTCTGCTAAAAAAAGATAGAGAAGGTGTATCTTGAACTAAATCAAAGGGATGATGAATCTGTTGGTACCTACGAAGGAAATTTTACAAGACTTGAAAGTTATGCTTCTGGGGTTATTATCCACCCTGAGAGTAAGATCGATCGATTCTTTAGTGGCTTAAAACCAAGTCTTCGAAGGGAGTTATCCATAAGGGATTTCAATATCTATGAGGAAATTATTAGATGTTATCTCAAGGTTGAGATGGATATTGGAGTAACCCATCAGTCATATGGGTTTGATAAGAATAGGATAATGTAATTCAAATGAAATTCTAAAGAGCACACTGAAAAGAAGATGATCTTTCCCTTATACTCAATGTGTGGAAAGAAACATGGAGGGAGTTGTCTTAAAGGGACAAGTAAATGTTTCAAATGTGGAAAGGAAGGTGGTCGAGCATTTGAATTCTAAAATAATGGGAAGAAGATGTCTAATGATGCAAACAAAGGAAGGGATACACAGAATGAACCTACTACACTTCAATGTTTCAAGTGCAAGGAGATGGGGCATTATTCCAATCAATGCCGAAATCCAAGGGTGGATGATGATGGTCGACGTCAAAAAACACTTAAGGCTAAAGACAAAGGAAACTCACATGAAATTTCTATCAGCGATGTGGAGTATGATAACGAAGTGGTGAAAGGTAAACATACCATCCACTCTAAAGTATAAAATGTTTTATTTGATTCTGGATCCACCCACACTTTTATTTCTGAAAATTTTCTAAGTGTATCACCGTATTACCGCAACAATTAGATGATGTGTTAGCTCTGACAACTCCTAATGGAACAACAGTCGCATAAAAAGTTTATAATTCTTCTCTGATTGAAGTTTCTGGGAAAGTGCTTCCTACAAATCTTTTAATCCTTCCTATAGTGGAATTTGATGTGATTATTAGCATTTATTGGGTTTCGTTATATGGAGCTCATATCAATTTCCAAAGAAGGGAAGTCACATTTCATATTCCAGATCAATCTATGATTATCTATCGATGCCAGGATGAACATAACCTTCCTGTGGAAATTTCTTCCATCTTATGTGTCTCGATTCCACTAAATGAAGGTTATTTATCTCAAAAGGTTGGAGAGAAACTCACTATTAAGAATATTCCCATTATACGAGAGTTTGATGATGTCTTTCCAAAGGAATTACCAGGTCTTCCACCAAATCGTGAAGTTGAGTTTTCAATAGAACTCATACATGGTGCTTTACCTATTTTAAAGACACCTTATAGAATGGCCCCAATTGAGTTGCATGAATTGAAGAAGCAACTCCAAGAGAATCCTAATAAGGGATTCATACACCCTAGTGCGTCACCTTGGGGAGCACCTATTCTATTTATTAAGAAGAAAGATGTATCAATGAGACTATGCATTGATTATCAAGAACTTAACAAGATCACTATCAAGAACAAATATCCTCTCCTACGCATTGATGACTTATTTGACCAACTATGCAAAGATCAATACTTTTCCATGATTGATCTTCGTTCAGGGTATCATCAATTAAGGGACAAAAGGGAGGATATACCAAAGATGGATTTTTGTACAAGGTATGGACACTATGAATTTATAGTGATTCCATTTGGTCATACTAATGCCCCTGCTATCTTCATGGATCTGATGTATAGAGTATTTAGAGACTATCTTGATCAGTTTTTGGTAGTCTTTATATATGATATTCTTATTTATTCAAAGAGAAAAGAAGAACATGAAGATCACTTGAGAATTATATTGATGACCCTGAGAAAAGAGAAGCTTTATGCCAAATTTACCAAGTGTGAATTTTTTATTCAAAAAGTTGCATTTTTGGGTCACATAATCTCAAAATAAGGGATGTCTATGGATCCAGCAAAAACAACGGTTATCGAATGATGGTCAAGACCAACAACAGTAACTAAGATCCGAAGTTTTCTTGGTTTGGCTCGATATTATCGACGTTTTGTGAAAGATTTTTCATGATTATCTAATCCACTCGCCAACTTGACTTGGAAAGGAGTGAAGTTTGTTTAGACGGAGGAATGTGATGAGTATTTCAAGGAGTTTAAAAGAAGGTTATCCAGTGCACCTGTACTCACACTTCCTTGTAGTGGAGAATGGTTTGTGATCTATAGTGATGCATCCAAGAAGGGGTTGGGGTGTGTTCTTTTGAAAAATGATATGGTTATAGCTTATGCCTCGCGACAGTTGAAAATACATGAGCAAAATTACCCAACTCATGATTTGGAGTTAGATGTGGTAATCTTTGCATTAAAGATTTGGAGGAATTATCTTTATAGAGAAAGGTGTTATATTTATACTGATCATAAAAGTTTAAAGTATATTTTCACACTAAAGGATCTAAATATGCACCAAAGAAGATGGTTGGAGCTGATTAAGGATTACAACTGCTCAATTCATTACCACCCTGGGAAAGAAAACAAGGTGGAGGACACATTAAGTTGACAAGACCATGCTAGTTTATCCATGATGAGGATCACAAAAGATCCAATATTTATTGATTTACAAAGGATGGATCTTGAAATTATAATAGAAGGGGAAAAATCATATCTTTCTCAAATGAATGTTCAACAATCTATACATGTAAAGATTAAAGAAGCACAGAAAGAAGAGTGTAGAGTTAAAAAAGAAGGTGAGAAATGTTCCTGAATCCAACCTTGATTGTGATGGGATAATAAAGTTCAGGAATCGGGTTTTTGTTCCTCCCATCCTAGAATTAAAGAAGGAGTTGCTGGATGAGGCTCATAGTTTATCATTCTCTATTAATCCTGGAAGCACAAAGATGTATAGGGACCTGAAAGAGTACTTCTGGTGGGTTGACATGAAAAGAGATGTTGTTGAATATGTCTCTCGATGCTTGGTTTGTCCGCAAGTTAAAGCTGAGAGAAAGAAGTCTAAGGTGATGTTACAACCATTACCCATACCAGAATGGAAATGGAAAATCATCACTATGGACATTGTCACTAGACTTCCTAAAACATCTAATGGAAATAATCCTATCTAGGTCATAGTTGATCGTCTTATAAAGTCGGTACACTTCATCGATATTAGAGAGGATTTATCTCTGGATCATCTTTCCAGGATATATGTAATGGAAGTGTTAAGATTGCATGGAATACCACTTTACATTATATCTGATTGGGATCCAATATTTACCTCAAAGTTCTGGCGAAGTCTTCAGCATTCTCTGGATACAGAGTTGAGTTTCAGCACTACTTATCATCCCCAGACAGATGGTTAGTCTGAGAGAACAATTCAAACTCTAGAAGATATGTTGAGAGATTTCTCTATGGATTTCAAAGGTGGTTGGGATCAACACCTACCTTTGGTGGAATTTTCTTATAATAATATCTTTCACTATAGTATTCAGATGGCTCCTTATGAAGCTCTCTATGGAAAGAAATGCAGGACTCCAACTTGCAGGGATGAAGTTGGGGAAAGAAAGCTATTAGGACCTGATCTTGTTACTGAGATGGCGGAAAAGGTTAGATATATTCAACAACACATTAGAGCAGCTCAGAGTCGACAAAAAATTTATTCCGACAATCGAATAAACGACCTAGATTTTGAAGTGGGTGATAAAGTGTTCTTACGAATATCTCCTTGGAAGAGAGTAATGAGATTTGGAAAGAAGGGAGAGCTGAGCCCTAGATATATCGGTCCTTTCAAAATACTGGATCGTGTTGGGAAGGTAGCTTATCGATTGGCGCTTCCACCGAATCTCTCCCAAGTTCACGATGTGTTCCATGTATCTCTCCTGAGAAGGTTTATACCTGATCCTTCACATGTACTCAGCTCAGAAGTTGTACTGCTGGAGCAAGATCTTTCTTATGAAGAGCAGTAGATAGAGATTCTGGATCGTAGCAAAAAGTCCTACGGAACAAGAACACTTTCTTGGTGTATGATTTATGGAGGAACCACCAATTAGAAAAAGCTAAATGGGAGCTTGAGGATATGATGGGGGAATGGTATCGTCATCTGTTTGTTACAAAGTGACGAATTTCGAGGGAGAAATTAATTTTAAGGGGGGTAGAATGTACCACCTGAGACTTTTTTGAGAAATATTTTGTTTTTATTTATATAAATCATCAAAGGAATATTTAACTACACAAAACACTAGCTTGGCTTGCTTTACACACAATCGCGGCCTTCCCCGATAACTTGCGTCGTACGCAATACCGAGTTTCACTAAACAACGATATACTATTAAAATATTATTAAAACAAGCCGTTATGAATAGTAGTGCCCAGTTTTTAAATTTTTTTAATTTTTATTTATCAAAACGGACTTCATTTTTGGATTAGGAATATCGAAATTAGCCTCGGGTGAAATTTTTTTATTTTTATGAAAACATTCAATTTATAATGAATAGTGAAAACACTAGGTTACTATTTAAAAACCGTCTTTTTATTTATATAATTATTTATTTTATTTAAATTTATTTAGGTCAAAATTGATACATAATACCTATATAAGTTCAATGCAATTCATTGGAGTCATTTTATAATAATTTTAGATATATAAAAATTTTATTGAACTTTACACCGTCTTTTACCCACCTCCTAGGAGAATTTGCAAATTTACATAAACCTTAATTTTACCGCTTTTGTGAGTGTAATTTCAACAATACGAGATACACAGTTAATATAAAGGACTAAAATGTGGTTCAATGAGATGAAAATATTTTTTGGTGAATAGTAACTTTTTACTTTTTTTACCATGGTTAAAAGTAAATAGGGTAATTAGGGGTAAAAATGATATTATTATTACCCTAACACATTTCTTAATTCTATTGGATAAATGTAATTTGACCAAAAACAACCTTAGGAATAAAATATGTCCATTTAGGCCCACTTGGATTTGATTAGGACATTTATTAATAATTTATTTTAAGAAGGGTTAAAATAGTTAAAATCAACATTTAATAACTAAATAATTATTAATATAGGGTTATAAATAAGATAAATTCGACTATAAATATTCATTATAAAGATAAAAATATTTCCTACATAATGGTATTTTATTTTTAATAAATAATTTAATTTATTAATGACACAATGGTGATGCAGTAATTATCTTATTAATGAAATATTGACATAATTGATGTTATAAGTACCCACATAAATGTAATTTTTGACTTTTTAGGAATTAAAATAATTCTATAGGTTAATATGACATGTTATTATTCATTTAATTAACTTTGTTTGAACTAATATTTATGTTTTGATTTTCACAAAAATCAATTACCAAATAGTGTCAAAACTGACATAAAATAGTTTTTAAAACAAATATTATATTATTAATTGTTAATTTATTCCTAAAAATCTATGGTTAGGCAAAATGACTTAGATATGATTTTATATATTAATAATAAACAACTTTGGGTTTGTTTGGCTTGTTATTGTAAGTTTATTAACTTTATAGTGTATGAAAACACAAAGACACGGTAAAAGATAAATTACTTAACTTAAAGTTAAATCTAAATGTTAAGGTTAAAATAGTTACCTAAACATGTATAAATTCTATTGGATGAGTGGATTTCGACCCATACCCACCTTATCTTCAATATAAATCAATTTGGAGCTATTAAAATCCGAATATGACTTTATAATAAAATAATATTTATTAGTTTTTCCAAAGGTGCCCCTCTCCTCCCTTATAAAAGGGAACCTCCTCCCTCTCTATCTCACATCACTTTGAGCCTTCAAGTTTGCACAACCCCTGTCTAATTCTCTTCTCCAATTCCCTAGAAACATCTTAGAGTTCCTGGTCTTCTTCAAAGACCAATTTTAGTGCCCTAAGAGGAGGCCTCAAAGAGGTGCTTCAAAGAAGAGGTAAGGTCTGTTATCGATTCTTTCAACATTATTTCTTCTTCCACTTATTATTCTTTAGTTTTTTCATTATGAAGTAATAAAATTAGTATCACTAATATACCGGTATTTTATTATAAGTATTAAACAACCCTATTTCACCATCTATCCATCCTACGGAAAATGAAATCACCGCACGTGGGTATGTACGAAATACCGTCTCCACACCGTGGTGTAATCTATTTTCCACCACCACATTACTTGGATCAGTATAATGGTGTAAAAAACAACTATATATGATTATTGTAAATTTATATTGATTCTGAAATACTATTCATACACTTCAATACAATTCCACGATCATGGGACCAATATCATCGCTCGTGCGTACGTACGGAATACCGTCTCCACGATGTGATGCGACTCATTTTACATGATCTTCATTGCATAATGATTATATAAATGAATTGAATGAATGAATATGATATATATTACACTAATACCATTCTGGAAATGAGGTATCTATAACATAAAGAGAACAATAAGAATTTATTTGACAAAACACGCATAAGAACAAAAATTAATAAACACCCGAATAACAAGAAGCAATGAAATATTACTAATAAGAAGCTAATAATATGGACATATATGATATCATAACAATGAGTATGATTATTTATTATGTAAATGAAAATATTTAAATCATTATACAGGAGGATCAGACACTAATAAAGCAAATCAGACCTAAGGTAAGGGAAAATATCACAATCTCTTTTTTATCCGAGATTGTTTATACTTTGGTATTTACTGGGGTGTATTTTATCATCCACATCCATGTTTTCTCCATCCACCTACAATTTTTTAAATCCAGTTTTACTCTTCGGTGAGTTTTTAATAAAATATATTAAAGGAATCTTTTGTTGTTTTTCGTACGAGGTACTTTTTGACTTTTCCGACAAAAGTACGAGAAGAATGTTTTTTTAACTTATACGGCATGAATGTATTTTTAAGACATTATTTCAAAGAAGTTCCATTACAAGATTTCAAGTTTATTTTTAATCAAATTCTTTTAGTTTAAAATTTTATGACATGTTAAGAAAGGAAAAATGTTTTTGAAGTAGAAAGTATATTTTCCTCAAGAATGGAGTTCAAGTATTTTATCCAAATTATTTTCCATTTAAGACAATACATGATTCTGTTTCTATCTCTATTATTACATTAATTTGAATATATTGTGATGGAATTATTTTTAAAAATTCCTTTATCTTATATGAATTGTTTTATGATGTCACGATGTTTACGAATCCCATTTTTATTACATGGGTTATGCAATGATGTATGATTTTTTTGATTTTCTGTCACACATAAGAATGGTATCATTATGAGATGGGTGGGACCTATATCTCCCTCCAATGAATTGGGTAAAGATTTATATCTCATGAGATAGACATGGCTGGAATGGAAGGTTAAACCGATTCAGTGAAACAGGACTGAAACGAGGAGTGAACTCGGTTCAGAAATGGACTTTGTCTGCTAAGATAGTCTTGGAAATGAGTCTTGACTACTATGAAATGATTCTCTATGATTATGTGTGTATGCCACAACGTTTCATGTTTTATGTTATGATTATTGAGATTACATTTCACTACTATGATATATCCCATGTTATGAAATTATGATCTCTTTTGCAGGTTAAGATTTCCAAAATGTTATGTTCTTATGAATATGATATGATTGATATTTATTTTGTTTACCCTTACTGAGAATTTGCGGTCACCCTTTTGTATGTTTTCCCCAGGACGGGAAGAAGGTTATTAAGTAGGATATTCCAAAAAGCGACTCTAGATATGATGAAATAAATGGGAGACAACGAAGATGATTTATGAACCAGTTGTTTATGTTTCCCAGTTTCTAAAGACACTATACCAATACAGTCCTTTCCTAGATTGGTTATATGTTGTAATAAGTGGGCTTCAATCTTAATGTAATAATAATGTATGTAAAGTATGGCTCGTTATACTACTCCTATGGTTGCGTCGAGTATATGATGTCTTCCTCGTTTCATAGCTGAGGAGGTATGTGCATGAACCATCACATATCATCGACTGGGGAGAGCGAGACATTGATGATGGAGAGACCTTTGCGGAGTACCCATTGGATATCGTGGATAATAATTAGATGATCCTTCATGGGAGTTCATTTTCCATGGCTTGTTATGGTGGAAAAATTAGAATCTCTATGAGAGAACATGGGTGCACAAGGCTCATATTCGTGTACAATACTCACATATTCTTGTATAGCCTTTTTCATTGGCCTTTGGTTGATGTAATGCTCTAATGTGAGTAGAATCTAATGTACTATACTTTTTATTGATTTATTTCTTTAAATTATTATTTATAATTAATTCAAGACCATGCAATGAACTTATATGGATAGCCAAATGGGTTTAGCCTTGCAGGAACTTCTATGACCTATTTCAACTCTGCACTACTCTTCTTCTGATTCTGTCTTTGTCTGCTCAACTTGGATTGCCCTGTTTTCTGTAGTTGTTCGAAACCTTTTGCTGGAACCCTTGATGGTTGTTTCTATTATTGTTTGTGTTTCTGCTTTCAACCCGTCTACTGATTGTGAAGCAGTTTGTGAATGAGTTGGATGGATGAATCACTGCTGCTTTGGTTTCTGTTCTGAATTGAAAGACAGCTTCCTCTTGGAGTTTGGTTTCATTTTTCCTGCTCTCTTGGAGTTTTGACCTCATGCTGTTTGGCTTTACCAATGATTTTGAGGTTTTCATTATGGATGGTTATCTCTTTTATGAGCTTGATTACAAATCATGGAGGGCTGTATATGGATTTCTTCTTCACCCTTATGGAGCTTCTGTTTGGATATCTGGAAGAACTAGTTTACTGCTTTTCTTTTGACATCTGGTTTTGTTCTGCTTTCTGGTTTGGAAGGTGCACACTCTCCTGGTTTTTTTGTTTCTTGCTGATGATTGCTTCAAGGATGGGCTATTTTCTGGATTCTGTTGCAGATTGGTGACTTTTATACTATGGTTGACAACTCATTAATGCTGAATTTTGGTTTGGAAAGTGCACTCACTACCTGGATTATCTTTTTTCTTGCTGATGTTTGCTTCAAGGATGGGCTTTTGTCTGGATTCTGTTGCAGATTGGGGACTTTCAATATGGTCTTGGATTTGAGGACATGATTTCCTTGGTACTGGCCCGAAGTTGTTTGTTCCTTATCACTGATGGTGAATGGTTGAGAAGTGAGGTCCTTAAACCCTCTCCCTATCCTCTGTTAACACACCACAAGGTGAGGATGGCTCGGATGGATATATTCTCTTCAATATGATAGCTTGTTGTTTCTATGGATGGACTGCATTTTCAAAGATCCAGATTTGAAAAAACTGAATGTGTTTGGTTGCGGCACTGCCTAGATGATGAGAAGCTTTGAAGCACTTAATTCTTGGACAATTTGTATTATTATCCTGCTCTGGAACACGAGGTTGTCCCTGCTATGGGATAGTTTGCATCTGGCTGACTCTGTTTTTTTCAGAATATCTTGCTACTGTTATGCAGATGAGACTGGACATTTTGAAGCTGAAGTCTGCTTCTGTCTTCACTTCGGTACAAGAGTCCAGCCACTTCTTAAGACCCCTACCAGTGAAACTACACCTTGGGGCCCTGGATCTTGCTCGGTATCTGTACCTTTCCATTTCTGTTGTCTTTAACAAAATGAAGAACTGCCTGCCTCCCATGGTTTCATGGCATACTTGCAGCAGGACTGAAATTTCAGTACATGTCAGCAAGGGTTCTCTTCAGCAAGGCTGTCTAACTACTTTTCTCTTTGGGTTTCATTGTATCTTTTATTGGATTCTTTAACTTTCAGAGGGTGTAAGAGCATTACACCTCGAGATTTCCATGTACCCCTTGTTTTTTATTTAATAAATTTCTTGGACATGAACTGGGAAACCAGTTCATGTCAACCTTCTCAAAAAAAATGAGAAGAAGTGAAATTTCAAGGACCATTTTTTCCAGAATAAATGTTTGAAAATTTTTAAATATATTATATAGCATGTGAAATCCATTTGAAAAAATGGGAATAACATATACATGTGTGCCCGAATAAAAAATATGAGGGTACTATTGTGTTTAGAGTATTGAACTTCCCCAAGGTGAGGACTTACATCGGCCATCGTGGAACAGCTGCAAATATTAATTTTTGGACGTTTTAAGGAAATAATAAAAATTAAAAGTTTATTTTACTTTCAATAATAACATGATGTAATGATGTTTTGTATTTATTTTAAAAATAAGGAGCCTAGCGTTAGGCTAAAAACCATAGAATACTTTTCGGTGTATGTGGAGAGAACATAGATAACTCGCTTGTTAGAAAAAGATAACCGAGTCTCGGATTAGATATCTACAGATGCCATTTTGACAAGTCTCACAAATGGAAGGGATGTAAAGATCAACCATATTCAAAAAATGATCGAACACTAAGGTAGGGAATATTTTTTTAATTCCTTATTTCCCTATTATTAGATTTAATTATGAATGAGGATGATTCCATTAATAGTTTGACCTTCAGACTGGTCAGTCTTGCAGGAGGGTTTTATTTCTAGTTTGATTCGGGAGATTGATTCAGTTTTGATTTAGATTCATTAATTTTTAACTAAATGGATTGTAGAAATAGTAAAAAATGGTTGAGGTTTTTACCACAAATTGTTTCTATGTGATTTCTTTCCCCATTATCGCCATACTTTCATCATCATTCATAGTGTTATAAATTGATGATCATTGCACATTAAAATCCAGGAATAACTATCTTAAATCATAGATACATCATCATGACAACCTAGAGGATGTGCGATGGAGATGGATATGTATAGATCGGTGTATTCCAAAATATGTCATTTTTTAGAATTCTTCTAGAGGATGATAGAAATTTGATTTTACGGTGGTTTGGAGGCCCAAAACATACCGAATATTTAATGGGGTGACTGGACAACTTTAGAATCTAGAGTTTTCTAACATGGCGCAGACAGAATATATTACCATAGAAACATGGTAGATAACCTGAACTTAAACTAGGGAACCAAGAAAATCTCGATTAACACAGTGTGTATCACATGATACACACCATGTGGGACCCTCTAAGTAGTGGATAAGGTTTTCAAAAGAAGAGAAGTAACACACGATATGTGACACCAATCACACAACACGTGGGACCTTCCTCGAAACACTTCGTGTATCCTGAAGGTTAAACATACATGAGTGGGAGTACACACCATGCCTACATGGAATGTACCCCACCACAAAAATTATCTATGGTGGTTATGAGGATAACCACGGGTACTAGTACACTAGTATAAAGACACATGTTGACATTGTGTACTGGCACACATATAGAGTCCACAGGTTGACATGGATGGAGGGACACGACATGTGGCCCTTCCAAATAGAATGTACCCATCTTCCACCTGACATGTTCTTCTAACTCAGGATGTTGTACATTGGAAGTACCCAGGGTAAATGGAAACGACATGTGACCCTTCTACATGTTGTGTTTTTTTCTACATGGAATCGTCTCTTTGTACAACATATCATAGAAATGTTTTTTTTTGTGTTGGTTCCCATTGATCATTAATTTTTAGGTCAGTTGGTATTACTTATTATCAATAGAATTATGAACCCCTTTAGTGGGACTTTCTAGATAGAGTCAAGAGTATCCATTGAGAGGCCCAATTGTGGATCCCCTATAAATTATTATTCTATAGGTAGATCTAGGATAGTTATAATACCAATCCTATTACAATGCAGTAATCTAATTTTTAGTTGAATCTGGATGATTTTTTTATATACCAGGGCCCTGGTGGCGATCCTCATCCATGTATCGTGATCTTCCCACTTGTGAAGTTGGTTCTCTATGAGAAAGTGTATCGTATTCTATCTTCAGATTTACAAGTTTATCTATATCACATTATGGTTCCTAAAAAATATTACTTGTCGGCTATAATTCATTAGTGCTATTAGACTTAGAAGTATGTGCTCTCAAATGAGTTCTTCTTGGAATCTCCAGACTGAGTCACTAGTGTTCATATGCGGTCATTGTTACCTACCATTTAGACTATGGGTCTAGGTTTCAATACATTTGTATATGTACTATAGAAATATACTATATATATATATGAATATAAATTTACATTGTGAATTTCATTATGGTTTCAGGGTGTCCTGTTATGTATTGTAACACTCACCCCTATACAGGCTTTTCCCTCATGTGTCATGTCTTGTGTATATTGGTTACCTTTTGATATAGTCCATGGAATAGGGGGACCGGACATAGATTTGTGGGTTTGAGATAGGCTGAGATGTTCCTACAGCTTCAAGAAGCAGTCACAATACCTATGTTGTTTACGTTTTGGACTTTGTAGGTAGCCTAATCTTTCTTTTGGTGGGATTGTATTCTGGCCTAGATTACATTATGACACTTTTATCTCCTATGTTACTCTGTGGGTTGGGTTTAGTGGTATGCATAATTTTTTCTTCCATTTTGTTTTTTAAATATCATCATTTGTATCTTTGAGATGTGTGCGTGTGTAAAAGTTCTTTGGAAATGCTTCTCATGTTAGTGATATTCCTTCTCGGTGCTGGTCACTAGCCCCTGTCCTACTGGGGGAGGGCTTTGGGAGTTGCAAAATGGGTCCCACTAGGATGGGTCGTGACATATATCATGAATCTTTAAGAAATAATATTTAATTTTAATATCATATAATATTTTTTTATTTGATATTTTATAATTATTATGTAATGTTGTTTTTAATATATTATATATTTTTTAAAATATATCAAATTTCAGTCATTAAGCATGTCAAAACATGTACTTTATAATTTTAATTTTAAAAAACCATAATATTATCTATAACTAAATCAAATTGGGATATGAGGATCCATTTTAAAAACATATTCTAGTATCCTGAATAATCTAGTAATGATTTTTTTAATAATCATGAATTGACAACACCATTAGTAAAGTAGTACAAAAAAATAAATCGGATTCTTTATTATCTAATGATGAAAATAAACCACAATTGACTTATATTATTGTGATAAAAGTTTATAATAGAGATTTATAAATGGAAAATTATATGAATTAGGTTACAGAACCAGTTATTATTGTTGGTATTTATATTATATAGTTATTTAAAACATGTTATATAATGTAGGTAATAATGAAAGGGTTTTTTTTAATATATGATTTGTGTTTACAGTTTGTGCCCAGTAATTTATTTTAGATGGTGTGATTAATTCCAAATAAATTTAATTTAACATATTAATTTATCTTATTGTGTTTTAAAGACCATATCATGGTCATTACTTAAAATTCCTTTGATAAAAAAGGTACAAAAGTTGTAATTTTTTTCATCAAATAAACTCCCATGGTTGAGTTAAATTTCTTCTTGAAATTATTTCATTCAAGAAAGATTACATTCCGCCAAAGAATTTATTTTATTATAAATTATATTTATATCTATGGAAAATGACTCTTTTTTTCAATTATTTATCCGTAATGGATTTTTTCCAAATAATAAGTATAACATTGTTTAAAAATAATCTCCATTCATTAATAATGGATACCTAACCTTATCTATATTTTACATTCTTGTCAATGTTATCTATAATACTTGGAAGCTAAATTATGTGTTTTCTTATTTGAATATCATATTTTTCTTACCCTATTTTCAGAATATTATTTTAACTCTTTCTTATAATCTGAGATTTCAATAATGGTATTTCAAAATATTAAAAGAAATGATTTAAAATCCTTTAAATATCAAATCTTTCATCTGACACTAAATATTATTTTGGATTATATTTATATAATTACAGGGATAAATTATTGATTTTTATTTGAAAATATAATTTTTTTTCAAAATCTCCACTTTAGCATATGGAAAACTCTACGACATTCACAGGGAGCCCTTAATAAATATTATTTTTAAAAGAAAAATGTTTCAAGAGTGTCTTATCTTAATCTTTTTGAAACCTTAATGAATTTTCAATAAATTATTATTTAAATTTGTTTATATATATTTCTGATGAAAATGAATTGATTCCAATTTTTCAATATTTATATTTTTTAAAATTAAATTTCATTGCGACTTATATATTAAATTTTTCGATAAAGATAATAAAATTTTATAAACACTAATTTATTATTCTGAAAAAATATTACTATTTATGTCATTACACAATATTGACATGGAGTTTATTTCCCATATAACCTTCTCAATGTACTTATGAAATACTATTATGGGGTAATTTGATTTTTCAGTATCAACTGTTTAGTCTCATGGGGGTAATTTTCGTGATAGCATCTAGAAATTTTGTGAAACATATGTTTTCTTCATTTAGTCATTTAAAATATATTTAACATTTTAATTAATAAGACACAAATATGTATGGATTAATAATGTTTGGGGTATTATATTTCCATCCAATGCATCAATTATTATTTTTATATCGAATGATCTCTTAAGGGTGTGTGAGAGGTTTTATCCCAAGCAATAGGTTACACATGAGGATTTATCCCAAATGAAGGGGTACAAAAGGTGATTTATTGCTAGAGAAGGGGTAACAGTGTTGATTGATCCCACAAAAAATGGTATAAAATATGATTATAAATAGACCAAGGGTATATAAGAGGATTATCCATTTCCCTTGATGGTACACTTGTGATAATTCTAAGACTATGACGCAATGAATGTATTGGTAGGTAGACTTGAGATGTGAGTCCTATGATTATGTTTACCTCACACTCTTATATCTTAATCTTGTTCCTATGATAATTCTACGTTAAAACATTTAATTCTATCATGATTCCCCATACTCATTATTTATTATATATTAGATCATTTGGAATTATATTCAATTCTATCATGACTAAAGGATAACTAAAATTTTTCATGATCTATTTAACAATTGATTTTCTACCCTTAATTTATCATATGGTTATGGTCAAACCCATTGTAAAATGTTGATATGTTTTCCATTACTATGAATTAAATACCACAAATTTCTTAGGTATTCATTCACTAGGATGTAAATATGAGTATAACCTAGGAGATATCTAGTTGAAAATATATTGTTGTTTGAATATGCATAAATGTTCACATGTATATAAGAATAAGTTTCATTTCTTTATGATCCGCAATAATCGTAAGATTTACATTTATTTTATTGTTTAATTAGTTTTGAGACTGAATTTTCAACTATTTAAAATTTCTAAAAAAACCTAGGTTCATCTCATGTTATATCAGATCTAGGGTTTAAAGTAAGTGATTTTAGCACCAGATATTGGAGTGAGTGTCTGGGTTTACTCAATAAAATGGGTATTAATTTTATTTTTGGATATAATTGTACTTGTATATGTGTGTGATATTATATTATACTCTATATTAAAGATACATCATATGATGAATGTTGAGAATATTTTTGGAAATTTTTTTGATCAGAGGGACCCATGGGAAAAATATTATACTCCTATAGAAATCTGTTTATCATCCATACACCATACATTATCCTCTCATTAATCCACAACATCTTAATTGTTATCCATACCCTCTTATTATTTTATCCACTAGTAGATGACTAAGATCTCATAATCTCAATCCTATGAAACCAATAATACTAAATCTTCTATGATAGTTAGAGGTTCATGGTAGAGATTAAAATTATTGATCTCTAAATAATGGAACCTCATTTATATACCTTTTTAGTGAATACATATTTGAGAAACATATATTACTTATCAAAATCACATGAATTCAATATAGTCGTTCTATATTTTTCAATAAAATAGGGCATCAAAAATACTAATACTTATGCATCCACAGTCGACATCAATGAGAAATATTATTTCAACATTCATAACTAGGGGTAAAAAGTATATACATAGACCAAAATGTGAATCTTATCTTGGAGAATAAAACAAAATCTCTATAATTGTTAGTTATTCTATGACTATATTAGTAACGATTTTTATGGGGATTGGTGTATTGGTGGTCACTGGTAATAGCATGGTGCTACAAAATATGATTATGTGGAATCAATATTTAGAGAGTTAACAAAAGGGAGTGAATATTAAATTAGGGAGGGAGTAATTATGGTGTTATAATTGTGGTCCAAATAATTTGATAGAGGATGTTGATATTATAGGGGTTAATAGATTCTGAGAAATTTTGGGAACAACGAGGTGTGATCTACTATAATCTTCCAATCCAACCGGTCATTTTAACTTCCAAATCACGTAAATTACCACTATATTAAACAATGAATCATTTATATATATATGGGACTTTTGTAATTCTATAATAAATATCATTATATTATATGATTCTATGTTTTGTATTATATTATTATAATTCCCCTTTTGGACTGAGGAGGTGAATTTTTTTATTTTTGTTTTCTATTATAAAAGAAATTTAATTAATCTCAAGAATGTGTTTGTAGTGATTTCATGGGAATTTAATAATAAAATATTTTATAGTTTATTTTTTCTAGTATTTTATAGATATTATTAAAAATTTATTGTATAATTTTTAATATTACCTTCACTCATGATATTAAATATTCAAATGGGACTATAATTTTGTTATAATGAAAATTTTTAATTCCAATTTTTGGATGCAATGAGTAGACATTGTAAATATTTTATGTTATATTTTCATGATAATGTTCATTTGAGAATTATCATGAGAAATTTAGGCATTCCAGAATATTTCTATATATTTAATGATTCATGGTTATGATATATGGATTTACAATAAAAGAGACCTTATGAAAGGAATTATGATACACTTGATTTATATTTATCTAATATTTCTTATAACTTTATAAAATCAAGGAAATTTATTTCTGTGAAATATATATTATGTTTCAATATTATAATTGATTAAAATATATTTTATTATAGAATTATACCAACTTGAGATATCAATAGTGTGTGTAGTTTCAATTAAAATTAGATTACAATCTGATGTATACACCCGAGGATGGAATTTCTCAGGACCCGACTCGTGAGACCACACTTGGATATGATGTAAGCCATGAATGAAATCCCAAGGAACCCTCTAATATTCAAATGGATAAAGTCATTTTACTATTAGTCATATATTGATATGATAGGCCATAGTCCAATGTACCTATATTCAAGCACACAATAAGAATTATGCAGCAGTGTTGAACAATAAGAATAAACCGGAACATCTAGAGAGTTAACCATGCATTAACCAACATCTAGGAAACATAAATTGAATAATATTTATAATAGGTGATATCAAAGCGAAAAATAAAGTCAAAATAACAAATAAATTCCAAAACAGTCCAAAAAATGATGTATGGATTGATTGGGGTGAGTTCGTAGACCATAATCTATAAGGATGACCACTACACATTTTCAATTCCCCTATGCACTACTATGCTCCTAAAAAATCACCATGGATTTTCACATCATCTTCATAAGACAAAAAAAGAAGGTATATCCCAAGTATGGCTGATTATGTATATACCTATTAACAAAACCCTAAAAAGAAATATAGGGACCAATAGAATGAATCTTGAGTTAGCTCAACCCATAATATGGGATATAAAGGATAAAATGAATAGGTATTATCATAATGAAATCCAATACTGAGAGAATGGGTATTTTCATCTCCCATGGATATATAAGAATTATGGGTTATCATTTATTTACCAAATGATAATATATGTGCCAAAAAATGATAAAACTCTATAGAATCAAAGTGGAGGGTCCACTCCTTGACACGATGCTCTATAACCCAGACAGTGTTGACTCTGGTTAAGGATACTATCATCTACATAGATAAAATATAAGTGAATAAAAATCAATATATAGAGGAATTGGAAACTCTATAATGTACTGGAGTATCTAATCTTCCGATAAAAATATTATAAGGAACCCACTCCTTAAATATATAGGGGATTACCAACTTGAATTCTCTCTAATGATCTGCCAAGATTACTACCATCATCCTAGCATCACTGAAGGAGGTGTGCCACTAAAATCCCCTAACAAGGTATCGATAATGCCAAAATGAAGTTTTCCACCACAAACCATGAGGAAAAATAACCATGATAGGCTACTCTCGGGCCCTTTTATTATTTGCGATGTTTTACATTTGGAAACTAAATTCCACTGGTGAAAATTACATGATGTGAAGATGGAATACATGATGTTTCTTGGCTACCCTGAGAATGCATGTGTCTCATGACCTAGGCCATTTTACTTTTTCATATTAACAAATAATCTTTCATGACCATGTGCATATCCATGTCTAAGAACCCTATCCATGTATGAGTATTGGATTGTGCCTGCGTACTTTTATTATGCACTTATACGTGGTTGTTTCAAGATCGTGTATTCCCAGCATACATATAAACCCACCTACACTATTAAAAATAAATTATATATCAATAAAAATAATTTTATATTTAATTCTTCCTAAAAACCTAAATGAAAAAAATATGGGGACTATAAGGTCGTGTTCATTTGAATTACAGACACTAAAAATATGATTTTTTTGGATTCAATTAGTCTTCAGGAGTTTTATTCTACATCACATCCACCTTTGGTGAATCTATAAAAATATTTCATACAATACGATCTATGGTTGAACAAACAAATATTATCAATAGTTATAGAAATATGGCCACTATAAAATTTTATGAATTATCTCCATTACACTATATTGCTATGATGCCTCACATGTGAAAGTAACACATGTATTTGGACATTGATCTGTGTCACCAATACCCACATCCCACATCACATCACAAAAAAATATCAATATTTTGGTTTCCAAAATAACTCAAAAAACACTTGGAATATGGGTTTTAGATCATGCATGTATCTAGCTATAATTGTTAAAGATTGACCCAATGGCCTAATAGAGATAAATATATCGAGTATTTGAAAAGAAGCAAAAGAATGACTCATAATTTGATAGTGTTATCCTGTCCAAATATGGTAAATTTAATAATAAAAAAGGTTGAATCAAAGGATAATAAAATATAAACTAATTGTGTTCAATAATACAAAAGGAATCAAGGTTCATGTAAAAAACGTAGATCGCTGAAATCAGTAGATCTAAATTCCATACTCAGAAAACTGAAAATGTACACAATTCCATGAAATAACATGAAATAACTTGAATTTTGATCCATCACTAGTGATTATTGAGCTTATTATGTTTAATTTTTGAGGTCTAGGGAAATCATTGGCAAAGATGAATCCATTAAAAAACAGTTACTATTCCATAATCCATTATTATTCATCAATGGGTCTCCAAATTGAATCTTATAATCACCCAGATTTATATTTTTTAAAATTTACGATTTTTATAATGAAAAATATATAGAGTAATGTTTTTTCTAAATCATTTATGAAAATTAATTAAATTAAATAATTACGTAACACACCCACAATGGTCATCTTCAACTGAACGTAACTTGATATATTTTGCACCTCGGGTAAACAACCGATTTCGGAAAAAACAATGGTCTCTTACATTAAATTTGAGGTATTTATTAGAGTTAAAAGTATATATTAAGGAATGATTAGAATATCTGATTTAATATATATTTATATTTCTAAAATATTTTATTCTTTGATCCTACGATAGCCAAACATAGTGCTGACTCTAATGACAAAGACAAGGACATATTTATAAATATTCAAAGGGATAAAACAAAAACAAAAGATTCATTACATTATCCCATATTCATGTATTTAAACCTTTCAAATTACATGATATACAAAATCATTGGGGGTATTGATCTTACATAGGGCTTTCACAAACCCAATCCTCTCCTATATACTCTCATGGATCCAATGAAATCATAACATTGTGATGGTCAATCAATGAAAAATCCTCCCCATCCAATTCTCAATCACTGTTGGGGTTTCTAATAATTTAGATCCACCTTCAATTTTTTATCATTACCTAGTATAGAACGTATTTCAAGTTCTGCATGTATATCCTTGGTTTTGGCACATGGATGATGTCAAGAACTCGGTCACACTCAAAGTGTAATGAAACGTAGTTAGTAGAATAAACAACACTCTACAGGATCTGGAATGATCCAGTGAAAATTGGGGATATTTTTCTCCCTCAAGATATCCTCTGCAGTCTTCTTTGTAGAGTTACTATCAATAAAACATCGTCTCTCTACACAAACTCCAAAGGTAAATGATTCTGAATAGTGGAATAATTATGACTTATTTGGAGTTCCCTCAAATGATGGATGATCACATGTACCTTCTTTATCCCTACATGAACCTTCTCTATACCAACATGAGATGTCTCACCAAACTCAAATTGTCATAATGGTGTCTTGTAGGGTCTCTCGTATGGGGCCTCAAAATGTTCCAAATCAATACCAAATTGAATAATATTGTTATAGTAAAAATCCAAAAATGGAAATTGGTCATCCTCCAATGAGGAATGTTCATCATATAGAATCCCATAATATCCTCTAACACTAATATACCCATTATTATTTTTAAATCTATATGGTGGGTAAAATTTAGTAGTCATCCATTGCACGGTTCCAAAACCACTTACATCCTAACCTAAACCATGACATGAACCAATAATATTGGTTATAGGAAATATTAATGAGATCCCCATGAATTTTAAGGGTCTATCATACATAGATATTCCTAAAATTTTCATGAAAACTACACACCATTATGATAAGAATCTGTAGTAACACAGAAGTTTGGTCAAAAATTTCATAGATAGATTTATGGCCTCTCACAATCCACAAAATAAATGATAAAATATCCATCGATATTTCATCCCACATTCATTTTGGGATATCTAAAGGTTGAGATAAATCTAAGAGAAATTGATGTGAAACTTTTACCCACTGATATGTGAGATACCGAGAGAGAAAACTCTGCACTGATCTAGCACATCTTATCCCAACAAAAAACAACTAAGGGTCCTTAGACATTTTCTCTATACTGTGATAAAAAACAAAGGGAGAATTATTATAATACCTCAACACATCCTAAAATAAAATGATCATAACCACCATCAATTCGTGGAAAATAATGATGTGCGCTCATAATTTAAAAAACTGGTGTGGTGTATCTCTTTATGATATTGAACCATATAGAACCTCATAGTCAAATGTAAGAAAACAATGAATCCAAGAAATGATTGAGTGGTGAAATCACAAAATTTCACTAAATATAAGATGTATATATATAATATAACAGGGTTAGATGTAATTAGGACGAATTCATTGACACCACCTCAACTAAGAAAGAAAATCATTTTCTATTAAGGGAATTTGTAACAATGTTTCTCATTCTAGATGTTAAACTATGTTGAAGTCATAGTCCTAAAGGATCCCCAACTAGTGGACATATCATAGTTTGATATATATCATTGTAAATATGTTTTTGATATAATAATGATCTATGTAAACAAATAAATTATATACTAGATGTCAATTCCCCCATATCGTCAAAAATGATACTACCATTGAAACTCTATTCCATGGGTCATGTAATTCTTCACATGGTGTTTTAACTACCTCTAACAGTTTTTATCATTACCTTCCTCTACAAAAGTATGAATCTAATCCCAGTTCTAGAGGAAATAATGAACACAACATAATCAATGCACACATATTGTAGTCTAAAAATCGGATCACATCTTAATATATTCTTTATCTCCATAATAAATGCCTAATAGTAATATGTCTAGGTAAACTATAGAAACCTTACACATTCTTACATTACTATTACATCATTTCAAGAATAAAAACATAAAAATTCAACAATAATAGGATGCAAATCTTTTGTCTCTTGGAAAAAATCATACCATACTATAATTTTACATTACAAAACATAAATATTGATTTAATTTCTTACTCCATAGCTTCTTATTGGTCCTCATGTTCTCTTTAGTATAATTATTCACCTAAGGATAGAAATCGAAAGAAGGGTTTAGCTAAAATCCTAGTAAGATGATGAATAAGTGACATGAAACTTGGGGGATTATAAAAATCATCATTACATCATTATAACAGTCATGAGTGGATGAATTAGATAATGGCATGAAGAGTGGCGCTCCATAAAAATGTGACATCATATTGTAGTGGTTAACCACCACACATAACTTTGAAAAAATCTATTATCATGTTAATGCATATTTCACATTGTCTCATGAAATACATAACAATACCAAATTCATTGTATTGAAATATAATTACAATAAAACTCATCACATAATAAAATTTTGATGGATTTTATAATTCTGGGTCCACCCATCGCATTATAGAATTTACATTTTCTTGCATGACACATGAAACATATTTCAATATTGGACACAAAATATACATTGTAAATGAATGGGTTTCATGAGCATTCATTCATGAATAAATCCTGAGGTTCCCAAAATAATGAGGTAAAAACATTCTTGGTGTAAGAATCATCAATCATGAGTGAAGAAGAAACAATCTCAAGAGAAGTAAAACATGTTTTTTCAGAAT
This sequence comes from Viscum album, assembly GCA_963277665.1. Lineage (NCBI taxonomy): Eukaryota > Viridiplantae > Streptophyta > Magnoliopsida > Santalales > Viscaceae > Viscum > Viscum album. Next base: position 113,385,659 of record OY728156.1, on the reverse strand, counting down.
GAAGTGTTTTTTGGAAAAATCATTACATTTTTCATAAACTAACATTGAAGTCATGTATATAATAGAAAATAATGGAACATAGTGAAATTATAATTGAGTAAAAATAAAATTACATACATACTAAAAATGGAGTGAAAGAGGAAAATCTGAAAGAAAGGGTGTTAGGGTCGAGAATATCTTTACCTTATGTACGAATGATTTATTAACATTAAGATCCTATGAAATAAAACTAAATTAATTAATTAAAATATTAATAACCTTATATATATGAATTATATTCATAATAGTTTTATCAAGAACATTCATGGTCTTTTTTATGAGTTATAAAGTTTAATTTCATCCTTTGGGTGTGCCTATTTTCTACGTTTTCATGATTAGTTCCCTTGTATATTAATTTAGAAGATCGTGATAAATATAATTAATTTCAAATAATATAAAATATAAATTATTAATTAATTTAAATATGTTTAATGGGTATTATATATCATTATTTATATTTAATGAGGATGAATCGTTAGATAAATATTTAATAAAAATGATATAAATTATTTTGTACATTTTACGACCATCACGAGCTCTTGTAATTTTATTTAATAAATGTTTATATATCACATCCATAACATTATATAACATATAAAATATATAATAAAATCTAATTTGACCATAATTTTTCTTTTTTGATAATCCTTGATGGTGGTAGTGAAAAATTAAAAGACATCATCCACAATTTTGGTAAATTGACATACAATGGACGATATTTTTTATTTTAGCATAAAATGAAATTAGAAGAGATTATAAGATTAATTATTCAATTAAAATTATTAAATTATAGTATATGAAATATATTGGAGTTATAATTACTCTTGTAAAGATGGATGTGAGGATGGTAGAACAAAGTAAATAGAATTAAAATGAAATTAAAAGAACAAGAAAGAGGATTTTACCTACACAATTTTCCTCCTTAAGAACCACATTAGGGAAAAGAATTTGGTATTGTGATAATAAAATGGTCTCCTAAAATAGGTGGAGTGGATTTGGTTGATTATTGAGAATAATTTGGATAGGGCTAAAATAATTAAAGGAGTGGGGAAAAGATGTGGTGAAGGGTGGTATTTATATTGGAGGAGAGTGGTGTTATTTGATTATTTTAATAATTAGTTTATTATTTTCTATCATAAAAATGACTAGTTTTAATTACCATGAATTAAAATAGTAAAAAAGATATGGAGATATTCAGGTTATGGGCATATATCCTGCATGATGTTTTTAATTCATGTATTTGGACTATAGTTTAAATAACAAAAAATATCGTATATCACTATTCACAAGAACTTGAACTATTTTATAAAAATGCCTAAAATTCACCTCAAACATTTTTTGGCATATAGAATTAAAAATTTTATTCAATTTTATGAAAATAATTTTAAAAATATTATATATTTAAAATTTAAACAAAATCAACATTTACTCAAAAAAATATAATTTTAATATTATAAATGAATTTATGAAACTGTAAAACATTGAAAAAAGTCACATAAAATTATTATAAAATAATATGAAGAACAATTATTATATTATTAAATTATTTTATGAATATAATTTTTAATACAATAATTTATTTATAAAATTAAAATGAACATTATATTTTATTAAAATACTAATAGATAACTAAAATATTTTAATATACATATTTTTAATACCACGATAAAATATATATAAAATTATCATTTATAAAATTCCTAATTTTTATTTATATTTTAATATCTGAGGTTAGTTTTCTATTGGCCTAATTACTTTTGCTAATGGTCACATTACTATTCCAGTCCAGAAGTTAATATGCTACTGGTATTGGTTCCTTAACGTTATAAAATACCTATTATTTAATTCATTATTCATTTTTAAATATTATATTATTTTATCTATGTGATTTTATGTGATTTTATGTGATTTACACTATATGGGATAATTAAAATAAGAATGTTTCCATTAATAAAATTCTATAATGGTACATTATTCTCGCCTTATGAAATTTCACCATAGAATTTATGTTTTACATACTATGGTGAAAACATGTGAGGGTAATCCTCTTTTATCACTTCCTCTGGTTCCCTTGTTTCCTCTTCATAATTATGGTTCCTCTATAGTACTATGTTCTGGAAAGTAGTCTTGTTGTGTATAACTTTATGTATATGGTCCAATATCATCACTGGATGCTCCTAATATGAGAGTTAATTTTACAACTATACCACCTCTTGATTTTGTACATTAGATGGTTCTGGATTGTACATCCTCAAGTGGGATACATGGAATACATCTTGTACTTGAGACATGGTTGATGGATGTTCTAGTCAATAGGTCATAGCTCTGACTCGATCAATAATTTGTACGTGGATAGTGTACCTCAGACTCAACTTTAATTTCGTCCCAAATCTCCTTATGCTTTTCTATGGAGATATGTGGATGAATACCATGTCTCCTATCATAATATATAGGTCACGTTAATGATTTTCAGCATTGATATTATGTAAACATTTGGCTTCCTTGATGTGATACTATGTGGGGTTTACCTTTTCCTCTATTTCATAGACAATTTTAGGTCATATAAGCTTGTGTTCACCAACATGATCATATCCCGCCAATTATATTCATATTTTTCGAAAAAAAAAGATCCATATATATCCATTTGGATGCTTGAGTGGAAACTATTATTGTAAGGGAAGTCAACAAGATAAATATGTTGGTCTGATCTTCTATTTAATCCATATAACATTCCCTCTACAAGTATTCCAGTGTCTAAATTGTTCCATTGGATTGGTCATCAATTTTAGGTTGATAAGATATAATGTAGTTGAACTCCATGTTTAGAGCATGTTGGAAACTTTTCCATAACATGGAGGTGGACCATGGTTCTTGATCAAGAAAAATTGTCAATAGTACTCCATGCATCATTACAACTTCTTCTATGTATATCCGTGAATGTTGATCCAGTGAGATGTCTTTCCAAATTGCAATAAAGTGATATTTCATTGTATGACGATCCACAACAACACATATAGGATTGTTTCCTATGGATGTCTTTAGATGTCTGGTGATAATTCCCATAGTTATGTTTTCTCATTTCCATGTTGGTATGAGTAGTGGTTCCATCGTCCTAGTAGATATTTTACTTTTATCCTTCACTTGCTATCATAATTGTCATGCTTATGTATATTAATGGATCTGTATATTCATAAAGTCCCACCAATAGTGATATCTGAGATCTTGATACTTTATTCCCTCCCTCGGTAATTAAATATTGTTTAGCTATGCTTTTAACTTAGAACCTCTTTCATTATTTTAGTATTTTATATAACACATTGTCATGATACAAATCATACAATATCTTCCTCATTAATTTTAACTATGAGTATTTCCCAATTATCCTAGATTCCTCCTTCTTCTGAATTCCCACGTCATTTGTTTGAGAATGCTATATTTTCTCCAAATGGTATAGATGAGAAATAATTTCAAAAATAATTAATTATGTTACTTACATAATTATTCAAATTTCTAACCATTATAGGTCTAAGATGATTGGAACCTTTTCAATTATCATTATTGATAAAGATTCATGATCCCTTATAAGAATATCATCCTTCTCCTTCTTCACTTTTCCAAGATATTAGTGGATATATAATTTGTAATCCTTGATGGGATTTAACAATTTTTTCTAGGGAATATTAATCCCCCTATATGGGGATAAAATTTTGAGGCTCTTATGATAAGTCTATATTTTACACTTCTCCCCGTTGAGATAATGTCACCATATTTTTAACACAATGATCAAAGCTACCAACTCTAAATCATGCATGGGATTGTTTTTCTCATGAATTTTCAACTGCCTTGAGACATAGGCTATGAATTATTATTTTTTCCTTAGTAAAAATACTAATAAATTATTTTAAGCATCACTAAATACCACAATGTGTTTCCCACTTATTGAAAGTGTGATTATTGGAATGGCGATAAGCCTCTTTTTAAACTCATTTTAAATGTCCTTACCTTAACAATTAGAGAAAAACATTTCCCCATTATTATTAATCTTGGTTAGTGGGTTTTGAAATCATGAGATGTTCTTCACAAATAAATGGTGATAATAAATTAGACCAAGGAAAATAAGAATCACCATTAAATATTTTGGATTGGGCCACTATTTGATTTCCTTTCTCTTGAAATGCTCCATACGTATTCCATTGTTGGTGATAACATGCACCATGAAATATACATCCTCAATCTAGAACACAAATTTACTATACATTCGTTAAATTTTATTCCTTATGAAAGTCATTATATAGGTATGGAAATTATCTTCATGTTCTCCCTTTCTCCTGGATTATATCATAATATCATAAATAAAGACTACCAAAAATATTTCTATGTAATATATAATTAATATAACCATTAATTCCATTATTATTATTTAATCATTAATGAGTCCAAATGGAATCATTATGAACTCATAGTCTTTATACCTTGTTTTAATGTAAGGCATGGGAATATCTTCCTTCCTCAACTTTAATTGGTTATATCCTAACTTAAGGTACGCGAATGAGATATACAAGGCCACACATAGTTGATGAAAAAAGAAATATATATATATATATATATGTAATGTGATACTTACTATTTATCATGATTTTATTGAGTGAATGATAATCAATTAAGAGTCCCATTGATCCATCCATCTTATTAATAAAGTGGACTGGTGCACCTAATTGTGAAGCACTCGGGCATTTAAAAAAAATTTCATTGTTTCACTTGTATCTACTTATTCAGTTCCACCAAATCAATAGTGTCCATTCAATAAGGTGACTTCCAATTATGTTGATATCCTGTAATAATTTTATTTTATAACTCAAAATCTTGGTTAGGAGGAATACCAGTCAATTGTTCAGGGAATATAATAGTATATCCAACCACAATGGGCATGTCTTCGAGCATGATTATCTCAATTATATCATCCATTTGAGTTAGATATTCTTTCTCATAATGAAATAATATCCATAATTGAGATAATAATTTTAAAGGATATTTATCCCATTCCTTACTCTTTTATAGAATTTGAGGATGCCTCAAGACATGAAGTGTGTTTTCCCTTTCCTGAAAATTTATGTTCTATTTGTATATAGTTAGCCAATCCATGCCCAATATAGCCTCAGACTCCACCAAAAGTGTTTGGAAATAATTTTCTAGGATTAACAGTCAACAAACATTAACCAAGTATGGGTTATATACTTTAGATGCAATAATTTCTCCATTATCTATAATCACAAATAACTCATCCTCTATATTCAGAGAGGGTGGGGGTTTGAATAGTTCAACTAAACATTCTATATATAAATGAATCCATAGAACCAGAAAAAAATTTTACTTTTAAAATTATTGAATAGACAACCATAATACCTATCACCGTAATGTTTTTGGGTTCAAACTTAGTAGTAGAGATGGAAAATGCTTTCCCTTTATCATTTGGATTGGGTGGTTTCTTATTTTAAATATCCAAAAGAACTCGAGGTTTAGTGAATTAGATTGGATAGTTCCCTTACTCCATATAGTTGAAGAATTGAACCATGGGTGGTGCTCTGGTTTCTCCACTATAGTGTCTATATTTATAATTTATTTTTTACATTCATTGGTTTTGTGGAATTCTCCCACAGACTTATATAATTTCCTCATCCCTTTGATGGATTTATCATGATGAATCTTCCCACTTTTTCTACATGTGGGTGGTAATGTTTTATTTACATATTTTAATTAAAACTCCATCATTCATTTCATTATAGTATATCCATAGGAAGAATCACTAAAATCCATATCCAATTTGATAGAACACAGAGAAAATATTCCTAACTACCAATGTATCAAATTTCTAGAGACGTTTGAATGTGGTTTTAAACCACAAACAATATATCAATTTTTCAATATTGATTGATAAAAAAACTAAAGTGTAACTTTAAAGTCTTGTGAAAATTTATTCTTAGGCCTACTTGATTCACCTTCCTATTTCTCTATCTCTATGATTTCATTCTTTATATTTGTATGAATATTTTGTGTAAAATACTTTTTAAGAATCATTAACTTAATGTCTTTCCACACAATATCGTAAATTTCTTCAACTAAAATTTTATTGTTAATCAATTACCACAATTTATTTTTCTATTTATTTATATGATAAATAGACAGAGTCACCATCTCAGTATCTGAAATGTGAAGCACAATAAAGATCTTCTCCATTGATAGTCAATATATCCTTCTTAGGTGAATGAGGATGTTCCAAATTACTCATGTTATTTTTCATTTCTTGAGACAACAATGTAATAATTTAAATGAAATTTTGAACTCCAACTCCAAAATAATTGGGAATGTTATTTGGAAAATCACTAAATTGTCACTCGCATGGGTTATTGGTATGATTTCTATTAGTTTCCACTATTTTCTAAATTATAAACTGTTAGAACAATAATAGGTAAAATTTCATGAATAAATAATTTTTTTATTGTGAATTTAACTCTAAAGGCATATCTTGTGGGATACCTATGATTATAATGTTTCTAAAAAAGTTATTCTTGAATGATTACATATACTTAATATCATACTAAGGTTTTTCCCTATGGTTTTCTAATCCTAATTCCCAAATTTACATAACTATTCTTAGATACCAACTTTTGCAATCCATCTCGTTCTTAAATTTGTATTATATAATTTTAATGATAAAAATAAAAATATTTATACAAAAAAGATGCCAAGGTTTATTGTCTTGGGAAAACATGGAAAATTCATATGTTTTTCATAATAAAACGTAAACATATAATTAATTCCTTCATCTCAATATTATTATTATCCCTCGTGTTTTTCTTATTACAAGTATTCAGGTGAGGATACAAAAAAAGATGGGGTGATCTAAAATACAACTAAGAGGTTGTATAAAAGGTATTAATCAAGGGTCTGTATAAAATTAATAATAAAATAATTATCATAATCATCAGTGTATGAATTATATAATGTCATGTAATGTGGAAATTCACAAAAATGATAAATCAGGTCTTAGTGGTTAAACACCATAGTTAGATGTGAATAAAGATAGCATCTTGCATAAAAAATTTCACTTTATGTCTTGAGATTCATCACATTACCAAATTAATTGGATAAAAATATTATTCCAGTCACAACTATCACATCATATCATTTTCATGTGCTATATAATTTTTGGCACACCCATCATATCATACCATTTTCATTATAATTCATGCCCCATGGAACACATATCAGTCGTAGACATAAAATAAATCATAAAATGGAATGGGTTTAATGAGAATAAATTCATGAATAAATCTTGTGGTTCCAATAAATAATTTGGAATAAGAATAACCAATATTTGGTGAAGAGGAATCAATATCAAGGGAAGTAAAACATGGGTTTTTAGAAAAAATAGTTCTTTAAAAAAAATCATTCCATTTGTCATAAAATCAGATTGGAATGATGTATATATCAGAATAGAAAACAGTGGGAAAATTAAATTATATTTTATGAATAATAAAATGACATCCTTAATAAAAGTGGAGTTAATGTGGGAAACCCCAAAGAAAGAATGTTGGGTTGAAAATCCACTTACCTTATGTATTAATTTTTTATTCACATTATGATCCTGAGTAATCAAAATGAATTTATTAATTAAAAAACACACAACATTTTATTCCTCAATTTTATTCATTATATTTTTATTAAGACAAATTATGGTCTATTTTGTTAGTTATATATTTTAATTTCATCATTTTGGTGTGTTCGTTTTCATAGATTTCATGATCAGTTCCCTTATATAGGAGTACAGAAGATTGTGTAAAATGAGAATAACTTTTATGAATTGAAAATATATATTATTAATGTAATTACATATGGTTAATTTCTTTTATAAACTATTTTTTAATATGGTATAAGGATGTATCATTAGAAAAATATTTAATGAAAATGATTTCATTTATTTTGCAGATTTTATGACCATCACGAGCTCATAAAATTTTATTCAAAATAATGTTTATATATCACTTAAAAAACAATATAAAACTTATATAATGTATAATAAAATCTTATTTAACATTAATTATTGTTTTACGATGGGTGTTAAAGGTAGTAGTGAATAATGAAAATGCATTATCCACGATGGCGGTAAATCAACACACCACAGGAAATATTCGCATTTTTTTAATAAATGAATAACAGAAGAAATTATATGATGAATTATTCCATAAACATGATAAAATTATTGTATATAAAATTTACTAGATTTATCATGAAACTTGGATAGTTGGAGGTGAGAAAAAGATAACAAAATAATTGAAATTGCAAATAAAATAAAATAAAAAGAAAGAGGATTTTACCCTATTAATTTATCCTCCCTAAAAACATCCTTAGGGAAAAGGGTTTTATCTTTTGATGAGACCAGTCACTGATAGATGTGTATAAGGGGCCTGTTATGATTATTTGGAATAAATTTGATATGTTTCAAAGTTTAATGGTGTGAAAATAAGGTTTTGTGAGGGGTTGTATTTATAGTGGGGGAGAAGGGTGTTTTTTTATTATTTTTATCATTAGTTTATTATCTTGGATCCAGAATTGTAATAATTGAAATTGCCATTAATGAAAATAGTAATTAGATAAATAATGTTCTTGATCATGGGCCTACATCATGAATTATGTTTTTAATTCATGTATTTGGATTATAATTTAAATATCGTAAATTACAATATTTGAAAATTTACAAAAAATTATACCATATTAGTAAAATCACAAAAATAAACCACAACCATTTATTAATATTTATAATTAAAAAATGGATTCCATTTTATCAAAAATAATTTTCAACAAATGAGATATTTTTTAATTATACAAATTCAACCTTTACTCAAAAAATAATACTTTTAATACTATAATAGATTTTGTGACACTTTAAAAAATTACTAAGATCCCACCAAATTATCATATAATAATACGAAAAAAAATTAAAATTTAAGAATTTATTTAAGGAAAATAAGTTTTCAATTTAATAATTATATTATTTTAATTATTATAAATAATAAATTATGTTTCATAAAAATACTAACATTGAAATAGTAATTTAAAAAATATTTATTAACTTATACCATGATATAATTTTATAATATAATAATTTTTAATATGGATACATTTTATTTATAAATTAGGAGATGGTGTTACTATTCTATTGGTGAAATTACTATTTTAAATGGTCACACTACCATTATAATGTTCAAGTTACTATTCCCTTGGAACTGGTTTCATAACTTCTAGAAATGCCAACCATTTCAATCATTATTCATTTATAATAATTTTATTGTGTTGTCTATGTGTTTTTATGTAATTTATACTATATGGAATAATTAAAAAAACTGAGTTTTCATTGATTAAATTCAAGGTTATTACAAAAAGGGTTTCCCATTCTAAGTCAACGCATGCCAGGGGGCCATAATACTAGAAAAATATTAAATGAACCTCAAGTAGTTCCCTCATTAACCAAGAAAACTCTACACTATAGAAACACTCTTAGGTTGTTTTAAAAATTTAACTACATCTATATTCACCATATTCATTGACAACCCATTCTTAAAAATGGAATTCCTCAAAATTTTAATCATGTATAACTAAAACTATAAACTATAGATATTACCATAATGTATATTCTCATTGGTAAAGTATAAGACCAACCACATATTATTTGTATAATCCACCTCTAAAAAAGAGTATATGATAATTCCATTTATGATGACAACTATGATTTTGTCTAAGAATGGCTATATGATTTAGTTTATAAGAACCATGGATATAGGAAGACTTTCATACACCAAAAGGAATATCTAAGAACATATATTGTTTATAGTGAAATCTTTTTTTCAACATCATAATATCATCCTTGAGAACCCCGAACTGATAGTTTTTTTTACCTAAGATCAATATCTAAAAACCAAATTGAACCTTTAAAATTTTTAAAAACGTCATCATTACACATAAAGTGATATATGCTCATTATAATTACCTAATTTGGGCCACAATAATCCATCAAAATACTCAAATTCCAATCAAACTTTTTTTTTGAAAAAAACAATAGAATCATAGAGAGAAACAATGGGTTTGATGAAGCCTTTTTCTCAATGGTCCTAAAACGTCACATTTGTTGCTGAAACAGAGTAGGGACCATCTAATATTCTTCTAAAGTTGTTGGTGTGGTTCCAAACTGTAGGATTATTTTTTATTTAGAATCACTATGTGAAGGTAGTCATAATAAATATTAAGTAATGACCAATATATAATCCTTCTTTGTACAAGGATACAAAATTCCTAAATATCCCCCCCATCCAGGGAAAAAACCCACCAATTAATGGTTGATAAGATGAATCCTTCTACTCAAAATCCATACCCTCTAATCCATAATATATATCTTACACATGAAATATAATATAATCCTATAGGTATGAGGTAATATAAATCTCATGTGATGAATGCTTATATGGGAATGCACTAAAAATAACAAATCCATACTATGTATTACATTATACGGTTTTTTCATAATAAACATCATTTCCCAAGAAAAACTACATACACTGAACACTAACTCACATAATCAGAAGATATATAATGTAGAAGAATGACTCAATAGAAGAACAAATAGAAAAATAATCTGGGGAAAAGACTAATCTAGAATATATTTTTTTTACAAAAAGCATATAGAGATGAATTAATGACTCACATTTGTGTCTACATGAACTACATAAATAGTAAAAATTAACCAAATCAAATATATACTAATATCATGAGACGAATAATCATATATCCCTCCATATCCATCAACTACTCTCACCCTCAATTGTCACCCTTCTCATCCTAGTGTGGGCCACATTGTGTTTTTAGTTGTAGTAACAGATTATATCACTGACATATACCTTCATATCCTATATCATGGGATCCAGTTATACCCCTATCAACCCAACCTCCATGGACCACCCTGAACATTCCTAGGTGATCCCTTATCAAGACCGTGCATATTTTATAAACGACCAACCACAATCTATTTGGTTTCCTTAATATTTCATGTTTTCAATTCATGATTGATATAAACATGCCCATCACAATCATAGAATCACCCCTCTCTGGGATGAATGAATCAGTTAATCTTTCTATGTGATATAAAACTACATTTCTGACTTCAAGAATGAGTATGCCTCTAGTGTTGCGACACTGAAGACTGATTCAAACTGGCTACCATACATGGCTTAGCCCCAATATGTCCAATCCCACATCTTAATAGTTTGTATCCCAATTATAAAATTATATCTCTATCCCAAACCTACCAAAGCACTACAACATAAACAAATAAACATATTAAGAAGATGTTATCAGGGATGTCTCATTGATGTCCCTATTTAATATTATAAAAATGAAAGTATCTATCTTTATCCATATTAATAGATTAATTTATGTGGTCAACAAATCTAATGGAATAATTTACAACTCTCTTTAACCATGTTTTAGATATGGATGCTTCTAAATTAATGAAGAGCACAAGGTCGAACAGTTATTAATTTCATGAACAACTAATGGATTTCTATCCATGAGGGTTTCACCTTATCAAATGTGCATGTAAACAAAATCCACTAATTCCCCAATGCTCCATGAATAATACGGGCTACGAGGACAACTATTTCATAGAATGTGGTCCAAATATACCTAAAAACCTAGTGCATTCTGACAGTCAAATCCTCAACTACATGAGGGAGTGGCTAACCAAGAAGCATCCTATATCTGTAACTATTGATCTTGAAAAACACACCAATACTACAAAAAAGTCTTCTTAAATTTCAATATATATCATATGTCCAACCATTAGTCAATTATCTACCCAGACTGGTGGAGGGAAAACTTCTTGAGTAAGTCCCCACAATGTGTCTACATATCTAAAATAATTATACTAAAATAATATATAGGTACCCTTGTTCAATATCATCATAGCATAATCTAAAAATAATTCATGATGCAACACATTTATATGCGAATATATAAGGTTATGACTCAAGAAGGACATGAAAGTCAAAACCATATCTTTTATGACACGTGTATCATTACATCCATAGAAATAGAAGACATGAATTTATATCCCCACAACCAATCTAATAGTGATGATTCAGCCTTTAGAACACAAATAACCATGTATAATGCCCAAAACCATGCACAACCTCACATGAATTATATTGGTTGGACATCTCATTTACTCTATGATCCATTACTCAAGGATCGTTATATATAAGGGTGGATCCACTCTCCAATATAGATTAAATTCATTGTAGTACCAATCTATAAATAGAAGAAACATTCCCTCCATAGTACATGAGATTTCCAAATCAACCAATGAAAAGATTATACATGACATGTTCCATATTATGAAAGAGGAGTATGGACCACAAAATATCATTGATGATTAAACTTAATCACCGCCATCATCCAAACATCATTGATGGAATCATCCATTATAAAAAGACCTCGCACCATATCATAGATTCCAAATCAAATGACACCATCATGCCCCGAATGGAAAACCAATCTGGATAAGCTACTCCTGGGCCAAAATCCAATTCTCAATGAATGATTTTTGGAAGGGTGAATTAATTAGAAAAAAGTACACCATGTGTAAAGGGTATACAAAAATTGTCATGGAAACCCTCGTTATTCCCATGTATTTAGGAATGTGTCTAAATAATTTGGAATGTTCCCTCGTAATCTATACATGTCTATATACTTGTATATGTCTCACCACCCTGGTCATGTCTCAGTACATTGTTGGGAATGTGTACCCTAATCGTGCCCATGTTCATGGTCATGTATGAATACCCTTTCCATGTATAAGTAAATAGTTATTCTAGTGTAATATTATTGTTCTTGTGTACCTACATATGTACATTCATGTGTACTTCTGGGGTACACTCTGAGACCCCAACACTATGTCACATGGCGTGTATGAGTCATACATAGTGTGTGATATTAAATTCCACCCGCAACACTAGTCGCCACAAGAAGGGGACCACAGAAGATTCATTCATCCAAATTACACACCATTTAGATTGATATTTTCTAGAATTGAGTAGTCCTTAGGAATTTATTTCCATGAAACAACCACATTTGATATAACTTTTAAATGAATCAAAAAACATGGATCTTGGTTAAACAAAAGTCAAATCTTCCTTGGTGGATATATTCTAATCACCTGAATTTTATGGAGTTTATCCCTATCCCAATACATTGTTGTACCACCTAACTCATTTATGAAAACTACAATATGACTTCTAATATATGTCACTGATATCCATATCCCACATTATATCACGATCCAATCAAAAAATTCTAATATATAAATTTTTCATGCATCTATAATTGATTTGTTGGTTCGATCTTGCTCGAATCCATCCCAATAATGTCAAACCATGACTCAATGGTCCAATGATAAAGAACATGATGAATGGTTGGGGAAAAGAGAATAATGATGTTATATCATTATTTTCCAATGTGATCCAATCCTATGATCATGAAATTCTAAAAACAAATTGTGAATCAGAAGAGAAAAATTGATAAATAAATTTGTTTTAATAATTAAAAAGGAAAAGTGGATTATTAAAAGAACATAAATTACCAAAAAAATATCTAAACCACCTTATGATAAAATTAAAAAAGTGTTTTTAAATTTAATAAATAATATTCCCTATATCATGATTGGAAAAATAAATGATGAATACAATTCCCATTCCTTTTTATTTAGTAAGGCCCACAATCATTTTTGGTGAAGGTGCATCATTTCAAAAAAAAATTGAGGTCATTGATTCATTTTCATTCATCAAAGACACTCCCCATTTACAATTGTAACAGTACATGTTTATGTGGAATACCCTGGTCATTTTTTATAAAATAGAATATTTAGAGGCTAATTAAGTTTTTCATTATATGAAAATTAATTAAATATTTTACTCACCCTCCAATGGATACCATAAACCAGACATCCAATGTTGACCAACTTTGTATTATACCTATGGTAAAAACAACATTACACTAATAATAGGGGTATCATATTTTGTATTTATGGTCTCACTCAATTTGAAAAAAATTTATTCTAAAAATATTAAATTGTGGGATTAAATGAATTTTAATATAGTTAATATATTAATTTCATGGTCCTACAACACTCAAACATATTCCATACTTCAACAAAAAATACAGAGGTATATATTGAAAAATATAAATTTCTAAACTAAAAAATAAATTCATTATAGAAGTGCAGTTGTAGATGAATTGAGTAGAAAGTCCCAAAATAATGGGACTTAAGAGGCTAGAAAATAATCTTTTTTTCATTTATTTATTCGAAAAAAATTCATAGAGTTACAGAAAATAATTTATGTTGTTTTTTACACTAATTCTAATAGAACATCCATGTTGATGGACAATATGAGTGGGAAGTAATTATCAGATGATAAATCTAAAATATGTTGGGATTCTATAAAGAGTTAGTAATACAATTCTAAATAAACTATTTCACCAAATTACGTCCTCTATTATAAAATATTAATAATTGATATTATATAAATTTGTAATGGTGTTTTGAAAACCGTTTATTTTTTAATATGTGAATTGAATTTAGATCTACAAAATGGTTTACAAGATATCATACTCTAATTCTATAGGTTGATCATGAAGAAGGATGTTTCAAAATTTGATTCTCACTATCCAACATAGAAATGGGAAAGGGAAATACATCTTGAACTAATAGGATTTTTATATCCATAACATATTATGATATTGAAATATTAAACAATTTTATATATTTTAGGATTATGTTGTCATGATTTCCATAGAAGCGATATATTAATTGGGTAATAGTGGACTAACATTGGAAATAAATACATTGTATATATATTAAAGAAATATTTTTAACTCCCATCCTTAGTGAAATTTATAAGATAGAAGTTATTAAAAATTAGGGAGTTTGAAAGTATATTATCTCTAATAGTGATATAAGGTTTATGTTAGGATTTTGGAAGAGACTCGTGAATTTTATGAGGGAAAAATTGATGATGTGTACGAAATACCATACAAACTTATAATGAAAATTGATAATATATATATATATATATATATATTGTATAATATGTACATTAACCATGTGTGCAAAATATTAAAAAATATTTGTAGGATTATTTATCATTAATAGAATTAATTTATATTAATAATTATCAGTCAATGATTTTTATGTAACCGGATGAATCATTATATGGTCCACCGTGTAGATCACGATTATGTTTTATAGGGACTACTCAAAAACCCCATTTATAAACTAGATTGGTTCAAGTGATTACTTATAAATTAAATTTAATTCTAAAATATATTCTTTGATGTTGAAGATGGTCAATGTTTTAAATATATCATTATCAAATAGTTTTGATGTTTGAAACTATGGATATATTATCATTGAAAATTAACATTAGTTTTGTAAATTATTATTTTAGATTGAAATGAAATCAATTTCATGGTATGTGAGACCCTTTAGGAATATGGTGAAATTTTTTGATGTTTTAATTTATTATTATTTCTACAATGTTATTCATCATTTCAAATATTTTATCACATTTTTAAATAAATGTATTATTTCTGTAATTATACATATATTTTAAATCTGTAAAAGTTTGAGCAATATTTCAGTGATTCTTATATGGAATGACAGATATTGATAAAAATATTAATATAAATAATTATAAATGGAAGAAATATTCATCTCAAATGAGTGTTTTAATAACATGAGATGATTCAAGGGGATACATAGGAATGAAGTACTCATATATGATCTGAGTGGATAGATATTTACAATGATGATGCTTCTAAATGACTTTTTTTTGGAAAAAAAATTTTATAAGAAAATTTATTTCAGAATTTTTTTTAATTATTATAATTATTTTGATAGTGAATTAAATTTATTTACTGAATTATTATTTATATAGAAATGTGATTAAGTGTTTATTATAAAATTTCATGGGGTTGTTTATATATCATGTTTTTATCTATGTTTAATAATTGAGTAATTTTTATAATTATCATATTGTAATAAATTGGTTTAGTATTTTTGAACATGAGATAATGATAAATTTATTTTCATTTGATTAGCAGAATTATATTCTATAGAATCCTAGAAAATTATATTATGAAAATTAATTTGGTATATTTTGAAATTAACCTAATAACTCATACTTTATTATTCTGGGTAGTTATGATTTATAATGTTGATTAGAGGGAAAATAATGGTAGTGGAGCACTATTGAATTAACTATGAATGAAATAGACATTAAAAAATGTTTTGAAGGGATGATATATGTCAGTGATGGAAAAAATTGATTATAGGCATTTGTGTTATATATTTACTGGAATGTTTATCTAAAAATAATTAAATTTACAGAGATTAATTTTACCCAAAAAATGAATTACCATGGGATATATATAGATAATTATATGGTTTTTTATATAGATGGATGATTGGATTGACAAATTATTATTTGTTTACTCTATTGATTTTTTCATGCTAGTAATAATAAAAAGTTAGATGTTAGGATAAGTGAGTGGTGTTAGAGGTTTGATATTTCCATAAAATAAAAGTATTTAAAATGTTTTATTATATATATTTAGATTACAGTATCCAGTTTGTCAGTTACATGAAAATGACAATAAAATATTATATTTATTATTCCCCTATTACAAAATTAAGTAATTTGTTTTATGATATTTATAATTTATTGTTCTTAACCAATATAGGGAAATGAAACCCTCTATAATTTTTATTCTTCAACACTTCATATTATAAAATTCAATAACAGTGAACTATATTAGGGTTGTTCAATTTCTTATTGGGTCATGAAACTCATTGGAGGGTAAATAGTATTTATCTAAGAGTTTCCAGATTCCTTATCATAATTCCATAGGTCCTTAATAAAATAGTATATCACATACCTAATTTCTATATAATGTATTGTAATTTCAATGGATTGGGAATTTATAACTATAGATAATTTTGATGGGGACACATTGTATATTATCTTGAATGGGTCATCAATTTAATAATTTTTTTAGAATTTAGAAAATATTATTAAGGAATCTGGATTTGAAACAATCTATGATATTGGAAAATCCATTTTTAATTTTTTCAATGATTAAATTTTTATGGAATTGATTATTTGGTTTTTAAGATACCATGAATTTGTTTTAAATATAAAATTGAAATAAAACTTATTTATTTAAGTACCCTTGAAATTTATTTTATATGGATAATTTTTAAAACATGGATTACATGATAAATTCATGATGTTTGAGAGTGTTTCAAATATGTTTTGGCTGGGACAAATTTTAGAAATACCAATGATTCTACCATTAATATATAGAGACTAGGAGAGAGTATGTTAAGGTGGGAAATGATCAGCATGATGGATGAAGAAATAAGTAACCTCAAACCTATCTATAGTAAATTAGATGGGTTTTTTCATGAGTAAATTTTTTATGTCTCGGTTGACATAAAATCATTGAATTAATGATAATTCAATTCCGTATATGACACGATAAATTATGTTTGTGTAGTTATTAGCTATTGTATTGTCGATATGATTTTATATTATTATACTATTGAAAAATTGTTTTTTTGAAGAAATGATTAATATATTATTGAACTCGGGGAAATAGGGATTTTCAAATAATATTTGTAAATATTGAGTTTCCATAGGTATTTAAGAAATTGGGTAATTATTTAAAAAAAGAATGTTTTTATGGGGAACATGATTTAAAATTAAATTAAAATAAAAATTTCCCAGTATGGATGGTTTCCATGAAAATATAGTCTACAAAATAAGTATATATTCATCGATTATATATATTAATGATGAAGGTATTCTGAAAGAATGTTTTTAAAAAAAAAATATTATAATATATAATTATTTCATTACATTTCATCTATTATAATTATCCATTCATGTATATTTATCAAAGTAATTTATGAAATGATTTTGAGATTATACTGAAAACATATATTTTAACTTTAGTGGATATGCATACATCGTTTTTTGTAACACTAGGAAGGAAAATGATTTTTACTTTTATAGTGAAGAGTTTTAGATTCTAGTTTGATATATGGATGGTGTACTAGTTTTATCTATTACAATGAACCTAGTGGGAGGTGATTTTTTTCTTTAATTATATATTTTAAAATTTAAACATCACTATTATTTTATAATTTTATAATATTTCTCTTATAAATAAATATTTTAAAAATTAAATAAAATAAGAAATGAAAAATTAACATAAGTGTTTTTACCATTGTATAGGGTCTTCAAGATAATTTTATACTCTAGTCAACCAATAGAAATTTTTTGTTTTTTTGATTTATTCATATCATTTTAATATGGATTGTTACAACTAATTAAAGGTTTCAATATCATAGTGTCTTAAAAAATAATAGATTGTATTTTTACTATTAAAAAAATATAATAATTGGCCTCACAAAATCCAACCATGTACAAGACGTGGTATCTCAAAATGACAGGGATATAGTTTTATCCGGAAATATAATACAGAAAAATCGTGATGAAAACACAGTAGATGAGAGATATTATTTAAAAATACATTTTTGGTAGTTTCCAAAAATTCATAATCATATGTAGAGTTGAAGTATAATTTTATTAAATTATATTGATTTTATATTATCAGAACTGTTGTATAATTTATTTTTAAAAAATATTATAATTTTAAAATCGTAATCATGAAAACCATGAATTTTGAAAAACATCAAAAAACAAAAAAAATGTTTCTCAAAAAATTATTGTCAAAAATAAAATTTACTCATCAATCGTACATATCTCTTAAATAATAAATTGAATCATTAATTCAATTCAACAAAAAATATGGTTTTTACCTCAAAATCATATAATAATTATTCTTATTAAGATCACATGGTCTTCCTTCGCAATAGATCAATAATTATCTTAGTAAGAACATATTTTAACAACCACCTCTTTCAAAATTAACAATTACAAATTTCATTAAATCCATCATATATATCAATAATAAAAAAATAAATGAATATATATAACCAATTGGAATATACATGAATATAAATATTTCAATATTTATTGGAATATAAATATTTAAATTGATATCTTGGGTAGAAGTTTATTTATATTGAGTTTTTGTAAGAATAAATCATTTTAAGGGCACACATACGTTTAAATCTCTCTTCATGTAATATTATATTTGGAATATATACATTTGGTTAAAATATTTTACATTTTATAAAAATTTCTTAAATGAAAAAAATTATTCTTGAACTACTAATGTATTATTAATTTTCAATTATGCACGGTTTTTTACGTTGATAAATTTCTTCATGAAAGTGTAATTTCTCATTTTAACTTAAATTGTAAAAATAACATCAGCCTTTGTATGGTTTTATAAATAATATATATTAAACACATGGTGTAAAATCAAATCACCTCCATATTTCTTATAACTTCTAACATGATAAATTTATTATAATTTTAAGTAATATACTTTCAAACTATAAAGGTAAAATCAATAACACTAAACATTAATCATTCATGTTTATCAAAATAAATATTTTTTGGATATAAAATATAGTAAAAATGTAACACCCTACCAACTTTGATGATAAGTCCATATAAAATATAAGGACCATATTTTATTTATAAATAAATAATAACTATAATAATATATAGTTAAAGATATTTAACAATAAGAACAATTACAATTGTATTTAATTTTTTTATATATTAGTCATCAATGACCATACCACTATTTTTCTAATATAAAAATAAAATAATATTAATAAAACAATTAATATGTCACACTATATTTAAAATCAATTAACAAGGGAGTAAATTGAGTATGAATCTGTTATTAACTCGTAACACCAAAATTTTCGTTATTGTAAATAAGCATTTATTTCAAATGAAAATATATCATAAGGATCATAGATTTATTCAAGAATATGATTGAAATGTAAATAAAAAATTTAATAATTTTAATTTCATTAAATAAAATTCATTATATCTAAGTACTCTTATAGTGATATTTTCTTATTTTCAGAAAGAGTTGATTCTTCAGTGAGTTGAAAAAAATACAGATAATTTTAATATTATGACATTATCAATGTTTAAACATTGATTTACTTTCTTATAAAACCTTTATATAGACCTAATAGTGATTTAAAAAATATAATAATTCATCTAAAAATATTTTTTTCATACTTATAAATAAATTTATTAAATTTTCAATATATTTGTAATTTTTCTATTCAATGAAAAAATATTTTTGGGTCTTCTCTGTTAAAAAATTATTCAAACAGTTACTTTTAATATTTGTTTTGGTTCGTTAGTAAAATATTCTTATATTTATTTAAATAAATCAAATTAATTATTTTAATTATTATTATATAAGAGTTTGGTATAATATCATTTGAATGTAGAGAATAATCTTTTTTCTATAAACTATTTTCTATTCCATTTTAAAAAATTATTGTAAAAGTTATTTTTAATACATATTTAAATTTAATTAAATAATGTTGATAAATAGTTTATATATAGAATACTAATACTTTAATATGGTCATTATCATTTTTGGTAATAATTATTATTAACCATGTTAAAATTTTATCGCAACGGTTAAGTATAAAATTTGTTCAAAATGGTAAAATCATAGGGATAACAAAAAAAGATAATAGACAACACATTATTAATTTTTTATATATTTACATTAAAAATATTATAATTGAAGCAATGAAATTTTGTTGGAACCTTACTTGATAATTACAATTATTATATAATAAAAATTATTGGTTTTTCATGTTTTCCTACCACCTCACTTATAAAATGGAAAATCCTCTCATAAGATATATGGAAATAATTAGACACAAAACACAAAAAACCCCTAAAAATATCTTATAAACATCATTATCCATGTATTATATGTTTTGGTCTTCAAAGCATAATAATTAAATACGGTATAATGTGTATAATATTTGAGGTTTTCTAAATAAAAAGTATTAATCATAACCAACTAAATTAAATTTATATGTTCCTATGATTATTTAATTTTATTATTATACATAATATTACTAAAAATAATATTTTTAATTTGATATATATTTTTATAATATTTAGGGAACAATGATAATCTATCACTTTTCTGGTAGATGGAAAATGAAAACCTGGCTTGTGTGTTCGAATAGACTATTGCCTCAATGAAATGATGTGCATAAATTTTTATAACTAACTCATATAGATTTATAAAATTAATAATTTAATAAATATATATTATATTTATCAAATAATTATGATTAATTAGAGATAAAATAGTATTTTCTTTCTTACCATATAATTCATTGGAAAATGAAAACATCTCTTGTACGTATGGTTGGACTACCACCACCACGATCATATTTAATTTGTTTTTCATTTATTTTATATATTAAAAATTGTAATGATATTTTTAGGGAATATATATTATTTTTATTATATAAATATGTTTCCATAATGATTTATCATTACATAATTTTATTCCTTTCCAACCATTAGTATAATTAAAATGTCATCAAAAGTACTTGTTCACTATATCCAACATGAATGTAACATTTCATTTTTATATTACCTTTTTTATGGATGCTAATAAAAATATATAAAATTAATATAAATTATACTAATGATATTATTAAAATTTTGGAGATAATGGAACAATTTCATAACATTTTTTTCTACATCTAATGTATTAAAGTAGTTTTAGAGCAATTGACCATAGAACATTAAGTTGTCTATGTTTGAAAACAATATAAAATTAATAGATGTAAAATTGTTATAAAGGCACCTTAAAAATGTAATATAATGAAACAAGTTTTATAATATTTATTTAAAAAAAAGTAAATTTATTTTTCATGATTATATAATGTGTTTGACCTATATAGAATATAGGGTAAGATTTTTTCATCTCAATTACAATTTATTGTGAAAAAATTATATTGTAAACATGGATTATGTTATATGTTGTATTAAATACGCAGTATACATATTATGTCATTAATTTAATTCAATTTAAAGTGTTTAAATTTTCAATTCATTTATTCTTAATTATGGGGTTCTTGTTGACAATTTTTTATATTTGTAAGGATTTATTTTAAAATATCACCCATACTAAAAGTTTTCAAATTTAACATTACATTTGATGAATTGTATTATCTATCATCTATAAATCCCATATATATCTTTTTATTCTCTTTATTTTTTTGGGTCATCCACGTTTTCTTATATTTTTCCCTATTTGACATCTGAATCATCTAAAAGATTGCTTAAAATAAAATTAGACAATATATATACATATATTCTAGTTTGGAATAATTATATTCCATATAAAAATTAATTAAATTTTGTATTAATGTAATAATTAACATTTATATGATGTTAGAATTAATTTTCTTCCAATATGGAATTTATTTTAATAGTTATAAAAATATTATTTTAATAAATTTTCCAAAAAAGTTTATTCCTAATTTTTTAATAATTTCAAAAGGATTATATTTTTTATTTATATTTTTCAAATGTATTTTTCTACCATAATGAATGTTATTGTCCATTTAAAATATTCTATATGACTACATAGTTTTTCGAATAAATTATTTTTTAAATTGTTAAGTGAATTTGTAATTTTAATGGTATATTAAATAGTCATTAATTTTCTAATAGTTGAAAATAATTTTGGAAATGCCGTATAAATTAATTTTATATCAATGTTTTTAATGTTATAAAGAGTTTTATTTATAATTTCCTTTCTTACCTTATCCTCCATTATTTTTAAAACACATTCCATTACATAAAATATTTTATTTGATATGAATTTATTCCCTTTCAATAACCTTTACCAGTTTATGGATTAAACCTCATTTTATGGTCATTCACATTCATGTTATCATGTTCTCTAGAAATATTTATTTTTCAAAAGACATTTTTTTTCTCCATCATGTTCATTTATTTGGTATCATTTAATTATTCAGCAACATTCTTACTATATTAATATTGTATTAAATGTATAAGATTTCAATATATGATTTTATTTTAAAGAATCCTAATAAAAAATATTTTCATTTATTAGATAAATATTGATATTATGTATTCTTCATTAAATAGTGATATTTATTTATTAATAAGATATATTTATTATATTTTATATAATAGATTCAATAAATAATTAATTCAGTTGATACGTTAAAGCTATTATAAGGACTAATTATACTGTTCCACATTCTCTATTGACTAGTCTCATGAGACATGTAGTTAATTATTTTTAGGTATTTGTTGTATAGACACCCATTCATTGAAATGTCTTGTTATAAGACCATAACCATAATGTTCATGATTTCTCTACATTTATCCAAGATGGTATGACCATGATGGTATGACCATGATGCACATTATTTTTCACTTTCATAAATAATATTTTAATTATACTATCGAGATGATTATTTTGTTGAGCATTTATATTAATATACTCTTTAGCTCATGATATTTATAAAATGACAAATGTATTGATAATATCCCATTAATATTTCTTATTCCTAATGTATTCATAATATATTTTTTATATGGTTTCCCTTACATATATTTTTACCCCACACTTTTTTGGGTTTTTTTCTCTTAGATATAAAGAGGAACTATTTTAGTGGTTTTAAAGGAATAAATAAGGCATATCATGATATGATTTATTTATCTAATGCAATCTGGAAATCATATATATTCTCCAAATATTGAAAATATACATTAACCGTTAGGATGTGAACTCTTTTATTTTTAAGAATTATAAAATCTATACACCTTCTATGGGTTACTAGAGTTAGGTTTGTCATTCTTAGTATTATAGAAATTTCAGTTGGGCCCTAGGGATCCAGATTTTAGAAGAACATAACATGCATTAAAATTAGGATAAATAACTATAATCAATAAAAAAATTGGTGTTTTATGTTATGTCTCAATATTATTGATGTTATGAACCAAATAAGTTTGTAATATTCTATGTAAATGTTTCATAAATGATGAAAATTTAATTGTATCAACACCCTTAGAAAAATTATTTATTTACATTATGAGATAGTCAATATAATGAGTGTTGGATATGAAAATATCCTAGAAATATTAGGTAAAATAACCAACATTATAAAAAATAAAATTCCCACATGGGAAAAAAATATTGATCTACAACATAATTCACATACATTGGATCAATTTATGTGATAAAAACCTCTATAATTTAATGGGACTTAAAATCTATATAAATATGGAATAATATTAAGTCCATAGAAAATATATTCATGGTTTTGATAAGTAATTAATAGGGGATTTTTATTCTAGAGGAATAATTTTTATAACAGGATGGTGATCAATTATATTAATTAATACATATTTCCAATGATGATGAATAAATTAAATGTATAAAATAGATAACCATAAATTAATATTCTTCCAAAAATATTATCCTCAAGGGAAACATGACCAAATTTTGTCACTATTCCTCAATATAAATCATAATGAAGAGGGTATTATTCTTGACTGTATTGAAAGAATCATTAAATTATCATGGTATAAAATTTACCGAATATGTAATATCTAAATAGATCCTTAAAATTTATTTTATAGGAATATATAAATTCATTAAATGGAACAGGGCCCTCAAAATGATTATATATATATAGATATAGTATCATCTTACATCACGTTTAGGAAATAATTTCTCTGTATTCTATATCTAATAGAATATAGAAAAAAAAGTTGCCATCTATGATCTATGAGAAAATAAATTAAATAAATAATAATTAATATAAAAAAATTATTTCTAAAATGTGATAATTTTTGATAGATACATTTTTATGAATTATTAATGTGATGGAATTTTTTTATAACAACACATAGATTTTCTATTTGGCTCAGGAATGTAAGTGAATGAATTGAACCAATTCTATATAATTATTCAACTCTTGGGAGATGGGGAATTATTCATGTAAATGTCACATGCATAAAGGGATCATATTTTAGAAAAGTATAAGGGGAAAATAAAAAAGGCGTATATTATTACTAAAAATGAAGTTACAATACCTAATGATGTGGTGATAGGTACACTAATCATGAAATCAACATTAAATAATGGATTATTTGATACTAGATATCCACACTCTATTATATATTACAATTTTTTCATGATTATATAATCATCCCATCACACTGTAAAATGTGTTTTTTAATTACATATGTCATGTTAAAAGATTATTTAAACATGGATATTAAATTCATTCATCATTATGATACATAAAAATATTATATTCTAAATATTTTTTATTATATTTATGGTTGAATTTGATATAATCATTCATTTGGTTTGGATTTCGATTTGAAATGATATAAATTATTTCTATGTGAATGATATTATAATTCACAAAAGATATGTGGAATTAAATGTCTTTATAATGGGATATTTCATCATCTAATTCATATTTAGATAAAAATCTAAAAGCACACCATAAATAAATTATAAAATAATAACTCTAAAAAAATATGGTTGTGAAATGTTACCTTAGAATAGAATATGTATCTATTTTGTGGTAATAAATTAATGTGTTTCCGAATTATTTACCTAAATGTCAACCCAATCATGAGGATTATTATTCCATTAAAATAAACCATGATGAAACACCTATATCTAACACTCCCTACAGAATGGATACAATATAATTTGTGGAATAATAAAATCATCTGTAATTGTTGTGTGATAATGGATTCATTCATAGTAGTGTTTTATCATGGGTATCCCTTATTAATTATGTTATGATAAAGGATGATTTTATGTGTTTTTCCAACATTTATATGGAATTCAATTCCATTACTATAAATAAAAATTATTATATGCCTCATATTTATCAATTTTTGATCAACTCTATAGAGCAGAATATTTTACAATGATTTATCTTATTTATGGGTATCATTTTTTATACATAAGGATAAATGATATTCAACAGATGAAATTGTAATGGTTTATAATTTTCTGGTAGTTTATGTATTGTTTTCAGACATTCTATTATTATTTTCATAATTGAATTCTAATATTACATCAATATGGATTTGATAATTTTTTTATGATTTTAAGGGTGTGAACGGTATGATCCTATATTGGGAAAACCTTATGAATATTCCTAGAAAAACATATAAATATTTAGATAGGGGACGTGGAGTGTATAGGGGTTAAGCATAGTTATATCTAACCACACAAGAACTGGAAGGAAACTATGGGGCTTAAAGATAAGTATAAAAAGGTACATTTGACAGTCAATTTACTAAATCATTTGAACGTGACTATAAGCCTCGAACAGTTTTTACATTATTTAGTAAATTGTTCTTCAAAACAATGCATGAATATTTATTAAATCAAAATAATTGGTTTTTAAATATGAAACAACTATTAATGCCTACATTATTTCTCATATTCCTCGGGATCTTGAACCCAGGGTTTTAAGTACCCATTCTTTGTGTTTTTTCTTCCAAAATACAGAAAAGACTCTAGATCTAGAGGTATTAGATCTGTTATATTAAGGATAATGGGTTTTCATTCCTCATTATTCATGTTTCTTCATGATATCATCTCTATCTATTAGAAGGAATCATAGATCTGAGCAACTATGGCTTGATATATAATTTATTCCATGATCAAATAAGAAATTGTATTTTAATTAGTGGATATAAAACTATATATATGGAATATTATTCTATCTATTGATCAATTCTTGATATGTTCTTATAAGTCATTATCTTAGGGTAACCCTAATTGATGTCAATCCCCAAAAAGATCTTCTTCATAAATCATGTATCTTGATACTTTTATGATGTTGTTATTATTGGTTTTTGGGAATACATTACATAGTATTGATCTGAGTTCTGATTCATAACATTGGGAATCATTACACTTGAGGTTATAAATCCATAGTATTTGACAAAAATTTATATAATAATAGTACATTGTGGAATGATTTGGTGTGTGTCAGTATTCAAGACACCCTTTCTTGATTTGATCAAACTTGTGTTTATTTGAGGGTGTGTGGCCCATAAGACCTATGATTCTTATGATATTATTATTACATTATATATTTTGGATTTTATATTAATATAAGTGTGCTTCCTCTATGATTGGTTTCTATGTTCCATGTGTGTCTAACTAATCTAGAAGACCCCTTAGAGGGAGAGTGATGTCATCATGGTTGAATGGTTGTGACATAATCATCAATGATTACATGTAAAAAAAATATCTACCCATGTTCAAGATATTAGATCGATACATGCATATATTTATTTCCCTAGATATTAATATTTAGTTAACATGTATGTCTATGGCTTACACCATAGAAAGATTTTGGGTAGACATGTGGCCACCATCAAGTTCACCTAATTGTTGGTGTAGAGATTTTTTTATTAAGGCGAGACAATGATATTAATGTATTGGTTGAGGTTGGAGAGATGATGTCTGATTTAATGGAATTATCTAAGTCATGAAATAGTTACTTTTGACCATCTGTCTGTCATGGTTCCAAAGAAGGTGGAGCGAGGGGTTCATGGAATCTTGGTTGGAACACATTATATCAAGACTTGTTTGCTTATTTTCATATTTTCCATTTTATCTTGGAACCAACAAACGCACACACATGGTAAGACACATGTTAAGACACAATGGTGGCCTCTTACTGGTTTACAATCACACACTTACTTTGTATATTTATTGCTGTGTTTATTTTTTTAAATAGATCCAACATTAGGGAAGGAAATACATTATGGGTCAAAGAAGGAGGATTTTAGACGATGAAAGAAATGTTGGTAAGGAGTTGGGACTATTGTTCTACTATTTTAGTTATTCCTTTGGTTGATATATGTTTGTTAACATAAAAAATTAGGATTATTTAATCTCTTTTCATTATATAACTTGAATTATATTTTTTATTCCATGATTCCACCAACATGTTGTTTTGGGATTCCTTTTATTTTCTATTGTTATACTAGTGATTGAATCTTGCTATTAAGGGTATTGAATCTGAAAAACACTATTCAGACTCATCACTTCTGTTAGTATCATCTTGAATATTGGGAGATGCACATGTGGTCATGTAAAACACTGGCCAAACCCAATGATTTAGTCGAGGTATTTATATAAATTTCATATGATGTATACAAATTATGAGTTTATAGTAATTCCAACTAGATCTAAAAATGAACACAATTTTATAACTATTTTGTAAATAATTTATCTGAATATTATCTACATAATTTAATTATTGATGATATGATAGTATACACTAAAATTAACAAATATCATAAAATCCATTCTAGAATCAACCTTGAAACCCTCATATGAATTGGTTTATTTGTTTAATTATGTAAGTGAAAATTATATGTTCACATTGATTATTTTTTGTCCTTATTTTTTACAAGGATGGAATATTAATCGACCATTCAAGGAAAAATGTACTGAATGAATCTCCTAAAATAATGAAAAAAACCAATATACATAGTCTCCTTGGGTTTTCTGGTTACTAAAGTTGAATGGTTCATTATTTTCCCCCATTAAGAATCAGATGGACCAAGGTGGAACATATATTGATTAATATTAGATAGATTTTATAATATAAATAATATTTTTGATTAATAAATACGATAAAGGATAATGAACCGATGTTGAATTTAACATTGGGAAGGGATGAATTTGTGACATATAGTGGTGCATCTAAAAACATACTTGGATTTATACTTATGTAAGATGTAATAGTTAGTAAATATTCATAATATAGTTAAAAATTCTTCAACATAACTATCATAACTATGATCGTGAGTTGTAATTGAGAATCATTTCCTTAATGGTATAGTGGAATTTTCTCAAGAGTAAATTATGTTAGATATGTACATGTCACAAAAGTTTGAAATATATATTTTCACAAAATGTGTTCATAATGAGAAAAAAAGAGATCTATAGATATACCTAAGGGAGATGATTTCCAATTACACTACCACATGCGTAGGAAAATAAGAGGGTTTATGCATTCAATAGGAAATTTCTTGGAGGTATTACTAAAATGAGCATTAACATGTATAATATATTCATTGATGTAGTAATTTTATATTTAGGAATAATTAGAGAAGTTAAAACGTCACTTATTTTCAATATCATTTCTAAAATATTTTTATAAGAGAATTTAAAATGACTAGACATGAAGACAAGAGTTAAAAAATGAATGGTACTATTGTGAATGTTGTGAATAGGGTAGACAATGTATATGAAGGTGGAATTCTAAATATTTTAAAGAGGATATGTGTTCCATATGTACCTAACCTATGAAATAATTAAATGATGAATACGATAACACAAATTTCTTTATACACCATAGTAGTACAATTATGTATATAGATTTATGATAATATTTTTGGGGGGATAATTTAATTTGGAAAAATGCTGATTTTTATTCAATATGATTTTATTTTCAATAGGTACATGTTGGGAGTAAGAATCAAAAAGGAATGATGAAACCTCTTACCTTTAATATTGGATGATATTTATAAGAACATCATTAATATATGTCAAAATTATATTAATAGAAATGGTTTCATATGGGTTATTTTTTTTCCATACAAATCATCCACATTTTATCACTGTAACGAACAATATACCTCTTGGTAACCTCACACAACTATTTATCAATGATGTTGTGAGACATCATGATATTCTTCTTGTTTGGTATGTATGGGTGGAGAAATTTCTATAGAGGGTGAATATTCCTTATGAAAATTTTTAACGAGAAATTATTATTATGAAAGTTGGTTAAAAATATTTTTTTATAAAAATTAAAGAAATAAAACATGTATTATTTCAAGTGTTTTATTAGAAATTTTTCATATTACACTGTTATATATCACTAATCTATGAGAGATACATTGTGAACAAAACTAATTTTTGAAGAGGAATCGTATTCCAATTACAACATAATTTTTAATATGGATATATAACCTTGAAAACCATATTTTTTATAATGAGTCACAACCCAATTACAATATTATCCATAGAATGTGGGTGTCCAAACCTGTACAGTATTATCATTAGAATCCATGATTCCGAACATGAACAAATAGAATTACATCATCTGAATAATCATAAATAGATAATGAATGAAAATTTTATGAATGGGTTGTATTTTTTTAGACACATGATACCATGATGAAAATGATAGAAAAATGAAAAATGAAAATATACATGTTCATTAGTATTATATCAGATAATCTCACTAAGGAGGTAGTAATCAAATATGTTTAGGTAAATTCTTTGAGTGATCTGTAGAAATGGTAAATAATGTACAATGTAACACTCGAGACTTTAATGTCATATAAATCATCAAAAGAATCTTTTTCTACACACAACACTTTCTTGGCTTGCATTACACAAAATCGCAACCTTCTTTGATAGCTTGCGTCGTACGCAATACCAAGTTTCACTAAACAACGATATACTTTTACAATATTATTAAAAATAGCCGTTATGAATAGTAATAACCACTTTTTGAAATTTTATAAATTTTATTTTTCAAAAAGGACTTTATTTTTAGATTTTTATTATCGAAATTAGCCTAGGGTGAAATTTTGGTATTTTTCTGAAGACTTTCAATTTTTGATGAATAGTGAAACCACTAAGTGGTAGTTAAAAAACTGAATTTTTCATAAAACATAATTTTACCGCTTATGTGAGTGGAATTTCGAAAATCTGAGAGACACGGTTGTTTTCAGTAACTAAAATGTCGGTCAATGAGATGAAAATAATTTTTTGGTGAATAGTAACTTTTTACTTTATTTTACCACGGTTAAAAGTAAATAGGGTAATTAAGGGTAAAAATGATATTATTATTATCCTAACACATGTCCTAATTCTATTGGACAAGTGTAATTCGACCAAAAACAACCATAGGAATAAAATATGACCGGTTAGGCCCACATGGATTAGATTAGTACATTTATTATTAATTTATTTAAAGAAGGGTTTAAATAGTTAAAATCAAAGTTTAATAACTAAATAATTTTTAATATGGGGTTATACATAAGATAAATTCAACTATAAATATTAATTAGAAAGATAAAAAGATTTCCTACATAATAGAATTTTATTTGTAATTTTTAGACATTAAATAATTTAATTTATTTATGACACAAATATGATGCAGTAATTATCTTATTAATTAAATATTGACATAATTAATGTTATAAACACCAAAATAAATGTAATTTGAGACTTTTTATGAATTCCACTAATTTTATAAGATAAAATTACATGTTAGTGTTAATTTAATTAACTTTGGTCGAACTAATCATTTTGTTATGATTTTCAAAAAATCTATTACTAAATAGTGTTAAAATTGATATAAAATAGTTTTTAAAACAAATATTATATTAGTAATTGTTATTTTATTCCTAAAAATCTAAGGTTTAGACAAATGACTTATATAAGGTTATATATATTAATATTAAACAACTTGGGGTTTTTTTGGCTTGATATAGTAAGTTTATTAACCTTATAGTGTAAGAAAACAAGAAGACACGGTAAAAGATATATTATCTAACTTAAAGATAAATCTAAATGATAAGGTTAAAATTGATACCTAAACTTGTCTAAATTATATTGTATGTTAGTATATAGACCCCTACCCACCATAGCTTATAAATATATCAATTTGGAGCTATTAAAAAACTAATTTGACTTTATAATAAAATAATATTTTTAGTTATTCCAAAGGTGCCCCTCTCCTCCCTTATAAAAGGGAACCTCCTCCCCTTCTTCCTCACACCACTTTGAGCCTTCAAGCTCGGAAAACCCCTGACAAATTCTCCTCTCCACTTCAATAGAGACATCCTAGAGGTCGTGGTCTTCTTCAAAGACCAATTTATTGACCTAAAAGAAGGTCTCAAAGAAGCACTTCAAAGAAGAGGTAATGTCTGTTACCGATTCTTTCAACTTTATTTATTCTTCCACTTCTTATTCATTAGTTGTTCCATTATGAAGTAACAACATCAGTTTAACTCATATACTGATATGTTATTATAAGTATGAAACAACCCTATTTCACCATCTATCCATCCTACGGAAAAAGAATCACCGCGCGTGAGTACGTACGGAATACCGTCTCTATGTCGTGGTGTAATCTATTTTCCACCACCACCTTACTTGGATGGGTATAATGGTGTAAATAATGACTATATATGACTATTATAAAGTGATACTGATTCTGAAATAGTATACATACACTCCAATACAATTC
This sequence comes from Viscum album, assembly GCA_963277665.1. Taxonomy (NCBI): domain Eukaryota; kingdom Viridiplantae; phylum Streptophyta; class Magnoliopsida; order Santalales; family Viscaceae; genus Viscum; species Viscum album. Next base: position 113,353,165 of record OY728156.1, on the reverse strand, counting down.
CACGATCATGGGAACGATATCATCACTCGTGCGTACGTACGGAATACCGTCTCCACGAAGTGATGCGACTCGTTCTACATGATCTTCATTTAATAATGATTATATAAATGAATTAAATGAATGAATATGATATATATATCACACTAATACAATTCTTGAAATGAGGTATCTATAAGGAAAGAATAAGAATTTATTCGACAAAACACGCATAAGAACAAAAAGTTATAAACAACCGAATAACAAGTAGCAATGAAATATTACTACTAAGAAGCTAAGAATATGACCAAATATGATATCATAAAAATAATTATGATTCTGTAATAAGTCAATAACATTATTTAAATCATTATAAAGGAGGTTTGGACACGTACAAAGCATATCGGACCTAAGGTAATGGAAATATCACAATCTCATTTTTATCCGAGATTGTTTATACATTGGTATTTACTGGGGTGTATTTTATCATCCACATACATGTTTCCTCAATATGTGATATTAATATACTTATACAATAGTTAATATCCAATTTTACACTTCGGTGAGTTTTTCGTAAAAGATATGAAAGGAATCTTTTGTCGTTTTTCGTACGAGGTACTTTTTGACTCTTCAGACAAAAGTACGAAAAATGTTTTTTTTAAATTATACAGCATGAATAGATTATTAAAAAATTATTTCCAAGAATATTTATTTACAAGTTTTCATGTTTATTTTTAATCAACTTCTTTTAGTTTAAAATTGTATGACATGTTATGAAAGGAAAAATGTTTTTGAAGTAGAAAGGATATTTTTCACAAAAATAGAGTTCAAGTGTTTTATCAAAATTATTTTCCATCTAAGATAATATAGGTTTCTGTTTCTATCCCTATTATAAAATTGATTTGATTATGTTGTGATGGAATTATTTTTATGAATTCCTTTATCTTATATGAATTGTTTTATGATTTCATGTTGTTTAAGAATCCCATTTTTATTACATGGGTTATGTAATGATGTATCATTTATGATTTTGTGGCACACATAAGAATTGTATCGTTATGAGATGGGTGGGACCTATATCTCCCTCCAATGCATTGGGTAAAGATTTTATATCTCATGAGATAGACTTGTCTGGAACGGTAGGTTATACCGGTTTAGTGAAACAGGACTGAAACGAGGAGTGAACTCGGTTCAGAAATGGACTTTTTCCACTAAGATAGTCTTGGCAATGAGTCTTGACTAATAAAAAATGATTCTCTATGATTTTGTGTGTATACCAAAAGTATCATGTATTATGTTATGATTATTGTGATTACATTTCACTTCCATGATTTATCCCATGTTATGAAATTATGATCTCTTTTGCAGGTTAAGATTTCCAAAATTTATGTTCTTATATATATGATGTGATTGATATTTCTTTTTTTTACCCTTACTGAGCATTTGAGCTCACCCTTTTGTATGTTTTCTTTCCCCAGTTCAGGAAGAAGGTTATTAAGTATTATATGCCAAAAGGGACTGTAGATATGATGAAATAAATGGGAGACAGTGTAGAAGTTTTATGAACCAGTTGTTTATGTTTCCAGGTTTCTAAAGTCACTATACCTATACGGTCCTTTCGTGGTTTTGTTATATGTTGTAATAAGTATGCTTCAATTTTGAAGTATTAACAATGTATGTAAAGTATGGGTCGTTATAGTTGGTATCAGATGAAAGGTATAGTAAACCTTTAGAATCTAGGATGTGAAAGGCTTAATAAAATCCCTACGGATAAGTCTAAGCATAGAACACAATCTTAGTGTTTTAGAAATGACCATGAATAACCTAGGATAAGACCTTAAGTGTGAAATCTTATTCTTGATTATGTGGGTTTCCTATTATAATTAGTGTTTCTCACACTATTCTTCATGGTTTTAGTCAATGGATAGAACCCGAAGGAATCATGTTAATGCGGAATGCGACGAGTAATGCAACGATTGTCCCCCTAAGCAACCAAATGTTATGGGAGATGGAATGAAAAATCTTGTAGCCATTCTCACACAACTTTCTCAAGCTATAAATCATGCAGGACTTCCAAACGAGCAAAAAAAGGAGAAACATTCTGTTGAATCCTTCATGAGACAGCGTCCACCTTCTTTCAGTGGGACTACTGATCCATTAGTTTCTGAACAATGGATTATAACTACTGAATAGATATTTTCAGTTCATCAATGTTCTGAACATGATAAAGTCATATTAGCAGTGTATCATTTGGAAGGTGATGCTGACCAGTGGTGGAATCTTATTAAGAATATGAGGCAAAGGGATGAAATTGAGTCCATGGAATGGGACGAGTTCAAGAACTTATTTTTCAATAAGTACTACCCTCATATTCTCCGAACATAGATGGAGAAATAGTTTCTTTAACTTAAGAAAAAGGATGATGAATCTGTTGGTACCTATGAAGCAAATTTTACACGACTTACAAGGTAAGCTTCTGGTATTATTATCCAACCTGAGAGTAAGATCGATCGATTCTTTAGTGGCTTAAAACAAAGTCTTTGAAGGGCCTTAGCCATAAGAGACTTCCATAGCTACGAGGAAATCGTTCGATGTGCTATCAATGTTGAGATGGAGATTGGAGTAACCCATCAGTCATATGGGTTTGATAAGAAGAGGAAAATGGAATTCAAAGTAAAATCTAAAGAGCACACTGAAAATAAGATGAGCTATCCTTTATTCTCAAAGTGTGGAAAGAAACATGGAGGGAGTTGTCCTAAAGGGACAAGTAAATGTTTAAAATGTGGAAAGGAAGTTCATCGGGCATTTTAATGCCGTAATGATGGGAAGAAGATGTCTAATGATGCAAAAAAAGGTAGGTATGCACAGAATGAACCTACTACACTTCAATGTTTCAAGTGCAAGGAGATGGGACATTATTCCAATAAATGCCCTAATCCAAGGGTTGATAATGATGGTCGATGTCAACAAACTCTTAAGGCTAAAGGCAAAGGAAAGTCACATGCAATTTCTATCAGCGATGTGGAGTATGATAACAATGTGGTGAATGGTACACTTACCATCCACTATAAAGAAGCAAATGTTTTATTTGATCTTGGATCCACCCACCCTTTTATTTTTGAAGAATTTTCTAAGGGTATCACCGTATTACCTCAACAATTAGATGTTGAGTTAGCTTTGAAAACACCTAATGGCACAACAGTCACATCAAAAGTTTATAATTCTTCTTCGATCGAAGTTTTTGGGAAAGTGATTCCTACAAATATTGTGATCCTTCTTATAGTGTAATTTGATGTGATTCTAGGCATGGATTGGCATTCTTTATATGGAGCTCATATCAATTGCCAAAGAAGGGAAGTCACATTTCATATTCGAGATCAATCTATGATTGTCTATCGATGCAAGGATGAACATAACCTTCCCGTAGAAATTTCTTCATCTTATGGGTCTTGATTCACTAAATGAAGGTTATTTATCTCAAATGGTTGGTGAGAAAATCACGATTAATAATATGCCCATTGTATGAAAGTTTCATGATGTCTCTCTGAAGGAATTACCGGGTCTTCCACCGAATCGTGAAGTTGAGTTTTCAATAGAACTCGTACCGGGTGCTTTGCCTATTTCAAAGACACCTTATAGAATGGCCCCAATTGAGTTACAGGAATTGAAGAAGAAACTCGAAGAGAATCATGATAAGGGGTTCATACGCCCTAGTGCGTCACCTTGGGGAGCACCTGTTCTGTTTGTTAAGAAGAAAGATGGATCAATGAGACTCTGCATTGATTATCGAGAACATAACAAGATCCCTATCAAGAACAAATATCCTCTCCTGCGCATTGATGACCTATTTGACCAACTATGCGGAGCTCAATACATTTCCAAGATTGATCTTCATTCATGTTATCATCAATTAAGGGTCAAGAGGGAGGATATACCAAAGACGGTGTTACGTACAAGGTATGGACATTATGAATTTATAGTGACGCCATTTGGTCTTACTAATGCCCTTGATATCTTCATGGATTTGATGAATAGATACTTTAGAAACTATCTTGATCAATTTGTGGTAGTCTTTATAGACAATATTCTTGTCTATTCAAAGATCAAGGAAGAACATGAAGATCACTTGAGAATTATATTGAAGACCCTGAGAAAGGAGAAGCTTTATGACAAATTTACCAAGTGTGAATTTTGGCTTCAAAAAGTTTCATTTCTGGGTCACATAATCTCAAAAGAGGGGATATCTGTGGATCAAGCAAAAACAGAGGTTATTGAAAGATGGTCGAGACCAACAATAGTGAATGAGATCCGAAGTTTTCTTGGTTTGGATGGATATTATTGACGTTTTGTGAATGATTTTTCACGATTATCTAATCCACTCACCAAGTTGACTCGGAAAGGAGTTAAGTTTGTTTGGACAGAGGAATGTGAAGAGAATTTCAAGGAGTTGAAAAGATGGTTATCCAGTGCACCTGTGCTCACACTGCCTTGTAGTGGAGAAAGGTTTGTGATCTATAGTGATGCATCCAAGAAGGTATTGGGGTGTGTTCTTATGCAAAATGATATGGTGATAGCATATGCCTCACGACAGTTGAAAGTCCATGATAAAAATTACCCAACACATGATTTGGAGTTATCTGCGGTAATCTTTGCGTTAAAGATTTGGAGGCATTATCTTTATGGAGAAAGGTGTGAAATTTATACTGATCATAAAAGTTTAAAGTATATTTTCACACAAAAGGAGCTGAATATGTGCCAAAGAAGATGGTTGGAACTGATTATGGATTATGACTTCTCAATCCATTACCACCCTAGGAAAGAAAACAAGGTGGCAGATGCATTAAGTCGACAAGACCATGCTAGTTTATCCATGATGAGGATCACAAATGATCAAATATTTATGGATTTCAAAAGGATGGATCTTGGAATTATAATGAAATGGGATAAATTGTATCTTTCTCAAATGAATGTTCAGCTATCTATACATGTGAAGATTAAAGAGGCATAGAAAAAAGATGTCAAGTTACAAAAGAAGGTTAGAAATGTTCCTGAATTCAACCTTGATTGTGATGGGATAATAAAGTTCTGGAATCGGGTTTGTGTTCCTCCCATCCCCAAATTAAATAAGGAGATGCTGGATGAGGCTCATAGTTCATCATTCTCTATTCATCCTGGAAGTACGAAGATGTATAGGGACCTGAAAGAATACTTCTGGTGGGATGGCATGAAAAGAGATGTTGTGGAATATGTCTCTCGATGCTTGGTTTGTCAACAAGTTAAAGCTGAGAGACAGAAGTCTAAGGGGATGTTACAACCATTACCCAAACCCGAATGGAAATGGAAAAACATCAATATGGACTTTGTCATAGGAATTCCTAAAACATCCAAAGGCAATAATGCTATCTAGGTCATAGTTGATCATCTTACAAATTCTGCACACTTCATTGCTATTAGAGAGGATTTCTCTCTGGATCAGCTTGCCAGGATATATGTAAAGGAAGTGGTAAGATTGCATGGAGTACCACTTTCTATTATATCTGATCGGGATCCGAGATTTACCTCAAAGCTCTAGCAAAGTCTTCAGCATACTCTGGATACAGAGTTGAGTTTCAGCACTGCTTATCATCTTCAGACAGATGGTCAGTCTGAGAGAACAATTCAATCCTTAGAAGATATGTTGATAGCTTGCTCTATGTATTTCAAAGGTGGTTGGGATCAACACCTACCTTTGGTGTAATTTTCTTATAATAATAGCATTCACTTCAGTATTCAGATGGCTTCTTATGAAGCTCTCTATGGAAAGAAATGCATGACTCCAAATTGCTGGGATGAAGTTGGGGAAAGAAAACTATTAGGACCCGATCTCGTTGATGAAATGGCAGAAAAGGTCAGATCTATTAAACAACACATAAGAGTAGCTCAGAGTCGACAGAAAAGCTATGCCGACAACTGAAGAAAAGACATAGAGTTTGAAGTGGGTGATAAAGTGTTCTTACAAATATCTACCTGGAATAGGGTTATGAGATTTGGAAAGAATGGGAAGTTGAGCCCTAGATATATCGGTCTTTTTGAAATACTAGTTCGTGTTGAGAAGGTAGATTACCGATTGGCGCTTCCACCGAATATCTCTCATGTTCACGATGTGTTCCATATATGTCTCCTGAGAAAGTACATACCTGATCCTTCACATGTACTCAGCTCAGAAGTTGTACTGCTGGAGCAAGATCTTTCTTATGAAGAACAACTGATAGAGATTCTGGATCACAGTGAAAAATTCCTACGAAACAAGACCACTAGATTGGTGAAAGTTTTATGGAAGAACCACCAATTAGAAGAAGCTACATGGGAGCTTGAGGATATGATGAGGGAGAGGTATCCTCATCTGTTTGTTACAAAGTGACGAATTTTGAGGGAGAAATTCATTTTATGGGGGGTAGAATGTAAATCCCGAGACTTTTATGTTATATAAATCATCAAAGGAATATTTTTCTACACACAACACTTGCTTGGGTTGCTTTACACGAAATCACAACCTTCTTCGATAGCTTGCGTCGTACGCAATACCGAGTTTCACTAAACAACGATATACTATTAAAATATTATTAAAACTAGCCGTTATGAATAGTAATAACAACTTTTTGAAATTTTATTTTTCAAAATGGACTTCATTTTTGGATTCGTAAATTCGAATTTAGCCTAGGGTGAAATTTTGGTATTTTTCGGAAAACATTCAATTTTTGATGAATAGTGAAACCACTAAGTGGTAGTTAAAAAAACTGAATTTTTCATAAAACATAATTTTACCGCTTTCGTGAGTGGAATTTCTAAAATCCGAGAGACACGGTTGATGTCAGTAAGTAAAATTTGGTTCAATGAGATAAAAATAATTTTTTGGTGAAAAGTAACTTTTTACTTTTCTTTACCATGGTTAAAAGTAAATAGGGTAATTAAAGGTAAAATGATATTATTATTACCATAAAACATATCCTAATTCTATTGGACAAGTGTAATTCGACCAGAAACAACCTTAGGAATAAAATATGACCAGTTAGGCCCACTTGGATTAGATTAGGACATTTATTATTAATTTATTTAAAGAAGGGTTAAAATAGTTAAAATCAAAGTTTAATAACTAAATAATTATTCATATGGGGTTATACATAAGATAAATTCGACTATAAATATTCATTAGAAACATTAAAATATTTCCTACATAATGTTATTTCATTTGTAATTTTTAGACATTAAATAAGTTAATTTATTTATGACACAAAGATGATGCAGTAATTATCTTATTAATGAAATATTAACATAATTAATGTTATAAACACCAAAATAAATGTAATTTGAGACTTTTTATGAATTAAACTAATTTTCTAGGATAACATGACATGTTAGTGTTTATTTAATTAACTTTTTTTGAAGTAATCATTCTGTTATGATTTTCACAAAAATCAATTACTAAATAGTGTCAAAATTGACATAAAATTGTTTTTAAAACAAATATTGTATTAGTAATTGTTATTTTATTCCTAAAAATATAAGGTTCTGCCAAATGACTTAGATAAGGTTATATATATTAATTTTTAACAACTTGGGGTTCGTTTGGCTTGATATAGTATGTTTATTAACCTTATAGTGTAAGAATACAAGAAGACACGGTAAAAGTTAAATTATCTAACTTAAAGTTAAATCTAAATGATAAGTTTAAAATTGACACCTAAACTTGTCTAAATTATATTGGATGAGAGGATGTAGACCCCTACCCACCTTATATTCTAAATCTATCAATTTTAAGCTATTAAAAACCGAATTTGACTATATAATAAAATAATATTTTTCGTTATTCCAAAGGTGCCCCTCTCCTCCCCCTCTTCCTCACACCACATTGAGCCTTGAATCTCGGCCAACCCCTGACACTTTCTCCAATACACATCCCTAGATACATCCTAGAGGTCCTGGTCTTCTTCAAAGACCAATTTTAGTGCCCTAAAAGAAGGTATCAAAGAAGCACTTCAAAGAAGAGCTAATGTCTGTTACCCATTCTTTCATCTTTATTTCTTCTTCCAATTATTCTTCTTTAGTTGTTTCATTTTTAAGTAATAACATTAGTGTAACACATATACTGATATGTTATTATATGTATGAAACAACCCTATTTTACCATCTATCCATCCTATGGAAAAAGAAATCACCGCGCGAGCGTACGTACGGAATACCGTCTCCACGCCGTGGTGTAATCTATTTTCCACCACCACCTTACTTGGATGGGTATAATGGTGTAAATAATGACTATATATGACTATTATAAAGTGATACTGATTCTGAAATAGTATATATACACTCCAATACAATTCCACGATCATAGGAATGATATCATCACTCGTGCGTACGTAGGGAATACCGTCTCCACGATGTGATGCGACTCGTTCTACATGATATCCAGTTAATAATGATTATATAAATGAATTAAATGAATGAATATGATATATTTTACACTAATAGCATTCTGGAAATGAGGTATCTATAAGAGAAGAATAATAATTTATTCGACAAAACACACATAAGAACAAAAAGTTATAAACACCAGAATAACAAGTAGCAATGAAATATTACTACTAAGAACCTATGAATATGACCAAATATGATATCATAAAAATATTTATGATTCTGGAATAAGTCAATATCATTATTTAAATCATTATATAGGAGGTTCGGACATGTACAAATCATATCAGATCTAAGGTAAGGGAAATATCACAATCTCATTTTTATCCGAGATTGTTTATACTTTGGTATTTACTGGGGTGTATTTTATCATCCACATCCATGTTTCCTCAATATCTGATATTAATATACTTCAACAATAGTTAATATCCAATTTTACCCTTCGGTGAGTTTTTAGTAAAAGATATGAAAGGAATATTTTTTCGTTTTTCATACGAGGTACTTTTTGACTTTTCCGACAAAAGTATGAAGAATGTTTTTTTATCTTATACGGCATAAATGGATTATTAAAACATTATTTCCAAGAAGCTTTCTTTACAAGTTTTCATGTTTATTTTTATTCAACTTCTTTTATTTTGAAATTTTATGACATGTTAAGAAAGGAAAAACGTTTTTGATGTAGAAAGGATATTTTCCTCAAGAATGGAGTTCAAGTCTTTTATAAAAATTATTTTCCATCTAAGATAATATAGGGTTTTGTTTCTATCCCTATTATTAGATTGATTTGATTATGTTGTGATGGAATTATTTTTATGAATTACTTTATCTTATATGAATTTTTTTATGATGTCTTTTTGTTTAAGAATCCCATTTTTATAACATGGGTTATGTAATGATGTATGATTTATGATTTTGTGGAACACATAAGAATGGTATCCTTATGAGATGGGTGGGACCTATATCTCCCTCCAATGCATTGGGTAATGATTTTATATCTCATGAGATTGACATGGCTGGAACGGTGGGTTATACCAGTTCAGTGAAACAGGACTGAAATGAGGAGTGAACTCGGTTTAGAAATGGACTTTGTCCACTAAGATAGTCTTGGAAATGAGTATTGACTAATAAGAAATTATTCACTATAATTATGTGTGTATGCCACAAAGTTTCATGTTTTATGATATGATTATTTTGATTACATTTCACTGCCATAATTTATCCCATGTTATGAAATTATAATCTCATTTGCATGTTAAGATTTCCATAAGTTATGTGCTTATGTATATGATGTGATTGATATTTCTTTTGTTTACCCTTACTGAGAATTTGAGCTCACCCTTTTGTATGTTTTCTTTCCCCAGGTCAAAAATTAGGTTATTAATTAAGATATGCCAAAAGAGACTATAGATATGATGAAATAAATGGGAGACAGTGTAGACGTTTTATGAACCAATTGTTTATGTTTCCCAGTTTCTAAAGACAATATACCTATACGGTCATTTCGTGGTTTTGTTATATGTTGTAATAAGTATGCTTCAATTTTGAAGTATTAACAATGTATGTAATGTATGGGTCGTTATATACAATATCACTTGAATATTCACAATGTATGGGATCTTTTTATTTCATTGAGTCTTATATAGTCATTTGTACTCATCACATGAAATTATATGTCCCCGTCTGATGTCTCAAGAATATAATTTGATCTGTATACAAAAATTATTTTAATTTATAATAACAAAATAATACTCATGAAAATTTTTAGAATAATTAAAAATAATTATAATAGAGTCATCTAGTTTTAGCATAGATAAATATGTTTCATTAAAATAAAAAAATCAAAAAAATTTAATTTTGTCACTAAAAAAATTTAAACACGTGAATTAAATTGAATAATTAAAAATAATCCCATAAGTCAGATAAATCCAAAAATATCACAACCATAGTGGTTATGTTAAAATATATCTTGACTCCTTCTATAAAAAATAGATATATTGTAAATTTTAATTCATGATACTAAAAATTATCGTAATATATTTAACAATAAATACTAAGGAAACTAATGAGGACCAAATACAAAATAATTATTATACATAAGAAAACTGGATATATTCTTTTATTGTCTTCTATATATGTTAAAAAGAAGAATAAAACAACACGAAAAAATATTTTCAAATCTCCCAAATAATTCATAGAGATTTGTAAATATTTATAAATAATTTTGAAATAGAAACATAAATGAATACAAGTTCAATTAATGAAAAATAAAATAATAAATTAGAATATTATCAGAAAATAATTTATATTTGACATTAGATCTTGAATTTTGGTAACATTAAAAGGAAACAGTTCAATAATTCACTAATAGTCATAGAAAAACAATAGTTGTAGTATTTTAAGATGATATATTGTATTCTTAAATCTTATAATACATGGTACCTACAAAAAAATTGTTGAGGTTATGAAACCACAAATAAAAGATAGGGGTTTTACAATTGATGATATTTTTTCAACTATAAAAGATTGATCTTCTACTATAACCATTGTTGAGTAGAAACACGGTTCTTATAAACTGATGGAGGATACACATGGTCAGAAGACAAGATTGACTACTAGTGTCAGTTGATGATTGGGATCATGTATCCAAGAAAGTGTTGATAAGATTTCAACACGATTGTACTACAAATCAGTAGTCAAAGGATTCTATGCCAACCCCAGATATCCAATGGACACTACCACTAGATGAGTCTCAATCATGGAGATTGAGAAGCCCAATTTAAATCCATGAGATGAGAACATTCGTACCATGTTCTCTTGATAAGATGATGCAACATAGACTCTTTAAATAAGATGACGTATATATATACCTACTGTATATAAATATTATGTAATTTATAAAAATGATATAATATTATTATATTAAAATGAAATTATTATAAATATGATATTTTTCATTGAAAAAATAACTTTTATTGTCCTGAATCCCATACTAAGATACCCCTCCATGGATAGAAATGAATAATATGGGATAATCACCCTCGATTCCCACCTCTATTAGGACCCAAGTTTATGACCACCACCAATGGTATACAAATCTCACACAGTGGGGGGTATTTATCATTTTAAAGAAACAATATTAATATATACGATTGATCATCCAAAAAAACTCTATGATATATATAAATATATATATATATATATATATCCAAATCAATACCACGTGCATTTTTAAAACAAATATGTTAGAAATACAATGAAAATCCAATGTAAATACCAAAATAATGCTAACTTAAAGACCAAAAAACAGTCCTAATTTTTAATCTAGAAACAACAAGAATGGTCTATTTAAACTTCTTGGAAACATCAAAATTGTTTTAAATATGTATAGTGATCACAAAAGTATGATCATTAGGAAAAACCGATGTCTCTCATGATCAAGTGAGAAAATTATACTAATTATACCATGAGAAAATAGAAGAACCCACCAACACCTAACAAGGTATACTATCCCTCCCAACCTCACCAAGTAACACTTAGAAAGTAAAACTAGATATATAATGTAATATAGTATGAGCATCAATGATTTGCGTACCCTACACCCATTCCCACTGGTTTAGATGATTGTGCCCAATAAAAAATGTCCTCATGATCCGAGATCTTCCAAAAGAACCCCATCACACACCAGCCACACACACCTGGTCCCCTAAAGCCACAACTCATCTTATCACCATGTCTAAGACAAACATCACATCATTCCCAGAGACACCTTTGTCCCATATAAAAACACATCCCAACTACATAATTCGGGGCCACACCACGCATGACATCTCATCCTGAAGACACCTAGGGAAATACATCTTGTCTACACAAACATGAGACCCACAAACCAAAATATTTCCAATGTATATTGTGTTAGCACCACTTATAATAAGGAGCATATAAGAGTGGGTGGCCAACCATCCATCCTCCCAGCACAATGTCTAGGAATGACTCCATCCCCTGTGATGATTATGGTGTTCGACACATAGTGCTCAATTGTAATGGGGTGCGTATAGATATAAAAAAGAAATTACATACATATATATATAGATATAATATCAAAAACTCCATCCAAAAATATGTGTTCTCAAAAAAAATATAACCCACAATACTGCCTTTTTTTGACCTCTAAATTCTTAACCACAGAACTAGCTAAAATCACAATTCATACCCAAGACAATTCATTTAACAAATTCTCATTCCGTATTAAACAGTTTTTTATTCATTCCATATCTACCAAGGAAACTAATAGGCCCAACACAAAATAATACACATAGAAAAAGTCATACAGTGGAAGAAGAAGCATGGTATGTTAACCCACATCATATCTCTCTCTACTTAACACCTATTTATGAGAAAACCTATATTGATCCCAAGAATTTGGTTAAAGATTTATTAACACTACACATGATGAAACCCTGGGTTAATTACATATAAAAATGACTATTATCTTCATTCTTCAATGTAATCCCACCCAATACATTACTGCACCAATCCTCATCCACAGCCACATCCAGAAACACATTAAACCACAACCAGATTTTCATTCCTAATGAAAAAACAAACCACAGAAAGATTACAATACTAATTGAACCAACCCCTCGTGCACAAAATCACACATAACTACAACCCCACATTAATCAAATCAATGAATATTCTGATTTAACAAGGAATTTATAACTCAATTTTCACTTGTTAATTCAGGGGTTATCACATAATTACATTGATCCTAGGGAATCCATTTATTTTGGGAAACTGTACATTTTTAATAAATTTTTGATATAATACTGTCAAGAAAAATGAACAAAAAACATTCCATAACGATCATGAATTCATAAATAGAACCCCAAATACCATTATTTTCATTGGGTAATTGTCTCTTATAATTTCACTATAACAACAAGAATAAATATCCCGAAGATCATATGTCACTCTTCCCCATCCCCTAAAAGTTATGAAATTATATTTATATGATTTAGTTTCAACAATATGCAAAAAATAACCATTTGGACACCCACCGATCAAGATACATAATTGAAAAAAAAACAATACAATACATACTTAGAGGAATAAGAGATCAACACTTACTTAATTTGCCAAATTTGGGGGACCACATGTAGTGGGAAAAGCTTCTAGGTAGTACTAGATAAGGATGGTATAACACAACACATGACTCATCGGGGGAAAATGGTTCTGGGGATATTTGGTATAAGTAATAAGGTAAGTGAAGAAAGAATAGAACATACTGGCTTTAAAAAGGCAATATCCTAAATCAATGGGAGATACAAATATTAAAATCCTTTAATGGTTGATCATGACCAAGACCATTCCATTTGGAAGTAAACCGAATGTTTCTCTTTTTGGAAGATATATATGACTAAAAAAGAATTCAAAAGCAATTTAATATGGTGATAAACTGATTTTACATCAAGGACAACAATAAAGGGGTGAAACTGAAAAAATGGGAAAACTATTGGAAGTGACACACCATTAGATGATTCACTGGTTCGAGTCACCAGGGAAAGTAACCATTGGAATTATCAGCACTAGATATCTCACGACTGGATGACACACCACCATAACAACTTCCATTGGGTGAGATACCATTTTGGGTAACCATCATGATTGACCGTCGTGACTCATCGTCACGACCCACTATTGTGACTCACCGCTACGAGTCACCAATGCGACTCCCCGTCAAAACTCCCTAGATGACCAAAAATTGAGACTCACCATTGAGAATCACCTTCTTGGCCTACCATTAGTGACATACCATTAGAGAATCTACAAAATTGATATTTTTGTAAACTATTGAAATAATTCATCATGACCTCCCAAAACACTTAAACCAACATATTTAAAAAAATCAATGGCCCAGATTTGTTTGGTTCATAACATAAGATACCTATCAACCTATTTTCACCCTTGAGAATTCAGAAGTATGCTCTTAAAATAGAGGGTTCCAAACAACCACCCCATGAGATACCTCTTAAGGATCCCGGTATAATTAGAACACCACTAACAACAAAACACATCAATGTGGAACTATAAACCACCCCATGTCATTCACAATATGGTGTGGAAACCTATTATTCCTAGAAAACCTCCTCTGATATATTCTAACCTAGACAACCACAAGACACACCACACAAGAACAACAACCAAACTCTCCAAAAAAAAAACAAACCAAGGAATTTTATCCTCCATGTTAAGATACTATCTATTCTAGACATCACTGAATCACTCACAGGGGTTTAATCGAAACACAATTGATGCGTATCAATTATGATTCGAGTCTTACCCTCTTCACACACAAGGAAATTATTAAAAAATTATATAACAAGGAAACAAATCAACCCATAACAAACAAGTTTCCAACATTGTATCACATGTAAAAATAGAACAGGGAAAAAATCAAAAAAAACTATTGGTACTGAGAACCCATATTTGTTTATCGCTCCCAATTACACTCTTTCATGCCACCATGTATCCACAAAAAATGAACCAAAATAATGGTCTTCCCATATAGAACCTTCACATGATGATCATAGATCTCTATAGGACTCTCCACATATGTCATGTCGTCTTTGATATCAAAATCTCCCCAATCAATGACATGATATTCTTTATAAAGATACCAACGAAGTTGAGAGATATAAAAGATATCGTGGATCCCCTTATTCTACTGTGGTACCTCCTAGTAGTATTCCACATTACCAACATGTTCTAGAACCTTGAAGGGTCTGATGAACCTGGGAGGAAGCTTACTACCTCTACTGATCTTCCACAGCCTAGGCTGATGAGAAAACTTCAAGAAAACATGGTCCCCATGCTCCAACTCCATGAGTATGATAATGTGATTAGAATATTCATTTTTCTAGTCATTTACTCCTATATCATCTTACAAAAAAATATTAACCTTCTATGTCATGATAGGCACTACCTCGGGACAAAGAAAATCAACCCCCCAACCATTGTCCAACACAACAGATAATGGCATGACCTTCCTTAAAAAGATTCAAACAGAGCCTTGTGAAATGAATAGTGGTATTTGTAATCATACAAACACTTTATTAAGGGATGGTATCACACACAAGATCCTTTGATGTCAAAGACATTTGATCCAAACATGTCTTCCACCGTCTAGATAGTCTGCTCTTTCTGCCCATATGTACGAGGGTGAAAAGTAGTGATAAGGTGTAACTTGTACCAAAATCATGATGTAATTCCCCTATACTATTAGGGTAAATAATGTATACCAATCCAAGAAAATAGATCAGGGAACTCCAAGCAGCCGCACCACCACATCCATATACCTCTTTTCTATGGGATCCACTATGCTCAACTACTTGATCGCTAATAAGTGGGCCGATTTTGATAGACAATCTGCTAATATCCAAATTAAATCATACCCTTCATTATATATTGGAGACCCTATGATGAAATACATTGAGATTTCATCCCACTTACACTCATGGTAATCTGATGGCTGCAATAAAACATCGGGAACATGGTACTCAGCCTTTTCTTGGTGGCACAATTAGCAGTTCTCCACAAACTCCACCACTTCTTTTTCATCTCAGTCCACCAAACCTACAAATTCAAGCCATGGAACATCTAGGAAACTATGTGGTGAACCGCTAAAGGAAATCTATGAATGTCAAGGAGGACTCCACCATCCATTTCCACCGGGAAAAACAACATCCCATGAAAAAACATCTGATTATAACCATCTTCTGACCATCCTTTTAGAGCATCATCATGGACGACACAATCAGGAAACACTGATACCTATGAGTCTCCACACTGAGACTCCTCTTCCTATTTCATCATGGAATACTACAACAAAAACTATAAAAAATATCCTCTAACACTATCCTACCTTGAATCCAATTTCATAGATTCCAAATCCTCTAGTTCCATTTAAGTGTCCGCTGATTCATGAACAAACCACTTCTATGGATTCTTTCTCAATGCATTATCTACAACATTCTACTTTTTTGATGTGTAGGGGATCTCAAAATCATATTTATAATGAATCTTTATTAACCTCCAATACCATACAATTAGATATCATTGGGAAAATATATAATTAAAACACTTATGATCCATGAAGACCATAATACACTCCCTAATGAGGTATTGTTGACATAACATCATTGAAAACATAAATACTACTAGATCCATATAATGGGTGGAATAGTATCATTCATTGGGACGTAATTTCAAATACCCATAAGTTTTCAGTGCATGTTTCTACATCAGGATGCAACCCAAGCCCATATAGGAAGCATAAAAACACCTCTAACATTTCCCATTTTAATTGGAATCAGAGCACTAGAGAACTGAACAACATCCCCTTTAAATTTCCAAACACAACATAGAAATGCTCTCTCTACAAAAAAGCCTCATCTTTTCTTGTCAGGTCTTTCAATACAGAAACAAATCATAAAAAAGGGTATAAACCCGCAGTAATAGCCTAAAAGACTAAAACAAATATGAACCTATGACACATTACAAGTTTTATCCCATGAAAATACCGCTTCAAACTTTTATGGGTCCATATGTACATCCTATTGATACTCCACATGCCAAAGGAAATACACCTCTCATTTCTAGAAAATTATCTTTGTCTACTTTTCGTAGAGATGGTGTTGTTATAGAATATGTAGTATGGTTCAAAGATGCTAAATGTTCCCCTAAATTGACATCAATTGGATAGGTATCTCATCTATGAACATGGTGATGATCTTTTCTATGAACTCATGGAAAACATTGTTCGTAATCCCCATGAACATTTTTGGTGAGTTCCTATCCCAGAACGACATGACCACAAAATTAAAGTTCACATAACTACATATGTAAGAAATATTTGGGATATCTCACTAATCACACTCTACTGGTGATATACATACCATATATCAATATTATAATACCATCTTTCCCCTCTTAGCTGGTCGAAAATATCATATATCCTCGAAAGAGGGTAATAGTTCTTGAAGGACTTCTAATTCAACATCTGGTATTCTACGGACAACAACAGACCACCTTTAACCTTCTTTGGAAACAACACTAGAGCACCCCACATTGACACATTAGTCTAGATAAAGAACCCATTCATCAAGTCATATATCTAAATCATCAAATCCCACAACTCAAATGGTTATATCCTATAACGATCCATCGAAATCGTAGAAGCACTGGGCTACATGTCTAAGCCAAATTTACATCTTGTCGACGGGGTTTAGTCAAAACCCCATAGTTAAAAACATCCAAGAACTGTCCAAAATTATCAAGGACTTATACCATCTCAATTTCCACTGATTACACTAAATTATCATTTAAAAAAGAATGAAGGGGCACCACAAACTGATGCTCCACCAGAGAACTCTGCTCACAAACTAAGTCCACCTATTGGTCATCCACATCTAAAAATACTACTATTTTCTTGAAGAAGTTGATAGAAGTTTTCTATGAATACAAAAAACCGATGATGAGTATGAGATAGTATGGTTTCATTTTTAGAATGAATAGATCTCTATTGGACTGATTTGGCCCATTCTTTAGTCTACACCCACGATACATATCAAATGATATTGTCTAGAATCCAACTAGAGTACTCAACAGAAATGCCATGGGGGGCCTCTAAACATATATTCCTAGACCATGGGATATGTAAGGTGATTAATAGAGTGTGAATCTAATAAATCAATCAATGTCAAGTCATGGGTACTAAACAATTCGATCGTACCTCTGAAGATATCTGATCCTCCTAGAGTAGAAGCTTTTGTAGTATGAAACTGACCACACCCATATCCTCTTACTCTATCATATGAAACACCTACATGAAGAAACTCAGGTTTAGGACCCTATTTAACACATGAGGCCGACCTCTACCTAGTCCATATCCCCTCGGTGGAGCATTATCCTACATTACCTACTGTTGAAACAGCTTAGCATAAAACTACTAATGAGGATGCCGCTGAACATTCCCACCACCACTATATTGAGCATTAATGTTCTATGGGAATATTTTCTAATGATGTTCATGTAATGAAATGTTAAAACACCTCGGTCCCAAGTTCATGTTAAGTGCACAAGGGAAATAATATCAAAATATAAATATCTAAGGTTGACCCCTTGCTGGTCAAAACATCTAATTCCCTAGTTCTTGAGACATTTTATTCGTAACCCTACAACTCTATGAAGACCAGAGGATCCCCTCTCATGGTATTCATCATAATGATTACATTGACAAAATCACTTATAACTTCTTATAAACCACAAAGTATGTCTAAAAAATAAAATGAGTAACCACATACTAGATAAAAGTAAAAAGATCCTCCTCTAGGATTGTTTCACGAGACTCCACGTCCAAAAAGAGATCTTGCTAAAAATGAAAGAGTTATTCGTAAATAATACCAAAATCATGTACCGATATACTCCATTGTTTGAGGGAGTGTAACTCCTATCTTTTATCATCATTCATGGTCGATGAAAGGAATTATGCTCAGATCTCATTCTTGTAATCGACTCACATAACATTAGCCTAATTCTCCCTTGGTACATCATCCACCAATAATGTTAATATCCCTACATATGACTAACCCCTATTGTAAACCATTACTATGTTTGAGGAAGGATCAAACTGAAGGTGATCTAAATTTCTTGAGCTAGCTCTCTGTATCCTTGTCTGAAGCACATCCCTTGTACTTTATTAAGGACATATAATGGAAAGCACATAACATTCTCTGCCACTTGTCTTACTCCTCCACTAGATCAACCCTACACTAATCAACTGGTTCAATCTACTATTCCACAACATCCCAAGACACATGTGGAAAATGACCTGGTGCCATATCTCTAGAAGGTAAATGTGAAATTCATTTTCCCATGTAGTATGGAATATTTTTTAATATTCATTTTATATAATTTTACTCATTTTTTATCCGATTAAAATTTACCAAAACAACCGAATTTATTCAAGAAAACAATTTATTATGATAAATATATCATTCATAGGGTCTCCACACTACATGCCATGTAGCATCACTTGGTCATTAGGGAGACATACAGTCCTTGCCTTAGATCACAGTGGTCCCTAAAATCCCATGTCCTAGCCAGTCTTCCTAGCCTATGTCACCCACTAAGGTCACCTGGCACCATTTCTATACCAAACCATGAAATAACCATTGTTATTAACTCTAAATACTATTATATCTATCAGACATCACCTTTGATACCATTATTTCATGACCCCTCCCCCAAAGATACCCCTCCTGATATGGAAATGGGGGAAAGGGTGAAAATGACCCCCCTGAGTCCCGTCTCTAGTAGGCCCTGAGGTGGAGACCAACACAAAGTATATAAAAATATTAAAAAATGGGATGAATTTTCATTATTACCCATTTATAATTCTATAAAACAACCCAATTCAGACAAGAAAACAATTCATTATGATTCATGTAACGTTCTAAGGGTCTCTACCCTACAAACCGTGTAGTCTCACATGGTCATATGGTAGACCAAGAGTCCCTACATCAGATCACAAGGGGCCTTAAAATCCCGTGTCAGAGACGGTATACCCTAATTAGTATTGTTACCTATTATATGTCTATATAAATTTATTAACATTTAATTTCTAGATGCACCCCACCCTAGCTTAGCACTATGTTCTTAAAACCCTCATCGTCAAGGGGGAGGGTGTCTTTCAAAAACATTTATGTGGGACGATGGATGGATGGACACTCAATCTTCCCTATTCCATATTTCAGGCATTTATATCCCAATATTATTCATAAATTTTTTGGGTTGTGGGACCCATGTGTGTGCGGGCATGCTTTACATTCCCATGTGTCTTGGGGATGTGAAATTATGTGGTTTATAGACAATGTTTCTAGAGCAGCATGTGATGTGGAATGGGACCTAGGTTTCTATGGGAATGATGTAATGTGTCTTGTGACCCCAATGATGGGATGAAGTATTGTTTTTGGGACCATGTGTGTGTGTGCGGGTTGCCACTTTGTTCTTTTGGAAGGGGTGGGATTGTAAGGATGTATGCCATTAGGAAAAATTGGTTATCCTAGTGGGAAGTAGTTAGGCGTACCCACATTATCGACATGATTTCTAAATTACATAACTTTTAATGTGTTACGTGGTGAGTTTACCTTACTGAATTTGGGACTTCAAGTATACCTTGTTAGGTGATGTGGGGTTATTCTATTTTCTTAGAAGAGCATTAGTATGCTTCTCTAACTTGTACACAAGTGACTTTGGTTTTTCAACTGAGTATAATTATATGATCACACTATGTATATAAAACTATTTTTTTTGGTTTCTAAGAGGATTACATGAACCGTGCTGAGAGTTACTTGCTCATGCAACGAGAATGTTTCTATATAGATGCATTAGGTTTATTTTTGTATTTACATTGGAGTTTTTATTGTATTTGTAACAGTTTTTTTAATATTCATGTGGGATAGAATTTTCATTATTTTATATATGTATATCAATATATATATATATATGATGGATTTTTTTTGGGAAAACCCATCTTATATTAAAATATTATTTCTATAAAAACTTTGATACCTCCCAATTTGTATGATTTGTAAACCTTTGGTGCTAGTTGCCACCCTGGGTTGTGGTGGATATAGGAATCATGGGTTATTATATCCCTTTCTTAATTTCCAGACCATGAGGGGTATATTTGGAGGGAGGAGGTTGTGAAACATCTAAAAAAACTTCTTACAAATAATATCATATTTAAAATTATTTCACTAAAAAAAATTAAAAATCATTGGGAATGAATCATTGAAATATGTAATAAAATGATTATATGATCAAAAAATATTCAACGAAGCATAATATCTTATATATATATGATATTTTTTCCAGAATTTTTTTATAGAAATGAAACAATTGAAAAAACATAATTTAAATGTAAGAAAATTTAGTTTAAAACCAAAACACTAAATATTTAAAACACATTAACAACAATATCTTCATATAATAAAGAAACACATGCAAACAGCTCATTTAATTGATCCTAATTTTTACCCATTATTTACATTAAAATTTTATAAATTACATCAACATTCAACATAAGGAGATATTTGAGTATATCTTATCCTCATTTGTTAGACAGAAAATAATAAGTTAAAATTTAAACAAATAATTTCCTGTTTACTGCATTCTAACATGCCTTACATGCTATGTGCAATGAGTATTTATATTTTGATGAATAATCACATAATGATAGCACCAATTAAATAATTTAAATATCATGGTATAAAGAATTATTATTGTAACATATTTCATATACCAACATCTATGTATTAATTTAGTGATAGAAATAATTTTATTCTGAGAATTTGTTGAGGAGAATACAAAATAGTTATGAACTATTCACACTTAAATCCATGTAGATCATTTTTGGAAAATAATTTATTATTATAACCGAAGGAATGACATGGAATTTCACGTAGATGATCAAATATTCATGATTTTATATTCATAAAAGTGTGTTATAAGGCTTGGTAATAAATGGAAACTATGTCCATGGTTCATCTATCATGTCAAGATTTTGGAATGAATTTGAGTTGTTGTATCCCACTTGGTAATACTGCCCAGCCTCACAAAAGTGAATGATGTGTTCCATTTCTCATTTTTTAGAAACTATATGATATTAAAATTCACATAATCACAATTGATGAAATATAATTTGATCCAAATTTTCATTATTGTAATGATACAACCAATAATATTGGAACTATAGAACAAGTGTTCAAGCATAAAATGACTCAGAGGGGTAATGTTATATAAGAGAAAACATAATACAGAGGAAGAAACATGGGAACATTGGGATGTTATATTGAAAGAGTACAAATATTTTCTACCGAAAACCTACACAAGTACCCTAGTAACAGGATAACCAATCCATCCCTAACATGGGTCGAGGTGGGTTCCCAATCCCACAAATTGGAGAATTGAACATGGCATCATTAAACATGCTTGTGGGAAAGAATTTTCCAAAATACAAAACTGATGTAAAATAATAAAGATATTATAATTATCAAAAGAAAACTAAAATGGGAGTAAAGTACCAGAATACAATAAGTCATAAAATCCCAATGCACTCCTACCAAGAGCACTCAAATTGAAAAAACAACCCCATAGTCCCAAAACAAAAAAAAAACATACTATGGCCACAGTTCATCATCTCAATCCACTTCTAAGAGACCCCTTCCATTTGTTCTAAGGTGGACTAAGAATGTATACAAACACTCAAAACAAAAAATATGGGTGTGATCCTATGCTTAGAAGGATACACCTAAAGATTCCATAACAGATGCTAAATATAGATTATCCAAATAAAATGCTTTCAATTTTAAAAAACAAGAAGGTTTTGAATATGAAAAGTTCACCTAAAAAACATTATTGACATTTTAAAATGATGAAAAATACATTTAATTCTCGTGATATACATTACAAGCGATATAATATTTCAAAAATAATGGATTATGTAAAACATTAATATAAAACAATTTGTATAAATTTAGTAGGCATGTAAATCAGTTAAAATAACATTGAAATACATTTATATATCAAATATTAATAAACAAGCGAGAAACATGGTCATATATCAAAATGTATGATTGAATTAACTATAAATATCATTCCACACAGATTATGTGATCATATTAAAATGAGTATACTCATGTCCCCCTCATGCTGGGTAGAGGCAACTCATCACCCTACAATCGGGGATGTGACCTGCTATAGGTATGTTTTAGAACATTGCAATAGCAAAGAGTGCATCCAAATAACTCATTAAATACCTTTGTCTTTCACGTGCTCTTACAAAGATAGGAATATTATTTTAAGACTTCTTAAAAAAATAATTCTAATTCTTTCATTTCAAAAATTCCAATTTGATTATATTTAAAACCAAATTGTGTTTAAATAAAAAACATTCCCTCTCTGCAATAAAAAACCACTAGGTTTCTAAAAACACAATTAAAAGACATTTTCACAATATTGAGATCCATCAATGAAAAATTATAAATTTTCAAAATTAATTTGAAAAAATAAATTTGAAAATTATAATTTAAAGCATTTCCAAAAAATCCAAATCCAAATTAAATAATATAAAGCATCGAATTTTTATAGAAACCCCCCAATTGAACAGAATGGGGGGGGGGTTTCAAAATTTCGGAATAAAAACTGTTTCAAATCATTTAGTTCACTAGATTTGGGTTTCCTTAATTTAATTGAATAAAATTTTTATAAATTTAATATAAATAAACAATTCAAATAAACAAATAAATACAATGATAATAAATTTGGATAATAAAGACACCACTACCTACGTTTTCCAGAAACCTAATACTAGCTATAACACCCGTCCAAAATAATTGATGTGTTGAATATCCTGAAACTCAAAATTGAAGTGAGATAAAGAATAAAGGAGGGTAGATCCATCATCTTTAGGATGAACCATTTAAATCTAACAAGAAGATAATGATAGATAGATGATTAATGATGATGTATTCATACCTGGATGTCACCCATCAAAGAAATGACAATTGATCACCAAAAGAATTGATATTTATGGTTATTATACTCCAAGAATGCATAGGGAAGTATTTTGTTAGAGTGGAAAGAAATTATAGTGGATTGAATGGAAAAATTACCATTTTTTTGATCCCTTATATAGCCTAATGTAAGAGTGATACACAATGTGTAATTCAGTTACGCACTGTGAAAGACATAATTTTTTTAACAGTGAAGACACATCAAAATTGAAACCCACCTCTATTGTTGGGTTATTATACAATATTCAAACCATATTCACGGCATTAAATTCAAGATATTAATACATGATGAACCTCATATTTGTATTGAAAACATTGTATACCTACACCACCAGCCCGACTTAAATATTCAATATTGTTCTTGAAAAGTCTGCCTCAATTTCAAGATCTTAATGGTATTGACAAAACGCCAATTCGGCACCATACGAGGGTGTTATGACCGAAATGGGATTCAAAAATGATAATAATAATATCATAAAATAATATTATTCTTAAATATCTCACATTAATAATAATAATGATAATGATAATGATAACAAATTTATATTATCAAATAACTTTCATAATTTCCAACATTAATATTATTTTTCATAAAGGATATTAATTATTATTATTATTATTAGTATTAGTATTATCATTAATTATTTCTAATTATTTTCACCATAAACATTGCAACCAAAACTATCATTAAATGCAGAAAATTTGAAAGACCGTTTAATCAATGAATCAACGTAATGTTATGGATGATGTGTGTAAACTCAACCATTAATGGTGTCGCCACAAAAAAGGATTAAAAAGGATAAAACATGGAGGCTTCTAAAACCATTTTGTGTCAACCATGATGGTTTGGGATATTAGGATCATTATTATCTTATTTTATATTAAATTAATAATTCAATAATTGAAATCATTTATTAAATACAGTAATTGAATTAACAACCTGACAAAACGCCAGTTTCATATGAAATTTAATCCTTGCTGAGGATAAAACCCACATTATAGACCTAATGGT
The DNA here is from genome assembly GCA_963277665.1 of Viscum album. NCBI lineage: Eukaryota > Viridiplantae > Streptophyta > Magnoliopsida > Santalales > Viscaceae > Viscum > Viscum album. Next base: position 113,328,094 of record OY728156.1, on the reverse strand, counting down.
GGTCTCTAATTTATCATACAATTCACCATTTGAGAGAAATTATTTAATTATTAAATAAAAAATATAATAATTAAATAACTAAAAATTAAATAGGTTTCATTGCATGCGATGTTGTCAAACATCCGAAGCAGAAAAATGTTATAACCCAACATGGGTAAATTGTTCCTTCTAAACCCAATGTTGGTATTATATTTCTCATATAAAACACCATTAGAGAGATATTAATTATGTAAATTTTGAAAAATGGATTAAAAATTAATTAAATATTAAAAAGTTATTTTCGTGAGACTAATATCTAAATGTACGATGCTTATAAATTTTATAACCTAACTAGGGATAACACCATGTTATGGACCTATCAGGGGTATCATATTTCTTATAAGACTCACCATTTGGGAAATATTTAATTATTTTGAGTAAAAAATATATTTAATATTATTTAATAAGTTTATCTTAATTGATAAGCATCCAAACATCTAGTGCCTTTGAATGTTTTAGTGAGACTATGGAAAACCCCACATTTTGGACCTAACAGTGGCCTCAAATTTATTATACAACACTCTTTTTTGGAGTTATTAAATAATTTCAAATAAAAAGTGTGTGCTTAATATATTGTATTTAATATTTTTATTGAGGCCTCACAGAGACATTGTGGGCCTCAAAATCTAACAATATCTCATTTTCGATCTACAAAAAATATTCAAGTGAACACTCCATGATGTGAACTGGAATTTAAGGCCTTTAATAGATTTATAAAAATTTTATACTAAATCGTTTTTCCCAGTTAGTATATTAATAATTTAACACACTAGGATTTCAGAATACCTTAAAATAGTAATGGGTCTAACAACCTTTTTACTATAGGAACATTTTATCACCATGAAGTCTATGAAGAATCATCCACAAAAAAGGTGATCCTACTACTATCTCATTAGTGAATCCCTCTCCCAGTTCTCATAAGAATCAGAACCATGCTGCCATAGAACATGGAGTAGTGTTATTGTCATACCCTGGATTACATTGGTCTCAAAATCAAGAACCCATACTGATTCTTAATTTCTTGATAAATTAAGATCAAGATCAAGATCACTCGATCTCAAAATGTGAGATGGATTAGGTAGATACTATAATATTTGAGACACATGGAAAAATTTTTGTATCATTGTCAGCTGTAGTAGTAGTTCATAACAATATGAAACATTCCTCACCTGATCAAAAATAACTAAAAGTTCCCAAAAATCTGGAGAAACATTACCTTACCTCCCAAGCCATCAATGACACAAATGGGGTAAAAACATCATGAATATGTGGTCACCGACTAAAAATTATAATGTCTTATGATGACGATCATCGTAATACTTATGAAAGTTATATGCTATCAACATTAATTGATGAATCAAATAAATATATGATGTCATCTGTTGGACCAAAATTGGTCAAATCAATGAACTTTTACCAGTCACTGACCAACATTCTGGTGATTTACCAGGATGCACATAAAAGGCCTCAAAGGATCCATTTTGATCTCGTATTTGAAAAATTTGTTATATGAAATCTCATCCATCCCAAAATGATCATCCCAATACCCACCAAAGTAGAGAAGACAAGCTTTAAGTATAACCTGTAAAATACCATCCTACTAGGACTTCATCACTTTTAGTTCAGCTGGTACCTTGTAGTAAGAGGTAATTGAAATAGGTTGAGTATCAGGAATCAAGTCAAGGGAAAATTAAACCAAACATACTAATGGTGAACCATAATAGTTAATAGGAAACATGACATAAAGCTCGATGAAAATTTTAGGGGGATCACCACTCATTGATTCTCGCTCTATATCCAATGAAAACCTGATATCACTTTCCCAAAATCTGGATAAAAAGTTATATCTCAACTTGAAATTGGGGCCAATTCTCCTTGATAGACATGAGGCAAAACAATATGTGTTGGAAGGCAGAAACGTCCAAGATAACAATCAATCTGATAATTATTGGAAATGAATCAATCCATCCAAAATATTATGTGAATATATTTCATTTAGAGAACTAGAAAACTCTAATAAATATTGACATTTAATAGTGAGAAAACAAAGGAATGGAAATATAGACCGAACTATAAATTTTTACAAAGTAGTATAGTAATATCCATTACACAATATAATTATTCCATAAGAAGATAAATAAAATTAATGATACGAGTTGAAATAAATGAGTGGGATTCACCTGTATTAGATAAAGAAGTCACTAATGGGAACACTATATAAATGCACCTCTCATGGTCACTGGAATATATCAACCTCTTCTAGAGACTCTTCCACTATGCGAATAAGATTTTTTTCTAGATGCATGTTGTTGGAACCCTTTTGTATGGGAATCAAATGATTATCCCATAGTTTTAAGAGGATGTGATGATTCTAATCAACTAAATAGAGTACCACTATTATTAACGAACTTCTAAAAGTGACCTAAACATTCGTAATAGCTACTATTATTTGGTGCCCTTGTTTGGACCCTCTTGTAATTCCCTGGATTTCCACACTGACAACAAACCAAATCAATTCCACTATGAGAAATAGGAAGTCTGAAATTTCAATGCCATCGATGAACACCATGAGAGTCATCACGCTATTATTTTCTTATGAAGAAACCAATGCTACCTCCATGATGAAAATAACTCTCGTTAACCATGACATTCAATCAATGTCTATCTTAACTATCATCACCCTATCGAGCACATTAGCATAAGAGGGTATCATTAACAATAAAACATGAGAATGTATATTTGATCAAATCCCCAACTCCAATCTTCAAGCCTCGATTCTTTGATTTTATATTATATCATATGAAGACTACACTAGCTTAGCAATGTGATTTTTATTCCAAGAAATTGTTTTGTTATCTTGATCAAGTTTGAAAGACTCCACATCCTGTTGAATTTAGATAGAACTTTTTGGTGATGAAAACATTGAATTCATTCCACTCTAATACCTCATGCTTCCCTTCTCTCGCCATTATTTCCACCATCTTCTGCTCGGTCCCCCCAGCACAGCGGTGGATCACTTCACCTTGATAATTTCCAGTGTCTCCAAGAACTCAAACATATGTTTTATCCTACTGAAAAATTCCTCAAAATGATTTTGATAAGTGGAGCTGCTGAAAGCAGCTGGCTTCTGATGAAGGAACTCTTAACAATGATTCTGAAGAAAACTCAGTAATGATTTACAACTCAAGCATGAATGGGGACTAAAGGTGGTGTTTGTCCTAGTTCTTGGATATTTCATAAGATCAAATCAACTATATTTGGGTCCACTATAGGATTATATTATTGTGGTTCGGTAACATCCTTCTCATGAATCTGATTTGCGCGTCTTCTCATATATATGATGCTACACAACATCAACAAAAAACGTTGAATACATTATTTAGTTCCCAAATAGTGTAATAAGGGAAATTAATCCTAACAGATTGAACAACCTAATTTGGAATCCACTATATCTGACTCTGAATAATTAACAGACTAGAAAATGATAAAAAAATGAATAATATACCAAATATGTTTTGGATAAGTTGATCAACCAACCTTTTGTGGTCAACATCATCCAGAACTATACAATGAATGACTACAAAATGATAAAAAAATGACCAAAAAATGTTATATAGATTAATAATATTTTTAAATACAAATTTAATAAATAAATATTGATTATTTATGGGGATATAACATATCATACCATTTAGGAATCCATGTTATGGGTTTTACTTCCCAATTCTTATCTCGTAAGACATAATATATATTGACCACATAATTTATTTTATATAGTGTATATATTTTCCATTTAACAAACTAGGTCATTAACTATTATTTCATAATGAAATTAAATCATCAATTTATTTTTTCCCTCTTATGCGTATTTGATTCAACCATTCAAAATCATGTAAGATTTTACTGTTCAATCTCACTCTAATTTTTACAATTCAATTTTTTATTTTCATTAGGATAATTATTTGACATTTATTTCTTAAAAACATGATAATTTTATCTAATATGGGCATTAATGTGTTTTAATGTTTTCTGGAACATTTTCCTCTATTTGATAAACTGAAATTACAAAGGAATATATATATGAAAAAACAGCCTTATTTATCTTTTTCAATTTAGAATATTTCTCATCTATATACAGTATCACCAAATAGATTTAAATAGGTTTTAATAAAATTTAAATTGTTGTTAATGATATTTTTATATTACTTATTACTTTATTTAAAAATGTTAATAATGAATCTTTATAATTTATTCCATATAAATCTATTTTGACATTATAAACAAGTGTGAAAATTGTTTTTTTAAATGTATATGATATGAATGGAAATGTAATTGTACCCTCAAGAACCAAATATAAATATATATACAAATGATGAGAAAGGATTTTTCTACATCCATGACTATTATTGGATAATTATCATCCTCTACATGATTCCATGGTTATTTTAACAAATATCTATTTTTAATTATTTCAATAATTTTTAGTTATTTATTGAAATAAATGGAATTATATTAAGAATGGTTTTAAATAACATTTAAAATTATTTATGGCATCATTTAAAAAGATAATAAATATTTAGTGAAATGTTGTTTTTAAAATTTTCATATAGATTTCCCTCTCTAATTATCAAAATAAATTTCATTACTTCAAAACAGTCTTTTATAATGAATTGATTTTATTCTATCATAATTTACCAAATAATATATTATACCTTTCATTGTGATCGTTGAAATTATTATGATCATGTTCATTAAGACTCTCCATTTTGCAGTGGAAATTTATTTTCTCATACATTTATAATTTTTAATATTATGGATGTATTCAGTATCACATGTAGTAATTCAATATAGTCTTAACCATATACTATTTCAATATAAAATTATAGTACAAAATATCTTATTAACCATTTATATTCATTGACATTGGATATATTTATATTCAGAATTCATGATTTAAAAAAGATAATATTATATTCATATTGAATATTTTTTATGTAAAATATCTTTTATTGAATATATGAGTAACTCAATAAAAAAATGTATGTTATTGATGGGACATAGTTATAGAAATTTTCTCGATTTATTTAATGGTTTCATGGGGAATAAAATTGTAATTTTTTTGGTATTTAGTGTAAACATACCTATTTATTTAAATTACATCAAATAATTCTTAGATATTATTGTACTTGATTTCCTAGAATTATTCCTCAATGGTATAGTCATGACAACTACCATTATGGATTTCATTCATTAAAATTGTAGCTAATATTTCCATTAGATTATTAGGTTTATATTCCTTATGGATATAAATTATAGGGAAAGATTAGGAATAAATTATATATTTATTTGAAATACTATAATTTTAAAATATCAATTGAACATTTATAATGTCTATAGATATAGCATAATAGCTTACCTCGGGGATGGTCACATGGAAGAAGTGTGTTTTTTTTCAGTGGATCATCTAAAATATTTCTGTCTTTTTAAAATGTTTGATATTAGTCAAAGAAAACATGAAATTGTGTTAATGAAAAAATAGTAATTTATAATGAGAATAAAATAAATATATAATGAAAAAACAATAGAATAGAGATGAAATTAAAAATCAGCAACAATGTTACTAGTTCTAGAGAGAAAAACCAACCGTACACATTAAAAGATATTATTCCCATATAGAAAATAATCATATTTTGAAACAAAACAATTACTATACTACTCCCCCTTGAATATAGTTTAATGTAGCAGAAGGATGATTCTTCAAGATCTCCACTTCCTTGATTCATCAATCCAAAAAATGTTTAAATAAATAATTGTATCAAAAAATGATATTTTTGAATGTTTCTGACAGTGGAGGATGATCTCTTCTTGAAGAGAAAATCATAAAATAAGAATCTTTCTAATACAAAACTTATTGTAATGTAAAAATGAATATGTAAATAAGTTAAATGGGTATAAACAATTACTTTTTCTCTAAAACCAATCACTAATAGAGATAACAGAATAAAAAAAGAAGATTTATTTTTTTTCTTTGTGAATGAGTTTGAGGTCAAATATACTAACATCGAATTCAAAATGTTTGAATAATGACGAATAAATTGAAGACTGAAAAGATATTTGGACAATATGAATATTCATTCCTTTCAACCAAGATCAAGATTTTCAAATTACTACTTTATGCCTGGAGGTAGAAGGTTACATACAGATAGAGAGATGACATAAAATCAAAATAATAATTATATGAAAAATGAGAAAATTTTGGTAGAGATAAGAATAATAAATAAAGAAGAAATATAGAAAAAATTGAAATATATTATAATCATTGTGTTTTTCTACACATAACACCATATTTGAAAACATTAAATAATAAAAAAACTAACTGAATATAGTAAAAAAATTATTTCATGTGGGATACTTCACTGAGCACTTCTTTTTTCTAGTGACACCAGCAAAACTTTTTACGATGATTTCATTTCCAAAATGTAAATTTTCATAGTCACATGGATATAATTAAAAAATTTAATGACCATGTCTCAATCATAGACCAAATAATTTAAAAAATATATAAAAAATGGTTTTGATAAATAGCATATAAACCTTCCCTTTAATATGATTTTTGCAATGTAAATACACATTAAAAAAACATTTAAAAAATTAATTATTAAAAAACAACATGTTTTTATCTTTATTATTATAACCATAATAAATCAGTTGATACTTAAACAATTCTAGACAAATTTTACCAAGCTTAATCAACTATACTATTAGTCAAAATCAATAAAACATTTCTCTTGTTCCCTTAGAATACGCATATCATAGGTTCCATAATCAGAGACAAAAATACTCTAAATAATTACAATAAATTTTTTGTGATCAAATCATTATATCCCTGAAAAAAATCAATGGAATGAATTGATGCTCCATCATCATTAATGTTTTTATATAGGGAATAATAATTTAACAAAACAATATCAATGAATAACAAATATATATATATATATATAATTTATTTCCATTGAAGAAACTCAACTCTAAAAATAGTGATGATGTGGATATGAAATTTCAATGATCACAAATCATCTCAACTTTAGATTTGGATTCATATTGTATAAAAACAATACCATTCTAAAAGCAACATATCTCAACTCGGATCTAATCAATGAACATTCAAGAATCATCATCATCAAATTTTCCAAACATCAATAAACCCTGAAAAACATTACCATCATGTGTAGGTACAAAAATAATTATGTAAATGAATCATCAATGTATACTAAAAAATCACCTAGTATCAGTTTTTAATTCATGCACAATATATAAATGGAATCGATTTAGGAACAACATTGGTGATGAAACTACTCTTTTCTCTAATAGTGTTGATTGAATCCATATTTAAATTTTTGAATAAACCACTGACCACATCACTGTGCTCAGAAATGATTTTTTTCTATTCTATTCTCAATGAATTATCTTTGTCCTTGAAACAAATACTTGGAGGATTCTGTCAAAAGCTCCTGTTGGTTTTGAAAGCTTATAGGTAGTTGCGGTTTGATGGTTGGAATTTGTGCTCTCAAGTTCTATGCTTATATCTCTATTCAAAAACAATAACTTGTTTTCATCACCCATAGAAGGATGAGATTATATTCAATCCATTGTCCCTTACTAGCTTGATTCTACATCAAATTAGAATGGTCCAGTCTTCAATAATCACTTGTCTTACTAGTGTTCGAGCCTTCTTGGTTCTCCACCTTCAATCGGCTTAGGGTTGGTTGATTCCACACTTTGAGTACTATTCATGGAATCTCTTCTTTGAGAGTAGAGGTGCATAAGATAAATTTTATTGAAATTTATTATATTATGTGGTTTTATCTTATATGGTACTATAGAAATTATCTTACATGCATCACAGTTGAAATTCTATAAGGAACACATCTTCTTTCTCCTTCCTTGCACAAAATTATCTTATGCATAACGAAAAAATGTTAATGGGGATCTACAACTGCAAAATTAATGTTATGCAGGCTATATTTCATTTATAAACCCCAAGGTTGGATTATTATAAGTAAATTATTCTATAGACAAATAAAAACAATTTTGAAAAATAAAATTATCTTTATTATAAAATTATACATATTGTTTAATATAAATATAAATTCAAAATCATAAAGAAACTAATTTCAAAAAAGAAAAAATAAACCTAAATAAATTTTTATGAATTTAAATATAATATGAGTAATTATAACAAATGAACATTAAATTAGTTATAAATTATTAATTCTATAAAGTCATTAAATTATAGATTAAATTTAATTTCAATTAAATAAATAATTTACTAAAAAAATAATAATGAATTTTAAGAAACATGAAAAAAATTAAAATATTGATAATTAAAATTATAAACATAAAATTAAAATTACTATTAAATAGTATATACCTAACTCCTAAAAAGATAATAAATAAATAATAAAATTATAAAATATAAAAAAATATCTAATATTATAGTTTTCAAATTTAATTTATCAAAACTATATAATTAACTAAACAATGGAATAATACATGACTATAACACACTAAATCCAATACAACATATGTAGAAAAACAATCATAAATTAAGGTCACATTAAATTCCCCACACATAAGATGTCACTTTCCCTAAAGAAACCATTAGTCACTTTCAATGGTATAAAATAAATACTAAAATGTAAAATATAAATACCACTAAGAAAATATTTTAATATTAATTTCCCCTCATGTATTCATTAATGTAGTAAATTTTAATTCCCATGAAAATGAGGCTAATTAAGTTTCAAATCAGTTGCTTTTTTTAAGAATAATATAAATTGAATATTTTTATGATAATTTAAGAAATTTGAATTTTAATCAAACTAAAAGTCCAGACTTCCCTTAATTACTAAGATAAAAGGAACACGATATTTAAGAATCCATAATATATAGACACACCATTGGATGTCCTCGAGTGATAATTTATTTTTGAAAAAAAACTCATCCAACAGTGTGATGAACATATAATAATGAATTAAAGGTGATGAAATAATGAATTCAACATTGTTTAGTATTTTCATTCACAAATAAATTTGAATAAAAATTATATGGTTTAAATTATAATATAAAATTTTAATTTAAATAATAATCATATTACATTGTTCCAAAATTTTACAGAAAACCATTTTTCCATGAATGGATGAAAAATCATTTACTCATTGAATTATATAAGGTGACAGATATTAATCTCCTCAATGTGGCTCCATAAGCATCCAATTTGAGAAACAATTTCTCTTAGCGAAAATTTCTAAGCTTTTAAAGTGTTTTGGATTCAATATCAATGATTTATAGTTTATATTTTTAAAATAAATCTCTCTAAAACATAAAATTAAAATATTTCACAATTTTATAATTATAAAGTATGAAGAAACAATTTGACCATGTAGATTCATAAAGATATTAAATTTAGTAGTGAATGAGTCATGTGTGATGGTCATGAGATAGTTGAGAAATTATTTTAACAATCAAAAAAATATAAAAACCTGTAGAAAAAGACCCACTTGTTACTACTTAATAATTTACGGTCAATAACAATGAATTTTTAGATTTGGTTCATACTCAAATTTGAATATCAAATAGGATGTATATTAAGAACCAAAAAAGATCATTCATGAAAAATCTTAATAATTGAATTCTTTTAAACCATTATCAATGAGTAGAAGGTTTAACATAACGAATTTTTCATGAAAAAAAATACATACTCTACAATCAATTCAAACACCCCTTATAGAAGGAAACATAAATTTTAAATAAAATGAAAAAAATTATATGATTTTAATTTTATCGCCCCTGAAAGAGATATTTATCACATCAATTTTAGTATGAGAAAAATATATTTCTTATCTTTATAATTTTACCTTTGTATTCAAAAGTTCATACTTCTAAAAATAGAAATTGATAATAATTTAATACAATAATTTTAAATATCAAAAAGGATAAAATAAGAGTAACTGTTCTAGGAGTTGTATATATTTTTCTCAAATTAATAGGTTTTATTGATCTTCAAAAAATGAGTATCATATTATCAAATAGAACTAAAAATTCATCATACCAAAACCCTAACAGATATGATATTGATAATTAAATTCATTAAATCTTTATAGAAATCATAAATGATTGAAAAAATAGTATTTTAGCTTGTTTTACATTTATTTTAACAATCTAAAAATCAAGTGAAAAAAATATTTCAAGCCCCCACCCCCCAATTACTTTGTAGACAAAATATGAGTTGTGAGGAGGGTATGGTGTTACCAGATACATGTTTTTGTACTCTATAAAGTTCTACCGTATTGATTTCCTACAAAAGAAACATCAATAATTTATTAATGGAAAAAAATTAATCAAAAAATTAAGAATGTATACAAACACTCCAAAGAAAAAATATGGGTGCGAGCCTATTCCCATAAGGATACACCTAAAGATTCCATAACAGATGCCAAATATAAATTATCCAAATAAAATTCTTTCAATTTTAAAAAAATATAAGGTTTGGAATTTGAAAAGGTCACCTAAACAAAACCTTATTGACATTTTCAAATGATGAAAAATACATTTAAAGCTAGTGATATACATTACACATGATATAATATTTCAAAAACAATGTATTATGTAAAACATTAATATAAAACAGTTTATATAAATTCAGTAGGCATGTAAATCAGTTCAAAGAACATTGAAATATATTTATATATCAAATATAAATAAAGAAGCGAGCAACATGGTCATCTATCAAAAGGTATGATTGAATTAACTAGAAATAAGATTCCACACAGATTAAGTGATCATATTAAAATGAGTATACTCATGTACCCCTCATGCTAGCTAGAGGCAACTCATCAACCTACCATAAGGGATGTGACCTTCTACAAGTATGTTTTAGAACATTGCAATAGCAAAGAGTGCATCCAAATATCTCATTAAATACCTTTGTCTTTCACGTGCTCTTACAAAGATTGGAATATTATTTTAATACTTCTTAAAAAAAGAATTCTAATTATTGCATTTCAAAAATTCCAATTTTATATCATTTAAAACCAAATTGTGTTTAAATAAAAAACATTCCCTCTCTACAATAAAAAATTACTAGGTTTCGAAAAACACATTTAAAAGGCATTTTCACAAGATTGAAATCAATTAATGAAAAATTATAAATTTTCAAAATTAATTTCCAAAAATAAATGTGAAAATAATATTTGAAAACATTTACAACAAATATAAATTCAAATTAAATAATTTAAAGAATCTATTTTTTATAAAAACCCCCCAATTTAACGGAATGGGGGGTTTTCAAAATTTTGGAATAAAAACTATTTCAAATCATTCAGTTCAATAGATTTGGGTTTAATTAATTTAATTGAATGAAAATTTTATAAATTTAATATAAATCAACAAGTCATATAAACAAATAAATACAATGATAATAAATTTGGATTATAAAGACACCACCACCTACGTTTTCCAGAAACCTAATACTAGCTATAACACCCGTAAAAAATAATTGATGTGTTGAATATCCCAAAACTCAACCTTGAAGTGAGATATAGAATAAAGGGGTGTAGATCCATCATCTTCACGATGAACCATTTAAATCTAACAAGAAGAGAATGATAGATAGATGATGAATGATGATGAATTCATACTTGGATATCACCCATAAAAGCAATGACAATCGATCAACAAATGTATTGATATGTAGGTGTATTATACTCCAATAATGCATAGGTAAGTATTTGGTTAGAGAGGAAGGGAATTATAGAGGATCGAATGAAAAAATAACCATGTGTTTGATCCCTTATATAGCCTAATGTCTGGGTTCTACACAATGTGTACTTCAGTTACACACTATGAAAGACATAATTTTTGTAACAGTGAAGTAATATCAAAATTGTAACCCCCCCTCTATTTTTTGGGTATTATATAATATTCAACCCATATTCACGTAGTGAAACTCATGATATTCATACCAAATGAACCTCATATTTGTATTGAGGACTTCGTAGACCTACACCACGAGCCCGACTTAAATATTCAATATTATTCTTGAAAATTATACCTCAATTTCAAGATCATAATGCTATTGACAAAACGCTAATTCGACACCATACGAGGGTGTTATGACCGAAATGGGTTTCAAATATGATAATAATAATAATATCATAAAATATTATTATTCTTAAATATCTCACATTAATTATAATAACGATAATGATAACTAAATCATATTAACAAATCACTTTCAAAATTTACAACATTAATATTTTTCTTCATAAATGATATTAATTATTATTATTAGTAGTAGTAGTATTATCATTAATTATTCTAATTATTTTCCCCAAAAACATTTCAACCAAAACTATCATTAAATTCTGAATATTTGAAAGACCGTTTAATCAAAGAATCAACATAATGTTATGGATGATGTGTGTAAACTCAACCATTAATGGTGTCGCCACAAAACAGGATTATAAAGGTTAAAACATGGAGGCTTCTAAAACCTTGTTGGGTCAACCATAATGGTTTGGGAGCTTAGGATCATTATTATATTATTTTATATTAAATTAATAATTTAATAATTTAATTAATATGTTAAATATATTAATTGAATTAACAACCTGACAAAAAGCCAGTTTCATATGAAATTTAATCCTTTCTGAGGATAAAACCTATATTATAGACCTAATGGTGGTCTCAGATTTCTCATACAATTCACCATTTAAAAGAAATTAATTAATTATTAATTTAAAAATATAATAGCTAAATAACTAAAAATAAAATAGGTTTTATTGTATGCGATGTTGTCAAACATCCGAAACACAAAAAATTTATAACCCAACTTGGGTAAATTGTTCCTTATAAACCCAATGTTGGAATTATATTTCTCATATAGAACACCATTAGAGAGATATTAATTACTTAAATTTTAAAAAATGGATTAAAATTTAATAAAATATTAAAAATTTATTTTCATGAGCAAGATATCTAAATATATGATTCTTACAAATGTTATAACCTAACTAGGGCAAACACCATGTTTTGGACCTATCAGGGGTATCATATTTCTTATACAACACACCATTTGGGAAATATTTAATTATTTTGAGTAAAAAATATATTTAATATTATTTAATATGTTTATCTTAATAGAGAAGATTCCAAACATCTAGTGCCTCTGAATTTTATAGTGAGACTATAGAAAACCACACATTTTTGACCGAACGGTGGTCTCAGATTTATTATACAACAATCTTTTTTGGAGTTATTAAATAATTTCACATAAAAAGTGTGTGCCTAATATATTGTATTTAATATTTACATTTAGGCCTGACAGAGACTTTGAGGGCCTCAAAATCTAACAATATCTCATTTTTTATCTACAAAAAATATTCAAGTGAAAATTCCATGATGTTAACTGGAATTTAAGGCCGTTAACACATTTATAAAATTTTTCTACTAAATCGTTTTTCCCAGTTAGTATATTAATAATTTAACACACTAGGATTCCAGAATACCTTAAAATAGTAATGAGATGTATCAACCTCTGCACTATAGGCACATTTTATCACCATGAAGTCTATGAAGAATCCTCCACATAAAAAAGGTGATCCTACTACTATCTCATTAGTGAATCCCTCTCCCACTTCTCATAAGAATCAGAACCATGCTGCCATAGAACATGGAGTACTGTTATTGTCATACCATGAAGTACCTTGGTCTCACAATCAATAACCCAGACTGATTTTTAATTTCTAGATAAATTAAGATCAAGCTCAAGATTACTCAATCTCAGAATGTGAGATGGATCAGGTAGATACTCTCATATTTGAGACACATGGAACAAGTTATATATCGATATCAGCGGCAGTAGTAGTTCATAAAAATATGAATCTTTCCTCACCAGATAAAAAATAACTAAAAGTTCACAAAAACCTAGAGCAACATTCCCTTACCTCCCAATACATCAATGAACCAAATGAGGTAAAAACATCATGAATACGTGGTCACCGACTAAATATTAGAAAGTTATATGATGACGATCATTGTAAGACTTATGAATGTTATGTACTATCAACATTCATTGATGAATCAAATAAATATTTGATGTCATCTGATGGACCGAAATTGGTCAAATCAATGCACTTTTACCAGTCACTGACCAACATTATGGTGATTAACCAGGATGCACTTACAAGGCCTCAAAGGAGCTATTTTGATCTCATATTTGAAACATTTATTATAATTAAACTCATCCATCCCAAAATCATCATATCAATACTGACCAATGTAGAGAACAAAAGCGTGAAGCATATCCCATAAAATACCATCCAATTAGGACTTCAACACTTTTAGTTCAGCTGGTACCTTGTAGTAAGAGGTAATTGAAACTGGTTGAATACAAGGAATCAGGTAAATGGAAAATTAATCCAATCTTACTAATGGTAAGCCATAAAATTTACTAGGAAGCATGACATAAAATATGATGAAAACTTTAGGGGTATCACAACTCCTTGATTCTCGCTCTAGATCCAAAGAAAACCTGATATCACTTTCCCAAAATCTGGATAAAATGTTCTATCTCTCCTCGACATTGGGTCCCATTCTCTATGATAGACATGAGGCAAAACACTATGTGTATTAAGGCAGAAACGTCTAAGATAACAATCAATTTGGGAATTATTGAAAATGAATCAATCCATCCAAAATATGATATGAAGATATTTCATTTAGAGAACTAGAAAACTCCAAAAAATCTTGAAATTTGATAGTGAGAAGACACAAGAAGGGAAATATAAACCCAACTATATATTTTTACAACGGAGTGTAGTAATATCAATTACAAAATATAATTTCTCCATAAGAAGATAAATAAAATTAATGATACGAGCTGCAATAAATGAGTGTGATTCACCTATATTAGATACAGAAGTCACTAATGAGAACGCTATACAAATGGAACCTCTCATGGTCACTGGAATATATCAACTTCCTCTAGAGACTCTTCCACTACGTGAATATGCTTTTATCTAGATGCATGTTGTTGGAACCCTTTTGTATGGTAATCCTTTGATTATCCCATAGTTTTAAGAGGATGTGATGATTCTATTAAACTAAATAGAGTGTAATTATTATGGAAGAACTTCTAAAAGTGACCTAAACATCCGCAATAGCTACTGTTCTTGGGTGACCTAGTTTGGACCCTCTTGTATTTCCCTGGCTTTCCACACAGACAACAAACCAAATCACTTCCACTATGATAAATAGGAATTCTGAAATTACTATGCCATCGATGAACACCATGAAAATCATCATGCTATTATTTTCTTATAAAGAAACCATTGCTACCTCTAGGATGAAAATAATCCCCGTTAACCATGACATTCAAGCAATTTCCATCTCATCCATCATCACCCTATCCAGAACATTAAAATAATAGTGTATCTTTAATAAGAAAACATGAGAATGTGTATTTTATCAAATCCCAAACTCCAATCTTCGAGCCTAAATTATTTCATTTTATATTATCACATATAAAAAATACACTAGAATAACATTGTGATTTTAATTCCAAGTCATTGTTTTGTTATCATGCTCAGGTTTAAAAAACTCCACATCCTGTGAAAACCCATTGAATTTAGATAGATCTTTTCGGTGAAGAGAACATTGAAGTAATTCCACTCTAATACCTCATGCTTCCCTTCTGTCGCTATCATTTCCAATATCTTCTACTCGGTCCCCCCAGTACAGGGGTGGATCACTTCACCTTGACAATTTCCAGTGTCTCCAAGAACTCAAACATATGTTTTTTCCTACTAAAAAAAATCCTCAACATGATTTTGATAAGTGGAGCTACTGAAAACAGCTGGCTTTTGATGAAGGAAGTCTTAACAATGATTCTGAAGAAAACCCACTGATGATTTACAACTCAAGCATGAATGGGGACTGAAGGTGGTGTCTATCCTAGTTATTGGATAGTGCACATGATCAAATAAACTAGATTTGGGTCCACTATAGGATTATATTATTGTGGTTCGGTAACATCCTTTTCATGGCTCTGATTTGCATGTATTCTCATATGTATGATTCTACACAACATCAACATAAATTGTTGAATACATTATTTAGTTCCCAAATAGTGTAATAAGGTAAATTAATCCTAACAGATTGAACAACCTAATTTGGAGTCCACTATATCTGACTCTGAATAAGTAACAGACTAGAAAATGATAAAAAAATGAATAATATACCAAATATATTTTGGATAAGTTGATCAAGAAACCTTGTTTGGTCAACATCATCCAGAACTGTACAATGAATGACTACAAAATAATAAAAAATTGACCAAAAAATGTTATATAGATTAATAATATTTTTAAATACAAATTTAATAAATAAATATTGATTATTTATGGGGATATAACATATCCTACTATTTAGGAATCCATGTTATGGGCTTTACTTCCCAATTCTTCTCCCATGAGACATAATATATATTAACCACATAATTTATTTTATATAGAGTATATATTTTCCATTTAACCAACTAGGTTATGAACTACAATTTCATAATGAAATTAAAGAATCAATTTATTATTTTCCATCTTAGGTGGATTTGATTCATCCGTTCAAAATCATGTAAGATTTTATTGTTCAAGATCACTCTAATATGTACAATTCAATTTTTTATTTTCTTTAGGATAATTATTTGAAATTTATTTCTACAAAACATGATAATTTTATCTATTATGGACATTAATGTGTTTTTATGTTTTCTAGAACACTTTCCTTAATTTGATAATCTGAAATTCTAAAGTAATAATTATATGAAAAAATAGCCTTATTTATCTTTTTCAATTTAGAATCTTTCTCTTCCATATACAGTACAACCATGTTGATTTAAATAGGTTTTAATAAAATTTAAATTGATGGTAATTATATTGTTATATTACTTATTCTCTTATTTAAAAATGTTAACAATGAATCTTTATAATTTCTTCCATATAAATCTCTTTTGGCATTATAAAAAAGTGTGAAAAGTTCTTTTTAAATGTATATGATATGAATGGAAATGTAATTGTACCCCCAATAACCAAATATATATATATATATATATATATATATGATGAGAAATTTTTTTTTCTACATCCATTACTATTATTGGAAAATTATCATCCTCTACATGATTCCATGGTTATTCTAACAAATATCTATTTTTAATTATTTCAATAATTTTTAGTTATTTATTGAAATAAATGGAATTATATTAAGAATGGTTTAAAATAACATTTCAAATTATTTATTTAATTATTTAAAAAAGATAGTAAATATTTAGTGAAATGTAGTGTTTCAAATTTTCATATACATTTCCCTCTCTAATTATCAAAATAAATTTCATTACATCAAGACATTCTTTTCCAATGAATTTATTATCTTCTATCATCATTTAGTGAATAAAATATTATACCTTACATTGTGATCATTTAAATTATTATTATATTGTTCATTATGACTCTCCATTTTTCTGTGGAAATAAATTTTCTCACACATTTATAATTTTTAATATTATGGACGTATTCATTATCACATGTTGTAATTCAATATGGTCTTAACCATATACTATTTCAATATAAAAATCTATTACAAAATATCTTAATAACCATTTTTATTCATTGACATTGGACATATTTATATATAGAATTGATGATTTAAAAAAGATAATATTATATTAATATGGAATATTTTTATGTAAAGTATTTTTTATTAAATATATGATTAACTCAGTAAAAACATCTATGTTATTGATGGGACATAGTTATAGAAATTTTCTCGATTTATTAAATGGTTTCATGGGGGATACAATTGTCATTTTTTTGGTATTTAGTGTAAAATTACCTATTCATTTAAATTACATCAAATAATTCTTAGATAGTATTGTACATGATTTCCTGGAATGATTCCTCAATGGTATGTTCATTAGAACTACCATTATGGATTTCATTCTTTAAAATTTTAGCTAATAATTTCTATTAGATTATTATGTTTATATTCCTAATGGATATAAATTATAGGTAATTATTAGGAATAAATTATATATGTATTTGAAATCCTATCATTGAAAATATCAATTTTACAATTATAATTTCCATAGATATAGCATAATAGCTTACCTCGAGGATGGTCTCATGGAAGAAGTGTGTTTTTTTCAGTGGATTTTCTAATATATTTTTGTCTTTTCAAATTTTTTGAAATTAGTAAAATAAAACATGAAATTTTGGTAATGAAAAAATAGTAATTTATAATTAGAATAAAATAAATATATAAGGAAAAAACAATAGAATAAAGAAGAAATTAAAAATCATCAACAATGTTACTAGTTCCAGAGAGAAAAACCAACCGTATAGATTAAAAGATATTATTCCCATATAGAAAATAATCATATTTTGAAACAAAACAATTACTATACTACTCCCCCTCAAATATAGTTTAAACTAGAAGAATGACGATTCTTTAATATCTCCACTTCCCTGATTCATCAATCCAAAAAAAATTTAAATAAATAATTTTATAAAAAAATGATATTTTTGAATGTTTCTAATAGTGGAGGATGATCTCTTCTTGAATAGAAAATCATACAATCAGAATATTTATGATAGAAAACTTATTGTAATGTAAAAATGGTAATGTAAATAAGTTAAATGGGTATAACAATTACTTTTTCCCTAAAACCGGTCACTAATATGGATTACAAAATACAAAACAAAGTAGATTTTTTTTTCTTTGTGAATGTGTTTGAGGTCACATATACTAACATCACATTCAAAATTTGCGAATAATAAAGATGAAATTGAATATTGAAAATATATTCAGTCACTAAGAATATTCATTCCTTTCCACCTAGATCAAGATTTTCAAATTAGTACGTTATGCCTGGAGGTAGAAGGTTATACACAGATAGAGAGAATACATAAAATCTAAATAATAATTATATGAAAAATGAGAAAATTATAGTAGAGATAAGAATAATAAATGATGAATATATATAGAAAAAATTGAAAAATATTATAATCCATGTGCTGTTCTACACCTAACACCATATTTGAAAACATTAAATAATAAAAAAACTATCTGAATATAGGAATAAAATTATTTCATGTGGAAGACATCACTCAGCACTTCTTTTTTCTAGTGACACCAGAAAAACATCTATTAATGATTTCATTTCTAAAATGTAAATTTTCATAGTCACATGGATATAATTAAAACTTTTAATGACCATGTCTCAATCATATACCAAATAATTGATAAAATATATAAAAATTGGTTTTGATAAATAGCCTATAAACCTTCCCTTTAATATTATTTTTGCAATGTAAATTCACATTAAAAAAACATTTAAAAAATTAATTATTAAAAAAAATGTTCTAATAATTATTAATGGAACCGTATTAAATCAGCGGATACTTAAACAATTCAAGAAAAATTTTATCAAGCTCAATCAACTATATTATCAGTCAAAATCAATAAGACATTTCTCTTGTTCCCTTAGAATACACATATCGTAGTTTCCGTCATCATAGAAGAAAAATACTCTAAATAATTACAATTAATTATTTGTGTTCAAATCATTATATCCATGAAAAAAAATCAAAGGAATGAATTGATGTCCCATCATTATTAAAATTTCTATATAAGGAATAATAATTGACCAAAACAATATCAATGAATAACATATATATATATATATATATATAATTTATTTCACTTGAAGAAACTCAACTCTAAAAATAGTGATGATGTGGATATGAAATTTCAACGATAACAAATCATCTCAACTTTAGATTTGGATTCATCTTGTATAAAAACAATACCATTCCAGAAACAACATATCTCAACTCGGATCTAATCAATGAACATTCAGAAATCATCTACGTCAAATTTTCCAAACATCAATAAACCCTGAAAACCATTACCATCATGTGTAGGTACCAAAATATTTAGGTAAAAGAATCATCAATGTATACAAAAAATCATCTAGAATCAATTTTTAATTCATACACAATGTATAATGTGATTCGATTTAGGAACAATATTGGTGATGAAACTACTCTTTTGTCTAATAGTGTCGATTGAATCCATATATAAATTTTCGATTAAACCACTGACCACATCACTAAGATCAGAAATGATTTTTTTCTATTATATTCTCAATGGATTCTCTTTTTCCATGAAACAAATACTTGGAGGCTTCAGTCAAAACCTCCTGTTGGTTTTGAAATCTTGTAGGTAGTTTCGGTTTGATGGTTGGAATTTGTGCTCTCATTTTCTATGATTATATCTCTTTTCACAAACAATAACTTGTTTTCATCACCCATAGAAGGATGAGATTATCTTCAATACATTTTCCCCCACTAGCTTGATTCTACATCAAATTAGAATGGTCCAGTCTCCAACAATCACTTGGCTTACCCGTGTTTGAGCCTTCTGGGTTCTCCACCTTCAATCAGCTTAGGGATGGTTGATTCCACACTATGAGTACTATTCGTGGCATCACATCTCTGAGAGTAGAAGTGCATAAGATAAATTTTATTAAATTTTATTATACTATGTGGTTTCATCTTATATGGTACTTTAGAAATTATCTTACATGCATCACAATTGAAATTTTATAAGGAACACATCTTCTTTCTCCTTCGTTGCACAAAATTATCTTATGCATAACGAAAAAATGTTAATCGGGATCTACAACTGCAAAATTAATGTTATGTAGGATATATTTCATTTATAAATCCCAAGGTTGGATAAATATAAGAAAATTATTCTGTAGAGAAATTAAAACAATTTCGAAAAATAAAATTATATTTATTATAAAATTATACATATTGTTAAATATAAATATAAATTCAAAATCAAAATGAAACTAATTTCAAAAAAAGAAAAAATAAACATGAATAAATTTTTTTGAATTTAAATATTACCTGAATAGTTATAAAAAACTAACATTAAATTAGTTATAAATTATTAATTCTATAAAGTCTTTAAATTATAGATTAAATTTAATTTTAATTAAATAATTAATTTATTTAAAAAAAATAATGAATTTTAAAAAACATGAAAAAATTAAAATAATGATAATTAAATTTCTAAACATAAAATAAAAATTACTATTAAATAATATATACCTAACTCCAAAAAAGATAAAAAATAAACAATAAAGTTATAAAATAAAAAAAAATTTCTAATATTAATGTTTTCTAATTTAATTTATCAAAACTATATAATTAACTAAACAATGGAATAATATATGACTATAACACACTAAATCAAAAATAACATATGTCAAAAAAAAACCATAAATAAAGGTCACATTAAATTCCCCACACAAAAGATGTTGCATTCCCTCAAGAAACCATTAGTCACATTCAATGGTATAAAATGAATCCTAAAATGTAAAATATAAATACAATTAGGAAAATATTTTAAGATTAATTTCCCCTCATGTATTAATTCATGTAGTAAAATTTAATTCCCATGAATATGAGGCTAATTCAGTTTAAAATTATTTAATTTTTATAAAAATATTATAAATTGAATATTTTGATGATAATTTAAGAAATTTTAATTTTAATCCAACTAAAAGTCCGGACTTCTCTTAATTACTAAGACAAAAGGCACATGATATTTAGGAATCCCTAATATATAGACACACCATTGGATGACCTGGAGTGATAATTTATTTTTGACATAAAAAACTCATCCAACGGTTTGATGAACATATAATAATGAATTAAAGGTGATGAAATACTGAATTCAACCTTGTTTAGTATTTTCTTTCAAAAAAAAAATTTGAATAAAAATCATATGGTTTAAATTATAACATAAAATATTAATTTAAATAATAATCATATTACAGTGTACCAAAATTTAACAAAAAACCATTTTTCCATGAATGGATGAAAAATCATTTACTCATTGAATTACATAAGGTGACAGAGATTAATCTCCTCAATGTGGCTCCATAAGCATCAAATTTGAGAAAACATTTCTCTTAGTTAAAATTTCTAAACATTTAAAGTGTTTTTGATTCAATATCAGTGATTTATAGTTTATCTTTTTTAAATAAATCTCCACAAACCAAAAAAATAAAATATTTCACAATTTTATAATTCTAAAGTATGAAGAAACAATTTGACCATGTAGATTCTTAAGGATATTTAATTTAGTAGTGAATGAGTCATGTTTGATGGTCATGAGATAGTTGAGAAATTATTTTACCAATCAGAAAAATATAAAAACCTGTAGAAAACGACCCACTTGTTATAACTTAATAATTTACGGTCAATAACAATGAATTTTTAGATTAGGTTCATACTCAAATTTTAATATAAAAAGGGATGTAAATTAATAACCAAAAAAGATCGTTCATGAAACATATTAATAATTAAATTCTTTAAAATCAGTATCAATGAGTAGAAGGTTTTACATAACAAATTTTTCATGTAAAAAATTCTTACTCTACAGTCAATTCAAACACGCCTTGTAGAAGGATTCATAAAATTTAAATAAAATGAAAAACATTACATGATTTTAATTTTATCACCCCTAAAAGAGATATTTATTACATCAATTTTAGTATGAGAAAAATATATTTTTTATCTTTATAATATTACCTTGGTATTCTAAATTTCATTCTCCTAAAAATAAAAATTGATAATAATTTAATACTATAATTTTAAAGATAAAAAAGGATAAAAAATGAGTAATTATTCTAGGAGTTGTATATATTTTTCTCAATTTAATAGCTTTTATTGATCTTCAGAAAATGAGTATCATATTCTCAAATAGAACTAAAAATCCATCATACCACAACCCTAACAAATATTATATTGAAAATTAAATTCATTAATTATTTATAGAAATCATAAGTGATTGAAAAAATAGTATTGTAGTATGTTTTACATTTATTTTAACAATATAAAAATCAAGAGAAAAAATATGTCAAGCCCCTACCCCACAATTACTTTTTAGATAAAATATGAGTATTGAGGAAGTTATGGTGTTACCAGATACATGTTTTCGTACTCCATAAAGTTCTACCGTATTGATTTCCTACAAAAAAAAATCAATAAATTATTAATGGAAAAAAATTATTCAAAAATTAATAACACAACAAGATATTATTTGGTTTATTCAAAAAATTGGTGTTGTATTTTTTACTTTATATATCTGTAGAACATTTTATTCAACACTAGTAAGAGGTTTGATATGGTTTCTTGTCTAAGAACAACCATATCTATTTCTATCAAGATTTAGTGAAAAACTAATTCAACTTATGAAATATACCATCTCCCGATTCACTTATTTACCCTTCTCAAAATTATAACTTCTTATGATAGATTGAAATGGAGGAAAACAAAGAGGGAATTCCAATAATCTTCAGGTTATGAAATATTGTTCACGTGTTGTAAAAAATCAACATATGCATGTAGTTTTCTTTTCCTTTAATAACTCCCCTATATACTATTTATTGAAAAAAAAATTTTATCAATATCCACAATATTATAATGAAATAGTCATAAAAAACACTTTATCATTGACCAGTCATAGAATTAGATTGAAAATTGGTGTTGGGAATTTTATTGTCCTTTAAAAGGTGTAGTAGTACCCCCATAATGACCTATACAAATTAATGAAGTTCATAAAACTCATAAGAACCAATGCATGGAGACTTTAATCAAATATTTAATATAATACTAATAATTAAGTAAATTAAAAGCTTCGTATATAAAGAAAACACTCCATGAATATGGTTACATTGCTCTTCTATATTTATAGTAACTACTCCATGGGGATATGTTCGAGTAAGGAGTGTGGTATTCAGTATAAGGCCCTGGCCTTAAAAATTATATAATTTTGATTTAATTCAAGAATTCACATTGAGGATCTTTTTAGGTTTAGAGTTTTAAGAAATTATTCCATAACTATTACATAAAAACATCATTTTATACAACATCCATACAAACAATTAGCATCCATTTCATCAATAGTATGAATTGTTTTAATATAAACATGATATCTTTTCTTGGTAAAAATATTCATGAATTCAACCTTTATCAAACCAATCCAAAAAACATTTTGATGAAATTTAAAAAACATATTTTGTGTATAAAAATATTAGTATGGGATATAAAATAAGAAATGAAACTGTTAGTCCATGAACATTTTAAAATTATGAAAACATTTTCCCAAAATCATAGTTTTAACCCATAATAGTTAAACTATATAGCACACATCATGTAATCATAAGATTCCTACAACACTAATGAATTCCTAAGACATAAAGTTAACTTGTGGCACCCATATAATACATAATTTGTATCTTTCACATTCACATAGGGTGTAACCTTCATGGTTACGTCTGAAATACTGAACAGAGTATATTCATCAAATATCTTAGGGGAAACTATAATGTTCCCCTTCGTCATGTTACCCAATGCATTTGAGTTCTATCACAAGCTCACCATCCCTTAGTATATAAAGTAACTAACCAAATACATAAGAAATTACAAAGTACCATAACATAATTATAACACCTAAAACTAGAAAAAATTAAAAATAACATTTCCATATTTTCATTCATAATATACCATTTCATGATATTGACATAATAAGTCAAATTAAAAAAACAAATTTTAAACATTTAAAAATAAAACTTTGCTTCAAACTATCCCATACCAATTATATACTTAATGGAATTAGCTTTTTAGATCATTTATTTCTCTATAAATAGATACTTAAACCATTTTTAAAACATGGACATTAATTCAAATGATATAGAAGAATAATTCTTTAAAATATTTAAAATGATGTTTTTATTAATGAGTTCCATACCACATGAGAAAATAAATGAATTAAAATAAGTAATAAATAACATTAAAAAAACTTATAATATCATGATAATAATGAGATTATTAATATAATATGTCAATGTGAAGTATATACACCATAAAAGTGAATTGGTGCATAACAAAAAATAAGTTTCAATGGATTATAAATTTGGATGGAATCTCCTAAAACATTATCTCATCAGATTAATAATAACTATATGAAATAATTATGTGTTTAAAATATAAATACACCCAATATAAGTAGATATTTATTTTAAAACGTTCAGATGTCATTCACACATATTCTTGGAAAAACAAAACCCCAGACATGGATATTTAACTCAAATAAATGAGACTGAGTGAATATTTCCCTTAAAAAGATTATATAAATGACATAAAAATTAATAAATGGGGTGATTATGTGTATAAATACTCTATCCAATGAAAGGGAAGTGTAAATTAAAACATAAATAAATAAACAGTGATTCCAGACATTATCTTTCCATAATAAAATCAATGAAGTATGTTCAAAACCTAATGAGTAGAAATTATGTTTAAGAATTCAATAACCTTGAGTCTAACTCATCAAGTAAAATCTTTATCTTTTTGAATAATAAACGTATTTTAATTTATAGTTTCTTCATAAAAATTTAAATTTTATAGTACATTTTATAACACTTATTACCATGTTATAACAATTGGTTAATTATTTGAGTTTATGTTAGACGTTTTGTGGATGTTTGATATTTTAGTTAAAAACGTACTTGTTTTGATGCAAAAAATTCATGTGGTCATAATTCCATTATCTCAAAATGATATTCATGATATAATGATATTATATATCTATTATATATGTATTTATTATACTCCATAACATTTCATGAACAAAAATTAAAATCACCTTTTATGGAGATTGTAGGCTGTAAGTAAGAATGAACAAAAAAGTCATTTCATTGTCATATTGAAGGAATAAAAAATAGATGATGAATATGTATATTATAATTAATATATAATATCTATGATATATATATGTTACATAATTTCATTAACTTAATACTTTATATTTTCTATATAAGGCATGCACAATTTATATCACTTTCAGTGGGCGGTAGTCCACACTTCATCAATTAAAAATATAATTTTTACAAATTATTGAAATCAAAAAATGATGTTGTAAATAAAACATACAAAAATATAAAGAATATTTTAATATAATATATATCATATATAAATACATTTTTATTATAATTGTCACCAATATAGGTGGTAGGAGAAAATTGAACAATAATCGTTTCATTAGTAGTAGTTCTCCGTACATAGAAGCAATATGTTCCATATCCATTAGATGGAGGTGTGAGTATGTTTTATTAGAACCCATATCATAAATACATCATAATATATTTAATATAATGTTTTTTTTAAAATAATGTAATAATGAGTGTTTACGATGTTGGATATGGAAAATAAATGAAAGGATATTGGGGAAGATGTTATATCTAAATCGGGTTTCTCTTTGGATTTTATCCAAAAGGCATTATTGAACTGACTTATGATAATGTAAAGGCATATTTGAGTAATTTAGGAATTTTTGAAGCCTATTTGAGCATATTTAGGAGGATCTAAGTGGATTGAGAGGTTTTATTAATTGGTTAGAGGTGGTGACCTTTTATAAGAAGGAGGAGAGGCACATTAGGAATGTCATGAAATATTATTTTATTATAAATTTATTATCTAATTATAATTGTTAAAAATTTATATATTTATAGGATAAGGTGAATATGGGTCTAAATCCTCTAAAAAATATGTTTTAGACATGTTTAGGTCACTAAAGTAACCTTATGATTTATCTTTAAAACATTGTTAAAAGTATTAACTCTAACCAGGTCCGGTTTTATTTTCCTGACATATGGTTACTATAGTAACAATAAATAAAATTAGAACAAAAATTAGATCATTAATGGCATTTTTAACATTATAAATGTTAGTTGGTAGAGTCATATGTTTTATGACTATTATATAGTTTAATAAAATATTATTATTTTTAAACTCATTTTTATCAATTTGACTTTATTTTGTAATTGATTTTTGTGAAAACGTTAACAACCTGATTACCTATAAAAAAATTAAATCATCCCAAAAATGTAAATTAAATCAAAAAAAAATTGTGGATGGAATGAAAATGTTCATATTAAATTTATTTTAAATTTTATAATATCATTTATTTGAATCCTTCATTAATATGATAATGACTGCATCAACATTGTTTCATATATAAATTTATTTATATAATGTCTATAAATTATAAATAAATGACCATTATTTAAGAAATATTTTTTTCATTCTAATTAATATTTATAATCTATGATATAATTTATATAAACCAAATTAAAATTGTTTTACTTTGAAGATACATGTTTATCTTATATTTCAATTCTCATTAAAATAAACATTATTAATGGTCATTGCATCTCCCAAGTGGCTCCATGGGGTCCTAACATATACCCAATGATTCCCATGGTTGGGAAAAACTCATTAAATATGAATAGGACCCGTTTTATGGTAGTTTTATTGTTATATAATTTAAATTTTTACCCTTATTTACCAGTTTAACCCTCCAACCATGGTAGATAAAAATAATTACTGAAGTTACTCTTCATAATTTCCAAAAACAAAAGGTACCTATATACAAAATTTTTAACATCTTATAAAAAATTTTAAATCAACTCCTTTTAAATTTAAAACAAATATTTTGCAGTAATTAATTTAAAATTAATTTCTGTTATTATAATTGTAAAGTTGGATTTTAAGAAATAAATAATATTAAAATACTAACATGTGTTTATGTCCAATTTAAAAGTGAAATTACTTAAATTGACTAGAATTAGATGAAATTATTAAAAAAATAGTCCCATTACAATTTAAAACCAATGAACAAGACTATCTAACTATATAAATAAATTAGATGAAAATGCAGTTTTGAATTAAAATGCACTATTATTCACAATTCATAAAAATATTAAATTTATTATAAAGTTACCAAAATTTCAACTAAAGTAAATTTTGATTTCACTATTCTAAATAAAAATTTAATTTTATAAAATAGATCATATAAATGTGATAAAAACTATTTTTAAAAATGGTTATCCATCCAACTGTGGTAAAATGACCTTATAAGAATATTATAGTATTTTATACTTAAAATTGGATTTATTCTCATTTAATAACTCTAAAATTTATTTGATAAGTATAAAATAATTTGAAAAATATTTAAAATAAAAATATAGTAAATTATTTTCATTCCCATAAATAAAAAATCCATGATTTAACTACCATTTAAAATAATAATATAATTGTTGAATTATTTTTCTGTATAACTCAGTGTTGTGTGCAACGTAAGATTTCAGAGGAACCCATTGTTAGGTTTCATGTTCACTATCTTACATAGTGTCCCCTTTAAAATAATATTAATTTTAAAATCAAAAATTTTAAGATATATGAAAATGTATTATTCTATAAATACTTGGTATGTTACATCATTCCCTATTTTGAAAATTCTATCCTCACAATTTTAATATTTGGCTCAAAAACATCATTGAAAATATCACATCAAAAAAATATTCAAGAAAACCATAACTGAAACGAAATAATGATAATTATAATGTTCACTCGAGATAACACATACTAGGATTATATGTAAGAAAACATTGATATAGAAGAAAAACTGACCATCTTGTTCTGATGGAGAGTGATAGAAAACATCATCAGAAAGATTTTAATAACCATAAAACCATAAAATATTGAAGGGTTAAATAGTCATTGATTTACTCATAGGAAATATAAATGGAAATTTTTTTATTTTAATATCCTTTTCCGATTGTTGAATAATTTATTTACGATCTTTCCTAACAACATAAGGAAACATACTTACTCATCATATAGAGTTTCATCATTTAATAAAAATATTCCACAAACTCATATTTTATGCAATTGATGAATATTCAAGGTGACTTGGTCACACCTGAATCGCAAAAAACAACTTATAGAGATTCACATAATCCAGAAAAGTTAAACAATATATTTGCGCTCTCTTTAGAAATTTAAAAAAACTAAAATTGTTTATACAAGATCAGATAATCCCCAAAATGAGTAATCAATTATTAAAAAAATAGTACTATTAATCTCCAAAATTCAACAAATAATACCCAATGTTCAACAAATAATATTAAATAAAAAAAATTCCTTAATATTCTTAAAAATAATCTAATCCATGATTGAATCAAAAAATTTCAGATAGATTTTATCTTATTTTATTCCATGATAAATCTTATCATTAATTTGTAAATAACATCGAATACACTCAATGTATCATACAATAATTTTATTAACATAGTCACATGTTCTCTACGATAGGTTTATCATTTCCATAAATAACCCAAACCTAAATATGTGCATAGAAAATCATATATTCTTCCAATATAAAATTCAATAATTACTCCTAAAATTATATTCCATAGTATACTATTTTCATTAGGCATATCATGTTCCCAAAATAGATGTTGTCTTACAAAATAACATTTATCATTTAATCACAAAATTATTTTCTTGTACTAATAATATCCATATAATAAAATATAATTTCCTAAAATCTACATATTTTTTATCCATAAATTTATTTAATGAAAAAGAATAAGTCATACTAATGGGGTACTTCACGTAGGCTAGTGGTAGGTGTTAAATCCAAGTCTCACATCGATTTTGGGTTTGATTTCTGTATCTTTGTCCGATGAAATGGGTATTCACACATTATGCGTGTTTATTTTTTTTAAAAAAACTATGTAATTCTTATAACATTTCGAAAATGTGATAAAATACTCAAAAATAACCATAAAAAATTTTAATCTCAAATGTTATCTCATACCATTCATTTTTCTACCCAAAAACAAAAAACCCATAATTTTCTTAAAGGTGAATGCATCCAAAAAACCCATTATTCAACTTAATATTTCAAATTAGAAATCCATAAAATGGGTTTATAATAAATTGAACTTATGATAAAACATAAAATTATATACCCATTATGATATACCTAACTCTTAAGAAATAATCCTATTATCAAAAGTTGACTAAACCAACAAATAATACCAACTATGGGGCCTAAGCCTTAAACATTACATAATCATAAGTTATGTTAAGAATTCAAATTAAAGATCTTTTCAAGTTTAGTGTATTATAGAATTAGGCCAAAAATGTTACATAAAAATTAAAATTTATAAAATTTGCATACAACTAAAATAGTATCAATTTCTTCCACAAAAAAAGACTTTTCAAAAATATACTAGATTTATTTTCTTGAAAAAAAATTCTTAAATTCTTCATTTCACTAACAAATCCTTAAACCCTATGGAAACAATTTAAAAAATTGGATGGGAATAAAAAGATTATTAAGTGATATAAAATCATAAATTAAACCATTAGTCCCTGACCATTTAAAATCATGAAATTTTTTTCACAAAATCATAATTCTCACCCATAAAACATAAAATACATAGATTACATATTATAATTATAAGATTCACACAAAACATCATTATAACTTGTGGAATCCACATCATACTTACATTGTAGCTTTTACCATGAAATAAGGGGTAAAAATCATGGTTACATTTGGAATCCCCATCATAATGTATTCGAAAAATCACTATGGAAAAAATTAGCATTTACCTCTGTCACGTTACCATATGCATTAGGAAGGTATCAAAGGCTCACCCACATCAGTTTGTCATGGAACCATACAAATACATTAGAAATTATAAAGTACCATAACATATTCATTACACATAAAACCATATTTAAGTAAAAATAATATTTCAACATTTTAATTAACAATATATCATTTCATGATATTTACATTATCAATCCAACTTAGATAACATATTTTCAACATTTAAAAATATTATTTTTGAATCAATGTGTCCCATACCACTTTGAAATTTATAATGGAATTAGCATGATAAAACATGAAATTAAATATAAATAAATCCATAAAAACATTTTAAAAACATGTACATTAATGAGAAATATTTAGAAAAATAATTCCATAAAATATTTAAAATTGCGTTTTTAGAAAAAGGGTCACATACAACTTAATAAAATACATGTATAAAAATAGTTTCAGAATAAAATTCAATAAAACTTATAATATCAAGAGAATATTGAGATTCATGATATAATATGTCCAACATCGGTATATAAACCATAAAATTTATTTGGGGTGTGACAATACATATGTCTTAATGGATTATAAATTGAGACGAAATCCCTTACAATGATCATATGATTATATTATGGACAAACAAATGATATAATTACGTGTGAATAATATAAATAGACAAAATATATATTGATATTTAGTATAAAAAATTAGATTTTCATTCACACGTATTATTTGAAAAATAATACAAACAACAAGTATATTTAACTCAATGAAATTATATTGAGTGAATATTTCCCTTAAAAATTTTGTATAAATGACATAAGAATTTATCAATGGGGTGATTATGTGTAGAAAATTCATATAAACACAACGTGATGTGTAAATTACAACATAAATAAATATACATAGATTCTACATGTTATCATGGCATTATATAATCAATGATGTATGCATAAAACCCAATGAGTGGAAATTGAGTTTAGAAATTCCCTTACACTAAGTCTGAATCATCACGTACAATCATTATGTCCTTGAATAATAAAAATATCTATATTTATAATTTTTTAATAACATTTTTTATTTTTATTATTTATTTTATTTCACTTATTATCTTTTTATAAAAATTTGTTAATTATTTGAGTTCATATCTGTTGTTTTGTCCATGTTTGGTATTTGAGTCAAAAATGAACACGTTTTGATGAAAATTATCCATGTGGTTAAAATTAAATTATCTAAAAAATTATATTAATTATTTAAATATCATATATATGTATTATATATTTATTTGTAATAGTTAACAAATTTTGTATATAAGAAATGAAATGCACCGTTCCTGGAGACGGTAGACCTTACATACGTATGGACGCTACATTCATTTTTTCTATATTAATGGACTAAGAAATAAATTATAAATAAGTATATAATAAATATATTATATTATTAATGTTATTTATGTTATATATTTTCATTATCTCTATCCTTTATACATTCTATATATGGAATGAAATTTCATATCACATTGAGGGTGTGATTGTCCACACTTCCTAAAATGAAATTATCATATTTAAACATTATAGAAAGAATAAAGGTATGTTTTAAAAAAATTATAGAAGTATAGAGACAATAGAAATTTAATATATACCAGATATAAATATTGTTCCATCATAATGTCCACTATGAGTGGTGGTATGAGAAAATTGAAAAATCATTGTTTCGTGAGGCAATATTATACCATAGAGAGAAACAATATGTTATAAATACATTAGATTGAGGTTTTTGTAAGTGTTAGTAAAACCCATATAATGAAAAATCCAAGTATATTGTGGATACTGGTTTTTTATTAGATAATAGAAAAAATATTGTGTAGTTTGTTGGATAATTAAAATAAATTAAAGGAGCTTGAGAGAAGATGTTGCCTTTTAAATATTGTAACTCCTATTGATTTGAGTCAAAAAGAATTCGTGTATTGTATTCTACCCAAGTTAAGCTATCTTGAAGGATGGGAATGATGTTGGGTGCTTATATAAGTAATGTTTGATGTTCTAATGAGCATTAGAGGTCTGAGTAAGTGTGTAGAGGTGGTGGCCTTTTATAAGAGGGATGATGGGCACTTCATGAACATCATGAAATATTATTTTATTATAAAATAATTTTCAAATTTTAATAGTTCCAATGTGATATATTTCCAAGATAATAATTGGATGATTTAAAACCCTCTCATACAACAGGTTTTAGGCATGTTTATTTCACAAAATTAACCATTTATTTTAAATTTATCCCTCAGATAAAAACTTTATCTCATACCATGTCTTATTTATTTTCGTAATATATAGTAACTATCTTAACTATAAAATGATAATAGAATAAAATTTAGATAATTAATTACAATTTTATTAGTATCTAAGTCATTTGGTGTAATTTTCATTTTTATGACTATTATAGAATTTAATAAAACAATGTTTGTTTTGAAAAACCATTTTTGTCAATTTTTACAATATTTAGTAATTGATTTCTATTAAATTTATAAAAATATATTCTATAAAAAATAAATTAATAAATACCTCACATTCCAATTTCAACCAAAAAATATTTTATTGCATACAAAGGTTCATATTAAATTTATTTTAATATTTATAATATCATTTATTTGAATCTTTCCTTAATGAGGTATTCACTACATCGACATTTTGTCGTAAATAATATTTTTATTTAATCTATAAAAATTATAACAAATATATCATGATGTAGAAAACATTTTTGTATTTATAATGAATATCTATAGTCAAATAGATTATTTATATAAGCCATATTATTATTTTTATAGATAAGAGATACATGTTTCTATTATATTTCTCTATTTTTTATAATAAATATTAATACAGGTCATTATCACAACCAAGTGGATCAATGGGGTCCTAAAATTGACCAATGGATTCCCATGGTCGATCATATCATTTAAAATAAGATATGGACATCTGTTAGTGTAGTTTTTATTATTATAATATTATATTTTATCCTTATTTACCTAATTTACTACTTAACTATTGTAAATACAAATAATTACTAATATTAATATTCGTAAGGTCAAAAAATAAAAGGAACATATTTACACAATTTGGAGCTTCTGATATGAAATATGGAGTCCATTTTTCCGAATTCAATACATAGATATATAATTAATTAATATCAAATTTATTCATGTTTTCAAAACCAGAAAAAATGTTTTTAATATGTAAAAACTATAAAAAGATTGACAGGTGTTTAGGTCCAATTTAAATCTAAAGTTACATAAAATGACCATAATTGGATTAAATGATAAATAAATAATCCAATTACACTTTAAGACCAATTAAAAGTAAAATATAAAAATATAAATAAATTTGATGAAAAGCTGTTTTGAATTAAAATGTAGTATTTTTCAGTATTCATAAAAATATAGATATTATCAGAAAAATACCAAAATTTCAATCGAAGTTAAATTTCATGTACTTATTCTAAATAGAAAGTCTATTTTATCAAATATCACATATAAATGTGAAAAAATATATATTTTTAAACAATGTTTTCCATCAAAAGGTAGTAAAATATTTTCTAATAATATTATATTATTTTATGAATAAATTTGGATTAATTCTCATTTTATGCCTCTAAAATTCATTGTATAAATATTAAAATATATAAAAAATATTCAAAATCATAATATAGTTATTTATTTTCACTCTCGCTAATACAACAGCTAGGCGTTAACTACCATTTAAAAAACAATACTATTATTATATTATTTATTTTGTATAACTCAATGTTCTGTGCAACGTCAGATTTTATAGAAACCAGTTCTTAAGTGTCAAGTATTTCATTATAAATAGTGTCCTATTTAATCTAAAATTAATATTAAATTAAAAAAAGTAAATAGATATGAATTTTTTTTATTTTTTAAATACAATGGATGTTATATTCAACAACATCCAGCTTCTTCTCAAAATGAACCACTTCATTTGTGGTATCTTCCATGGTATAATATTGGGTATCTTGGTCCTATTCATCCAGTAATAGGAGGAAAATAATTATATAAGTGATTAAGAATTAAAACATCAATTGATATACAAAATGAAATCTATTCATCTAATGAATGTACAGATTCTTAAATTTATATTATCTCTCATCTTCCTAATGATCACCACATCTCCCAACATGCAGATTCTTTATTTGATGATTAAATACATGGGGAAATTAAATATCAAAGATTGGAATCTCATGATATCCAAAAGTTATCTCAACTAATGACTTTTAGGTCTTATCCTATAATGCTATGTTGAACATCTGAATGAAGTGTTACAGATACTCAAGATCTACCGTATCCATCATTGTCGGAGCTATATTAAATATATGAATAGTCAAACTCATGACATATTCAAATGAATGTCTGAGCTCATTCATATGAGGGGTTTCTAAAATTTACATATATTCATGAATTTGTATGTCCATTACTGTTGATAGAAATAATTAATATAACAGAAAAAATCACTAAGATGAATGTGCTTCCCTCATAGAGAAACTAATTTTTGATAGCTTATTGTTTGAACTATTAAATAGAATTTAATAATCTACATACAGATAACCTAGTGGATATCCATGGATTCAGTCTCAATTAAGTGTTGTATTTATCTAAACAAATGTACAAACATATTTTTTGGTATTTAACTATTCTGAAAGTAGTAAAGAAAACATAAAATATTGGAAATGATGACACTAATAAGAATATCAGATTAAAATAAATAGTGGGAGAAAAACAAGATATAATAATATAAAATTAAGAAGAAATAATACTATTACTAAAGTAAAAAATCAACAATATGGAATAAAAAAATATCTTCTCTCATAGAAAATTAACTGATCGTATAACAGAAAAAATAACTAGACTATTCTCACTCGTCATGAGTTTAATCGAGTAAAAAGATGAATATTGTGCCTTGGATCATCCAATATTCATTCATACCATGAATATTTGATGAAAGTTTTTCCATAAAATTATATTACTTATAGTTTATAATTTTTCAAAATAATATCATTAAGAAAAAACAAATTTACAAGGATAATTTCTTCCAATAAAAACTAGTTGTAATAGAAAAATAATGATGTGAAGATGTAAAATAAATCCAAATAATTAAATTTCATCGACTGCCTATCTCGTACATAAATATTTATATAAAAAAATATTCATCATCAATAATATATTATTTAGAACGGAGTTTGTTCACATCTACTCACTTAATCTTCAAAATTTACTAATAATGAACACTAAATTGTGGGTTTAAAAATTGTTTAGTCTCTGATAATCATCAAACATTTCGTCCTGGATCTAGATCTAAAAAAATTTCATTCTTATTCATAGGTAAGAGATCAGAAAATGAGATCAAAAAGTTGAAACAACATAGGAAATGTTATATTAATACTATTAAAATTTTAGTATAGAAACGAAGAGTAAAGATAGATAAAGGAGAGAGAAAAATAAAAACAATTTGAATCTGAAAGCTCTTGATGCTGTAAAACCATATTTAAAAACAATAAATACAAGAGAAACTAAAATTAAATCAAAAAACAACATTATTCTATAGGGCTACCTATAATCACACTTCATTTATCATGTTACAATAGAAAAACACCTTAAAAATATCTTTAACCAATGTAAAATTTTGTTGGTCCCTAAATGTAATTCTAAATTTCTATGACAATATTTTAATCAAAGTAAAAAATACAACAAAAATATATGACATGTGGCACTGAAAATTAGTTCATAAACCATCCAAAAATAAATTCCTTATGGTAATGATTACCCATGAAAGAAACATATCCAATACTCATTCAAATTGAGAATTTTGTTATCTTCATAATTAGACCCACGATGATCCATTCAGATATCACTATTTCAAATAAATATTACATAAGCATGTTTAATTAGCACATCAATCAAACTAAATAAAAAAATTATCCTATTCAGTGGGTGTAAGAAATACATAGGTTTTATCATTTTATAAAATCACATACTCTCAAGAATTATGAAATCTATAGTCTCTTCAACTCTATATGTACCTACAGTTCCATAGAATGAATGAATTGATGACCTATCATCATAAAAAATATTCTATTAGGAACAATAAATTGAACATAGATACCCATTGATCTCAACAGTATATATGCATTGCTTCATATGATGAATGTTGACCCCAAAAATGGATATGATATGGATATTTTGTTTCAGATATCAAAACTCCTCTCAACCTTATATTTGGAATATTATTGTATGAAAATAAAACCCTTAAAATAGAATCCTATCTCATATTTTTTATAACTGAAAAATAATATATCATCCACATCAACATATATTTGGATAAATTTCCTAAAAAACGTCAACATCATGCATAGACCAATCATTAATCTCATTGAAACATCATCAATTACTGATATAGTCCTCTTATACTATTAGATTTTAATCCAAGAAAAATGTAGTAGGGGATTCAATTCAAGAATAAATTCGAAGACAACCCATCCTCTTCTTTGAATTGTTTCTACTGAATCCATCTTCAAATTTCAGATTAAATACACATACTCATTACTATTATTAGCCATGGATTCGTTCTTTTTAGATTTTTGAATTTTTACTTCTAAACACAACCCAAACTCAGAATATTAAATCAAAATCATCGATTGGTGTTGAAATATAAATGGTGGTAGTTGTTCAGCATCCAACATCAGTGTTCTCATGTTCTCTGCTTAGATCTCCATTTACAAAACCAAACTTATTTTCATCAGCATTGAAGGATTATATATGAATTATTCCATTGTAACCATTTGATTGATTCTTCCTCAAATAAGAATGGATGAATCATTACAGAGTGCATGGATCACCATATTTCATGCCTCCCGAGTTTATCACCATTAATCGACTCATGGTAGATTGATTCCAATCCTTATAAACCATTCCCAGCATCTCATATTTGATATGATAACTGCATAACAAAAATTATCTTATATATAGAATAAATTTATACTTCCTATAAAAAATTAACTTACGTAGACTGTAAATATTCTAAAAGGGTTATGTTACTGAAGCTATATTTCTTATATGCAGATCACTCATAGATTCCTAAAATATCCTACTTCCACTTCAAAATAAATAAATTAAAAAAATTATTAAAATTGAATAATATAAATTATTAAATTCTAAATATAGAAAAATATAAATATAAATATAAAATAATGAGGAAGCTATTTTTAAAAATAAAAAATAATCATGAATAAATTTAAGTAACTTTGAATAATTAATTAATTAATAAAAAAATGTATGAAAATAATTAATAAATAATTATTCTATAAATTATAGTTATAAATTATTAAATCAATAATGTCATTAACTAATAATGAAAATTTAATTTCAATTGACTTATTAAAATTTTAAAACAGAAAAAATTAATGAAATTGAAAAAACAAAACAAAAAATTAAAAAATATGATAATTAAATTGATAATCATAAAAGAAACACTAGTATTATATATTATATGCATAAACATACAAAATTTAAAATCCATCCTAAATTCAAATAAAATCACAAATTTATATAATTTAACAATTTACACATTATATTTACCCATACTCTAGAATTTACCAAATAATGGAACACATCATCATTAAAATACCTTAAATCCAAATAAATGAATATGGAAAAAATATGAAATTAATTCCACATCTGTATAAACCAGTTACTCTTCCATATTATTTATTCGTCATTTTTAATGATATTTTATATTGCATGAAATCCCATACTAAGCATTATTGGTCACCATTTATCATGTTTCCCATTTATAGTATATTAGGGTGAAATATTTGAGTGATTTTCAAGGATCCAATATAGTTTTTCATGTTATGTTTTATTTATCTATTGTTATATTGAAATCATTTATGTAACTATATTTCTTTTACTACTAAACAACTTGATTATTTGGTATTTTTTCACTTGTATCATGTACAAATGTAAATAAGTAGACACAATAATTGGGTTTCTATATTCGGTGTTGTTTCTAACTTGTATTATATATTAATATATGAAGACATTATTTTTTTAGAATAAATCAATATTTAACCAAAACAATATAATTTATAAAACATAATTTTTGGGTTAATTATTTAGAGGGGTTTTAATATATTTATTTTGGTTAATATTCATGTGTGAAAGTATATAAGGTCCCAAATATGTAAAAACCCTCCTTTTAAATTACTATATGGAATGGTTTTCCTGTGATTGATTATCGAGGTGTTTTGGAGGATAGGAGAGTGCTCTATCCATTCTGAGGGTTACCAATCCATGGTGGGGAGAATATTGATGTTTTTTTGGTACTTATTTGAAAATATGGAATGATATTGGCTGTATTGTCCCCAATACATTGTAGGGTGGCTGTAGAGATGGTATTTTACCGAGGGGATTCACTATGTTGAGTTAAATTGTTATTTTTACCATGACAATATGTGTGGAATATAGATGGAATCCCATTGTAAAATAGGCCATACGTGATGTCCCATCATGGGTGTAATTTCAAGCATGAAACATCATGTTCTACAATGTATTATAAGGGGATATGTATCTCACTAAACTATGGTCCATGGAATAGTGAGTAGAAAACAACAAAACACATAGAGCTATGACATAGAGGATGGTCATTACTAGCAATGGGGTAGCGAAAATTCCATAGTCCACATTATAGTTGAGGTCATGGTAATGTTATTAATTAATATTAAAATGAGTAAAAATTTATTAAATGATGAATTTTTTTGGATCTTATCTATAATCATACTTACATTGTGTGTTTAGAAGACCCCCATGTCACGATTAACTATTATAATTCCCCCTCAAAATAAACTTGCATATGGAATTCTTGGTTTTTCTTGTTTGATCTTATGTGACCTTTTCATCCTTCTATTTTGTCATCCCTTCAACTTCATCACATCACATATCCAACCATCTCCAATGTGTGTGCGACACATCCGCATGAACCCCACCCACACATGGTATATCATCACAATATTGCATAAGTCAAAATCTCTATCACAATCTCATTAAATATATATAGATATATTTTTTCATGAGCCTGAAATGCATCTACCTCATTCCCTGCTATTACCACACATAGAACACACCATATATCAGAACATCATTATAAAATGAAATCTCTGAAAACATGCTTCATAATCATTAATATAGAATAAAGTGAAGAGATAAGGGGATATCCAGCCATCCATTTCTCATCTATTTGGGATGTTTTGGAAAACATGTGGAAGCCAAACAGTTTTGTTACTGCAAAGGTTATTCAACTAGGGTGAAGATTATATTGAAATAACATGAAAATACCATATAGATAGGTTACATACCACAAAAAACCTAGGGTTTTAAATCCAACACCACTAACTCTACCAACAACATTCCACAACATCTCGCGACTTCTTCATTAAAATGTTACAACAAATCTTCAAATCAACACACATCCAGGCCACACATAATCTACATTTCATTTCCCATTTTCAAGTAAAGTAATATTAATATTTATGATTTATTAACCAAAGTCCAATTTTTAATCACATATTTTATATTTAGTGATGAACCACTCAATCCATTGCTTTCTATTCAATTATAAAAACTCAATAATGTTTTTCTTTATTAAGATATTTTCAATACATTAAATTCATCCAACAAATATTTAGTTTGAAAATGATGAAATTCAATTTCATCATTATCATTTAATTCTAATTATTTGGCAAAAAAACATCAAACCAGAAAAAAACATCCCATTCAACCTAATCATCATCACATATAAATAATAGATATCCCTAAAAAACCATCCAACCTCAACAACCACACATCACAACTACTTTACCCAAGCCCAAATCACATCCCATGAAATGAACTATGGTCTTGATGACAAATTCATTTTTTATCAAAACATAGTCCCCTCCATCACATTTATATTGCCGATAAGATCTCCAATAAACAAAAAAGGAAATCATAGAAATCATAAAATCGATTTTTATCATATTCAGTTTCCATAGTGATTAAATTTTCTTATTCAAGAAATCAAATATCATCGAATCACTCCATTTAATTCATGTATGTTCTGATAAAATTTCACATTTTAATGGAATATGGTTCATTAGATACATTTAAATTCATAATCCTTTTATAATTAGTCAAGTTCAAGCATTAATTTCAACAAAGTTTTCCAAAATAACATTAACATCACCACAATATATATAAAAAACACGTATAACATTATATATATATATCAAAAAACAAGTAAACACATATGTTTATCCCCACCCCCATAGTTTTTAGTCAACAAAAAATTATAACCAAATTATCTCATTTTGTAGTATCTTCATAAAAGAATCTAAATACATAAAATTTCCATATTTTTATATAAAATAAATATAAAACAGGGATCCTCAACCTTATTTATAGATTCAATGTGAACCACCGCTCACATAGAAAGAATAAAGGGAAAAAAATTACACATATTCCCTAAAATCCATTATCAATATTTTTTTGATTCAAAACCCAAAATAGATGATCTCTTCTAAAAGAAAGAGTGAATAAATAAGATTACCATGATTTTTGAGGTTCTATCTGGACAAAATGAGGTTTTAAAACTCATAAGTGGTGCATCATGAATGTTATGGGAGGTTAATAGGTATCTTAGAGATTGAGAGAAAAATAAAAACAGATCAACAGAATTATAAAATCCCATTTTGTATAGGGTATTTTACAATACTTCACCATTTTATGGCGATCCTCAAAACAACAATTGCGAGAATCATTAAAGGAATGATGTGGAAGTCAAGCATCAAAACCTGGACTTATGCTCAATTTCAGAATAGATTTGGCCACAACTATAAGTCTTCTTATATCATGTTCTATGGGACTTTTTATACTTTAAAATCCACAATGACTAATAAGTATTTAATAGTGAGAAGCTCATGGATGTTTTCTTGTTACCAGTCATAGGACCCTAAAAGGATGAGGTCTATATACTAATTTTACCCAAGTGATCCATCAATGTGAAAAAAATGGAATATTCCATGGTTAGGTCTGCCCATACTTACCATGTTATATAGGATGTTTATCTTAAAACCACAACCATTAAAATGGCCATCCGTGCCCTTTTTCATAGTATGTTACATCCCATGAAAAATCATACTTTTGCATTGGAGACTCATGTCATGACCCATTATCATGGTTCTATATAGTATCCAAAAAGACCATGAAAGGTTTTGACAACACAACATGGTTACACTATTCTAACGAACCCGGTGGGCCTAAAGCCCAACAAACTCGGCCACGCCCGAGCCCAGCCCTCTGGCAGACAGCAGACCCCCACCCTCAAGCAGATAACAGGCCCCCACCTCGGACTGGCCCAGTTAACACGTGGGAGGAACTGTCCCCTCCCTGGCGAGGATTTAATACGCCTCCACCGCAACTCGAACTCGTGACCTCAGGCTTAAAGGCCAACGGGGAAGCGTTACGAGTACCACTGGGCCAATGGCTCAGTGGTACTCGTAACGCTTCCCCGTTGGCCTTTAAGCCTGAGGTCACGAGTTCGAGTTGCGGTGGAGGCGTATTAAATCCTCGCCAGGCAGGGGACAGTTCATGCCACGTGTTAACTGGGCCAGTCCGAGGTGGGGGCCTGTTATCTGCCTGAGGGTGGGGGTCTGCTGTTTGCCAGAGGGCTGGGCTCGGGCGTGGCCCAGTTCGTTGGGCTTTAGGCCCACCGGGTTCGTTACATATTTTCAGACCCCGACCGCAGATGTCCTTATTTTTATTCTTTCTTTGTCTTGGTTAAAATATTTCTTTCGAAGCATAATTGTGTTGGCGGTTTCGCGCCAGTGCGTGGTCACCACATTGTTAGCGGTGACCGTGCGTTCATCCTGGGTGACCGTGTGTTCACCCGGCGTTTTAATATAAAAATTTTTATGTTGACATTTTATTATTTTTAAATATTTTGACCATAATAATTATTATTATAATTAACTAACTTTTATTTATTATCATTATTTTATCATTATTCTTATTATTATAATGTTTTATTATTATTATTATAAAGATTATTATGTTTTTTAAAAATGTTTTATTATTATTATCATTATAAAGTTTATTATCATTATTATAAAGTATTGTTATTATTAATATAAAGTTTATTATTATTATAAAGTTTATTATGATTATTATAACGTTTCATTATTATTAATATTATTATTATTATAAGGTTTTATTATTATTTTAAGTTTTATTATTTCTATAAAGCGTTATTATTTTTAGGATTTGTTTTATTTAATTATTTATGTTCAATATTATTATTAGTATATTATTATGATTATAATATTTTATTATTATTATTATATATTATTATTAATATATATATTATTATTAATATTATTCTTATATTATAATTTATATTTTTGTTTTATTATTATTATTATTATTATTATTAATATTAATATTAAAATTATTATTATT
This sequence comes from Viscum album, assembly GCA_963277665.1. Classification (NCBI taxonomy): domain Eukaryota; kingdom Viridiplantae; phylum Streptophyta; class Magnoliopsida; order Santalales; family Viscaceae; genus Viscum; species Viscum album. Next base: position 113,284,848 of record OY728156.1, on the reverse strand, counting down.
ATTATTATTATCATATATATATATATATTGACCTAACCCTAATCTACTCGCGCCGCCTCACCCCTCTCCCCTCTCCCCCCTCCCCTCTCCCCCCTCTCTCTCTCCCCCATTTTCTCCCCCCCCCTCATGGTTCGGCCGGCCCGCACCCCCCTCTCCCGATGTTCGGTGCTCCTCCACCGGCGCCCGACTCCCCTCCTGCTCCGGTGCTCAGCCCGTGCGGCCTCCGGCGTCTGCAACCGCACCCCCGCCTGGAACCCGATCGCCGGCCTTCACCTCACCGTCACCGCCGCGCGGCCTCCGTCCTCTCCAGCCGGCTACCCCTCTTACCTCCTCCTTGCATTTCCGGCCACCGGCCCCCTCCTGCGCCCTCCCCTCCAGCCTGCCGCTGTCCGGGCTCCCCCTGTCTAGACGGCCTCCCCCATTCAGCTCGCCGCTGTCCTGGCTCCCTCCGCCGTCCGGGCTCCCTCGCCGCTCCCTGGTCCTCCTCTGGCAAGCCGACCTTACGTCCAGTGGCCCTCCCTCTCTCCGGTGGCCCACACCGCCGGCCTCACCCCCGCTGAACCCGGCCTCCGGCCCCCCTGTCCTGGCCTCCTCCGGTGAACAGCCCCGCGTGAACATCCGACCCCGCCTTCCCGCTGGCCTCCCGATTTCCAACGACCACTTTTCCATCCTCCCGACCTCCACCGTACCCCCGGCCTCCGCCTCCGGCGCCCCTGCCCTTCTCTGGCGGCTTCCAGCTATTTTCCGGCGAGCCCCGCCGCCGGGCAGTGGCTTTCGACTCCCTCCGGCCACCTCTGGCCAAGATTCAGCAAGCCGCTTTCGGCCTGCACCCCTCCAGCCACCCATTCGGGCATCCCGTCCATTTTTTCTGCGGTCCAGACATCCGCCGCCACCTTGCGCCGGCTAGCGGCACACCCGGAATTCGGTGCGTGACCCCGGCGATCGACCGCGTCTGTGCAGAGGTAGTATTTTGTGACGTTTTTCTAGTTGTGTTTTTATCTCTGGTTTGCTATTTTTCTATTTTGGTGTTTGATGCATCACTTCAGCAGAATATTTCCGCAACACTGAGGTCTTCAGCTCGTGTGCACGTATGCGCCTGCGCGGGGTGTTTTGCGTCATCGAGTTCGGTTTGTGTTTTTAGGTGAGGTTTTCTATGTTTCTTACACAAATTATTTTATATATCAACGTCTTTATATTTTATATATATATATATATATATATATATATTTTAGTTTTTATATGAATTATTAGAAGTCGGTGGTTATGTGAATTTATTTATTGTGCGTTTGATACAGCGTGTTGGCGAGATAACCTCGCGATACTATGGCCGTCAACGTGCATGTGTTTGTACGTTTGTGCGAGGTGTGACACAACGTGCGTTTGGATTTCAAGCTGAGGTAGGTCTCCCATTGAACTCTCCTTTAAATTTAGAATTTATTTATTCCTTGTCTTTTTATTGAGTTTCAGTAAATTTAAAAGTATTAATAAGTAGTTATTTATAGTGTGGTGATCTGATGATAATGAAAGCTGTTTAATTCTAGCGTTTCATTTAAAGTGTTTTTCTTGGCTTTAATTGTGTGCTTCCATGGTAATATTGCTAAATGGGTTCTTTATGAAATGTGAAAGTCGTGTTTAATTGTGTTTTGAAATGTTTTTGGTTTGTGTATATTGGTAGGTGTATTTTTTTATGGAAAAGGTATTTCCTAGAACCTTGACTAAAGGAAATGTTGTATGGCCTTTAAACATGATTTTGGAAAACTTTAAGTGTGGTTCTTGGTTGTTGAAAAAAATGTTTTCCATTGACGTGTGAATAAAAGTTTGGATTTCATTTGAGAAATAGCATTCCTTAAAAAAAATGATTAAAGGCCCGTTTGGCCCTTGATCTGGATTTTGGAATTTGTCAGTTGTGGTTTGGTTTTCCTTAAATGGGATTCCAAGTATGTTTTTCTGGCTTTCAACAAGATGCGTGTGTTATATCTTTTGGAAAATCATTGATATTAAATGGATTAAATGTAGTGATGTGGCGGCCCAGTTGGAACTTTGTTGAATGTGTAGTGAATATGTAAATATACATACTTATGTGGCATCTCTATAGAGGGACTTCCCTTCGAGGGTTGTCGTGTAGTGGTGTCCTTGTAAGGGGTTGGCATGTGCGGTGAGATGAGTCATGCGTGCGAGGTCCTCCTAATTACACAGTATTATTAAAACTACCGTGGGTTCCTGGGCGTCTTTTAGAGAATCGAGTGACGGTTGCTGGCTTACCCCGATTAGATGGGTTAGTCCCCCCTTGGTAGGTAAGGCCTTGTGGGGCGTGCCACTGGTTGGCTGTTAGGGCGGCCAGTTGGTTATTGACTATGGAGTACCATGTCGGAAGGTAGTCTAAACCCGAGTACATCCAGGGGTTTTCTAGGGATGTTTAGGGTCACCCATGGTTACTTGATTTTCCATGCTCATTTACTTTCAGTTCTTCTTTACAGCTTGTACTGTTTACATTGTGGAAATGGATTTCAAATATAAAAATGCGTTTTTCTCTTGTGTAAAATTTGAAAATGTAACACTTCTTCCTCTTTTAGAACGAATTAAGTATCAATGAAAAGAAATTCATCTTTTGAAAAGATTAAGGGTAATGGCTCGTGTTTTGATTTTCAAGTTAAACATTATGAAAGCATACTTTCATACATTTTTGATCAAACCTGGAATATGTAGATTCTTTATTTACTGGAAGTGCTTTGGGATTTGTTCTTGGGCTCACCTACTGAGTACTTTCTGTGCTCACGCCTATATTTTACCATTTCTGTTGCAGGTTCCTTGTGTTCAGGTTTTTCTTGGTTTGAGTCACTCAGTGATGGAGCGACACTGGTGTTTAGTTGGGTGGTGACCGTGAGGTCACATGGAGTTATGCTTCTGACGTAGTTTTGTTTCTGTTGTTAGTGTTGTCTGTTTTGTTTAGTTATATTCTTTCTTTTGATCCTATTTTGGTTTGGGCTGAAATCGTTCCCAATGATTAAAATTTCAATTCTCGACACTAGTTGCTATTCCTGGGGGATAGGGAACGCCCCTCGGGACTTACCGCGGACCGGCTCGGGTGACAGGTTCAGGATCGACCCAGGCTGGTTTGTGACAAAATGGTATCAGGGAAAGGTTCTTGTTATTTGGGTTGTCAGGTAGGTGGAGAGTAGGACTGTCGAGCCTCGAGAGGTAGGTACGGGAAGGACGTCAGGAACGCTCGTCTGTCCCGCACCTCGAGTCACCAGGGGTAGTCTGGGAATTGTGTCCTTGTCTCTTTCTGGTTTGTCTTGGATTGAGAGATGACAACGGAGGCAAGCCGACATTACATCGTGATTTTACATCGAGTAGTGACCCATGTGGAGTCTGAGTACACGGTTTGAATTCTTCCTAGTGGTCGATGCTGACATGGGACATGGCCCACTACCATGTCGCCAGGTTGAGTGTGACTACTAGTCCATCACTCCAGTGGTTGATTGAAATTTGGATGCAGCTTTTGTTTTGGTATGTTTAAGTACATTGTTGGAAATGAAAAAGGTTTTTGAAAAAATTGGACTGGTTTCTTTTAAAAGAATTTAAATGTATGAAATGGGTTTTAAAACTGAAATCTCTTGAATTTAAAATTCGTTATTGCTTGGAGTTGGTCGAGAATGGTTTGGGATGAAACCCCAGGTCCCCTTTATGAACATTTGCACATGTGTGAGAATGCAGGAAAAAAATGCGTGTTGGTGCGAGTATTATTGGACAGTGGATGAAGACATGTGCAACGGTTCATGAGATTACCTAGGTGTGTATTTGAAATTAAAGGCTTGACATTGTTTTCTTAATTGGTTTTAAAGGGGAAACGGTTTTGGAAAGTTTTTGGTTTGAAAGTGGATTGGTTTTGGAAAGTAGTCTTGAAAGAGGGTGGTTTTAAGGTCTAAAATAAAAAGGGTATTTTAAAAAGTATATTTTATTTTGGGTTGTGTTTGTGTTTGTTTGGTCTTTATGCTGACTGTTTCTGATGAAGGCTCTTTTATTGATATTGCTTTGGTTTGATATTGGTTTTGGCTTTGTGTTTTATATGTCTCTTAAGAAATGCCACCCAGGTAGGTCTCTAAGGATTCAGATAAGTTATGCCCAGTTTTTGTTCCTCCTCAGACTCTGCCTATTCTCCATGGTGATCAGGGTCCGTTGGAGGCAGTGGAATGGCTCGAGGGAGTGGAGAATGCCTTTAGAACGTTGGGAACTCCTGATAATGTTAAGGTTTGTGCAATTATGGAGTTTTATGAGGGTCCAACTGTGGACTAGTAGAAGATGGTTACCCCATCGTCAACGCAAGTTGGAGTGATGTGGGATGTTTTTAAAATCGTTTTCATCCAATGGTTTGTACCTGTGGAAGTGAAGCAGGAGAATAAGAGGGAGCTTGTGCATATTCAACAAGGCCAATGGATAGTGAAGGCATATGTTGACCATTTCAAGGAACTGATTTCCTTTTCCCCAGAGGTAGCATCGCATGAGCTCATGAAGGCCTCTCTTTTCACTGGGGGTCTTCGTCCAGAGATCAAGGAGTGAGTCCTTCCTTCTAAAGACCAACGTTTCGAGAAGCTGATGGAGGAAGCATTTTTGGCTGAGTTGGTTTCCGAAAGACAGTTGGTTAGTACTCCAGAATCCCCGGTTGTTCGTAAGATTTCCCCATCTGGTGTGGAAGATACGCCAGAGATACCTTTTCCTCAGGAGTTATCCCCTTTGGTCCTAGCTTCCAGTTCATCAGATCGTTCAATGGTATGCTATATGTGTGGCCGTTTCGGGAATTTAAATCCATCTTGTCGCAACCATATGAAGACGTGTCATCGATGCGGCTGTCTGGGTCATCTAGAGAAGATTTTCAGGAAGTGTCGCTTGAAGAGGACGCCGTGATGGGAGAATGTCAGTACCTGACTGTGAGGCATAAGGTTCCTTAGCCATCAGATCCCCAGCCACAGGTCTCGGGGTGAAGCTCGCGCACAGTCAGGAGTTCCCAGGGTTGTGAAGCCTTGGTCCAGGTTCTGTGTTCTGTATTGACGGTGGAACAATTTGAAATCTTTTCATATTTGTTTATCTGCTATTAAAGTTTCAATAGCATTGTAAATGCGTTGTTTTTTCGTAATGTTATGTTGGACTTGTTCTATGATAATCCAAGCAGACTTGTCGTGTGGATGTGATATTCTAAATCATGTGTTTTTCTTAAAAGTGTTTTTGACCCTTGTGTGGGTTGACCTCAGTTTAGTTATGTTTGTCGGATGTGGTTATGTTTCGAGGATTTCAATAGGTCATGTTTCCGACTCGATTCCTGGTTAGGTAAATTCTGTGGGTTATCCTTGGTGTTGATGTTTGTTGACTCTAGTCGTGGGTTCAATGGTTCGACAGAGGTGTTAATCTGATTGTGTTATAGGAGTCGGTTTGGATCGGTTATGAATTCCCGCACTGGACCCGCCTTCCTTATGGTAGTATGTTTGGAGTGTTAAAATTTTTGAACTAGTTGAGTTCTTGTGGTGGGGAGAACCCCTTCATGTTCTCCCCTCAACCTCAGACATCAGTTTTCTCTTGAATCGTTCGGGTGTGACCTTTTTGGAGTAAGGTCATCCCGAGATTCTCAGTTCTCTTTGGATCCCTTAGTTCCACTGGGGCATAGACCTGAATCTTGACTGACTTTTGGCTTGGTGACTTTATGGGTGCAGAAAGTGTCTTTGGTGGGGAGAATTGTCACACCCCGACCATAGATGTCCTTATTTTTCTTCTTTCTTCGTCTCAGTTTAAATTTTTTTCGAAGCTTAATTGTGTTGGCGGTTTCACGCCAGTGCGCGGTCACCACATTGTTAGCGGTGACCGTGCGTTCTGCCCGGGTGAACGTGTGTTCACCCAACATTTTAATATTAAAATTTTTATGCTGAAATTTTATTATTTTTAAATATTCTGACCATAATTATTATTATTATAATTAACTAACTTTTATTTATTATCATTATTTTATTGTTACTCGTATTATTATAAAGTTTTATTATTATTATTATTATAAATTTTATTATTGTTATTAAAAAGGTTTTATTATTATTATCATTATAAAGTTTATTATCATTATTATAACGTTTTATTATTATTAATATAAAGTTTATTTGGATTATTATAAAGCTTCATTATTATTAATATTTTTATTATAAGGTTTTATTATTATTATAATGTTTTATTATTTCTATAAAGAATAATTATTTTTAGGATTTGATTTATTTAATTACTTATGATCAATATTATTATTAGTATATTATTATGATTATAGTATTTTATTATTATTATTATATATTATTATTAATATTATTCTTATATTATTATTTATATTTTTTTGTATTATTATCATTATTATTATCATATATATATATATATATATATATATATATATATATATATATTTACCAAACCCTAATCTACCCGCACCGCCTCACCCCTCTCCCCTCTCCCCTCTCCTCTCTCTCTCTCTCCCGTTTTTCTCCCCCCCCCCCCTCCTGGTTCGGCCGGCCCGCCCCCCCCCCTCTCCCGACGTTCGGCACTCCTCCACCGGTGCCCGACTCCCCTCCCGCTCTGGTGCTCCACCCATGCGGCCTCCGGCGTCCGCAACCACACCCCCGTCCGGCTCCCGATCGCCGGCCTCCACCTCACCGCCGCTTCCGCGCGACCTCCATCCTCTCCAGCCGGCTTCCCCTCTTGCCTCCCCCCCTACGACGCCGGCCACCAGACCCCTCCTGCGCGCTCCCCTCCAGCCCACCGCTGTCCGGGCTCCCCCCTGTCCAGACGACCTCCCTCCTTCAGCCAACCGTTGTCCCGGCTCCCTCCGCCGTCTGGGCTCCCTCGCCGCTCCCTGCTCCTCCTCCATCCTACCGACCTCCCGTCCAGCGACGCTCCCTCTCTCTGGCGGCCCGCACCGCCGGCCTCACCCCTACTGAACCCGGCCTCCGGTCCCCACGGTCATGGCCTCCTCATGCGAACAGCCCCGCGCGAACCCCCGACCCCGCCTTCCCGTCGGCCTCCCAACCTCCGGTGACCCCTTTTCCATCCTCCCGACCTCCGCCGCACCCCGAGCCTCCTCCTCCGGCGCCCCTTCCCTTCTCTGGCGGCTTCTAGCTGTTTTCCGGCGAGCCCCGCCGCCGGCCAGCGGCTTCCGACTCCCTCCGGCGACCTCCGGCCAAGCATCGGCGAGCCGATCGGCCTGCACCCCTCCGGCGGCCCGTTCGGGTGTCCCGTCCTTTTTTTCTGCGGTTCAGCCAGCCGCCACCCGCCTTGCGCTGGCCAGCGGCACACCCGGAATTCGGTGCAAGACCCCGGCGATCGAGCGCGTCTGCGCCGAGGTAGTATTTTGTGACTGTTTTCTAGTTGAGTTTTTTATTATATCTCTGGTTTTCTATTTTTCTGTTTTGGTGTTTGTTGCAGCGCGTCGGCGGAATATTTCCGCAACGCTGATGTCTTCTGCTCGTGTGCACGTATGCGCCTGCATGGGGTGTTTTGCTTCATCGATTTTGGTTTGCGTTTTTAGGTGAGGTTTGCTTTGTTTCTTACTAAAATTATTTTATATTTCAACGTCTATATATTTGGGTATATATATATATATTATTTTTATATGAATTATTATAAGTTGGTGGTTATGTGATTTTAATTGTTGTGCATTTGATACAGCGCGTTGGCGAGATAACCTCGCGATATTGTGGTCGTCAACGTGCATGTGTTTGTGCGTTTGTGCGAGGTGCGACACACCGTGCAGTTGGATTTCAAGCTGATGTAGGTCTCCCATTGTACATGCATTTAAATTTAGAATTTATTTATTCCTTGTCTTTTTATTGAGTTTCAGTAAATTTAAAAGTATTAATAAGTAGTTATTTATAGTGTGGTGATCTGTCGATAATGAAATTTGTTTAATTCTAGCGTTTCATTGAATGTTTTTTTCTTGGTTTTAATTGTGTGCTTCCATGGTAATATTGCTAATTTGGATCTTTATGAAATGTGAAAGTCGTGTTGAATTGTGTTTTGAAATGTTTTTGGTGTGTGTAAATTGGTAGGTGCATTGTTTATGGAAAAGGTGTTTCTTAGAACCTTGACTAAAGGAAATGTTGTATGACCTTTAAACTTGATTTTGGGAAACTTTAAACGTGGTTCATGGTTGTTGAAAAAAATGTTTTCCTTTGACATGTGAATAAAAGTTTGGATTTCATTTGAGAAATAGCTTTCCTTCAAAAAAATGATTAAAGGCCCGTTTGGCCCTTGAGCTGGATTTTGGAATTTTTCAGTGGTGGTTTGGTTTTCCTTAAATGGGTTTCCATGTATGTTTTTTTGGTTTTCAACATGATTGCGTGTGTTATATCTTTTGGCAACACTTTGATATTAAATGGTTTAAATGTAGTGATGTGGCGGCTCGGTTGTTACTTTGTTGAATGTGTAGTGAATATGTAAATATACGTACTTATGGGGCATCTCTACAGAGGGACTTCCCTTCAAGGGTTGTCGTGTAGCGGTGTCCGTGTAAGGGGTTGGCAAGTGCGGTGAGATGAGTCACGCGTCCGAGGGCCTCCTACTTACATAGTATTATTAAAACTACCATGGGTTCCTGGGCGTCTTTTAGAGTATCGAGTGACGGTTTTTGGCTAACCCCGATTAGATGGGTTAGTCCCCCCTTGGTAGGTAAGGCCTTGTGGGGCGTGCCATTGGTTGGCTGTTAGGGTGGGAAGTTGGTCATTGACTATGGAGTACCATTCTGGTAGGTATTATGAACCCGAGTTCGTCCAGGGGTTTTCTAGGGATGTTTAGGATCACCCATGGTTACTTGATTTTCCCTGATCGTTTACTTTCAGTTCTTCTTTACAGGTTGTACTGGTTACTTTGTGGAAATGGATTTCAAATATAAAAATGTGTTTTTTCTCTTGTGTAAAATTGGAAAATGTAACACTTCATCCTCTTTTAGAACAAATTTAGCATCAATGAAAATAAATTCGACTTTTGAAAAGATTAAGGGTAATGGCTCGTGTTTTGATTCTCAAGTGAAAGATTATGAAAGCTTACTTTCATACATTGTAGTTCAAACATGGAATATGTAGATTCATTATTTACTGGAAGTGATTTGGGATTTGTTGTTGGGCTCACCTATTGAGTACTTTCTGTGCTCACGCCTCTCTTTTACCATTTTAGTTGTAGGTTCCTTGTGTTCAGGTTTTTCCTACTTTGAGTCGCTCAGTGATGGAGCGACACCGGTGTTTAGTTGGGTGGTGACCGTGAGGTCACGTGGAGGTTTGTTTGTGACGTAGTTTTGTTTCTTTTGTTAGTGTTCTCTATTTTGTTTAGTTATATTATTTATTTTGATCCTGTTTTGGATTGGGTTGAAATATTTCCCAACGATTAAAATTTCAATGCGCGGCACTTGTTGCCATCCTGGGGGGATCGGGAATGCCCCTCGGGACTTGCCGCGGACCGGCTCAGATGACCGGTTCAGGATCGACCCAGGCTGGTTCGTGACAACAATGAATGTCTTTAATTCCACATCATGTCATTCATAACACCTCCAAACCCCCTCTTATCATAGTAAATACAAGAAAAAATGTAAATGTAATTTTTATTGATATTTGAGACCTGAGATTAGATATATATATAATTATTCTCATCCTCAAGAATAAAAAAACCTTAAAAGGAAGAGGGTAAGGGAAGGGTATGAACAACCATCATGTGAGATACCACTCAATGATATTTTAATGACCCGACATTATAAAATACCTTTTTGACTTGTTTTAAACTAAATTTAGCCATTATATGTTCTCAAGTATATTTTATATTAATAGTTTTAGAGTGTTTGGGGATAAATATAACATAAAAAACCCATATATTACAATGTTTATACTTCACTATAGTATCTATTTTATATAAAAACTGAACTTTTAAAAAGAAACATGTCTTATTTTCATGACACATCATTAAAATATTCATCATTAGATCATCATTATCATTACTGTCCTTTGAATTTAATTCAAATATATGATGAGAGAAAATGCTCAATAAGGGACATAAAATATAGAAATATACCTTTTTAAAGTGAATCTATATAAAAATTTATTTTTTCAGGAAAATCGTTATGATCAAAATAAAAACATTATTACACAAGAAATCATCTTATCAACCAAATTTCATTAATGAAAGATTTCATAATAAATATCAATGGAAGAATAAAAATAAAACAAATTATTAAAAAAAATTAATAACTAATAATTATTATTTCAAAAAGCTATAATTTTCCACTATATGAAGCAGCATATAATTTGAATTACCATGGGAAATTACATGATTTCCAAAAAGCCAATCTCAACATGTTGGTAGCATGGGTTATATTTTTCATGTCACTCTTAATTACACATGGAAGAACAATCATGGTTATAATTAGTTTAACCATTGTATTTACTCTTGAAATAACCACTATGGTTATTCTTGGAATAACCATTGTCATGTATTCCAATTTTTTATTGGGATAAATCTTTTCTGTTATCTTTATCATTTTACCCAATGCATTGGAGAGACATAATCGACAAACTTGACCATGGTTTATCATAATACCACTCTTCATTGGATTATAACTCAAAAAATAATCATCATTAACAATTCCTAAAAATCATAACATAATTAGATGACATAATATATTTTATCATAAAAACATTCCTTGGACCCATAAGAAAGAATTTTTAGATATTGATATATCTCTTTTCATTAAAAAATTATCAAAACTAAAATTCTAATTATAAATGGAAAGAGTTGATCTGTTTGAAGATAAAATTATATATTATAAAGGAATCCAAACATCAAATAGTGTTCATTGTAATGAGAAATGTCTTTGACCCCATATAGGATAAAATTGAACATTATTTTTGTCTTTTTTATATAGAATGTAAAAAATATACGTCAAAATATTACATTAAAAACAATTTACTAAATATATAAATAGAAATAAAAATACATTTAAAAATTATATATGTCCATATAATAAAAACTAATAACATAAAAATATGGATTTTGATGAAAAACAATGTTTTTAGAAAAACAGTAAAAGTTGTTGTTTGAAAAAAAAAATCTTTTTTTCCGATTTTTAATCATCAAAAAATTATTCATGTTCCGAAATAATACAAATAATTTAATTATTTACTATTTAAGGAACTTTTTCAAACTTATAATTCCATTTAACTCACTTCGTACATTGTTAAAAAAATTACATAACCATTTTATATCCCATTAGCTATTATGATGATATTTTTTTATAAGATCAATACTATATTTTTATATTAAGTATGCATATATTTATCTTCCATGTGATGTGGTGATGGAAAGATAATCACATCACTTTATGAATTTTTTAGTCCACAAGTATTCCAGAACAACCTTATCAATTTTTATTGAATTCTAAGTTATTAAATGAAATAATTTTTTATCATTTAAAATGATAAATATTTCAGGAATATCATATATATATATATATATTTATTTAATCAATCATTATAACTATTCATGCAATATTGTGATGGATAATAAATTACATCAATTTTTGAGGTGGTAGTTAACAGTGCACATGATTGATGAATTTCACTCCCATTTTATGGTGTTTGGGAATGGATTTACGTTATTCTATTAAAATAATAACTTCTCACTATATGACTGATACTTTTGTTATTAGATTTTCATTGTTGAATAATATTTTAAATTGGTATTAAATGATATGGAAATAAAACATGTAGTTAACAAATATACCTCTTTTTAGGAAATTTTCATTTGACTAACACCTTATGATCTAGAATATTGGAATTCATCCCAAAATAAGACCTCTTAAATTTTCAGAGGGATTGAATGATGAGATGTTTTTAAAATCATGAATCATGAAAATGGTACTCTATGTGTGATGTAAAAAATATAATGGATAACCTTTTATAAGAGAGGGGAGTGAACTCTTGGAATATCATAAAATATTAAATTAATATAATTTAATTTTTTTAACAAATGGATCCAAAAATAATTTACTTAAAATAATGGATATGTATGGAAAAAATACACGCATGAAATAAAAACTGGACATGTTTTCACTATTCTTTTACCCAAATCATTTGTATTTTATCCCTGAATTAACCTATTCCAAACTTCTTGTGAAAAAATTGTTGTTTACTTTTCAAGGGAAATGATATTTACATCAAATGGGAAAAAGACCCCTAAATGAATTTTTTTTGATATTTTTATCCATATACTAAAAATTTCTATTAGGATTATATTTTTATAAATTTAGTATGACTGAATAAAATATTTTTTAAATATAAAATATCATTAATGTCAATTTTAAAACAATTTATTTCTTTGACATTATTAACATCAAACAAATTTAAACGTTTTTTATTAAATTCCAAACATTTCAATTTATTCATTATGATTATTGGATCAAATTATTTATCTTATATTATATAACTTTTAATATTTTTAATATCATTTATTTAACTGATTCATGAATTGATTATTTATCAATCAATGTTGAGAAAGTATTTAATAATTTTTTTTCACTACAAAAAAATATTATTATGATAAATGTCACGACTTGTCCCCTCAGGGCCCGTTCTGTGACTACCCCAAGCCCGTCATCCATTAGACAGGGGCTGGCGACTAGCACCAAAGGTGTACAACCCTAAACTGGGAAGGCATTGCCATTGAAAATTAAAAACACACACAACAGAGTACAAGATAGAAACAAAACACTGAAGTAAAATTGTATAACTAGAGAGTGCTGAAAAGTAATAGGGCTGAAAATTCAATCCCAATTGTAAATTACAAGTACAAATAAATAGGAAAAACATCTGAAAGGTGAAAAGAATCTCATGGGTCGTCCATCACAGATCCTACCTGAATGGTAGAGACAGATAGCCTCTACAACACTCCACGTCCGTCCGTCTCCTTCATGTACTGTCACACTGAGTGGTCTGCTTCTGGGTACCGTTCAGTCTGGATACACATAGCCTCAGTCAGCGTTGTCCATCCTCTGCAACTAACACAATGAGGTGCATGCAGATCCCGTGCAGGGGTGAGTATAATGATACCTTATAGAGACCGTGAGACCCTCAGGGTATCACAAAGTCCTCTAAGGATAACCACAATAAATGAATTCAACAGAAAACCACAATTTGTTATACGCCCATACATATACATATGTCATCAAGCAATCCATATCAATCATTAGGAAAACACAGAAGTTACTAACTCTGCAAAATCCATGATTTTATTCTAGGGGTAGTATCAAGTAACATCCCCAGTCACACTGTCGAAACCTCAACTGCTGGAGAACTCCTCCTCTATCGAGTATTGTGGGTTTTCTGCGACACCACAACACTTCCCACTAACTTTGGAATACTGAGGTACTCTTCCTGTCAAGTACAGTGGGTCTGAGGCATCACCATGGTACTCCCCACCATGGTTCTGCCACATCACCAAGGCGCTCCCCCAAATAGCCTGCTGAGGAACTCATCCTGTCGAGTTCCATGGTCTGCCCCGACACCATGGCGCTCCCCACTGTGGGTCTCCTGCGAAACCAAGGTGCTCCCCAATGGGCTAGTCAAGTCACTCTGAGTCGAATCCGTCAGCATTCATCAGGTATCAGCCATCTAATAGGTCTCTCCTCTATGCTCGCCCATGTCCGGGAGGATCTACTCCACAAGCTACTGGTTGATACTCAAACTGTCACGATGTCCCATGTAAAAGTATCTCAAAGATCCGTTACATCATTGAGGTATCCATACAACAGACAAAACGTCAATCGACCACTCGGTCTTTGAGTTATTAGAATTTTAGTCTCGGGGGTCCTGTTCGATTTTTGCATGATCCAACAAGACCGTATCTCAACTATACACTGATCATTAGTGGGGTAAACTGAAAGGTACCGTCTCGCTCTAAGAAAACCAGTGCTGCTGACATTTTTCCTTATGGATGTCTACTGCCAAAGATATGGACATGGAAAGTAAAGGGTTCATAGTGGGCCGAGGTCTGGTCCGATCTGGTCTGACCGACCCAGTCTGACCTCGTCTGGGATGACCCAGTTTGAGTCAACCCGGTCAGACCGGATGTGGCTGGCCCAACCCATTGGGTGGGCCAACCTGTGAGGTTCGGTCCAGCCCGTAGGGTCCAGCCTAGCTGGCCGCGTGGGGTGTTCTGCCCGGGCTCGGGGATAGTTCGGCCCATAGCACCGTGAGGATGTGGCTCAGGTGGCATGGGCCACACTGGGAATGCTAGTTGGCGGAATTTGGTAGGGTACACGGGAGGCGGCGGGCATGCCGGGAGGCGGCCGGCAGGGCTCGTCCAGGCCGGCAAGCGGGCCGGCCGGCGGCCGGACAGGGTACGGCTAGGCTGGCAGGACACCGGGCAGGATGCCAGGCGGGCCAGCGGGTGGTTGGGTAGGGCACAACCATGACAACGGGGGCGGGGCAGGGCATGAGGCGGGCCGGCGGGCGGTGGGGCAAGGCCTACCCAAGCCGGCGGGGTGTCTGGTAGGGCGGCAGGAGGGATAAAAGGCTATCGGGCAGGGCGCCCAGCGGGCCTGCGAGTAGCCTTGTAGGGTGCAGCCCGACCAAAAGAGGGCCGGGCAGGGTGCCAAGTGAATAAGTGGTTGGACTGGAAGGCTGGAAGGTAGTCTAGCAGGCAGTCGGGTGATGGTCGGGAGGCCAGGAGGGTGGGTCATCACGGTTTGCAGAGGTCGTGGGAAGCGTGGCCTTTTCTTGTTGCCTTCGTCGCCTTCAATGCCACTTCATTGTTAAATCACCATGCCTAAGATCGTCATAAGCAAGAACGGTGGAGGGGTCAGCCCATGTTGGTTTGGCACACACCCTCCGCGTTTAGGGTGGTAACACTTGGCTCGTCAAGGTAAGAGAATGATGAATGGAAACTCACCCACAAAAAAGCATAACTTCGGTCTTTGTTTTGAAAGGAAATTAGTACACGTCACAAAGAGAAAAAATCCCCTACCTTTGATCATTAGTCAATGATGATGTCGCAGAAGGAAGATAAAGGAGGTCATCGTTCATCATGTCAGTCACACAATTCCAATTCTGAGTTCACACTTCAGTCATGGAAGACACTCTACATTGGTAGGATTCCAGGGAAAAGGATCATAGCAGATTGTTGTCGGAGCTCTTCGTTGGAATAATGCGTTTTTCGTTCTTCGTTGGGAGCTTTTTTCTCCTCTCCAAAGTTCCATAAAAGAGAAATGCCAACCAAAATAATAAGAGATTGTGAAATATTATTAATTCATTGGCACAATATTCATTTTGGATGAATAAATTTAATTGGATTTACATAATTAAATATGAAGGATTTGGCATAATAAATTATACGTTGGCTCAATGAATTAATGGGGAGGTGGTGGCACCATAAATTGTAGAGGAGGTAAAGGGGATCCCCCTAAATAATGAGGGGAGTTGAGAGATTTTTCCCTCCTCCCATTAATAGGGGGTTTAGCAATGTGTGGTCCATATATCAAAACCTCTCATGGGAGGTTAGGTTTGGGTGGGCCCCACCACCATAACCTCTCATGGGAGGTTAAGGTGTGGTTTTCCCACCTCCAACTTCCAACATCCATAAAGAGGTTATAGATCTAGTGGGACCCACCTCCAAACACCCACATGCCGACTCAAATAAAAATAAATTGAATCTCACTTTATTTTATTGTTTTCTATGATAACCCAAAATCTATCTTTTATTCTCGACTCACTACCATCGAAGTGAAAGTTTCCTAAAGCAAATAATGGCACTGTGAGTTCAATGGTGCCATCAGATTTAGATTCTGAGCACCAGTTCAAAAGTTATAAAAACATGCTCGTATTTTTTCTGAATTTACCAGAATATATCTTTAGAAATTGATTCCGGGCACACTAGGAATCGGAATCATGCACCATCAATTTTTGTAGACTCGTAAAAATCCCCTGTATTTAAAGAAAATTCCCCAGAATTTCCAGGTCTTTACAATAAAGATAGATTATTTATACTGAAACTTATTATTTATATCCAAACATATATTTTATTAATTACCATTTTAAAAATATTATTGTTATTATAAACTAGTATGTGAAATTTTCCATTTTTCATTACATATATTATTATAAAGGCCATAATCCCATCCAAATGGAATAAAAATCCATATAAATGTATATTTGATGAATATAGAATAAATTTTCTCATAAAATAAAATTAATTAATGTTTTATGATCATTTTATATTTATGACCATAAAATTTTTAACGCTTAATTCCCGATTAACCATTTACAGTTGTAAAAAATATTACCATGGTTACTACTTATATTCAAAAAATGAACTTATTTACCAAATATAAAACTCATGAGTTCAAATATCGAATCAATTTTTAAAAATTCAAAACAGTAAAATGAAAAAATTTATTTTGAAACTAAATTGGAAAAACATGATAATTTTTTTAGAAAAATAACTTATTACGTAAAAAAATGTTTTTATAATAAAATATAAAAAAATTTCATTAAAAATAATATAATTAGTATATAAATATTTAAAATTTCATAAGGAAATTTCATAAAAATTCTGAAATATAATTTTATTTTATAAATACTAATAAAGAATATAATGTTTTCAACAAAATATTATGATTTTTCAATATTTACTGAAAAATTACACTTTTTTAAAAAAATATCAAAATATTACTAGGGTTAATTTTTAATTTTTTATTAAAAAAATTTTATTTATTTTTAAAATTAAAATTTCTAAAAGTTAAATAAATAATGTTTATTTTTCTCATATAAAATAAATCATGGATCAATTTTTTCTTGAAACCATAACATTGAAGAATAATGTGGATTTACTAAAACCTGGGTTTTTATATTTAAAATATTAATAATTAAATAATTATTCGTTAGAACATATATATATATATATATTTCAAAAATTAGGTAATATTATTCATAATGATGAATTTAAGGACTAATTCATAACTATCAAATTTATATAATAATATTTCATAATATGTTTAAACATGTTGTTGTTTTTCAGAAATGTTATCCAATATAATATCCTTGTTTTAAAATATACGGATATTAAAATCCCCACATTTTATAAATTTATTCCTCAGAGTTTTAACTTGGTCACAATACACAATGGTTTGGATTTTGAAGATGCCTTTCTTCGAATCCCACATCATAAAAATGGTTAATAAAGCTTAAATTGGAAATAGAGAAAAGGGAAGTATAATGTTCATCTAGAAAAACAAATAAAATTATTTAAAAATATTAAAAAAAATTTGACGAAATTGATAAAATGGAAATGGAAGAAAAATATTAATGGCCATGTATATATAAATTATTATATATAATATAGCTATGTTAATATTAACAATAACTAAAACAAAAATCCATGATTTATTAAAATACCATTGATTTCATGGTTAGAATAGTAAATAAATAATGTTTTGATCAAATTTAAATTTTCATATTGATGAAAATATTAATTTTAATTTATGCTATGAAAATAAATAAATATTTTTACAAGACATTTAAAATTTCATTATAAAATCAATTTTTACCACAATCTCATGTTTTTTTCCAAAATATATGTACATATAAAAATATTTCTAGGCCTGAAGCAGTAAAATAATCTATAAATAAATCACATAATTTCACAAATTTATCAACAAATTTTAATCCTTCCTTTATATATTTACCAGAAAATAGAATAAGATAACCATAACATATTATTAATATCCAAATCCAGACGTGTAACTCTCAAAGTGAAACTAAGATCATTCAAGGAAAAACTATACCAAAAATTAAAATTATATTTTTGACAATGTTACGAACCCTAAAAATAGAATCATTTTATCACACATTCATCTTTGATTAATAAAAATTTTATATAAAAATAAAATCAATCAACCAAAATATATAATACCAAAAGTGAATTTATCATAACCAAATAATATTCAAGATATATTAATAATTTACATAAATGACATGAATCACCATTAAGACATATGGAAATCCTATATTTTTCCAAATAAAAATTAAACTCATAATATTAAAATAAAATAACAAAATGGTCTATTAAAATTATTCATAAAAGTTTCAAAAAAGTGAACTTATTCTGAAATAACATTATCCACTATATCAAAAAATCAATTTTTATTTCTAATGTTTCTCTATGGTACAGAATATTTTACCCACATTTCAATAACCCATAATTAACCAAATATAAAAGACCATATAACCAATAAAGGTTATGAATACGTTTAATATATTTTTCAATAAAAGTGAATAAAATATATCCAAACATATCCTTTCCATATATTAAACTTATGGGTTGCATATTCCACATACTCAATAAATTTTCCACAAAAATATACCCTTTTAACGACACCATTTTTCAAGGGTTGACTTCATCTAAAATATGTTTCAGTTTTTAAATATATATATATAAAACAATATTCCTTAGGCCTTTAATGGTTAATAGAGTACCACTGAATCATTATTTTGATATCTCTAAATATAAAAACCTTTTTAAAACACTTACCATGATTTATTATCAAATTAAATTATACATTATTCATATATATAAAATATATTCCATATTTAATTATGATATGTTAATATGAATGAAATCATTCATTATACATAGAAAAAGGAGAATAATACATACCTTTAATTCATGGAACATGGAATTATTTTATGATTTTGACATCCCTTTAATCATCCACCATTATTTCCTAATATCCAAAGAATAAATCAATAATTCTTTAATAAAATTTTCTTTATTGGAAGAGTTAGAAAATTGGGATTTTGAAATTAAGTAAAAGAGACACCATGTTGAATTGAAAATTTAGGGAAATCCAATAATGTTTGATATGTTAAACCATTTTAATTGTTTATTTAAATTTTTTAAAATAGTTTTTATAATCATTTTCCAGGGTAGTTATTATTAAATATATTAGAAGGGGTGATAAGGTTATGTAAGATCCTTTAACATTTATCATGATGAACAATATTTAATATATTTAAAAGAACATCATTTAAACATGAAATTAATTATTTCGTTCTAAAATAATAATTTTCCACATAAAGAAAACACCCTTAGAAAATCCAAAAAACTATAAGATTTAGATACTACAAATTGATTACACTTCAAAATAAAATGTCAAAAAATATCATTAATCATATTAAAATCCACCACTTATAAAATTAAAATGGGTGGATAAGACATTGAACTTATTATCACCCCTAAATGTACAACCAGGGATGGAATCCATAACTCATAATATAACCTCTCATTAAAACATAATAATCTCTTATGTTATCTAATACCTTATATAATAGAAACAATAAGGATCCATAAATATACATTACTTTTTTTTATTTTAATTTATACATTACCTTCCTATATTCACAAAGATGATTTAGGGTTAAAGTTTTAGATACTTTGGTCATCACTCTAACAAAAAACCCATTTTAATTTAAAACATGCACAAATAATGAGAATCCATTTTAACATAAAACATAACTTTTGAAAATAAACCTATTTTATTTTATTGAAAAATCATCAAATTTTTCTTCATCGCCATGTCCTAGTACATAATTATATAGTCAAATGAATTTTAAAAATTGGTTTTAAGAATAAAATCTCATTAATGGATAGAAATTAATTAATAAACCCATTAGTCCAGGAAATATAATAATAAATTTACCTTTTAGAAATAAAATATGAGCTCGAAATAAATATTTTTTAGCCAATAAATAAAATATTCAACAAAAATAATTTCCTAAAAAAATTTACAAAAATAATTTAAGAACTGCAAAAAAAATATTGTTTTCCTTGAATTCTTGAAAAAAAACATAATTTGTTTCTAATAATTTATACATTTCAACCATATAAATTATAATATACTTTCTACTGCCTTTTAAAATCCTTTTTTCAATAAAAAAAATAAAAAATTAATATTTTAGGTAACTTATGTTGCCAATTATGATTCACTATTATATACACATTGAATAAATAACATGTTTATACTTGTAGTAGCTATCATATTTGCACTTGAAATAACCATTATATTTATAAATGGAACAGTAATCGCATTATATTCCTATAATATCTTACGAAAAAAATATTCAGTTAACTATGTAACCTTTCCTGAAGCATTGGGGGTGATATAATGGGATCAGTATACATAGGTTTATAATAGAAAACCCATACATGGTTTATAATGTAACGACATGTCATCATAAACAATGCCTAAGAACCATAAAAATGTATTTAAGATATTGAAGAATACATATTATTTTAAACCGAATGTTAAAAATTACAATTATAAAATAGAATTATTCATATTATTTGAAGAAAATATTAAATATTATGATGGAATCTAAAATTTAACTAACTTTAATAATGGAATTAAAAGTTGTTTTATCCCTTTATGTTAAAATGTGACATTTTTTTCACTTTATAATGAATGTCAAAAAATTCATAAAAAAGATTCATTTTGAAAAACATTGTATGAAACTAAAAATAGTTATAAAATTTCATTTATATATAATTTATTTTCACAAAACAATATTCATGACTTAATATATTGATAATATAGGAAAATAGATTTATATGTTAAAGATGAAATAATAATTTTAAAAATAATAAATGTTATATTATATATTAATCACCATGTATGTTCTTAAAATTCACAAATAATAAAAATATTTATATTATTAACTATATTATGAACATTTTTTATATTTATGTTATCATTAAGTCACTTATTTATATATTAGATCAATAATATATTCATTTAATTTCATGTTGGATATTTGGACAATATTATTTTCATAATTTAAAAATTACATTGGTAGGTACATTACGTTCAAATATATTAGTATTCAATAATTTATATAATAATAATAATGATATAATCACCATATTTATTCATTAATTATTATTTTTAATCTTTTTGTGAAATATTATTTTGAAAAATGAACCATTGTAAACTAATGGAGACAATTTTCCATGTGTAAGCATGACTAGAATTTCCTTTTTTCAAAATAAATATAAGTATCATTTTATGATTATATAATTATGACCATAAAATAAATACAATAATTCTTATTTAATTATAGTTATATATTTATTATCATTGTTGTGTGGTGATGAAAAAAAATCACTTCACTTAGTTGAGGTGGAAGCCCTCATGTAAAAATTAATGGCATTATCATTTTTCATTGACTGAAAGGGTAAAAATGTAAATGATATATTATCCTTCTATAATGATACAATTTATGGAATATTGTTTATATATAAATTGAATCCATAATTTAAGCTATTCTCGAGAGATTTTTATGTAAAATTAATTACATCTGTTCGTGATATGGTAGTCCTCTATACACATAAACTATGAATTTCTCTCCCATTTTATGGAGGATAGAGACAAATATAGTATAATAAATTTTCAAAATATCATATATATATATATAAGATAATGGAATTATTATATTATCATATATTTTGAATATATTAATGAGGATGTGATGAATAAAAAAACAAGTAGTTAAAAACTATAAAAATTCTTTGGAATGTCTCTTTTTATTAAAATCTTCTAACCTATATCATTGATGTTCTTCCCAAACTAATACCTCTATAAAATGTTTAATAAGGTTATTAATGTTTTTGGTTAGGTATTTTATGATGTAAATGGGTTTTTAGTTTTCAGGAAACGTAGAGAATAGATTCCCATTTATAATAGTGGGGAGGTAGAGTATTGGAATTTTAATAGTATTAAATAAATATAAATTAACATTTAATTAAAAGTAACCAATAAATGACATATCTCTAATATATGAATATTAGTGATAAAAATAAAAACATAACATAGAAAAATTAAAAGTTTTGACAATGTGTTTTCACTTATATATTAGTTTCAACCCTTTATTAACCCTTTTCACACATTCTATGACAAAATGGTTTCATACTAATTGAGGAATGTGATAGTTATTATAAATGGAAACCCCAGCAGTAATTGAAACGTAGTTTATATTTTTATCCATATTATAATATGTTTTTTAGGAGAATATTTATTGAAAAAATATATCATTCTATTAAATATTATTCACTAGAAAATATTTTTCATACAAATTTTTAGAACTATTCTCTACATTGAGGTCAATAACATCCAATATATATATATATATATATATTATTGAATTGATAATAAATATTTATAGTATATAAAAATTAATTATAAAATTAAATATATCATGTTATATTAATTTTTATATTTTATGTTTCATTTATTTTTTTGTAATAATTGAATTATTCCATTTTTAGTGATGTGTAAGCATTTAAAGTAATTACATATTCAAACAAATTTAAAAATAAAATTTCACAATGATGAACAATTATTTATATTTAAAATTAATATTCATAAAAAATATATATATGATGCTTATTATGATGTTAAAAATAATAATTTTTTAAAAAAATCGTTATGTCAAACTTGTGAAATATCTTTACAATAATATTATAAATGTTATAATTAAATTCGAATTGTAAAAATGTCCATATAACCAAATCTAATAGTAGGATCAATAAAATTGGATAATCATATAAAATCAATACATTTTCTAGGTTTATTTTACAGTCCTTATCATATTATGTGAACAAAAAATTACCCTATTTACCATTTACCATGGTAGCAAAATTTATTAAGGTTATTATTCAAATTGACCAAAAATATTAGTGTCAAATTAAAAAATGGAATGCATTTTTAAAAATTCATGGCCTATATTTGGAATATTTTTATTTTTTATCAAACCATATATACATAATTAAAATAATTTTATTTAGAAAAATTACTCTTTACATAAAAAATATTTTTATATGAAATTCAAGTTTGATATTCATTCTGAAACTATAATTGGATTATTTTTAATCAAAATTTATGTATAAAAATAATTCTAAAAAGGGTAAATCCATTATTTTTAATAAATAATAACTAATTAAATTTAATAAATAATAAAAACATAATATTACAATATAAATACATTCAGTGAAAATACATTTTTATAAAAAAATCAGTAATATTCATTGTTTACTGAAAAAGAAATCATTTCATAAAAATATTAAAATTTCACCAAAGGATACTTAAGAAATTATAATTTTCTTTTATTTTATTTTATCAGTATATTTTTTATTATATAAAGAAATAAATTATATTATTCACTAAAAAAGAAGTCACTAAACATTTTGATGAAAAAGAAACTTCAATAAAGATATATATTTACTAACATGTGAGATCATATTTCCTTTGAAATAATCATAAAATATTGTTGATTATAAAATTTCTATATATTTCAATAATTATTTAATCCTCTTCATACCGACCAATTTAATTACTTCTTTATAATGACTATATTTATATAATAATAACATTTGTTCTCTTTAAAAATACTTTTTTATAGAATACACACAATTAAACATAATGTACTTGTTTTTAAATCTTGTGACATTATATATATCATTATAACCCATGTGGAACCATCAAAGATGAATTACTGGAAACATGAAAATTAAACATTAGTAAATTAGGATCAAACCATGTGTTACATGGCCTATGGAATACAAAACAAAATCAAACTACTCGGTATACTGAACATGCATCAATTTCTCAAATTTCATGATAATCTCTTCTAAATGGATCTTCCTTGAATATAGATAAACTAAAAATATATCTTAGGAGTGTTTAACCTTATCTTGACTATATTATATACCATCTAATCATTCAATGATAGTTGTATCATCCCCGATATCCAACTCTATGTGGTCAATTACAAGGGATTCATCTTAAAGATATTGAATATGTTTAGATAAGTGTAATATGACATTGATCTTTTCTAATTATAGTTTGATAACCAACCAATACACCACCTTCACAACATAATAAAAATATCAACAATGATTATGAATTACATAGAAAAAATTCTCCCCAATGAAAATATAAGTTTCCCAAAATGCGGAGAACCCTTAAGAACACATTTTCATCAACCTCAATCTCCAAGGC
This sequence comes from Viscum album, assembly GCA_963277665.1. Classification (NCBI taxonomy): domain Eukaryota; kingdom Viridiplantae; phylum Streptophyta; class Magnoliopsida; order Santalales; family Viscaceae; genus Viscum; species Viscum album. The sequence continues at coordinate 113,260,742 of OY728156.1, read as the reverse complement.
CTCCACCTAGGATCAATAAATTCCTAATAAGGGTCATTTGTACCTTCAAACTCTCTCATAACATTTGGATTTTCTCTACTATTCTTTAGACCACATCATGAACAAGGACTAATAACACCCCAACCTCGGTCTAATACAAATGAGAATGATAATATCATCCATATTATGGCGCAAATGGTTCCATGAAAACAAATCTTTGATATATTTCATTTCGAGGAAATAAATATATGGTTAGTGGTTCACTCATGAACTGATGATATATAATATGCATTTCCATAACATATAATTTAGAATTTGTAAATTTTGTTAAATGTTCCCATCTATATGGGGGTTTAAACGAATTATATAGCACCATTGGGGAATTATAATGTGTTGAGATAAACCTCCAAGGGCTTTTTTCTTGGATTTCACTTACTAATAAACCAAACACAATTAAATTATGTCATCCATTGAACCCATCATCCTAGGACACCACATATACCTCCTCAATCAACAATATAATTAGATACACCAAGATTTATAACTAACAGAGAGATATTAATGACATGGAAAACTATGTTTCACATCTCCAACAAGATGAACAACCCCCCATGAAACAACATCTAATTCATACTATCCCATAACTATCCATCTAGAAAATCACCATGTACAAACAATTATCACATCACTTACACCTTTTAGTATCCATACAAAGATTCTTCTATAATTAATATCAAACATTATTACACAACCATCTAATAAAGTAAACTTTAACCACTTACATCTACTACAACGAGAAGTTTTATTGCAATGTCTTTAATCCATTTACCTGCATCATTAGAATCTCAAATGAAATACCCTCATGAAATCTTAACTAGTGTTCCTTCCATATTTTTTTATATTCTTGTTGTGTTATGTATATATAAATAAATCATTATATTTGAGACACTCCATCCACCATTCCTTCTGAAGACTCATATCCCACTAAGAGTAGACATCCCCTAGGATCATATGATATAGTAATACTAAAATTCACTTTATGATGAGGTGATTTAATCATAGCTTTAGAGAAAATTATACTTCCTAAAACTCTAGGTTATTGGTATCAAAATTACAATAATGGAAATAAAAATTGATATACTCATATGAGATCAATAAATATTTTACATAATGATGCATCCCAAACCCATACCAGAAGATTGAAAAAAGCCTCAATCACCATACCTTCATTGGGAATATTATGTACTGGGGAAGAAATGAAATGCTCCTTTAATTAATCAATATCTATTAAAAAACCAATTAGTCGAGATGCATGTGTGGTTTTTTCATGATAAGGTACTCAATTGGGCTTTAAATAAAAATAATTCAGACAAAAAATAATAATTTATTAACCCACATGACAAAGATGTATTCATTCCTTTACAACATTCATGGGTTCTAATAAATAAAAAACTCTTGAACCATTAATGGTACCATGAATAAACACATTTAGGAAACAAATTTATGAGCATATAAGTTTCTTATATCTACAATTTGAATTAGGATTGTTTTCTATATAGATGGTTGTGTTGAAAAACCTACTTGAAAACTGTAGGATTCCCAGAATTCACACCCTATGATCTCATGTATATAAGTATTTAGTCAATGAAAAATCCTGAAATATCCTTGGAATACACAATTCGTTTAATTAATTTCATTAATGAACAATGTAGGTTTATTTTTGAAGCCAAACATTGTGACTAAGAAAACAATGTTCCTATTCATACATCTAAATTTATTATTTTAGACCTCTTCACACATTAGCCCTAAATTATTATATTTAAACAATAGTTCAATCTTCAAAATATGGTTCTATCCCTTCCATTTTTATAAAATATTAAATTCACTTGTGAAATGGTATTGGTTTTTAAACATCACCGTATTCATCATCTGGTATACAATACATAACTTCATTCTACCATATGATTTTATTGAAAACCTCCAATAAAATCCTAGGGGAATATATTTTATTTGATAAAATCCTTCAAATTCTATAATTAACATAATGAATAAACTCCCTCAAATATATTAGTTCCATTCAAAAGGGAAAAATCACAATCAAGGGCATTTTACACTATAACACTATCAAAAAATAAGTTTCTTTTTTAGTAGGGAGTGCCACATTCTCATTTGAGAAGCAATCCTAAATCTACTCAATGATATTATGAACTTACACCACCTAGGATCCCATATAAGACCATTCCAAATGAGATGAAATAATTTTTAATACTTTTTCATCTATTAAATAGCCCCACTAACATATGAAAACCACCTTTTTGAGTTATTAGTCAGAGAAGAAAACCCTCCTGAAAAATTAATAAATAAATCTAAAAAATATTAAAACCCATAATATACAAGGATAAAACTTTATCGATATACTTTAATCAAGAATAAGTCCCCCACTAACCAGTGTTTCCCCATCATTATTAAAAATACCAAATATACATAAAAAACATCATAATATCCAACTACCCTTGATAAAAAATGGGAACTAGAAGAATCTCCACCTCTAGTTCGACAATTACACTAAATTAGGATAAATAAAAGAGTATAAATCTCTACCATAAATAAAATAAGAATCTAAGGTAGATGAAAAACTGCTCAAACCTCTAAAAACATGGGGTATCTCTTTTATGATATTTTCTATCACTGGGGAATCATTTTCGAGGTTCCATGCCTATATTATATAGTGGTTATATTTTTATGATTGGATGTCTTATTTGAATAATGGTCAATATTGTGGTTTGGAATGGATTGTTACACTTTATATTCATGATTTATTAATTTTATCACCAGTACATTGGAATTTAATTTTATCATTTTTATTAGTGATATTGGGTAAGATAACACTGAGTGAATATGTTATTCTCACCATATGTATGTATAAAATTATTTTTAGGTTTCTAGGAGGAAATAAAAGATCAGGATAGACACTACATTCTTGGGTGTTGGAGTGGTTATTGACTTCATGATATAGAATTTTCTTCTGGTTTATACTAAGAGATGTTATTTTTTTTCTTCTGGTTTTTATCTTTCATTATGAGATGGGTTTTCATCCATTTTAATTTGATGTGATGGGGTTATTGTTGGCTTGATATCATATATCTAGATTGAAATTTTATATTGATGTAAATGCATCCCATTTTTGTGATTTTTTATTATACCAATGTAACAAGTCTCCAACCCATGACCTTATACATGAGGGACTTGAGGGACATTATCTCTTGGAATAACTGACACAAGATTGGAACCTTTAGAGCTATAGGGTCATCAAAAAGTAAGATTATAATTATGTGGAAATATTACTAATATCATAGATGTTATTGGAGGATATTTTTTTAGCATGAATGTAACCACACAATATTTTATCAAAGGAAATTATTTTCATATAAATATGTCATATAATTACATGAAATTCCAACACAATAAACTATTGTGTTTTATGTGACTTTAAACATTATTTAGACACTTTTATGTTTGAATTTCATAAATCTAACATACACCATTATGGTTAGTAAGATATTTTGAGTCTGATAAGAAAAACATTTTTTCGATGAATAGTTACCTAACCTTATGAATAGTAACAGACCCTTATAAATATTAATATGATCTTTATGAATATAACATCATCCAATATAATTTTAAACACACCCTTGATTATATAAATAATATTTAGTCCTCTTATAAGTTATTATATGACCATAGTAAAAGTTTTGGTATTTTTGTAAGTCATAAATAATTAATTACATTTAATTAACTAATTCTAAATAATATATGTATTTTCCTAAACTGTGTTCATAAATTAAAAATTTTATGTCTTTTGGTTTTAAGATAAATTTACCAGACATTATGTTATTTTTGAATGAATTATAAAATCAGTTATATTATGAAAATCAATATATTTTAAATAAATTATTATTTTAATTAAAAATTAAATTAATAATATTTATAAAATTAGTTTTGAATACCCAATTTCATTTTTGGATTCTACATGTTGAAAATGGTTAGGGATAATTGTTTTGTATTTTTCTGAAATACTTGAATTATTGATGAATAGTAAAATATGACAATTCACAATAAATGCTAAAACCTATATTTATGAATCAGTCATGAATCATGGATTATGTAAATGCCCTTTTGATTGAACTTACATGCACATGATACTATTTTTGTTTATGATAATAATTAATATTTGTGGTTTTATGAAAAAAATAATAAACTAATGATTAAAATATTAAGAAAACCATCCTCCCATGTACTACAAAAATCACCCACACTCCCCTCTTCTCTTTACTGCTCTCAAGCCTTGTGACATCCCTAAATTTTTCACAAATATCTCCCAATAATCCTCCACCAATTATAGTAGCCCTTTTTATCCTCAAATGACCAAATCACCTCCCGTAAGAGGTTCTCATAGGAGGTAATTTCAAGAGGTAAATACCTCTTTCCGATTTTTTTTGTTCAAGTTCCTTTCTTTTCTTTTCTTTTTCATTCCTCACCTCCCTTAACCCAAATTTTATTATAAATAAATTAACATACATGTAATTTAATGTTGTTGTTATAATGGGATAATTCATTGTTATCTCTCCTTTCCCCTTATTTTATACAAAATAAATTAAGACACCATTTGAGCTGTGTTAATTTATCACATTCATGGATGGGAGATTATCAATTTATTCTACCATATTATATTATTGTTAAAAAACCATTTTTGTGGTTGAATCAGATAATTAATTATGTATTTAATTTTATGTTTTGTCCTATAGTTATTGTTCACCCTAGATGTAAAATAATAATACAAATCAAGTTAATTATAAACAAAATCTCCAAGTCAATCCAAGCGTTTATCATAAATGTTCTATATAATTATTCACCTTCACTCAAAATAACAAATTTATTTTTATAACCTAGTAATTTTATTTATGATCACTAATTTTATATAAAATCAAATCTGGACAACCACCGTCATCATACATGTGATTCCCAACATGAATATAATTGATCTACTCATTAAAACCAAGGAAACAAACAAACAAAAACAATGAAAATGAAACTCATAACAAATCATAAAGGTTATGAATGAAGTCATATAGGTTATAATAAATCATTTACATGTAAAATAGGTTTCTTTATTTTTAATTAATCCACCTAATGTTATTATTCAAGTCAATAATATCATGTTGAGAACAACATCATACTTAATCTATGTGATCCTCTCTATTTTATTTTTATTCAAGAATATCCTCTTTGTTGGGACCATTAATGTGTAATTACTATTGATGGGGTATGAATTAAAACCACCCACATAATTTCATCATGATTAATAAAATATTATAAAACCATTTCCCTCACATTAACTCCTCTTAAGTACACATGATACCCTGCCAATATTCTGTAAGGGATTCTACCTGAACATCCTATACTAATTCAGGTTGTTATATCATTATTTTTGTCCAAATGAAGTTATCGTCCCATTTTCTGTACAACTTTTAAATACTATTTATATTCACTAAAATCATGTTTCAATATCCATACCTCATTTTATTTTGGGTATATACATGAATTTATGTTATTCCCTCTTAAATACTTCTCGATTAGGAAACTCGATTTATGAGAACTTCATTAATTTTATACTAATTTAATGTGAACTATATCCTCTATTTTAAGAAACATTTTTCATTATAAAATCACAATTTTTATTATAAAATCCTTTTTAGTTCCCTTCGGTTTTATAAAAAAATATTTTCCTCTTTTCTATTTTAATAGTTGTATAGTATTTTCCTTTAAACCACACAAAAATGTTTTAATGCTAAAATTTCATGAATACTATGCATACATGTTGTAACTTCTTCATGAAATCACTCACCAGGATAAATTTCTATTTTTCAATATTAATGAACATTCATATTTAGATTCCTTTCTTTAATGTACACATTTAGGCGACCTTCATTAGCTATTCTATAGGACATGATTGTGATACCAATTTATTCCATTGGTAAATCTTATGCTTATGTAAGATTGATTATGTTTGATTATTTATGTGGAAAACATATTCTTGAAATGTTTAGATGGGTTTACCTAGATATCACTCCAATGCACTGGTTAATGTTGAGTCTCATGAGACCTTATATGTGATGGTCTTAGAGGTTAACATTGGCTTGTGCTACCATGTTCAACAGTCTTGGAGGTTAGACAAGGATCATGTTAATGTCAGGTTTTATAATACATCCACATTATTATGACTCATTGTTTATTTTATTCCCAGTTTATATTTATAATTCCATATTTACATTTCTTTATATCATCATGTCATGCATTCTATCACATTTGTTAATTCTTAATTCTTATGTTTATTCCCTTACAGGTCCATTTAACCCATCTATTTGTTCATGTTTTCCCTATGGTACCCTATATAGATGATTCATAAAAATGGAAGTAATGACATCAATTACAAGATTAAATAGAGAAATGTTGTATTTAGTTCCATGTTTTTAGTTTTATGTACCTAGTCCTCCAATATTCCAGACTTTATGATCCGTATCTAGTACTCTAATATATAATTATACTTAAGATAAAGTAATTTTATTTGTAAAATTATAGGGTTTATATAGATGGTATCAAAGGATTATATAGATATTTTTCAATATTAAGAATATAAAATAGTAGTATGAACCTAAAGTATGATACAATGTATAGGAAAACAAAACTATAATTTGGTAAGTATAGAGTACGTTGTTTTTCCAGAATATATATCCCTCTCCAAATACAAATTGGTAGAGGTGTCTCTTGCAGAGATTTATCAAGGGATAAACTCCAAAAAAACCCACTTTGAGCTATACTGGAATGGGAAATAGTGCATGATGTCGGGCCATGTTGCAATATTGTTTTGACAGTCTTGGGGGGATATTCTTTGGTATATTTTTAATCTTGGTAAAAAACATTATTACAGGAATGAAAAAACCCCATCAAGATTTAAGTTATCAAATATATCAAGGATAAACTAGATTTTATCATAGGGAATCACAAGATAGGATATACTAATACTTTACATGTTTTTCCTCTTAGATTCAATGATTAATTTTTATGCTCAATAGCTATGTATTCAAGCCTTCTAATTATATGTTCTTTTTGATAGTTAATTTTAGGATATAGAAACACAAATTCCGATAATAATTTTGGTTGAAACTATGATTATTTTCTTAATGTTATTACAACTATGATGGGAACAGGTGATCAAAACATTCTCACACTACTTGTTCAGCTTTCTAAAGTTATGAATAATAACTTGAATTGTGTATACAAACCTCCACCTCCTTGTAAAAGGAAATTTGTTGTTCAATACTTCATGTTTCAAAGGCCTCCTATGTTTAGTGAATCATACAATCCCCTTCTCACAAAATATTGTATTTACTCTACTGAAAAGATATTCTCTACCTCAAGTTATCAAAAAACGAGATGGTCATATAGGCAGTCTATCATTTTTATGGGGAACCAGATCAGTGGTGGACACTGATCAAAAATAAGAATCCCTAGGAAGAAATTGATTCCATGGATTGTGATGAATTCAAGAGAATTATTTTAAATAAATATTTTCCCTAAACCCTCCAACTCAATATGAAATGAGAGTTCCTCAATCTCAAGAATAAGGTAGTTGAATCAGTTTGAAGGTATGAAGATATCATCAAAAGTATTGAAATGAATACCTCAGGATTTTTTTTGATCACTGAATGTAATATGGATCATTCCATTATTATACTGAAGCTGAGTATATGAAATGCGTTGGTGATTCGATACTTTGACATTTATAAGAATATTGACTATTGTTCCCTAAAGTATGAAATGGAAATTAGAAACTCTCAGTGGTATCATGGGCCTAGTGACAAGAAGAGGAAAATAGAATCTAATGTGGGTAGTTCTACAAATCAATTTTATGAAGGAAATAATCCAAACCATCCCATGTGAAAAAATTGTGGAAAGAAGCATCTTGGGAACGGTCTAATGGGAAGCAAGAACTGTATCAAATTTGGATTGTTGGGACATCTGGATAAAAACTATAGTTGAGATATAAATAATATCGCTAATGTGGAATAATAAATTACGGTTTAGATCAACAATAAACCTACAGTGCAATTTTACAACTGCAAAGAGCATGGTCATTGTGAAAAAAGATTCTATTTGCTGAGGTTTTCAAAGGATATCAACAACAACTTATAGGGAAAAAAGAGTGATTATGCTATAACAACTACTAAGGTGGAGCTGGACAATGATATGTTGATAGTTAAACTATTTATACATTCATGAATATCAAACATACTATTTTATTATTTTTCAATACATTATTTAATATCATTTTAATTCAGTAAAACCATTAAAAACCCACCTCTAAATTTAATGGATAAGTTATATTTGAGAACATGGAATTGGAAAATTGTTGTCTCCATGGTTTATAACATCTCCCATATTAATTTTTTTGGAATGATCCTCCAATAAAATTTCATCATAATTCCTCTATTGGAGTATGATTCTCTCTTGGGCATGGATTGGATATTTTTATACAAAGAAAACATCAACTATAGGTAAAGGGAGATAATTCTTCACATGTAGAAGCATCCTCCAATTATTTACAAGTTTAAGGACGGAGATGAATCTTATTTTGAATCAGTTTATCAAGATTGGATATAAATTCATTATGAGCATGAATTTATAGCTCGAATGAATAAGACATAGGAGAGAATCATGCTTGATGACATACCCATCGTGATGGATTACACTGATGTATTCCCTGAAGATTTGTCTTGTCTTCCTCTTAATTGAGAGGTTGAGTTATAAATTAAAAATATTCTTGGATATCTTCCTATATCAATGACACCTTATATAATGGCCACCATAGAGTGGGAAAATCTAATGAAGCAGATATGTGAGAATCTATATAAGGGTTTTATATGCATGAGTTCCTCACCATGGGGTGCACCAGTCCTCTTTGTCAAAAAGATGGATAGATAAATGGGATTCTATATTGATTATCATGAGCTCAATAAATTCACTATAATGAATCAATATCCCCTCCCGTGGATATATGACATGTTTGATCATCTTTGTGAGGCCAGTTATTTTTATAAGAAGGACCATTGGTTGGGATATTGACAAATAAAGTTGAGTAAGAATGATATTCCCAATACTAAATTTCAAACGAGGTACGGACACTATGATATCATAGTGATCCCATTCAGACTCACTAATGATCCATAAATGTTCAGGGATTTAACGAATATAACCTTTATATATTACCTCGGCAAATTTACGGTAGTCTTTATCGATGATATTTCGATATACTCCAAGGGCAAGGAGCAACATATGGAGTATTTTAATAATGTGTTAATGTAATTGAAATGGGAGAATATGTATGAAATGTATAGTAAATGTGAGTTATGGATGGATAAAGTATAATTATTGGGGAATTTGATCACCAGAAAATGGATATCCATGGACCCTTCCATGACAAATGCAATTGAAGAGCTGCCCAGGCCATCATTCAAATCAGAGATCTGTAGGTTCCTCTATCTATCCAGATATTATCGACGATTTTTGAAGAATTTTTCATGATTTTCAAACCCAATAACCATGATGAAATGGAAGGGAGTGAATGTTTTCTAGACTCAAGAATGTGAAATCCATTTTTAAGCAGTTGAAAAAGGATAATCACTACACCAGTTCTCACATAAATAACAAGAGGAGATCTTTTTATGGTATATATTGATACTTCAAAGAAATATTTGAGAAATGTGATGATGAAAAATGATAATGTGATAGCCTACGTGTCAAGGAGGCTGAAAATCCCAGATAAAAACTACCCTACGCATGATCCAGAGTTGGAGGCTTTGATCTTTGTGTTAAAAATCCGGCAGCATCATCTCTCTAGGGAGAAGTGAGAGATATATAATAATAACAATAATAAGAGTGTCAAATATATATTCACAGCAAAAAATCAAAATATGAACCTAAAAAATATGGATAAATATCATCAAGGTTTATGAATGATCAATTCACTACAATCCTGACAAGGAAAACAATGTGTAAGATGCTCTATATATAAAAAATCATGTATCATTGTTAGTTATTAGAATTGAAAATGATCTATTCTTAGAATATTTGAAGAGGATTGACATGGAAATTATTTTAGGAGGAACATAATCAATACTTTCTCAAATTGTTTCTCAACCATCCTTCATAGAGAAAATAATGGCGGCTAAATGAAAAGATGTGAAAATTCAGAAAAGGGTAGATGCCATTAAAAATGGTATGTCCTCTAAGTTCATGATTGATGAAGAAAGAGGTTCATGATTTGGGTCACAATCCTGTGTACCATACGATCCGAAGATAATGTAGGATATTCTGAATGAAACACATATCTCGACCTTCTCTATTTACCCAAAGAGAACAAAGATGCATCATGATATCTGAGAGAACATTTGGTAAGACAATATGAAGAAGAAGATTACTAAATATACATCAAAGTGCCTGGAATGTCAACAAATGAAAGGTAAAAGAATGAAGTCTAAGGGGATGATTCAACCACTACCAATAATAACATGGATATGGGAGAATATAATCATGGACATTTTCACTTTACTTCAATGAAATTTAGAGGAAAAATGTTATATGGCTCATTAAGGATCATCTTATAATGAAATATCACTTTATCATGATCTGAGAAGACTTTCAATTAGATCATGTTTCATGGATATATATCAAATAAGTGGAAATAATTAATGTAGCCCCACTATATATTGTATCTAATAGAGATCCATGATTCACCTCAATGTTTTGGAAAAGTCTCCAACATTCTCTAAGCAATGATCTGAACATCAATATGGCCTACCATCCTTAAACTAAATTCCAATTTGAGGGAACTCTTCAAACAATGGAAGATATGTTGAGAGAATGTTCTATGAATTCAAACAAGGATGTGACTTACATATTCTACTCATTAAAATATTCTACAATAACTATTTCCACTCAAGCATATGAATGGATCCATATGAATCCCTTTATGGGAAAAGTTGTAGTAGACCCGTGTATTGGGATGAAGTTGGTGATAGTAAGCTTCTTGGACTAGAAGTGGTCAAAGAAATTTTGGAGAACGTGAAAATGATTCAGCAGCACCTCAAGCCATCCCAATGTTTATAGAATAGTTATATATACAATAGTTGATGAGACTTTGAGTTCAAAGTTGGAGACATCGAATTTCTTTTCCTATCTCTATGGAAGAAGGCCATGTTGTTTGAGAAGAAAGGAAAGATAAGTCCCAGGTATATCTGCCACGTAGAAATTCTTGATCATTTTGGTGTTGTGAACTATTGACTCGAACATCCACCTACCTTGGCCAAAGTACACTATGTATTAAATGTATCTCCCTAAAAGAAATTCATACCAGACCCTTCACATGCACTCTCTTCTGAGGAGGTACGGTTGGAGAATGATCTTCCTTACGAGGAGCATCCAGTGAATCACTTTGATCATATAGATAAAGTTATATATAATACTACTACTCAAATTCTCAATGTAAAGTGGTAGAACCATAAGTTTGAAGAGGTGATATGGGAACTGGAGGAGGGAATAAAGGAAAAGAACCTACACCTATTTATGGCTTAGAATATAAAACAAATTTTTGAGTGAAAATTTTCACAAGGGAGAATAATGTAACAAATTGTTGTCTTATCAATTGAAAATAAATTCTTATAAATAGGTAATATATTCACGTGAAATCCCAACAAAATGAACTATAATGAATTATGTGACATTTTAACATAATTTTGACTTTTCTGTGTTTTGAATTTTAAAAATATGGCATACACAATTGCGATCAGTAAGATGTTTACAGTTTGATAAGACAATGTTTTTTAGTGAATTGTAACCTACCCGTATAAATATTAACATACCCTTATGAATATTAATATTACCCTTATAAATAATACTTCATCCAAAATATAAGTAACCTCAATCTTGATTGTATAAATAGAATTTAGGCATCTTAAAAGTTATAATAACACCATAGTAAAAGTATTGGTATTTTTGTATGTCTTAAACAATTAATTACAGTTAATCAATTAATATAAAATAAAATATATATTTTCCTAGAAGGTGTTAATAAATGAAACCTTTTCTATCTTCTTGTTCAGAGATAATTTTACATGACCTTATGTAATTATTAAATGCATTATAAAATTAGATTTAGTTTTAAAATCTATATTGTTCATGTAAATTATGATTTTAATTGAAAATTATATTAATCCAATTTAAAATATTATTTTAAAAAATTGATTTTTATTTTTGGATTCTAAACATTGAAAAAAGGTTTGGGTGAATTTTTGGTATTTTTTAAAAATAATTGAATTTATTATTAATAGTAAAATATGCTAATTCATAATAAATGGTAAAACCAGAATTTATGCATCATTCTTGAGTCATGGATGATGCGAATGGTCATTGGTTCGAGATCACATGCAAATATTACTATTTTGGGTCACAATATTCATTACTATTTCTTTTCTTATGGAAAATTAATAATCTTTTGGTTAAAATTTTATGAAACCCCTCCTCTCCTCTACTACAAAAACTACCCACACTACCCTCTTTCCTCCAATCCTCTAAATCATTGTTTCATCACTAAATTATACCAAAATATCTTCCCAATATCATTCCTATAATCCATTAGAACTTGTTCTCTTTAAAAGAACAAATATTCTCCCCGAAATAGGTTCTAGAAATATATAACATAAGATGTAAATTCCTCTATCTGATTGTTTTATTTTCTTTATAGTTCTTTTATTTTCCTTTTTTTCTTTCCTCACCCACCATAACCAAAATAGTATGATAATCAGGTAACACAAATGTATAATAATTCTGTTATGATAATGGAATAATAAATTATCATCTCCCATTTTCCCTTTTTTTATATGAATGAAATGAATACACCATCCGAGATGTTTTAATTTATCACATTCAAGGATACCAGTTTATTAATTTCGGTTACTATCCTATATAATTTTTATGAAACCATTTATATGGTTGAAAAAAACTATTAAATATTTATTTTTTCATATTTTTTGTTTTGGAATAATTTTTCACACTTTATGCAAAATAATAATACAAAACATTTTAATTATGAAGAAAATATTAAAGTTAATCCAAGCATTTCACATTAGTGTTTTATATAATGATTCACATTCACTCCATAAACCCAAATTAATTATATAAACATTTAATATTTTGGATGATCAATAATTTTATATAAATTCAATTTTGTACAACCACCATAATCATACATGTGAGTCTAAACATGAATATAAGTGAATCGATCATTAAAAACAAGGAAACACATGAACCTCAACAATGAAATTAAACCTCATAACCAATCAAAAATGTTTTTAATGAATTGAAAAATGTTATAATAAACCATTTATATGTAAAACAGGTTTCATAATTACTAATTAATGAACCTAATTTGATTATTCAGGTCATTAATATTTATTGGAGAACACCATCAGACTTAAGTAAATGGATCCTCTCCATTTCACTTTTATTCAAGAATCTCTGTTATGTTATGCCATTTTATGTGTAATTCATATTTATTTTTTATGATTTAGTACCACCCCCATACATACCTCATGATTAATAAAATATGATAAACCACTTTATATCACATTAATCCCTCCGATATACACTTGATTCCATGCCGATATTCTATAAGGGATTCTACCCGACCTTCTTATATTCTATCAGGTTTATCTCTCGTTCTTTTTCTCCAAATAATGTTGTCTTTTAAGTTTTTTAAAACATCTATGTATTGTTTATATAATCTAAACCCATGTTTCATGGCCCATCCCTCATTATCATTCAGGTATATACATGTTTTTAAGTGATCCCCTCTTTAAAACTTCTCGATAGGAAAACTTATTTTAAGGGAAATTCCCGAATTGTTAGTCGATTTAAAGTGAACTATATCCTCGGTTTTAATCCCCAATTTTATTTATAAAATAGAAATTTTTTTATGAAAACATTATTGGATTACTTTGGGTTTTATTTAAAATATTTTACCCTTTTTTATTTTAAACGCACTACAGTATTATCCTTACATCCTCACAAAAATGGTTTATTTCTGAAATTTCACAAATACATTTGTTACTTATTGTAGCTTATTCATGAAATAACATGACATAATACATGAATATTTACCCTTATTAATTTATATATATATTTATGTTCCTTTATTTCATGTAAAATTCAATGATATTCCCCCTTTTTATGCTTTATGACATGACTGTGATACCCAATTTTTTATGGGTATCCCTTATTCTTATTTAAGGTCTATTTTTTATGATTATTTATGTGGAATAAATGTTAAAAAAAATCCATGATGGTTGCACCTAGATATCCCTAGAATTTATTGGGTAAAGTTATGTCTCATGAGACATTATGTGTGATGGTCTTGGCCATTAGCATTGGCTTGGCTACAATGTACAACTGTCTTGGAGGTTAGCAGTGATCATGGTAAAGTCATGTATTATCTCACTGCAAAATTATTATTAAAACATGTTAATATTATTCAATGTTTATATTTTATGTCTCAATATGTACATATTTTTTTTATATCATCATGTCATGCCTTATCTGCCTTGTGCTAATGCTTTGTTCTTATGGATATTCCCCTACTAGTCTATTTAGCACATCCCTTTGTTTATATGTTCCCTAGGGTATGCTATGGATGTTTTTTATCAAAATGGATGTTAGGAGATAAATTTGATGATTAAATAAATAAATGTTTTATTTTGGTCCATGTTTTATGTTTTATGTACCCAATCTTCCAAGACACTAGAACTTACGATCCTTGGCTTCAACTCTGATATATAATTATGCTTAAAATCTGGTAATGTTATATGCCAAATGTTAGGGTGGATATAATTAATATTTATTTTCAAATTTTAGAGAGTATCTCTCATGGAATAATCATATAAAAATATATGATATACTATATATTATTATTGTTTATATTTAGATGAAGTAATAGTTTCATTATCTTTACGATGATGAAATATTTTATTCTGAGTTGATATTGAGAATTTCCACATATACCAGCTACCCTATTATTTTATCTATACTATAGGAAATAATATATTCATTTCCAAAAAAAAATTGAATATATAAGATATCTAAATATATCATACACTCTATATCAAAAAACTCAATATATACTTAATCCCTATCAATATCCCATTTATTTGAAAAATTTTATAATTAATATTCCATTCATTATCAAGAACTCCATAGCATTCTATCATAAAAATAAAAAATTAATTTATTTTCCTTAACAATATTTTGTATATTAATTATTTATTTAAAATGTTTTCCATGATCATGAATTAGTTGTTTATATATCTCCATTATTCATTCCATAATAAAACTTAAAACTATTTCATGTTATGTTAGGTCTCACTTATGGTGAAAAAGGATGATATTGGGTGGGGGTGAATAGAAAATTTTTATAATTTAATGAGTGTAATAGAGTTCTTGTATTAGGTAAGGACAATGTAAAATTTAACTACCCTTAACATGAAATTATAATAACATGTGGAAATGTAAATAGAGTGTATGTTTATGTATTATATCATTTCAAATCAATGTGATCCTACATATAATTTTCACAGGACTAGACTATTCAGGAGGTATGGAATTCACTAAGCTCCAAATCTTTAACGGGAAATCAGAATCTGATTATAACCTAAATTTATAGTAGTGGTATTACCCGTAAATTTTATATGTTTTAAAGTGGATTCACAGCCCATTAAAATTTAACCCTTTTGTAAACGAAAATCCTAATCCAGAAAATGAAAGAATGGGTGAGATGAAAAAAAAATTAATAATGACAAAAGAAACTGGGATTTAGCTATTGAAGTAGAATGAAAGAAGAATATACAATGGTTCGGGATAATGTTTTCCAATGTATTAAAGATTTCAAAATATAAGTTCGTCTATAAGAGTTCCCCAACTGATTGAATCATTTTTTTAAATAATCACTTGTAAGTTCACAATATCGAAAAGTATTTTAGTCAAATTAAATTTATTCTATGTGTATATCAATTCATGGGGGTTTCATATCAGTATCATTCCTCCATAATTGAATCATAGTCCCATTAATTAATATTGGATATTTTTAATATAATTATCCAATATATAAAATACATCAAAATTATTATATTGATAATCCAAATTTATTATAAAGAGAAATTATTTTCCACAACAATCGTAGATATTAAAGAAATTATTATAGATCAAACCAATTTTATTCTATAGTTAAAAACCACCTAAAATATCTATAATAATTAATTAAATAGATCCCAAGAAAATAAAAAGATAGTTTTTTTATAAGATACATTTCAAATATAAAACAATAATGAAGAAGGAAACTATAAAGTTTAAATTCACTAAAACATCATTAAAATAAATGAAAAACATTTAATCTTAATTATAAATATAAATAATAATGTATTAAACATAAAAACAATTAAATCACTTATAATACAGAAAATTTAATTTTTATTCTTCATGTAAAAGGATTACAACAAGAAAAATTGGATACCAAAAAACATTTTGATCTTCATGAAAATTAGATATAAAATTTCAAAAAATGATAAAAATATTTTATACATAATTAATAAGTATTTATAAAGTCAAAAAAATAAGTAAAAAACATCTAATATTCATTTACTAAATAAAAATTTTATGAATGAAAAAAAATAGTGCATCTAAAATTAGAAATATTTTCAAAATGATGTTTATTTAAAATAAAATAAACATGATCTCTATTTTTTTAAATGTGGTGAATTCAACTTATCCATTTAAAAACCTATGAATGATTTTAAGAACAACACAATGAGGTCTAAAAATGATCATTTTAGGTATCCATTTTAGACAAGTGGAGATGTAATTTAAAATGGGTAAAACTATCATGAATTTTAATTAAATTATATATTTTAACACATTAATAAGGGTAAATTTGATTTAATCAACACAACATAGAGGTAAATGATCATTCACTATATAAAGGTATTTATTTTAAAAAATATTAATAACGTTTATTTTAAATAGTCTATGTAAATGTATAATGAAAATATAATAACCAGAGTTAAGGTATTGAGAAATATGCTTGTGTAAATGTATCATATTAATATACATGAGGCTCATTCTCATACTCACATAAAGGTGACCAATGGGGTTTTCAAAATCACATAATGGTAGATACATAACTTGAATTTAGTATAATGTTGTGAAGGATCTATGTAATGGTAAAACAAATCATATATGAATAAAGGTCATAAGAAGGCTTGCATTGATGTACGATGGGTGACATAAAATCATTGTATATTTGGAAGTAATTTTCTACATGTAAATTAGGGGTAAAATTTATATTGAAATTTTTTTTTTAGAAAAATATATAATAAAAATTAACAAGTAAAACATATAGGGATAAATAAATAATAATAAAATATAAACAAGACAACATAATGTTCATCAAAAATAAAAAGTTTGTGGGAAGTTATATTTATACAATAAATTTTTTCGATATTTAAAATATTCAAAAAATAAAATATAAATATACATCAACCCAAAAAATAATTGAATTAATAAACACAATACTAATAAACCCTAATCAACGACAAACTCACCCTTTTGGAAAATATAATAACTTAAATAATAGTTTCTTAAATTATACCACCATATTTATCAAAAAAATACATATAGAAAAAAATTTCGTTAATAATTAATGAATATTAAAATAGTAATGATAATAATGAAGAAGTCCCTAGAATATGTAAATTAAAATTAATAATACAGAAATACATGTTCAGAAATTATATTTTCAATCTTTATTTCATCTATTTATTGACTATAAATATTATCAAGTTGATTATTTGTTTAACAATATTATAGAACAATGTATGCTTTATTAATAAAATTTATACTTGAATGAATTATCTTTTCAATGTGTCTTATGTTTAAAATAAAACAAATATAAATTTAAAATTTAAATATTAGAATAATTATAACAATAAATTGAAAAATTTTCAATATTAATTATGTATATATATGTTTCTTTTTAAGCCAAAATTATTGAGAACAAAATGAATCATCAAAAGTTTATTAACTGTTAGATAAATATTAAACAACTAAATATTATTTCATTGAGCTCTAAAACACTTTTTTTACCTAAAAATGAAAGATACCAAAATTATTTTACCTATAAGGTTATTATACTCACAATTTATAAAAGTAACTAATAAGAAGATAAAAATAGTTCTATATGAAATAAAAAAATTCAAAATTTATAGTTCCATTAACATATCATTTTAATTAGTTGGAATCTTTTAAATAATTTTTTTATATGAATATATTATTTAAAATATATAGACACAAAACATAATATTAGGAATAGAGGTAGTGAAATATAATATAATACCAATTATACAACTAATTATTTTTGAATCTATAAATTTTGTATATTTATTTTTTTTATTTTTTACAGTTATTACTCACAATATTTTTCAATGTTTTACATGAATCTAAACAAAATTTCTTAATTAACTACATATCTTATTAATGTTTTTTTGAAATATACCATAATTATTTTGATTAAATTTAATTCCTAAAAATAACATGATTTCTCCTATTAAACTGATATCAAATTATTTTCCATTAAGTAATAATATTCAATAACATGTAATTACATAGAAGTTCACAACATAAAAAATTTAATGCAAAGATTCTTAAGCAATATATCCTTTGAAATCTTTTTAGTAAAATTAATTACTATCAGATTAATATTTCATAAAACCATTATTCAAAAATAATAATGTAATTCTACAATACTAAACACTAGGTTCAAGCTTACGACCATATAATTCCTATGAAAACATAAAATCAGTATTGGGAAAATTTTCATTTTCAAAATGAAGAGTATGATTAACATTAAATTCATCAAGAATTACATAATGCTAAAATTAAATTATAACATTCAATTGAAATAATTGAATATAATAAAATGAAGAAAATTATATCAAATTTAAAATAAATTCACGCCTAAAAAAAATTGAATAGAATTTATTAAAATTTATACCTTTCTGTTGATAATTACCATGACGTACTTGTTAAACATTATTCATAAAAATTTGACTAGATTCACCATATTTTTTTAAATATCCATTTATATATAATAATTTATTATCCATATAAGGTACAAAATGATTTTAAAAAATATATCTATAAACTTGATTTTTTCATCTTGTATAACAATAATCTAATGAGAATATCATAAATAATCATCAATCGTATTGGAAATAATATTAGAAACAAATTATATATTTGATAAAAATTAATATTATATTTTCTTGAATTAATGAAGGCACAATATTTCCAATTACATTAACAACTAGGTAATATTTAATAATTTTACATGATTCAGGATAAATATGATAAGTTTTATCCTCCCACATTTAATAATATCATTTCCTTGTGGTTATTCTTCACAGTAGTGAAATTTATTATATTATTATTTATAATTTTTGAAATTTCAATTCCTTTTAAAATATTGTTATAAAATTTTATATGATTATATTCTTAAACATTAATAGTTCTTTTTACATACTGTATATGATTTTCTGTTAATAAAATAACATATAATAGTTCCTTCATTTATTTTTGAATCAATTCACTCAATTTTATCCTTATTTTTCAAAATAAAAAGTTTACGGCCAAAAAACAAGAAATAAACAACACTATGAATCTTTCTAAATAATAATAAATTTATTTTTTTCTTTAATAAATCTGTAATTATAAATATATTTAATATATAACAA
This sequence comes from Viscum album, assembly GCA_963277665.1. NCBI lineage: Eukaryota > Viridiplantae > Streptophyta > Magnoliopsida > Santalales > Viscaceae > Viscum > Viscum album. The sequence goes on along the minus strand of OY728156.1, from coordinate 113,240,814 downwards.
GATTTTTTTATTGACATAGAGAAAAAATATATAGTTATGTTATATTCATCTAAAATTTTTCACTCAATTTCTACAGTATATATGTCATTACATTCTACAACATCATTTTTGTGGTGTTTTAGTAGTATTAATATTATAAAAAATAACCCTTTAAAAATAATTTAAAAATTAAATATTAAAAAATTAAACTCCCTTCACATTATTAATTGAAATAATTAAATTTTATTGATGATTTTAATCCAATTTCAAAAACAAGTGATAAAATTATATACAAATTCAATGTTTTGTGATAAAAAAGAATAAATTAATATACTAAATAATAATTAATAAAAAAAATTATGTTTTCCCTACCAAACTGCAATTAAAAATTAAATAGAATAAATATAAATGAATAATTTTTGTTGTTCTAAAATTTTTATCTATTTTAGTTGATCTAAATCATTCCATAAGGAATTTATCTTTTTACTTTGAATAAAAAAATTATTACAAATTTTCATATCGGGTAGCATTTGTACATGTCTTTTCAGTGAATATTTGTATAACTATGTAAATTCTACATGTCCCAATGAAATATTCAGTATGATATACTGAAAATATATACAATTTTTACACATAAATTTTTTTATCCATCTAGGGAAAATTAATATAATATATATTTTATTTTTGGTTTTACATTTCAAAATAAATTCATTCATTAAAGGAAAAAATATATTATATTTAAATTTAAAAATAATTCTTCCATATCATAAATTGTATATAATAATTATTTTGTGTTTTAAGTATTGAAAAAAAATATAACATATATATTCTAATAATGTTAGATTTTCTATGAATAAAAGTTTGAAATAACTATAAAATAATATAATACAATGATCCAAAAAGTATGAGAAGATATTTTTTAATAGAAATTACCAAAATTCATAATACCTCCAAATCAATTATTCTTTTAAAATCCACTTTATGTTTAAGTGCGAGCATCACTAACAACTTGATTCAAAACAAACCTCTACCTAGATTATAGAATTCATAAAACATGGGATAATAAAATATCACCAAAACCAACTATCCAAATTCATCATATATATAAACAACCTATTTGAGTTTGATATTAAAAAATTAATGATATGTGTTTCCCAATCTCAGCCCACATTACCTGGAGGTATGAATTTCCTAGAGACACACCCCCTAATTTCACCACATTTATTATGATGACCCCATTATAAATCATATAAACCTAGTTTACATCACAAAAAAGTCACACCATCATAGCTTCACCCACGTCGACCACTGATGGCAATGTCCATCACCACACTAGAAAAAATCACTGAATCCAAGAACATAAGATGAATTTTTCAATAAATGAGGATCAAATTAATCAAAAATTAATGAAAAAACAAATAATAATCATCGATGAATTTGAACAATAAACAATATGTAGATCTAAATAAACAATTAAAATATTTGTTGGAGATAACTGATTAAAGACTCTCCTAGAGCACCAATGGCAACAAAACCACACATCCCAAAAATGACATGATTACAATCATTATAGTTTTTATTCATATAGAAACATGGTAATGGGTGGTAATAGCTCTAATCTTTGTGGGTATTGGCTCTAAATGATTCCAGCGTCTACGAACACGTGAACCATAAGCTACAATAACAAGCCAAACAAATAAGTGTTTTAATACTCAAGGAATGTTGAGCTAACTAACCCAAAACTACTTTGTTCCCAACACTAAATCTATAACATAAATATGTGATTGGGATCATGAGGTCAGAAATGGGTATGGATGGATAAGGGGTTCACTAGCACACAACAATCGGTCAGATGTACAAAAATGGAGTGGAATAAATCCCATGTCAGCGAAAACAAGAGAAGAAACCCCATGGAAAATGAGACATCAGAAGGAAGTAGACTGAAGAAGAAATTATAAAGAATGATGTATGATGAATTAGGAAAAAGGGGGATAATCACTACAATTGATGAGGGCCACAAAACCCTAGGAGAAAATGTGATGATGAGAAAGGAAGGGAGAGACACCGAGAAAGTGGGGTGTATTTCCCTATTTCAAATTATTTTTAAAAATTCATAAGAAATAACATGAATATATATTAATAATAATAAGTAAAAACACATCATTAAAAATATTTGAAAAATATTTGAAAAAAAAATTGATTTAAATTTTTTTTGGAAACCATAAAAATAAAGAAATAAATCATATTAAATAATTTTTAATTTTTAATATTTATTATATTGGTTTAATAGATGAGAAAGAATAAGGCATTTGGATCATCAATAGAATCAAAATATTTCATTACGCATAATAAACAGATAGTTTGTATAGAACTAATTTGTATACATAGAATTAAAACAATTTAAAACCATATATTTGTATAATGTTAAAATAGATTTTATATAGTGAGAAAACATTTCAACTTGAAAAAACCAAATATTGCAGCCATTTTATTTAATATAAAATAAAATAATTGTCCATTAACACTACCTTAGTGTGGTGTATTCTCTGAATATAGTTTTACAACTATATAAATATTTGGAGAAGATCACAATGCGTTCTGAAAATAGTTATTTTAGGGTTTATATTTTACAATGATATGAATCCAATTTTAAAAAGTTATAAATATAGTTTGGTTAAAAAACACAGGTTATTTTAACACTTATATGAGGCTACGATTGGATTTTTTATACACTATATAGAGATAAATTCTCAGTACCTGAAAAAATTACCATTTTAAAATAGATTTGTAATGGTTATCTTAATCAAGACACATAATGGTATAATACTAAATAATTAACTTTTAAAAAGGAAATGATAAAAAATATTGTATTAGTGTACTCTTTTTACAAAAGTAAGGGTTGTTTTAAAAATGAAATAATGGTTAATATTAGGTATTTCATACTATTATGAAGGTAAATAATTGAATTTTAATTTCTATAATTATAATAGCCCTAGATACTATAACACCGAACTCGTGTCTACATTATTACATTAACATAAGATACAAAGGATCCCATCTAAATGGATAGAGAAAAATATAATTCTTAAAGACAATGATACATACTTGATTCCCATTTTACATTAGAAATAATATAAATATTGATACAAATGTAAATTCTTGGAATCCGTGAAACTCATTAAAATATATCATCTTCATGTCTTATAGAAAGGAAGAAAAATAAGGTTGACATAAAATAATTTTAAAAATTATTTAAAAATGAATTTATATTGATTAAATAATTCATGTTAAATATAGAAAAGAAAACTAATTAAAAATATGTTATATTTATTTAGAATCTGGGTAAAAGAATTCATCCATCAATAATATAAAATGATAAAATCTCATTGTTATTACTAACTAAATTAGATATCATAGAAAATTTTAATATTATATTTCTTGATTTAAGGTATCATGGTTGTTTTATCATCATGAAATTTTTCTAAGATAATTTAATCCATGTATAGTCTTACACTAAAAACAAATTTAAATGGGTTACCCAATTTTCTTCGCATGATATATATCAATGCATTGATGGGATATTTAATTTCAAGATCCTCTTATCACTATAAGTCCAATTTATTTTTTATATATTGAAAGATAAATTTAATCCATAAAAAATATGACTTATCAATAAAGTCTTTATTGAGTAATGATTAAAAAATATAAATATATTCTAGGTCAGTAAAATAAAATTAATTTTAAAACACCATATATTAAATTACTTATAGATTTTGAAATAATTATATCCATTATAAAAAGAATATAGATTTTTTAGGGAATTAAATTTCCAATGTTAACTTGATATTGAATGTTTCAAGAGAAATATAATAACCTTATACTTAGTAAGGGATAAAATGTATACATGTTTATCAAATATATATGTTTTTTAATTAAATCATGCCCTTTTAATATAGAAAATAAATATAAATATTAAAATACTCCTTGTTAATTATTATTCTAGGTAAAAACACTATATACTCAAAGAAGAAGTCATGAGTGTAAAAAATTAAGGTAGTGTGACAATCTATTAATGTCATATTTGTTAAAATAACATTCTTTTTGTCTATTTGGTAGAGAAAGTAAAAAAAACAACTATTTGGAAAAAATTATAATAATTTCATTCAAACTATTTGATAAAAATTCAAAAAAAAATCTAAATAAATAATTTGAAAAAAAATCTAATTTTTGAAATAATTTTGAATAATTGGGACATTAATGAGAAATATACCATATCAAACAGAAAAATAATATTAGATTTTTTTTCCAAATAATATATTGAATGATTCAACTAAAAAATATAGATATATTTATAATAAAATAAGGGAAATAATTAAATTTCATAATGATAAGTAAATATATGAATTTTGTGAAGGGATTATAATATTTCTTTAATGAAAATATGTGTAATCTTAAATAAATTAGATTTGTTAATATATTGTTACACATTCAATAAAATTCCAATTATCAAATAATAAAATATTATTATTTAAACAAAACATTAACTACCATGAATGAATAGATATACATGTTAAATACAGTAATAGAATATTTTAAACACCAAATGTATCCACGCTCAACGTTATAGTTACCAAATGGGTCTTAAAAGTATAATGTTAGATATTATATTATAATTATAGAAGTATAAATATGTAATTAATATCATATATTTTACATATGTCCATATTTATATACATTCAATTAAAATGGTGATGAAAAAACACTAATTTGTGGTGTCGGTAAGCCATGTGCACATAGAAGCGATGTTTTTAATTTTTCTAGGATGGAAAAGAGGTGTAAACTGGTTAAATAATAATAATAATAAATTGTAAATATATTTATTATATGTTATTAAAAATTTATAATGGATAAACCATACTTATAGGATGTATAAAGTAAAATAAATTTGAATGAGTTCGAAGAGATTAATACTTGTTATTTGGTATACTTCCTTTAGATATCATCATCAGGGAAGAATAATTAGAAGTTAGGAAATAAAATAACATATATAACTTCAATAATGATATTTATTAGATAAATTATATGTTTTTTCTTCAATATATAAGTTTTAAAGTGGTGTAAATAATTGAGAGATAGGCGGGTCCTTTTATAAGGCAGGATAACGACACATAATGAATTTATAAAAAGATAAAAATATTATTAAGTAATTCTCAATTAAAACTATTTAAAATGTCAATATAGTAAGAGAAAAATATTTTATAGTTTAAATAGCATCATCGAATGGAATTTAGTTGTATTTTTCATGTCATTTTATGCTATATCATTTAGATTAACCCCATAGTTAACAAATATGAATTCTAACCATATAAATGATTCTTTAAATATTAATGGTTTATAATTTTACTTATAAGGTGATTGATGGATGATGAATTTACCAGGTAATACATTTTAGATTATATATTATCACCCTTTTCATCTTTCTATATTTTTATTAATCTTTTATAATTTAATAAAATAATATTTTTGTAAAATATCAATGATGTCATTTTTTATTCTATTAAAAATATTTTACATTAATAATATCAATAAAAATATGGATGTAAAATATACTAATTTAACACATAAAAAATATATTATATATATCTATAAAATTCATGGGACATAAAAAATCATCCAATTTATGTTACATTAAATTTTCTTTAATTAATAATATTTATTTATCTATTAACTGAATTAATATTATATCAGCATTGCGTAATCATTTTATCAAATCATTAGATAACAAAAAATTATAAATAAATATAAAGGATAAAAATATTTAAATTATGTCAAAGATAATATTTAACATTAATTTACAACATATTTTTTCCTTATGTTAACATATATATGATGTAAAAAGTAAGCCAGGGACATTTTTTGAATTTTCATTATTGAAATAACATAAATGACATAACCATGGATAAAAATAACTAGAATGATATATATTTTAATTTAAGACTAAAATGGGAGAATTAATTCCAAAAAATGAAATAAAAAACGTTTTAGTATTATATTTATATAATTATCAAAATTTCTTAACCAAAATTATCTAATTTATACTTTTCTGATGTGGCATGTTTTGCTATGTTTACTGTTCAAAATGCCTAAAAACAAAATAGACCATTTTACTAAATTTGTTACTATGAATTAAAAATATTAATTCTATTTTTAATGATATAATTTCTAAATATTGTGTCAATTAAATTTAATATAAATACCTAGAACAATATAAAAAAATATTATTTTTTCTAAAAATTTATTTTGAAGACTAAAAATTAAAATTTACCAAAATCAAGAAAATGATTTTTCAAATTTGATTATTATATGTAAAATAGTTTAAATTATATATTTTATGAAATCTATAAATATAATGGGACTATTAAATTACATGATTTAATGATAGATGTTGAAAATTTTGTATTGTTCACTATTACATAAAAACTAAAAAAAATTGAAGATACTCCAAGAAATTAAGTCAACGATAATTTAGGAATAATAATTTAATAAAAATATGTTTTTTATCAAATTTTTTTTAATGAATTTTCCTGATAAAAAATGATAATTTTTTGACAAAATCTAACAAAAACCCTTTTCAAAAAAAAGTTATATTGGTGGCATAAAATAAATTATCTATAAATTAAGTACTGATTTAATTTTAATAATTATATTATATGAATAATTTATACATATCTATAGTTATGTTTTGAAATCGATTCATACCTTCAAATCCAATGGCTATGAAATTAGAATTAAATTAAATAATAATAATTTAATTATATATCAAAGATTTGATAATGTACTTTATTGCATGATATGAAAGATATCAAGAATATTATTAAATTATTTATGGTGTTTCAATATACCACTCATTTATAAATTTTTTCTTCACATTTTTATAATAGTTATAAAAATTTCTATATTTTAAAATACCATTATTACAAACATTCATCATACATAATGATAATAAACATGCCTTCCAAAGGGGAAGTGGGAAACATAAATGTTTCAAGAAATAACACGTAATTGGTTTTCTAAATTAGGATTACATTAGTGGTAATCTATAATTCAGACTATTAGACAACAAGAATCCATTAACTAATAAATTGTTTTATAGGACATAATCACAGGAATGTATATGTATAAATAAATAAAAATATTTTATGGGTTAAAAGAATATTGGCTCGTCATAAAAAATTATAAAAAATAACTTTTTTTTTATATCTGTTCACTAAAATTGAGAGATTCATTTAATAACAAGTTAGGGAATATTTGAATATTAACATATATAATTTAATTCTATTAAATAAGAACAATTTTTTCCTTTAGATATTGTTCTATTAGATTTCACTACATCTCTTACCCAAAGAAATATAGAAGAATATTTATTTAATGAAGCAATAAAATTAACTTTTTATAGACCATAAGGTCAAAAAATGAATGATATGTCATTACTTATATCGATATTTATAAAACATTTCAACCATAAATTAACCAATATAGATAAATATTTACACATTGAAAAAAAATTAATCTCTAAAGATTCATACAATATTAATGATAAATAATTTCACAAAAATTCAACTATAAGAGTCATCGAAAATATGTCTATTAAATTTAATGATCCAAAAAATTATAATGAAGGACTGTAATTTTCAAAATCTAATTTAACATTAATAAAAAAAATAATAAAAAATGGGTTATAAATATTAAATAATAAATATATTATCGCCTTGGTCATATATACCCCTAACACATGGTAATCCCCTAAATTATAGTAAAACCATAATGAAAACACCCATGTTTTATAAATTTAATCGCCCCTAATTTTTAAATAAAATCACTGATTTTTGAATATAATACATAAATCAAAAAAATTTATAATAAAAATGAAATATACCATTAACCACTTTACCCTAAAATATATTCCAAAGTGTATAATTATATTCTACTCACATTTTCAATGAGAATCATGTCTTCATCTCAACTAAAAATTATTATCTCAAGATCAGGAAACTATTTTCTTTAATCATTTCCATAATAAATTGTTTTCCCATAAAATATCACCTTTCAATTTAATAAATTTTCTACTTCATCATAACCAATCAATATTTTATTGAAAATACTTAATGTAAAATGACTACAGAACAATACATAAACGTTTCCTGATTCTTATCACCACAAAACCATTGAAAAATAATACTACAACATGACTATAAAATTCAAAAACCTAAATAAAATAATTATTCAACTTTATACATTTAAAATTAACTATTATTCTTCATTTTATTTTGTAATACATTCTAATCATAATATGTCATTTATAAACCACTAATTATGAATAGTAAAACCATTACTCTTACAACCATACAGATCCTATTCTAAATTTCCCCCATAGATAAAATCTTTTCATAATTCCCATACATTCTAAATTTTTAACATTCAACCACGAATGATTCCTTTGGTAAAACATTATTATTATCTATTATTTTTACCATAATTTAAATTTTCCTTTTCTAATTTCTTACACTATGAAATTATTTACCACAAAATAAAAAAATATTACTTCCATTAAGTCATCCTATTTTATTCTTCTTCTCACATTCATGACATGAAAAAAATTGAAATTTACTTATTATATGTTTATTACAACAAGATAATCCATAAAATATATTAATAATGTTATTTTATGTTTTAGGAAACTCAACAATGTTTATTTAATTTACCATATATTGTACTATTTGATTCAAAATACTCACTATTTTTCAAATTCTAATTGAAATCTTATTCAGTTTCATAGGAAAATAATAAATTCATTTTTTGTAACATTCCACATTAATATGATTTCTTATAGTTCAATAAATTTACTAAAAATGAGTAAAAATAATTGTGTGAGGAAAAATTTATATGATCATATAATCATAGAAAACATCAATGATAATAATGTTATAATACATTTCATATATGAAAAATTTGGTTTAAACATGGTAATCCATTGGAATCACTTATTTAAATAACTGAAAATGGTTCATAATGAAATGAAAATTGAACAAATAATTTCCCATTTGAGAGCTAATCAATGTGTGAAAAATGTGAACATTAACAGTGCACTAGGATGGTGGTGAAAATATAATTTAACAACCTCATTTAGGTACATTACACATAAATGAATCTATTCTTAAAAATCATATCCATATCTAGTATTCATAAAGGAATGTATTTTTTGGAAAACTATTTTTACCTCACCATAACATTTTTGATATTACCCTACAAATATATGTATCCTCAATGTCATTTATAGGGTTATGTTCCATAATATATGTTTTCCTAAAACCAGTTCCTATGTTTTATAATAAATATCCTCTAATTTCAACTATATAAACCCCAAATATAGTACCCCATTGCTTGTTTCTAAATTATAAAATTGTAATAATATATAATGTATCTCATTATAATGACCTAATTTGTTTTTTAGTTATTAATAATGAGAAATATTCATGATTCTCATTTTACATTAGAAAAAAATAGAAAACATAACTAATTAATGTTATCAGAATCCATGAAAATAATTGAATGATTATATTTTCATAAACATGGAAAATGAATAAAATTAATTTCCCTCTAAAATAGTCACATAGTGTAATATAAACTAAATATATAACGATTAAATTAGACACAATAAATATATTAAGGTAAATAATTTATAACACACAAAATTTAATCAATAAAATGAGCATGAACCATATCCATTGACAATATAAAATTAAATAATCTCATAGATAATATTAACATAATTATCAATTATGGAAACTCAAAAAATTTTATTTCATGATCTCAAATATCTTGATATCATAACCATTATAACCTTGCGGTAGGATTGTTTAAATTGTGTTCGTACAGATACCAAAATCATATTTAATAAGGATATCCAATTGGTTTGTCTCATCAGACCTATAGATACATCAATGGAATTTATAATTATGGTACTCAACCTTCAATAAATGCCAAATAAAATTATCATATATTTGATGATAAATATAATTTAGAAACAACATTCCATATTATTAAATGTCTATACTGGGTAAAGAATATAGAATAACAATATTTCCCAAGTTAATCATATAATAGTAGAAGTCAAATAACATATGTAGAAATGGTAAAAATATTATAAAATAATCATATCCATCATAAAAAGTACATGGATATTAATAGTAAATTTAATATTCATATAACATAAGAAATTTAAAATTTCAATAAATGGTTAATGACCACAAAATTATTATGATATAAAAGACTCTATCAATTGATCAGAAATATATGTGTCGTCTTTAGTTCTTCTCCTTGGGAAAGATAATGAAACAGTAAGTAAAATAGTAAAAAAACAAATTTTTTTTCAATAAAATAAAATTGGATCATTTTATAATAGGAATATATTATAAACTGGATATTTTGGATAGATAATGTGTTAATTCAATATACATTAAAAACCATTAATTTGGAATTTTTAAAAAAATGTAAGAAATCGTATTTTATGAAAAACAATATGAAAACTCATTTTAAAACATTATACATATCTACAATAACTTAAAATAACCTTATTAAATAATTTTTCTAAATAAAATTGTTTTTTTAAAACAATTTTTAAAATAATGTTCATGGAATAAAGAAAAAAATGTTTCTAAAAAATAAATAAGTTTAACTATTCTTATAAATATGTAATTTCATTCTTCAAGTACCAAATAGATGAAATTTTGTATGAAAACAAGGTAAATCTATAAATGTATTTATTATAAATTAATAAATAGATTTTATGGTGATTATATTATAGTTTCCCTTAAATGGAAATAATAGTAACCCCAAATAAATGATATTTAAAAAAATACTTTACTATATGTCAAAATTTAAAATGTATCACATTTAATGAGTAAACATGAAAAAAATATATTCATGTATAATAAATATATATTCATATTATATACCCAAATAGTTAATTATATACAAATCTTAATAATAATGAGGTGCATAATACCAAATATGACATAATAGTGTAGAAATTGGGAGGAAATCCCATTACATTGATCGTTTTATTCAACTGAGAATTTATGAATTATTATGGTTTACAATGATAATCTAAAAAAAGTGGAAATAAAACATATCAATATCATTGGTAATTTCATAAATAATAATTGTATTAGATATTCAATCAAATATACATATTACCAAATTAATAGAAATTGAGTTAAATATAACTTACCTTACATTTTCTTGAGATGAAAACTGTATAAAATAATGTATTATTGATTATAAATTGTTATTAATTTATATAAGAAACATATTAATATTTATAGTTTCATAAATAATTCATTTACATAATTTTAAAACATATTTAATAATAATCGTTTATTATTAGAAAAAAATCGGTTATTTACTACATTATTTATTATTGTTTGTATTGATTTGATAGTTTCTGTAATTATTTGTTTTAAAAGGTTACATGATATATATAATTATATTAATTTTATATATATCATATATATTCAATATATATATTTTTATTATCATCCATTAAGATAGAGATTGAAAATAAAATTATATAGTTCAATGAGATGTTAGGTCGTACGCACACATGAACATTGTTTTAACTTTTCGATGGATGAAATTAAATAAAGGTAAATAATGTATCAAATTTAAAGGATTATTTTTATATTTTATATTTTATATATTTTCATTAAAACAATCCTTATTACCATCCATTTAAGTTGAAAATTTAAAACAGAAAACATTAATTTGTGGAGGTGAAAGACCACACTTATGCATGAGCGAAGTAATCAATTCCTAACAGTATAGAACATAAGAAGGTATATATGATTATATTATTCCAAAAGTAAAATAACTAAATATATATGATATATATTACTTATTTATATCATTAAAACCATCCCTATAAAATGGTTATGAAAAAAAGTTTACACCATTTCTTGTAAACGGTAAGTCATACGTAAGCACAATAGATGTTCTCTCCTTTTATAGGGTGGAAATGAGGTATAAAAAAGTTATCCAACATTCATAAGAACATAAAAGATAATATAGGATTATGGATTAAATATATTTCAATTTTTATAAAATATTTACTTGAAGTAGAAGAAGAATGTCACTTGAAACTGTCGATAAAGACGATGTTTTCTTCATCAGCAGAATTCCTTCATATGTACTCCTGTGGGAACAATGGATTGTATTTTGAAAATAAAAAAACTCAAAAACATTAATTATGTATTTTGGGATGAAAAAATTTATATTATTTGATATAGATATATGGATTATTGCGGTTTTAGGAATGAAGATAAATGAGAGTGCATTTATATGGGAGAGAAAGGTCATGCTTGTAATTTCTAATAATTTAAAAATAAAATTTAGTAATTAACTCAATAAATTCCTCCAAATGTAAATATATTGAAATAAAAATAATACAATATTTAAATATCACAGGGAAACCAAATTTAGATAGTAATTGGTGTCATTTTAAGCCATAGCTTTTTCAATAACTCATCGGTTAACAAATATTAATATTAACCGTGGTAACAACTTTTGAAATTTAAAAGGGTTATAATTTTATGTAAAAGGATAAAATAAGCTAAAAATGAAATATTGTTTTAATTATCGATCATATATTATCCCCTTGTCTTATTTTAATATATTTATTATTTTTAAATTTTTTTATAAAATATGATTTTCATAAAATACTATTAAGCTAGTTTGTTCACAATTCATTTAATTTGAATTTAAATACATAAAAAAGGTGTAATTAAAATATAATACTTCAAAAGATCACTAATATTTAATATTTATCTATGAAATTAATAATATACTATAATTAAATAATATTTTCTTACATTTAAAATTCTTAAAAAATTTATTACAAATTTATATTAATTGAATAAATAGAATTTTTGAATTGCATAATCATTTAAAATAATTATTTCATCACTAAAAATAATAAAATTACATTGATAAAATATAAATAATTATGGTATTATAAGATTTTATATTAAATAATTATATTTGTTTACTTATGATAACATATAAAATTTGTTAAAAAAGGGAGTGACATTTACAAAATGGTGTTACCTAGAATAAAATAAATGTCATTTCAATGTTCAAATGGAACCAAAAATAAATATATTTTTTTTGATGGATATGGAAAAAATAATCCCATAAAATAAACTAAATTAATTTTTTTGGCTAACCTTTAATTCCATATCATATTATTTTTAAACTTAATTACTTTATTTTCCATGTACCGATGTGATAAATTTTACAATAGTTTCTATTGATAATGCCTAAATTAATGGAATGTTTTAAAACATTGAACTTCCTATATCAAAATATATTATCAATTTTTTAATATTATATTAATAGAAATAGAAAAAATTCATTATAATATAATTATATTAAACACATTGATAAATAATTTCTTATAGAATTTTTTTAATGTAAAAATAAATAAATTATATCCAAATCAAAAAAAATTTATTGATTCAAATTACATTTTCATAATTAAAATCCATCATATTTTACATTATGATAAAAAATATAGTTGTACCATTAAATTACTTTATTCAATGGTAGTTTTTTAAAATTCAATATTTTCTACTATTCGTTATAAAATATTTCTTTTTAGTAAATTCACAAAAATTCATCATAATATAATTTTGAAATGATTAATTCAAAATTTTTTACTATTTTATATATTTTTTTAACAAAATTATGTCAATTAATTAATATGTTTTATCAAAAAACAAATCGAATCAATTTTTGAATAAAATGAATTTTGGGGAATAAAATAATTTTATTGAAATTTGAGTACATATTTATTATTAATAGGTACATTATATGAAGATTTTATAATTATATTTAATAATGTGGTTAAAACTATTCATATACACAAATCCACTATCTATACGTCATCTATTATATTAAAAAATAATATTTTAACAATATATTACAGTTCTCCTAATGCTCGGTGTTTTATGATCAACAAGATATCAAAAATTGTATTAAATTTATTCATAGTGTTATATTAATCTAGTACCCAAAACCATGCAGTTACATAGGGAATTCCAGTGAGTAAATCAATGAAAACATGGTTTTAACAGAAAAATATTATAAATAGATTTGATATAGTATTCGTACGAAATAGAATAGTAAATATTATTTAATTTACAAAACTAAATAAAATAAAATATTTTTGTGGTTTTTATTAGATTGTGAAAGTGTAATTGTAATATCTTATAAATAGTTCTCATTCTACATAATGAAAAATTTGATAGAAAATTATTATGTAATAGTAACACATGAGAATTCAGAAATAATAAGTTTTTTATTGGGTATCAGAAAACCAAAATCCGTAAATAGTAAAAAAATGAAAGAGACAACCCTTATGATGTCAACATGAAATATATTATTCTAGGAGATATTCTTGGTGTATATTATGCAAGACATATGTTGTCACAAATTTATATGATCATCGGTCTTGTTGTTCATTTTTTTGTTAGTCGTCGATAAAATCTCTCTTCCATTAATGTTTCTTGGAAATTAAAATTCATGTGTGAAATATTTGTAATATAATTATACAATATATGCATAGATAAGGTTATAATGGATAATGAACATTTACCTCTCCAGTAGAACTTTAAAATCAGTACATAAGGATGAGACTTAATGTAATGTGTATTTCATGAATGATATGTGAGTCAGTTATTGATAAGCATGTAGGGATCCATAGATGTCACTCGCATCATGACCCATGAAGACATGTTCACATATCAAACCCACTAATAAAAAATACCTCCCAAAATTAAAAGAATACAGTAGAAAATAATTCATATCAATTTAGGAAATTTAAAATTCATGATCTTTTTATTTCACATGTTTTTGAAATCAGATGTCACCATTGGGTATCTCTGATTTTTCCTAAAAAAATAGTATAACATATTTGTATGTAATCAAAATCTAATAAAATAATAAAATGGATAAAATTCATATAACTATTAGTGACAGTGCCTTTCTATTTTCATTAATATTTTAAGCTATTTACTCAATTACATTTCAATTAATACCCACAATAATGTCATATATCCATGGTGAAAAGAACCCATACGTATCACAAAGAAATAAAGAAACAATAAGATACATTGTGTAATTTAATTTACTAATCCATTTATGACATAATAAATTACATAAATGAATCATATATTACATCCCCTAATCAAAATTTGTAGAACATTCAGCTAAAGTATCATCTGCCTCGCCTCCCCACTGAATATGTAGTAGGTGTCTCTCCTTCATCGTTTATGCCCCACCCCCCCCCAATCTGAATTTTTTCTATTTTCTCTTCAGAGATATGCACAATGCATTCACTATTGTGATGTGTATAAGCTATGGAATAATAAAGAAATAATTTTTAATGTTCCCAAAATGTATGAGAGGCTTGAAATCATATGTAGATTGAATATATATAAATAAATGTACCTTAAAATATTATGACTTCTCCATTTATCTTTGATCAATGCCAATAAGAACAATTTGATTGATTATTTGATCTTCTTCCCTACTGTCGTGTTATGTACTTGATTGACATAAACAATCAAGTTGCCTTGAATAATGTTATGATCTAGAAAGGGAGAAAATGTTTAGTGTTAGTGAAATAGAAGCATTATATGAGCTGTTTGTAAATATTAGTAGTGTAGTGATTGATCATGGGCTGATAAATAATGAAGAGTTTCAACTGACATTATTTTAGATGAACAAAAAGTGCAACATGTTTTCTGATCAGTAGGGTTTCATTGAGAGGTAGAAGGTAAAACAATGGTATTTTCTATGCTTTTTGAATCTGGTATGATTATTTTTGCTGAATATATATAAATTATCAACGATAAGTCATTTTAAGAATATAATAAAAAACACTATTAAATGATTGATAAAAATGGAGAATCCTTTTCACAAAATAATTGACCATAAAGGAAATAGGGTAATATAAGATGAAATGAAAATTAGCTATGAGATAATAAATTTTAGATAAACATAAATAAATAATTGTGATTTAGGATACAAAATATAGCAATAAAGTTAAATAAATATTAATAGATATAATGAGAATTAATACATTCAGAATCCAATAATGATTTCAGGATTTTTATTCCATATTACAAATATTTTTCTTCATGATAAAATTATCACCCTTTAGATTTATCATAGTACAAACCTATTATCTTTTGAATTACTAATGAAAACTTATTAATAAATTATCTAGACTACTTTTTTATGGTTATAAAATGTAATATGTTGAACATTTTGAATTATAAAAATGAATGTATTGTATAAAAACAAGACAGATCATTGAAAATATAATTTTATAGATCCTATATCTTTTTATAAAAATATACACCAATAATTTAATGTATACATTTGTATATAGAAGTATAGTGTATAAAGTAAAACATATGGTAGAATTTTATGGCATTTTACATATTTTTAACATTTTTATACTTGAGTGTAATGTATTTTTAAACATTGTATGACACCAAAAATTGTGCATGTATTTTAAAAAATGTGTACTGTTGAATTGTATGTATGCCTAAGTGTAATCTCATAACTGTCACTATCAACTTTTTATTTTACGTTCTATTTACATTTCAAAATTTCTCATGGAAGCAAAATACATGTTGATCTTGATACAACCTAGATATGGAGGTTGAAAAGCATAAAAGATGAATCCATTATAATTCATAAACAGTTAGTTATAAGTGAATACTGATAAATCATAGTTGAAATTTTTTTCATATAATATTTTGGAAGAAAAAGTGCATAATGGATAGGGTCTTACTATTTTACCTTCCTCATTTCGGTGTCGTACTTCTATCCATCCATGTATTTGAGAAAATCATTAGTTGACACAGTTTCATGTGGAAATATATATTTATTATTAAATCAAATCTAAAATTTACTCAAAATTTTCACACATAACATACCATTACCAAGAATAATGAAATAATGAAGAATATGAGAGGGGTGATACATTATGATTCAATTCTACATACCCATCCTTCTAGATAAATTAATATAAGGACAGTAACTGAGAAGATTTATATCTTTTGTTCTAATAAAACCAAAGAATAATATATTGGAATATGGAAGCAGTAAAAGCATTGGTAAAAAATAAGATAAGTCAACCTCAGATGTAATGGAATTAATTATATAAAACATTAATCCAAGAAGAAAAAAGAATCTGTAACCATGTATGTTTTATGGAATCAACAAGAATATGTCTTAAGGAATAAAATAATACAATATTTGGTTATAAATGAATGCATACCGATTCAATGAATAGGGGTGGGATAGAACCAGTCAAGAAAATTAAGATTTCCGATACATGCAATTAGGGTTTATGAAAATCAAGGAAACATATCAAATAACTAATTCCAACCTTCTATGATGAGGAAACATTCCATAAAGAAAGAAAATGTTCTTTTCATAGTGGGCCCAATTTCATGAATGCCCATGAATATTCCAATGAACATGATATAAAACTAATGAAAGGGAGGGAGGAATAGAGATCCTTCCTGGGATAGATCTAATGACAACCAGGGTACCTGCCTCAACCATCTGGATATGGGCTTACCCATTCATCATCCTCATCAAGGTTTCATACCTCTATCTGTCCATATATTTGAGAAAATCAATAGTTGAAAAATTTACATAAAGAAATATATATTAATTAGTAAATCAAATAAAACATTTACTAACAATTTTCATACATATTAAGAAATGAATCCATCATGGAAGAGGTAACCTACCATTACCTAGAACATGGAAATAATGATGAAGATGAGATGTAATATTTCACATTATAATTCAATCTTACATACCCATACTTCTATATAAATAAATATAAGTACATTAAATGAGAATATTTTCATCTTCTGTTCTAATTAAATAAAATAATAGTATATTTTAATATGTAAGTAGTAAAATCCTTGTAAACAAATAAGAGAAATTATTATCAGAAGTAATGGATTAGATTCAATAGGGTATTAATCCAAAAATAAAAAGGGATCTATAAGAATGTTTTTTATGGAATCAGCAAGAATATGTCTTATGGATAAATTAGTAAAAAATTGTCTTATACATGAATGCATACATTTTCATTGAGGGGGGATTAGACTCACAAGAAATATATGTGTTCCAATATGCGAAATTACGGTTTATGAAAATCAATGATTAATGTAAAATAAAAAATTAGAACATTTGACAGTGAGGAATCGTTATATATTTATGACAATGTCATTGTCATAGTGTGCCTAATTTCATTCCCACCCATGAACACACCAAAAAACTGGCTGAAAATGAGAATCATGGAAATGAAGAGGAAAAATGATACTACCTAGGATTGGCCTAGTGGAATCCTAGATACTAGCCCCAACCAAATGGATATGGTCTTACCAGTTCACCTTCTTCATCATGGTTTATTGCTGCCATCCATCCTTTTATTTGAGAAAATATTTAATTGACACACTTACATGTAGAAATTCTTATTTATCAGTAAATGAATTAAACGATTTACTAAATAATTTCACACATGTTTCACGAATAAGAGAACCTAATATTATCTTTGCTAAAATCATTTTCCGACAACATTTCAAAGTGGAACCTACACATGAGGAAAATTAATTAATTTAGAAAAAAAATAATGATATCATTATCTATAAAAACTATCAAGATAATTAAAGGAATATTAAAATACATAAGGTTTAATGATTAATGAATGAAAATCCGGAAATTATTACTATTAATAACAAACAATTAATGCATTCCCGATTTTTTGACTTTATTCATGATACATTACCTTAATAACATGTTCCACCATGATATCCCTGATCATAATATTGTTCCTAAAAAGAAACCGAATAGATTAGCTCCAATGCAAACTATAAATTAGGAATATGCAATGAATTAAATCACCCCCATTCCCTAGAAACCATCTATGTGAACCTCCATAACCTGTATCTTCACACCTTAAATTAATCAATACAACAACATGTATAAATTCATAATTATTATAAAATAAAATCAACCATTTACTAAAATTTTCACACATGTTTCCAGAAAGAGAGAACCTAACAATATTTTTAATAAAAAAATTCAAACACCATTTATTTAAAGGAATCTACACATGAGTAAAATTAATTAATTTATAATACATATCATGATATCATTATAAATAAAAACTATCAATATTTTTAAATTAATATTAAAATCCATAATGTTTAATGATTCTATATTTAAAAATCATGAATAAATGTAAAATAATCACAAAAAATTAATGAATTATATATTATTTAAATTTAGTAATGCTACTTTACATTAATAGCATGATCTACAATTATATATCTGATCATAAAATTGTTCCAAAATGAATCCTATCATAGTACCTTCAATTAAAATTATAAAGTCGGAATATTCCGAAAATTTAATCACCCTGGTGTACCAAAACAATCTTTTTGAACCTCAAAAACCTGTATCTCCACACATTTTATTAAACAAGACAACAACATTAATAAAATCATCCATAATCTACATATTCAGAATCTAAATTAAATCATCCAAGTGCATATCAAATTCTGCATCTGAAACCATTCAAGTATATAAAGAGTTCTGAATTTAAATTATGTAATTCAATTATTCCAGTATAGGACTAATAGTGAAAATATTATAGAACATAAACCAATATTCAAGCATCCCAAGAATTTTTTTTTAATTTAGAACAATTATAAAGAGGCATGATGTTAAACAACATACCTAAAAAAATTTATTGAACACTATAAATATATTGAAATGAAATAAAACTACATTGAACATTAATTTAATAACTTACCTACAGTAAAGAGTCCAATATTAATAGCACAAAAAATAAATTCACTAGAAATGACCTGATGGATGTTGGAAGAGAAGAATTACTAACTTTTCAAAGAATCTAGGAATGTGATGAGACATCAATAAGACACTGACAATATTTAATTAGAAACATAGTTTACGAAAAAATAATGAATATATCATGATTAATAAAAATATTATCAAACTATTAATCTCATCATTTCAACCTACCATAGTACCTCCAGTGAAAATTAGGAGGAAATAATATGCAATGAATTAAATCACCTGCATGCCCTAAAAACTAGCTAAATAAACATTCATAACCTGAATCCAAAAACCATGAATAAAATAATCCAACTACCTGAATTAAATAATCCATCACTGATATCTTTTGAACATAATATATTTCATCCAAGAATACCTCAACAACCTGTATCAAAAACCATGAAAGTGGACAAAGAGGAAATAATTTAAAATAAATAATTCAAAAATTTTAACATATGATAAATAGTGAAAATATTCATCAATATAAAAATATTTATCCCCCAAAAAACATGTTCACTGACAAAAATAAAAGAAAACAGAGAATTGATTTCACAAAAATATAGCAAAAAAATCAAAACTCACATAAATATTCAATAGTAATCACATATTTGATAAAATCAGAGTGAATCAAAACCCAAACATGATAAATTGAATGAAAATAATAATTAATCAAAAACCAGACACCATATAGCAAATCAATATAAGACGAAATAGAACAATCATCATAAAAATAAACCCCCCCACATTCCAATCAAAAGTCATGAGTCATGAAACACCAACCAACATAAACACATGAGATGACTGTAAAGAGGCGTATTCAGAGACATGGAGGGTTGAAGTAGAATGGAGAGTGGAGAGTGGGGGTTGTGGGGATCAAGGGGAGGGGAGAGGCATACAATGATAGGTATGGAGATATGAGAAGTTAGTCTAGGGAGTAGAGGAAGCTTAGATGGGAGATGAATACTCTAAGCAGTAGCTGTGGAAAGGATATGGTGAGATGATGTGATGGAGAGACGGTGAGATGGCGAGAGCTGGAGAGATGAATAGAGGGTCGATAGTGGGTAGGGTTTTAGGGAATCAATGTAATGAATGGAAAATGGATTTCACAGGAGCTTTGTAGGTGGTATAAGGGTGGAGGAGGAGAAGTCAGTTCAGAGGAGATTGTGTAGGCAAAGTCAGATCGGGAGGTAGTGGCGTAAACAAGATTTGGGGAGGGAGATGAGAAATAGATAGGAAATGGAAAATATCATCAAGGGTGTAAAGGAGGAATTAAGGGGGAAATGTTAGGAAATTGAATGAATTTGATGGAGGGGGAGGAACGTATGGGAAGCGTAGCTCGAGAGTCGATATGTGGAATTTGTTTACAATATATAGCATAGATAATGAAATATAAATTAATCAAAAATAATTATTTAACTCTAAATTGTTTTAATTTAGTCATGATATATTACAATAATAACATTCTCTACAATGATATCCTCGATCATAAATTGTTCCATCAATGTAACCTATCAGAGTACATATAATTAAAATTATAATGTTGGAATATAAAATGAAATAAATTACCATGGTGCCCAAGAAACTATCTATGTGAACCACCATAACCATTATCTCCATGCCTTGAATTAAATAATAAAATAAAATTCAGAAATAAATAATTATTAGTAAACATAATAAACCATTTACTAACCATTTTCACACATGCTTCTAGAAAGAGAGTTCCAAATAGTATCATTATTAAATTCATTTTCAAAAATCATTTCTTTACAGGAACCTACACATGAGTTAAATTAATTAATTTACAATATAAAAATCATGATATCATTATCAATAAAAACTATCAAGATAATTATAGGAATATTAAAATCCATATGGTTTATTGATTCGTGATTTAGAAATCATGAAAAAATATAAATTATTCAAAATCAATTAATAAGATCACTATTGTTTAAATTTAGTATTAATATATTTCATTAATAACATGATCCACCATGATATGCTTGATTATAAACTTGTGCCAACAATGAAACTAATAAGAGTACCTCCAATCCCACATATTAATTAAGAATGTGAAATAAAATAAATCACGGTGGTGCCCAAGAAACCATTTAAGTGATCCTCCAAAACCTGCATCTCCACACCATGAATTAAATAAGATAACAACATGAATTAAATCATCCATAACCTACATTTTATGAATCTGAATTAAATAATCTGTGTTGTCATCAAAACCTTTATATGAAAACATTCATGTACCCAATTTTCTATTAATTAAAATGATGTAATTATATTATTCCAGTACAGGACAGATAATGGAAATATTCCAGAACATAGACCAATATTCTAGCATCCCGTTGTAATATTTATAGTGAATTTAGAATAATAATAAAGAGTCATGATTTCAATAAATATCCCCAAATAGATTTAATAAAAAATATAAGTCTATTTAATTGAAATCTTGAAGAACTAGACATTAAATTTGGAACTAAAATATAGTGAAGAGTCGAGTTTTTATATCACAACAATAAAATCTGACAGAAATGACCTAATGGAAGCAGGAAGAAGAGAATTCATATAGTTTAAAATAGTCTATGAATGTCAGGATACATTGGTAAGAAAACTGGAAATCATTCACGGGAATCATAGTTCACAAACAAATAAATAATGTATCATAATTAAAAAAAATATTATCATGATGGTAATTTCTTCAATGAAACCTATCAAAATACCTCCAATGAATATTGGTCTATAAGAATATGTAATTAATTAAGTCACCCTGCTGCCCTGGAAACCATCTATGTGAACTTCATAACCTGCATCAACACAACATTAATTAAGTAATCCAACTACATTAATTAAATAAGTAATAACCTATATTTTTGGAACCTGAATTAAATCAGGTATTCAAACCTCTACAACCTATATTTGAAACCATGCATGTGGAAAAAGAGACTTGAATATATAATAAATAATTCAATTATTCTAGAATAGAAAAAATAGTGAAAATATGCTAACAGAAACCAATATTTTGCACCCAAAATAATTATCCACCTACAAAAATAGAAGAAACCATAGAATTGATTACCTAAAAATATAGCACAAAACAAAACAAAACTGGGATACTAATTATTTATTCATCACAAACTATAGAAAATAAATGTGAATAAAAACCCAAACAATATAAATTCAATCTAAATAAGAGTGTATAAAAACCCAAACACCATAAATAAAATCCATATTTGATGAAATAGAACAATCGCCATCCAAATAAACCCTACCACATTCCAATCAGATGCCATGATCTATATAGCACTAACTAAGTGCCTCAAACATGGTAATATTATAGAGAGATATATGAAGAGACCGAAATAGGGATCATAAAAATGTGGAGTGGTGGAGTGGGGGGAGCAGGGGGCATGGGGAGCAAAGAGGGAGACCTTAATGTTGATGGGGAGACAAGGAGTCAGTCAGAGGATCGAAGAGAGCATAGATGTAAGACAGATACTCCGAGTAGTAGTTACGGTGGTGAGATGGTGTTAAGGTGGGTTGACGAGATGGAGAGACAGTGAGATGGAACTATCTGGAGAGAATAAGATGGGGTCAATAGTGTGTAGGGTTTTGGGGAAGTTGTGGAATAAATGGGAATGGGATTTCACATGAGTGGTAGAGGAGGTGGAGGTGGTGGAGGAGGCGAATTCAGAGTGGAGATGTTGGAGGAGGAGATTTCAGAGTGGGTGGTGGAGGCATAAAGGGGAGTTGAGAGGGATATGTTAAGTCAGTAGGTGAGGGAGAAGATTATTGAAAGCGTGAGGTAGGAATTCAGGATAACATTTGGGGAAACATAATGGATTTATATAAGGGGGATCCAAATTTGGGAATTTTAGATCATCTGTTGACACATAGGTGGTTTTCTACAAGGTATTTTATAGATAATGGATTTCAAAAAAATTATATGTAATTAAAAGACAAAATTATTATATATCCAAAAGATATAATTAGGATTTCTGGTTGGAATAATGAAAAAATACAGATATTTGTAAGGGTAAAACTATATTTCAACTAGATAAGTAAGAGTGAATATTCCCCCAAAACATAATTTTTTAATCATAATATAATTATAATAAATAAATAAAATAATCTGCTGAAATATGTAATAAAAATTTAAAACAAAAAAAATTATGTTTAAAAAATTAATAAGAAATAATAATGATCCATTATAAAATACATTTTATTTATTTTTCATATTAAATATAGAAAATATAATCAAACATCGACACTAAAAAAGATCCTCATATTAAAAATCAATCCAAACAAAATCCAATAACTAACATGTTCATCTTTATATTTATTTGATTAATTTTAGAATCAGTTTCATCGAGAATAATAATATAATTATTTTACATTTAGTTATAACTACTTTTAATGAATTATTATATTTATCCATTTTTATTTTAACATAATTATTGAATGAAATAAAATTATAATTTCAATTAAAAAATAAATGAAAAATATTGAATGTCAAAAATATTTTTTCCTCTCACCACATTTCTAAAATACCACCCCTTTTAGAAGATGTCTTCACATATTTTATAAGAACTCTCCTACCGTTATTTTTACTATATATTCGTTTGAATTTTTATTAGGTTTTTTTAGGTGAAAATTTGATAATTTTGGAAGAATGGGGATGTGTACAGTTGTTGCATGGTTTTCCAAAACTATACACCTACCCCTAGAAAAACGTGCTTCTCCTAACATAGTGGGATTTACTTGTGGGAACATGGTTTTTCAAACCATTCCGCATCTTAAGAGAAACTGTTCACCCATAATAAGAGGCACACAATTAAGACACGCTGTTTTGAAAAAACCATGTGTCCCATATAGAGAAGCCTGCACCTGGGATTTGAATCGCCTAAAATTTATTAAGAAAATTATGAACCCCATTGTAATAATTCATAATTTATGACACTCAAAACTAATATAATGCCTACAAATTTTAAGGATTCTTAATGTGTTCAAATCCTCCTCGAAAAATGTTCCTGAAAATTTGATAATCCATTTAATCTTTTCAAATATATTTCTATTTCCCTATTGTCTCTAATTTTTGATGAAGAGGAATGTTTTATTCAACATTAATGTAAGTTTAAAAATCCTTTTATTTTGATTTTTGTATATTTGATCTTATATACAGGATTTGGTTGTATATCTTCAATATCATTGGGAATTAAATCATTCCATTTCAAATTGAAAATTTTCATCATGGTGAAAATTTATCAATGATCTTGTGGTAGGCAGTCTAAATTATAATTACAAAGGTATTTAATTATATTTTCGTGTATGTAATTTCATTTTCCAACTTGCACATTTAGAAATTGATTATTGAATTGTATTAATTTATTGGATAATTAAATAATGGAATCATGGAATTCATTAATTGAATTTCCATGTGATAATTAAATGGGTTGAACTTGGGGAAATAAATTTTGTATATATGGTTAATAAATTGATGATAAATGTGATAAGATTTGATTGATTAATGGTAATTAAAGGATGGTTGGATAATCATTTATGTGTTAATGGTTTATATATTAAAATGTTGAGAAATTTTTTAACAGTGAATTATTCATATTATTCCATGTAAATTAAAGGGATGAATGTTTTTTTAACAAATTATTAATGTAAAATTTAAAGAGAATTTTTGATAAGAAGTTTAATTATGATTAACCATATCATGTATGGAATTTTTATTTATGAAATATGTAATATATATTATGTTGTGATATTACTGATAAATGTGTGTGGGACAAGGATTGATCCTTGAAAATACTATATGTGATAGCTATGAGTGTGGGACATAGACTGATTCTTTATAATCCCTTATGTTATAATAACTAGTTATGGGACAATGATTGATGCTTCAAATACCCATGGGGTGATAGACATGGTGTTCTAGTCTAGTAATATTTGAATTGGGATATGGTTCTAAGTATCCATGATATGTGTCTAAATTAAATGGATAATGGAATCCTGTGTTATAATTAATTGTGATTCCCTATATGATATGGTTCAAACTTCACCACAGGTCAAAGTAGATATTGATAGTTCAGGTGTCATTGTGAAACCATTTAATTAATGTGGTTAGTTAATGTTTGATGAGAT
The DNA here is from genome assembly GCA_963277665.1 of Viscum album. Taxonomy (NCBI): domain Eukaryota; kingdom Viridiplantae; phylum Streptophyta; class Magnoliopsida; order Santalales; family Viscaceae; genus Viscum; species Viscum album. The sequence goes on along the minus strand of OY728156.1, from coordinate 113,214,669 downwards.
GTTATAACTATTTACTTTTTTGTACTTTGTTCACTATAAATCTACACATAATATTATAGGTTGGATATTATTTAAGATTCCATTGCTGGTGGCCTATTGATTTTTACTCACACTCAACTTGGTTTACCTGATCGGTACCTGAATAAACCTATTTGGTGGACTGGAAAAGAGAAAGATCCCTATGTTTCATGGATGTGTTTTGATAGAGTATGGATAAGGGGAAGAAACATGATTATTGGGCCCTATTTCCAGATGTTATAATTTTATTATTATATGTTTTATATATGGAAACCCAATATCAATTTGGCATGATATATATTATAATCTCACTACTTGTCAGCAACCTATGGTGGATGGAGAGACTTTCTCGAGGTTATGTAATAGACCAACTCAGGGCACTAGCATGTAGAACTCGGGATGGGATGTTAAAACATGGTATCAATAGAAATTTTATCTCTCAATTTTGGAAAGGTATATAGGATAATAGGATAATACTGTTCTTGGTTAATATATCATGCATGGGAGTAGAAACCCCATGATTGGGGAGAAAAGAATGTACACATGGTGGGATTGTAGTTACTAATATTTGTTTCCATGATGGAATGTTGTTTCACCTCATGTGACACACTTTTTGTGTGATATTTTTCTTTTTTGAGACTTACTAATATAGTACTCTTTTCATGATATGGAATGATAGTTGTTCATACATTCATCACTAAAGGCACTCAAATTTTTTATTTTGACATGAATCATTTTTAGTATGCACATAAATGTATGTTTTTTCAGGTTGTTTAAATGAAACATATTTTCATTATTTTGGAAATTTTAATTAAAAGTGGATTAAAATGAAATTGAAATAGTTGAATTATGTTAATTGTGAAAATTGATAAGGATAAAATTGGTGTCTAATTAGAAACTTGAATTATGAAAATGGTTTCCCTATATGATCCATGATGTAGATTATAGATTTCTAAAGGTAGTGATAGAACCTCAGTTTTGGATATGTGGTAATATATTTTGGTTGAATTTTTATGGACTTATGTTAAACTCATTTTTAAATGAGAAAATTTTATTTTATATTTTTTAATAAATTTCTTTGGAACTTTAGAGATATTACTTTATGATCACAGTTATTGATAGGATGACTGGAGGTCATGGATAAAAGTGTGACTCTAGTGGTGGAACTAGGAACTCTGATAGTTACATTCAAAGGGTTGAGTGAGAGGTTCCATGAGAAATTTTATTTCATTGTGAATAATATTGCAAAAGTCCCAAAGCAAGTTATAATGGATATGATAATATTAACATGGGAGTTCCTGTTGCATCTCCCTACAACTATTACTATAAAGGGTGGACCGAATGTAGATGAGTTTTAGATTGAGTAAATCTAGAAGCTTCTTGAAAATATAGAGGCTCCAGCAGAGAAAAGAGTTAAACTGGATACATATATGTAATGTGGTAATGAAAAGAGTTTGTAGGACATCTAGAAGTGGGTTGTAAAATTAGATAATATGATTTGGATGGACTTTTAAGAGATGTTCATGGATAAATTTTATCTTGAGTAACTCATGAAGGATAAGAAATATGAGTATATAAGTTTGAACCATGGGATTATGTCTGTGATGTAAAACTCCTGCCTCTTTATTGATTTTGGGTACATTTTTAGTGTATTGGTAGGAGATAAGGTGACTACGGTAAAAAAATTTCAATTTGAGATTACATATGGAATTAAATTATAGATTAACATCATTAAGTTGAAAATTGTTTATGAGATGTGGTAATTCATGCTCTCATATATGGGGAATATCTAAAAGAGTCTTCCAGTGGGGGACATGTGGTTTCTACTAGATGATGAATAGGTACATGTTCCGAGATTAGGATGCATCGCTTCGAGAATGTGAACAAGAGATATAGTAAGTATAGTGGCCAAGGGGGAAAATTAGTTAATCAAGAAATTACCTAAGTGACCTTACACTAGTGTGGTAGGTCGATACACATTCATAAATAGTGTCATGTACCTCTAGTAGAGTGTTGAAATTGAATCCAGATTATATATCTTCATTATTTAGGATTAAACCCATTAGAGATATGTATATATAGAGTACCTAGGAATAACCAGAGTACAATAAGGGAGTCTTCTACATCGTATTAGTCTTGCTGTTATATTTCCAATGTCTGTGGTTGTCTTGGTAGTGGATGTGGTTCTTCTGGAATATTGACCACATATAAGTAGAGTGATGTATTGTAGGGAACTTAGACTGTATAATATGGTAGATGGGAAGGAGAGTTTCATGTTTTTCAGACTATACTTATGGATCGTGAGGCTAGACTATTGATATATAGAGGTACTATTATTGTAGCTTATACAAATTCAAGTGAATTATTTGATATTGGTGCCACTAATTATTTTATATATACATAACATTTGAACCTGTTGAGTTTGGAATTGGTGTTTATATTTCGGATTATGAAGAGTTAAAATTTTTTGATACTATAGTCTAGAGACATCTATTTATGTGAGGGGTGTTCTCTCGATTACTAGACGTATCATTTCTATTGGGATATTTACAGACATGGCATGTTAGGTTTTTCCTAGATATTGGGTATGGATTGGATAGTGGTGTACCAAGGCCATGTAGTGTTTTACCAAAGTAGATGGACATTTACATCTCTAGAGGGTGGCAATTATGTTCATCATGGAGAGGGGGATATCTAAGAATGTTATTCCAATCCAATTCATCAATAAATGGGGGATATTTCTACCAAAATTTCAATTCTATTGATAAACAATGTGGGTGTTTAGATGAATGTTTTTCAACCCATTATGGACCAATTCCATGAAACTTTATCTAATGTATTTTTCAGACATCCACATGATAGGTATTCTGAGATTATGGATTATCACATTACTAGAGCTGATCCAATTACTATTAAACCATATGAAAATCTAACCGGCATATCCTCAACAGCTTAAATCGCAACTTAACGATTCCATGGATATTGGTTTTATCCATCCACGTGCATCACCTTTGGGTTCTCCATCATTTTTTTCAATGAAGGATAAATGGAGATACTCGTCTGTGGTGATTATTAGAAGATGAAATTGATAATAGTGAAGAACATGTATCATCTTCCATGTATTGATGACCAATTTTACAATTTTATAGTAGATTCTATATTATCAGAGATTGAATTCAGGTCAGAGTATCATCAGTTTAGATTTTCACCATCTGATATACCATGAGAGAAACATTAAGAATCAAATATGGCCTTAAAGAGTTCATCGTGATGTATTCGGGCTGATAAAATCTCTGAACGTTTCTATGTCCTTGATGAACTGAATCTTCCACCAGAAACTGGATCAATTTTGTTTTTTGGATGACATAGTTTTGCACTCCAAGAATCTAGAGGATTATTCCTAAAATCTTGACAACATATAGAATAAATTGAGAGATGATCATATATATAGTAAAATATATATAAGAGTCAATTCTAGATGTATTTTTTATATGGCTTCATTCACATCATATTGTAGGAGGCTAAGTCAGTGGATACAGATAGGGTTCAGGTAGTGGTTTATTGGGAACACCATATGATTTTGTTGACTTTAAAAACATTTTGGGATTTAAAGGTGACTATTATAAGTCAATCGATGACTTTTTTCCCTTGGTATCACCAATGTATAGCATGACCAAGAATGGATTTATGTTTGAATATTTTGATGCATGTGAGAACTATTTTTAAGGGTTGAATAAGAGTTTAACTACAACACCAATTTTGATCGTAACTCAGCTGGATGTGGATCATACAATGTTTTCTATGCATAACGTTTATTAATTGTAGATGATTTGATATAGGGGTACATGTCGTTGAATATAGTTCATCGGAGATGTGGAAAAATTAATGGAATTAGCCTAATCATGACCACGAGTAAGCTATAGTCGTTTATTCCAAAAGGTACATGAAAAATTATTAGGTGGGATAGATATTTACTGTGTATAATGACCAAAAAATTTAATGTATGTATTATTATAGTGAAATTTTGATCTCTGGTAGTAAATATGGGGTGAGTATATTTATTAATTTTACATGGATCTAGCATATCCACTCTGGAAGGGAAATAGTATAGCAAACTCATTAAGTAGGAAAATTTAGTCTGTTGAACTTTATGATTCAAATTCTGAGTGGAAGATGATGGATTTTCTTGATGAGATGCATGTTGTGTTTCGGGAGGCTTCGGAGTGGATGAGCCTTATATTAGTATCAACTGAGTCCAGAATTTTGAGCTATATTAGGGAAATAATGTATCAATATCTAGTCTGTTTGGACATAAGGGAAGGCCATGAAGGTGGGCATTCACCATCTAATTCAACAATTGATGATTATGAGATCATATTTTCCACAACTGTGTTGTCATACCTATATATATGTGATAGGGTATGATGTTTTAAATACATGCCTCATGTTTAGAGGTACATTAGTTTCTGACGAAAATGATTCACGACCTATGTCGGTAGTATTGGTGGTCAGGCATGAAAAATGAGATTGTTGGGTTCATGACATGATGCTACACTACCAACAATTAAAGTTCGATCATCAATGAACTATTAGTTTTCAACATCAATTTTTATTTCATAAGTGGACGTGAGGAAACGTTACTATAGATTTCATGGTGGGTAATATGAATATTCCTCAGAATAATGACTCTATTTGGGTGACTGCAGATAAATTGAAGAATGTAGCTCATTTCCTACCTATTCAAGAGACTATCTGAGTAGATCAATTTGGATAATTATATGTTCAAGATATAGTATGTCTATATATTGTACAATGGTGTATATATTGATACTGTAACTAATGTTTTACTTTATGATTCTATAAAGGAATACTAAACAATCTTTGTAAGAAGGTATTACTGAATAAGGAATTCCATCCCATAGAGATAAGAAGTTGGGATGTTTAAAAATGGTTTTGGATGATATGACACAAGAATGATTTCATGACATTGGTGGGTCTTGAGAGAAGAATTTGGTAATCATTGATTTTTCCAATAAAAAATTAATCAGGATACTATTAAGATTGTACCTTTTTAGTCTCTTCATTATAGGCCATGTAGATTACCTCTTCGTTGGATAGAGACATGAGAGTGGGAGATGTTGGGATCCAGTCTCATGTAGAATAAATCAGAGTAGGTTCAACTAATTCATTACCATATAAAAATGGATTATAGTAGGATGATGTTTTATACATATCAATATTGATTACCCCTAGAGTTTTTTAGGGATATCGTGTATTCCTTGGGGTGTATCCTAGATTGGGTCACTATAGGATTCATAGATAAGGAATGTTAGTTCCTAGGTTGGTCAGAACATTTGAGGATGTGGAGACAATTTGGCCAATGGGGCTTCAGTTGGCTATTCAATATAGGTACAATGATATACATGATGTCTTTCATGTTTCATAACTTCCACAGTATCTCCTTGACCCTTATCGAGTGAACAATGTGGATTGTGTTGAGATTGAGAGATATGTGACCATTGAAGAGAATTTGATTTATGTAGTGGATCACAGTGGGAATTTTTCATGGGGAAGACCATACTAACAGTTTTTCATAAAAGATTGCCATTTTTATGGGGCGAAATGGGTGATGGTAGTAAATATGTTGTCTTAGATTCCATGTTTACCATATAATATTAGCTATTCTTGGAATTAAAGATATAATATGAATTTAAATAATTTGGAGAGATTGTAATATACTGCCCTTTTTTAGACATTTATTGTGCCCAATTATTGGTACTCTTTTACCCTTGTTGTGGGGATATTTTTTTGGTATTTAGGGGTGATTTGTGTGAAATTTTAATAATTTTGGCAGAATAGTGGAAGTGCATAGTATTACCATTATTTTTCCAAAACTGTGCCCCTACCCCCAAAAAACCATGCATCCATGTATAAAGGGGAATTGTATGTTTAGAGAAGGTTTTTTAAAACCATATTCCCTCTTAAGAGAAACTATGCACCCATTAAGAAATGTGCACTATTAAGGAACACATTTTGGAGAAAAGGTGTGCCCCTTATAAGAAATAATTCATGAATTATTTTAACACCCTGATTTTTTTAATGAAATCCCAAACCCCATAGTAATAATGTATAATATTCCATAATCAGAGGTAAACTCTTTCCAATAAAAATTGATGATCTAAACAAAGTTTCTGGCCTCCTCAAATAGTATTCTTGATGAATAAATGATTTTATTAAAGGATATGAACCACTTCTAGAATGTAATATCTTCCTGTGTGTTTTCATCTCTCTCTATTTTCCATTTCAGGATGAATAGAAGTATTGCATTCTTTGTTATAATTAGATTAGATATCTATTTTGATGGATATTGATCTAGATTATCATTTTTCTAGGATATGTATATCAGTATTCCACACCATATTGAATTCAATACTTATGTTTCAATTTGGGGATTTCTAGTTATGTGATCATATGTCAAGGATCTTGAGGTGGGTGATCAAATTGTCAACTCCCATAGTCTGGAATGATATTTTTGTATTTTGTAATTTAAATTTCCACATTTTGAAATTGAATCATGAATTTGATTAATTAATTGGTTATTTAATTATTGGAATCATGGAATTGATAAATTGATTTCCCAAATTATAATGAAAAGGGTTGAACTTTGAAATTTTAATTTGGTAGTTATTGGTATGAAATTGATGATTGATAATATAATATTTTATTGATAATATAATATTTTATTGATAAATTTTATTTTGGGTATAGTTGGATTAACCTTAAAGGGTTAATGGTTTATATAATTAAATCTGTATAAATGGTTTAATAGTGATTTTTTTCATACTATTCAATGTGAATTAATGAAATGAACATCTTTTGTTTGATAAATTGAAATAGTACAGTATAATGAGAATGACTTATGATAAGGATAATTACTCTTAAGCATGATGCATATAAGAATTATATATATATAATATGTGATATATGTGATAGTGTCATTTCTATGTTAAATGTGCCTCTGACGAGGACTAATTCTTCAAAATACCATATGTGATAACTATGAGTTTGTGACATAGATTTATGCTTCAAAAACCCAAATGTAATAATATTGAGTTATGTGACATGGGATGTTTCTTCAAATACCCACGTGGTGATAGACTTGACACTTTAGACCCATAATGAGGGCATTGGACTATGGTTCATAGTATCCATGATATTAATGGATTTTAAATGGATAATTTAATCCCATATTATAATGAATTGTGATTTCCTTCCTAACATGGTTTAGAATCCATCACAAATCGAACCGAGTATTGATGTATCCGTTGTAATCATGAACCCTGGTAATTTTTGTGGTTAATTAATTAATTATTAAATTTAAAAACTATTAACACTATTTTACATTATTTACTAAACAACTACATACACTATTATAGATTGGATATTGTTTTATATTTTGTGGTGGTGGACCATTTATTTTCACTCACACTCTACCCAAGATGCTTGATCGGTACATGAATAAACATCATGTTTGTAGGATATGATAAGAGGATTATCCCTATGTTAGACGGATGTGTTGGGATATAGCATGTATGAGGGAACAAAACATGATGTTAGGACACACTTTGAAGTTTTCTTCATGTCTTTATATTGGGTTTTTCTTATTGAAACATGAAATATATACAGTTTTTTTAATTTTGTTTTCTAATTTTGGTCGCCATCAGGTATTGGTATTATTATGGTTATGATTATTATATTTATGTTATAGATTATTTATTTCTATTTATTTTCAACATTGATAAATATGGTATAGGCCCTCATGTTATATATTATACCCTCGATTCTAGTCTACAGCGTATTGCATACGTAGAGGTGCTCTTGAGGAAATTTAATCGGCCAGCACAGGGCACTGATGTGTGGCTCCATGGTCAGGATGTTACTACATTAGAATCTGAAATTTTATATATTTTAAAATATGTTATATTTCATAAAGTAATGATATTTTTTTATTTAATTTACGTTATCATCAAATTTTGAAATATAATTACTAAAAATCATTTAGGTCATTTTGTATTTGACCTATGAAAATTTATCGAGAAGGGAATCAGAATTACCTATCTCATAAGTTTTTTCCATTAAATAATGTTTTATATATATATTTTATTTATTTTATAATTTATTAATATATAAATTATAATTCATAATCACATTTTTCATAAATATCTCAATTTTAGAAAAATTGTATTTTCGCTTGGGTGCCTCTTGGGAGTCCTCAGTTCTTATGAGGTAACCCGATTATTATTTATAAAGTAAGGTATAAAAAAATTTAATACCTGTAAATTGAATTAATAAATTTAAAGTATTGATATAAAAACCTAAGATATGAAGTCAAATACCTATTAAAATGTTTCTATGACAATAATTTATCATAAAATATATCTACCTATCATAAAAGAACCAATAATAAATTTAAAGATATCAGTAAATAGTATTTATTGGTGCATTGACGAATGAAGAGTTAAAAAATAATGAATTTAATTTAATTTTTATTAATAAAGTCTATTTTAATCTCTTTTTCCATGAAAAATCTTTATATATCACTTTGAATTTCTTTTTCAATGGGAGGTTCTTCGAAATACCTAGAAAATGAGTTACCATAAACCAATATTTATACATAAAAAATTGTTGAACTCATGGTCATGGTGGAAAATACACCATTGTTTGTATAATAAAAAACTCTATTATAAAATTTAGTAGTCATTATCAAAAAATGAAATACACAAAAAAGAAAATATTGATCACAAAACACCACATTAGATATCATAAAATAATAGTTTTTGAAATTAATCAGATCACTTTCATTAAAAACCAAAGTAAAACCCCACAATATAATTCTATCCATGAGAGGGAGATAATAAAGTAAAATAATTCAAACTTTATGTGACTCCAGTAAACTACTATATAAGTTCCCATAATTTAAAGGATTTTATATGTGGGAAAGAAACCTCTATTTATATATATAATTAAATTTATTTATTCCATCTATCTATTCCTTATCTATATTAATATCTACCCAGTATTTATTCAAACATAAACTCCATATACATGTGAAAAAACAGTAATTAAATATCCCTAACATGTCCACGGAAACATATCTTAAAACTAATGAATGTATATAGGGAGATTCCAAACTATATATGTTACATTTATAACACCTCTCAGCGGGAACTATATCTTGTGGAATAAAATATCATGTATATATTTGAATTTTTGGAGTAACCATAGTGAATAAAATCCTTTAATTCGTTTTCATGGTGAAACCATGCTGGAATTATGTGACATGTACTTCATTCAAGCATCACCTACCACATATTCACAATCCCCACCTTATTAGCCATGAAACAAGGCCATTCACAATGTGACCTATCATCTTTTTGAAATACATGTATCTAAAACATTTCATGAAACTCTATATATGAAGTAACCAGTGTCCATGAATTCCAATGTCACATTCGAATTAATGGAAATTCTTCCATCGCAATATGAATATCACCTACAATGTAATGTGAAACTCTCATGAAAACTCTATACATCTCATGAATACAGTGATCATTGAGAATCCTTTGTAAAAATAGCGTATGAATATATAATTTATCATCTCTCCAGTGGGTTCATGGTTCAAAAATATCTAACATTGTGTAAGAACTCATTCATGAATCTCATAAGGTCATGAATAATATGACAAATCTCCTACATGAGGTGAACTATACAATCCTTTTGTAGAAAAAATATACATCTTGTGGAATGGTCTTATCATCCCATAATTGGGGTTATAGAATGAACACTATTATTGAATCTTTTAATATCTCTATAAATTATTAGTAGATAAATCTCTTTCATATGATCCCCTGCTTGGTTTTTTGACACGGATTGTAGATGATAGAGGATGATCATAATGAATACCGTAGTGCATATTGAGGATGGGATTGAGCAAAAATATATATCACATGTAAGACACAAACATCCATTTATTACATAAATAGTATCATGTCTTACAAACTCTACATGAAAAAATATATCATATTTCAACTTTTATATCATAATTTTCAATTCAATAGATAATAAAATAAGAAATATCGATCCATTCTGCCCAATTACTTTGATCACCTCTTCCTTGTAGTGTCTCTCTTCACCAACCATGGTTCCTCTATAAATATGCTGTGATGATATACTCATTCCAATATATATTCACCCCCATGAATTTCTCACAACTAGCCTTGTATACCAACCTCTTAGGTTCCACACTACTCTAGGTAACTATGACATCCCTTCTTTTTATTACAACTTAAACATGATTTATTACATAAAAAATCACTTGATTAAACAAAAAATATTGAGAGGTTTAGTGTATTTGGGGATTAGGATAATTTCATAAAAACATAAAACATGAAATACAACATCTTTATTGAAAACATCATTTACATGACCACTACATTCCTTCGTACTTAGCATTGCATCGGATAACCTGAGGACATGCATAATAAAAGGGTGATCTATAAAGCCCAGTAAGGGAGTACACATGGAATAACATGAGGAGTAAAATACATGTTATACAATAGGAATATAAATAGATCATAATAAAAACATGAACATAAAGGAATGATAAAGAATGATAATCATAACATGGAAATGTGGCAACAACACTTAAAATGGAATTAGCATGAGCCAAGGCTCATTGCACATGGAGCATGAGTAAATCCTCATTTCACATAAAGAACGAGTAAAAAATCTTTTCATTTGAATTATCATGAGTCAACAATCATTTCACATGAAATATCATGATACAATACTTTACCCAATGCATTGGAACGCTATAAGGGCACACCCTTCTTAAATATTTCATTTCATGCATAAGTGTGCCACATGGATCATAAAACCTGGATTCATAAAACACAATCATTTATTCCACGATAACGGAATGATGAATTCATACATGAAACATTACAATCAATACGTAAATGTTCATAAAGGTGAATACCCTTGATGGAGAAATGGTCATGGTATTCACTACACAGTGACATCGGCTTAGAAAATCGGTGTGATTTCGGCGGCGTAACAGCGTGACATAAAAATTCATAAAAATGGTTGATGAGAGAGAAAGGGGTTCCTCATAATATTTAAATGTATTTTACAGTAAGGAGGTCATATATATACATGTCATAACAATTTTAATGGAATTTAGATTCATGATACTAAAGTATTACTTGAATGTAAAAGAGGAGAGAGAAGTTCCTTTCAGAATTTCAGCATAGTAACGGGTGTACATGGGAGGAATTTAATGAGAGAGAAAGGTTCTCCCATCATTCAAACATAAATAGGGCAGTATTAGGGAGTTTTGAAATCATACCCCAACATTTATAATTGAAATTAAAAGGCATGAACAACATAAAGAAAATTGGACAAAAATGAGAATGGAAGAAAAAACACTTACTTGGAAGTGTGCTTCCAAAGGCTAGAGAGTGGCTTCTGAGAGGCTTCTTGGGAGCTTTGGGAACCTTGGGAGGATTCTTGAGAGAGTAGGGTAGAGGTTGGACGAACTCCAAAGGCATTGAGTGAATAGTAAGTGGAAGCCTGGGTGGGTTTATATAGGAATTGTGAGGGAATTCTTTATTATTTAGTTTTGAGACCCCTTATGTTAAATTTATCCAAACCACAAACCAGAAGATGGTTTTTTCCCATTGTTTTTGGAAAAGGGAAGAGGAAAAAAATATTTTATATGGCCAAGGTCATAACTTCTTAAAATATTAGGTTTTCTTATGTGGAGGTGAGTCACACTCCCATGTAAAATAATTTAAAAAGACAAGGTGTTTAATAAGTCTTGATGGGTCCATTAATGCTTTGAAAAGTAAGCCAAAAAAACCAAAATCAAATTATTTTAATGGTAAAACATATATTCGTCGAACAGAAAGATTATAGAATTTTATTACATCACTATTGTGTCATTATTATGTCATAAAACACATTATATATTTAAACGGTATTTATTTTTTACTCAAAAATTTGACTGTCTTAGAAAAGTATGAAAAATTCACTGTTGGATAATTTCAACATCCTAATTCTAGAAATAAAATTTATTTTATCTAAATAATTTTAAAAATATGTTAATTTACATGTTAAAAATTAAAACTGACATTTATCAAAAATTCACAAGTTTTGACAAAATGGCTTTCAAACCTTATTAAAAATTATAATTTGATTCATACAATTACATGATCATTTATATATAATAAAATTAATCTAATAATAATAATAATATTTTATTAAACTATTATTTAATTCAAAAATCCTTTTATTTAATAAAATAGATTTCCTATTTAAATAATAACTAAAAACACCCTTTCTACTTTAAAAACTATTTACAATGTATCAATATTTACAAGAAATTATAATAATTATTATATAAAAAAATGTACATGAATATAGTACTATCGATTAGTTGCATAACCCCTTCAAACAACCGCATAAGACCTAAGTGTATGGTGTGTGATGGTGACAGACTCTTGGGGTGGCTCGGATAACATCGCTCAAGTGGTAATTTTTTTCAACTTCCAATTTTCCCGTAGACGGTCTCGTTCGATCTTGACATGATGAAGATCAGCTTGTTCTTGGTCAAGAGAGAAGCCCAAGAATGCCACCTCTTTTCTGAGCTCCGACAAATGGGCTTCGTATGGGGAAATTCTACTGGATGAGGCCATTGCTTCCTTTGTCTGTAAAATTGGATGTGTTAAAGCCCTATATTTAAACTTATCATTTGATCACTGTTCAACCGCTATAAAAGTAACGGTCACAATTCTTATCAAAAAACATATGAAGTTGACATTTTATAAAAACGTTTTATATAAAGACACATTTAATAAGATCAAGAGGGATTTTCCATTAATGAAACATTGGGTCGTTACAATATTCCCCCCTTAATAAATTTCTCCCTTGAAATTTTCCTTTTCCCACACTAAAACAAATATGGGTAACTCAGCTTCATCACTTCCTCTGATTCCCATGTTACTTCTTTAAACATGTGGTTTCTCCACAACACCTTGACGAGGGGAATTGTATAATTTCGTAGAACTTTTTCTCTACGATCTAATATCTTCACTGGTTGCTCCTCATAAGAAAGATTGTCTTCCAATTGTACCACCTCAGTAGAGAGTACATGTGAAAGGTCCGGTATGTACTTCCTTAAGATGGATACATGAAAGATATAATGTACATTGTCCATAGTAGGCGGAAGTGCTAGTCGATAGGCCACAGCCCCGACATGATCAAGAATCTAGAAGGGTTCGATGTACCTTGGACTTCACTTCCCTCTCTTTCCAAACCTCATGAACATATTCCACAGAGATATGCGTAGAAAAACCATGTTTCCAACTTTAAACTCAAGGTCTCATAGAAGATTATCTACATAACTCTTCTGTCGACTCTGGGCTGCCTTGATATGCTGTTGAATGGTTTTAATCTTCTCCACCATTTCCTCGACCATTTCTGGTCCAAGAATCTTACGTTCACCTACGTCATCCCAACATGATGGGGTTCTACACCTTTTCCCATACATGGCTTCATATGGTTCCATTTGGATTCTCGAGTGGAAACTTTTATTGTAAGAGAACTCAACCAGAGGAAGATGTTGATCCCATCCTCCTTTAAAGTCCGTTGATCATGTTCTCAACATATCCTCATCTTTTTGGATAGTCCGCTCGTATTGGCCATCAGTTTGAGGATGATAGATCATACTAAAGTTTAGTTCAGTGTTCAGAGCATGTTGAAGTGTCTTACAAAACATAGAGGTGAATCTTGGATCTCGGTCAAAAACAATATGTAGTAGTACTCCAAGAATCCTTACCACTTCCCTGATATATATACATGCCAGTTGATCCAATGAGGAATCCTCCCGAAAAGCAATGAAGGGTGCAGTCTTTAAAAGAAGATCCACATCAATCCATACTGCATTGTTACCTTTGGATGTCCTCAGAAGTCCGGTGACAAAGTCCATGGTGATGTTTTCCCATTTCCAATTTTGTATGGGTAATGGTTCCATCATCCCCTTAGACTTCTTCCTCTCTTCCTTCACTTGCTGACACACCAGGCACTTTGATGTATATTCAGAAAATCTCCTTCTTCATATTATCCCACCAAAAGTTTTCTTGGAGATCTCGATACATCTTTGTGCTCCCTGGGTGAATAGAGAAATTTGAACTATGTGCATCATCCAAAAGTTTTTTCTTCAACTCTAGACTTGATGGAACACATAGTCCTTTCACAAACCGTACAATTCCTTCTTCATTAACATTAAACTCCGAGGATTTACCTTTTTCGATAGCTTCCACTTTTTCTTGAATTCCCACATCATCCTTTTGAGCATACTTTAACCGTTCCAAAAGAGACGGTTGAGAAATCAGTTGTGAATGGATTGATTATGTTCCATTCTCTATGATTACTATGTCCATCTTCATCAAGTCTAAGAAGATTGGATCCTCTTCAATTCACATCATTGATAGAATCGCTGGATCCTTTCTACTTAGGGAATCTCCCACCTTATTCGCTTTCCCAGGGTGGTAATGGATTGAGTAGTCATAATCCTTGTTGATCTCTATCTATCTTCTCTGGCGCATATTAAGCTCTTTCTATGTGAATATATATTTAAGACTCTTGTGGTCAGTATATATCTCACATTTCTCTCCATAAGGATAATGCCGCCAGATTTTCAAGGCAAAGATCACTGCCGCCAACTCCAGATCATGCATTTGATAGTTTCTCTCATGGATTTTCAACTGCCTTGAGGCATAGGATATCACTTTAACATTCTGCATCATCACACATCCTAAGCCCTTCTTCTAAGCATCACTGAATACCAAAATAAGCTCCCCACTTGTGGGTAAAGTGAGCACAGGCGTAGTGATAAGCATCCTTTTCAACTCGTTGAAGCTTTCTTCACATTCTTCACTCCAAGAAAACTTTACTCCCTTTCGAGTTAGCTTAGTAAGAGGGTTAGACAATCATTATAAATTTCTCACAAATCTTTGATAATATCCAGCTATCCCCAAGAAGATATGGAAATCTGTTACCAATGTTGGCCTCGACCATCCCTAAATTTCATCTGTTTTAGAGGGATCCATAGATATCGTGTTTCTTGTGATGATATGTCCCAAGAATGAGACCTCCTTCAACCAGAACTCACACTTGATGTCTTTGCATAGATATTATCCTTGTGCAAAGTCTCTAGTAAAGTTCTTAAATTCTCTTCATGATCCTCCTTGGTTTTGGAGTATATTAGAATATCATCTATAAAGACTACCACAAATTTGTCTAGGTAATCTCTAAAGACTCTATTCATCAAGTCCATGATGATTTGCTGGAGCATTGGTGAGTCCGAAAGGCATTACTATGAATTCATAGTGCACTTATTTTGTATGAAAAGCAGTCTTGGGGACATCTTCCTTCTTCACCCTTACATGATAATATCTCGACCGCAAATCTACCTTGGAGAAGAATTGTGCTCCACGTAGCTGATCGAACAAGTCATCAATTATTGGGAGAGGATACTTGTTTTTTATCATGATTTTCTTAAGTTCACGATAATAGATGGAAAGCCTCATTGACACATCCTTCTTCTTGACGAAGAGGACTGGTGCACCCCATAGTGAAGCACTTGGGCATATAAACCCTTTATCCAGATTCTATTGTAGTTATTTCTTCAGATCATCAAGTTCTACAACATCCATTCTATATGGAGTATTGGATATTGGTAAAGCCACAAGTATAAGTTCGATTGATAATTAAACATCCCTTCTAGGTGGAAGACCAGGCAGTTCCTCTGGAAAAACATCATTGAATTCCCTCACAATAGGCATTTCTTCAAGGATGGTTTCTTCCTTGGACTTAATCATCTAGGCCATATACATGTGCTCATAAGGCATTAATAACCACACTTGAGATGATGGAGCTAAGGGAGATTCATATTCCTCCTTAGACATGTAAAGAATCGGGGGTTGATTCTCCATATAGAGTGTGATTTCCCTCTCTCGACAATTAATGTTGGCTCTATATAAGGAAAGCCAATACATGCCAAGAATTGCATAATATTCCACCAGAGGGAGTATGACGTGGTTCGCCAGGAAATTCAAACCATAGATTATAACAGGGAGGACTTGTATTCATGGGATGCAATGATTTCCCTATTTTCCGTACTCACTGACATCTTCACTTCCATGATTTGTGGTGGTGTTGGGATTGTTCTACTAAAATTTCGAGATATAAAAGAATGCATAGAACCTGAATCAAAAAACATTGTTTGCTATTCTTGAATTAATAACTAGCGTACCTATCACCACTTTGTTTTCGGGGTTCACTTCGCCCGAAGTTATGGAAAAATCTCTTCCTTGCTTCCTTGGAGGTTGTTGTTTGTCTCCGAAAACCCTTGGAATATGTCACTGATTTGCAAAATGACCCGGTTCATTGCATTTGTAGAAATGGATAACGCGTTAAGGTTTTAATGGAGCATTCCTATCCTATTTCGCAGCCGCATGTCTTTCTTTCCGACAGTTAATAGCTATGTGCCTTTCTCTTCCACACCTGAAGCATTTCCCCATCCCCTTAAGGCAATTTCCAGGGTGCTTCTTTTCGCACTTTTGGAAAGTGTGGTGATGGATCTTCTTAGCACCTTTGGATTTAACCATCGTGCCACAAGAATTGAATTCCACCTTACGCTTCTTATCCCCATGATACCCCTGTGATTCTCTGATCTCTATTTTGACCTTGAGGGCACATCGGACAATTTCTTCATAGCTGTCGAAGTCACGGATCACTAATGCTTTCTGCAGGCTAGGCTTCAGCCCACCAAAGAAGCGGTCAACCTTGTATTCATGGGTAACAACAAAGCCAGAATCGTATTGTGCAAGCCATGTGAAATTTTACTCGTACACTCCAACAGATTATTCATCTTTTTTCTTGAGGGAAAGGAAGTCCCATTCCATCTTAAGCCGGAGGGTGCGCGGAAAATATTTATCGAAAAACATCTTCCAGAAATCCATCCATTCCAACACCTCGATCTCCCCCTCAGGCTTCGTATTTTTGATCAACGTCCACCATTGATCAGCTTCACCCTCCATACGATAAGCGTCCAGGAGATCCTTCTCATGTTCAAAACATTGAAGGATGGAGAAGATCTTTTCAATGGAGTAGATCCATTGTTAAGCGATCATGGGATCGGATGATCCACTAAAAGTTGGAGGCCTTTGTCTCATGAAGCTCTTGATAGCGACTTGTCCGTTCTTAGGGGTGTTTGGAAGTTCTTCTTGACCCATGTTTCTATCCAATGATTGAGTTAGCTGAGAGAGAAGAGTGAAAAAGTTCATGATTCCCACTCCCATTTGATTGAGCATCTCATTAGTACAGTCAACACACTGATCTTCACATCGCTTGTTATCCCGAGTCCTCCAATTACCATCCATTGGCTGGAATAAAAGGAATTCTAGGGGTAACACATAAAGGGTAATCCAAAGGCAAAATTTGATGACTTATAAATAAACATTCATTTCCTTTACTCATGAGTCTATAGGCTTCAATCTAGGATTTTCATAATCTAATTTATAACATATATTCTTAAGGGAATTTTTTTAATTCAATTAATAAGGGTTCATACTAAGCTTGTGAATTTACCAAATAATATCCCCCGTGTCTGTCGTAACCACGAGTTTAGCAAGGCCCACTGTTGTGCACTAGTTCTCGTTCGAGTCTAGCTCAAAGCGGGGTTTCTGGGTTTTACCCCTAGGATATATCTGTGCCAGAGCCGCCTCTACCTGCTCATATCTAGAAAGGGATGCATTTTCATGATATCCCTCTTACTCAATACTCATCAAAACATAGGGACATTTTTATTGTACTTAGTCTTGTATCTAAGAGTTTACTAGGGTTTTATAATCCTAATCCCAAAAATAACAAAACCTATCCTTTGATACAAACATTGATAACCCTGATTTTTATTACAACGTAAAAATGATTTATTACATAAAACTTCACTTGATACAACAAAGAAGATCGAGAGGTTTAGTGTATTAGGGTCTTAGGATCATTACTTAAAAACATAAAACAAGAAATACAACATCTTTATTGAAAACTTCATTCACATCACCACTACATTCCTTGGTACTTAGCATTGCATGGGATAACCTGAGGACATGCATAAGAAAAGTGTGAGGTATAATGCCCACTAAGGGAGTACACATGGAATAACATGAGGATTAAAATAAATGTTAGATAGTAGGCATATCAATAGATCATAAGAAAAACATGAACATAAAGGCATGATAAATCATGATAATCATAACATGGAAATGTGGCATCAACACTAAACATGGAATTAGCATGAGCCAAGCCTCAATGCACATGGAGCATGAGTAAATACTAATTACACATAAAGAACGAATAAACCCTTGTTTCACTTGAATTATCATGAGTC
Source organism: Viscum album (assembly GCA_963277665.1). Lineage (NCBI taxonomy): Eukaryota > Viridiplantae > Streptophyta > Magnoliopsida > Santalales > Viscaceae > Viscum > Viscum album. Next base: position 113,196,140 of record OY728156.1, on the reverse strand, counting down.
AACACTCATTGCTCATGACGTATCATGATATTATACTTTACCCATTGCATTGGAGCACTATAAGGGTGCGGCCTTCTTAAACATTTAATTTCCTGCATAAGTGTGCCACATGGATCATAAAACATGGATTCATAAAACATAATATTTTATTCAACGATAAAGGAATGTGGAATTAATACATGAAAATTTACCATAAATAAGTAAATGTGCATAAAGATGAATATCCTTGATGGAGAAATGGCCATGGTATTCACTACACAATGACATTGGGTTAGAAAATCGGTGTGATTTCGGCACCGTAACGGCGTGACATAATAGTTCATAAAAATGGTTGATGAGAGATAAAGGGGTTCCTCATCATATTTACATGTAATGTATAATAAGGAGGTCATATTGATACATTCCCCAACAATTGTAATGAAATTTAGATACATGATACAAAAGTATTTATTGAATTTAAAAGAGGAGAGAGAAGTTCCTTTCGGAATTTCGGCATAGTAACTGTTGTACATAGGAAGAAATTAATTAGAGGGAAAGGGTCTCCCATCATTAAAATATAAAGAGGGAAGTATTAGGGAGGTGTAAAACCATACCCCAACATTTATAATTGATAGTAATAGGGAAGAACAACATAAAGAAAATTGGACAAAAATGAGAAAGGAAGAAAAACCCCTTAGTTGGAAGTGTGCTTCCAAAGGCTAGAGAGAGGCTTGTGAGATGCTTCTTGGGATCTTGGGAAACCTTTGGAAGATTCTAGATAGATTATGAAATAGGTTGGATGAACTCTAAAGGCTTTGAGTGAGGAGGAAGTGGGAGCTTGGGTGGGTTTATATAGGAAAGGTGAGGGAATTCTTTATTATTTAGGTTTGGGACCCCTTATATTAAATTAATCCAAACCACAAACCATCCCATTGAATTTTTCCCATGGTTTTTGGAAAATGGAAGAGGAAAATAATATTTTATAAGGCCAAGGTCCTAGATTCTTAAAATATTAGGGTTTCTTATGTGGAGATGAGTCACACTCCCATGGAAAATAATTTAAAAAGATAAGGTGTTCAATAAGTCTTTAGGGGTCCATTAATGCTTTTAAAAGTAATCCAAACAAATCAAAAATCACATTATAAAAATGGAAAAACATATATTTACCGAAAAAACAGATTATAGTGTTATATTACGTCACTATTGGGTCATTATGATGTCATAAAACACATTATGTATTTAAACAGTATTAAATTTTTACTCAAACATTTGACTATCTTAGAAAATTATGAAAAATTCAACGTTGGATAATTTCGACATCCTGATTCCAAAAATAAAATTTATTTTTTCTAAATAATTTTTTAAATATGTTAATTTTTTTAATTTTAAAATAAAAACTGATATTTATCAATAATTCACTGGTTTTGGCCAAAAATGGCTTCCAAACCTTAATAAAAATTATAATTCCATTCGTACAATTACATGATCATTTATATATAATAAAATTAATCTAATAAAAATAATAATATTTTACAAAAAAATTATTCAATTCAAAAATCCCTTAATTTAATAAAATACATTTCATAATTAAATAATAACTAAAAACACCATTTGTACTTAAAAAACTATTTACAACGTTTCAATAATGACAAGAAATTATAATAATTATTATATACAAAAATAATGTACATGAACATAGTACTATCGATTAGTTACATAACCCCTTAATATAGCTACGTTAGACCTAAGGGTAAGGTGTGCGATGGTGACAGACTTTTGGTGTGGCTCAGATAACATCGCTCGAGTGGTAATTTCAATCAATTTTCACTTTTACCGTAGAAAGTCTCATTCGAGCTTCACATGATGAAGCTCAGCTTGGGCTTGGTCAAGAGCGACGCCCAAGGACGCCACCTCTTTGATGAGCTCTGACAAATGGGCTTCGTTTGGGGCAACTATATGGGATGAGGCCATTGCTTCCTTTGTCTATGTAAAATTGGATGTGTTAAAGCCCTATATTTAAACTAATCATGTGATCACTGTTCAACAACTATAAACGTAACGGTCACAATTCTTTTCATAAAACCAATAAAGTTGAAATTTTATGAAAACATTTTATATAAAGATACATTTAATATGATCAAGTGGGATTTTCCATTAATGAAACTTTTGTTCATTATAGTAACCATTATAGAGGATTGAATATTATTATGTTCATATGCCTTCATATTTTTTTCTTCATATAATTTTATCTACCTTCTGCCACTTATCATAAACTCTTACAAACTATAATATAGATAATTTTTTCTAAAACACATTGAAAAAAATATTTAAGAAATGAAATCCATTAATATATATATATATATATAATGTATTTTGGAAATGTGACTACCAAATAAACAAAAAAATAAAACCATTCATTTACACTAGAAGGAAACCTCTGCACAATCGGAAATAATTCCCTGCATACATTTTTTTAACTATTAATTTCATTAAAATTTAAAATATCAAAAAAATGAAAATTCAAGCATCACAAATTTTGTTTTATTAAACCCTCGTTCATTATAAACATTGTGTAAATTACGCATTTTTCTTCCAAAATATTAAATGTTTATAATTTTATTCATAATAATTTCTGTAGAGTAATTTATTACTACCACACACAGAACATTTTGATCTACCTCACCATGAAAGACTTACTCCCCTCATTGAAGCTAAAATTTATATTTTTTTTCATACATCATGAATATGCATCCTAATTAAAATCTTTAAAATAATCTAAAATCCTCACAAGAAAAATATAATTATCAGCATTAATAATATTTAATTAATAAAAAAGTGCCTCTAAATTTTATGGTTTGTAGGTAATTACTATAAAAAGGTAATGGATCAAAAATTAGGTTGCCTCTAATGAATTTTTAATGATAATAAATTGATATTCTTAATGAAATTTCCTTCGAAAATTATATCACCTCCACTAAACGACTCAAATATGGGGATCAAAAAATGAAAATAAGTTCAATGAAATATTCACCCACTTTTTAAACACCTATAGTGCTTTTTAAATCATGATCAGTTTTTTGAGTTTTTTCAACAAATATTTTTCTTTTCCCATTCGTAAATGAATGTTAAATTTTTTAGAGGATATTATGTAATGAATAAGAGAAAAAAATCGATAAACCTTCCCTCAAACCCAATGAAAACACAAAAATACTATCCTTAATAAAAATCACCTTCTTGCACAATGGATAACCCCTCCCCCAAAACATAATCCACTATATATCATAATAAATGAGAATATTATTGTAGGAATGATAAAATATCCTTCAAATGGGGATATCCTATCAAGGTTAGTCAAGGATTCTATGGGATCAAATAAAAATTTAATGTCAAGATGGGTATCAATAGTTATAAGGTCTAAATATAAAAATAAGTAAATCATATTAATGTAATATCATTCTTTCATATATTTTTAAAAAATATATCATGTTAATTTCAAGTAATTCTACTTTCCCCGAGTATCTCTCAAGAAATCGGCATAAGAAATATTATTAAAAATTTAGTTTAAAACCACATTAGTAATGGGAAATTTATAATATTAAAAATGGGTAATAGAATAAAAAATAATAAAAATTCAATCAACCATAAAATATGGTTATTAAATCATTTTCAAGATTAAATGGAATTTCATCTGTATAAATAAACTATTCTAATTAATCCCAATTCATTTAATTTATTCCCCCATAATTTTCATTGCTAATTTAATTCTATATATTTGTACTTGTTTATTAAGAATAATAATACAAGAAACAAGTAATAATAGTTTCACATGAAATATAATAATCCATGATAAAAAAATCATAATAAATATAATATTGGAAAACAAATTACCTTAAAGCCCCAAAATTTTAAATCATTTGAAAATACACTAGATATTAAAGAAAGAAATATTTAGAATAAACAATATTAAATTATTTAGGGTTTTTTATTTTCCTTCTATAATTTTTCCCTTTCAATATCTTGGAAAAAAGGATTATAATAAACCAATCAAATTTGAATGCCCATAAAAATTTAATTCAAAAAATATAAGTGACATTTAACATACCTACTAAAAAACATTTCAATAATACGTCCAAAGAATTAATTACAAAATAAACATAACCATAATAGTAATAAATGGTTTGGCTTCAAAAATGATCTTAATTTATAGTTTTTGGAAATATTTTACATCTCTTATACATGTAATGGATGTATAATTATAATTTTACTATTACATATAATTCAATGAAAAATATTGTAAAATCCTAAATATATCACTTAATATCCACATTATTGTACTCAACATAAAACATTATTGTGATGAAATGAAATATTTGGCAAGATATAAAGTTTTAAAATGAAATTCAATGTTTTTCCAAATATTAAATTACCATTCCTTTACTTATTCTCTTATATACTATTCATTAAAATATTCCATTTTCCACTATTTTTTAGTATCCACAACCTCCTCCTCTCAATAATATTCTTATTTTAATTATTTTTCAATTTATTACTCATTTTCCAAAATATTTATAGTGACAAAGGTATCATTTATGGAACCATTATATTTATCTTCAACCATTAAAGTTACCCCATATTTCATCTAAAAAAATAATTCCCCTTATATTTATTCTCGATTCTTTCCTTGATGTTTTCATTATCCTTGTGTACATCCTTAAAATAATTTTTGCCATTAATAATACTCAATGATTCAAAGAAATTACATCAAAAAAAATATCGCAATCCATATAGTAATGCCTCATCATCACATGGTTATTTTTGTTAACCACATACTCCTAGTCTTTTATCTTTTTGTTTAGTCGTTATGCTTGATGTGCTAGATTCATAACATGGTTGGAAAATTAAACTTTCTCAATCATTATACAACCCACTGATATAGTAAAAATAAAGATAAATGAAGCACATAAAAACAAAACCAGAGAAAAAAACTAATATATAAAAAAATTATAAATACAGTGGGATAATAATTGTCCAAATCTACTGAATTATTATTTCCTTCAAAAATTTGTCCTCATAAATTGTAATAAAAACAGGTCACCTATAAGAAATAAATAGTTTTTAAGTTTTATCATGTTTATAATTTATAAATAACGAAAAAAACTAAAAACATATAATAAATGTATTGAATTTTGAAAACTATGGTCAAACCCACAAAGATGATGTTTCATACTCATTAAATAATAACTGAAATTATAATTAAATTCAAAACATAAACTACCATTCCAATTATAACAAATAATAAATATTATGGTATGACCAAATTGAAATCTGTAGAACCCAAAGTAATTAATTGTAAAATAAATAAGGAATATGAATTAATTTATCAAAATAATGTACAATTTAATACCTTTGTCTTAGAGGGCCCTCTCCAATAATTGTGATATCCTTTTTTTAAGGTAATGTACTTAAAATATATTAAAAATCTGGTAACATAAAATCATGTCCATACAAATAATATTGATAAAAAAATGGGTAAATTTGAAACTAAATAATAGCTAATGCATTAGAAATATATTTATCATCAATGGATGTTTTCATTTACAAATTAATAAAAGAGTGATAAAATGAATAAGTAAAAAAACCCATTAAATATCATGAAATAATAAAACTAATTAATCTAAATAATTTCCCATTAATTATTAAAAACCCAACACAGAACCTACACTATAATTCTAGCTAATACTAGAATACAATAAATAAGAAAACTCCATATGAGAAACTACAGAACTCCCCTTAGAGGATGGAAAATCAGACACTCCGAGAAGGAATTTATTGTTAGTGTCAGGAAACCCCCCTCTATTTATAAGATCAATTTTCCTTAAATTATCTGTCTATGTCTTATATATTTTCATTTATGTCCATCCAACAAAGGTTGGAACTAAAATTCCTTATATATGTGGTGAAAACATGAAAAACATCACATACATTTTCACTAAAACATATCTTTAAACTAATTTTACGAGTGGAGTGGTTGAACTATATTTATTTAATATGTATATCTATATATCAAAATTATATAAAGTGTATCTCATTAAAAAAACCCACAATTATATCATTGGAATGTTAGAATCTCTTTATATTATTAAATCATTCAATTTATATTCCATATGTCCCCATACCACCAGGGAATTATATCTATAATAATTAATCTTCATCCATTGCATCTTCATTGTCACAACCATACTAGTCATGACACATCGATACTGATAAAATGAGCTACCACATTTGTGGAATAGATTTCTTTATTCCACTATATGAATCACTATAGAAAATGGGTCCTCCCATCGTTAAATATAAGTGTCGATTTATCTCAAATCATCTTCCTCCAATATAGAGTAAACATCATCCACTACTCCATGAGAAAATATTATTCAAACACTAAACATACCAGGTAGATATTTAACACAACATAAAATTAAAAAAATGGTTCTATAATATATGAAAAATTATAACTCTAGTAGATTCTTGGTTCAATTTAATTTATATCAATATGGACACTCTATATCATATCATAAAAAGGAAAGAAATATTCATTCCTTATCCCCCCATAAAGTGAATATTATGATCCTTTAATGGGGAAGTCCTTCACATCAATAAATGAGTTTATATTTTGAACAAGATGTCTAATCCATGACCTCTACAATCATGATGTGTAACAACCCCATAATGGATCAATATCTAAAACTCCTGACTTATATCTTCAACTCTGGTTGGAAAGAGATTCATAAATCTTATCAAAATAATATACACTGAAAAGCATAGGGACCTGATAAGATGAATGAATTGGGATGAAACTGTAATAGTAGTTTGACCTGAACAATATTTTATTGACTAAACCTTAATTTCTATTAATAATTAAAAATAAAATAAATTATATCAAATATCCACTTATATATCAATTTTCGTTCATCATTGTCTCAATAGATATTCACCATGGGTCCACAAAACTCAACGGAAATGATCCACTCTCTTTCCGTGTGCCACACCACACTAGGAATAGTTACTTAATGCATTTTATGAACCCATAAATTCAATCCTTTTCATATTCCACCTCGTTCATGGCTTACTATTGAGATCACTCATCTACCATGAAAATGGTTAGCCTCGTCTGTGAACCTTACAAGAGGGTTGGAAATTTTTTATAACATTTTCCTCTAAATTTATTCATTTTCAAATTCAATCCATCTTCATTCATTTTTCTCCCAGAAAATTAAATACTATAATTTTGATATCTCAGTCGAAATTATTTAAAAAATAATAATTACATAGGGAATACAATTATGCAATAGAAATATGAATAATAATTATATGAATGAAATGTAACTTTCATCACACCCATAACTCATCTCTATATTATTTAAATAAATTATTTAAATATTTGAAATCATATTCTATAAATTATTTTTAAAAAAATATTCACAATATATAATGGTGAATATTTGATTATAAATGATATCGTCCTTTTTTTGAATGGAAATATTTCCATCCAAAAAAAACTGAAACCTATTCATAGTTATTGTAAATTCATCGTCACTAATATTATATTCAAATTTATCATAATTTATATCTATTTCATGATTTATATTAATTTCCTCATATTTATGTGTACTAGAAAAAAAATCATTAAATTTTCCATCTATACATTCAATACTTCCACAAGTAATATCATATTCTATGGAAAAATTTTATTTTTATATCACATCATAGTTTCATCAACCTTTTATTCATTATCATAATTTTCATTTCAAGAATAACTGTATGTTCATTATTTGAATTCATTATTTTTTTCTTATTATCTATTCCAATCTAAACAATAACATAGGCTCTATATTCACTTAAAACAACACATCCATAACCATCAATTTAACTATGAATATTTTATAAAGTATAATTATTAGATTAAAATAATGTTTAATTTTTTTTAATCATGATAAAATTTAATTCAGTGAATTAAATTTTACACAAAAACACAGGAAACCTATCCATGGTCATGTGAAATATTTTAAAACTCCACATTTATTGAAATTTTATGTCATTGTAAATATGTACATCCATAGTACAAATAAAAGTAGAGTACCACCCATAACTAGAAATGGTCACTTCATATTCACCTTCTCATACTCCACATCATCATCATCATCACCTATCTCTATAACTATCTATAATTTTATTTTATTATCTATTAAATTAAAAAATATCAAATAAAATTATCCAAATGACAAGTCATCCCTTAACACATTTATCAGATAAAGAAGATGATCAATACTGGATAAATTATTATTATCCCCAAGGAATTAATAATTCTAGGGGATTATAACATGATGGATGCTCTTTGATCAGGGATTACACATTGAGGTTTTCCATGGGAATATTCATTATCCATCTTTTGATGGATGAAGAGAGATGGTGACCACAAAAAATCTCATTAATATTCTTGGCATGACATGAAGGGCCTACCAAAGAACATGATAAAAATAGGGTTAAATGAGTGTGTAACACTACCCCATTAAGAAATATTCTCTTATAAAGAGGTAATGTGGTGAATGATTCATGTCCAGTGTCCACATGGCATGAGTCTAGGTGTACCTTCTAGATGTGGTTTACATGTATAAGGGGATCATCCGGACATGTCTTGGGTATATGCTAGACATGCCTTGATTATCTTCACAATATGATTAGAGAATTAGTATTATATGGAATACATGTCCCATTGTGTCTTATTTATCCATTTACATATCTTGGATGTATTTTCATAATTACGGTGGACACATCCATGATGTGTTGCATAATAAAAGAAGAATTTTCCAGAGGCTTTCCCATGAAAATGATGGCTTGCCTCTATAATATTGTATGATCAAACATACATTTCTTAGGACTATAACATGAAATTTCTAACATGTCAATGATAAATAAAATAACCATTTTGACATGTCAGTAACCTATCATCATATAAACATAATTTGACCAAACCATATCTTGTGACAATACATAAATTTCAAGGAGTATCTTCGAGATCAACTTAATTGGAAATTAGATTGTCACATGAAAATTATGACATGTCAATGGGATATCACATGAGAATTTCAACTTGTCATCAATCTATCAGGATACCAACTTAATATTTTAATATCCTATCTTGTGAATGTGCAGACATGTCAAGGGGTTGTTTCACGGTCAACATGGATTGTCCTCAGGATGTAACATGATGATGCTAACATGTCTATTAGATATTATGAGATCGAATTAATTTTTCCCAGTATTGTCTTCTAATAAATGTGACTCATCCAGGGTTTCTCAAGGACATCATAAGATCACCGAAGTGTCCTAAAATTTTGATTCCTTAAAATGATTATGTGGTAAGGTCTCTTGGATGTGTTTATGACTAACTACATGGAAAATTAATTAGACCAATGAATTTATTACACTCTTGTAGAAAGGTATTATTACTAAAAATTCAGGAAAAACTATCCATTTCAAACTGAGAAAATAGAGGGAACACAACATAGGAAATTCATGGTAATATGAGTTCCTTTCCATGAAAAATTATGTCTATAAGATGTAACACACTTGATGGACCAATGATTATGTGATATGTATGAACTCAGAAGGATCATACAATTGAGTCTACAAACATATATTGGCATCACAATGACACCACATGAATGGATAAGGGTTCATGTTGCATAGAACTGAGGGTTTTTACATTGTATTCAATATGTGTCAATTGGTGTCTTCATGAAACCACATGATGCTTGCATGCGTTCTGTCATAATGATCTTAAAAAACAGTAGTGTTTTGTTATTTGATGCGCAATGGGATTCATATCAAAACAATAGTGTCCATGGGTGATGGTAGAAATTGTGGGGGTAGGATGAGTGCAAGGAACAGGAGTTAAACATCTTATGTCCTCCACCATGAGGCCGAGAAAGATAAATAATGAGACTGAGGGTGTTCCTCCTTAACACTATAAGATAGTGGTGTTCTTTAAAACAACACCAATATATGACATGATCTATAAGGAATCACGTGAGGGATGATGCTGAAATGTGTAGAGGCGACCTATGGGTACCGTATATTTATAAAACGACATCGAACTGGGACTATTTAACAACTTTAATGAATTGTGTTCACACTATTTGTTCCTCCTTTACATTTCCATGGACCCACAGGGCGTTGTACGTATAATTCAATACTTCTGAAACTATTATTAAAAATCAAAAAACTGAGGTTTGAATGAAAAAAAAGATGCACATACACTTATGTATTCATACTAACTCTAGTAGGAGTGTGCTTCATATTCAAGTATCTATCCAATCAGGTCTTATGAGTTTCAATTTCTAATGTGACCATGTGTCATGAAAGGAGATCTAGTGGGGGATCATACAAATAAGTGTCAGGTAACATGGCTGAGTGGACACACAATATTGTAGGGGGAATTGAGTGATGTTAGTTTTCCATTAAATCATGTGAAATTATGATAACAAGGTGAGTTATTGGGGAGATATTCCCATATTTGGTTCTCATAGTGGGAGTATCATATTTACCTGAAGGTGATATCCAAAGGAGCCGGACGACTCCCCTAATTCTCTATTCCCCCCTCTTTTCCTCTTAAATGTTTTTTTGAAGGGGAATAGGGGTATTAATTTTCCTTAAGTGGATAATGTTCAAACCCACTTTTAATAGAGATATTTCTACATGATTTGGCCATTATAGTATAGATGAATCATGATAACATGGTCGCAAGATTGCATCATGTGATCTTTATTCATTAATGTGACGACTCTCTCACAGTTGCATGATCATTCTCTCATGACAAAATATTGAAAAACAACTAGAAATTATAAAAAAATATAACTTAAATTAGATAATAATCATGAAGAGTTTGGAAGAGTCTCTTTGTCATAAACATCTGATGATAATCCCAATGATTTTATTCAGTCAATCGCTTGACTAAAAGGTGGTCGGGTGATCTCTTCATTCATGGGTGGAATTTATTATAGAATTTCACTTCTGTTTTCAGTTAAATATCATGATGAAATCAATATATCAAATATGTAAAAAAAATCTCGTGTATTACTTTAGTTTGATTCAAGTTTATTTTTCATGCTAGTGTGGCTGCTTGTTGTTGTCATATCGTATGGATAAAGTGTCATTTAGAAGAACATGATGGCATGTGTTTTTGTGCTACATGTGATTAGATATAATTTTCACAATGCGAGATAGGCTCTATTCTAAAGGTATCTTTTGGGATTTAAATGGAAAGTAGGTATTTGTTGAGAAAATGATTGAGTTGGTGGGATTTAATCATATGAATAGTACCACAAAAATCTTATCCAGAATAAAATTTCCATTTTACTATCGCTTTGTATTTTCAACCAAGTGGTGTGTCTTTGGGTTCAAAATATAAACCATCCTACTGTTGTGTGACCTTACACGATGCACCCCCCCCCCCCCCCCCCCCCCGCATGACGCACCACCCATCTAGATACATTGCATCCCCACTAAAGGAATTTTCTCTTTTATTTTTATTGATCATTATTGTACACGATATCTACTAACTGTTCTAGTGAATTGGGCCGGCTCCCTAGATGTTGTTGTGGAGAATCCTGCATGAGTTTAAATTTGAGCTGGTCTAGCCTGTCGATGACAGCTGCACATTTTTTTTGGAAGGGGAACTATGAGTAAATAGAAAATACACTTACATAAAATAAATATATTGCCTAAAAGAATACCTCCCTAAATTAAACCACAATCCTTCAGGTTATCCAATTCCAATTCCTTCATGATAATTATTTCACTATTTTTTGATGTCTTCACATTTCTAAAATATTTTATAGTGAAGTCTGTATCACATAATTATGGGGTTGAACAAAATACCTTCGCTCCCCTTAGAGTGAGAATCATTCGGAGTGAAACGAATATGATACTAATGTAAAATTAGGTTAATTTCCCACATATATAAACATGTGATGTTATTTGATACCAATCATTATGAGAATATTCTTCTATAGTTACATGAATATATAATATCAAGTTTCATCTGGATGGGGCTTCGGAGCAATATTTTTTGTCTAAATTATTGATAGGAGGTAGCATTATCTAGGGGATGGATACAATAAAATTTGAATGTGTATGAAATCTAAAATGGAATCGAGATTGGGTGTAATATAACCTGTGGCTAGATCTGATATAAGGCATATGGATATCTCTATGTATCCCATGTGAATATGAATCAAGCCTTACATAGTTATAAAATATATCACTATGTAGATCATATTCAGGAATACTTAAAAGATGTTCATGGATAAATAATTCTATGAGGAATTTTCATTCATAGAACTCTCTCATGTATAAGAAGGTTAATGTCACAGTTTTATGGTGAAATCGTTGGAATAGATCCATGTTTAGGTGAATATGCTTCTCATATCATTCATGATACCCATCCTTCATGTGTAATAACAAAAAAATCCAATCATCTACATTGAAATTATTAATATTCATCATTATCTACTAATAAATGTTCATGAATTCATACCATCAAGAAATTACTCATTAATGCACCAACTATAATTATATTCAAATCATTTGATTTAAAACAATAATTTGGGCACAATTCCCTTTCTGAGGGTTGAATGATATAACTCCTTCCAATGTTAGGGGATATAGAGAGCATATGATGATTTATATAAGGACATATAGTATACTCCACTAGCTTTGTATCTCTTTATATATTTATACCTAAATGTTTTCTAATCTTTAGAAGGAAGAACTCATAGTAGGAATGGGCATGGATTATTATTAGGCCACCTTCTTATGTGTCTTCAACTAGACATGTTTTACGGCTTTTCCATTTTATAAATTGGTAATATTTCATAGATCATAGAAAGTGCATGTCCAATGAGAAGTTATTTGACATTTCCCTATGATTCACTTTTTGGGTTCTGAATTTGGAGAGTATTATATCTCTCTCATAGTTGGATATTTATGGTATTGCAAGAATTCCCATCATTGGGTTGTATATTAGAGTCTTTTACCTTAGATTGTTATTTTACATTAGGTTAGGGTATTCAAGGCTGGACCTTTTCTATGATGTAGTTTAAGGACTTCTATCTGGGACCATTGATGTTATATAGTTTATAGTCTTCTAGTTTTGGCCATTATTGTTTTGTAGTTTACGGTTATATAGATTGTTCCATTGATGTGTTGTATATTTAGGTATTTAAGCTTGTATGATTTATGTAATGTTGGTTAAGGTATTCTATATTGGACCTTTGGATGTGATTCATTTTAATGTCTTTTTGTATGTACTTTATTGATGAATATAGAATGTGGGGTAGATAGAACATGGATGAATCAAAAAACAATGGGTTGATGAGTTCCACCGCGGTGTTTCTAGGGCTCATGATGATTGATTTAAATTTCCTGAATTGTGTACATACACCTGGTTGGTATGTCAAATCCCTTATACATTGACAAAATAGCCAAAAATGGGGTATCCACACTTATCCACAGGTTAGGGAGTATTTAACAGGATAATATGGGACAATGGAAAATATATAAGGGATTAGGTGCCTACATGGATATTTGGAATATGGGTTGTTTGAATTATTCATCCAAGAGTGTGAATCGATGAATTGTGGAATGTGGTATACATTACATGGATAACACAATATTCCTTAGAGTTATGAGTTCTATGGTTGGGTCATTGGGGATCATGGGGATTGGATTTCCATTCCTATAATAATAAGATTTCTATAATTCATAATTCAATGCACTTTTTATGTGTCCAAAGGTAATACATGTTTGGACTAATAGATTTCATAACCTCTCTTTTTTAAAGGCCATGAGAGATTTGTGAGGACTCAAGAGTCTGACCAATAAAGGTGGTTGTGGAAGAAAATCAATATTGAAAGGGCTCTAGAATCCTAGGAAATTTTAGAATCTAATGTAAATCTCATTACCTAAACACTATGATTTTGAATTAGGGTTTGTGGGATAATAAAATGTTCATGAATGGGATTTTCATACCTACTTTGAGAAAGGGTACAAAATATACAGTTGTAATTTCAAGGATATAAAATCCAATAGAATATTCTTATTATGGGAATTTTAATTCATAGTCATAAGTGATCTGGTCATGAGGAGGGTTTGGGACTATCATATGAGTAATAACCCTAAAAAACCATGGGTGATTGGTTCTTTGACTGTGATTTTAGGCTCAAAATATTTAGAAATCCCTTTATATGGGGCCATGATGTCTCTGGTTGTTTGGTCTAACCCCTTCTACATCAATACCATGTACGAACTGAGAGAATTTTTTCATTTTAATGGGATGTGAATTTTTTTCAATGACCCAATGTCCCTAAATAATGAAGTGTTATTTATGTAAAATTTATGATTACATAAGGGATTTAGTAACCTAAATTGTTTTTCACAGCCAATTGAACATGTTATTATGAAAAGAAGATGTTAAAACCCATTAATATTTCTTTTTCCTAGACCAGGTGGCCCAACAATAATAGAATGAATTTTAATTTGGAAACAATGTTGTTCCAATGATATTTATGAGATATTTGTTTGTGCTCTAATATTATCCTAGACTCTGTAGATTAAGAGTTTAGAAAGTAAGGACTTGCCATTTTATCAAGCTATACATTGTGGATTTTCAACAATATATGTTTTTGTCACTTTAATGGGTAGTTTAAGGTCTTATGATTTGGATCATTATAGTATTGAGTGTAGAGGCCTATGACATTGAACAATGTGTAGAATGTTAGTGATCAATAATCACTTGGACCTGATATGGGGAATGTTACACAAAGTCCCAATTAGGATACACATGGTCAAGAGAATTGTATAATAATTCAGAGTGAGAGATTAAAATGTTGTAAAGGAAGGCCTAATGTTCAAAGGATAAGAGTAATAGTATGACCAAATCATGAAATAGATGACCCAGAACACCCTCCAGGGTTATGTTCTTCCATAGTGACGCTAGGCTCGTATAAATTAAAAATCCATTTATACTGGGACAAGATGACTATAGTTGGTGGATCTAAACCATTATGAATCAATAACATGTCTGAACTAAGGGATATATTTCATTTTCCATGGTCTGTGAAAAGTTTTCAGCAAGCCAAATTACTCACGACTTGAAGTGTGATACATATATTTTGGTGCTTTAAATGAATGTTTATGAACCCTGCATTCTGGTTGATCGGTGTAAGAATATTGTGGTCCTTTAATAAGTGATAATGACTGGATATGGTCTATATAGTTTAATTTCATATAGAATGGATATGTATTCCTCTGTGAAATTTAACATCGTGTAGTAATGATGTTTTTCATGGAGTTTATCATCATTTCGTACAAAATTTTTTTTGTTAAATATTAATGTCATGAGAGAAGGATGTTTTCCTTGTATTATAATGTTATGATGCCAGGAAATATAAACTAACATGAAAAAATGTGCATGATATATTATATCCACCAACATTCCATTCATAGATCTGAGTGATATGTTTGAAAAATTACCTTATAAGTAATATATCATATGATTTTGTGGTGAATTTTTTTATTTGTGGATATACACTATCCCAGGATTAAAGATCAAAATTGAACAATGTATCTTGTGTTGTAGGAATAAATCCACACATAGTCCTTGAATAGGAATATCTCTATGCAGGTTTGAACCATACTTAAAGGATGTAATTGATTCTATTTATTAATGTTGGTAGGCCCATGATGGAAGATATAACCATCACTAAATATCTTGTGATGATAGGATTCAATCCACATATATTCTCTAAGGATCCTTGTAGTTTAACATCATGTGGAGAGGATGTTGGTCTCCCAACATGAAAATCGTACTAAAACTTGGCCAAAGAAGGGAAATATAGGCATCACTTTATTTCCCACAATATCATGAATCAAGCGACACAGAGTTCATGAGGAATGAGATTTCTAAAAAAATATTATATGAAGGGAGGAGGGATTTTTAATTTTTTGTGACTAAAGTCTAGATTTATGATTTAGGAATCACTATATATCTTATGGTGTCTTTTATTAAGACGTAGATAGATCTAGGGGAATGTGGTGAGGTAGGAGACAAATCACCAGCAATATTGGTCCTCTAAGATGAGGTCCCTAGGAATGTGTTGTTTTATGTCGTCCAAAAGAAATTAACCAAATAGTTTAATGTCATGCAGTGATGAATAGTGATATTAATTATAATTTCTTTTATTTAGAAACATGATAAACCTATCATGATAAATGTTTTTTGTTTCTATATGGAATCCCCTATCAAAATTCATAATCTAATGTGACTATTATCAGTTTGAGAAATATGTAATGGATGGTATTCCTATCGACTTACACAGAATATTAAAACATAGATATGTGACATTTTGTACCAAGTGTTTCCTAGAAAATGATATAGGATCGAGGATTCCCTTAATATGCCATCGAAATGGGAATCAATCAATACATACTTCTAGGAAACTGGTGTAATTTAAGGTCATGAGGAAAGGACATCAACCATTTCGTTTAATGTCTTCAAGTGAGGCCATGGGTCACTGAATCTGAATGGGAAGTAACACTATGTATATGTGAATTTTTACGCCCTCTAGTAAAGACCTATTCCATATAGTTTAACATAATAAATGAAGGAAGAGGATCACCCGATGTTATAGAAATATAATATTTAATCTGGGACCAATACTAAATGTTTAGGCTTCACAACATATCCCATGATGGTAGGAATATAGCAACAAATATTTATTGGATGAATATATTTCCTTTATATCCTAACACTCACATAGGTAAGTGTGAATTTCACCCATATTGTTCTTATATGAAGATCATTTATGGTGATTCATTAGTGATATGGTGATTCCCATTCATTTTAACATCATGTGTTTAGGAAGCACTCTGTACATTACAATGTCATAAGGTAAGGAGATGAGATGGTGTGCAGTTTATTGTATTGTATCCATGGAATGAGAGACTATTAAATTTAACTAATTTATTCAAAGATGATACTACATGATTGAACATCATAAAACCATGATGAGTTCATACATTTTAATGCCAGGTAACTGGGATGAATCCATATAGTTTTACATCATGAGTTCAGTATAATCTTGGGCATTTTAACATCCTAAAAACTAGGATAAGATATGTTGTGTAGTTTAACATCACGATTCATGGAAGAGTTATGCACTATTTCCTGTCAAATGATCATAATGAAATTTAGAATATTAAAGTCGTACAACCCAAAAAAACTATAGAACTACCATTTGACACATTTTGGATCTTTTAATTTGGAGTGGAGATGGTTCTAGACATATTCTGGATGTTTCTTATATCTAACAATATCCATATTTCCATGTTACTAACCTCTTCAACAGAGATATATGTATTCACCTAGTCAGACCATAGAGGTTACCTATCTAGGACCCCTATGATCATAGTGAAGTGTTCTAGATGGTTGATTGGGGAAGTATATATGGTTTTCCCTGGTATTGTGATAATTATTCTATAAAAATGTGAATTATATTTTTGATCAAATCTCTTAATGTATTTGCCTAATGTTTTCAAGAAACATTATATACCAGGGTGTCTACGAGATGGATGTATTTCTTAATCATGGGTAAATATCACAATGGGTAGATTAAACATGATGAATTTCCGTTGTAGAGTCTATGAAATACATATTCACACTACCATGAGGTGGACATTCATGATAATTATCAATATCATCTTCGATTGAATAGTTAAATGACCTCTGGTTCTTGAGAATGTGTCTTGAAATACAGAAGGACCCTTGGAATGTAGCGGGATAGGGGTATGTACATAAATTATCACTATGGTTAGAGTATTTCACCATGACTTTTGGGAATGAGTACGGATATAATCCACTCTGATGTATATTGGAATCTTTTGATAATTTTATGGTGGTGTGGGAATGTGATCCCACTAATGATAAGCCGCTCTATAATGATAATGAGTTTCTCAGATAATGATGTGAGCTAGTGTAGTGATGTGTGATAATATCACTTGGTGGGTCTAATCTAAAATGGGTATAGGATCCTAATCACATGCCTTTTGATTATGTTTCTAGAATTTCGTTGTATGAGTATTAGACCATCCTGTAGTATGTTTTATCTCACTAGGTGATACATAATTGGAATAAGAATATGAGAACAGTCTGAATATGAATTCCCCATTGGAATATGTCGAAGGACCTCTATAATGGTAGAAGGGACACAAGCCTCCTCCTTTAAGGTAATGGTATATTTTGAGTTGATTTGTTGACATAAATATGATTCTTTCTTGAGGCATGTGTGACTCTCACATGGTGAGCCTCATCCAATAATATGACATGATCTTGGTCACAAGCATCTAGATTATTCCACCATTATTTTTTCGTTATGGGTATGAGCTTCTCCCCAGGAATGTGCCGCTCTGACCTAGTGAGCCCTAACCGAAATTTGGATATTAGCCTGATCCTAGACCATTGGTGTATGACACCTATCCTTTTTTTTGGAAGGGACATAATACTATCTAGAGGCTTTTGTCACTCTCACTTGGTGAGCCCAATCTATAATGGGGATATAATCCTAGTCCTCATGTCACAACCTTTATCATAATATGCCAATAATACACTAATATGGGAGAATGGATATCTGCTTGCTCTAGAGTATCCAATTTTTCATACTGGTAGAGTGTTCTATTCTTGTAGTTATTGGGAAATAAATATATTTCTATCCTCACATCTTTACATGAATATACCAAAAAATATCCTCTATTGTTTGTCACTGTGTACTACCACTTCAATATGGTATCTATACGAATAAATTAATATACTCTCTAATCATCCAGGACATGTTTGTTGATGTCTGTGATTGAAGTGGGGATATACGCTCACTCATGTCCTATTTATTACATGAGAATATCATAATTGTCTTTATATGTGGGAGAATATATTTATACCTACAATATACTTTCTCCCTAGATATGATATCAATCCTTTCATGAACTAGTAGTTGTATGAGCATTATTTTTCTTGTCAACAATGTTACACAATTGACAAGGTCTCCATGATACTCAAATTTCAATTTTTGGGAGGTGTACTTTCATAGAACTCCCTCAAAATACATTAGTAGGTGTTGATGATTTTTTGATATAGCTGGGATCTATATTGTATTGTATCATTGGTGATTATGGAAACACTAACATCCAAAAAATGTTAATGAGGTCTCAAATCTATTGAAATTCTATACAATTTATTATCATGTGAACATGATGTGTCCCCTGTAGTTTATCATCATGTTTTAAGGTCATGAATATAGATTTCTGTGCAAGGATATTCGATCTATACATTTTTATGTATCTTATTCGGATGGGAATCAACCAGTACATTGTTCTCAAAAACATTTTCTTTTTAATTTCATGTAGAAAGTAAATCATCCATGTAGTTTGACGTCTTTCGGTACGGATGTGAATATAGATGGATATGATAGGATATAGGATCCTCAAATCCCTACATGTATCATTGGTATGATAGTGGAATAATACCCAGTTCTATGAAACTCATTTGGTTTAATGTCATGTGGAAGGTTCGTCAGCTGTTCAATTTGAAATATTGGGGTATGAATGTAATATAGGTGTCTAAGTTATTATATAGGATCCATGTGTTCCTGTATATCTCATTTGGATGAGAATCAAACCATAAAATGTTCTATAATACCTTTGTAGATTAATTACACGGGGGAATGACATCAACCATATAGATTAACATCTGGTAGTAAGGATGTGAATATTAGTAGTTGGACAATGATATATGATCCATATGTCCCTATAAATCTCACTAGGATGAGAATCAAGCATGCATGTTTCTAGAAACCCTAAGCAATTTAAATTCTTGTGGATAGGAATTTTTTTTTGAAGTTTAACTTCATGTTGTAAGGACATGAATATAAGTGTCTCGGAGAAGATATAGGGTCCATTCATTCCAATGTTTCTTATTTTTAATTGAATCAAGAGGTACATAGTTCTAGAAGATCTAAGAAGGTTTATTGTCATATGGATATGACATCTATCCTATATTTTAATTTCTTTCTATAAAGATATAAATATACGTGGATGTTCCAATAAATAGGATCCATGCATCCCTACATATATTATTTGCATTAAAATATAGTTTTGCATAGTTATAGAAACCCCATTATGTTTTAATGTCGTACGAAAATGAAGTCATCATAGCAGTTTAACGTCTTGCGGTAAGGATGTGATCCATTCCATTTAAGGTCTTGTATTAATAATTATGTCCATTAAGTTTAATTTTTTTGATATAGATTATGTTCTTGTATTTTAATGTATTTTGGTAAGGTTAAAGGGAATCATGTATTGTGGTAAAGAATATGACAACATAGTTTTAATGTCATGTGATATGGATGATGACCATGAAGTTTTAATTTCCGTCGATATGGATGAAGTACATTCACTATTAAAATCTTGTGTTAATGATAAACACCATATATTTTTAACATATTGTGGTACGAATTATGGTCTTTTAGTTTAAAATCTTTCATTTAGGATGATATCCATTTAATTTAACATTTTATGTTAAGGAAGACTTCCATATAGTTTAACATATTGTGGAAAGGATGATGGCCATGTAGATTAACATCATACATTAAAAAAAAGTCTATTTTGTTTACATTATTTAAGTAACCATGATGACCATGCATTTTTAACAACTTGTGGTAATGATGATGACCTCACTATTTTTACTTCTTGTGGCATGAGCAATGGATATGTAGTTTAATGTCTTATGGTAAGGCCATTGTTCAAGTAGTTTATCATCCTGTAGTAAGAACTAAAACCATATAGTTTGAATGTCTTATATTAAGGATTAGTGAAAATAAAGTATATAGAGAGTGTCTCCTCTAGTGCATCATCGATAACTAGTATGTATATTATATGAGCTTTTGGATCCTCAAACTCGGTCAAGCTTTCACTTACATATATCTCCAACAAATAATTGGAGAGAAATAAGCTATGTATTGTGTTCCTAATACATCTATGGTAGGGGAAATGGTTTTAATGGCCTATAAACCAACCCTATTTTACAATTTATTAATGGGACTCTCATAAAACCATCTTCAATGGAATTAAAAATTACCTTCAGAAATGTTTTTTCTTGGAAATATTTGTCTTAGTTCAGTCTTCAATTAATATATGGTTTTCAATACATGGTAGTTATGTGGATGATTCTTTCCTATACAACATCTGTGTCCTTTTCAAGGTCCTCATATTACAAGTGTGTGGATTCAGGTTTTGGAGGTTATAATCTCCACATGTCCATATTAACTTTAATCCAATCATTACATGAGAAGTTTCCTTTTATTGTGTTTACAAAATGTTGTGGTAGGGTAATTTATTGTCATCGAATACCATCTTTGAATCACATGGATTTCACATCTCCAAGAGGTCTACCAAACCATTTTCCATGGTATGATTGAAATACTCAGGAAAATGATTGAATTGGAAGGAATATAATTTTCACAGTCTATCATCATGATATTGTCAAAAATGATACTTCCCATATATGTAATCTTTTCCTTTATTGAAACAGGTGCATGGGTGATTCTAGATTTTATGGTATAGAGGCCCAATCATTATATGTCCAAGGGAAGGTTCTAAATCACTTTGGGACTTGGATGATGTAAATGTTTCCCACTAATTAAAATATACTGACCCTCCTATAAGTTTTTTGGAAAACTCTTATGTCAAATGGTTTCAATAATATCTGTAATGATGAGGTATAAAATATGAAAATTCAGTTATACCTATGGGTTTTGGATAGGGGAAATATTTTATGTATTTCATCCAATGAGGGTATGAAAAATAAAAAAAATCCCCATTCCTTATAGAATGGGGAACATAACTATAAGGTAGGATTACATAGGAAGGTAATCATACAATTTCTGATGGTAGAGATATCATCATTATTCCCACAGTTATTTTATGGAGATACATATTCTCTTTATGATGTTTTGTGATCAATTATAATGTATAAATTTATTTTTCATCTTCATGAGTCTAGATTGTAGGAACCATGAGAACTCCATCTCCTCTATTAGTGGTAGGGATATTTGAGGATGATGGGAGTTTTGATGTGGAACAATGAGACAAAATCCATTTCTTCCACTTTTCATATGATTAATTTCAGTATTCTTTTAAAACCAACATGGTTTTTATAACCTTTTAATTATTCCTAAAGGATATTAGTAAGACATTGTTTTAATGTGATAGAGGTAGAAGGTTGGCCAACCTTTTTTGAATCGGATTCCTGTGAGAGGGAATGATTTTTCTTTTAAGGAGTGTTCTTATTTAGATCTGATGAGAAGTATTAAGATATGATTGATATATTATTTACTAATAAATAATAGTGTTAGTGCTCCTCCTTGATAGAGTATCTCTTTTGGTGGGTTTGTACCTAGTATACATTTATTTTCAGTCCCTATTGGACCTCTTGGGGATCCATATCACATGGTAGAAATTTAGGGATTAGTTCTAATGATTAACATGATCATTGGGTAAAATATTATAAAAATTCCCTTATCCTTATACAATGGGGTGGTCCCTAGGATTCCACATTCACCAAGGCTGGCTGTGATAATCTCAATGCTCTTATTCAGTAATGATCTACGATTGATTCTGAGCCACTATCAGCATACACATTTGGTCCACATATTGAATGTAGGTAGGAAGGATATAAACATTGTATGGTGATGTGTCATTTGGAAACACCTAAATAATTCTCATTCTATATGCCTCAAATTTGATAGTAGTTTTTGTCAAAACGTCTTTTGTATCCCCTTTGTGGAATCATAATCATATATCCTTGAAGATAAACATAAGAGATGGGTTCCCTCCGAGATTTATTCTGAGTGATTTAGTTGACCAGATGATTGTCCTCATGATCCTCCCAAAGGTAGGAATGGTATGTGTTGTTGTGATCTATGGATGGGATCCAAAATGGGTTGAATATGGAATCAAATTCCACTTCCTCTTTCATGGCCTATCGTGGGAAATATGATTAGTGGGAATTAATCCTCTAAATGATTTCATTTTCCAATTCTAGATCTGGGATGAAGTTTTTGTTGTAGTACTCCCAGACAAAAACATTCACCAACTTGTACGGGATGTGGTGAGGTGGTGACAATATACATTGGGGCCTCAGGGCCAAAGAAGCTTTTGCAGTGATCTTGGCATCCATTGGATCTTTTGATGCTGTTATTTTGATTACAAGGGAAATGAGTAGTCCTTAAAAAATAAGACACATTATTAATATATCATTATCTATTATAGTACATATTTGATCAATAAATTTTATATTTTAAAGGATAAAGAGGAGGCCATTATTTTTATGATTGGTTCATTGAAGTTAAATGAAATCTAGCAGGGTGTCCACTATGTTGCACAATGAGTGTAGAACAAACTAACCTAATTGCAACTAGAAAATATAACATATTTACTTTATAAATTTATGACACAATTAAATGATTTCATATCGATTTCACTGTTTCTCTTCTTCAGAAATGACGTTGAAGATATTTTTCTTGATGTTTTGATATCCATGATTCAATTCCTTACTAAATTACACACATCGTGATTTTCTATTTGTTTCTTTTTACATAAAAACTCCCAATGGTACCCACATCCTTAAATTGGAAAATACCTACCTTCCAATGATAGGTGGTCTTTTGGGGTTCTAGACCCAGTGATTCATAGAAACTCATTTTGGTCGACATGACGTGACGTCGAGCCCATCAAACCCATTTGTTGGGAATTCTTTCCTACTCTGGGAATCTCTTAAATATGTAATATATGTTTATGATATAATAATAATGATATTATATGGTTCTAGTTACCCTTTTTTAAATTGTATTATTAGGAACATTTAATGGTAGGAGTTACATTTTTCCCATTAGGGGTTCTATATCACTCTCTTATTTGTTTGATGATTTAGTTTATTAACAGGTTTTGGAACTATATAGTTTATTATCATCTAGGGGAGTAGTTGATGTCTTGGAAATGGGATTAAACCTCTAGAAGGCATCTTATGTATCTTATGAAAAGATGAATCATAACCATTGTAGTTCGTTTCATATAGTTTAAGATCATTTTAATTGACCTGTCCATGCAGATTAATCTCATGCAGTATGTATGTAATTATCTTACTCATATTTAAGTGAGGCTTTTTATGTATATTCGTTGAGATAGGTGTCATAGTCAAAAAGTTTCTTATAAGAGGCATATGTTTCATGAAGATATGAAATTTGAGGCCATAGGTTGGAACTATGGATATAAGACTACCCTAGATTACATCAACAAGAATATGGAATTTTGAGAGATGATAACATTTAATTAGCTATACATCCCATCAATAACCCCACAATGGGGAAATTATTATCATAAAAATGGCACAATGATTTCTAGTCTCAAATATCACATGATTCATAATCAGTGTGTGAATGAAGAGATAGTATAAGAACATAACCATTTAATAATAGTGTTTTTTTATGTGGATTAATGATTAATGTTTCACTTTGAGTGGCATAATTACTCATATCAAAGAGGATGTGGTATGTCACTTCAGACATAAGAAGGAATCATACATATACCTATTGTGGTGGCAATTCAAGTTCTCAGAGTTCATTCATCCCTTAACCCACTAATGGGAAAAGGTGGATGACCATGATTGGAGAATTTACAGTTATCCCCATGGTTTTAATAATAATATGGGATTATACAGTATTGATTCAATTTGATTGTGGATTACACACTAATGATTACTTTGGGAAAATTCATTCTCTATATTCTAACAGTTTAAGAGATACGATGACCATGAATGATCTTCTGAATATTCCTTCCATGACATGAAGGGCCCACCAAGAGAATGAAAAAGGGTTTTATGAGTGTTTAAAAATACCAAATTAAAGAACCATACCTTATAAATAGAGAATACAACAGAATATTCATGGTTATGGTCCACATGTATTAGGTCAATATTTATCTTCAAGACAAGGAATAATTGTCTATGGGGATCTACCGGACATGTCTTGGATGTCTGTCGGACATGTCTTGATTGTTTTTCGTAACATGTTTAGGGAATAGGTCTGGCATTGAATAAACATCCAAATGATTCATCTAGAAAAATTGACATTTCTTTAACATCTTCACATAATCAAAGAATATATTATTGAGATGCTTCACATAATTAAAGAGTACACATCTAGGGTCATACCAACAATAATGCTACCATGTATATATACTGTTCCATGATCAACATAATTTTTTTCTGGGTTTTCCATGAAAATTATCACATTTAAATGAGAAATCACATAATCATTTCAACATATCATAAGGTGTCTTGATATTGACTTGTTTTTCCTAGAGCTTGTATTGTGACAATTCATACACGTCTAGGGGTTATCAGCTAATCAAATTCACTTGCCTTAATGAAATCACATAGCAATGATAACATGACAATTTGAAGTCACATGATCCTATAGAAATGTAAATAATATTTCACAAGATCGAATTAATTTTTTCAGATCTTATCTTATTACTATGTAGACATGTCATGGGATTTTTTATGCATTACCTTGGATGTCCTCGAGCTGTTGAATGATGATGTTGAAAGGTAAATAAGATATCAAGGGATCTAATTTATTTTTCTAAGTCATATCATATGTTGAAATTGGTGCATCCAATGATTATCTAGTACATCATGAGACTAATGAAATGTGTAGAGATGATGTGTCCCTAAACTATTCACATGATAGGGTCTTGTAGATATGCATATGATCACTCACATGAAAAAGGATGAATTCATGATGATTTTTTAAGTCCTTTCTAGAATGTATTATTTCTAATGATTCATGGAAAATGATGTGTTTCCATATGCTCACAGAGAGGGAATACAAAATTTGGACTTCATAGTGAATGGGGCCCATATCCATGGACTTGTAAACATCTGATAGGGAACTTTTACAATGAAAAAATTTTCATTACATTTACATGAAATCAAAAGGACCCTATAATGGAGTCTTCAAGAATTGAGA
The DNA here is from genome assembly GCA_963277665.1 of Viscum album. Classification (NCBI taxonomy): domain Eukaryota; kingdom Viridiplantae; phylum Streptophyta; class Magnoliopsida; order Santalales; family Viscaceae; genus Viscum; species Viscum album. The sequence goes on along the minus strand of OY728156.1, from coordinate 113,169,969 downwards.
GGCTTCCTAATGATACCATAATCATTAATAGGGGTACATTGTGCAGATAACTGAGGGTTTCTCTATTGTATTACTAATTTTTCAAATGGTGTCTACCAGAAACCACATGATTCCCACACTCACGTGATCTATATTAATATCATAAGGTCTGGTGATGGGTTATGTGATTATGTACGTAGGGATACAGATAATAATATTAGTGTGCATGGGTGATGGTATACAATTTATGGTTAGTATAATTGTGTGTAATATGGGGTTGATGTCTCATTTAATACACTGTGAAGCCGAGTAGAAGACATCAGGAGTCCGAGGGTGTTTTTACTTTATCTCTTCATGATAGAGGTATTTGTCAAAACTTCACCCATTCACCAAATGTTATCTGAGGGATCACATGAGGGACTCCGCGGATAAATGTTGATGAATACTATTGGTAAAGCATACATATAAAAGGTGTAACAGCCCAAGATTTTATAAAAAATATTCTTTTTAATTTTATTAATGTCTTGTGTTGTACGCTACACCAAAAGGAGCTTGCACAACACGCATCCTTGACTTGCCTCGCATTACACGCAATCGCGACCTTCCTCGATAGCGTGTGTAATACGCAATACCGAGTTTCACTAAACAACGATATGCTATTAAAATATTATTAAAACTAGCCGGTATGAATAGTAATAACCACTTTTTAAAATTCTGTAAATCTTATTTTTCAAAATGAACTTCATTTTTGGATTCGGAGTATCGAATTTAGCCTAAGGTGAAATTTTGGTACATTTCGGATAACTTTCATATTATGATGAATAGTGAAAATTACTAAAAAACAACTTTTTTAATCAAAATAATTAATAGTGATAAATTATTAATTGGAGTAGTTTTAAAGTATATTTAGAATATATTTTTACAATTTAATACAATGTTGTTCATTGGATGTAATTGCACATTTAAACCAGACATAAACAAGTGTCAATCTTTTGATATATATTGTTTCATAAAAACACGCTATTTGTTTTAACAGCGGGATTTAATTATAAAATTAATTAATGCAACTTCTATGTTATGAATTTGGTAAAATAGACTTCATTTTTGAATTCGGAATATGAAATATATCTTAGGATGAAATTTTGGCATTTTTCTGAAAACCTTCATTTTTTGATGAATAGTGAAACTACTAAGTGGTAGTTAAAAAACTGAATTTTTCATAAAACCTAATTCTACCGCTTCTGTGAATGGAATTTCAAAAATCCGAGAGACACGGTTGATATCAGTAAGTAAAATGTGGTTCAATGAGATGAAAATAATTTTTGGTGAATAGTAACTTTTTACTTTTATTTACGACGGTTAAAAGTAAATAGGGTAATTAAGGGTAAGAATGATATTAATATTACCCTAACACATGTCCTAATTCTATTGGACAAGTGTATCTCGACCAAAAACAATCTTAAGTGTAAAATATTATCATTTAGGCCCACTTGGATTAGATTAGGACATTTATTATTATTTAATTCAAAGAAGAGTTAAAAGAGTTAAAATCAAAGTTTATTCACTAAAACATTTTTAATATGGGGTTATACATAAGATAAATTCGACTATAAATATTCATTAGAAAGCTAAAAAGATTTCCGACATAATGATATTTTATTTATAATTTTTAGACTTTAAATAAATTAATTTATTTATGACACAACGATGATGCAGTAATTACCCTTTTAAGGAAATATTAACATAATTGATGTTATAAATACTCAAATGAATGTAATTTGAGACTTTTTATGAATTACACTAATTTTATAGGTTACTATGATATATTAGTGTTCATTTAATCAACTTGGTTCGAACATATAATTCTTTTATGACTTTCAAAAAAATCATATATCAAATAGTATCAAAATTGACACAAAATAGTTTTTAAATCAAATATTATATTATTAATTGTTATTTTATTCCTAAAAATCTAAGGATCGGCCAAATGACTTAGATAAGGATATATATATTAATAATAAACAATTTGGGGTTCGTTTGGCATGTTATAGTAAGTGTATTAACCATATAGTGAAAGAAAACAAAAAGACACGGTAAATGTTAAATTATTTAACTTAGAGTTAAATCTAATTGATAAGGTTAAAATAATAACCTAAACTTGTCTAAATCCTATTGGTTGATAGGATTTCGACCCATCCCCACTTTAGCTTCGAAATAAGACCATTTGGAACCATTATAAACCGATTTTTATTTTAATATAAAATAATATTTTGAGATATTCCTAAGGTGCCCCTCTCCTCCATTATAAAAGGGCGCCTCCTCCCCCTCCTCCTCACACCAATTGGAGCACTCAAGCTCGGCCAACCCCTGCCAAAATCTCTTCTCCACTTCCCTAGAAACATCCTAGAGGTTCTGGTCTTCCTCAAAGACCAATTTTAGTTTCCTCAGAGGAGGTCTCCAAAAGGCGCTTCAAAGAAGAGGTAATTACCGTTACCAATTCTTTCATCTTTATTTCTTCTTCCACTTCTTCTTCTTAGGTTGTTTCATTATGAAGTAATAACATCAGTATCACTCATATACTGATATGTTATTATAAGTATTAAACAACCCTATTTCACCATCTATCTATCCTACGGAAAAATAAATCATCGCGCGTGCGTACGTACGGAATACCGTCTCCACGCCGTGGTGTAATCTATTTTCCACCACCACCTTACATGGATGGGTATAATGGTGTAAAGAATAACTATACATAGTTATTAAAACATCATATTTATTCTGATATATTGTATAATCCACTCCAATTCAATTCAATATTTATGGAAATGATATCATCGCTCGTGCGTACATACGGACTACCGTCTCCACGACGCGATGAGATTCATTCTCCATGTTAACCATTTAAGAATGATTATAAAGTAAATATAAGAAATAATAATGAAATATATGACATTATAAAGCTACTGGATTTATGTATATATATATATGTATGTCATCTACTTACTTCCATTCAAGACAATAGGGAAAGGAAAACAGCGTTCACGCGTACGTACGGACTACCGTCTCCATGAACGGTGTTTTTCATTTCATTTATCTATCTATTATATATATATATATACTGAATATATATGATATATAAATCATATTTTATATTCTGGAAGTAAGTAAATCATGATATAAGTAATAATAATGTCAATAACAACAAGTCAAAACACCTACGATAAAAGAAACGATTTTACCCAAAACGCTTCTTTAACATGGAATTTACAAAAGAACGGGTAATATAATGTCATAAGTGAACCATATATGATATCATAACAATGAATATGATTCTATAATAAGTCAATGACATTATTTAAACCATTATACAAGAGCTTCGGACACGTACAAAGCAAATCGGGCCTAAGGTAAGGGAAATATCACAATCTCATTTTTATCCGAGATTGTTTATTCATAAGTATTTACTGGGGTGTATTTTATCATCCACATCCATGTTTCATCAATATGTAATATTATTTCCATCCACCTACAATTGTTTAAATCCATTTTTACCCTTCGGTGAGTTTTTAGTAATATCTATGAAAGGAATCTTTTGTCATACGAGGTACTTTTTGACTTTCCGACAAAAGTACGAAGAATGTTTTTTTAACTTATACGGCATGAATGGATTTTTAAAACATTATTTCCAAGAATCTTCCTTTACAAGTTTTCAAGTTTATTTTTAATCAACTTCTTTTAGTTTTAAATTGTAAGACATGTTAAGAAAGGAAAATGTTTTTTAAGTAGAAAGGATATTTTCCTCAAGAATGGATTTCAAGTATTTTATCAAAATTATTTTCCATCTAAGATAATAAAAGGGTTCTGTTTTTATCCCTATTATTACATTGGTTTGATTATGTTGTGATGGAAATATTTTTATGAATTCCTTTATCTTATATGAATTGTTTTATGATGTCATGTTGTTTAAGAATTCCATTTTTTATTACATGGGTTATGCGATGATGTATGATTTATGATTATGTGGCACACATAAGAAAGGATTCATTATAAGATGGGTGGGACCTATATCTCCCTCCAATGCATTGGGTAAAGATTTTATATCTCATGAAATAGACAGGGTTGGAACGGTAGGTTATACCGGTTCAGTGAAACAGGACTGAGACGAGGGTTACTCGATTCAGAAAGGGACTTTGTCCACTAAGATAGTCTTGGCAATTAGTCTTGACTAAAAAGAAATGATTATCTATGATTATGTGTGTATGCCACAAAGTTTCATGTTTTACGTTATGATTATTGGGATTACTTTTTCACTGCCATGATTTATCCCATGATTATGAAATTATGCTCTCTTTTGCAGGTTATGATTTCCAAAATGTTATGTTCTTATGAATATGATGTGATTGATATTTATTTTGTTTACCCTTACTGAGCATTTGAGCTCACCCTTTTATGTTTTCTTTTCCCCAGGATATAAAGAAAGGTTTTAGGTAAAAAAATAGGAAGATCTTTATGGGAGATTTTGAAGATCTTTCACCACGATTAGAAGATTATAGTCCGAGTTTCCAAAGACACTAAACTATTACGGTCCTTGTGTTTGTGTTTTTTTTAATGTACTAAGTATTCCACAAAAGTAATGTAATGTCAATGGACGTCAAGATACGGGTCTCTACAGTTGGTATCAGAGGAAAGGTTTAGTCAACCTTTGGAAACTAGGATGCGAAAACGTTAGTGAGATCCCTAGAGATATTTCTAAGGTATGTCTAGGGATGTCTCTAAGGTTATGTATACGTATAGGTTATAGTCCTAGAATTGCTCTAACGATCTTAGAATTTAACCTAAGATGTTAGATATTGAGGGTACTACCCCTTTATTATGTTGTTTTCCCTAGCATGATTTTTGCCTCTCACACTATTCTTTTGGGGTTTTAGACGATGGCTAGAACCCGAAGGAACAGTGTTGATCAATGCAATGGACAATGCAATGATTGTCCCCCAGAGCAACCAAACGATATGGGAGCTGGAATGCAAAATCTTGTAGCCATGCTCACACAACTTTCTCAAGCTATGAATCATGCAGGACTTCCAAACGAGCAAAGGAAGGAGCAACATTCTGTTGAATCCTTCATGAGGCAGCGTCCGCCTTCTTTCAGTGGGTCTACTGATCCATTAGTTGCTGAACAATGGATTAGTACTACTGAAAAGATATTTTCAGTTCTTCAATGTTCTGAACATGATAAAGTCATCCTAGCAGTATATCGTTTGGAAGGTGAAGCTGATCAATGGTGGAATCATATAAAGAATACGAGGCAAAGAGATGAAATTGATTCCATGGAATGGGACGAGTTCAAGAACTTGTTTTTCAGTAAGTACTTCCCTCGTATTCTTCGAACGAAGATGGAGAAGGAGTTTCTTGAACTAAAGCAAAAGGATGATGAATCTGTTGGTATATACGAAGCGAATTTTACAAGACTTTCAAGGTATGCATCTGGCATTATCATCCAACCTGAAAGTAAAGTTGATCGATTTTTCAGTGGCTTAAAACCAAGTCTTCGAAGGGCATTAGCTATAAGAGACATCAGTAGCTATGAAGAAATTGTGCGTTGTGCTATCAAGGTAGAAATGGAAGTTGGTGTTACATATCCATCTCATGGTTTTGACAAGAAACGAAAGATGGAGTTCAAGGAGAAATCTCAGAATAATGGTGAAAAGAAGATGAATGTTTCCTTATGCACAAAGTGTGGAGAGAAGCATGGTGGAGATTGTCTTAAAGGGAATAGAAAATGTTTTAAGTGTGGAAAAGAAGGTCATCGAGCAGCTGAGTGTCGAAGTAATGGAAAAAGGGATTCTAATGAAGTGAATAAAGCAAACACTGCAGAGAACGCACAACCAACACTTCAATGCTTCAAGTGCAAGGAGATGGGACATTATACCCATAAATGCCCTAATCCAAGGGTTAGTGATGATCGACATGAGCAACCGCTTAAGGCAAAGGACAAAGGGAAGTCACATGCGATCACTATTGGCAATGTTGAATATGACAACGATGTGGTGGAATGATTAAGTTTTTATGTAATGGGATTCCAAAATAATGTTGTATCATGGAATATTGGAATATTTATGTATTGGTCTAATGTGGTATTCAAAGTGATTGAGATATTATGCGCATAATGAAGGGAAAACGAGAAAATGAAATTTTTAACAGTATTCATGAGCTCATGATTGATATAAGGACTAAGTGATATCATGGTTTGAGTATATAGAATTTTGAGGATTTTGGTATGTGGAAAGTGTTAACTTTTAACTGCATTCAAGTTTTCACTAAGGTTCAATGGGTATTCAAGAGAGTACAATATTAAGGCCTTTGAATGTTTGGAATGTGTCCAACAAGATATATCTTATGATATATGGGGATCAACGATGGTATTAAATCTCTGGTAATCGTTTTCACTATGTTATGAGAATGGACTGCAGTATTATGGATAAGACTAAAGATTGGAATGGATTATGTTGGACATAAGTTAGTATTGTTTAAGGATAGAAGTTTTTTCGATATTATGGGATGTTATAGTAATATAGTTTTAGAAAAAGGACAACCTGCAGGACGAGCGACAGCCCATCGCTTCGGACAAGGCTGTGGGAATCGAACCCACAACCGAAGTGCGACTGGCCTTTATCGCCTACCACTGGCCTACAGGAAGTCCCTGTTTAGTAGAAACTAGTTTTATTATATTAATCAGTATGATATATGAAGTATAAGTCCATTTTAGGAACTATATATGATTAATCTCACTATAGATCGACTAATGTATACAATTTTTGCTAACCTTTTGTTTGAGACAGATGGAATGACCCGTCATTCTATCACATGATCTGCTAACACTTCACGAATAACAAATTCAACTTCATTTATTTAAGAGATGAAGTGGAAATTGTTCTAGGCATGAAAAATAGTGATATTGTACCAAAATAAAGAAAGTATTTATTCCAATTCAAATTTTCAACTTTAGGGAAATGATCTTGAAAACCAAAAATGTTGTCCTAGTGATCTTATACCTGATGAATCGAATGGTACCTTAGATCGTCACAAATTTATGGATTTGTGATTATTGGCTTTTCCATAGCCATGTTCTCTACCACTCTCCATCAGAACATGATGGTTAGATTTCTCTTCCATATCCAAATTTTAACCTATGTGGAAACCCAATTATTAGTTTATTTGGGTAACCGTTACGTTTCATACTTTTGTTTTTAAAAATTGGTTTTGATATTCCTTTTTACGATGTGGGTTTCTATTAAAGAAAATTTCAAATAGTAAACCATTTATAACCCCAATGAATTTCGAGGGCGAAATTCATTTTAAGGGGGGTAGAATGTAACAGCCCAAGATTTTATAAAAAATATTCTTTTTAATTTTATTAATGTCTTGTGTTGTACGCTACACCAAAAAGAGCTTGCACAACACGCATCCTTGACTTGCCTCACATTACACGCAATCGCGACCTTCCTCGATAGCGTGTGTAATACGCAATACCGAGTTTCACTAAACAACGATATGCTATTAAAATATTATTAAAACTAGCCGGTATGAATAGTAATAACCACTTTTTAAAATTCTGTAAATCTTATTTTTCAAAATGAACTTCATTTTTGGATTCGGAGTATCGAATTTAGCCTAAGGTGAAATTTTGGTACATTTCGGATAACTTTCATATTCCGATGAATAGTGAAAATTACTAAAAAACAACTTTTTTAATCGAAATAATTAATAGTGATAAATTATTAATTGGAGTAGTTTTAAAGTATATTTAGAATATATTTTTACAATTTAATACAATGTTGGTCATTTGATGTAATTGCACATTTAAACCAGACATAAACAAGTGTCAATCTTTTGATAGATATTGTTTCTTAAAAACACGCTATTTGTTTTAACAGTGAGATTTAATTATAAAATTAATTAATGCAACTTATATGTTATGAATTTGGTAAAATAGACTTCATTTTTGAATTCGGAATATGAAATATAGCTTAGGATGAAATTTTGGCATTTTTCTGAAAACCTTCAGTTTTTGATGAATAGTGAAACTACTAAGTGGTAGTTAAAAAACTGAATTTTTCATAAAACATAATTCTACCGCTTCTGTGAATGGAATTTCAAAAATCCGAGAGACACGGCTGATATCAGTAAGTAAAATGTGGTTCAATGAGATGAAAATAATTTTTGGTGAATAGTAACTTTTTACTTTTATTTACCACGGTTAAAAGTAAATAGGGTAATTAAGGGTAAGAATGATATTAATATTACCCTAACACATGTCCTAATTCTATTGGACAAGTGTATCTCGACCAAAAACAATCTTAAGTGTAAAATATTATCATTTAGGCCCACTTGGATTAGATTAGGACATTTATTATTATTTAATTCAAAGAAGAGTTAAAAGAGTTAAAATCAAAGTTTATTCACTAAAACATTTTTAATATGGGGTTATAAATAAGATAAATTCGACTATAAATATTCATTAGAAAGCTAAAAAGATTTCCTACATAAATATATTTTATTTATAATTTTTAGACTTTAAATAAATTAATTTATTTATGACACAACGATGATGTAGTAATTACCCTTTTAAGGAAATATTAACATAATTGATGTTATAAATACTCAAATGAATGTAATTTGAGACTTTTTATGAATTCCACTAATTTTCTAGGTTACTATGATATATTAGTGTTGATTTAATCAACTTGGTTCGAACATATAATTCTGTTATGACTTTCACAAAAATCATATATCAAATAGTGTCAAAATTGACACAAAATAGTTTTAAAATCAAATATTATATTATTAATTGTTATTTTATTCCTAAAAATCTAAGGATCGGCCAAATGACTTATATAAGGATATATATATTAATAATATACAATTTGGGGTTCGTTTGGCATGTTATAGTAAGTGTATTAACCATATAGTGAAAGAAAACAAAAAGACACGGTAAATGTTAAATTATTTAACTTAGAGTTAAATCTAATTGATAAGGTTAAAATAATAACCTAAACTTGTCTAAATCCTATTGGTTGATAGGATTTCGACCCATCCCCACTTTAGCTTAGAAATAAGACCCTTTGGAACCATTATAAACCGATTTTTATTTTAATATAAAATAATATTTTGAGATATTCCTAAGGTGCCCCTCTCCTCCCTTATAAAAGGGCACCTCCTCCCCCTCCTCCTCACACCGATTTGAGCACTCAAGCTCGGCCAACCCCTGCCAAAATCTCTTCTCCACTTCCCTAGAAACATCCTAGAGGTTCTGGTCTTCCTCAAAGACCAATTTTAGTTCCCTCAGAGGAGGTCTCCAAAAGGCGCTTCAAAGAAGAGGTAATTACCGTTACCAATTCATTCATCTTTATTTCTTCTTCCACTTCTTCTTCTTAGGTTGTTTCATTATGAAGTAATAACATCAGTATCACTCATATACTGATATGTTATTATAAGTATGAAACAACCCTATTTCACCATCTATCTATCCTACGGAAAAATAAATCACCGCGCGTGCGTACGTACGGAATACCGTCTCCACGCCGTGGTGTAATCTATTTTCCATCACCACCTTACATGGATGGGTATAATGGTGTAAAGAATAACTATACATAGTTATTAAAACATCATATTGATTCTGATATATTGTATAATCCACTCCAATTCAATTCAATATTTATGGAAATGATATCATCGCTCGTGCGTACGTACGGACTACCGTCTCCACGACGCGATGAGATTCATTCTCCATGTTAACCATTTAAGAATGATTATAAAGTATATATAAGAAATAATAATGAAATATATGACATTATAAAGCTACTGGATTTATGTATATATATATGTATGTCATCTACTTACTTCCATTCAAGACAATAGGGAAAGGAAAACAGCGTTCATGCGTACGTACGGACTACCGTCTCCATGAACGGTGTTTTTCATTTCATTTATCTATCTATAATATATATATATATATACTGAATATATATGATATATAAATCATATTTTATATTCTGGAAGTAAGTAAATCATGATATAAGTAATAATAATGTCAATAACAACAGGTCAAAACACCTACGATAAAAGAAACGATTTTACCCAAAACGCTTCTTTAACATGGAATTTACAAAAGAACGGGTAATATAATGTCATAAGTGAACCATATATGATATCATAACAATGAATATGATTCATTAATAAGTCAATGACATTATTTAAACCATTATACAGGATATTCGGACACGTACAAAGCAAATCGGACCTAAGTTAAGGGAAATATCACAATCTCATTTTTATCCGAGATTGTTTATTCATATGTATTTACTGGGGTGTATTTTATCATCCCCATCCATGTTTCATCAATATGTAATATTATTTCCATCCACCTACAATTGTTTAAATCCATTTTTACCCTTCGGTGAGTTTTTAGTAATATCTATGAAAGGAATCTTTTGTCATACGAGGTACTTTTTGACTTTCCGACAAAAGTACGAAGAATGTTTTTTTAACTTATACGGCATGAATGGATTTTTAAAACATTATTTCCAAGAATCTTCCTTTACAAGTTTTCAAGTTTATTTTTAATCAACTTCTTTTAGTTTTAAATTGTAAGACATGTTAAGAAAGGAAAATGTTTTTGAAGTAGAAAGGATATTTTCCTCATGAATGGATTTCAAGTATTTTATCAAAATTATTTTCCATCTAAGATAATAAAAGGGTTCTGTTTTTATCCCTATTATTACATTGGTTTGATTATGTTCTGATGGAAATATTTTTATGAATTCCTTTATCTTATATGAATTGTTTTATGATGTCATGTTGTTTAAGAATTCCATTTTTTATTACATGGGTTATGCGATGATGTATGATTTATGATTATGTGGCACACATAAGAAAGGATTCATTATAAGATGGGTGGGACCTATATCTCCCTCCAATGCATTGGGTAAAGATTTTATATCTCATGAAATAGACAGGGCTGGAACGGTAGGTTATACTGGTTCAGTGAAACAGGACTGAGACGAGGGTTACTCGATTCAGAAAGGGACTTTGTCCACTAAGATAGTCTTGGCAATTAGTCTTGACTAACAAGAAATGATTATCTATGATTATGTGTGTATGCCACAAAGTTTCATGTTTTAAGTTATGATTATTGGGATTACTTTTTCACTGCCATGATTTATCCCATGATTATGAAATTATGCTCTCTTTTGCAGGTTATGATTTCCAAAATGTTATGTTCTTATGAATATGATGTGATTGATATTTATTTTGTTTACCCTTACTGAGCATTTGAGCTCACCCTTTTATGTTTTCTTTTCCCCAGGATATAAAGAAAGGTTTTAGGTAAAAAAAAGGAAGATCTTTATGGGAGATTTTGAAGATCTTTCACCACGATTAGAAGATTATAGTCCGAGTTTCCAAAGACACTAAACTATTACGGTCCTTGTGTGTGTGTTTTTTTAATGTACTAAGTATTCCGCAAAAGTAATGTAATGTCAATGTACGTCAAGATACGGGTCTCTACAAAAGGACCGTGACGAAGGTCTATTGAAGAACTTTCATACATAGGTTTAACACACTCAGTGTCTCTTTTGTATAACAAAGTACTCATGCGGTGTTTCACAGTGAATCCATTAATTATGATCTTATGATGGAGCATTGTGAAATTGAGGGTTTGTGGCATCGCAAAATGTATGTGTACTTATGTGTACCTTCAAACACTTGTTATAATGTGTTTCTTTTTAAAATAATTATCGTATCTCATCTCATGATGTTCAACTACTGATGTTATCATGTGACCCGAATGGAGGTTTTGTTGGGGACATTGAGAATGAGTATTAGGGTTCATGGATGAGCGGAGACACCATATTATAGGGGGGATTTGAAAGATGTTATTTTGAAATTTGATATTTTCACATTATAATCACATGATGATTACTTATAACATAATTCCAACAGCGTGTTCTTGTGGAGGGATCCTCATATTTAGTAGGATGCAATCTTCGATGGTGGTGGTTGTCCCCCCTATTTCTCTTCTCCCCTCTCCATTCCTTGCATGTGTGTTATTTTGAAGGGGAGCATAGGTATATATATTATAAAGGAGGAAAATGTTGAAATTTATTTTAACAGGGAGAGCACCACATTTTTTGTCAAGGTGGTGGATATTTTTTCAGATCTACATCATGTGATCATTATTACTTCATAAGAAGGCTCTCTCACAGTCGCATGATCAGTCTCTTATGATGGAAAGATGGATAACCAGTAAATATAATGATAAATACAACTTAATTAAAATGAAACTAATATAGATGGGTTATGGGTCTCACTATATTAAAATTTACAGAATGAACATGATCTTCATATTCAATCAAAAAATTGATTGAATTATGGTTGTCTGATCACTTCATACATCGGTGGAAATTCATGTAGTATCCCATAGATGTTTGTTGTTGGATATTGAAATAGAATCTATTCTACAAAAATATGAAGAATAAAGTTAAATTCCTTTCTTATATTTGATTTGGGAATTGTATGCATGCCATTGTAGTGGTTGGTTTTTGCGAGCTGGGAAGAAAGAAGCACTATTTCGAGAAAAATAATGACATGTGTTCTTTGCATTGTACGAGATTGGTTCAAATTAGCATAGTGAGTGGTCACTTTTTTTGAAGGGAGTCAAGTGGGACTATGATGAATGTAAATGATATACTAAATGAATAATTAATCTGATGAAATTTAATCACACAAAGTATACCATGGAATTAAAATTCTTTATTCAAACACAACAATGTTATAAATGTTTTTTATCAACCATGTGCTGGAGCTTGGGGTTTAGAAATCCAAACCCACCTTCCACTATGTCACCCCTTATAGTGGAACCTCACTTCCTATGGAACTATCACCATAAAACATGACTATGCCATTCTTATTCATGGGTGATGGAATGTTCACACTATCCACCACCTATTCTAGCTAGATAGGCTAGCTCCCTTGGAATAGTTGAGGAGACCCCCTCATGAGACTAGGTTGAGCTGGCTAGGACTTTAGTGCTGCCTGGACATTTTTTGGAAAGGGGATTGTCCATATGTACATAGAAAATAATCATATGTAAAATGAATAAAATTCCAAAATATTTATTCCCTTAATCCAAATCTCAATCCATTAGGAATTCCATTTCCATGTCATTTATGAAAATTATATCACTATATTGTCTGTTCTTAAAAAGTCTAAAATCATAAATTGTGAAGTGAATTTCAAAAAATTATGGGTTTCAACAGCATTAAATGTATTAGTGCTTATTTTATTTTTAATAGATTATTCTAAGGGTCCTTATTAAGGGATATAATGGTGGAATGTCAAAGAAGAGGTAATCGTTTTACCTGACCTCTGTGAATTTTTTTTCTATTACATTTAGTTTAAATATAAGTTATTATTAATAATATTATAAACATATAATCATAAATATTATGAAATGTTATTATTATGGTTAAACCACAATTATTCACCCTCTTTCCCATCAAATGGGAAATGAATGTATTGCTTGTGCATAGGTTGGACTTACTATCTCTAGGTATAGATAATATTAATTTTCAATTTCCATATATAATTAATGGCTATTATGTTGGGTTTAATGTAAGTATATGATATTTATGAAAGAAATTTTCTTCTGAAATTATAATTTAATAACTACTTTTCTACCTTATAATCTATCAGAAATTGATAACATCCCTCATGTTTACCTGTGGACTGCCACCTCCATGAAGTGATCTGATTCATTTTTTATTTCATAATTACAAAGATGGTAAAAAAGGATATATTTAAATACTATATATATTATATATGATATATTAATGTCTCTATAATGGTAAATTATAATTTTAAATTAATTTATTCCACCCATGGAAATGTAAACCAACATTCATGGATAAGTACGACCTACAATCTCACAGAACAATGTACTTCATTTTTTTATATATAACATTTTTATCTCTAAAAATATAATAAATATACATGGTATTTATATCAGGACTAAAATTATTGACATTATTGAACCATGATCAATGTTTTTGAACTTGAATAAATGAAACCAATATTTTTAAAAAACGACAGAATTAACACCCATATAAAATGAATTCAATAATGAATTATTAATAAGATTGAGTTGAATTGTTATATGTGGATAATATTTGATATTATAATTATATAAATGACTTTTAATAGAATTCTATTAAATTAAAACATATTATATATGAGGCTATCTTCATTATTGAAGTGTATATACAACAATTTATAAATGTTATATGATGATTCTATTTATAATAATTATATTTAATGTTTTATTTTATGTTATTATTTCATGGGAATATGATTCACATGTTACCAATGATGTCAGGGTGTTTTGGTCTACCAATAATGTTTATCATGATTATTTATGATTATGCTTTGATGATGACATTTTATGGTATAAAAATCATAAAATTCATGAAATTTATTCTCCTATTATTATTCAATGAAATTACATATATTACATTCATTTTACTCTCTTCATGTACTCAGGAGATTAAATGTATTTTTTTAATGTGAACCGACTTTATTTCCCCCTACGACCACAAATAAATTTTTCTAATATAAATTTATTTTTATATTTTTTTTCACGATTTATTTTAATATTCTAGTATATATTCATAATGTCATTTAGATATGTGATTTATGTATTCGAAAATTTCATAAAAGGAATCCACTTTTCATTTTTCAAATTAGATGATTTTGTAATTTTTTCATATGTATGAAAAGAATGTTTTATTTTAACTTATACAACATTAATGTAATATAACTCTATCTAGGACACTCCATTTTTTGATTATTTAATTAAAAGTTTCCATGGATATTTTATAATAAGATTAATTATTAATTATTTATTAATTTTTTATGTAATTGAATTCAAAGTGAAGAATGTTTTTCCATGACAAATGATCCGTGTGCTGTTTTGAAGTAAATTTCATATAAGATTAAATCATTCAGTTATAGCCAATTTTTATTGTGGATATTTTCCAATAATACCATCCTTATTGATTCTATGGATATATTATTATTATGACGCGTGGATTTTTATAAAAAACCCATTTGTTTTCCATGGGTGATTCTATGGTTTATTTATTAAAGGATTATGAAACCTCTTCCTTTTTAAAGCTCATTCCATGATAATATGTATATGAAACATGGTTCTTTTTCATGGTTTATTATGTGATGAATGTTTTTGGATCTTCTAGAAAAAATCTATATGATATTCTTAATGTGATAGGTGGGGCCAGAAATATTTATTCCTCTAATTCATTCCGTAATGATGAATAATTTATGATAATAATATGTTCTGAGTGAACATGATTTCATGTTCACAATGATATTCATGGACATTATTTTCATGTCCATAACATTACATATGGTCATGAGATTCTTTAACATTAATATATGTATAGACATATATATCTTGTCGATAAGAATATTTTTGGACTAGGTTTCTTGTCAATAAAATTATGTGATGTCCTAATTTTATATATTTTATATAATTATTGAACCTTTATTTGTATACATGTTCAAAACGATAAAATATAATGATTTTTTGTCACATTAAAATGTGTATGTTATGCTCTAATGTATTATATTATTTTATTCCATTACGATTGATATCTTATGAAATACCTTGATTTATTCTGGGGATGAAGATTATGATATTTGATATGAATTTTATGGTCTTCCAATGTTATGTTCATGAACTCATTCTATTATTCTGATTTGTTTCTAAATTGATAATTGATATCTCCATTTATTAACCTTGTTGATCCTTTAAACTTATGCTTTCATATGTTTCATTTAACTTGGTAATTAAGAAATGTTTTATATAGGGTATTGCAAGAAGAGTAATATATGGGAGGATATTTGTAATAGTTGTTGAATATCATCTAGAAATTACGAATATTTTATTTTTGATTCCAAGAAAACTAAAATTTGTTATACAGGAGCATGTATTTGTAACCTATATGATATATTAATAGATTATGATTCAATATCAATGTATGAAAATATTCAGTAACTATAGTTTGTATTAGTTAATGATTATGATAATATTTGAAGGTTGGGATTGGTGATGTTTAGTGAAAAACAAAGGGGTACTCTTAAGAATAGGATAAAATACAATAGTTTTCATAAGATTGAGATTATTGTTTTTCCTACAAAAAAAGTTTTATGAATAGTACGAGTGGACATTGTTTTGATTTATATTCTTCTATATGAAATAACCCCAGAATGATTTGGTTTAGTATATTTAATCTATCATTTTTTTTATCGGGGGTGTTCTCATATTGTGCACCTAGTTTGACACTCCTAGAGAGAATAAAAGTGTTAACAAATTTGTTCCCTTTGAACCCTAATGATGTGTCTAAATAAATAATAACCATTAATGGACTGGATTAAACTAATACATCATATATTGAGAATTTTGGACAATTTTAAAATCCAAGGAATTATTTTTCCTAATAATATTATTTCTCAATATGAATTTTGTTTCTCACACTATAATTTCTTTCAGTCAGTGACAAGAACTAAGAAGAATCATGAGGAAAACAAATGTGATGTCCATTTCAATGATAGCTGTAATGATAGACCAAATGGATTTGTATTTGGGATTTAATATTTTTTTACCATGGTATCTAAACTCTCTCAGTATATCCTTATTAACACATATCATATTAAACATCAAAATGCACTAAGGAGGGATAAACATACCAATTAATGTTTTATGTGACAATGTGCACCATCCTTCAATGGGTCTTCTAATCCATTTTTATGATAATAGGATTATTTTGATGGAAATGAAATTTTACATTCTTTAGTTCGTAAAGAATGAAAAATATTCTTATACATTTATCATTTTGGTGAAAAGAAAATTAATATTGGAATATTATTAAGTATATGAGAAATGTGAAAGAAGTTTACTCCAAGGAATATTATTCGTTTAATTGGATATTTTTGTATATGTACTTTCTTAATATATTGTATAAATAATGGGTAGGTAATTACATGACCATAAGAAGGAGCATGATGAAACCATTGATATATATGAGGAAAATTATAATACACCTTCACGGCATGATTTTGATTTAATCATCATCCCTTAATTGAAAATTAATTACTTCATTCGTGGTTTTTAACTATATATTCAAAATTTAATACACATAAGGGACATTGGAATCAATAAATAAATCTATTAATGTGAACACATTGTGAAAATAGAATCTTTAAAACCTTATGGATATGGGTGGAAATGGAACCTCATATCAAGCAGTGTATTTCGGGGGTCAATAATCAAAAGTGGGAAAAACTTCAGTTCAAAATGGTGTTCACACTCAAAACTCTTTTGAGTGTTTGGACACCAATGATATTATCTAGGATACTCCATATGACCTGGATAGAGGAATTAAATATGGTTTGGTGTATGAGGAGGATCCAAAGGATCCTGAGGAGAGACAAACCCTAGGAGGAAGAAGGGGAAAGACGCAAGGACTACTCACATTTATCAAACTGATGGAAAAACAATCAGGTAAAAAATCTAAAACAAGTTATAAGGATATGTCTTCGGCCCCAATAGTTATTTTGTTAGGAAATCCACAAGATATAGTTTAAGAAAACAATAACAATGAAAACTCTACAGGAACATAACATGTATCAAAAGAAGCTATCATCCACTATAAGGAGGAGATGGTGGAGGATGTTCTTTGTTTCAACATCATACAGGAAGAGGCGTAGTTGATGGGATGACCTATTCATGTTGAGGACAACCAAAAGTAGGATAATTGTATCGAGAAAAAAATATGATTCTGATGAGAGGAATTAATGATGGGAAAATCAACAAATATGAGTATAATCGAACTAGGGAAAAAATGTTGTGTCTTCATGTAGATATAATTGGCAACGAACCTACGACTAAGGTGTGGCTTTTGAACTAGAATCGTTATAGAGAGCAAATCAATAATAAGATGAGGATTTTCATTGATTTCTTTTCATTATCCTATAAGGAATCACATATTTATTATATTGGACTGGTTTTTCACTTTTCCTAAAAATTGATTTTATAATTAAAAGTTAATTTTACTCATATCCCCTCATTTATCTAACTATACGAATATTAAGATGTTGTTTCATGGAATATATAATGTTATTTCAGGTTTAGGGAAGAAAAAATTTCTCCCTATTAAATGTCGAAAATTTGGTATGGAGAACTATGGTGAATTCCTAAAATGAATAAGATTACATTTCCTGTCAATGAAGACTAGCCATCAAGAAAAATTTTTTGAAGTGATTTAAAGAGGCTAGTAAATGAACTAAATGGATATAGGGATCAACATAATTTAACACACAAACTTAAATTCTATAGATGAAAGTAGTTTGGGAATTGTTTCAATCAATGACCTAATCCAAGGAATAAGATTGACAGTTTTGGAAACAATCTGTATTTTCAATGGAAAATGTGAAATCATATGTAATCACAATTTCTATCATGAATCAAGATAATTATGACACACATATCCTCCACACTAGAGTTGTGAATCCATTCTAATGTTTGTATGAATGAGCCTTGTGAAAATCATATTTTTCATCATTTAGTGATATTTTATGATATCTGGTTCATTGATTATATAATTATACTGAGTTTGAATATAATGTTTTTGAATAAGGGATTCATATTTGATATTCAAAATCAATATATTATCATATATTTGTATATGTATGATCCAAAACATGCAGTAGAATTTTGTTAGTTAAGATAATATCTAATTTAATGAATAACTGTTGATTTATATTTTGGAAGAATATATGATATTATTATGTTTTTAAATTACAAAATTATTGTTATATTTTAAATAATACATAATTGTGGTACATAAACATATATTTTGACATTATGAGTGATTTAAAATTTTTGATGATAATTGTTCACATAAACATGGAAGAATATGAGGTCAAATAATTATAATCTTTTGGTTTCAATCTTGGCAAAACACATCATATTGGTGCCATAAGTTAAATATTAATGGAATGAATATGTTCATATTTTGGTGTTATAATATATTTATATATTGGAGATTAATATGTTATAATTATCTACATTAGACATCTTGTGCTAACCATTTTGGTTTTGTAATATATTTATTGAGTGATATAATGAATTTTTATATTTTAATCGATCTTATGACCAATTAAAAGTTGATATTATTACATTATTCATTGAAAAATAATCCTGAATACTAATTTTTTGGATTATGTGTTTAAAGTATAAATTGATCCAAGTATAAACAAATGATGAAATTGTGCTCATGATATTGAATTAAATCAATTATGTGAATTTTTTGATGTTTTAAATATTGATACTAAAAAATAAATCAAATTTAGGAATATTATATCGATATAAATATTTATTGTTTTACCTTTTTTCAATGATTCTTTTTCCCTTTAAACAATCATAGATTTTGGTTTTTGGATGTTAAATTTCTCCTTACTATAGTCTCTATAATTCTATATTCCTCATTTTTCATTTGTTTTCAGCTTCATGACAATATAATTACAAATCAATAGTGTACTGAAAATTGGAATATTTTCATTGGGTTATTCAAGATGACAAACATATTTATCTTTCCTTCTTTTTAAGTAATTATTTTATCAACCCATTTTTTGATGTTGGTTTTTTAGAGGAAACATTTATACTATCAATCACTTAATTATTAAGAGAAAGTTTAAATTGAAATGATATAATTTATAAATGTTAGGGATAAAGTGAAAACACATTATTTTAAATGAATAATATTATGTTAGATAACATATAAAACAAGAGGCACCATGCATAATAAAATAATGAAATATTTTATAAATATGGAGGTTATAACGTAGTTGTTTAATGAGAAAAAATAAATATGAATATCCACATTATGAAACATATATAATTTTTATAATCAACAAAAATGTGTTTATTAACAATTCATAGATATAAATTTATTTTTAAGTAAATCCATATTATTATTTAATTACATGTTTTTTCTGAAAATTACAATTTAATTTTTTTTTTGTGAAAAATTCTTTTTATCTTTTTTTATTTTAGGAAATTTTTTTAAAAATTGAAATTAACTTTTTTTAAACATTAAAACAGTATCTCAGAGTGATTTTTCAAAATTTAATAAATAATTTGATTTTATTATGAATATAAAAAATATATAAATTTATTTGAAACAGTTTTTTTATTTCAAAAAATCGTAATGCACCATATCTTGAATGGTTTAAAATAAAATGATTTCTCTTATAATATGTGTAAGAAAATTATGTTCACAATAAAAAATTTTCTTGTAAATTTTCTTATAAATTTATTTATACATAAAAGAGAATATTTAATATAAAATTTCTTTTTTTCATTCTACCTTTTTTACCTTAAATTATTTTATGCATGTTATATTTTTTGATGTCTGCAAAATAGATTCCCAATTTAGAAATAGATAATATAAATTTAGGAAATTAGTCCATTTTTGTAAATATTTAAAGCAATGATGGAATTTTTTTTCACTTTATTAAGGGTAATACATATAACATATGGTTAAAACAATGGGACAAGGAGTCAAAATTAATCTGAAATTTTCCATTCAAATATTTTATTTGTGGAGTTTAGATAACTCAATGAATTCTAGAATATGATTATACATAGTTTAATATTTAATTTATTGTGACCTTTATATTAATTATAGAAATATTTAATGTCAAATTATCACACTCATGAAATTAATAACAGTAACATTTTATCATAAAGGTAAAATGAGGTAATTTAATGAAACAATTATTTATTTTAATGGTATGTTGAATTTTTTACCATTGTAATTTATTGTAATTTTTATGAGAAATAGAATATTTACCCAAAAATCTTACACAAGATTGAAACAATATTTATTGAATTAATTAAAATCAAAGAAATGATTTTATGAATATTAAATTCATATAATTTGGTTAAATCAATGTGTTCCCATAATTTATTAGATGAATATTACATATTTAAGATGTATTTATGGTTTATCTTTGAATTATATTTTATTAATATTTTTCAATGTTAAATTTATTTAATTATGTCAAAAATGACTTTAATATTATTTTTTACCATATAATATTTTATTAAATAATTTAAAAAATCAAAAAATCTTGAAATCAAATACATATGACAAGAAATGGACTAAATTATCATCCATATTAAATATATTATCCAATTTAGACATTTTAAATAAAATTATAACCCACAATGAATAAAAACGTTGTTTCCATTATTATGTTTAGAATAGGTTAACTAAGGTGTTAAACCAATTGATATGGTTTAAAACACCACATAAACATGCCCAAGTTTAATTTTCTTAGGATATTTAAACAAACTAATAAGGTAGGATTGAATATATAACCATTTTGAATCATTAGGATTCATAATGACTTTATCATATTTTAATCTTATAATAATTTACCAAGAGTTCCTCACTCCTTAATTATAAAAGGCCACCCATCCATTATCTTCTTCACACCACTATGATTTATCTATCATTCCAAAAACATAAAAAATCATATTATAAACATAGGTGGACATTATTTAATTTTGGTATCTTCTCAAAATTCCATTCCAATGTTCTTTAATAAGGGATCTAAAAGAGTCCTATCGAAGAATAGGTAATCATCATACCAAAAATATTTCAATTTGTTTATAATTATTCATCTTTTAAATATATTAAAATAATTTTTTAGGAATGATAAAATTCCCAAAAGTATAATTTTTATTATTGAATAATAAAAATTTTATAAAATTTTGAAATGATTCTTTTTATAGTAATCATGTTTCTCGAGGGAGTATATATCATATGGTACTCTACTGAGTAATGTTAATTCAATAGCCATATACACTAAATTTTTCTTCCCTATACACCAAGTATTCCTCTTCATGGAATGCATAGGAAATAATATAGTTCATTAAAAGATGTATTATATACAATTGATCCTCCCAAAATCCATCTTCTACGAAAAATGTGTAGTGAAATTCTTTTGATTTCACCATTGTAGTAGAGTCACATTCAAGAAATACGTTGATCCTTCCTCATAGTTTTGTAACTTCAACCACATTGATGATCAAGATAATTTCTATGTAAGGGGATGTAGTGGGACCACTTGACAAAAGAGACAACCCATTGCATTAATAAATGATTTCGGAAAATAGAATCATACCTTGAGGGATCATGATTTATTCTTGAAGCACTATATATGTAGCATTTAATCCAATCAGAAAAATTAGGAATCCATTTAAAATCATGATTTTTATATGGAGGGTAATAATTACTTGATATTACAAGTCACACAAGAATAGAATTTACATGCAATGATTAATCAAAAAACATGTTTGACTATCAGTTTCACCTTTAAAAGAAACATCTATGGAATTATTCATAAAATAAATCCTTTATAATTATATGTACAAGAAAAAAAGTTATTTTTATTAATAAATGTCCATTATTAACCCAAATTAATAACAAATGTGTTGTTAAATTATCACTTGTGCATACGTAATGCTTTCCATCTCCTTATATAGAGATAATTAATTTTACATCACCATTTTTAATGGTTGTTTTTCTTATGGTTTTTACACACACATATATATATATGATATATTTTTTCATAATTATGATAATTTATCTATAATATCACATCTCTCTATATACCATTAAATGTATTTTAAAATGATAATGCCAATTTTCCATAGCTATTGATTACCACCTTTATTAATTGATGTGATTTATATTTCATTTAGAATTTAAATGGATTGTAATAAGAGAATAATAAACTAAATTATATTTTATATATGATATAATAATTATTCTTTAAATCTTATTTATTATTTTATTTCTTTTTTTCCATCAATTAAAAATTGAAACAACATTAATGTGTTTGTAAAACCTATTGTCTCCATGAACGATGAAATACATTTTCTTGTATCTATTTTTAATTATGAATATATATATATATATATAAGAAATATATATGATATTTATATCATGATTAAAAATATTTATATTATTATACCAATGTAAATGTACAAGGAATTGAACTATCAAATTAAATTTTCTTGAAAAATGAAACAGTTTACACCATGAAATGATGAATTAAAAAAAGTAATTATTAGTAAATGAATGTTGATATGTTTTTAGTTAATAATATATGATATTTTATGTATTTAATTTTTATTTTATTATTGTATAAGTAATTTATATGTATTACTGAAGAGGTTAGAGTACCATTATTGAATGTTAAAACCAAGGTTAATGATTGTCATCTCCAATTGTCTTTTTTCAGACATATGGAATGTTATAAAATAATCATCCTCAGTGAGCTATGTTGACACCCAAATTTACCCTACTAGTATATGTGTCCATCATACAAAATGTAGGGGTAAAATCCATAGGGAGCAGATATTTAACCTTGAGACACTAAGATTGGTTGGGAGGATGGGATGTGAGGTGGAAACATTGAAGTTTATTGTAATTGAAGATCTAGGGATTTAATTTAAAGAACCAAAGAAACCCCAAAATGACAAGATGAAAAGTTAATGATGATGGGAATATCTTATGTTGTTGTTATATCTTGAATGAATTTTATTGATTCCCTATGAATTGTCACTTAACTATTTCTATAAGTATCCAATAAATAAGATAAGTCTCTACCATCATTCTCTAGTTTAATACTTGAAACATTAATAGTCTAATCACTAATAAACCCAAAGGATAAAATTCATGATAAACCCATGGAATTGTGTCATACTACCACTCAAAAAGAAATTTTATTAATTTAATTGAAGATAAAAAATAAAATAATTCAAAAAATGATATATCAAACCATAGAACTAATTTTAAAATTTAATAACATAAAATAACATGAAATATGTCCCCAATAAACGTCATATAGTCAATGAAAAATATTTATATCCTTCCATTGATTCATTGATCTCAATGGATGGTGGAATTAAACATATAATGATGAAATTGAAGAAGTTAAAAATAAATAAATAAAGAACACTCCCACATTGTGTGAGGAAATTTAAAATTTCTTGGGTGAGAAAATTTACACCATAATTAAACAGTTTTATCACATTAATAAAAAGGGTATAAAAATATATTAATAATAACAATTATTAAGAAACTAATGAGAAAAAAAATCTAACATGAGAAAAAATGAATATGTGATTAAAAATTTAAATCACTCAAATAATATGTAATTAATAAAACATTCATTCCTAATTCTTTAATAAAAACCCCATAAATATGTATTTTTAGGTCATAGTGTTGATCCAACATCAATAAATTCATTTAAATCTATTTAGGATAGTAAATATTGGGTGACAAATCAATGTAAATTGTTTTTTCCAGTGATGACCATAAAATTAAAAACAGATTCAACCACCTTTTTTGTGTGAAAATATGATATTGAATATTTCTAAACATTTAATGGTAATATAAGTGAGATATATTATTCAAGGGATACTCCAATAGTAATTATAATTTCATTCAAATTGGATCCTCCATTCAAATTTTTTGCATGAATATGTGGTCTTATTTTATGGGCCCTCAAATCTATCCTGTAATTTCATCCCCAACATGTGTTCATTGGATATCCTTTAAAAAAAGAAATATATATATATAAATAATTTATTGAAATGATCCCAATATGTTTTTCTTTCTAAATTTAAAATTTTAGCTTCATTGGTATTGAAATGTGGGCACCAAATTTAATCGATGGGCCTATTACCAATTCTGTAATGCACAAAAATTTCTAAATTCAAGTCCGTAATGGTTGATCTTACCTTATGATTCATCAATTTATCCTAAGAGAAAGAATTTTCAATATAAAGTTATAAACTACATACCAAAATATTAAATTCAAATAATCAAACAGAAAATTCCATTTTATGATTATTAATTATTTAAAATTGATACACATTAAACATGAATTGCACAAGGTTATCAAATGATGTTCAATATATAGATTGAAGTTAATGAAGTGTTAAGGTCATTGAAAAAAATGAATATTAAAATATAATAAGTCAATATTAGCCTACTTAAGGGTGTAATCACATCTCCAACTTGAGTTTTTCTAGTATTGAGTAAAAAGTATCACCGAAATATGAAATTTATTTCCATTTTTTTCAAAAAAAAATTTCTAGCATATGACTCTCCAAATTTATTGAACCTTAAACAAATCCATGATATTCCTAAGCTATACCAAATATAAAAGGATTATTCTTTAGAAAATTAAATATTATTTTATGGGATACATGATTCTCCTATCAGCGATGGAGATGGGATATCATAAGTTGGAATGGGTTATTTAATCATTTCAATGCATTGTAGATCTAGTCCCTATGATAAAATTTCTGAATTACTTTTATCCATTTTTCACATAATTGATCAAGATTTTTTTTAGGTATTAGGAATGAAAGGATATTTTACACATGGAATGCCATAAGAATGATATATTTAATGAACAATGAAAGAGAATGATATTTTTTTACTTTAAAAATTCCTCATCCAAAATATTTTACAAATAACCGGGTTTTGGGTAATCATTATATTTTTTTCTCAAAAAACTACCTATAGTATAAGATTCATATTATTTATTTATGTTATAATTATAAAATGGTTTCGTTGTGGTGTAATATTTAAGATACTCCATTGGAGTAGACTGAAAATGAAAATTTGAGATTCTTTTGAGACACAAAAATATAAAGAGGAAATGAAAATAGAAATATAAGTGACAATATATATTTTTTGATGAGAAAATGATTATAGTGTCTATGATAACTAACATAGTCCCTATAAATGGAACCAATTTTTTTTGATGAAAATGTTTTCCCTACATGTATAATTGGTTATTGAATAACATGTAGTTCTCAAATCCACAGGGACCAACTAAGTAACCTTGAGACTCTAAGATTGTTTTGGAGGATTGGAAATAAATTGACCCAATTTGATGATTACTATAATATATGAAATATTGATTCAATTTATATAAAAACCAATAAATGAAAGGAAAAAATAATTAGTTTTGAGGGGTTAATAATTGTATGTTGTTATTTTTATAATCAATGTAATTTTTTACCAATGAAATATTTGTTTATTTAATTAATAAGTATATAGTGAATGAAATTAATACAAACCATAATTCTCTAATATAATCTATAAAAAATTAAAATTATAATAATAAATTGACCATGAATATCACTTTTAGGATTTTTTGAAGGATGTGGATATTACTATCACTCAAAATTTGTATCCTTTAATGTAATTTAAGACGAAAAATAAACTAAATTAAAGAAATAAATTCTGAAACCATAGTAACTAATTTTATAATTTAATAGCATAAAATAAAAAAATTAAACACCAATAAAAATCCTATAATAAAACAAAAAAATCATTATCCTTCCATTTTTGTAAGGATCTAAATAGAATGTAGAATTTTACTTATAATGGTGGAATTGAATATGTGAAAAAAAGAAATAAAGAACACACCATTGTTGTGTGAGGAATTTCATAATTTTTTATGTTAATAAATTTACCACATGATTAAATAGTTTCAATGTTTTACATAAAAGGATATTAAATTTTATGAATAATTACTATTTATAACAAACTAATGTGATCCAAAAAACATACATGAGAGAAAATCAAGGCATGATTTCAAAATGATTGCCTAAAATTATAATTGAATGAATAAAACATATACTCCTAGTTACATAACAAACACACAATAATTAGTCACTTTGGTGTCCTAATGTTGATCTTACATTAATAAATTCTATAATATTTAATTATGGTAGTAATAGGTGGGTGATAAATAAATGGAAATTGGGCTTTTAAATTTTGACCTTAAAATTCAATCTAGATTCATCAAAAATTTTCGTGTTAACACATGACATTGTATATGGACGAAAATGAGAAGGTAATATAAGTGAAATATCTTTTTCATGGTGTTATATAATAAATAAATAAAATTCCTTCCTATTGGATCATCCATTCAGATTTTATGCTCTAATTGGTGGGATTATTTTATGGACCAGGAAATTTGGATTATTATTTGATCCTCAATTTTGTCTCCCCTAATCTCATTTCAAAAATCAGAATTATCTTTGTTCGCAGTTTAAGTAAATGATCCCCATAATTTTCCAAATATAAAAATATAATTTCAGCCCCATTAGAATTGAAATCTAGTCTCCACTTTAATTTGATTAGCATAATGCCCATTATGCTATCTATACAAATTTCTGAATTAATGTCCAAAAATCTCCATCTTCTCTTGTGATTTATCCATTGATCCTAAAGGAAAAAAATACTATGAAAAAATTTATAAATCAAGTACAAAAAATAAAAATTTCAAAAATTTAAAATTATTAATTCCAAAATCTTCTGCTTAATGGCCCAAAATTGATTCACATTAAACATGGATTAAAAATGTATGTACAATTATGTTCAATTTATAAAATTCACTAAACCATGTTTTTATAGACATTGAAACACTTGAATAGTAAAGTATAATAAATGAATATTATCATCATTTAGTAAATAAACAAGGTGTATATATATTTTTTATTAAATTTTATAAGATGAATTTCATTAAATACATGATATTTAAATTTTCATTTAGTGTTATTAATTCATGGGGCATAGGATTCAAAAGACATCACCGTGGAAATGGAATCTTGTTACATAAAATTATTAATCTAATTTTATTATGATTATGATACTATGATGAAATAATATTTTTTATCTCTTATGGAACTCATGAATTTTATTATCCACTTGTTATTTATAGAAATTTTATTTTTACCATTAGTTTTCCCCTATTAATGTACTCAAGTGAAAAAATATATATTATTACGGAAAACAAAAATTATTTTGTTCATTGGACAAAAATAATATTTCTTTCCAATGTATGATTTCTAGATATGTTTTAAATTATTTTTTTATTATTTTATTATATTATTTAATGTAATTTTTATTCATTAATGAATTTTGGAAAAAAATATGTAAATGGAACAACTTGTCTTTTTATAAAAAAGAAAATATTAGGAAATTTTTAATGAGTATGAAAGGAATGTTTTATTTTATCTTATATGTGATCATTATAATTTACCCCCATTATAAATAAATTAGTGATTTGAAAATTCCATAATAATTTTAAAGGTTTATTTTCAGAGGAAATTTTTTCTTTATTATTTAGTAAAATTATATATTTTAAATAAATTATTTCATTGTGAAAAGATTATTTTATTAAATAAATGAACACATTTATATTTTAATAGAATTTTTTATCTAATATGAAATTTCATTATGTTTCCAAATATTTATAGAAGATTTTATCCTATGATAGCATCCTTATTTATTATCTATATTATTAATTATTATCATTATAATATGATTATGAAACACATTAATTATTAATGGTTTTACAATGAAGAATTAGGAAAATTCTTATGAATTCTATTTATTTTACATGGGGTATGACATACTAAAATATTTATAAAACCTATATATAATTAATTTTTTATGATATGAATAATGGTTTACCATCTTTGGTTACACATTTAAATTATTTTATTTATGTAATGGGTTAGAGGAAAACTAAATATCCCACAAATGCCTTGGGTAAATATAGATAACTCATCAGATAAATATGTTATCTATGAACCTTATTTCATGTTTTTAACTTTATGGGTAGACCTTATTTTGAAATTCATAAAATTATTCTAGGACTCAAGTTTCATTTCTATATGTTTATAAATATATATGGATATGATATCTATAACATTATTTATAGACATTGATTTAGGTCCAATGGTCTATAAGTGAAATTTTTTCAATTCCATTACATAACGAGTGACATGTATCTATTTATTCATATACACAATATTATAATATTATGTTTCCTTCACATTACAATTTCTATATAATTTCCTCATGGATTATGATCTTTGATTATTTTATGATTCATTTCATATAAAGTAAAAATAATTAGAAAATGATACAAGATTTTGATCTATGTTATGTCAATATGTTTTTTTTTAATTTTAGCCACTTGTTATCATAATATTATGCTCATTCTAAGATTAAGTGGTCACTGATATATCCCTTGTTTACCCTTACTGAAAATTTGATCTGACCATTTATTTTTTTAAGTTTTCCTAGGCTATGAGACCATTTTATGTATTTTATTTCTGAGAAGAGTACTATATGAAATGATATTTGTGGGTTATGTTTCAGATTGTTCAAGAAATAATTTTTTAGCTAGTCCCCACTGACACTAAAAAATTACGGTACATTAGTGTATATTTTTAATATATAATAGATATTCTTATATTATGATCTAATATCTATGTATGATAATCATGGGAGACTATATTGAATGTTTACAAGTTTGGAATTGATGTCTATATTGCATTGAATGATCATGGTGATGAAGAGCATTAAGTGTAATGATTCATGTGTAAACAACATGGGAATCATAAAATTGAATTACTAATTGATAATATAATGGAGGGTAACCTCCATCAAACTCATCATATAATATGGGATCATGGTTTTCCATTCGCAATCACATTGGTGGAAGTAGAGGATCTAAACGATTTGAAGTAAAACACATGTATCATGTTCTCAATTCAAGAAAGTAAAAAAATTGAATATTGTTTTAAAATTTTCATTTTTTACATCATGTTTGAAGATGATTTATAATATAACCTAGAACATATATAATTATATTAATCTATTATGATTCCTAGATAGATTATTCATGCATCAAAGGTTTATTTAATCTCAAGTATCAATCATAGAGAGAAAAATAACATCATATATATAGTAGCCATTACCATAATAAAATTTGAAGATATATTATGGATGGATTAGATCTCAATGAATAATTATATTAACAACTATAAAATCATAGACATTATATGTGAATTTATTTGATAAAATATTGTAATTTTCAAAGGAGATATTTCATAATAATATATTTTTCAGGGATCTCACCAAATTTCCTTCTTTAGAGTGATTATTGTTACAGACATAGAATAAAATCAATGTAAATATATTTAAAATGTCCATATTATATAGGAATAAAATTATATATGTCGGAAATATTTTCCTAAACCTCCCATAGAATGTGATATAGAGATCCTAACTCAACTCATATGTGGATCCAAGAAAACACTTAAGCCCCCCCATATTGATGGAATATATGTAGTCATATAAACTTGAAAATCATCCACAATACCAACTGTGAAAATAAATTATTTAACTAAGTGTGTCACCTTTGGGGAAAATTTTTTCTTTGTGAAAAAATAATGATGGATCTTTGTAGCTATGGGTTTTATATAGAGAGCTTAATAGGATAAAAGGGAAGAAAACATAACCTCTCTTATGGAATGAAGATTAATATGGAAAAATTCGATGGGGAAAATTATTTCCTTTATTTATATTAAATTTAAGGATAATCAATTCAGGGTGAATAAGGTCGATATCCCATATACTAATTTCCAAACAAGATATGTACATGATGATTCTTCTTCATGACCCTTTTTACTATTTATCTTCTGATATTTATGTATTTAACAACTAGAACTCATAGGGAATAACTTAATTAATAATTGGTTGTCATTATTGGTGATTAATTGATATTATAAATAACTAATAAGGGGAATTAAGATTATATAAGGTTTATATTAAAAATTCTTATGATAGATAAGATATTTTCCAAATTAAATAGACGCGAGTTCTAGTTAAAACATATTGAATTAATAGGGATAATTGTATCTTCTGTTAGAATATTAGTTTTACAAACCAATGATATGTCTTATTAGGAGACGAATCATAATAAAAATGAAATTGAGATTCATAGTTTCCTGGATTTTGGATGTTATTATATTTGTCTTGTGAAAAAAAATCAAGTATTTTGAATCTATTATATAATTTAACTTTGTTGACCCCAGAAAACGCATTCCCAAAATTTTCCAAATTCTTCCATACACGAACCAAGATTGTATTCCATTTTTCAAGCTTCGATTTAGTAGGTCGCAGGGCTCGAACGAAGCTACGGATTAGGTGTTATGGACATTTGAATTTGGGCTGGAAATCTGGTTCGAGAAGCCCATTCGCAAAGCCCCCTCCGTGATCGCGGAGCACCGCCATGAAGTAATGAGGACAGAGGCTCCGCGAATCCATCTGACATTCGCAAAACGCCGTGATGGAGAGGAGGTGGTAACACTCCATGAACGCCCTGACGTTCGTGAGCCTACCGCGATGCCCCAGAGGTTGGAACGCTTCGTGAACCCGATTGACCTTCGTGACCCGCCGCGAAGCAACAGCCGCCCCTTTGCGCCGTGTGAGCTCTGCTTCGTGGGGCCCCTGCCTATAAATACCCAGCTCACCTCCCTTATCACGACGAACGTCTACATCCACATCGCCCCTTGGGTGGCCGAGTGGGGCTCTGCATTGCGGCTCCGCGAGGCCATGCTCCGCGAGCAGCTTCCTTCGTGTTGCCGCTCCGCGAGATGAGGCTCTGTGAGTCCAAGTTCCGCGAGCCCATGCTCCGTGATGCTGATCTATGAGGCCAAGATCCACGAGACCCCTCTGCTCCGCGAGACCACTTTTCTCTGCGAGAGATCATTCCTCCGCGAGGCCATGCTCCGCGAAGCTACTTCGCGAAGACCTCTCCTTTTCGAGGATACTACCTTCGCGCCCACCGGTCCATACCGTCGGGGCTGCGCCCCCGCCCCCCTCTCGGGGTCAGTTCCAGGATACGGTCCCGGCCCTTCTGCCCAATCCATTCTCTACCGTCACAGACCCCCATGAATTATGGAGAGTCTCACCGTGAACTTTTCGGGCCGAGATGTCAGGATTTTCCATTGCGCCCTCATCCGCACCCACCTTCAACCAATGAAATACCATGATTTGATACACTCCTCCACACACCATGAAACACATTATGTTGATGTATTCATCTTAGTTTGTTTAATATGTCATGAGTAGAGGTTCTCATCATCAATTCCCAGAGTACCTTGAGTCGAACCATTC
The DNA here is from genome assembly GCA_963277665.1 of Viscum album. Lineage (NCBI taxonomy): Eukaryota > Viridiplantae > Streptophyta > Magnoliopsida > Santalales > Viscaceae > Viscum > Viscum album. The sequence continues at coordinate 113,137,780 of OY728156.1, read as the reverse complement.
TTCAGTAAACTCCTCCAAACCCTATGACTTGGCTCCTATGCCAAGTTGAACAACAAAGGGCCGCCCTTACGTAAGTCCAAACACCAACCATTTCTATGAACCTTCTTCCTAATAGTCATATCTACATGACATTAAACTGTAGTAATCCCCATGTTCCAAACATAGGATGCTTCTTGCCCTATAAGAGAGATGCCTTATGCTCCAAGAATAAGACGCATAACAGTCCTATCTACAAGACTCCAAACTGTAGTATGCCCTATGTTCCTAAAGTAGGATGCCTCTTGCTCCAAACAAGAGATGCCTCATTCTCCAAGCATGAGATTCCTAACATTCCTATCTACAATACTCTAAATTGTAGTACTACCTATGTTCCTAACGTAGGATGCCTCTTACTCCAAACAAGAGATTAGTCATGCTCCAAGCATGAGATTCCTAATAGTCCCCTCTACATATCTGTAAATTGTAGTACTCCCTATCTAACTAATGATAGGATGACTCTTTCCCTATACAAGAGATTCCTTACACTCCAAGGATAAGATGCCAACAGTCCTATCTATATGACTATAAACTATAGTACAACCTATCTATCAAATGATATGATGCCTTTTACTCCAAATAAGATATGCCTTATGCTCCTAGCATGAGATGAAAATAGTCGTATCTACAAGACTATAAACTTTAGTACACCCTATGTGCCAGTGATAGGATGCCTCTTAGCTAAAATAAGTGATGCCTTATGCTACAAACATAAGATGCATAATTCCATGATTATAGTGGCATAATTCCAACGCCCATTGGCATTATCCCTCTTGTGCACTAGTGCACAGGTGAGGGCCTCAATTCACCAGTGAGTTGGGATGCCCTCATGTCCAGACATGACGAAGACAATATGGAAAGATTCATTGCGTAAGCCCCATTCACCATTGCCACTACATAGCGGCAACTGGGATGCTTCCTAGCGTAATCCCCATGCACCATTGCCCCTCCTTAGCGGCACTCAGGCAGCTTCCTTACGTAAGCCCCATTCACCGGTGCTGCTCCATAGCGGCACCCGGGAAGCTTCTCTACGTAAGCCCCATTCACCATTGCCCCTCTATAGCGGCACCCAAGCAGCTTCCTCGCGTAAGCCCCATCCACTATTGTGATCCTATTCAACGGTATGCCGCTGGCACCCAATCCAGTAGTAGGTTGTTGCAATCCGATTCAGCGATAATCCGTTGACACCCCATCCAGTGGTAAGCCATTGGGATCCTATTCAGCGGTAAGCCGCTGAAACTGAATCTGACGGTAAGCAGTTGCGATCCTATTTAGAAGTATTCCATTGACACCCAATCTAGAGGTAAGCCGTTGCGACCCCATTTAGCGGTATGCCGTTCACATCATTAGAAGAACTACACAGACTTTGATTCCCTGCCACGGGGATATGTAGGATGCCTCTTCAAGGCTCAAGCCCGAAACTATCATCATCCTTCTCCTCGGGCCTCCATCCTAGAGTAATTTCCAGCACCATGGGCTGCCTAACGCATAAGATCCTCTTCGTTTCTCACGGACGCACCCTTCGCGACATGATCGTCCGGTGTCTGCTGCCTCTTGTTTCTCACACCGAGCACGACTCACGTGGGCTTTGAGTATGCATTGGCCATGGAAATGCCCTCATCCAGCATGACGTTAAACTGTATGCCCTCGTCTAGCATGACGTTAAAATCTATGCCCTCGTCCATCATGACGTTAAACTATATGCCCTCGTCTAGAATGACGTTAAACTCTTTGCCCTCGTCCAATACGACATTAAACTGTATTCCCTCGTCCAGCATGACGTAAAACTGTATGCCCTTGTCCCGCAATGACATTAAACAGCACACCCATTCTGAACTACGGGGTCTTTGATCCATGTCATGGCATGGTACGTAGGAAGCCTCCACGAGGTTCAAGCCCATCCATCATTTCTTCACGTCGAGTTCTACCTTCGTCCAGCATGATGTTAAACTGCATTCTAGTTCGGAGGCAAGCCGTTGTGACCAACTCGAACTATGAGGACTTTGATCTATGTCAAGGCATGGTATATATGAAGCCTCCCTGAGGTTCAATCCCATCTCCCATCGGACCATGGTCCCTTATTCATGTTTGTTCACCAACACCCACCATAAGTGGACACCCGGGTTCACCTTCACGTCGGTTCACCGATGAAGCCCCTTTGAGCTACGAGGTCTTTGATCCATGTCAAAGCATGGTGCGTAGGATGCCTCTATGAGGTTCAAGCCCACCTCTCGTTATTTATTCACGTTATGGTTCATATTCATCCCACACGATGTTAAACTGCATTCCGATCTAGCGGCAAGTCATTGTGACCAACTTGAACTACGTGGTCTTTGATCCGTGATAACACATGGTACATAGGAAGCCTCCACGAGGTCCAAGCCCACCACCACTAAGACCCCCTGGTCCTCCTCATTCACATTGGCCTTATGGCATCCATCCTAAACTACATGGTCTTTGATCCATTTCATGTCATGGTACGTAGGAATCCTCCCAGAGGATCAATCCCACCACTTTTCGGTCACCTCGACCTTCTTCTCATTAGTTCACCAGCACCTAGGAAGCCTAGTGTGTAAGCCCCACACCATCTGGACCAAGGCATTCACTCGCGTCGGTTCTCCGACAAACCCTTTGAACTATGTGGTCTTTGATCCATGTCAAGGCATGGTACGTAGGAAGCCTCACGAGGTTCAATCCCACCACCCGGTCATTCCAACCTCATTCACGTCGGTTCACCCCCGTCCCACATGAAATTAAACTGTATTCCACACCTCATTTGAACTACGAGGTCTTTGATTCATGTCAAGCCATGGTACGTATGAATCCTTCCAGAGGATCAAGCCCACCACCCGTTGGTCACTCCGACCCTCTTCATGTCGGTTCGCTGTCAATAACCTTCGGACCAATGTCCTCCTTCACGTCGGTTTGCTGACGACACCATCCATCAGACCAAGGTCCACCCTCACATCAGTTCGCTGAAAAAATCCATCGGACCAAGGTCCACCTTTACATCGGTCCATCGACACCATCCCAAACTACGTGGACTTTGATTCCCTACCACGGGGATACGTAGGAGGTCTCTTCGAGGCTCAATACCAACTTCACCTTCACCCCTGCGATGGTCCCATTTCATTCCCCCTCCACTTCATTCATCCATCCATCGCCCATCCTGATTCTCACCCGGGCTGCCACATCCCGGTGGGATCATTCCATCCACCTCCTCACTGCTCCGAGCGGTGCATGGGCCGCTTTCCACGTGTATGCCCCGGCATATCTCTGTGTCGTTGTCCTCTGTGTACACCCCGATTCATCACCTCTTCGAACTCTGTGGGTTTTAACCCATGTCTTCTACACAGGGAACGTAGGAAACCTCCAAGAGGTTCAATCCCAACCAATGGTAATCAATGGTGTACCCCATCATGGGGTGCACTTCCCCTGATCCTCCCTCAGTGGTGTTCATATCAGCCATTACGGTGTGACATCTCCCCTCCTAGGAGCGCACCACCTCATATCCGTCCTCATTTGGCATCCTAATCTATCAATATCCTAGGTATTCCCCCCTTGGGATGTGCTAATATGATCCATCCTTATGGGACGTTCTGATCACCCCCATTCCATCTCCGCAAGACGTTAAGCTCGCGGCCTACCTCGTGATAAACATGTGTTGCCTGAGGAAAACCTCAGAAGACATGCCTTAGGCGTAACCATCTCTGCAAGACGTTAAACTCGCGGAATACACTGTATTAAACATAGAAAGCTGAGGAAAACCTCAGATACATGCCTCAGGTTCTGCACCCTTGAGATGCCCTCTTATGAGGAAGAATACAGGTTCCCCTATGTCCACGCACCCAAAGATGCCCTGATATGCCTGATGTTTCCATCTACTCCGACCGAAGGTCGCTACCATGTCAAGATCCCATGGAATGTCTTGACAGAGGTAGTGTAATTAACTGATGTCCATGAAGATATGACACCAGGAATGAGATTCATGAACAACGTATTAAATCTATGAGGGAGACCCGGACTAGGTGATGAGTTATGAGGAGGAATCCACGGAAGGAAGTACCGACATCCCATCATCCCGTTTTGATCAAGGCGTAGACATCCCTGAACAAGGAACGGATGTCTCCTACCTATGGAAAGTGGGAATACGGGGCAACACCATCTCATCCTCCATAGACGGATGTGCACGCCCCGATGAAAGCATCAGAAACAAACTCATAAACGTTCAAAATTATTTGGATTAATATTTACAAAGGAAAAAATTCAGAAATATATTAAGTGGTTGGTTAGTTCAGCTATGCTAACATACCATTTTTTGGGGGATAGTTTTTTCTATATATATTTTTTCTATATGAAATGTATTGTATATTTCCTCTTTAAAAATTACAATCTGATCACCAATGCATCCTAATATTTAATGTCCAATGAAGAAGAATAATCATAATCATGATATGGAGTTAGTGGAAAACATATTTTTTCTGAATATATGGAGTAAACATCTTTATGGTGAAAATTATGATATATACACAAACCACCAATGACTGAAGTATATATTAACATAAAATTAAATGAACATGACATAGAAAATATGGTTGTAGATTATTAAATAATATGAATTTTCAATTCATCAATATCAAAAATGAGAAAACAATGTTGAATATACATTATTTAGATATATCCTAGTGTTATTTGAATGGTGATGATTTAAGGAGATGCATTTATAATTTAACTAGTATAGTAGGAGAAGTGAAAAAAAGTAATGAGACATTATCTATCTCATACTAAATGAGTTAAAAATATTTATTAATAGAGAAGGTCATGAATTCTAAAATAAAATATTCTTGGAAGAAAAATATGATGTAGGATGCGATAAAATTGTATTTCTTAATAATTCAATATTTATCATGGTGTTGGAAAATTTTGGACAATTATTTATATCCCATTTGTCATGAAGATAAAAAAAGAAATTATTGGATTAATAAAATTTGTACGCAGTCTCTATTAACCACATTCATAGTAAAATATATATATACATTCGTGATCATTATTATTAGGATAATAGAAAAAAGGACATATCCAATTACATTACAATGTTCTATATTTTTAAACTTGTGATGGGGGAGGAAAAACTTTTGGAAGGAGTATTACACACACTACACAAAGATTCATGGATATGGGAGAAAAGTACTATGATATTTTTTAGTGTATAACCTAAGACATCCAAGGGAAACAAAGCTATATGTGTGTTTTTTATAGGACGGATAGGTCATGTCATTATATTACAATAGGAGAGTATTTATCCCAGGAGAACCTACATAAAATATGTATTTAATAGGTTTTTAGACTCCCTGGAGGGTCACTATAAATTATTAATAATAAAGATATGATATTTACTTGTATTTTCTTTAGGATCCTTCAATAGTCTATGAATATATAATTAAGCCTATGTGCAACCTATCATCCTCAAACCGATGGGCAGTTTGAGAGGAAAATTAAACAATTGGAATGCATTTAAAATTGTTTCAAATTTCATATTCAAATGGATACTTTTGAAGAAATATATATAAAATGGTGTATAACTCTTATATTTTGTGATGAAGTTAGAGAATGGAATCTTTTGGGTGCAATCATTCTGATTAATTACCTAGAAAAAATATAGTTAATTTAGAAATAAATTCATGTCTCTTAGAGTTGAATTTTTTTCGAACAACCAAAGGATGTAAATATATTTTTTAGGGTCAATAATTTTTCATGAAATCACATTGGAAAGGATTTATGATATTTTAAAAGAATAGGAAACTGAGTCCATTTTAAATTAGGCCATGTCAGATTCTCAATCATGTTAGAGTGGTTTTATATAATGACCCATAAATCACATACATATATATTACATAGAAATTGAATAACATTCGTTAAAAATATTATAAAACCATAATAGTACCATATAGGTATACAGTCATTTTATTCTGCGAAACATAAACAACTAGTTCATAAGAAATCTACATTGTCTACCACTTATTCTTCAAAACTAGACCTCTGTTTGACATACCATACTTAATAAATTATTTCATGACCGAAGGAAAAAAACCTAAGAATGTTTGAGATCAGTTTATCATTATAGGTAAAAAAGGGATATATAAACCATATCATAAGCATAACACATAAGAATATTACATTTGAAATTCGTATCCATAAAATGAACGATCATTATATCATACCATGGGATAAATCCTAAAATTTTTTAAAAATATAATGAGAATATTTCCCAAAGTATTAACATAAGAAAGGAATTTTTGGCATACACATAATCATAGAAAATCACTTCATATTTATCAATTCACATTTTCTAGACCATCATAAGAGACAATGTCCATTATTGATATGTTGTTCACTCCTCATTCAAGCCTTGTATTACTGAACCATGTTTACTTGTCCTTCCGAACCAACATTTCTCATGAGATATAAATCATTAAACAATGCATTGGATGGTGATTTATTTCCCACCCATCTCATAATGAAACCAATTTTACGGTTTTTTTAAAAAAATAATAATTAATCATTCATTATTTCCAATCACGAGGAGTCAAATATGTTTCTCAAACACCATTCCATCATAACATAATCCACGAACATAAATGGATTTCATAAATAAAATTAAATCATAAAAATAATAAACCACAAGAAATAATAGGGATATTTTACTTGAAATATAACCCTATTAAGGAAATCCATTATAGATAGTGATTATTTTTTACTAAACACTTCAAATTAATTACTCGTTAAAATGTCCTTTCTACTTCAAAAACATTTTATTTTCTCAAATTTTGATGAAATTTTAAGAGAAAATAATTTCCTTGAAAGTATCCTTGAAATATTATAAATTATTATTCATGGAAATAAGGCATTATGAAAATATTAAAATTATCTCATGTCATGTTAATTAAAATAAAACATTATTCTCATATTTTTTGGGATAAGTCAAAAATTACCATATATTGAAAACGAAAAAAAATTCATTCATACCATTTAATAAGAATTACCAATGGTTATATTGAATTAAAAAATTATATAAGAATATATATAATATTTTGGAATATATATTTAGGAAACATGACCAATGATGATAAATATACGTTAGTAAATACTTATGTATAAACCGTCTTAGATAATAATGTGATTAATACATTATTCCTTACCTTAAGTATGATATTTTTTATGTATATGAACCTCATGTATTATGATTTTAATAATGTTATTTAATTATTCAAGAACATTAGTAATTTTGATGATATCATATATGATAATATTATCATCTGTTTCATAATAAAGTTTCATTATTACTCATTATTCGGGTTTTAACAACTTTATCTTCGTATGCATGTTTGTTAAATAATTTATAGATCTATATAATATGTATAGTTATACTATTTCAAGAATGATATTAATATAATATATGTCGTAGTATTTTATTCTATACATTTATATTATCATTCTTTAAGGAATATCATGTATAATTAATCACATCGCATTGTGGAGACGGTAGGATATATATACGCATGAGCAGCTATTTCCTTCCCATAATTGTAAAATTTAAGGAATGTAAATGGAATATTTATTTTTAAAGAATCTATATCATGTTATAATAATCATATATAATTATCATTTCCATCATTATACCCATCCATGTAATGTGGTGGTGATAAATAGATTACCCCACCCATGGATACTGTAATTCGTATGTATGCATGTGTGGTGATTTCATTTTTCTTATGATGGATAGAAGGTGGAATATGGTCATTACATAATAATAATAATATATCATTATATTATTTATATTTATGTTATTACTTTTTAATGGAAATAATTCATGAAGAAAAAGTAGAATAATATTTTAGTTTGAATTAATCTATAGAGAAGATCACATCATCTTCAACGTGGTCCATCTAGATCTCCTCATAAAGCACTAGAGTTGGTATTTGAAGAATACAAAAACCTATATAATGTTCATTGAGATGTTGATAATTTAAATGGTCTGTGGATGGATGATCATGAATTCTATAAGGTATGTGAATAGGTGAGGTGGGTTCTGCCATTTTATAATTGAGCTGAGGGGTACTTTGGAATCTCTAAAAATATTTAATTATAATAAAATAAAAACACATAAATAAAAAAAATGACTTAGTTTATAATATGAAATTATATAAGGTTGAATATCATAAAACAATAAATTTTAGACATGTTTTTTCACCAATTTAATCCATATTAATTTAACTAACACTTAGTTATTAGATTTAATTTTTAATTATGCTAAAAATTATAGCATTATTAAAAGGAAGGATTATTTTTTTATTTGATGTTAATTAGACGATAAATAAATAGTTTAGAACATTTTACAACATATCATATTTATTATATATATTTAAAAACATTTTAATGATTGTTAAATAATTTAATAATTCATTCTTTTGATTAACAAGCAATAGTGTTTATTTCAACACTATTCAATTTAGTGATTTTTTAAAATATGAAGATAACAAGTTAGCTTCAATTTTTTTTAATATTTCTTATATGTCATGGTAATCTATAAAATTAATTTTATTTTTTAATAATCCAAAATTATATTAATTTTCATATTTTTAATAAAAAATATTTATTATAAAATAATTACCACAATTTTTTTAAATTATTTAATATATGTATTTTAAAAAACAATTAAATATAAAATACTATGATGATGATAAATCCTATATAATTCATAATAATAATTTTTGTTGAATATATATACTAGAAAATACAACATTTAAAATTATATATATATTGAAACATGAATGTGAAAACATTAACGTCGCCTTATATGAAATATTATAAGTATCAAAATATTTTTCATATGGTTCAAAATGGTAAATAACTTGTCCAATGAATGAATTATGTTGATATATATAATAACAATATGATTTTTACAAGTATTATTGTATTTTAAATGATATTATCATTTACATAAAAAATAATTTATTTATTTTTCATTAATAAAATATTTTTATTGTCATTAATGTATAAGACATTAAAGAAATTATTTATTTACTAAAAATTAAAAATATATTTTGATGATAAATAAAATAATTATATATTTCTAATTACTAATTATAGCCTAATTTTTATTCTATATTTCCATATATTAAATCTGATATAGTAAATACAATTTCAGTATTACATGTTTAACATTTCATTAAATAAAATAAATTAAATGCCCTCATCACATCAAAGTGGATTCCAACAGATAAAATTTTAACCCAAGGATTATTTAGGTAAAAAAATATTTTCCAATGATATTAGAACTAGTTTTTGGGTGCATTTATAATATTATTTTTACCCTTAATTACCTGATTTACCCGTATTACCATATTATTAACAATTATCAAAGTCAATATTTATAATTCCAAAAAAATAAAAGAAATATATTTAAATAATTTTTACATACTTATTATAAATATGGAATCCATTTTTTGAAATTCAAAACATAAAAGGATTAGTAATCAATTTTAAATCAATCTTGTTGTCGAAATGAGAAAACTAGTTTTAAAAGTTAAAATACTGCAAATGATTGAAATGATTTTACATTTTAATTAAAAGTAAAACTAATTTCAATTATATAAATTATATTAAATGATAATTATATAATATATTTATACTGTAACCCCATTAAATAATATAATTTAACCATATAAATTATTTTGATGAAAAAACAAATTATCAATTAAAAATTTATAATATTTTTAATACTCATTAAAACATATATGTTATCAAAAAAATAAAAAACATTATCAAAAGTAAATTTTTCTATCCATATTTTAAAGATGATGTCAATTTTGTCATTTAAAATTATTATTGTAACAATGTTTTCGTTTAAATGGGTTCCCAATTAAATGATGGTAAAATTACCATTTTGGAAAAATAAATATGTTTTATTCATAAAATTGGATTTAATCATATACTATGATTAAAAAATATATTTGATGAATATCAAAAATAGTTTTGGAAAAATATATAATATATTTATTTCATTATTTTCATTAACTAAAATTGATTCATTAGATTATTAATACAAAAATACAATTACTTCCTTTACATTTAATTGGTTTACATTTTTCATAAATAATTGGTAGCCAAAGAATTCACCATTCAATTTAATATGTTATTTTTATTTACTCCCACTTGCATAACATCAATGTTATAATGTTTACATTATACTAATGTCATCTCATGGTTTTTTTTAACTCACAATTTCATTCCATTCATGCTATGGAATATATATAATTATATAAAGAAAATATTTCAAAAAAACATATGAGTGTAACATTCTATCCCCCTTAAACTAAATACCCCCCCCTTGAAATTATTCCCTAGGATAGAAATAGATGAGGATGCCTATGCCACATCACATTCTAATATTCCCACATGGCCTCCTAAAATTGGTGTTTCCTCTATAACACATCTACCAAGTGAGTGATATGGTTTCATAGATTAGTTTTCCTATGATCCAGGATCAATATCAGTTGTTCTTCATAACCAATATCTTTTTATAGTAGTTATGGCTTCTGTCTTTAGTACATGTGAAGATTAGATATGTACATTCTCAAGAGATATACATAGAAAACATCATGAACTTAATAGATATTTTATGGAAGGAAAAATCTATAATCTACCATCCCAACACGATCAATAATCTAAATAGGACATATGTACCTAATTCGAAAAGTTCTCTTCATTCCAAATATCATTAATCTATTATAAGAAGAAATTCTTAGAAAACCATTGTCACATACCTCAATATCTAGGTCTATTCTTGGTTTTTTAGTATGAATTCTATTTCAACTCTTAGGTAATATTATGTGTTATTTAATATATCTGACCTTATCTACCATTCCATCAATAATATTAGGACCCAATATCTTTCTTGCACAAAATTAATCGCATCATGTTGGAGTTGTGAACCTCTTTCCCAAGAGGGCTTCATAAGGAGCCAGCTGAATACTAGAGTTAATGCTACTTTTGTTTAAGAATTCTACTGAGGCAAGTTATTTATCCCAAACTCCTTTGAAATCACTTGATCAATATATCAAAATGTCCTATAGAGTTTTAATTATCCTCTATGACTGTCCATATTTCGGAGGATGATACGAAGTGTTGAAACATAACTCTACATCCATATCCTTGTGAATACTTCACCGAAAATTTATGGTAAACCTTAGATGGTGATTAGATATAATGGAAAGTGGTACTCAATTAAATATTACCAATTTCATTATATATCTCCTGGAAATATGATCATGATGAAATCCACTCAAATAAAAATTAAGTGTTCTGACATTGATAGAAGATCGACTATAACACAAATATCATTATGAGGTCTAGATTTTTTTGGGAGTCTGACAAAACATTCTATAGTGATTTTATCCAATTTCCATTTTGGAATGGGTGATGGTTATAAAATCCAATTATAATTATATATGTTATTCATAACATTATGAAAAACCAAGCACCATGTGACATTTTCTACAATATCTATTTTCATGTCATCCATCCATAAATACTCTTTTAAGTCCTTGTACATCATTGTGCTAACATTATTAATTGATAAAAATGAAATATTACACTCATCCAACAACTCCTTTAACTATGGTATATGAGGAATTAAAACATTATTCTTGATCCTTATTAATCCATTATAATCAATGTTGAATTCTGGATCATTTCTCACCTTCTTTTGTATATCTATGTCTTCCTTCTATAAGTCCTTAATCATCACTTGTATTGATGGTTAAACACCCATTTGAGAAATATGAGATACATCCCTACCCATTAGAATTTCAAGATCCATTAATCTAATATCAATAAATATTGGATATTTTGTTATCCTTGTTAATGATAGGATAGCATAGTCCTTTCAACTCCAAGCATATGACACCTTTTTCTCAATCCTATTTTGGGAATCTACAAAGTAGTTATAATATTTAATCATCTCCAAACAACTTCTATGGTACATATTCAAATATATTTTTGTGAAAATATACTTTAAAAATTTATGATCAATATAAATATCACATCTATCACCATAACTATAATGTCTCCATATCTTTAATGCAACGATTACCATTTCCTACTCTAAATCAAGAGTTCTGTAATTTTTATCATGGTTTGTAATGATCACAATGGATAAGCCATCACCAAATAAGTTTTCATGAGATAAAATCCATGCCCAATCATTTATGTATCATTATATACCGCCAAACATTCATTACTACATGCTAGTGTGAGCATATGAGCAATGGGAAACCTTATTTTTAGCTATTTGAAATTCTATTCAAATTTCTATATCCACATGAACTTATCTCGTTTTTTGATTCAAATTGGTTAATTGATAATAATTTCAAGAAAACTATTTCAGAAAATATAGATAATATCCATCCAAACCAAGAAAACATCATATCTCAGTTACCATTTTTGTTCAATACCAATGTCCAATAAATGTTTTTTCTATTGGAACCATATATATCCCCTCTCTTGAGATTATGTGACCCAAAAATGAAAATCTTTGAAGCCAACATTTAGAGATGGTAAATGTTTTCATAAATATTCTCCTTTCTCATGGTCTGTAGTACAATTCTCAAGTGATCATAATGTTCATCATTTCTATTCATATATAAACCAATACATTCTATAAAGAATAATAAAAACTAATCAAGATACCATCTAAAGAATATATCCATTAGATCTATGAAGATAAATAAGAATTAGTAAGACCAAAAGAATCACTATAAATTCAAAATTATCATACCTTGTACAGAATTATATCTTTGGTATATCCACCTTCATAACCATTAATTTAGGATATCCTGAATAAATATCAGTCTTGGAAAAGTATTGAGATCTACATAGTTGTGTGAATAAGTCATTAATGAATAGAAGAGGATATTTTTCCCTGAAAGTGATCTTTTTATGTTCTCAAAAATCAAGGGAGAGTCTCTTTGATACCTATTTCTTCTTAACAAATAGAAAAGGTACAACCCAATTTGACATAATAGGGTATATTATTCTCTTTTCATGATTCTATTGGATTTTCTTCTTCGATTATTGAGACTCAATTGGGATCATTCAATATGGTTTCTTGGAAATTTTCATTTCACGTAGTATGAGTTCTAATGAAAAAAATAATAAAATTCAGTTGGAGACTTGGATATTCGTTCAGAATGACATAAACAAAATTCATGTACAACAAGTTTCTACTTTATGGTGAGTTTCTCCCCAACCGTTTGAGATAGATAACCTTAATTTCTATGAACCAAGACCCATAGGATGGAGGAAATTTACACTAAATGTTTATAGTCATCCTTGCATCAATAGATAATCATATAATGATCTCGAATATTTAATTTCACTTACCTTTCAGGGAAGTTGTTATTAGATCTCTATATAGAAAGCCAATACATTCTAATAAATGCATTGAAATAAATAAAGGAAGGATCACCTGATTTTCAGGAAGTACATTTCAAAAAACATTAACTAGAAAAGAATTATAATATTTTGATGTGACCATTATGAAATTAGATGTTATCAAAACAAGCTCAACATCTAATTTTTGAGGTAATATTGTAATAAAATTATAACATTATTCCAATATAAAATTGTTGGTGGATCTAGAATCAAATTCAAAAACTTCTACATTAGAGAGAATTATATTTTTATATTTCAATACATCATTATTATACTTAATTTGACATATAACGATCACATGTGATGTTCTTTTTTCTTTGGACTTAAATATTTTCCGACGTAGATTTTGATCAATAACACTTTGGTTAGGAATTGGTTAGAATAATAACACACTTCCTTACAATTGTATAATTTATATTTGGGAGGTGCATTCTGTGTATCCTTTTATTTATTCTTATCCTAAGAAAAAAACTTCCATCACATTGGAATTCAGCTGACCGATGACCTTATCTTCCACACATAAAAAATTTATAGTCCCTTTATGACAATTTCCACTATTCTTCTGTCAACAATTTTAGCATAAAAAACTCATATTATTTTTAGTGTGATATATATATTTTTTCTTGAATTCAATTTTTCATATATTATTATACCCATAAGACGGATGTGTTTCTCAAATACTCATCTCATCCTTGAGAACACATCGATTGATTCCCTCATAACTATTAATGTCTCTTACAGATAATTCACTTTATAGAAGTTGTTTTAAACCACTAATGAATTGATCAATTTTAATCTTAGGTAGGAAAATAATTCTAGAATCATACCTTGAATATCATGAAGCTTTAGTTCATAGGTATCATCGTATTCCTCATACTTTTTATTAATATCTAAGAACCCTTTCTACATATTTTTTTTGAAGAATAAAAGGAATGTACTTATTGAAAAATATGTTCTTGACCTTTTCCCTTTTCAGAGATTCAGTTTCATCTCCTTGCTTTATATTCTAGATAGGATTCCACTATTTGTCACCTTCACCTTCCAGACACCAGACTTATATGATGAATTTTAAAATCTATGATCGTTGGAGAACTTTAAATTTTTTTACAGTGGTACTAATCCTTTATTTAGTTGTGAGGGGATCAAGAGACCCACTAAAAAATCTGGATGCTGACTCATGAAGGACTGAACAAAATGGTGTTCCCTCTTTTTATCGTTTGGAATTATGGCATGATTCATATCATGGTAATGTTATGATAGAATGGGGAAAAAATATTGAATTATAGTACCAATAACATTAGGATTATCATGAGAATAATCAATGGATTGACTATATGATTCAGCATTAATATAGTTACTTGAGGTTTTATCCATTGAATATATCTAGGAAGAAGAGTGTGAGAAGCACTAATAAAAAAGGGAAACCTCATAATCAAAAATGCCATTTTAATTTAGGACATTATAGGTTTTATCCTCGGTTATTCATGATAATTTCTAAAACACTATGATCGCAACCTATACATTGACATATCCTTACGGGTTATCTTAATGTTTTCTCGTCCAAATTTCAAATGATTAACTATACCTATCCTCTGATATCAAATACAATGACCCATACTTTACACACATATATATTACTTCAAAATATCTAAATATTCATTAAATAATATAAGAATACCACAATAGGACCATATTGGTTCAGTGTCTTTAGAAACTAGAAAACAGGAACAACTTGTTCATAAGATATCTACATTTTCTCCTACTTATTCCATCATAAATAGACTATGTGTTAACATATCTTACATAATATCCCTCATCATGATCGGGGAAAAAGAATCATAAGAAACTATGAGATCAGATTATCAGTAAGGTTAAACAATGAATATACCAGTAATATAATAATCATAAGACATATGAACATAAAATTTTAAATATTATTCTGCGTATAAAAGATCATGATATCATCCCACGGGATAAATCATAAATTTTTATAAAGAATTAATTACCATATTCCAAAAATAAATGACATAAAACATGAATTTTTTTGAATATACATAAGAATATAAAATCACCTCATATTATTCACAGATCATTTCCAAGACCATCATTGCAGATATAGTCCATAAATTAATTTAGTTCACTCCTTGTTACAGCCATGTGTTATTGAACCTGGTTTATATCCCATTATATACTGGTCTATCTCATGAGATATAAATCTTTTCCCAATGAAATGGACATATATATAAGTCACATTCATCATATAATGAAATCATTTTTATGTGTTCCACAAAAACATAAATTATTTATCATTGAATAACCTAAGGAATAAAATGGTTTTCTTAAACATCATTCCATTAGAAAATAATTCATGTAAAACAAATGGATTTTACAAATACCATTCCATAGTTAACATAATCAAATAATATGAAAAATAAGTATGTATTAATTGAGAAAAAACCCTACTAAATATTTCCATCTTATATTGAAAATAATATTGATTGAACACTTGAAATTTAATATTAGGGAAAATATCATTTCTTCTTCCAAAACATTCTCTTTCCTCAAAATGGCCTAAATTTTTAAAAGAAAACAATTTCATTGAAAATCACCATAAAATAATGTAAGGGGGAATTCATGTAAATGAGGAAGTATGAAAATATAAAAATAATCGCATGCAATTAAAGATAAAAGAAATCATTCAACTATTACTTTTCTGGATATGTTAAAAAGTATATTGTATGGAAAAGCGGAAAATACTCATTTCATAATATTTACTGAAAATTAAACAATTTGTAAATTAAATTTAATCAATTATATAAGAATATAAATAATATTTTGGAATTTATATTTTGGAAACATTTACATGAAGGATAAATATATCCCAGTAAATACTTATGATTAAATATTCTTGGATAATATGGAGATTGAAAAATTATCCCTAACCTTTGGACTGATATGCATTGCATGTATTTGATCCTCTGGTATAATTATTTAAATGATTTCATTGAATTAATAAATAATCATATTAATTTTTATGCTATCATATATGACCATATAATCATCTGTTTGTTGATAATATTTCATTATTACTTGATTTTTGGGTATTAACAACTTCATATTCTTAGTCTTGTTTATCGAATTAGTTTCCAAACTCTTTCTTCGTTTGTAGTTATTTTATTTAAAAGATAATAATAATATAAGATATATAATATTTCTTCATTACATACATTTATATTATAATTATTTAATTGATATCATGTAAAATGAAGCGTATCACAACGTTGAGAAGGTACGCCGTACGTACGGTTAACCGACGATACCATTCCCATAATTGTGAAATCGAAAGGTAGTAGATGGTATATATTTTATTCTAGAATATATATCAAGATATAATAATCATATATAGTTATTATTTACATCATTATACCCATCCAATTAAGGTGGTGGTGAAAAATAGATCACACCACAATGTGGAGACAGTATGATGTACATACGCACCTGTGGTGATTTCATTTAATGTAAGATGGATAAAAGGTGGAATTTTTTTCCTTAATAAAAATTTAATATATTTATATAATTGATACTTAAGTTATTACATTAAAATGGAATGAAATTATGAAGAGACTGTAGAATAAGAAATAATATTAAATGAATCAGTATAGAATATTACCTCTTCTACGATGTGCTCCCTCCAGATCTCCTCTTAAATCAATAAATAAAAACATTGTAGAATATTGGACAATCATTAATGTCAAAATAGAAAATGATAATTGAAATGGGTGGGAATTTATGACCTATAAGGCTTAATGTGAAGTGAATAAGTGACGTAGGATGTGTAATTTTATAATTTAGGTGAGGGGCACTTTTTGAATCTCATAAAATATGATATTATAATATTTTCAAACAGCATACAAAAACATAAAAAATGTCATAAATTCAAAGATGATATTAGATAAGGTTTTAATTTCTTAAACAAATAAATTTTAGACATGTTTTTATATCAATTTAAACCATATAATTTTAATTAACAGTTATTATTTTTAAATTTTAAGTAATTTAATAGTTATTTCAATATTGAAGTGTTTAATAATTACTTATTTAATGTTAATTATACATTAAATAAACACTTTCGAACAATTTATAACATATTATAAATAATAATTTTTTTTAAAAATGATTTATTATTATTTTTAAAAATTTAAGATTAATGTTTTTTTTAAAACAACCAATAGTGTTAATTTATACTATATTAAATTCTTTTATTTTTAAAAATATGAATATAACAAGTTAACTTATAACCAAATATATTTTTTAAAATTTTAAGTGGTTAAGGTAATATATAAAATTAATTTTATATATTAATTATCAAAAATTATATTTATTTTCATATTTCTAATAATATCTTATTAATAAAATTATTACAATATCAATTTTCTTTAAATTCATTAATATACTTATTTATTGAATAGAAATAAATACTAAAATTCCTTGACAAAGATAAATCATATAGATTTTAAAATAATACCCATAGTCTAATACATCTTCTATAAACTCTTACATTAATAATGTTATATATATTAAAACATGAATGTAACATCTTTAACATTACATTAAATGAAATATTATAAGTGTCATATTATTTTCCATATTTCTCCAAATGGTCAATAACTAGACCCATGAATAAATATAGATGATATATAGTATATAAATAAGATATGCCGATTTTTTCCCTTTTAATGGTTGTTAGAATTTTAATAGAAATTATTTTATTGTTTTTTCTATAATTAAATAATTTTTGCATCATCAATGTATATTACAATAAGGTAATTATATATCTCCTACAAATTAAAAATAATTTTCCATTACAATTATATAAATTTTAACTTTAAAATGTGTTTTTATTGTATAATTTAACTTCTTTATAACCTTACATTAAAAATGATATATTTATTTAAATTTCTGTAAGACATGTATAACATTTCATTAAATAAAAAATTGAATGCCCTAATCACATCTATGTGGCTTCCAATGGTTACCAATTTGACTCAAGGATGATTTGAGTTGAAAAAAACTTATCCAATGATACTAAGAAATGTGTTAGGGTAATATTATAATATTAATTTTACTCTAAATTACCATATTTACTCTATTATTATATTAATAAAAATATTGAATTTACTATTCATAATCCACAAAACTGGACTAAAGTAATTTACATAATTTAGACGTAATATTTTCAAATATAGAATTAATTTTTCAAAATTTAAAAAAATATAAGTTGTTGTAATTAATTTAAAATCAATATTATTATTAGAATGAGAATATAGTTTTTAGTCATTAAAAACATTTAAAAGATTTCAAATTTTATACATTTAAATTTAAGGTAAATATAACGAAAAAACTAGTATTATATTAAATGAAAACATATAATATTTTTAAACTTTTAAACCATTAACTAATATAATTTTATAATAGAAATTATTTTGATCAAAAAAGTTATATTCAATTTCAATTTAGTACATTTTTACTATTCATTAAAATATTAAAGTTATTAGAAAAATTTCAAAAATGTATCCAAAGTAACTTTTTATATCCTTATTACAAAGAAAATTTTTTTTATATAGAAATTATTAATGTTTACAAGTTTTCATTTTAAATCATTTCTCAATTAATAGGGGGTAAAATTTCCCTTTTGAAAATAATATAGGGTTTTATTCATAAAATTGGGTTTAATAATATCTTATGACTATAATATGTATTTGATTAATATAATTTTATTCAATATATAAAATATATATTTCACTAATTTCATTTCCAAATTATAAATCACTTAAATTATTAATAAACAACAAATAATTTCATTTACGTTTCATTTGATTACATTTTTATAAAAAAATTTGTATCCAAATAATTTAACATATAATTTTATATGATGATTATATATATTATTGAAAACCTAACAGTTTGGATATAATTTTCATTTTGTATTAATGATGTCTCATAGTTTGTTTGAACACGCAAATTCATGCAATTCATGCTACTTAAGAAATAAAATAATTTATGAAAAACATTTCATAAAAATATATGGGTGTAATAGTTCTTATATTATAACACTACCTCCAAATATTTTCAATGTTCACAGAGCCCTATAGACATATCTATTGAGAAAATTTATGTTTCAGTAAACACATTCACATGATATGCACAAGTGGAATTGGAATCGATCATTTCTTATGATGAGGAACTAGTAAAAAAATTACAAAAGGGAATAAGTTATGGGAACCAAGACAACACAAAATATGAAAGTAATATATAGAAAATAGAAAAAATTGAATAAAATTATTGGGATGAAAAATAAGGTATTATTTTAAATAACATCATTTATGTAGTGGAAATAGAAAAACACTAGGGGGAAAACTATGGGGTTTGGGTAGAATAAATTGACATGAAAATAAATTGTATGATTATTAATAGAACCATTTTATTCAAAATAACTAATTTATTACATTTAGAAATGGAGGTATATAGAAATAATGTTAAAAAAATATTTTATATGTTAAATAATAATACTTATTAGTATAGAGAAAATTGTATAGGAATATGGTAACCAATTAATTACTATAAAAAATGGTATAATCCATAGGATAAAACTCATTAAGAATGATTAAAAATTCTATTAAACTGGATGAAAAATACATTAGGGATATAATAGACATTATCAATGAAATTGGAAAAGTTTTAGGGAATGTGGTATAAAACAGTGATGTTTGGCGTTTTTTATATAAGATCTAATCATAAATTTGTCTCTTGACATTTGAGTGTGAAATTTCTATTTAGTGGTTGTTGTAAATATAACGATTAGTCTACTTAATTGTTTGGAATTTTTACTATTGGTAATAGGAAGGATCCTTTTATTTTAAACAGAATAGGGAAGAGTAGAAGATGGGAAAGAATGCGCTTCACATGCCGCTGGCAAATCAAAATTTTCCAAATGTTGCCTCTGAGATCCCAATTTCAACCACATTGGGGTCGTTGGGACATCGACCAGTAGATTTATTGACACCATCATCATTCTACATTGAGGGCTTCCTGGATGCCTCAACATCACAGCTGGATCTGGGATAGCTTCATTCCTTCAAAGAAGTTCTATTCCGCCCTTGTTTGGCCTCTGAGCATGGGGGATCCTTAACTTTCGTGATTAAAGCTTCGCCTTACCGAAAAGATGGTTCTCTGGTTCTCTCGGTCTCGGTGGAGACTTTTTAGGAAGCTTTGTAATTCCTCAAATGGATGTTGGTTTTCTTGATTTTTAAGAGACGTGCCTCCTTTGCATCTATTCAACCCCTTTTTGAATTCGTGGAACTTATCTTTTCTTTCCAAGATCTTGGTCCTGAACTGGAGTAGTTACTGCATTGTTCTGGAGTCTAACGATAAATTTATCAAGACTTGGAGTTCATGCCCCAAGTTTTTGGGTGTTGGAATTTCCATCTATGTCAGTGGTTAATGGCTTATCAGTATGAAGGGAGACATCAAGGGAAGCTATCTGGATCTCGGTACCAGGCCTGCCCCTACCATTTTGAAATCCGCATCTTCTGCCCGGGATCAGAGACTCGATCAGTGTCTTTCTTTTTCTGATGAGAGTACTACCCAGCTCGAGGATGTAGTAATTGCATGAATCTACATTGAACTGGATATAGCTTCACCTCTTCCAACAAGGATCTCCCTCAGAGTGGAAGGAATGGAAGAGTGGTCACAACCTCTACTTTATCCTTCATTTTTGTTCTTCTACTCGAGATGTCAGTTTCAGGGGCATTCATCTTCCACCTTCCATAGACAACGCTCGAAGCTCGTGGTTATTGGTTATTCGGAGGTTCGATATTGTAATAGGGTTTTTATGTCCTTTCTCCCATGGGGTCTGACCAGACCATGCCTGCAGTGGGTGAGGCTAATACTTCTTTCACGTCTTCGGTTGTTCAAAAAGAGGGGGTTGTGGCTGACATACTTACGGTCTCCTCTGGTGTGGATGACTCTCTATGTGTGGAACTGATTTCCTCACATCAACATGGTGTGGGTTTTAGCCTTCCCCATCCTCAAGAATGGGCTGGGTCTCTCCTCTAGATTCCTTTTGGTTTTAGTGATTTTTTTCTTGTTCAAAGAAGATCGTCTAATTCCTTCTTCAGGGAGATTGTGGAGGGTATTTGCGGGGTGTGATAAGTTGGTCAAAACTCTTGTATTTTTACTAGAAGGGTCGATCTATGAACCAGCTGAGAAACAGATTTCTTCTGTTCTGGGAATTGGGTCATGATGCGAGGAAACACAAGAGGCTGGTTTCCATTGGCTGGGGTCACACTCCAAAGAATTTCCAAGAGAGTTCCTCAATGGTTGAGACATGAGGAGTCTAGTCTGTTCGGATGTGAAGATGGGGTCACTCCATTCAGACTCGTCTAACCTCGTAAGATCCCTGCAGCCTACTTCAAACTATTTCAATATCCTGTTACAGGTCCCGGAGGATTTCTCTCTAGGGGAAGCCATGCAGTCTTCCTCGGTCAGTGGTGTGTGAACCGAGCTCGTGCCAAGATTTATCAGACATCTCCTTCACGAAATTCTAAAGGTCATATGTCATCTGAGGACAAGTCTAGGAACCCTCAGAGTCAATGATATCACTCATTCATTGGAATTCCCAAGGCATGGGGGCATGGGCTAAGTATGATTTTCTGGTTTCTGAATTTTGACGTACAAAGGCATCTATAGTTGTGATTATTGAACATAAACATCACTGGTAAATAATTTCCATCTTCACTGCGATACTTGGAGTGAAAGTTATATTCACGGGGATACGGTTAATCAGAAAATTTGGGTCTTCTGGGGAGGTAATGTTTCAGAGGACTTATTGGAAGATTCTAACCAGCATCTTTCTGTGAAAATAACTGAGGGGAAACAGGGGTGCCTCTTCTCCTTTGTCTATTCTATGTGCGAGTCCAGGGAGAGGGAGGCATTATGGCAGGGTTTGAACAAATTTGATCAAGGGAATTCTGCATGGATTGTGGGGGGATCTCAATGTCATTATGGATCTATTGGATAATAAAGGAGGCAGTAGGGTCCCCATTTGTGACCGGAAAGCCTTTGTGTCATGTGACGACCACAATGGTTTACTGGATTTGGGTTTTTTGGGATGTAAATTTATGTGGTGCAACAACAAAAGAGGGCATCTCCGCACATGGTGTAGATTGGATCAGTGTTTTTCTAATCTTCAAGAAATCTCCTCTTTTCTGAATGCGTGGGTGGAACCCCTTGTGCAGGCTTTAGAATACCATGATCCCCATCTCATCATGCTAGAGAAATGTTCGGTGAACAACATATAGTTTTTATATTCCAATCAATGGAACTCATCATAGAAATTTTCTCTTACTAGTGCTTTCATCTTTGGCAAAGACCATGCAGTATATGTGTTGGATGGGTTTTCACAGAAATCTACGGAGGCTCAAGGAAGACTTGTAACATTGGTTCATCAACAGACTGAATTTTTTGACCAATATAGAAGAGATTAAAGTTGAAATTGAGCAGCTTATGATGAGGCTGGATGATTCATGGGATGAAGACAACTTTAGCACTCTTATTGAAATCAAAAACTACCTTTTTGTCAAAATCTTGGAGAAAGAAAGAGTTGTCCGAGATAAATCCCAAGGTACATGGCTTAGAGATGGGGATAAAAAAATGGCCTTTTTATGCCAACATCAAATAAAGGAGGCATGAAACTATTCCCAATATCTGAATGGGTGATGTGTGTTTTACCCAAGATATTGAGGTCATGGGAAGTATGGCCCTTGATTATTTCAAAATGTTGCTGGAGGATCCTAACACATCTATGCAGGAAGGATATCCATCTGAACAAACCGACTTGTTTAGCTTCTTTTCTAGGGTGGTTTCCAGTGATGTGAATCTGGATTTGGAAAAAATGGCGGATGATGATGAGATTTGGTAGGCATTTAAGTCCCTTAATGCAGAATGTTCCCCGAGGCTGGATGGATTTCCAGGATTCTTCTACATAAGTGTGTGGGAGTTGGTTAAATGGGATGTTGTTGAGGCCATCAAGGAATTTTTTAAAGGTGGAAACCTACCTTGGGTGGCATGTGCATATACACTAATTCTTATTCCAAAATTGAATGATCCTTCTTCACTCAATCAATATAGACCAATTAGTATGTGTAACTTCCCATTAAAGATACTGGCATGCATTCTCAACACAAGGCTAGTGGTTCATCTTCCCCAATGGGTCTCTAAAAACAAACAAGGGTTTATCAAAGAGAGATCTACTCAATAGGCCATTTCCATTGTTCATGAATTGGTGGGGGATATCAATATCAAGTAACCCGGATCTAATGTGGTGATTAAAGTGGACATTCACAAAGACTACAATAAAATGGAATGGAGCTTTATCATTAAAGTGTAAGAGACTATGAGGGTTTCTACAGGGGTTATGGACCTACTGTTTAGAATTTTATGCTCTTCCTAGTGGGATACTTCCTTCATGGGAAAGCATTGTGGGTTTTAAAACATAACTTTGGAATGCGACAGGGAGATCCCCTCTCTCCCAGCCTCTTCAGTTTGGTGTTTTATGTCCATAGAATATATGTTGAGGGGAATGTTCTTAGTTGAAGCCTCCATCGTTACCATGGTAGATCCAATACCAATGGTATTTCACATATCTTTATTTTCTGAGGACGTGCTATTTTTCTTGAATGGTAACAGGCGTACCATTAGAGAATTGGACAGTGTAATGGAAACATACTGCATTTGGAATGTCTAGTCCATCAATAGAGAAACAAGTAACGTGTTTCTCTCAAGATAGGGTTTAAACAATAGGGGGAAAATATTATGGATGCGCTGGGCATGCTGAAAAATTCTTTTCCTATGGAAAATTTAGAAGCTCTTATTGCACCATGAAGGGTTCAGATTCACCACTTTGATGGGCTAGTTGGGAAAATTACAATCCATATTAAAAACTGGAAAAATCGATTCTTGTCTTTTGGGGGGCGCATCATGTTGGTCAATTGTTTCCTATCCTCGATCCCCATGCACGTGCAATTAGTGGTTAACGTTCCAAAGGCTGTGCTGAACAATATTGAAAAGGTGTCGATGGGAATCATATGGGACTCAGACAATGAAGTCATACTTTACTGGACATCATGGGACATTATGGATAGGGAGATTTATTATGGTGGTATTAATATTCGAAGTGTCAAAGGGGAAATGTTGGGAATGAATGAAAATCGTTCCTGGGATTTTTAGGAAAATACATCATTGTGGGCAAGATTTATTTATAATCGCTATGGAAAACAGATGGACAGTGGTAGATGGACTTCATCATGACTATGAATCATGATTTATATATTTTTTTTAGTTCTCTACATGAATTCTAGGTGGCTTGTGGGTTGTGGGAAAATTTATTTTTGGAAGGAGAACTGGGTTGTCTCAACATTGGGGTTCTTAGGCTGTCTGTTCCCGATGTTCTCATTTTCTCATGAAACTAGTTTCTGTCCATTTATTTCAGACATCCTCACACCCGACCAGCTGAATATGTTTTATGACATCACCTTGAATGAGGAACTAGAAAAGATTATCTTTACGATGATGAATTTCTATGCCTTCTCTGATAAGAGGTACCGCTCAGTATCTTCGGCCCATGGTATTCCCGACTGATGGAGTGGAACTGTTTGGTGTGGTGACCTTACGATAAAATACAACTTTCTTTTTTGGTATCGTCAGAACAACACTATTCTAAAAGACGAATAGTTGAGGAAGATATGGATCTCTTTGGAATATAAATGTCTATTTTGTATTACATCCAAGGAGGAATCGGTCGATCATCTATTCTTTTCCAGTGACTAGGCAGTTATAGTTTGTAGATAATTGGGAAAGGATTTCGGGTGGGGAAAAGGAAACCATACTTTCCATGTTTCTTGGTTCTTGGGTTATGAAAATAACACTTCAGAGAAGAAGATGATGGCAGTGTTGCTTGTTGCAAGCTGTAGGATCATTTGAAATACCCAAAACCAAAGCTATCATGGGGGGCACATCCTGCTCACGCATAGACATGATGGATAGAACCAGGTACATAATGGTCAAATTGGTTTCTCTAATCAAGGGATGGGTGAATATTCCTACACTGAGAGTTTTCAGGAAAGGTAATTCTACTGCTTGCACCTTACATGATTCTAATAGGCAAGGAAGACGGGTGAAGTGGAATCCTCCAAGTAGTGGGTTAAAGATCAATGTGGACGAGTCATGTGTGTCTGGTTTTATGAGGGGCGGGGGAGTGGTTCATGATCCCCAAGGATCAATGATTCAGGCCTTCAGTGATAGCTTTAGAGTGGGAGATTCCCTCATGGCGGAAGCTTCAATGATGCTAAAAGGTATTGAGCCTTCTCACTCAAACAACATTATGTTAGAGTCAGTCGAGACCAACTCAGCTATTCTTGATGGTTCTCTATAGGGGATGTTCCAAATCCCTTGGACTATTGTTTACATCATTCATAAGTTAAAACTTCTATTGGACCCATAGGTGATTCTTAGTCACACATGACGTGAAGGGACCATGGTAGATGAATTCCTCACTTTAGGAATTAATAATGGTGATCATAATTTTTGGTTTTCCAGGCTGGGGACTCTTCCACAGGCATGTGGTAACTTTGTTAGGGCATATGAATTGGTTCTCCTTTACTTTAGACCTCTTTAATATTGTTTTGTGCAGGGCTTTTCCCATCTTGAAATTATAATAAAAATTAAAGGTTGGATGGATGGTAATGCTACTATAATAAAGTTACCATTAGGGTTGGAATATATTAAGGGTAATGATAAGAGTTAATTCAATGCATATAAAAGAAATGATTGCCTCAACCAATAGAATTATTCCACATGAAGAACTTTTATCAGCACATAGAGGCAGGTTGCATAATTGATGTTCATACATTAAATATTCCATGTAGAGATTCACTACAGATCGAATAGAATTGACAATATGATATTTTCATGTTTGTAGAGACCACCACATGGTGAATATTACCTTACCTACCCCATTAATTAATAAGAATCACACACATCACCCTCATATCTAATGTATGTTTAATATGTGGTTGTGTAAATGGACATTAATATCATAAAATTTTTACAAAATTTATTAAATTGAAATTTTTATTACATAAATCCAATTTTAATTAATATTTTTTTAATAACATATACACGAATATAAGATGAATGCAGTAGATATATTTTTGGTTAAAAATAAAACATAATTATATTTTATGAAAATAAATGGCTCTTATAATATATTTAATAATTTTAAAAAAATTTATTTCCAAATAATAGTCTTAAAAGACATTATTTGTTTAATAATATAATATAATATAAATGTATAATTTCCTGAATTTTTTATATGTTTTAGAATCATGAATATATTGTAAAGACTATTACATTTCAACAGTTATTTTTTTATATAAAAATAAAATTATTTCATATTTATGAAATCACTTTGAAATAATAAAAATTATATTTTAAATGAAAAAATTGAATTTTTTTGGTGTAAATTGTTTAGAATTTTATGAAATACCTTATTTTATGTGAATACGTAAAATATATTTTTTTGATTTTATATTATTTTTGAACGTATAAATAGGGTTTAATGATGTCATAGTTGGTAATGTTTAATCCACTATAAAAATATATAATATTATAAATATTATTTATTTTAATTGATTTAAATAAATTTCCAAACCTACAATTTTATTTCTAATATTTAAAATAGAAATTACTTTTTTAAAATATATTTTATATAAAATATATATTTATATTTACAATGAAATATTTAAAAAAGGAATGTTTTTTTTAGTTCAAATAATTTAATACATTTTTTAAATGACTAAATTAATGAGAAAAAAACATGTTCATTTAAATGGTTTTTCATTTTACACAACATTGAATACCAAGACTACTATTTATAAATTATTCTAAAATTTCTCCCCTTTTAGTATTAATTCCTATCCATCCTCCCATTAATCTCCATTTTAAATACCATAAGAATAAAATCATACATGTATCCTCTCTTAAAATTCCCAACATGCTTTCTCCAAAGTCATCAAGTTTCTTTCTCTTTGATTTATAAGGATCCACTCCAAGGATCGAGAACTCTTCACTTCATCTTGTCAAATCAAGAACAAATTTGTTGTTATATCTTTGAATATTTGATTTAAATTTGTTTTATATGATTTTTTATTATCACATTAAAGTAAAAAATATAATTTTATCAATGGTATTTTATCATACCTTCTCATTATTTCATTTCATTAATCCACATTGTATACCCACTGTGCAGTAGAATTCATTACATGAAATTATCTCTTTTAAATGAAGTATTTTTATATTGAGAGTA
This sequence comes from Viscum album, assembly GCA_963277665.1. NCBI lineage: Eukaryota > Viridiplantae > Streptophyta > Magnoliopsida > Santalales > Viscaceae > Viscum > Viscum album. The sequence continues at coordinate 113,109,828 of OY728156.1, read as the reverse complement.
CCTATATCACTTCTTTAACCATGTGTATATAAATATATGTAAAGATAACATATTGGATATGGATTTAAAACTATGAAACCCACGTTTTGTTCTTGTGTGTAAAAGATTATGATATTTTCACGACAATAAGAACTTATGTACTCAATAATTTTACATGAAACTCATCATTTATCATTTAATTCTATTAATGAAAAGATTTATTATGATCAGCGTTGATCATGATAAATAATATAAATTAATGATGTAATCCTATATCACTCCAATTAATTTATGTAATGAATTAATATCTATAGATTACAGGTTTTATGAAACTTTGATATAAAAACCCAGTAATTATATTTTATGACATGTTAGTCATAAACTATGGAGAAATTATTATGTGTGTCTAATTTTAATGTTGTATACAAATTTGAATTTAATGTTTTCTGATCATTCTATTATGATATTCCTTATATTCTGAAGGTCATGCCCTTTTATTATGCATAGTGATCAAATGTTATGTATTTCCTTTATTTTGTTCATAATTTAGAGTTATGATCTCCCAGTTTTTCTAATGTATATCCCCAATATTTTTGAATTCGTAAAACTATAATTCATTTGATCTATAAAAAATATTCTCTTGTACATTTGGATATAATTTATTGTATTAATGCATTAAATTCATAATTTATATGAAACTAATCCTTAGAAGATCCTATGTATATTTAAATGTTTAATCATGTAATGAATGTTTTATGTTTTAAAAAGGTTATATTCCATAAATATCATAATATATCATGAAGGATATACTTTATTATAATACAAAAACATATACAAATAATTCCTAAACACAAATATCCCATTATAAACACTCCATAACTTAGGGAAATGTGATTATAAATAATTTTAATTAGAAATTCTTTCTTCATATTTATAAAAATAATGTACTTACTATAAATAAGGGTTTTCCAAAATATGAAAAATATCATATAAATAAATTTGACATATTAATAGTCAAAAAAATATTTAATGAAATTATTAATTTATATAGGTATGTGAAAATAATTTATTGGTGAACTGAAATATCATAAACTCTTCCTTTTATAGTTGAAAACGAACTTTCCACAGTACTCACAAATATAAATATGATGTTGAATAAAACACATAAACATTATTCCCATGCACATAAATCATTTTATAAAAAATGAAATATAATTGAACACTATTAAAATCTCAATAAATTCTTCAATATAATATTTTTTATATATAGTTTTAAAATAAATATGTTTATATATCTATAATGTATTTATTAATGATTAATTTCAAGTAATTAATTTCATAAACACAATATGAAGAATAATTTGTTCTCTTTTATGTCCACATCTAACCAATTCAATTGAAGAAAAAAACATGTTTTTGTGAATGATTTTGAGACCAAGGATATAGATCGTTCAAACACATACTATGTTATAAATTATAGAAAAAATAAAATAAAAAACATTTAAATCCCATGAATCACTGATAGATAATAACATAAATATTAATTTCATTTGAAAAAAAAAATAATGTGTATAGTAATAAAATATACTCTATTTTTTAAAACGGTCATTTTGATGCACATTTTTTTTAAAAAAAGATATCAATCATTTAAACATAGTTGAGTGGTAAAAATTACATGAACTAAATGCTCATTGGTCAAAATGAAAAAAGATAAATAGATCGAAGGCCTAGAGGCCTAAAAGTCAATGCATGACACAAAGTCCCTGATTTAGTAGTCAAAATCATGCCATTTCACTATAAAAATGTCATTCCACCACCTATAAATGTTAATCCCACCATTTTAAAATTATAAAACATTCATCTCCCTCATTAAATGAACTACTACATCCTTCAATGATTGATACATTGGGGTACTTCACATCTCCATACAATGTGTGGGAGGTGTCTTTGTAGATAGGTTATATTCCCCTATCTCTATTTTGAGATTCCCAATAAGTGATTCATGGGTGTCCCTCTCATTCATCAAATTCATGTTTCTACACTACCTAAGATTGATCAACTGTGTTGGTAAACATGTGGAAGGGTACCCCTAGATCCAACTTTGTTAGAGAAAGGGGATTGATGTTAGGATTATTTTTGTTGGCATGTTTATTCATTTAAACGAGGCCACCAAATTGAACACTCCTACCTATTATACCAATGAATTGTTTAGAGGAATAAACATGATCCTTGTCACACATAATTTTATAAATAAGTACTCACTCCAACTCCATGAGGGTCACAGGACGAATAATATGGTGGCATTGAAGCCTTTTTGTCAATGGGGAAAGATATCACTTGAAGGAACAATAATTTTGAAAACCTAGATATTATTTCCATGAGAAATAAAATTCTAAAAAATTCATCTCTATCAACCTCATTCTCTGAAACAACATCGGCATCGGTGGATGAAGCCACACCTTCATCGCCACTCAAATCTATAGGAAATACTCTCTTCCCATAATCCTTTCAGCACCATGTCCTAATTTTTGAAACAAGCGTTATCCCTAGAAGTTGTCTTGTCCCACCTTGAGTCCCTTCTTTGATAAATCATTGCCATCATCTTTACATGAAGATGAATTTCTATTTGTGCTCGATTACATAAATTCTACTACCTTCACTATCTCTCTCCAACACTAAATCCAAGAAACTATTTGCAATATTAGTATATATTCCTCCTCATATTATTGTTAAAAAAATGATGACACCACCACTTCAATGTAAAACATAATTTTATGGAAGAAATTAGATTAGTTGGTTTGGAATAATCATATCTAGAACCAATTTTATCATGACATTCATAAAAGATGGAGAAATAATTTGATACACGATTCCTAGACTAAGATGTGTGGGATTAAAAACCATTAGAACAATTAGGTGATGATTCATTAAGTGGTATGAGTGAAGGTCCTAAGTAAATCAGAAAAAAAATCAGCCAATGATAGATAGGAGAACATCCATCAACACAAAGATGGGTTTAATGAAGAAACCATAGATTCTATGGGAATTCAATGTCATATCACACCTTCGTATTATAATTTATATTTTACTCATTAAAATATATTAGGATATAAGAATAAAAAACAAAATATTATTCTATAAAACGAATATTAATAAATACAAATTTTTAAATATTATAATAAGTAAATTCAAGGAATTGTATGATTAAATAGAACACATCATATGATTAAAAAATATAACTAAAAAAGAGATAAAATAGAATTACTCACCTAAGATAAAATACATAGAAATTAAAACTTATAATTAGAATGGTAAACAAAACATAAAAAATATATACTATATAAATTCACATAAAAAACATCACACACTCTTAATAAATCAAATTTATCACTAGTGGAATGATTTGAGACTTTATCCCCCAAATTATGTTAAATATCAATATAATGAAGATAACATCCCCATTTTGAGAATAATATATTAATAAATGATATCTTATATATATGTTCCTTATTCTAGATTGGATTATATAATTTTTTTAAATAATGATAGCATTATTTTAATCACATTTTATAGGTACATGTTTAAAATTAAATCCAAACTCCCTCAATATAGTTTCATCCACCAAACATGATCACAAAAACCCCAAACTACATAATTCTAATATTTAGAAGTTATAATTTAATCCTGATGTTGTTTAATTAATGGTTAAGAAATTTTAAAATTTCATAGGTAATGTCATTTTATTGTTGTATATTCTCTGTCAAAACTAAAAAAAATATAAAATCAGTATAATTATTTCAAATCAAATTGATTCATGATGCTTTAAAAAACAATGTTTAACACAATACTTAAAATAAATTAAAAATATTTATAAATATTTTATATGGTATTAGTTATTATTTTCATGAATCCTTAGTATATATACACAAATCAGTCTATATTTCTGGCATACTTGAAGTATGATTTATTAGACTCTTGATTATTGTAGTATATATGTTTTCAAAATGTTTCCAAAAAACAAGCATGTCATGATTAGTATTTTAACAAAATGGAGTAGTATATGATTTACATTTTTTATGTCAAAACATTATAAATATATCCAATTGTTTTTTTATTTTATGATGTTCTCAAATTCTCCATAAAATATTTAAAAGTATAAATGAATATAAAACCCTAATATCATACATTTTTATAATATGTTATTCGTATGTTTATAAATTCAGTGTACAAAATATGATTAGTTCAACAAGAAACCACATAATAATCAAATATTTTAATATGAAATATATTTTTATGATGTTTTATTATACAATATAGTTTCTATCATTTATACAAGATAAAATTAAAAGATAATAGAACAATTAATTCAGTACCCCGCTCTTAGGATATGTTTAAGAAAACATACATATTGTTTTATTCAAAAAATAAATAGGAAAATGTATTTTTTTTAATAAAACCTTTATTATATATAAACAATGTAGAAACTAATTCCATTTAAAACAATAGAATTACTATTCTATAGAAAATGTTTACAAATTATATAATATTTATATTAAAAAAGTATTATAATATATTATAACTAATAAATAAGAGTAATGGGTTATTTATAATCTATTATTCCATATTTATTATGAATTTTTATAACTAATATAACATTATTACTTGTTATAAAGTAATTATCATCTTTCTAATTCATAAAAATCCATTTGGTCATTATAACTATATATTCAATGGGTTTATAAACTATATTCATAAATTTATTCCATTGAAACTGTTTAGACTTCTCCTATATAAGGAGAACCCAATTACTACCACTAAAGTATTAGACTATAGACATAGGTTCATGATTTTTTAAAAAATATAGGGAATTAAGATATATTTCGCATACTCTTTGCAGTCCTAAAACATTACTTGTATAACCAATCATATAATCTTAAAGATTTTATTTTAATTTTCATTGGTTTTCTAGGATTATAATCTCATATTATTTAGTTTCTATCTATTTATGATTTGTTTCTATACGGACATTTTTCTCATCGATGGACATTTTGTTATTAATTGAATAATACAATGTCATGTTTTAAAATAATCATCATGAACATAACGTTAAGTTCTATTATAATTAAGAATATCAAATTAATTAAAATCAACATTAACATATTAATCATATATCATTGAGTTTTCATCATAACTCTATAAACATAATAATTAATAAAAGAATAATAAATTATTACTCCCATGGGCTTTAGATCAAAATTATCATGGTAATATTAGGATACCATATTTTCTAAAAGGTTTATGTAACTTATGTTTCTATTTTAGGAATTATTTTCATTCTTATAAATTTTATTAAGTGTTTAAGAAATGGTTTGGGTGAGTCTATGGAATGTTCAAAGGTCAAGCATCTTATTTTTTTGAAGAGTATTGTAAGGCATGTAATTAGAGCATGATTAGTGAAAAACATGCCCCTCAAATGCAAGGGACATGGATGGTGTGATATGGTTTTTCAAACTATGAACCCTAACATTCATGGCCACACAAGAAATTATAGAAATGTTCAATAGGGTTTTTAAAAATGTTGTTCATAGTTATATTAATCACTCACATTACAATGCTTGGAGGATCAACCATGATGTAGTGGTGGTGTGTGGTTGGAATGTGCCTCTATAATAAAGGTAAAATTAATATTTCCACCTATTTTCATATATTTCACTCATTCAATTTATTTTAACATCAATTAATATTCTTCTAGTGGATGACGGATCCCTACTATCATCCCCATAAGATTTGATCCTCCATCTTCATTTGATCTCCAATTCCATTATCATCTATCACATGGGAAGCATACCCATAAGACCATCAATAAACATCCATCCTTTATTGGTTTATATCTTTTTTTTCGTGTGAACATATTTCAGGATAATATCCACTATTTTAATGTTATTCACCCATTTTGAAAATTTCTTCAATTTTGTATCAAATTCGAAGTCGATGCTGGTAGAGTGTTCATGTAACTCCACCTTGTAGGTTGACTATATATTTTTCCTATATGTTATGTTATTATTGATTATATTCAATTATTCATTACACAAAACCTCAATAATGTTTCCAATAAATTTTTTAATGTATTCAATTAATTATTGAACAACAATTTTAATCCCTCATTGTACCTTAATATTGTTGGTTATTGTCATCCTTAATATAAACCACATTTAGAATTGGTGTGTTTATAAACCCCTAAACAAGAACCACCCCTTTGGGGTTGTGTGATTAATGAAAATTTTAATGGTAGAATTATATATATTAAATGATATATTGATGTTGTGAATACCCATCATATTTTAAAAGTAAATGAATTTTTTATATAAATTAATAGTGTAAATGAAGACATGTACAGAGATGGGTGATATCTAGGATTTTACTTCGTTATATGATTGGTTATATATAAGAATGGAAAATAAAATTTCCTCATGTGCTTTTACATTATGTATTTGGAATTATAAATCATAGTATTGAATAGATTTGAGTAATTTGGTGTGGAATTAACATTGATTATATGTATTGAATAAACTTTTATTAACTATACTACTCCAAGAAGGGGGATCTTGGTATAGATCCTAGAATCATTATATATATTATATCATGAGATATTAGGAAGAAATGACCATGGGACATCGTTTCCTTGACCAGTGAGGTCTATAGTATTTTATTCTCACCTTATAAAAGTTCCATAATTTCAATGAGGCTTCCTTGGTCCATCACATTCATTAATGGACAATGAGGTCTGGCACATTACATATATAAGTGTAGTATACAAAAGATAGTTGGTTTTTCATATATAACTTTTATATACTAACACTCATCTTTACTATCCTTAAAATAGTCACATCTTGTATTGTTTTACGTCATTATATCCGACATTGTTTAAACATTTTATATATTATACCATCTCACAGTTGTAGTTTTTATACATGGGTTTTATTTTTTATAGGCATAGATGGTGGTGGCCTAATGAGTATATCTCACAACCTATGGAGGCATCTGTTTGGTTCCTAGATCTTCTTCAAAGATTTAGGTAGGGATAAGGGAAAGGTCATGGTCATGGATTCTTGATTGTTTGAATAATGATAGAATTTGAAAATTGACTGATCTTTAGCTCACGATGATAGTGTATATAGACTATTAGACATTATGGGTCTTTTTGATATACATTAATATATATATTCCCACTTCCATGTAATCTATCTTGTCTGTATTGGTGCATGGAATCCCCATAAATTTTTATGATGATCCCACTTTGGAATAGATGTTTATTACTATTTGGAAGACTTATCATATTTACTACTTTGGTCATTATAATGATTCCATAATTTATTCAATTGTATTCCACCTTACTACTCTAATTATGAGGGTATAGTCTCCCCACCATATCATTATTGATCCTAAATGTTATTTGAAATCCTTTGGCATATACGGAGGAAATATTAAGTATGTGTTTCATTCAGGGTTTAATTACTCATGAGTGAACCAGTTCTAGCATGTCACAACATGGTATCAGAAATGTATTTTCATTTTCTTCTTACAATTTTGGGAGTATATATTAAAGAATATGAAGTTTTTAAATTTTGAATTTAGCATATGCATTGGAATATCTATGAAATATATGGGGAATAATCTAAATTCCATATGATGGGAATTACTTGTTTTGTTTATACTTATTTCATTTATACTTACTTCATCGTTGGGTGATTCACATTATGTTTAGTAATATTTTAATTATTATTATTTTTTCACTTTTTAACTATGGCCTGATATGAAATGGAATCATTTCTCATACATCATCATAGGAATAAAAAGAGTCACATGAAAGGTATAAAATATTCCATGTAGGATTCAATTTTTGATTGAGTTATCATTATTGAGCATGATTTGGTTTATACATATTTTATGATAATAACACTATTATTAGAAAAATGATTTTATATAATTGGTAATTAAAGTGTCATAATCAATCTAATCTCTGTGTTCTAGAAAAGAATGATGGTGTCGCATTGAATATCCATCTATATCATGTTTCAGATGTGTACCAATGGTTTTAATGAATTAAATGTTAGTTGATTATAATAAATGAAATATAATTTAATTTTAAAGAGTTCAGGTACCATTATAAATTAGGAATGTAGATTCATATATCCCAAAAACTTATATGAACTAGTATATTTTTTTATATGTAAATGTATCAATATAGATCCCTGAACAAACAACTAAATTTATAACTCATGTAATTCTATAATTTGGAAAATGGTACCTCATCTGGGTAGTCCATATTGAAAAATATTTCATATTATTTAAAATATTCTTGATGATAAATATGATTCCAATGGAAATATAAAACAAATTATAATCCATAGAAAAGAATTAACACTCTGTATATTAAGGCCTGAGTCATAAAATAGAGAACATGACCCATAACCAACATTAATAGTTAGTATTAGGCACTATGTATTATGATTAATCATGATAATTCTTATTACCCAAACAGAGATGTTGGATAAGGCATAGGGGATTGACTTCGGAAAATGAGTGATATGTCCTATAATATTCTTATATATGTGATAATATTGACAATAAATATTATCTAAAGTGTGTGATTGGAATTTTTATTGACATACCACCGTGACATCTTCAATTCGTGTTATAGGATGGTGGTGATGAAATCTAATGTTGGTGGTCCTTGATCCACTACATATTCCTCTTTTATTTCCACCAGATACACCTCCAACAAAAACTAATCTTGGAACTAATGTCGAGTTTCTATAGGATTTCATATGGTTAGTGTGATAGATACTTCATACTCTGTGATCATCACCGTCTATAGATGAGTTGATGCATGATTTCCAGAAACAACAACCAAATACTTTCTTGGGGGATGTTCTCCCCAAATCATTCAAGTAATTGATGAATAACATATTATTTATCTTTGTTAATCCAGAGTCACCTCTACAAATTAGTGTCATTCTTATAGGGTTTATGCCTTTTGGATCATACAAACATTTATAGTATTTCATCTACCAGATATATCATAATTGGGGAAAGATTTAGGGTGATGTTTACAATATAACATGTATGACTATATCTTCCTGAAATATTTTAGGGCTGATAAATCTCGGTATGTCATGGACATGGATTTGGGTTCTAGGAATATGATGGATTATTCATCTCACTTAATAAATCTTTAGCATTGTGATATTATTATTAACAATGGTGAGATGTCCAAAGAAAGACACTTTGTGGATGAGATTAGGCATCTGATTCGATATCGAGTGAATTCTTTCTTGTTGAATATGTTTTCTAAGAGAGAAAAATATGAAATTTTTTACTTATCCAGACCTATGGGAAGCATGATATATGTATTAGAGTTTTCTAGATTCTTAGATGTGTGATTTGTTGTCTGTTATTAAGAAGCATCATATAAAGACCTCTTGTGAAGGTAATACCAATTATTGTATATATACTGAAAGTTTTATACTCTATCACATGTCTGGTATGAAGGTGTACATGAAACATCACTATTATAGTTACACACATGAGTTATGATCTAGTGCCATGATGGGACATCTACAAATTTTACAAATCCTTTCCTCCAATAATCATTGAGAGAATATATTCACTAACTTCGAGTCCTTGAGAAGGATCAACAACACCACGTAAGGAACAGGGCTGGAAGTCCACGGGATAATCCGTTCAGGGGGGTTTTTCATGGTCACGGGATGAAAACCCTAGTTTCATCATTCCATCTGAGCATGCCTACACTGGATAGTCATGTTATATCTCTAATCTACAAGTAAGTCTAGATATATGCAGCGAGACCAACCCATGGGGAGCATATCACGGTCCCATCTACAGATAGATAAAGGATTTTAGTGGCCTATAATCTAGTCTCTAAGATATATTATACAACGACATCCAACTCATTCATATATATTTTTATTGTGAAGAGACATGGGCTTGAGATACCATATTAATATGGAATGATGTCACTAGAGAATACAATGGAGATTTCATACTATACTGAAATCTAGTTTAATGAATAAAACCCTGAGACTAGTAGCTATCATTTCATATGGAGCCACATTCTCCCCTATATGACCAATTTTGATATCATTCTTAGGATATATTGGTTTGACCCCTACCACACCCCTTCCGATTTCCATCACTGATGTGTGACTTTTATATCACAATAGGTCTTCAGTTATTTTAAAAAGGTTGAACATAAATTCCATGAAATTTGAACTTGAAAGGTGTTCCATGGTTTGGATAGAGTAAAAATATATATTTTTAGACACTATGTGAAATATTATTGAGCATGAGAAACTAATTTTTCTCTATAAATATATCATTTTGGGGTTGTATTAACTGTTTAATTTATAATAATATCTAATAATTAAGAGGTAGAGTTTACTATGGATGTATTTCTATTATGTTCATTGGTAGAAATTCCTCTTAAAGATTGATAATACTGAGTTATATGAGATCAATATGGATCTTGTGTTTTTGGAAGATAATGATTTTATATTTCCTATTACTTCCCCATAGATATCACATATCCTTTTCGTCATGTAATTAGAAAGAAACCTCATGTTTAGTGTGGAAAACTATATTTTTAGTCATCTTATCATGAAGAACACTTATTCAATATCTCACATCATTGAGCACTTTTAATAGTTGTTTGGTGGTCGGTTTTCTCGAATATCTATTTGAGCTTGGGAAACCACTAGGTATGTGTAAGACCTTCAGAAATACCATATAAAACTTTTTATAGTATGTATGTTCCCTTGGAGTATTTAATTATTCCTTTTAGTCTCGCAAATGCACCAAATTTTTTTATGGGTATGATAAATCTGGGTTTTCACCCATAACTAGATACATTTCTTGTAGTATTAGTTTGCGACTTTGTAGTTTGATTATGTAAATAAAACATCCATGAAGATCCTCATGAGATCCTAATTAATTCACTAATATAGGAGTACCGATTTTTAATGATCTCTATATTCCACTATTTGGACATATAATTTCACTTCTTATGTTACATAATCTTAGTGGAAGGATTATCATTTTACCAAGAGAAGGAGAGAGTGGAAACATCCTGGGAGTATCTCAATAAATATTTAATTATATTGAATTTTTTATGGATTGATAGACGTTATTGGAATGCTATACAAGACTTATCACATCCAGAATATCCACTCATAGGCTTGGACAAAAAATATATAATATTTATATGGTCTTAGGTGTGCATTAATTCCATTTTGGAGAATAAAGAGAGGATGAAATTAATGATTATAATTATTACTATAGATCCATTAATAAGGTATGAATTTTATGTTAAAGACTTTGGTATTTTTGTATGAATTATGATAATGTAGGGGGAGTGGATCACGGTGTACAAGCCTTGTTAATTGATGTTATAACATCCATAGTTTGCACCTTTTCATTATGGATCTAATACTTGTTAGGAGTATGTTTTGTGGTTTAAGGAGATCAAATGATGCTCAAATACATTATTATAGAATTATAATTAAGTCTTATGAAGATAATATTGACTGAATATATGTTTTCCTATAATGGTGATCGTCCATATATTCTCGGGAAGGGTAACAATGAAGTAGTTTCTATGAGTCGAAGGATATAGATAGAGGATTTTCATGAGGATAGTGATGAGTGATAGTTGATGGTATTATTTTATGAGAGTAAATTGGAGGTATAAGTGCATACTATACAGCCTCTCCATGAACCTTATGTAAAGACCTATTCACTTCTAGAGTGATTTAGGATTAAGAAGCTTCATACACTAAATGTGTATCCCTAAGGGATAGTGTTCTTATCAAGGACCTTCAACTAGGATTGAGAGTTCAAATAGATGTGATTATATGAATTAATGGATGCATTTCGGTTTCAATAGACATATGATAGGATTCTATGATAGATATTCATGCCTCATCTTGGGTGGTACATCTTATGGTTGTAAGGATATATAAATATTTACACCAAAAATATTGGTCGCCATGTATAAAAAGGGAGATAGCTTGGTTTATTACCAAGTATTCCACGTATCATCAAGTGAACATAAAAAATCCATAACCAGTAGGTATTCTCATCCATCACTAAATCTATATTAAAAATGGAATGACACCACCATTGATATTTTTTACTAATATAATGATTTCAACTCGATGCAATGACGTAATATGAGAGATCATTTACAGGATGATGAATTCTTATCACCTTTTACCTATCAATGAAAAATTTTCAGTGGATGAGCTTAAGGGGCTCAATATTGAGGAGATTATCAAACGTCATAGAGTTATATGGAAAATTGTATCTGGTAGGAAGGATTTTTTAAATTATTAGTTCTATAAATGGTTATAGAGGTTGTTAAGTACACATCTAATTTTGAGTACAATATACCTCCATTAAGATGATGGGTAGTTTGACCACATTATTCATATGATAAAGGATGTGATTAGATCATGTGTCTGATTTTTTGGTGGTTCTTGGGAGAATCATATACCTATGGTAGATCTCACCTACAATAACAAATTTTAGATGACTATACAATTGGATTCTTTTTATGGATTATATAGATGGCTGATCTGTTTAAACTAATGATTCTTAGAGATTGGAGAGGCAGGGTTGCTATGATGATGTTTTGTTTAGGAGACTTCATTTAAGGTTAAAAAACTAATGAAGTGTGTTGGTATATCTCATTCAAGGAAAAATACTTATTCCGAATCCCGCCACTAACCACTACTATTCGAAGACATTGTTTCTGTATTATTCCACATTTTACCAACACTACGGTACATATGAATTCTTAGAAAGGGTAAACATTTACTTATTTTGGTCATTCCATTTAAGATTATATAGGTATTCGAGCTAGTGTCGAATTATTTCTAGTTAAGTCTTAGGAATCTAACCATGCATGGTTTATTCCATGTAACTTAGTTACATCATTATAAGACATACATGTTTTATGTTATACATTATGATGATGTTGATTTATAGGTTGATGTTCTTTTTGATGATCATTAAACATGTATCATTGATTAGAGACAAAAGGATCTCTAAGGCAAAACATTTACTTTTTTATGGGTGTGATAGTAGCACAATAAAATTCATGGAAAGTCATCAGAGTGGGAGGACAACATACATTCCCAATGGAATGATTTATTCTAATTAAATGTATTACCACCCTCATAAGGGAACTCAAGGATGATTTGTCATGTGTGGGGAGGTTGTAACATACCATATTTTCATTGAGATATGGATTCCATATTTTTTTTAATAATAGTTATATTAATTCATAAAAATTAATTTAACAGTTTTGGGAAAAAAATTTAATGTTTTTAAACAATTTATGAAGCACAAAGGTATATTCTTTAGAGTGATATGAGAGGTGACTATTATTGCATGGTTAGTGATAGTTGTTCTCCTCAACCATGTGGGACATGGAGAGTATCACATGGTTTTTAAAATCATGAAACCATAATCACAAAATAATCCAATAAATTTTAAACATGTTTTATAGGTGTATTTCATGAGATTCATATGGTTTGGTTAACATTGATCCTAGCCATCCAAGGGGTTTCCACCTTCCAAAAGTGGTGGCACATGGTTGGAACGTGATTTAGAAAACCATGTGGCCAAACCATGTGCCTCATAAGGAATGGGAAAATCACTATTTTTTACTTCTTTTTAATATATTTTAACCACCCAATTTTCCATTATCCTCCATGAACACCACCTCTAGTAGATGAGAACTCCCTCCTCTCATTACCTTTGGATTTGAGTGAATTTTTTCATCTGTTATCTGATTTCATCACCATATGTATTATTTGAAGCATACTGGTAAGATATTAATTCCAATTCCACCATTTATTTAATTATCTCTCTATAAATTGTGTGATCATCATTATGGAACATATTTATATTTTAGTTTATTCATGTATTATTCCATTTTCATATATTCTATCCTGAATCAGAAGCTGATACTAAATGTGTGATCATCTAAAACCCCAAAGTCAATAGTATCTATCATTTCTATAATATCCATTTTTATTATTTATTTTATGTTGTTACACATGCCATACAATCGATATGTTACCCCCAAATTTATTAATGTCATAAAATAGTAATTCATGTAGATTTTGAATCCCCTATATCTCTTTATCGTGGTTTGAGGTTGTCTACCACAACCTATACCACCACCATGCTAGTTTTAGTTTTGTACCCATTTACTAGAACCATCCATTAGGTTTTGTGGAAGTTTTCTAAATATTAGTTAACTATTGATGTAATTTCAATGGTATATTGAATAGTTCAATACCTATGATGGAATAATGTTATATTTGAACAAAGTAGTTAAAAGAATTCTGTAAATGATGACATCATTAATATATGGATGATATATAGGATTATAGCTATTTATATGAATGGTTGGACTTATTAAGGGATAATGATATTTCCTCAAAATAATTTACAATAACTTTGGTATTGTACATCACAATATGGAATCAACGATGGGTAATTGATGATAAAACTGACATTGATTATTAGGATGGAACCAATTTTTTTATGAGTATAACATTAAGAAGGGGGGATTGAGGTATATAAACAATAATATATATATATATATATATATATATTGATAATAAAATGACATATACATGGTGACTAGGTTCTTTTACCTTGAAGGACAATATAATTTTATTACACCTTGGATGAGTCCATTAGTCTCGAGGTGGATACATTGGTCTATTTTGGTGGGTAATAGACCATGTTGTTGTAACATTTTATATATGTATGTTGAATGTGACATAACTAGTGGTTTTATATATATCTCATTTTATATACTAATATTCATATTTATTATCATGTTTTTGGTTATACATTTTATTATTGGAATTTATTATATAAGATATTCATTTGGAAGTTTAGGTATTATACCTTCCAATGGATATAATTTTCATATAAGGGGTGGATTTTTTATACACTGTTGATGGAGCCTTTATGAGTATATATCACACCATGTTTGGGAAGCCATTTTTTACCCATACATACTTATTAAATAATGGTAAGGACAACAGAAATCACCCAATCATAGATTCATGTTTTATTATAGTGTGGAAGCATATGATAACATGATTAAGCCTTAGCTCATGATGCTATTAGAGTTATCCATTTTTTCTTTTTGGTTATTTTTGTATGTATGTATATATGTATTCCTAATTCAATGTTGGCCTACTTTTTTATAGTTATAGAGAATAATAATTATTTTGTATATGCTTTTGATATTTCCTTAGATGTTTATTACTGTTTGGATGATTTAGGTTCTTTAATTTGATAGTCATTGTTATGGATCCACTGTTTACTCATTATTACACAACAATGCTATAAAAATTCTTATGGTATAGTATCCCCATCATTACATCATAGAACCTCTTCTATAGTCACCAACATCTAGAACATGGGGAGGCATGCTTGAGGCATTGTGGCCAATTGGGATCAATTACATATATGTGAACGAGGTTTGGGACACCATAGTAATCCATAGGTTTGATATAAAAAAATTACACACATCAATATTAATTTATTTATGTTTATCTTTATCTCATTCAATAACTCATTTGGTATTTGAAACCAATATGATATTATGATAAATATTTTAATTACATGTCATGTAGTATGAATAGATTATTAAAAAAACTATATATTCAAAAAATATTTTTTAGTATTTTTTTCAAAATTATAATTTATTATTTTGGAGTGAATATTATAAAAAGGTTTCCATGGGGAAGAAAATTCATTATTAATAATCTTTTGGATAAAAAAATTAAACATGAAAATGCCATATTCTTATCTGTGGTCAATTTTTTAAGAAAATATTTTACAATATTTTTCATTATTATCTATTTTTTGAAGTATATAATGTCACGACCCATCCCCCATGGCTCATGTCGTGAATACCCCAAAACTGCAATCCAAAGGCCAGGGGATGTTGACTATCACTGAAAAGGAATATCCTAAAATGGGATGGCATTTCCCTAAATCCAGTACACACACATGTCCAACCCCATCCCAACACACTGAAAGGGGGAAATAAGTATACCACTAAATCAAAGATGAGTTAAAGTACAAGTGAATTTAAGTGGTTCAAAATAACAACACAACAAGGAACTGAAAACAAAAAAGTACAAAAGGAAGCACTGATGGCCATCTGTGGAAAACCCCAATCTATCATAAGAGTAGTGAAGATATGGGAAGTTGAAGTAGTATGTCCTACCCATCAGGTCTTACTATGTCCCACTTGGTCCTAGGCCACCATTTCCTTCATCGTAGCATCAATCAGTACCATTACCATGAGCACCTTTTTCAAAATGTTGATCATCTACACAAACCACAACATGTGTATGTGAATCACATAAAGGGGTGGGTATAAAAATACTCAGTAGGGACACCAAGACCCTTGAAGGTAACTCAATAATCCACAATGGAAAAAAAAGAAAAAATATCCCATATGTAATTCCACCAAGAAAGATCTCAAGCATGGATCAAGAAGTAAAAGACATAGCTCACACCAATTTTAAAATAAGTATAACAGTATAGATGGTTAGTCTTAAAGCCTGATAATCTTATTCTGTCAAGAGGCTCTGCTCTTGACATGCACATGGTCTCTAGGTGATGACCCATAGAGGATCACCATGTGGTGACCCATAGAGGATCTTTAGGTTGGGACCCACTGAGGATCTCTAGGTGATGAACCACATAGGATCTCTAAGTGATGTCCCACTAAGGATCACAAGGTTGTAACCCACGGGAGATCTCTAGGTGCTGACCCACAAGGGATCACTAGGTGCTGACACGGGGAAGTTTTCGAGGTGCTGACACATGATGGATTGCTAGCAGCTGACCCACTGTGGACCTCTAGGCACTGAAACATAAAAAATATATAAGTTTTAACCCCTATATGATCACTAGGTTATAAACCACTAAGTATAGATAAGTGTTGAGCCACATAGGATCTCTATTTTTCCTTCACGTCTCAACCAGCCACTGGATTCCCAAACATAGAACACTTGATTTTGGGAGTTTTCGATACTCATTACATAATTCATACCCCAGCCTCCATGATTTATTACATTGAGTAACCCCAAAAAACTGTCTTTTCATAAGGGTTCCAATGCAATAGAAAGTGCATCGTTCGGACGTCCGAACTGTAAGTTAATGTTTTTTAGAAAAAATGGTGTGGTTGAATTTATGTCTGATACAACATTTCCATACTCCATCATTCACAAAATTTCATGTGGAGTATCTCAAAAGGACATCCTCATAGAAAGTGTCCCAAATCATTTAACATCATGTCAATAAAATACAAGATTTTCATGACACATGCATTTTAGTGAACAGGGATCCTGTTGTTTTAGGTCGAGTCCGACCAGGTCGTACCGACCCAACCTACCCATCCTAGGTGTCCTAGATACCCCTGGTTCAATAAGATGGACTCATAATGTCCCAGTTCGCTTTGGGGTCTGTCTACTGCAGCCTGACTTGTGTGCCATGTCTAATTGGCCTCGCTGGACCTAGCCCAATTTGGTCGATGGACCAGCATACCAGGTCACAGGGCAACCTGGTCTCATCTATCCCGACTCGATGGGTATGGGTCCAGCCCGCTAGAGCGGGTCCAGCACGCCTGTCAAAGACCAGTCATGTAGTGCAGCCTCTATGGCACCATCCAACCGGGACGAGGTAGCCATGCCGTGTTGGTCTCCCCTACAAGCCCAGGGGTTGCATGGCCCCCTCTTTTCACGGTCAACAGGCCACAACTCTATGCGTATGGGTGGCCCGGACATGGGCCACCCCCACCACAGCACACCACAGTCTTCCAGTCACATCTTCCTTCCATCGCGGTGCGCTAATGGGTGCACCGCTACCCTCTTTCTGAGGTCACCTCCTCCCTCTTCCAATGGTTTCCACCACGGGAAACTAAAAGTACATTTGAAAGGCCACTAGAGTCGCGTTGGTGGGTCGTTTCAGAAATCTCTTGCGTCTTGAGAATATTTAGGTCATCCCCTTCAATACAACAACCTCAAACTCACTTTTCCTTAGTCCCAAGAATTCATCCATGAAGAACACATAATAAAATATTTATCCGGAGGGTTCATGCATTTTTTGTGTCTGTCCCCACCTTCTACATTATAATTTATACATTGGGGAAAGAGTTAACCACACATCCAAAGTGAATCCTATATTCATAACCCCGCACAAATATCAACCCACAAGAATGAGTGATTCACAGATCAACCCATTAGTCTCTTTCTCTGTGTTCTTCTTTAATTTTCATGGAAGATCAAGAACATATCAATTACATAAAATGAATATACATGTACCTTGTAGGTGTTTGATGCCGAATCATTCATCCTCAAGGTTTCACGATGTCTAGGTCGCTTCCAACTCCATTATTTGAGGCACATCGAAGACGATGATGTCTCATAGTTGTTCATCATTATTCATTGGAGAGTAAAACTGTTAGATTTTCATCAGATAATCCCCATATTTTTATTTCCCATTCTCTAATGTGTTGGTTTAATAAAAAGAAACATGTTTCAACCTTTCTATTATTCTACGATTTCACGTCATTACTCTATTTCATTTATGAAATAGCATTGTTATTACGATTCATTTATTTTATCATTACACTGCATGATACGGGACATATACAATCCTCATTAATGATCCATGTCGCTTCCTCTTCACTACACCAAATCATCATCATCTACCACTCAATAGAGATAATAGATATAAAATAATTATTTTCAATTATTTTATTATTTTTTTCGAAAGGTCGGAAAAATAAATTTTCTGGTCGGCCCTTTCCGGTGGAAGTTATGACGTTTCTAGGTGAATCCGAGTGTCCCGTTTTCCATGGTGCGGTTATATTTTCAATATGATAACCAATTAAAATTATAGACAAACTTTCTCGCACGTTAATTTAATTTAACATTAAAAAAGTCCAAAAATTAACATTCCCCCTCGACTCTCATTGTTCGATTTTAGGCTCCGCCCAAGGGGAAAACTCCCTCATTAGTGCAATGGAACTCCCATATTTCCAATATGAGGTAATATTTATGAGTTATATGTATTTAAAAATAATAATTGTTAAATAAATATTTTATTTACGGCCAAAAACTAACATCCATTGTTGGCCTGCGCTGGTCAATGTTAAGATCTTACAAAGGAAATAATACCCTCACAAGATCAGTTGTGGTCTCTGATTTTTAATTAGAGTCACCATTAATGATTTATAAACATTTGAAAAATAATATAATATAATATAATTATTTTATTTACGATTATGCATTTTTTTGGTTTTCTAACTAGAGGCATGTTCCGACTAAACTTATGTGACCCATAAGGTAAACCCACCATCTTTAACCCAATTGTTCCCTCAAATTTCTGACCCAGGTGCCCATTTAAGAATTATTCCACTTTTTCATGAAACCTTCTCAATTACGCTATTTAAAGCATAATAGTTTCCAATAAATCATTCCATGAATGCCGGTCCTCAGAATTGCACGTCGTCTTAGTGTCTAGTCATGAAATAATTCCATAAAAATAAAAAATTACATGGAAATTATAGGACATTACATTATCCCCACCATAGGTCAGTACGTCCATGAAATTGAAAACAAAGACAAATCGAACGAATGGGGGTACGAAGAATGAAAATGAGCATCCCTCTCCCATGTGATCTCAAGAAGATTCCATGTCCGCCACTGAACGTGCACTAGAGGAATAGACTATCCACAAAGGACCGACTCCTGCCAATCCACTATCTCCACTGGGATCTCTGCAAATGATTCCCCATCATCAATGTCCAGCTCTCCCCTAGTGATAATGTTTGATGGATCATGCACACATCTCCTCAACAGCAACACTTGAAAATCATCATGTACATGGTGCATCTATGGGGGAAGAGATAGGCGGTATGTCACATAGCCAGATCTGCTGAGAATGTAAAAAGGGTCGGATGATCCTCATGTATACTTTCCACCTAACCCAAATCTCGACAATCTCAGTCAGGGTGATGCCCGATGGAAAACATGGATTCTCTCCTCGATCTCTATGAGTCTTCTTCTCCTGTCATCATATTACTTTTGCCTACTATGTGTAGTCCCCATCTGCTCTTGGATAATATACACCTTATTATTGGTAGCACAGACCAATTCTTGACCCATGAGTGAAAAATCCCCTGGGTATGTCTAGAGTAGAGGTGATCTACATGTCCACCTATAAAAGGCCTCATACGGTGCCATTTCAATGGAGGAGGTATAGCTGTTGTTGTATGCAAACACCATCAGTGGTAGGTGGTTCTACCTACTGCAACCAAAACCAAGGATCACCCACAGAGAATTATGCCCCTAGAAGTGCATGGTTACCCTATCATGATGTTTATGGAGATACCATCCTACTTTAATTCTAGTACATCATGTAGATCTTCCATGCTTGCTAGGACCTGATGCTCGCTCTTCACTTGCTAAAAAGTGTGTCATTTTGAAATGAACACTTCTACCACTTTCTTCATCCATGGCCACCAGTACTGGAGTCGGAGGTCCTGGTACATCTTTTCCGCACAAGGATGTACCACCAAAGGGTATGTATGGAAGTCACTCAACAAATCCACCCAAAACATCATTGGTACTACAGTGATCCCTCTTAAAAGGATGACGTTCTCCCCACCTAATGAAACACCATAAGGGGCCCATTTTGAGGAGAACAGTGTATGTAAGGCCTCTATTAATCATCCACAAGCAGTGCCTCCCTAACTCACTATAAATGTGAGAGAGTGATATTATTAGACTGGAAGTAAGATGCTTCATTACTATACATGAAGGATATCTAAATCATTGTTAAATACTCTGTCACATTACTCAGAAGCAACAAACGATACCTTCTCCCGACTTCATCTACAACCACGGCCCACTTCCCAGGAGTATATACTCTCTCAAATTCATATTACAAGATTAACCCCAGTAATAGACATTGTCTCTAATATTGATAATCTTACAGTCACCTTTCCATCCATGAAAAAGGATGCCAACTTTTTGTTGATTGATGTTCCCATCGTCCCTTTGGTAGTGGGTACTCATTCTCCACAAAAACTTGGTAAAAGTTACCTTAATCCACACATAACCTCGAGAACATTCTCTTACTAATCACTTTTTAGGAATTTCCCCCACCTATGCCCCCTACTTTTGAACTTTTATGAAAGGCCTATGATATACTGGTACTGATATTGGTACCATCTCAAGGATTAGAATGATACAGTAGTCTCTCCCCTTATGTGGAGGAAGTCCTAAAAACATATTTTAAAAAAAGTCCCTTTACTCCTCCTCTACAGCTGGAAACTAAAAACTCAACACATCTACTAACCTGAGGGTAACGTTGGCCAACACAAGAGTTATCAGTTGCACCCTAATATGCATGAGTTTATTTCCTACTGCTAGGTTTTTTTTCTCTAAACAAGTAAAACTCCATTCCAACGTTGTAGATATTCCACATCATTTTTCCCTAAAACATTAAATCATAGCATGAACTGTGGATGACCAGTCCATAACCAATATAATATTGTAAGGCCCCTACACTGCCACTAAGAGGTTCCAACTAAAGCTCTTGCCTCAAGGGACTTATCACTTCATCAACATAAGTGTGATAATTTATTCTCAACTAGTAGGTATCTATTGACGTGAGGATGAAGTCAACATTTTATCCAGAAACTATAGGTATTGAATCAGATTCTATATAAGAAGGAATGGTTAGTACAAATGTCTATTAATATGTTAGATTGTAGAAGACACAAACCGTACCTCGAATCATTCCTAGAGCCCATAGGTCATACTCTTTGACTATGTGTAGCTTCCCCCTTCTTGTGTCCTCTGGCTCTCTGAGCCAGTTGGGTACCACATTGGGGTGCTTGTTGTAACATGTCTAAATTTATCCTCTTGAAACTCTAATGATTTTTTAGATTCATATGTCTCAATCAATTCTTGTTCCTTAAACATTTTACACATCCATGTCTCTGAGACTGATGTCTGTTTCCATCATTCCCACTGCTGACATTCATCATATGTATCTCCTCAATCATATAACATTAAACCACAAAGGTTTTCTCTAGAACCCTAAAATATGCAAAAATTCACAAATTAATAGTTCTATTTTTGTTGTCCCTAAACACATATCTCTTGGATGTCCGAGCCTTGGAGAACTGGTCATATAGTACTGTCGAGTGCCTAGAATAGTCAGTATGCCTCAAAGATTACTCACCTACTCACATGTTGTCTTGTGATGAAATAGAATCTCATAGGAAGACATAACCTTTAGATTTTATTGTAATAGACTACTTCTCTATGAATGGTTCTAATGCTCTGTTAAGAGAAAAGTTACCTCATTGTTAATCAGGGTAATTTAAACCCTATCATCACCCTGCTGATCTATATAAAAGGCTCACTGGAAAGACCACCATCTGATCTATTGGTTACCTGACTATATGGAAACTCGGTGACCACCTCAAGCCATTCCTTATAATATTGTGGTTTGGGATCACCTTGGTTCCTGAGGGGTATTTGTCGCTAAAATTCATGTTAGGCATTAAGCCTATATGTTTCATCTACCGGTAGGGCGGGTAGAAACTTCTGAAAAATAAGAAGTGGTATTTTTGGGACATTGCCCAGAGTTACCATCTTGGTAAACAGTCCCTATAACGAAGCCTCGTCACTACGTGGACCATCCTCATGGTCACACACTGGAATCTTGGTTGGCTATCTGCATGGAGGAATCATGGAGTAGAATCAAGATGAACCACAGTAGAAAGTTAATACTTGGTGAACTGACATTAATTCAAAAGAACATAACAATACATTTATACAACCAGTTTTCTCATGTATATAGCGTTAAAGAAGAATCCATGGTTTTGGTGTGTGTATACATAGGTTTCCACACCAACACAAGACTCCACAAATATGGATGTTAGACACGAAACACTTAACACTATTGCCCCAATATAAAACATAGACACCCAATCATTATGGTAGGACCGAACACTCTTGGATACCACATTGTCACGACCCATCCCCAAGGGAACGGGTTGTGACAACCCCAATCCCACCATCCATAGGCCAGGGGATGGTGACTATCACTGGAAAGGTATATCCCAAAAAGGGATGGAATTTCCTTTAAACCTATACACACACAAACACGTCCAACCACATCACAACTCACTGATAGGGGGAATCCAGTATACCACAAAATCAGAGATGTGTGTATGTACAAGTGAATGTATGTGGGCTAGAATACAAACCCAACTATGAATTAAAAATAGATAAGTACTAAATAAAACTCAGTAGTCCATCCATGGAAATCCCCACTTGAAAGAGAGAGTAGTGAAGCTACTAGAATCTGATGTAGTATATTCATCTCTCCCAATCCTACGAGGCACCATATGGTCCTAGGCCACCATGTCCACTATCGTATCATCCATAAGTCCTGACCCCCTATACACCTCTGTTGAAACGTCAATCATCTACAACAAACTAAAAACATGCTGGTGAATCCTGTATAGGGGTTAATATAACAATACTCAGTTTGGACCCCAAGACCCCCAAAGGTCTCTCAGTAATCCACAAAGGATGACACACAAAAAATACCCCAGATGTAATTCCACAAAGAAATATCTCAAACATATAGCACAAAGTAAAAGACACAACTCAAACCAAGTATAACATAAGTAAAAATGTAAATATGATTATCAATAAATCTAGATCATCTTATTCTATTGAGAGGCTCTACTAATGAACTGCACTTGGTCATTAGGTATTGAGAAAAAAAGGATCTCTAGGTGCTGACCCATGGAGGATCTCTAGGTAATGACCCACTGAGGATCTCTAGGAGCTAACCCGTATAGGATTGCTAGGTAGAGACCCATAGATGATCACTAGGTTGTGAAAAATAGAGGATCCCTAGGTGTTGACCCATGGAGGATCATTGGGTGTTGACCCACAGAGGATCGCTAGATGTAGACCCACTCAAGATCACTAGGTGCTGACCCATGAATGATCTCTAGGTGCAGACCCACAGAGGATCTCTATATTCTGACCCAAGGAGGACCTCTAGGTGCTGACCACACATGATTTATATTCATTCTTCACATCACATCCGGGCACTAGATTTCTGCATATAGTACGATTGATTCAGGGAGGATCTTCTTTATAAAGAATCGGTCATACCTCAACCACCATGAATTCCCCCATAGTGTAATAGAAAAATATCGTCTCCTCGTAAGTGTCCCAACGCAAGACACGACGTGCCATTCAGATGCTCGGTCTGTAAGTTATAAGAATGTTAGTTAAAAGGACCCTGTTGGATTTGAGTCTGATCCAACCCACTCATAATCCAACATACAACAAAACACATGTGGAGTATATCAAAACAACCACCCCATCGCAAGGGTACGAACTCCTCTGACGGCGTGTCAATCATACATGTTGTATATAAGATACATGAATTCTTGTAAATAGGGGGCTAGTTTTTTTTTGGGGCCCAGTTCGACCTAGATGGGCCAAGATGACCAAGGCAGCCCAGGCATCCTAGATACACCTAGATGAATTAGAAAAAATCTAACCCGGTTCGGGTTAGGGTTGGTCTGGTCTGGCCTAACTAGTGGTCCAGGTCCAATGGGACTCATTGAACCTCGCTTGGTCCGGCCGAGGGTACAACCCACATTGACGTTCGGTGACCAGGTCTCATCCAGCCTTTCCTGAAGGGTGTGGGTTCGACCCACCGTCATGGGTCTGTCCCACCCACTAAAGAAAGGTAGTGCAGGGTGGTCGGTGTGGCGATGTTTAGACGGGATGTGGCACCCACGCCATGTCTAGCTCACCCACTTTCCCTACCAACGACGTGCCTCTTATAGCCGCTGCTGATGGACCATGACTCATCATGCTCGGTTTCCCAGATGCAGGCCACAACCACCATGCGGCGCCGACGGGCACACTGCCACCCACCGGTCATGGCCACTGGAGTACCTGAGGTAACTTTAATGGGCCAATAGAGTCACTCAGGTGGTCTGTTTCTTTAACCACTTGAATCATAGGAATAATTAGGTCATCATCTTCACCATGAAAGCATCAAACTCTATATTCTTCCATCTCAAGAAATCATATATTAAGAAAGCATAATGAACAGCAATGGGTGAGGTTCTGGTCCTTGATGATCTCGGTTGGTGCCATCCACGTTAGATTTTGTGCATGGGGGAAAGTTTTAACAACACTACAAAAGTGAAAACCTAATTCAAAACCCCTCACAAATATATACCTGCCAGAATGAGCGATTTTCATATCAAACCGTTAGTTAGTTGGTCTACGTTCATCGTTAATATTAAATAATGAGGAATAATTTATCAAATAATTAATATTTTTAATCCACTACCTTGTTTATTTTCTATGAAGAATCATTCAACCTCGATATTTCACGATGTTGATGTTGCTTTCGGCTTGGTTTTTTGAGGCGCATCGAAGATGATGAAGTCTCACTGGAATTCTTCATTCTTCATTGGAGAGGAAATCTGCTAGTGGTTCATCAATGATTCCTCGTAGTTTTATTTCATATTCTCCCACATGTTGGTTTAATAAAAAACATGTCATAACATTTTTGTTACGCTATGATGTAGCATCATCACGCTGTTTCATTTATTAATCTACGTCGATGTTACACTTCCTTTATTTCATCATTACGATGGAGGAAACATGCCAATAATGGGACTAATTATTACTACTCATCTATGACTCGTCACTGTACTATAGTGTTGTCTTGTGCCACTCAATGGTGAGAATAAAAATAAAATAAATCTTTTAATATATTTTATGGTTTTTCATAAAATGTAAGAAAAATAACATCTCTACTCGGCCCTTTCCGGTCGAAGTTAAGTCATTTCTAGGAGAATCCTAGAATTCCGAGTTTAATGGTGGCCTCAGATTTTCTATCCATGAAACTTTTAAAAAGATAGAAAACCCCCTTTCACATTCATTTAAATGAACCTTACAAAAAGTATAAAAATTAACTTTCACTCTCAACCCAGGTCGGTTGATGTTAGGCTCCACAAAAAGGGAATACTCCCTCCTGATATCAATGATAATCTCATAAATAATACCCCCATGAGATCAGCAGTGGTCTCAGATTTTTAATTTTAGTCACCAATCCTGAGTTATAAAAATTTGAAAAAAAATTATTTCATTATATTATTTATGGTTTTTACATTTTTGGGATATCTCATTAGAGGCCGGCACCGACTAAACATAAGTCGTTCCTAGGGTGAACCCACCATACTTAATGGAACTATTCCCTCATATTTTTAATTCAGGGATCCATTTAATATTTATTCCTCTTTTTCAATAGAACTTCCCAAGTACGCTATTTTAAGAATAACATTTTTTTACGGATAATTATTAGTACTTCGGGCCTCAGAATTGCATGTCGTCTTAGTTCCTGGGATCTAAATAACTCTATATAAATATAAACAATTACATGGAAATTCAGGGAAATTTTAGATAGAGATGATATAAACATCAATATTAAGCTAAAAACCAACATATGTCTTGATAAATCATCAAAAAACAATCAAAATAAATTCGATACAAATTTGGAATTACAATATAGAAAACCCCCATTATACAATGGTTTTATGATTGTAGAGTTTATAACATAATTGATTGATTCAAAATATGATTTACATATATTTATCTTATTATAATAAACTAATAGACTATTTTATTAACATTAATTTAGGAAAAATAAGTATCATATTGTTTTTAATAAAATTTAATAGTGTATAGACATTATAATTTTGAATGCATCAACTCCAAATGCATGATTCAAAATTTTCAAAATACAATTAATTAATTTAATTTGTATACAATGATTCATGATTTGGACTATAATTTTTTTATTGTTTAGTGATTTAAATATGATACATTTTTATCCATAATTAGACCATGATTTATATAACAAAATAAATGTATAAACCTCGACATAAATTACTTAAATAATTTTAAGTTTTTATAATAATTTTTCAAATGATAAGACTCTATCGATTGAAAATTTATATATACATTAAATGATCTATCAAAATCCTTTGCCCTATTTAATTAGCCCTAATATTAACACATCCTCAATTTTTCATTTATTGGGAATAAAAATTTTACTAATACAACACTCACACATCATAAACATAAATTATATATATATATTTAATTTCACCTTCACCAATTGATAATAAAACTTTCAAATAAGATGATATATTGGTTCTTATATGGATTTCATAAATATTGTACTATCTATTAATGAATTAGAATTCCAAATTGTTTTAATTTGATTTATATTTTAATAATTTAAAGTAGAATAAAATTCTGAAAGATTATAATAAAAAAAATATTATTATTAGAAAATATGAAATCAAATTCATTAGTATAATGTATAGAAATTCTTAAGTAAGAGTATGTAAGACTAGAAATTATTATTATAAATTTAATAGGAAAATATTTATTTCATATATGTTTTAGTTTTATTCCGTGGAGAAAAATTAATTTTGATCCACAAAATAATTTTAACTAATTTAAATTTTCTTCAGGTATCCTTCCCATAGACTTAACTTACTAAAATCAAATTTTAAAGTATATATTTAAAACAATGAGTCATAAATTATGCTATATAATTGAATATAATATTATTTTAACTATATAATATTATTAAAAACGTTATTTTCCTAAAAATACAAAATCATAATACCTTATTAGTGAATTATTTTTTAATTTATGGAATAATATATATCCTAATTGATTGTGAAAAACTATTTGGGGTCCCAAAAGGGACATGTAAATAAAAAATAAGAGGTTAATTATCAATGTCAAAATCATCAATGTAACATAGCCAAAAAATAATAATTTTATGGATAATAATAATAACAATTTCAATCATAAAATAAATATTTATATAGTGTAAATTGTATATTAAAAATAATTTATAGAAAAAAACCCAATTATTTTACATATTTTAATATCAAAATGATATGTTATTTAATCCCCATACCCTCTACCCAAAAGTATGAGTATGCATTATAAATACTTCAAATATTATATAATGATAAAATCCTTAAATCATGTATATTACACTTTTAGAGACACCACCAACCCATCACATTTGGTTATAGTCATGGACATAAAATTTAATTATAAATGGAGGATACCAATCGTTTCTATTCATGGAGAGTCCAAAATCTGATATATTTAGTTTTCATGTGGAGGAATATATAACCTTTTATTTTCTAGTATCTAATAAAATATTTGACTCTAATTTTTTATTTGGTTAACATAAGAGTAAAATTATTTTAGTAAAGGTGTAAAAAATATTGACCCAAATAAATAATTATATTGTACTCTATACAAAACATGAATTACTAAAAAATTATCTATTGTAATATATTTACAAAGGTTGATAGTTTATAAATAGTCATCATTGTTCCAATAATAAAAAATACTTAATATAGATAGAGAAATATTTCATAACTCTTTAGAAAAAATTTATTTTTCACACATTGTATAAATTATGTTTCATAAATGAGTCAATAAATTTTTTATAAAAACTTATTAATTAATATTTTTATATGAAAAGAAATTGATAATTAATTTTTTTTTCAAAATTGAGAACATTATTCTTTAATTATCAACAAAAAATCACATGGGAGATTCCATAAAATGGAGTAAAAATATATCTCTTATAGCAGTAACTATAAAAATAAATAACATAATTACCATTAATCTGTCACATATCACTAATAATTTATCTTTACTTCTCGGTAAAAATATACACGAGAAATTATTAAATCCTTTTAAAATAATAATCATTAAACACATTGTAAAATAAATGTAATCACAAAAAATTACATTTCAAAATTAAAACTATATGAATTTTAAATATCATAATATATAATATCATATGTTCCATATGATAAATAATTCTATCATAGATAGTGATAAATAATCCTTCATTTAGTTCCATTTGTAACAATAATCTCTGTTGTTATTGAACTAAATTTATGAAAACATTAACTGTCGATTAATATATAATATTAATATTTATATAAGTGAATGTCTAATGCTTTAATAAAATAGGTGAACTCTCAATATGTAATATTGATCTAATGAATCCTTATGTTTAAAAAAATAACATCCAAATGATATTCTCTATGAAATCTATGTCATTCATTAATATATAACAGTCATTCAGTAATAATTACATTTAAATTTCACTTACTAAAGTATATCTAACTCATTTACTTTTTAAATTATAGAAAAAAAATGAAAATACATGAAACTAAATCAAATGTAAGAGTTATAAGTATAATATTAAACAATAAATTCAACAGTACACTTCAATATTTCAAATAAATTTTCATATAACCAATTCTAGACGACCTCATATATAATGGGCATATGATTATATATATAAGTTCCAATTTTTCACTTCCACAATACATAATGGTAATATAATTTACAAAAATTCAATCAAAATAGTTTATAAGATTAAATTCTAAATACTAAAGTAATATCTGAGTTTCATTTCATAATACATAAATATATGGTTCAGAGGAATATTATTTAACAAATAATATAAAAAATGTAATTCATTGAAAACAAATAATTAATTTATAAAATAAAATAAAGAGAAAATAATAATAAATAATATGAAAAATATAAGAAAAATATATAATTATAAATACAAAATAAATCAATGTCAATAATCAACTCAAAATTCTCCCCCTTTTTCGTAATTACTAAACCAAATAATTTTAAAATAGATTCTTTCTCCACCTTTTGTATGGATAAAAAAGATAAACAAAAGTTTTATAAGATCTTCTATAAATAGAAACAAAATTACAATAAAAAAATTACACTCAATCAAGGGAGTGATCTAAATGTAAAATAATTTCTACCTATATTAAACAATAATGACAGTGGATAATAATAATTCAATGAGTGGAAACACATGGTTAAGAAATATAAATAATATGAAACACAATATCTCAATAGTAATATGAATATTTTAAATTAATAAACCCCACTAAACTCATGTATAATAAAAAAGATACCATCTCTAAATGTTTTTAAAAATATTAATATAAAAATATTCCCTAAATCAAATATTAATACTTAAAAGGAAAATACATGGAATTCTCATCATAAAAAAATCATCTTGTATAAAATAACATTTACAAGGATACATGAAATTGTAAAGGATATTTAGTGAATCAAGAATAATTCTAAAAATTTAAAAATAAACAATTTTTAAACACATTCTAGTAAACCATATATAAGATAGTAAATGAATGCTCACTAGACATAATATAAATGTTAACAATTTAATCACATTTAATATAAAAATTAATTAAACTATAAATGAAATGGTTGTTAAAGAAAATTAATCACGTAGCTAAATAGAGTAGTTAAGGTCAATTGGAGTATTCACAGCGCCATAGATAACCCAATATAAGTGAACACTTAAATCATTTGAACTCATCCATGATAGAGAATAAAATATATTAGTATACCCAAGAAGCATCATAAAAACTTCACAATACTTATAAGCATAATTATCATGGAATTCACATTTTAAATAATTATCAATAGAATAAGAAATAGTATTATTTACATTTTTTAAAATAAATTGGATATAAAATGTTTTTTAAAGAAAAATCTATCTATATATAGGTTTTATCCAAAATAAGTCTAGAGTTTTGTTAGTTTTACTTCTCATATTACTACTATACATCTAATAAATTCAAGAAAATGAAAAACATTCCCATTACTATATAAAGTATTGATAGAATTAACTATTATCTACATTTAATTTTCTCCCATAATATTCTTACATAATTTCTTTACATCAAATATATCATCCCATATAAAATATATTTTAGTTTTTTCTTTTTATAATATTTAGAAATAGAATAAATCACATTATAATTATGCTAATTAATAATTAAAATTTTAGGGCCCATATTTGTAAACCTTATACTCTCAATGGTTATATTTTTTCCATCCACAAGTTCCTATTATTTCCCACTTGAGATTAATGTACATGGAATTCATTTTCACCATTTTATGTCTATAAAACTCAATTATCACTTAAAAACAAAGTATAACATAAATAAAATCATTAATTTAGTTTTCATATAAAGTAAAAGATGCAGAAGATAAATATATTTCCTTAATATATTCTTCTATGAAAAAAAATTCTAAAAAATTTTATACGATTATTTTATAAACTAAAACACTCAAAATATTTTGACATTTTATTTTTAAAGTATTCCCTACATTAATTAATTAAAGGATAGTTGGGAATTAATTTTCATGTTTTTTAAAATTAAAATCACAAATGTTCTCTTGATCCATTATGATTCATATAATCTCCTATAATTATTATTTTTGCAATAATTTTCATTCAATATTATTCAGTGTCCTTAAATAAAAATGATCCCCTAAACCTTTTACTATCTATAAAGAAAAATTACTTCTAAAAAATATATTAAAATAATAAATTCAATTAATAATAAAAATAATAAATTCCCAAAAGTCCCTACTGTGATACTAATTTTATGGAAGTATGAAAAGTAACAATGAGGGATAACATTTACAGGGGATGGATTTGGTATAGATTATCGAATCCCACATTATAGATTGAAATTCAAATTGTTGTGGTGAATTTTATAAAATAATATATCATATTTAATTTAACTATATATCTGAATTACAATAATAATAATAATAATAATAAATTGAAGTAGAAATAATAAGTGAACTTTTGTGTGAAGTGATTATATATAATATTAAAGAGTAAGTGAATAGAGTAATTTTTTAGTAGTTCATATCTAAAAGTTCCTACTTCTACTCTTTAAACTATCACTCAATCAGTATGAATATCTATTATATATAGTTGTATTTTAAAGGATAAAAATAAATCATTATTACATGTCAGTTTCAAACCTATAGATCCAGTCTCAATAAATCTTTTTATGTGTACACATAAAAAATATGATTTTTATAGCAGCAGCCCCAACATAATGTTTCTAGAAGATAATATAAACCTATAACTATTTATTTTAATGGGATTAATAACTAGTCTTTCCTTTTAAATGATTGAGTAATCCTTATGTACTTGACTTTTTTCAAGATGAAATTACCAACACATACATATTAATACATGATTAACAAGTAAACATAACCAAAATATAGCATTATAATATAGAATGAAAAATAGATTGATAAAGAAAAAATTAAATAAATAAATGGTAATGAAATAAATTACTAATTTTGAAATAATAATCATTTAATCTCCAAATTAAATAGATTGATTTATATTTGTAAATTGGTACAATGATGTATAAAAGAATTTATTTGTGAGCACTAAATAACTTTTGTAAAGTATATGGATCATGTGGATCTCTATACTTCATGATTTTTTGGATTTTTTATAATAAATTTCAAGGGATAATTCTCTTTTTTTCAAACTCATTGAGCTCCAAAACTAATTTAAAATAATAACACTACCTTGGATTTTCCTTAATAGATAGTTAAAATACCTATGTTTCATTAATAATTCAAATAAATAATTAATATCATTACCATTACACAATCATTAACTCTTGTTATTAATTCCCCAATTATCAGTAAAAACAGTTATTCAAAATGTAATTAAATCCATCCATAATTACAAATATCAATCACTTTTTATAATCCATATAATCACAGGCAATGATAATATTTGAATATTCAAATGATTTTAAATTTTCATATCATAATCTAAAATAACCAGCACATAGTATAATAAATTATTTCATCAATGCATAGGATATTTAATCATCCATAAAGTTCCAAGAATAACAATAATTTTTTATATATAACATAACATCATAAATAATTTATTTTTATTAATAAATAAGTTAAATATTCTAATAAATAAATTAATATCACTTTATTGTAATAGTGTAACTCTCAACATGTAATATTCATATTTTGAATCCTTTATAATGGAAACACAGTCATCTTCAATATGAAATGTAATGAATCCCATAATATCAAAGAGTCTTTTTTAAACAACAATGAGTAAAATTCACTTCAAAAAGCATACATAAGTGTCCATTAACTTTTCCATTATCAATTTGTTTGTGTAAATCGATTCAATGGAATCATACAAAAGAGTCATAACTTCAGCATTTATGATTTGATTATTTATTTTACTGTAATGAAAAAGACTCATTTTCTATGTGAAATTTGGAATAGGTCTCAAATGAAAGGGTCATATGTTCATATGTAATAGTCAGTTCTATAATTTTCAACATATAAGGTTATTATCCTTATAAAATTTTATATTTACTTAATATATAAAAGTTACTTTAAAATAAATTAAATACATAAGGGTCATTTTCTGATATATAATGGTTCTCTGGTTAGTAAAATTCTTGCATCATAGAGAAAATAAGAATAATATCCATAATCATAATAAATTAATAAGAAAATATAAAATTTTAATATAAAAAATTAGTAAATAATGAAAAAATATGATAGAGGTACGTAATTACAAAAATAAAATAAATAAAGGGCATAAAGATAGTCAATAGACTCATTAAGCTCAAAAAATGAAAAATCTTAAATTTTTTAACGGATAAAAAAATGAATATGTATATTCTATTTTATCCAAAAAAACACATGTTATATTATTGACTAGGGTACTGAGTATATGATTAATAATTTTATATTTATATTCTTTTTGGAAAACAAAATGTTACATTTATGGATTTATTTTTTCTAGTTATAATATATCATTATATTAAAGGTACATTTATACTTATTCATATATTTATAATGCGAATAAGAAATCATGATAGAACATGTTATTTTATTCATAACATCTGAATTCCTTATTAGATACATTATTTTCCATGAATTTATAAAAAAATGTTCAAACCCTATTTCCTATCATATAAATTTTTTTAAACCTAAATGATAATTTATTATGTTTATCACTATAATATGAAATTTTTTAATATACAACATTATATGAGAAAAATAACATCTCATTATATTTATTTTATTATTTATTATTATAAAACATTTGATAATAAGGTTGATTATTAATCCATTTATGACCATATAACTCATGTTTCATATCAGGACCAAGAATAATTACACTTAAATTAATATTTATATTTTTTAATTCATGAAAAATAGTATAATTTATAATAAAATATAATATACTTTTTCATGTCATAAGTAAAATATATATGCGGTTTTAATTCTTGATTTAATGTGGGGACTACATTTCATAATGTAAAAAATATTTTCAAATAATTTAAAGAGTTTTCATTTATATTTTTGCAGTGATTCCTCTATTATAAATCCTATATTCATCAAAGATAATATTTGTATAATTGAATCTCAACTACTATTCATTCAATAACAATTCATATGAAACCTATATTGTTTCCCGTATTTCATAAGTGGTAAAATTTAAAAACTCTATTAAAGAAATGTAGATAAAAAATTAGATAAGGTAATTCATTAATCGTGTATTCAAATAAAACTAAACACGAAATGTTTCACTCTATATCATCGATTATAATGTGTTGTGTTTTTAATGATTTTTATCTACTATATAGGCATCAATACCCAAATTTTTGATATAGATATTTATTCTTGATTTCTAACGTCCATACTTTTCTCTATTGAAATATGTTGACTTATCTTTATACATTGATTATATTAGACTTCCCAATGCTACCAATATTTGATTACCCATTATCTATAAACTTCATAAAGTAGGGAACCCAATATGAATCGTTGTGATACCAAATATTGCACTAATTTAATTTATTATAAATAATCAACATGAAGATAAGTTTTCGAAGGAATATTACCTTTTGAAATTTATATTATCCATTTTATTTTATAATCCCTCCTTCAAAAATAGATATCCAAAAAACAAAAAATAAATAATGAAAACCTCAAAATATAATTTTATAGTTCTTCTTGTTCACCAAGAGAATCACCAACACCACTCTATAACCATCCAATTTGGGGAAAAATATTTTTGATTTTATCCTTGTAATGGGTATATTTGATGCAAAGTATAATCAACTAACACTAAATATTATTTCATTATATATTTAAATGACTAGTATATTTATATTAATATATATAAATGATCTGAAAAAAACTCTTACATACTACCAAAATCGTTCACTTTAAAAAAATTAGAATAGAAATATTATAAAAAATTAAGTAGGAATCATTTTTTTCAAAATCAATTTTCATAAGATGTTCTCCATAATAAATAAATTTTGCAATTTATTTTTAATATTTAATTAGTTTTTGTAGCATAAAATAAATTAATTTAAAATATTTAGATTTAAATTTGTAAAAGTAGAATCAAAATAATATTTATAAAAACATTCCTTTCCTCAATATCAATAATGAAAATTGTGAAATAATAAAAATAATATAATACACAAAAAACATTTCATAAAAAAATATTTTTATCTAAATAATTTTTATTCTGTTATGGTTATAGATAGTTTAATTATTTTTAATTTTTTAATTTTTAGGCAAAAACATCCATAATTTTTTCCAAACTATTCAGGGAATGTTATTTTTGTTAAAATTGCTCGATCTTCTTTATAAATATAGTATAAATTTTCTCAATAAATTATTTTCCAAAAAATCACACTTCTTTCACAATAACCATAAAGAAGATTGAATAAATATTTACTATAAATATATATCCTAAACTCCATGAAAATATCATTAAAATGAAAACTTTTTATGGATGCACTTCTCAAATTCACATTTAATATAAATTTTCAAACAAATTGCTTTCATAAGATTATATTTTTCTTTCATGTGTTTATGTAAGAAAAAACTATTCTCTATAATCGTGTAATTTTAAATAAATCATCACATAATACAATGTTCTATATAATTATTCTTCTAAAAAATATTTTACCCTATAGAAAAATAATACATAATAATAACATAATGCATGAACAAATAATACATGAATAATTCCCAGTTATGTATTGTTTTTTTATGGATCGATTTTTTGATAAAGGCATATTATCTAATTTTAAGGACCATAATAATTTTGACTTTAGTCCACATTTGGTTTTATACATAAAACATTTTCATTTCATACATTTAGATCAAAACATAATGATATTTATCATAATTCTTAATATAATAAATATAAAATAATCCAAACCAATATCTTTCCTAGCATATAAATTCATTATTAAAATGATCATCATATTTTTTATGAAACAAAACCATTATATGATGGATTCTAAATATAAAAAAAAATCTCAAACAATGGAATGATGATTAGGTATATAGGGATTGTGAAACTTTTATATATTTATTTTTCCAATGTGAAGACTTGGTAATTGGTCTTCAGTTTTATGTTTTAATAATTATTTTACAAAAAAAAATTAATTTAATTGTATTCAATAAAAATAATCTAAATTTATACGAATTTAAATTATATATTTTATTTTTAGTAATAATAATTCCTCTACAATTATTTATCAATAAAAACTAGTTAAAACCCCCTTTAAATTAGGCAGTCATGCATGAAGACAAAAAAAAATTTAATTATGATATCGAAATTTGTTACATTCATTTGGTTTTAAATTAACTATTTATTTATTATAAAATAATGAAGTGTTTTTATACGTTTGAAATTTACTTTTAACATGTAAAAGTCATTATGTAGATCATTCATATAGAGATTATATTGGGATTATATGTTTCAATTTCCGAACCATTTTCACAAACTCCAATAATTACTCTATTTAATACTGAGGTGAGGAATATTACCATAGGAAATCTATTTAAACAATGCAGTATAAATTTTATCATGTGATTTTATATATAGGATTGGATATCATTATTAATTTGTTATAACACATTTATTTTTCCTATATTTTTGATGTATCCCTAATTTAATAATGAGATTATGCTACTATGATGTTTTTTGAAATGTACAATGTAGAGTACAATGGAAATTATGCTCCAACCATATATATTTACATAACATTGGAGAAATAATCAACCTTACTAATTTATTCTAAAAAGGAACATGTTTGTTCAACATCCATTATTTTTTTGAAATAGGAATATTTACCATGTCATGTGTTTGGAGAAATTATTATGCATGTACCATGAATTATTACTATTGATACTCATAATTTCACACTATATATAACGTAAGTAAGCATTTATATACCTCAATTTTAGGGAATTTATAGATTTTATTTAAAACCCTTAATTTTCATGACTCTTTGACATTGGAGTGATTTTTGATCATTTAAAATAAATTATTGTTCACTTGAAATGGAATGAATCTCCTTGAAATAAAAGTGGTTACCCTATATTCCCAAAATAAAAAAGTAACATATAAAGAGGTATAGTGGTAGAATAATTATGTTGTTGAATATATAGAATGAATTTTTTTTTTCAGAAATTGAGTCTATAAGAGATGATATATTACAGTTCATTGTTTGACAGAAATGATATTTTCCTAGAAAAAATCATTGATATATTTTTCATAACATCTATAATTTTAGATTAATTATGTTGAAAATATAAATATATTATTTTAGCTAATTCCCATCATTTTAATCTTAGTAATATACTAATATAGATGGTAAGGAATTTTAGTCCTCCCAAGAATTTAAAACATTTTCATTTTCTGTTTCAAAATTCTTTT
Source organism: Viscum album (assembly GCA_963277665.1). Classification (NCBI taxonomy): domain Eukaryota; kingdom Viridiplantae; phylum Streptophyta; class Magnoliopsida; order Santalales; family Viscaceae; genus Viscum; species Viscum album. The sequence continues at coordinate 113,071,926 of OY728156.1, read as the reverse complement.
TATAATTTAAATATATTTTTTCTATGATTTTTTATCTATACATTAGATCATCTATATAATCATTATGTTCCTCTAGGATGGAGTATCACTATTATTATTATAATTTAAAGTAAATTTTGATTATTTAGTAGTGAATGCATCACTAAATACTCACATGAAGCAGATTTTATTAACTGTTATAATAGCAGAAGAAACTTTATATATGAAATAAATATTACAACTATCCAAATAAATCATAGAGGACATGTATTCACTAGTTCTATATTATATTGTATTTATAAAATTTTATTCCATTTATTTTATTTAATATTTGTGATCATGCATTTTTATTACACATATTGTTTAGTTTAAAATGGTTAAATTTATTTTATTTGTCACCGAATAATATATGGGATTCCCTTAATTCTACCTTATTTTTTGGAGAGTTAAAAATATAATATTATTTATTTTACTGATGTTTTTGGTTATATTCTATAAGGCATATATCCCATAGATATTATTATACGAGATACTTTATATTCTCTTTATTGAATATCTCTATAATTTGTAGTATTTTTCATATTAATTAACTTTAATAAAACAGATTTTTTAATTATTCAATATTCTCATTTTCTTTTTTTGTTAAAAAACATATAACATCAATGTGACAATCAACACATAATTTTTGTGGGATCATAATGTACTTAATTCCATCATGTTAAATTTTTATTATAAGAAAATATCAATTTACATTTTCAATATAATTTTCCACCCAGTAGTCATTATGATATTCATAACAGTATATGTACACAACCAATTGAAAAATTTTGTGATTCTTTTGTACATTAGGTTAACCATTTATTTATAATGAAATAAAATTCTATTGAATTTATCCTAAAGTATTTCTCTATGAATCAATATGAATTTCAATATTCCATTAATGTTTTTCCTAATTCTCCACCTGATTTTGTTTGGATTGATATTGGTGTGGAGTTCTGTTACAAACAACTGGCACTCTTTGAATGCAGGGTAAATTTTTATTCTTCATGAATGAAAATGGGACATGTGTTGACATCATGTAGAAACATTGGTAAGAATCCTCTTCTATAGCTACATGAGGGACTTTTAATAGATAAATCTGGAGCTAGTTTGAATGATATTTGTTCCAAGGGGATTTAAGATAAACCATTGGTGACTAAAGGTGTAGTAAATGAACTGAATCCAAGGGTGGATAATGTCTTTATAATAATTCATTGTGACCTGAATATTGGATAGGATTCATGTCCAGTGTTTTGTAAATTAAATACAAATACATGGACTGATAGGCAGTGGGAGGTGATGGTGGTGATAACATGCCACAGCTCAGATAGTTATAGGTCCCGTGTATCCTCCATCTTTTGATGAGGTAGTTAAATATGATATTTTGGTTCATGAGAAATTGATCGAAAAACACTATGATTTTGGTGGTTCTGGTTCTGAATCCAATATTAGGATACTAAAAAAGAAATAGGTCACTAATGTGACTGAGGCAGTGTCCCTAAGCTGAAAGGTGACCCATATTTGAAAGACTTCTAATCCAACTATGGTGAAGAACTTATTATGAATGTTGGAGGAGGATTGGAAAAAAATGAGGATCCTGAATGATTTTATATTATCATTCCAACATGGAAACGTAAGTAGTTCGGTATTTTACACTCAGAAGATGAAGAGGCAAGTGACCAAGATGGGGTCTCATAGACATGTTCAGACTATGAGTATGAATCTTTTCTTTGTTCTGGATCAGGTAATGGGAAGCAATGAAAACCACATACCTAGATGTCTTCCAGCTCCTGAGTGGGGGATACAAAAACATGTAATGATTATTCTTGTACTCCAATGAAAATAGTAACCATATCGGCCTGCAAGGCAAGGTCTAATGTAATTGAAGCTAACCCGGATGGTATCATCTTTGAACAAAGAAGTGGATTTTGTTTCTAGTAAGACGTCCATCCAGACTCTTTTGGAAGTAAAAAACCTTCTTTTCATGGAGTTTAGGATAAGGATAGTGTAATTTTAGACTATACCTCAAATAGGAAGGGAGGGCATTCGGTAGTAGGTGGAGGAACTCACAGATGAAGCAACCATAGAAAAATTATGGTATCTTCTTATGTAATGTATGGAAGAGATTATTGAGGTGGTCTTGGTCAACCATGCATCAAATGAGGATTCATAAAGGGTAAACAGAAGTCTAATTTAAGTGGGAACAAGAAAGTTAAAGGGTTCATGGATCAAAAAACATCATTTAATTTTAACCAGAGGATTTAATAAAATGAAGACAACATTAGAGGAGTTCTTGCAATAGTAGGACAAGCTGGCCTCTCAATTCGAAGATAATATCAATGATTAGAGAAATAAAAAAGTAATCGATCTTTCTTATAAATTATTTATGGATGTCTCGTCTATTACTTTGTAATTTACCTTTAATATAATTATTGTCTTTTATTGATCTTGATGTCCTGTTGAATTTTTGTTTTCTCACTTTTTATGAAAAACAATTTTATAATTAGAATTTAAATTAGTATTAGTATTAATTATATTTTTTCTTTTAATTATATTAATTATATAGTATATTAAAATTAATCTATTGAATCATATAATCCTTTCTACATTTAATTCTGATGCCTTACAATAAATTATATTGAATATGACTTTAAACCTATATTACTTTTTTTAATAAATATATAATTATTAATAAAATCTATAAATTTTAATATTAATTAATTTTATTTCATTCTAGGTGTATACTATTTCATTAGAATAAGATCTTATAGTTATTTTTTTTATTTTTGAATTTTTTTCACTTGTTTCTTTTTTAATTTTTATGTTTTTGAAAAGGAAAAAAAGACATTTGATGATAATTTTATTGGTTAGCCTATTATTATGAGTTTAGGTGAAAACAATGTTGTAATTTGTCTCTCAATATATGCTTTTCTTTTTACTCATCATATAAATGATCTCACTCTGGTAGAGAGAACATGGTTTTTCAAGAAAGGATTGAATATCTATTAGTCAGCATAATGTTTTAAATGTGTCATATATTTAATATGCAATAAAATTATTTTATGAAAAAATGTAATTTATATATTTTTAGCAGCATGTTTAATGGTATTTACACGTATATATCTTTAATAATAAAATAATATATTATATTATTTTTTCAATGAAACCTCTTATTTTATAAGATAATCCGTGATTGGTTTTTATAGTTCATGGTGAAATGAAAAAAAATTATCTTTTGTTGTATATATCATGGTTTTGGTTGGAATCCTAAATTAATAAAAAAAAAAATTGAAAAAAATGGAGAAAAAAATTCAATTTTTATCTGTTTTAATATATTTCCTTACTGGACATAAGGATATATGGTTAATTACACAACAATATAGTGTGTTAAAAAAACAGTTAGTTTTTAATCATTATATTATTCAGTTATTCACTTTGTTTTATCACTTGATTTGGGACTATAGATAGTTGAGGTGTCATGGATGATTTATAGTGCTCTATGGTGAGTATTTAACTCTCTTTCCCTCATGGTAAAAAATTGATGGTAAGGTAATCTCATGATTATTTCATTATCATTTATTATACATTTTTACCTCCTCAAGGAAAATGGATGATATTTATTGATGGATTTGATAAATTATTTATTTTAAATGAATGGAATATATGGGTTATAATATTTTTTGGGATTTATAATTTTATATATTCATGGATATTTCATAAATTAATGATTTAAGTGGTGGATTATAAATTCTATTTTATGAGTATTTAGTTAATTTTTATTATGCGGTTTTTGTGATAATTGGTAATTTCCAAGATTCTACGGATATTAATTAAATATAAACATAATTGTTCAGATATGAGAAAGCCTTTGAATGAAATTGACACAAGATTTTGAGGTATTTGAGAAGATTAGAATTTATCTAATTAATATTATAGAAATTGAAACCAAATAAATATATATTTTTATGAGGAATGGGTATTAATAATGTGTGGTAACCTACTTTTTTTCTTAATAAGATACCTTATGTTGTTATATAATATTTAATTTAATTTCTAGAAATATTGGAAATATTTGTGACCCATAAGAGTTGTCAATTATTAGTCAATAATTGAAAAATTATGAACTAAATATAGTAAATTATTTTTAATTAAGTAGTAGATAAACCTGTTTTTTTGGATAGTAAGATTATATTTTTCCCAAGGACATCTGGATAGTGTTCTATAATTGACATGATTCTCTAGATGATTTAGAATTACATTGTGACTAATATATTCTAATTTATACTATGAAATAGATTATGGTAATGTGTATACAAATGTGACTACATGATATGTTGTTGGATATTATTATATTGTTGTTTTGTTCTAAAATTGAGATGAACATGTTTGAAAGATTGTGATTTTGTTATCATATGGATTTGGTAATCTCATATAATGATACAAAATTGGGATTTGGTATTAGAATGATAGATATAGTTGTAGTTATTTTAGTTATATTGTTATACATTTGTTGTTGTTGTTGTTTTATAGACCTAGATATAGTGACTATTATTTTCTATGGTTAGAAATTTCATAATTAATGGTGTAGATGATGTGGGGTAGCGATTGATATATCCGTGGTGGTGGGGAAATACTGGTGATGATGATTTTGACAAAGATAATATGCGATGGAGATTTTCTAATAAATACATTACTAATGAATTATATGTTAAGTTGAATCATATTTTCATATGTAACTCATTGAGGATTTAAAACTCATTTTCATATATCAAATGAGATGGTAGAGAAGAAACATATTATATATACATGTTTTTTCACCCCAATATTATTGTATTTTTTTAGACATATAGAATCATGTTTATGGTGGTGACATATATCTTTAATTTCGGTAAATATTGAAAAAACAAGGAGTAAGAGGATTCTGTTTTCAATGTTTTCTATTTTAATTTAGTGGATAATTTATTGATTTTAGTTTCCTGAAAAAATTATCTGCAACCTATTCAATAAATTTTTAAAATGTTTAAACACATAGTGGATGTTTTTTTACCAATTTGTGGATGGTTTTTATAAAAAAAATGTAGTAATTCCCCCCTATATTATTTATATTATAATAATGGTTCTAGTCAAAACCCTGTGGCCTATTGGAGGACATATTTGTGGTCCACTTACAATCTCAATATTATATTATCTGCATCCCTAGAAATTTTAGGGGATTTTAAAATGGTGTCAAGTATAACATTAAATGATGGTGTTCATATTATGAACTGGCAATAATTTTATGAGTTTCTATGGTTGTTATACTAACTGAAATATGTATGTGAAATAATCCAAAAAACTATAATGGGATGTAGAGGGGTACTATGATTCCAAGTAAGTGATTTTATTATCAATGTATTTTTACTTGATAGATATTGGATTGACAACATGGATATTATATATTTTTAGGATCATGAATTATATATTATCAATTCATTAGAATTTAAAATTTTAGTGAATTTTATTTCAGTTTTTGATTTCTCTTCACGTAGTTTATCTCTGTCAATACACGTATTCTTTTGGGTTCAAAATTTTTTTATTTCATTCATCTATTTATTAAAAAAATGAGGAAGAGGAAAAGTGAGAGGAGAAGTCATAAGGGGATGCTCATTAAATGATGGGTTGTGTTATAGTATATGTATGAAGGGTTATAATGTTTTAGTGAAATAATGAATCGAATAATTAAGATTAAATTTATAATAATAAAATCAACTAATTTTTTGAGTAATTTGAGATAACCAGGCCTAATAGTTAAATTTTTATTATAAAACACTGTTATGGGAAAAGTCTGAAACTTGAAAGTACACCAAGTGCATCAAACATCATAACAAATAATAATTTTTTTAAAGGCCAACATAAATTATGCAGATTCATCCTCCCTATATAAATTATAGGAATGATTTGATAATTGTTTAACCAAATAATCATGGATTACATCTTCAAATTGATTGACCACCTTGTCCCTCGCCAGCAAGAACTCTTCCACTATTATCTTCTCAACATTGAATCCTCCGGTTACGATAAAATGTTTCTTGGTGGTCCAATTATCTTTTCAACTTGGTTATCTCCACATGAAATAATCTCCCATTTATCATTTTCATATCTTCATTAGACTCTTGAATGACTTTTCTATTTTGTAACTTCTCCTCTTTATAGTGCATGAGAATATCTCATGGGTTTTCAATAATCATTGTATTAGCATCCTACTGCGATCAATCCATATTAACTAATGGATCTTCCCCAAAATCTTCCTCATTTCATATAGACCCTTGATCCATAGTTAGAGGTTCATCAGGAGCCATATCATTTTCATGGAGTTGAGAAACATTTTTCATATTAGCCTCCATCTCTCAATATTGATTAGAGAAGCAGCCTTCAACTATTCCACTCCCAATTACAATTTTCATGTTGTCATCCTTCATCTGTTCCATTTTTGAAGATTCATCACCCATTGCTTTGGTCCATCCTTTATAATTTACCTTGTCTCCATAAGTCTTGGAAGATATGAATTATCCTTGAATCATTTCAATTTATCCTTCTTACATACAATGCAACTACCTAGGTCCTTGTTCTCTTTCTATCCCTTCTTCCTTCATGGTATGTGGGGCATACTACTAGATCCTCTCATTGAACAGTCCTCCAAAATTTTTCTATAACTCTCTCCCCCCCGACTATAGCCTTGAAAAACACCCTGGCCTATTTGTCTTCTTATTAAGAGTATCATATTTCATCCCATCAAATAGATTATTAGTGTCAATCGGAGGCGGGGTCAACATTTTGTGTTCCTATCCCCTATGATTCACCCACTACCCATATTTTCCTGGTAGTTCTGGCAACTAAACTTATGACCCTTGTTTTTCAACACTATCATCCCATGTCCAATTCGAGTGACTTCTGCATACGAAGGCATGACAGACTTAGATTGTATAGGTTCCTTGATACCGATAACCCCTGAATCAGGAACATACTTTTCAGCTAGTTTGTGTCCCAAAAATTCATTTATCAACCTATTGAACATATCAGCCACATTATGATTGGGATTGGATTGTCTGACCCACTTATGGATGATAGTATCAACTAAATACATGATATTCAAATGGTTCACCAGGGGGGCCTCTAGAATATAAGATTTTATAGAAGCCCGGTTCCTGGGCACCCGACGACAAGATCAGTATTAATGTCATAAGAGATTACAGACCAAGAAAAACTCATTAAAAGATTCAAGAAAACCTCATGTTTCCATCTATCTTCTTCCCCAACAATAATCCAAAACCACTCCACTTATTGTCCATACACATTAACTTCAACACAAATTCATGGTAATATTGGTTGATAGATATCATTAGTCCGAATATCTGAGTAAAAAATCATCCTTACATTTTCTCTATCACGTGTAAAGGGGAAGGATTTTTGAATGGGCATCGGATGGTTTGGGAACCTTACCCGCATCACTCTCATTGGAGTACCATGCTCCATGTCAGGTTGACCGACCATCAGAAGAGATCGAAGGGGAACCTATTTCATACTTTCGGGGCTATGGACCGTGGAAGGATCAAATATTATTTGGATGAAAAGTGAACTTGTATGGGTCATTTTCCTCGGACAGCCAAGACCAAACAATCATGAAGTCCCCAAGATCCAAATACATACCTATCAATGCACTCAACTGAGGGCCTACATTGACTGAGTCGAGCCACCAAAGTATGATGACAAATACCCAAAGCTTCCAAAAACATCGAATTAGAGAGAGACTATTTCAGAGATCCATTATAAATACCTGGCACATTTGTGCTAATATCGATAGCAGTTAAATAATAATGGTAGTTCGAGATATAGTAGAGAAATAAATCCCGCGGTTGGGATCTATCAGGTAACTATATCATTCAAAAAAAGATGCATTAATTTCATGAGTTTTTGAATGATTCTCCTTACATTATGGATGTCAAAGGTTTAGAGATAGATCCTCTAAATGTTGTGAATATAATACGAGATTACACATATTGTTATAAATTTATATTTAAAGTAAAACACCAGCATGGTTAAAAAATAATAGGTTAATGATATGAATTTGGCATAGAATAGTGGAGAAGCAACTTCTAGTTTATCACACACTGTTTTGTACAATTTATTTGGATAAATGATATAATTTATTTTATGTTTGATTGGTAATTTTTGTAATATAAAATATTAATAATTCTATATAATGTTTAGTTCATGGCCCTTTGACAAGAGTAATGATTTTTTTATTATTAAATTTTTTATAAAGGAATTCAATAGTGTGTTCGATCATCATATCAAGGAGTAAATCATGGTGAAAACATTAGTGTTTTATTTGATAGGATAACCCTTCTAACAAAACATCCACCTCTATAATTTAATAAAATAACCTTCCCCGTGTAGACGAATCCCTTATAAAATTATTCATGGTATGTGTTTTCCAAAAATATTATATATCCTCTTAATAAAGATAAATTTCAGTGGTTAAAATGAGTTAATAAAGAGTCAAAATAATTAATAGTAAATATTCATGATCAATGGAATCATGAAATATATTCCAAACAATTTTCCACCATGTCCATCACATAAACACACCTCAGAAAATAAATTTCATGTTTGATTAGGATTTTATATACCTTACCAAAGGAGAAGAAAATTTAATTCCAATATTCCCCAATATATATCAAACATTAAGAGATATAGATTCACCAATAAAATATTCACAATAATTTCAATTTATAGTGATTAAAACCCTCTTTTATTAGTCCACATATCTCATCGATTGATGATTAAGAAGGTTTAAAATCTTCAAAAACCAATTTGATGGTCTTCAAGGTACATTTTAACCTCAGGGAAAATCCTACTCCAGGCGGGTATAGTTTATATCTAGGGGATTATATCACATAATAGGATATTATCAAATTTAATATAGATCCAAAAAAAGAATACAGAAAAATTTTATGACCAATAAAAATAAGGATTTATTTCAACATTTGGGAGATTTGGTAATGGAATATTACTTTTCTATTTTCATATAAAATACATAATTTTCCGAAAAACTATAGCTATAAACCTTGTTAATGTTATGAATATCGATGAAGAATATGAATATGAGAAAGAGTTTTAAATCATGGATCAATGTGGAAATAATCATTTAGATTACAGATGCACACATCTTACATGAACATATCTTACTACCGAAAGATATTATACCGTATCACATAGTGTAAAGATGGTGATCAATTAAAGACACATGATATAACCATCATAAATTTCTTATATATAGTGATATCATGTTTCATTGGGAATAAATACAATCCCATGGATCCTAAATGAATATCTCATTTGATAGAATGACTGATCCCTTTTACAGACAGATCTTATGTACTGAACATAGCTCGATAATTTACTTATCGATTACCCACTCCCTTAAACATTTTTCATATAAATAAATCAATTTTACCTACTAAGATGATGTGGAATTATATTGAATTAGAGGGAAAAATTTTGGAAGAGAAATATAGATAAAAAATATGTACTATTTTGAAACCACGATGGTAAATATAGAGGTGAAAATAACTCTAACTAACTCAAAATCCCATAACTGATTTTGGATAAAAATCAAAGGAGTAATATGTATGTCATTAATGGGTCAATGGTAAATTACCTAGAAAATTATGTGATGAATGACTCATAGGATCGCATGATGACCATTTCATGAAGTCTCACACTGATAGTGGAAACATTATTAATGCCTCACATTAGCATATTATATCACCCTAAGGTGGTTGTGTGTTATATGGTTTCATGTTTTGAATTCCTTATGTGGGATCCTACAACTTCTAGATATATTTTCCCTCTTAAGATGGGGCTCACCAACATGGCATATCTATACTCATATAATAATGAAATTTCAATAATATAAAAAACACTATGGGTTTCTTTCGCTATTTTTAAACCATTAGGAAGGAGAAACACAAACCTCTTATATGATCACAATATCTATAGAATTATGGTATGAAAACCATTATAAAAGCATTATATTTTATATTCCTTTGATAATAGGTGACATAGGGTTTTAATCCATGAGAGTTAAAACCATTATGAGAATCATAATAATAGATTCCCTACATAACAAGGGTACCTATCATGGAATAATATCACTATCTCTCATAGATTAATTATGTCTTTATTTCCCACATAATGAAACTTTACATAAATTCAATACCTCCAAAATATAGGATAATTTTTTTATATAGTATTCAAATAAATGAACCCTACATTATCATATTAACATGTATGATTATGAGAGTTTGTGAATTTTTATCTATTTCAGAGAACCATGGTAGTTCCAATTGACGATACCATCAATGATACATGAATTCACAAAATGGGTGTCCTTCTTAGGCATATTCCTCAGTCCCATATCTTATTGGAATCTTATTTAGGTATAATACCCATTGAGATCTAAATTATAACTATTTGAAATTGTGCTCGACCGTCAATAATCTCTTGTTTCTCAAAGAGATAATATCTAAACTAGGATTAGAGATCTTTATTTTTTATTTTTTGGAAATATATAAAATGAATAAATATTAACACCACACTCCAGTTGAAATCCCTAGTCAATAATACCAGCATTGATAATAATTTTATGATTATTAGTTATCAAAGACATCAACAAATCATAGTAATTTTATAACCCACTCAATCAACTAGTGTAACACCCTTCAAAAGATAAAATTCCAAATCACATGACAAAAACGACACAATAAAATTGAATGAAATGAAACTGCATGAAAATATCCTTAACACCTACTGATTAAATTCCTGATACATTCCATCTATGTGACCATAATTTTTTCTTCTGAAACATCATGGTCATTGATTCATAGTTATTTGAGACACAATGGAAGCCAACATAAAGCTGAAACCTAACATAATTTCTTATGTCCATCATCATGGGTACATATTCATCATTAGATGATATAAATCATTCCCTATTAGAGATATATTCTTGTGAACCTAAAATACATTTTCCTTAGGCACATATTCTTATAAATCACTTTATATTTAGATATATTCCTATTGAAAACAAGAATTATGTCATTCCCCTACATGGATGTCAATATTACTAGTTGGACCTATTATATAACATATGAAAATAAATATTCCATGAGAGTCCAATATTTATGGAGATATATTCAATGGGATACTAAAAAAGTATCATGGTCCAAATTTCCCTTTGTGGATACAAAAAATTATTTCTCATGCATATTCCCCAGACAAACCCACAATAGGAACCATTCACATAAACTATATTACATCATGTTGGAAAAATACATTAATCATACATTATCACAACATATTTAAAGGTAAAACATTTCACATTTTGTAAAATAAAACTAAATTTGTTATATTTTCTTTTATAATGATATTTTGGAAGACCTTACTATAGGCCTGATGCTAATAATATGAAAATCTACTATTTTCAAGGAAACTGATAAACTCAATAGTTCCAATCTATACAACCTTAAACCACATACACATAAATTAGTCATCACCATGTTAAAATAAAATAATATGTAGAACCAATAATATAGATAGTTTAAACAATTGATGGAGAATATCATATACATATAGATGTATAGGTTGAAATAGAATCATAGATAGAATCATCATTACATTGATATATGTTATAGACTAACTACTATAATTTAGGTAAACTATTCTAAGATGGGTTATGTGATGCATCATTAAATACATCTTAATTATATTATTGATACTAAGAGTATGAAATAATCCCATAAAATGTCCCAATTAGCCAATCCTCCAACCCTCTTTACCAATTTGAATTCCGAAACCTCCCAAGAAAAATCGCCTTATGTATTCATGCATTTAGATTGCATGTTTATATTAATGTCCAGAATAAAATATAATTTATGTTGGATAAATTTTATGTTTTTAATTCTATAGAAAAATTAATATCTAAAATTGAACAAAAAAATGGTAATAGATAACGTTTTCCAATAGAGTTTGATGAATTGGTAAAACCTAAGGTGGTGAGTGTGTTGATATATATATATATATATATATATTGTTTTTTCTTTTAATTAATTTGATTGTATCAAACCATATTCTTTTATTACATTTATCTTTGTAATATATATGACACAATAAACTAAGGGAATTTTTAACCACGCAAATTTCTACTCCAGTGGTGTATTCATCAAATTTGGATGAGGTCTATTATGGTTGTGAATTTTTAGTTAATGAAATATATATGAGGTGGGACTAGTTATTGTTTAATAATAAATCATATAATTCCATAACATTCGTAAAATATTAATACAAATTATAATATTTTGTTTATTATTATCATGGTAGGGCTATTGGAACCAAGGTTTTCTAGCATGAATAATATATGAAATTGTATTTGAAAAGAAAGTGAATGTTAGAGATGAAGATCTAATTTATATGGGTTTTTGTCTTTTCTTATCAACCCCATTTTGAATGGGAATAAATTTAGATATATTTGAATTTTATTTTCTAATAGATGGAATAACCATGTTGCAACCATGATAGTCACATCTAGATGAAGGATGTGTGAGAATAATGTCTGGTGTTTGATGTAAGTCCCACCATAGTGGCATGTGTGAAAAAATTCGGAAAACGTAATGAACCAATAATAAACTCATAAAAATTTAGTACATAGATTGATAATTATCCTAAAGGATTCAATATAACAGAGTTATAATATTTCAACAATGATTTTTTTATATAGATGAAGAAAATTTTAGGTTGTATGGCTAGAAACATAAAACGGTTTCTAAAGAATTTTTTAAAGAGGAACCCATGCCTTGATTTAATCCATGATGTCATGACATAATCAATAACCTCACAAGAAAAATGAGCCAACAACATGAAATTTTAGTGTAGTTTTAATTGGATTTGGAATAATGGAATACACAACAACATTGACAATCATACTACAGAAGTTCAAAGATTGATTATTATTTGTTCGATCATTTAGAAAAAATTATATAGCTTTAAATTTAATTTAAAATAGATTCTATGGTTCAATGGTAGAAATGGAAAAAATTCTAAAATCATGTTGAAGTGGAAGGAAATCATGATCTATGGACGGATATCACACAGTATTTTAAATATTAGAGATTATTTTGAAAATTAAAATTCATTTGGAATTTAGTGATATTAGATATAACATTTTTACTTCCAATTGGAAGATCCTAGAGTATTTTTTAGACAATATCATTTTATAAAATTTATAAAATTAAATTCGGTAAATTTAGAAGAATAAATTTTTGTTATTTGAGGATTTGGGAGATAATAATACACTAAAAGAATTAATTAGTTTTCCATTGTTTAAAATTTATTGAATATTAATTCCTACTATAATGAAATATAATAAAGAGTAAGATTCATCAAAGGAATATGAAAAAAAATATAACTATATAGTGTTGGTCGGTGTTAATCATATTTGTTGATTCTCTTGAGAGAGTAATTTGTAGTATTATATATTAAATTCATTGTCTAAATTAAATTAATAGAGGAATAATCATTCGGATTTATCTTTTAACTTACAATGAGCCATTCATAAACCATTCTATTCTACTATTGTATAAGGATTATGGTACAGTTATACATCATCAATGTATACACCATTATTTTATCCCTCATTGGAGATTCATATATAAAATTTGTGTCATTTTATTCTCTTTATTTATTTTAATATCTCGGTTTTTTCCCTGATATTGAAATCCTTAATGTTCCCCTTTGAATTTGTCAAAAATATCCATTCCATGTTGAAGTAAAATAATTTTCACTCCAATTCACAAATATCAGAGTGTGATTAGAATGTATTTATTGGATACAAATGTTACAAGACATAGATGTATTATATTGATAATTTATTCAATATGTGATCATTGACTAAGATAATGTTTCAAAACATAAAATATGACTCATTTTTCTAAGGTTATAGTTATTTAAACTATAAAAATAGAATGAAATCAAATTTATGATCTAGAAAACTTGTGGTTTATATATATATATATTTACATAATACACATGACTGATGTTAAAATTTTTTCTATGCCAATGTTAAACATGGAATTAATTAATTAAAAAAATGGAATAAATCCCCTTATAAATAAATTTTTATAACATTATTTAGATAAATGATAAGATTTTCATATAAACATAATAAATTTTGAGAAATATATATACTATCTACTATGGATTAATAATGGTGATGTGGAGATTTAGGTGGTTCATAAAAAATTAAACTATTTCATGATGTTCCCAATAAAAAATTATAATTTTTCCCCAACTAAATAATTTAATTTAGTATTTATATTCATGGATTACATGTATAGATACGGTATATTGGTATTAAGGATAAAATTAATAGATGTTTTATACTTTTTTATAAGAATTTATTGATTTTTAATGTAGGATACAATTTAGAACTATCAGTTCATCATATATATAGTATTATAGAAGTATAAAAATGAATGTGAGAACTAAATTTCTATTATTCCAATCATAAAAGGAATCAAAATTGATGGAAATTGTGAAAATATATGTAAAATAAGAAAATATTAGGAAATTGATGTCCCTGGTGATTTCCTACAACTTATGGAAATAAAATTAATGAGAGGGGAAAGGATTTAAATGAAAGATATAATTAACATATATTTCGTGTGAAAATGTTTTGTATGTCATAGTATGTTTTTCACATAAGAAATAAATTAAAGGGAATGGGTTTACTTACTCATAGAAATCTTGATGGAGATTTCCCAATAAATAAAACTACATATCATGATACACTTATAGAAATATTTTACAATCGATGAACATGATATGAAATAAATATGATGAGGAATTATTTTTATTTAAAGATTATGAAAGTGAACTTATACTATATTTTTTTGAAGTTGTAATGGAAAAAATTGAGAAAAATAAAACTAAAATTGGTGGAAAATAATCCCTTATGTATTGATGATATGAAGGTTAAACATATCGATTCTATTGAGTAGTATAAACTATAATAGAAAAATAGTTGTGTAGTGACTATATTGATTCATTTTATGAATTTTTGATATATTAATGATTATATTTTGAGCCAAAATATTAGACTACATTAGATTATAAGGCTCAGTGAGCATGGAATCTATTTTAAAAATATTTATTATATTAATAACACAGGCATGAATTTTTACTAATATATTGTAATAACTCAAGATTATAGTCTTGGATTATAAATTTGATATCATAGTCTGTTAAAGAGTGTGGGGTTTACCTATGGTGTGACCTAAGGTTCGTTATTGTCAGATGTCCAAGAGCGGTAGTCTTTTCCAGGTGAGTTTATTAAAATAAATAAATAAACTATTTATTATATTAAAAGATTTACAATTATGACTCTATATATACCAAATTATGGAGATTCTATAGGTTTATACAATTAAAACTATAAATTTTAAGAGGATTAAGAACACCATATTTCTTTAGTAGATCACATTGGTGGATGACGAGTGATTAGATCGAGGTGGGTCGAGAGGCAGCGAATGAAACATGACTTCTCCTTTACTGGGGAAGTCATTAATTATTAAAAATCTATCCCAATAAAAAATGGGATAATTTTTGTTGGATTTCACCCTTTTTATTAAAATATTATACATGGATATTTAATATGATTTTAATATATATTTATCAACACTTTTCATGATCTTATTTAATTTGTTTATACCATTTACTATTGATATGCCACTTTTCCACCCCAATTATCAAAAATTTATTTTCATAGAATAACGACCCTTGGAAAAATTATATTCCAACCTTTTATCTTGTTACATTGTCCCCATATTAATTCACGCTCATTAACACAGGCCCATGTGATCACAGTTTAACATTATGTGGGTCGGTTTTAGTGTGATCGGACCCCTTGATTCGTAGAGGTCGTGGGAAAAACAACCATGATGGTGATTTAAGGATGGAATGAGATGAATATAGTGTAGTTATTTATTTTACTATGATTCATAGTAGTGATGGTGATGGGATGTGCTGGGGACGTTCTACGAGCATTGACTAGTTGAACAAATTCCTGATATCCAACTATCGGTGGCCGGAGATTGACGAATGAAGACCTAACCATAAATTCTAGTGGATTTTAGGTGGCCAATATGATTGATTATAATATGAAATTATAGATCATAAATCCTCATGAACAAATTATTTTTCAATGGGAAACATAACTACATGGTACATTGTCTGATTAACACACACCATGTATTCTCCCTTTCTGCGGTGATAATGTTTCTGGAAAGAAAAAATTATTGTATGCCATGTGGTTGAACCCACTCATCCTATGACCCTACCTAGGGATCCGTAATATGTTCTAGCTGGATAGGTACTATGAACCCATTTGGTCTGACACTTCAGGTATATAGGCAGTACATGGTTACATGTTGGAACCCGGGCATAGCCATGTATATGGGTTAGTACCTGGGAATAGCCATGAGAACTACCTGGAACATAGAAACGACCTGAAGTAAACCATCACGGCCAGGAGCACACATAATTTCCCTAATATGTTGATACAAAATATTTTCCTCCTTTACAAACCATGTATAATTATTATTTTTCTATGACATATCGAAATGAGAACACATCTAGATGCTGAGGTGGGGACACATTTCATTTGGATCCCCACACACCATGTGTATTCCCTCATGTGGGATTTTCCACTCATATCTCTTTCATTTTAGACATGGATTTTGAACCTCAAGTGAACTATCCTATGTATTTTTATATAAAGAATGTGTTGGTTTCACTCTTTGTGGAATACAAGATATGATGATTTATTTTCTAAGCATGATTCTCATTTAAGAAATTCTCCATAATGAAATTGATTTAGGAAAGATCATTAGATATAAGTTTGTTCCATTACTCCCCCATTCCATAAAGGAATATGTAAAATATATTATCTATATAAACACTCATTACTACTATAAAATGGGTATTTTTCCACAATATACATAGTGGTAATCACCCCTCTTTCAGCTCTAGTGTGTTGTGAGTCCTCCATAATAGTTGTGGTTCCCTCAGTTATGGACTACAGTAATGAAGATTGGGCTACTAAACACACATTCTAGTGAGGATTCATTGGATTCTGGGATTTAGTGATGGACTATTAGAACTCCTATATTAATCATAAACATTTAATAGGTTGTTATATGGATATCCTCTTTCTCTGCCTTCTGATTTTGTTAATGATAATATTTATGTCTGTGTGTATGTCTGTATCTGATGGGTTACATTTCTCTTTTTTGAGTGAGAAGGACTTATATTTTTTCTCTATCACTCAAATTTCTATTTTTTAGGTAATCCTTTTATGCAGGTATATACACACTACATCATGGTATTTTCCTACACATATTAATCCTTATAAAGATAAAAAAAATATAGGCAGGGATTTTGGTTGATCATAGGGATACTGTAGGTAATAAGAAGTGTACAGTGTTCAGTTTTAGAGCTCAATAGCTGGGATGTCTTATCATTTCTCTATTCCATCTATTTTCTAGTTGGTACTTCATTTCCAATTGGACATATATTTTTTCCACTATTTTATTTTTATTTTATACTATCATACTCTATGCATTACCTAGAGTTAATTTCATGAATGTTTTAATCTGGATGATAATATATTTTGGTATTCCTCTACATTGTTACAAGGATTTGAATGGGTGTGTTCATAAAGGTGCATTTTGAAAAGAAACGATGTATTATATATTTCCTTCTCGAAGATTCTTACTAGAAGTTGGCCAATTTGAGGTGGATATGGGGTTGTGACAGGTTGTCCATCTGGTGGCCTAGATAGCCTTGGTGGTCCACATAGTTAAATAGTACTATCAAAGTTGATCATTCCATGGTATTGGTTTTAGAGTAATACCCTTAACGTGATTCATTTTGATATATGATGATGACATCAATGTTTCTCATTTGTGGATTTTATGTAACACCCCACGATTTTAGGATATATATTATTTTCAATGATGTCTTCTATTATACACTACACCAATATTAGTTTGTACTATATGCAACACCATATTAGCTTGCAGTACATGCAACACTATTCCTGGCTCGTGTTACAGACAAATTCAAGTTTGTTTTATGGAAATAATTCTATGAAACATTAAGTATATTTTTTTTAATGTATAAATGAAATATGTTTTGATTATGTTATATGAAAAACCAAATAGATCTTTCACTATACGCAGCCCAGACATGGCTTGAATTACACGCAATCACGACCATCCATGATATAGTGTGTTGTACGCAATACTGAGTTTCACTAAACACCGATATGTTAAATAAACTAGCCATTATGAATAGTAATACCCACCTTTTGAAATTTTATAAATTTTATTTTTCAAAAGGGACTTTATTTTTTGATTCAGAATATCGAAATTAGCCTAGGGTGAATTTTTTATTTTTTTACGAAGACATTCAATTTTTTATGAATAGTGAAAACAGTAGGTTACTATTTAAAATCTGAATTTTTATTTAAATAATTATTTGTTTTATTCAACTTTATTTTAGGTCAAAATTGATACATAATACCTATATACATTCCATGTAATTAATTTTAGTCATTTTATAATAATTTTAGATTTATAAAAAAATTATTGAACTTTTCACCGTCTTTTACCCACCTTCTTGTAGAATTTGAAAATTTACATAAAACATAATTTCACCGCTTCAATGAGAGGAATTTTAAAAATATGAGATACACGGTTAATTTCATGGAGTAAAATGTGGTTCAATATGATAAAAATAATTTTTGGTGAATAGTAATTTTTTACTTTTATTTAACACGATTAAAAGTAAATAGGGTAATTAAGGGTAAATATGATATTACTATTACCCTAACACATGTACTAATTATACTGTATATGGGTAATTCGACCAAAAACAACCTCAGGAATAAAATATTACCCTTTAGGTCCACTTGGATTAGATTATGACATTTATTATTATTTTATTTTAATAAGAGTTAAACTAGTTAAAATCAAAGTTTAATAACTAAAATATTTTTAATATAAGTTTATAGATAAGATAAATTCTACTATAAATATTAATTAAAAATATATAAAGATTTAATACATAATGTTATTTTATTTATATTCATTATAAATTAAATAGTTTAATTTTTTTAGGACACAATAATGATGGAGTAATTACCTTATTAATGAAAATTTAAAATAATTGATGTTATAAATACCCAATTAAATGTAATTAGAGACTTTTTATAATTCCCATTAATTTTATAGGTTAATATGACATTTTATTATTGATGTAATTAACTTTTTACGAAATAATAATTCTGTTATTATTTTAACAAAAATAAAGTACCAAATAGTGTCAAAATTGACATAAAATATTTTTTAAAACAAATTTTATATTATTAATTGTTATTATATTCTTAAATATCTAAGGTTCGTCCGAATTAATTAGATAAGGTTATATAGTTTCATAATAAACCACTTGGGGTTTTTTTGGCTTTTTATTGTAAGTTTATTAACCATATAGTGTAAGAAGACAAAAATACACGGTAAAAGTTAAATTATTTAACTTAATGTTAAATCTAAATGATAAGGTTACAATAGTAACCTAAACATGTATAAAACCTATTGGTTGAGATTATTTATACCCTGCCCCACCATAGCTTCAAAATATATGAATTTGGAGCTATTAAAAACCGAATATGACTTTATTATAAAATAATATTTTATGTTTTTCCAAAGGTGCCACACTCCTCCCTTATAAAAAGGCCACCACTGTTCTCTTCTCTTCAAACCCTTTTGATCCATGAAGCTCTCCCAAAACCTACCCATTACACTTCTCAACCTCTCTAGTTATATCATAGAAGTTCTTTTCTTCTCAATAGACCATCTCTAGTGCCTTAAGAGCAAGTTTAAAGGAGGTCCGTCAAGGAAGAGGTAATATCTTCTACCGACCCTTTCAAGTTTATTTCTTCTTCAACTTCTTCTTATTTAGTTGTTTCATTATAAAGTAATAACATCAGTGTTAATTATATACTGATATGTTATTATAAATATGATACAACCCTATTTCACCTTTTATCCATCCTACAAAAAATGAAATCCCCACGCGTGTGTACGTATGGAAAACCATCTCCACGCCGTGGTGTAATCAGTTTTTCCACCACCACATTACATGGATGGGTATAATGGTGTAAATAAATAACTATATATGGTTATTGTAACATTATATTGATTCTGAAATATTATACATACACTTCAATACAATTCCACGATCATGGAAATGATACCATCGCTCGTTTGTACGTACGTACTACCGTCTCCACGAACGCGATGAGATTCATTTTCCATGATTAAACATTCAAAAACAATTATAAAGTATATATAATGAATAATAATAAAATATATGACATAATTAAGCTAATGGATTTATTTATACATACATACATATATATATATGTATAATCTACTTACTTCCATTTAAGTCAATAAGGAAAAGAAAACAATGTTCATGCTCACGTGCGGCCTACCGTCTCCATGAACGGTGTATTTAATTTCATTTATCTATCTGTAATATATATATATATATATATATATACTGAATATATATGATATATAAATAATTATTTACATTCTGGAAGTAATTAAATCATGATATAATTAGTAATAATATCAAGAACAGCAAGTCCAAACACGTATGATAAATAAAACCTTTTACCCAAAACACTACTTTAACCTGAAATTTATAAAAGAACGGGTAATATAAAGTCATAAGTGAACCATATATGATATAATAAAAATTAATATGATTCTTTAATAAGTCAATGTCATTATTGGAATCATTATATAGGAGGTTCGGATACGTACGAAGCATATCAGACAAAAGGTAAGGGATAACTATTCCAATCTCGCTCTTATCTGAGATTGTTTATTCATAAGTATTTACTATGCTTTTTGTTATCATCCACGTCCATGTTTTCTAAAAAATTTCATGTATGTTTAATGTCATTTTTACCCATTTTTTTAATTTTACCACATGTTATGAAAGGAATCTTACTTTTTTTACCACATGAGGAACTTTTTGACTTTTCTGAAAAAATTATGAGGAGAATGTTATTTTTAACTTATAGGGCATGAATGGATTTTTACAGTTTCATAACACCTCATTTTCATGAAGCTTCCTCTACAATAATGCATGATTATTTTCAAAAAAACATTTTTCTTTTAAAATTTCATGGCATTTTGTGAAAATAAAATGATTTTGAAGAATAAAAGATATTTTCCTCAAGAATTAATTTCAAGTGTTTTATCAAAACTATTTTCCATCTAAAATTACATTATTTAATATGTTTATATTTCAAGTATAATGTCTCCATTATTTACATGGTTTGAATTTTCTTATGATGAAATGATATCCATTTTTTATATCGATTATGTTATGATGGCATGATGTTTAAGAATCCCATTTTTATTACATGGTTTATGCATGATGTATGATTTAGGATCTTGTGTTACACATAAGAATGGTATCATTATGAGATGTGTGGGACCTATATCTCCCACTAATTCATTGGGTAATGATTTATATCTCATGAGATAGTCATGGCTGGAACTGTAAGTTAATCCGGTTCAGTGATACAGGACTAGAATGAGGAGTGAACTCGTTTCAAAAAGGGACTTTGTCCACTAAGATGGTCTTGGCAGCAATTCCTTGGATACTATGGAAATCATATCATGTGCCTAATGGTTTTCCGCAGTTAAATGTTTTATCCCCATGATATTTAATCATGATTAATGTTTCTTTATGACATATGACTTACTTACTTCCATGATTTATGTCTTTTCTCAAGATTTTGATGTTTAGATTTTATGTTCATGTTTTTGCATTCAAATGTTTATGGATTGTTTTATGTTCTCTATGTTTAACCTTACTGAGCATTTGAACTCACCATTTTTATTTTTTATTTTCCCCAGGATTTAAAGAATGGTTTTAGGTAAGAAAAAAAAGGGGAAGATCTTTACGGGAGATGTTGAAGATCTTTCACCATGATTAGAAGATTATATTCTGAGTTTTCAAAGACACTAAACTATTACGGGAATTGTGTGTATTATTATTTATTTATTATGTATTCCGCAAAAAGTAATGTAATGCTTGTGTACGTCAAAATTTGGGTCTCTATAGTAGGTATTAGTGGAAAGGTTTAGTCAACCTTTGGAAACTAGGATGCGTTAACATTAGTGAGATCCCTAGATATATTTCTAAGGTATGTCTATGGATGTCCCTAAGGTCAAGTATAAATATAGGTTATAGTCCTAGAATTATGGTAACAATATTAGAATTAACCATAAGATGTTTTATATTGAAGGTACTCCCCTTTTATTATATTGTTTTCCCTAGCATTATTTTTTCCTCTTACACTATTATTTTTGGGGTTTAGATGATGGATGGAACCCGAAGGAACCGTGTTGATCAATCTAATGGACAATGAAATGATTTTCCTCCTGAACAACCAAATGTGATGGGAGATGGAGTGAAAAATCTTATTTCTATACCTACACAAACTATGAATCATTCTAGATTTCCAAATGATCAGAGAAGGGAACAATATTTTATTGAGTCCCTCATGAGGCAACGTCCCCCTTCTTTCAATGGGTCTTATGATCCACTTTTTGCTGAACAATAGATCAGTACCATTGAAAAGATATTTTCCATACTTCTCTTCTCAGAACATGAAAAAGTCATTTTAGCTATTTACCATTTAGAAGGTGAATTAGACCAGTGGTGGACTCTAATTAAGAATACAAGGCCCCATGATGAAATTGAATCCATGGAATAGGATGAGTTCAAGAACTTGTTTTTCAATAAGTACTTCCCTCGTATTCTTAGAACACATAAGGAAAAAATAGTTCCTTGAGCATAAGCAGAAGGATGATGAATCTATTGGTATATATGAAGTGAATTTTACAAGACATTCAAGGTATGCATCTGGCTTTATCATCCAACCTAAAAGTAAAGTTAATCTATTTTTCAGTGGCTTAAAACCAATTCTTCGAAGGCCATTAGCTATAAGAGAAATTGGTATCTATGAAGAAATTTTGTGTTGTGATATCAAGGTAGAACTATAATTTGGTGTTATATATCCATCTCATGGTTTTCACAAGAAATGAAAGATGGAGTTCAAGGTGAAATCTCAGAATAATGGTGAAAAGAATATGAATGTTTCTTTATGCTCAATGTGTGTAAAAAAGCATGGTGGAGATTATCTTAGAGGGACTAGAAAATATTTTATGTGTGGAAATTTAGGTCATCGAGTAGATGAGTGTCGAAGTAATGGAAAAAGGGTTGCAAATGATGTGAATAAAGAAAAGACTTCAGAGAACGCACCACCAACACTTCAATGATTCAACTACAAGTAAATGTGGAATTATGTTAATAATTTCCCTAATCCAAGGGTTAATGATGATCGACGTGAGCACCCTCTTAAGGAAAAGGATAAAGAGAAGTCACATGCGATCACTATTGGCGATGTTGTGTATGACAAAGATGCAGTGGAATGATTATGTGTTCATGTAATGGGATTCCAAAATAATGTTGTGGATTCTAATTTATAGTACTGTGGAATATTGGAATATCTATGTATTGGTTTATTTTGGTTTTCAATAATTATATGGTACCAGTAACCATGAGAAGTAAATCAAATATTTTGGAAAGCATATGATATGTGCATAATTAAGTGATAAGGATAAAACAATATTTTTGATGGTATTTATGAGCTCATGATTGATATAAGACAAAGTTATATCATGGTTTGAGTATATAGAAATTTTGGGATTTTGGTATGTAGAAATTGTTAAATTTTGACAGCATTCATATTTTCACTAAGAGTCAATGGGTATTCATTTTTCTAGAGAATACATGATTAAGGTATTCACATGTTTGTAATTTGACCAACAAGATATATCATATGATATATGGGGGATAAATGATGGTATTCACATGCTCGGAAGATGACAATTCTAGTAATTGTTTTCTTTATACTATGAGCTCAGACAAAAGTATTTTGAATAAGCCTAAAGAATGGAATGGATTATGTTGGACATAAGTCAGTATTGTTTAAGGCTAGAACTTTTTTCAATATTATTTATGGAATGTTATAATAATGTAGTTTTAGAAAAAGGGCAACCTGGAGGACGGGCGACAACCCGTTGCGTCAGACAAGACTGTGGGAATCGAACCCACAACCGAAGTGCGATAGGCCTTTATCACCAACCACTGGCCTACAGGATGTCCCTGGTTAGTATAAACTAGTTTCATTATATTAAGAAGTATGATATATGAAGTATAATTCCATTTTAGGAACCATATATGATTAATCACACTATAGATAGACTTATGTATTTTTGATAACTTTTACTAACCTTTTGTTTGAAACAGATGGAATGACCCATCATTCTATCACATGATCTTTTAACACTACACGAATGAAAAATTCAACTTCATTTCATTAAGAGATGAAGTGGAAATTGTCTAAGGAATGACCAACGGTGAGATTGTACCAAAATCAACAAAGTATTTCTTCTAATTCAAATTTCTTCAACTTTAGGGAAATTATCTTGAAAACCCAAAATGTTATCATAGTGCCATTATATATGATTAATTAGATGGTACCTTAGATCATCACAAATTTATGGCTTTGTTATTTTTGTCTTTTTTATAGCCATGTCCTCTACCACTCTTTATCAGAATTTGCTGGTTATATTTCTCTTCCATATCCATTTTTTCACATATTTTGTCCTATATGGAAACCCAGTGCTGAGTTAATTTGGGTTACTATTATGATTCTAACTTCCCTTTTAAAATGATGTTTTAGTATTCCTTTTTTACGATGTGGGTTTCTATGAATGAAAATTTCAAGTAGTAAACCACTTATAACCAGGACGAATCTAGAAGGTGAAATTCATTTTAAGGCGGGTGAAAACCCCGAGATATTGTGAGATATATTATTTTCTTTGATTTCTTCTATTATACACTAAACCATGATTATCTTGTACTATATTCAACACCGTATTAGCTTGCAGTATACGCAACACTATTCTTGGCTCGTGTTACACACAAATTCTAGTTCCTTTTGTGGAAATTATTCTACGTAACATTAATTATAGATTTTATTTAATGTATAAATTAAATAAGTTTTGATTACGTTATATGCAACACCAAATAGATCATTCACTACATGCATTCCTGACTTTGCTTTCATTTCACGCAATCACGACCTTCCACGATAGCTTGTGTTGTACGCAATACCGAGTTTCACTAAACAACGATATGTTATATAAACTACCCATTATGAATATTAATAACCACTTTTTGTAATTTTATAAATTTTATTTTTCAAAATGGACTTCATTTTTGGATTCGAAATATCAAAATTATCCTAGGGTGAATTTTTGGTATTTTTCTAAAAACATTCAATTTTTGATGAATAGTGAAAACAATGGGTTGCTATTTAAAAACCGACTTTTTATTTAAATAATTATTTATTTTATTTAAATTTATTTTAGGTCATAATTAATACATAATACCTATATAAGTTCAATGTAATTCATTTGAGTCATTTTATAATAAATTTAGATATATAAATATTTTATTGAACTTTTCACCGTCTTGTACCCACCTCCTAAGAGAATTTGAAAATTTAAATAAAACATAATTTTACCACTTCTGTGCCATGGCTAATATCAAGGAGTAAAATGTGGTTCAATAAGATAAAAATATTTTTTGGTGAATAGTAACTTTTTTCTTTTATTTACCACGGTTAAAAGTAAATAGAGTAATTAAGGGGAAAAATGGTATTACTATTACCCTAACACATGTCCAAATTCTATTGGATAAGTATAATTCGACCAAAAACAACCTTAGAAATAAAATATTACCCTTTAGGTTTACTTGGATTAGATTATGACAGTTATTATTATTTTATTTAAAGAAGAGTTAAAATAGTTAAAATCAAAGTTTAATAACGAAAACATTTTTAATATAGGGTTATAAAAAAGTTAAATTCGACTATAAATATTAATTAGAAAGATAAAAAATATTTCTTACATAATGGTATTTTATTTATAATTGTTAGACTTTAAATTATTTAATTTATTTTTGACACAATGATGATGCAGTAATTACCTTTTTAATGAAATATTAACATAATTGGTGTTTTAAATACCCAAATAAATGTAATTTGAGACTTTTTATTAATTAAACTAAATTTATAAGTTAATATGAGATGTTATTATTGATTTAATTAACTTTGTTCGAACTAATCATGCTGTTATGATTTTATCAAAAATCAAGTACCAAATAGTGTCAAAATTGACATAAAATAGTTTTTAAAACAAATATTATATTATTTATTGTTATTATATTACTAAAAATCTATGGTTTGGACAAATGAATTATATAAGGTTATATATATTAATAATTAACCACTTGGGTTTTTTTGGCTTGTAATAGTATGTTTATTAACCATGTAGTGTAAGAAAACAAAAAGACACGGTAAAAGTTAAATTACATAACTTAGAGTTAATTCTAAATGATAAGGTTAAAATGGTAACCTAAACTTGTCTAAAACTTTTCTTTTTAGAGTAGTTTGACCCATACCCACCATTGCTTCGATATAAATCAATTTTGATCTATTAAAAAGAGAATATGACTTTACTATAAAATTATATTTTATGTTTTTTCAAAGGTGCCCCTCTCCTCCCTTTTAGAAAGAGCACCCCTTCCCTCTTCTCTTTACACCCTTTTGAGCCTTGATTCTCGGCCAAAACCGGAAAATTCCTCTTATAAACCTCTATAGTTGTATTATGGAGGATCGTATCATCTAAAAAGACCAACTCTAGTTCCCTAAGACCAAGTTTAAAAGAGGTGCGTCGAGAAAGATGTAATCTCTTCTACTGACTCTTTCAAGTTTATTTCTTCTTCTACTTCTTCTTATTTAGTTGTTTCATTATAAAGTAATAAAATCAGTATTAATTATATACTGATATATTATTATAAATATGAAACAACCCTATTTCACTTTCTATTCATCCCACGGAAAACGAAATCACTGGGCGTGCGTACGTACGAAATACCGTCTCCACGCCGTGGTGGAATCAGTTTTTCCACCACCACCTTACATGGATGGGTATAATGGTGTAAATATATAACTATATATGGTTATATTAAAGTGATAATTATTCTGAAAAATTATATGTACACTTCAATACAATTCCATGATCAGGGGAATGATATCATCGCTCGTGCGTACGTACGGACTACCGTCTCCACGAACGAGATGAGATTCTTTTTTCATGATTAACCATTCAAGAATGATTATAAAGTATATATAATGGATAATAATGAAATATAAGACATAATGAAGGTAAATTAATTATGTGTATATATATATTTCATCTACTTAATTACATTCAACTCAACAAGGAACAGAAAACAACATTCATGCGTACGTACGGCCTACCGTCTCCATGAACCGTGTATTTCATTTCATTTATCTATCTTATATATATATATATATATACTGTATATATATGATATATAAATCATGATTTTCATTTTGGAAGTAATTAAATCATTATATAAGTAGTAATAATGTCTAGAACAACAATTCCAAACATGTACGATAAATAAAACGTCTTACACAAAACAATGTTTTAACATGAAATTTACAAAAGAACGGGTAATATAAAGTCCTAAGTGAACCATATATGATATCATAACAATAAATATGAATATGTAAAAATACAATGACATTATTTAAGTCATTATACCGGAGGTTCAGATACATACGAAGCATATCAGACATAAGGTAAGGGATAACTATTCCAATCTCACTCTTATCCGAGATTGTTTATTCGTAAGTATTTAATGGGGTTTTTGTTATCATCCATGTCCATGTTTTCTAAAAATGATTTCATGTATGTTAAATGTCCTTTTTACCCATTTTTTAATTTTACCACATGTTATGAAAGGAATCATACTTTTGTTTACCACACGAGAAACTTTTTGACTTTTCCGAAAATAGTACGAGGAGAATGTTATCTCTAACTTATACGGAGTGAATGGATTTTTACAGTTTCATAATACCTCATTTTCACAGAGCTTCCTCTACAATATTGCATGATTATTTTTGAACAAAACCCTTTTATTTTTCAAATTTCATTTCATTTTGTGAAATGAAAATGATTTTGAATAAGAAAGGATATTTTCCTCTAGAATTCATTTCAAGTGTTTTATCAAAACTATTTTCCATATAAACTGACATTATTTAATATGTTTATTTTTCAAGTATAATGTCTCAATTATTTAAAATGATTTATTTTTCTTATGATGAAATTATATCTATTTTTTATATGGATTATGTTATGATGTCATGATGTTTAAGAATCCCATTTTTATTACATGGTATATGCTATGATGAATGATTTATGATCTTGTGGCACATATAAGAATGGTATCATTATGAGATTGGTGGGACCTATATATCCCCCCAATTAATTGGATAAACATTTATATCTCATGAGATATACATGGCTGTAACGGTAAGTTAATCTGGTTCAGTGATACAGGACTGGAACTAGGAGTGAACTCGATTCAGAAAGGGACGTTGTCCACTAAGATGGCCTTGGAAGAAATGACTTTCCTACTATGGAAATCATATCATGTGCTTAATGGTTTCCACAATTACATGTTTTATTCCCAAGATTATTTATCAGGATTAATGTTTCTTTATGATATATTCCTTACGTACGTCCAAGATGTATGTCTTTTCTAAAGATTTTGATGTTTAGATTTTATGTTCCTGTTTTTGAATTCAAATGTCTATGGATTGTTTTATGTTTTCTATGTTATCCCTTACTGAGCATTTGAGATCACCCTTTTTATGTTTTCTTTTTCCCAGGATTTATAGAAAGGTTTTAGTCAAGAAAACAAAAGGGGAAGATCTTTAAAAGAGATGTTGAAGATCTTTCACCACGATTAGAAGATTATATTCCGAGTTTCTGAAGACACTAAACTATTACGGTCCTTATGTCACTGTTTTTGTTATGTATTAAGTATTCCGCAAAAAAGTAATGTATTGTATGTGTACGTCCAGATTTTGGTATCTATATTTTAGTATACAGAAACTAGTGTTCTAACGATGACTGATGTATCTATACACCAAAACTCTAACAACCATCTTTTCTACTCATAATAATGAGACATATTTATGGGGAAACGGTGCTTGAATCATATTGTATTTATTGTAATTATGGTACTCCTCAAGTCATCACACCACACACACACACATAGATATATATATATATATATAATATCATCTTTCTTTTCTACATCTTGATTACCTTCAAGATTCCCCTTTGTAGATGGAAATTCAGTTTAGCGATTCAAGATCATGGAGATTCTATAATGGGTGATGAGGCCTTCGTTAAAGGTTTATATCATGATTTTTTACCTGTAATAAGACACCAAGAATCAACCCTTCCTATTGAGCAGCATATAGTACTGAATGTTGAGGTGGATGAAGCACACAAAATTATTACACTTATTGAGTTATTAAATTAGAGATTGTTGAGGTTCGTCGGATTTCAAGATCCCCAGGTAGAAGAGGATATGCATAAGTCAGTGGTTTGAGTATATAGGATGGTCAATACCATGAAATATCATATTGTTGTTCTTGTAATTAGTATTCTCCATAGATTATATAGTAACTGGTTGAGTTTGTTTATGAAGACCTAAGATGAGATGATTTTCTTTTGAAATTAATTCATAAAATTATTGAATGATTATTATTACACTTCATTGTAGATCATAATGTGGATCTAATAGAAATCTTGTTCTATTGTAGTGTATTATTTTATTAATTTTGTTTGTCATGATGTTCATCAACCATACATGGTTCACGCTCGATAATGAATGAGACAACTTATTCTATAATATTATGTCATGTAGGGTATCCATAGTGACATTCGAGGAAGTTTGTTTTCCTTGTGCCAAAAAATTTACGCTAGATTATTATAACATGATCCTTTAATATAAATATTTGCAGAATATGGATGATGAGAGGTTGGAGCCTGAAATAGGAATTATGCGGCTATGTTGTCTGCATTAGTTTTTCGGAGTCATACATTGTGGTAATAAAAGATGACACATTCTAATTCTCTAACTCAGACACTATAATTTATAGCTTAGAGATCACATAAAGTATCTAGTCATCCCAGAAGAGGGGATATTCCATAAATTACATTGGATAATACACATATAACATGATTTCCCAGCCCATCATTCTGAGAATAGAATAAATACAACGGAAATACTCCCATTGAAGTGGAATCACTATGATTAAAGATCTCCTAGTATAATATATGGAATACCACATGGATGATGTTCTAAAAGTTGGAATGATACACTTTAGAGGGAAGATCTATTGGAGGATGGAGATAATATGAGATCCTTCCACCACAACCACATGGTGTCCCACATATGTCTCAGCAAGCTGGCATTCAGGGCCATGATAACTTTCAGTCCTGAAAGGGCTATGACTTGGCTATGAATGATATGATATGATTTATGGTATATATGTATTATTCTATTTCCTTATTACTATTATAACCAAGTGTGATTTTTTCATTTATCACCTTATTAATTGTGTGAGAAGTGGGGCTCTCATATTATTATTTAGACGAGAAACTATGTCTTTAGGTTTCTACAAAGAGATATTAAATTCATGGTGAATTAATCTAAAAATATTGATTAATCATAAAAATTTAAATATAAAATTATTTTGAGATAGATACTAAAGAAGGTATGTGACTTTTATTATAGAATTGTTATGAACTCATTAATTTATATTTTTAATATTTTTCATCCTTAAAATTACTGATTTGAGATGTTGACAAATGATACCATGATATTTGTACATTATTTTAGGATGATTTTTTTGTTCATGAAGACTATGATAATTTTTATTTTCATTAAGTGAGTAAAAAGGGATAAATAATTTTATGAAGTCCATGAGAAGTCATTTATTGAATGAGGATGTAATGATAAAAGAATATTCTATGAAAAAATTATGTAGGCCATAACAGTAAATATATATGTTGTACCATGATGGATTTTGTGGTGGCTTGAAAACAATTGTGGCATAAGAATATATTCTAAACATTGAATATATTACAATTATTTTATAAAAAAAGAAGATGTAGGAAAGAAGTATCTATTGACGTATTGTCTCTTAGAGGTTCCACATCTAGGGTGTTGTCCCCTGTTGTGTATGCTCAATGTTGTGTTCTTGTGAATCATTTGATCCCTTGGTTGATTTTGGATATATCTTCTAGTCTATGTATTCAGCATCTACATGGTTCGCACTGAAGCCTTGATGATGGGGTTCCTTCAAGGAGATATCAATGGCCACATGCGGTTCACTAGGCCACTGTTTTTGGGAAATCTAGCCTATATCAGGTGTTCTTTCGTTCAGAAATGCTTTAGATGAATTTCTGGGTCTCTATAGCATTTTCAGTGATGTTGGTTGGAAGAGGTAGTCGGTGGGAAGCTGATGAAGGAGTAGATATTTAGTGGCAGCTTCACTTGGGTTTGATTCAATGTTTATTCCCTAGTGATGATGGAGGGTGGACCCTTATGTAACAAACCATGGTTTTTAAATGTAATTAACTTTTTATAATTATGCCTTATATTATAATCAAATTAGGATGCACAATGACATGTCATGATACTAAATACTATGTGATCATTTAACATAATTTTTCAACATCTATGTTTTTTATTTCAAAAATATGATATACACAGTTGTGTTCATGGTGATTTTTTTATTCTAATAGAACAAACATTATTTTTTTTGAATAGTAACCTACACTTATGAATAGAAACTGATCATTATGAATATTTAATTGTCCATAAAATAGTAAAATTTCCCATGAATAATGAAATAAAATATAGGCATCTTATAAGTGACAATTTGACGATGGTATAAATATTGGTATCATTATATGTAAAAAATAACTAATTATAATTAATTAATTAATTTAAAAGAAAATTTAATTTTACTGAAATGTTTTAATAAATTAACAACTCAATGTCTTCGGGTTTTAAGGAAATTTTATAATACCTTATGTAATTTTTAAAGCATTATAAAATCACATTTAATTTGAAAAACTGTATTTTTGAAGTAGATTGTGATTTTAATTAAAAATTAAATTAATCATATTTAAAAATTTAATTTTTAACATTTGACATTATTTTAAGATTCTACAAATCAAAAATGGTTAGGGGGAATTTTTAATATTTTTCTTAAATACTTAAATTTTTTATTAATAGTGAAATACCATAATTTACCAAGAAAATGCTAAATACACTAATATTAGAGTCATGTATGATGTTCTGCTGATGTAAGACCAATTAGTTCAGATTCACATTATACAATTAATTTAATTAGTCATGTAATACTCACTATTAATTTTATTTTGGATAAATAATAAATTAATGAATATTATATTTAGAAAACCCCTCTCCCCTGCACTACAAATACCACCCTTCACACTCCAATTTCCTCACACCTCTCAAGATTCAATCCTTGTCTAAACACGACCCAAATATCAGCCCAATTCCCTCAACCACGTCCAAGAGATTCTGGTCTCATAAAAATACCAATCCTATCTTCTTTAAGGAGGATCTCAAGTAGATGATTCAATATGTAATTCCTCTCTTTCTTTTTTTCCATTAAATTCTATTCAATTTCATGTTAATTTCTAATCTCTACCCACCTATCCTCGTCCAAATTTTATTTTAACACCATTATATAACATATAATGGAATTTCATTATACTAATGGTATAATATATCTTCCAACCCCATTCTCATCTTCCCTTTTTTTAAAAGAAAACGTTTTTCGTGAGGTGTTAAATTGTCACCTTCAAGAACGACATTTTTTCCAATTTCAACATTTAGATCTGGTAAAGAAACCATTTTTATTGTTGAACTAGAATATTTTATATGTATTATATCCTATTTAATGTTTTTTATCTAACATATGTACATACTACTAAATTATTAAACAAAACAAGTTCTTTGTGGTCGAAAAACCACCCAAATTAACCAAAAAAGTCATCATTTAATTCTTTTCAAATGATTCATTCACATGGTATATAATATAATTCATTATAATATAATTTAATATTATGGAATATGATTAATAAAATGAAATATTATTTCTGTATTTTTACCCATATTCTACATGAACATTCATTTTTGAATACATGTGAACCTCTCAAGAAAACCATAAAAACAAACATTCCCGAACAATTTTTTAAAACACTATAACTCAACCAATGGTCCATAAAATAACATAATGAAACTATAATTTACCATATTAAAGCAAAAAAAAGTTTTTGAATTTCTAATTAAAGAATATATTGTGGTTATTTAGGACATTAAAGTGAATAAAGTCTTCTAATATAAGGTAAGGTAAATTCTCGAACCCAACATTCTTTCACCGGGATCTCCCTCTTTCAATCCAAGTTAGGTTTGGGTACTCCATAAAATGGTTTATTAATCAGTATCTTACAGTTTTTCTAGGATATATATCTTCTTTAAATGATTTTATGAAAAACCCCAATGTTTTCCAAAGAATGCTACCTTCTAATAAACACATTGTTTCACTTCTTGAATATTGTTTCACTCTTCACTCAAGGATAATGGTTCTATGTAACGAATGATTTTCCATCATTACTTTGGGGACCAAATGTTTATGAATGTATTATTTATTATGTGAAACTCATTTCATAACATGAATCATTTAGGTTCATTTTTGACATATTTTCAATGTGGCATGCATGAAAATGTAAATATGATGATGTTACAGGTGTGCCTGAAATTATATAGCGCAATTTGAATGTTTGAGTGTGACGGGTGCACCCAAAGTTTAATAGTTCTCTAGTGAATTGGATAAAGTTACTATTCTCATGATTAAAAGATAAATTATGTGTGAAAATAATTCTATCATTGTTCACAACTATGTGTGGTAGTTAACCACTAAGACATGATGTTGCATTTTTATGCATTTTCACATTTAAATTCTT
This sequence comes from Viscum album, assembly GCA_963277665.1. Lineage (NCBI taxonomy): Eukaryota > Viridiplantae > Streptophyta > Magnoliopsida > Santalales > Viscaceae > Viscum > Viscum album. The sequence continues at coordinate 113,037,640 of OY728156.1, read as the reverse complement.
TTACTAATGCATCCTCATATGTTCATCATCCCTTGCCTATGTCATGTTTATGATCACCATATGATATATTTTTCTTATTTATCCTCTTGATATGCTTTTATCTAACTCCTTTTGGATGTATATCCTTAGTTTGTTATGTGTACTAAGGATTTTTTAAGAGACAATTAGAAGATGGAGAAGATTTAATTAAATAAATTATTATGTTTGATATTGTAAAAGATATGTATGGTCCTAGTTTTTCAATGAAACTAAACCCCTGCATCCCCATGCTGTAATAATATTATGTTGTTTATGTTTATAATGATGTAATATTTATGTAATAAAAAGGTAGGGTTTCTATTGTTTCTATCAGAAGAAAGGTTTAGTTAATTTGGGAATTAAGATTAGTGAAACCTGGAGAAAACCTATTGTATGGGACTAAGTAATATTATTAACACATAATGATTCACATAGATATCACATAAGTTATTATTTTAGTGTAAAGTTTTCAAATATATAGGTTATTGCTGACTTGTTGGATTATGTTTTGTTCTATCCTTTTATATTTTTGAAAATGGTGGGAACCAAGAGAAACCTGGAAAATAACTACTGCGAGGACCTATGAAATGATTTACCAAATGACATCCCCAATGCTTTGGGTGGTGTAGTTCAAAATTCATGTTGATCCTTACCCAAATATCTCTAGTTATGAATAATAACTAGAAAAATGGAGAACATCCTCCTTCACCAAAGAGGGGGAAACTGGCTATCAAGTGTTTTATGTGGCTAAGACCACCAAAATTAATTGGATATTCTGATCCACTAGTGGATCAGAATATCCACTAGTGGAGGAACAATGGTTTAACTCCATGGAAATGAACTTTTCTATGCTTCACTATTTTGATATGGAGAAGGTGACACTATCTATTTATCATCTAGATGGAGGGGCCGATCAATGGTGGGCTTTGATTAACAACAGAAAACCAAGGGGGGAAATTGAAGATAAGGAATGAAAAGACTTTAAGGTAATGCTCCTTAATAAGTATTTACAACGAACTCTTCGTACGAATATGGAGGGATAATTCAATGATCTAAAGAAAAATGAAGGTCAATAGGTCATGTCATATGAAGCTAATTTCACAAGGCTTTCAAGGAATACTTCAGGTTTTGTTATGAACAATTATAGGAAAAAATTATTGATTCTTTAGTGGATTGAATCCACACCTTCGAAATGATCATGCAATTAGAGACTTTGGGAGTTATGAAGATGTTGTTCTATGTGCTCTCAAAGTGGATATAATGTTTGTATATTGGTCCCATGGCTATGGTGATAAGAAACAAAAGATGGAGTATCAAGATGTATGATCAAATGATAATGGTTCAAAGAAGACTCAACGTCCCACATGCCAAAAAATTTGGAAGTGGCATCATTGGAACTTCCTTAAAAGGAAAGGGAAATGATTCAAGTGTGGGAAAAATGGACACCATTCTCAAGAGTGTCAAAAATACATGAGAAAGAAGGATAATGTAACACCCTGATATTTTATGAGAAGTATATTTTTTAATTTATTATGTTATATTTAAAGGAATAATTCACTACACACAACAATATCTTGGTTTGCATCACACGCAATCGCGACCTTCCTCGATATCGTGTGTAGTACGCAATACCGAGTTTCACTAAACAACGATATATTATTATAATATTATAATCTAGCCTTTAGGAGTATTATTGACTTAATTTTAAAATTTATAACATTATAAATCACTTTACACATTTTCTAGAATGTGGTATGAAAATAAAATCAGTTTTTCGGGTAAAAGAAGTATTTTTAAAAAATGCAGTTTTACCGCCTTTTGATGGCGCACACATTTTAAATATAGTTTTTGACATGTTTATAAGTTCAATTTGACAAAATAATATTCTACTTTGGAATCAGGATATAAAAATTTACTTTGGATAAATTTTTCATATTATTTTGGTAACTTTCATATTTTGATGAATAGTAAAAACACGCTATATTTTAATTAAAAACAACTTTTTTCATCACAATTATTTATATGGATAGATTATATTTTTAATTGGTTTTAAAGTTTAATTAGAATATATTTTAACATTTAATCCAATGTTGGTCATTGGAATTAATTTATCTTTGAAATTAGACATAAACAAGTGATGATGTTTTTATAGTTATTATTTCTTAAAAACAAGCTATTTGTTTTGATAACAGGAATTACTTTTAAAATTAATTAATTCTACTTCTATGTATTGAATTTGTAAAATTAGTCATCCTTTTTGAATTTGGAATATCAAATATAGCTTAGGCTGAATTTTTGGTATTTTTCTGAAAAACGTCAATTTTTGATGAATAGTGAAAACACCAATTTTTGGTTAAAACCGATTTTTATTTAAATAATAATTTCTTTGATTTAAATTTACATTAGGTCAAAATGGGTACATAATACTTATATATGTTCAATTAAATTAATTGGAGTCATTTTATAATAATTTTAAATTTATAAAAATTGTATTGAACTTTTCACCGTCTTTTACCCAACTCCTAGGAGCATTTGCAATTGTTCATAAAACTTAATTTTACCACTTCTGTAAGTTGAATTTCGAAAATTGGAGAGACATGGTTAATATGAAGGATTAAAATGTGGTTCAATTAGATAAATTTTTTTTGGTGAATATTAACTTTTTACTTTTATTTACCACAGTTAAAAGTAAATAGGGTTAATCAAGGTTAAAAGAAAATTATAATAATTCAAAATTACATTAACACTTGTCCAAAACATATTTTATGAGTAATGTCCGACTATGGGCATCCTTGGGTCGATTTTGGGACCCCATGGAGCCACTTATGAAGGGCAATGACACCTTAGATTAATTAATTTAATGTAAAGACAAAATTTGCATTAACAAAAAATCCTTTAGTAATTAATTTTTATAAGGGGATATATAAATTATCTTTTTGACTATAAATATTAATTGGAAAGCTAAAAATATTTCTTATATGTTGGTATTTTTTTATATTTTTTAGACATCAAATAAATTAAATTATTTATGACAAAATAATGATGCAGTATTTACCTCATTATTAAATTATTTAAATAAATAAGATTATAATGACTAAAATATTTTCCCAAACATGTACAATTCTGATTTAATGATTTTATTTCAACCATGACTCATCTTATCTTCATCTTTAATGATTTTGGACCTTTTTGAACCGATGATAAGTTTATAATAAAATAATATTTTCACACTTTCCAAAGGTTCCCCTCTCCTGCCTTATAAAATGGCACATCCTCCCTCTACTACTCACAACACTGTGAGCCATCATGGTTGGCCACAACCTACCCATTCCACTTCCCCACTTCCTTGGAAACCTACTAGAGGTACTGGTCTCCTCAAAAGACCAACTCTAGTGTCCTAAGAGAAAGTTTAAAGGAGGCACTTCGAAGGAGAGGTAATACAATCTACCATTTTCATCAAGTTCCATTATTCTTCTAATCCCTCTTATTTAGTAGTTTCATTATGATTTAATAACATCAGTATCTCTTATATACTGATATGTTATTATAAATATGAAACAACCCTATTTCACCTCTTATCCATTCTACGGTAAACAAAATCACTGCGTGTGTGTACGTACGAAATACCGTCTCCACGGCATGGTGTAATATGTTTTCCACCACCACCTCACTTGGATGGATACAATAGTGTAAATAAATAACTATATTTGATTATTTTAAATCGGTACAATTTCTGTAATATTATACATACACTTCAATACAATTCCACGATCATTGGAACGATATCATCGCTCGTGCATACATACAGCCTACCGTCTCCACGATGTGATGCGACTCGTTCTATATGATCTTCATTTAATAATGATTATATAAATGAAATGTATTAATTAATATGATATATATTACACTAATACCATTCTGTAAATGATGTATCTATATCCTAAAAGGAGGAATAAGAATTTATTCGACAAAACACACATAACAAGATAAAGCAATAAACACCCGAATAACAAGAAGCAATGAAATATTACTACTAAGAAGATACAAATATTACCATATTTGATATCATAACAATGAATATGATTTTGTAATAAGTCAATTAACATTAATTAAACTATATTATAGGAGGTTCGGATTCATGCAAAGCATATCAGACCTAAGGTAAGGGAAAATCTCATAATCTCATTTTTATCAGAGATTGTTTATAATTTGGTATTTACTTGGGTGTATTTTATCATCCACATGCATGTTTACACAATATGTAATATTATTTATATCCTACTACAATTTTTTAAATCCAATTTTACACTTCGGTGAGTTTTCAGTAAAAGATATGATAGAAATCTATTGTCGTTTTTCGTATGAGGTACTTTTTGACTTTTCCGGCCAAAGTCTCAGAAGAATGTTATTTTTAAACAAATAAGACATGAATGGATTTTTAGAAAATTACTTCCATGAAGCCTCCTTTACATGTTTTCAATTTTTTAATCATCTTCTTTTAGTTTAAATTTTTTTGACATGTTGAGAAAGGAAAATGTTTTTGAAGTAGAAAGGATATTTTCCTCAAGAATGAAGTTCAAGTGTTTTATCAAAATTATTTTCCATATAAGATTATATACGGTTCTATATCTATCTCTATTTTTACATTGATTTTATTATGTTATGTTGGATTTATTTTTTTGAAGTCATTTTATCTTATATGGATTATGTTATGATGGCACGATGTTTAAGATTCCCATTTTTATTACATGGGTTATGATATGATGTATGATTTATGATCTTGTGGAACACATAAGAATTGTATCATTATGATATGGGTGGGACCTATATCTCCCTCCAATTCATTGGCTATTTATTTATATCTCATGATATAGACATGGCTAGAATGACAAGTTAAACCAGTTCAGTGATACAGGACTAGAACGAGGAGTGAACTCGGTTCTGTAATGGACTTTGTCCCCTATGATGGTCTTGGAAATGAGCCTTGACTAATATGAAATGATTTTGTATGATTATTTGTGTATTCCACAAAGATTAAAGTTTTATGTTATGATTATTTGGGATTACTTTTCATTACTATGATTTATCCAATGACATGATATTATGACCTCTTTTGCAGGTTATGATTTTAAAAATGTTATGTTCTTTTGAATATAATATGACTGATATTTCTTTTGTTTACCCTTAATGAGAATTTGAGCTCACCCTTTTTTATGTTTTGTTTTCCCCAGGTCAGGAAGAAGGATATTAAGTAGGATATTCCAAAAAGTGACTCCAGATATGATGAAATAAATGGGAGACAATGTAGTTGATTTTATAAACAATTTGTTTATGTTTTTCAGTTTCTAAAGACACTATACTTATACGGTCCTTTCATGGTTTTGTCATATGTTGTAATAAGTATGACTCAACTCTGAAGTAATAAAAATGTATGTAAATTATGGGTCATTATACTTGGTATCAGAGGAAATGTATACTCAACCATTAGAAACTAGGATGTGAAAGCCTTAGTAAGAACCCTTTAGGATAAGTCTAAGCATAGTACACAATCATAGTGTTTTAGAAATGGCCATGAACAACCTATGATAAGACCTTAAGTGTGAAATTTTCTTCTTCATTATGTGGTTTTCCTATTATGATTAGTGTTTCTCACACTATGATTCTTGGTTTTAGTCAATGGCTAAAACCTGAAGGAACCGTGTTAATGCTGAATGCAATGGGCAATGCAATGATTGACCCCTTGAGCAACCAAATGTTATGGGAGCTGGAATTCAAAATCTTGTAGCCACTCTCACACAGCTTTCTCAAGCTATGAACCATGCAGGACTTCCAAACGAGAAAAGGAAGGAGAAATATTCTGTTGAATCCTTTATGAGGCAACATCAACCTTCATTCAGCGGGTCTTCTGATCCATTAGTAGCTGGACAATGAATTAGTACCACAAAAAAAATATTTTCAATTCTACAATGTTATGAACATGACAAAGTCATCTTAGTAGTGTATTGTTTGGATAGTGATGCTGATCACTGGTGTAATCTTATCAAGAATACGAGGCATGGAGATGAAATTGAGTCCATGGAATGGGACGAGTTGAAGAACTTATTTTTCAATAAGTACTTCCCTCTTATTCTCCGAACAAAGATGGAGACGGAGTTTCTTGAACTGAATCAAAGGATAATGAATCAGTTGGTACCTATGAAGCTAATTTAACAACACTTGTAAGGTACGCTTTGGGAATTATTATCCAACCTGAGAGTAAAATCGATTGATACTTTAGTGGAATAAAACCAAGTCTTCGAAGGGCGTTATCCATAATGGACTTCAATAGCTACGAGGAAATTGTTTGATTTGCTCTCAAGGTTGAGATGGAGATTGGAGTAACCCATCAGTCATATGGGTTTGATAAGAAGAGGAAAATGGAATTCAAAGGAAAATCTAAAGACCGCACTGAAAATAATATGATTTTTCCTTTATGCTCTAATTGTGGAAAGAAACATGGAGGGAATTGTCTTAATAGGACAAGAAAATTTTTTAAGTGTCGAAAAGTAGGTCATTGGGTAGTTGAATGTGGAAATGATGGGAATAAGATGTCTAATGATGTGAATAAAGAAAGGGATACACAGAATGAACCTCCTACACTTCAATGTTTCAAGTGCAAAGAGATGGGTCATTATGCCAATCAATGCCCAAATCAAAGGGTTGTTGATGATGATCGATGCCAAAATACTCTTAAGGCCAATGACAAAGGTAAGTAAAATGAAATTACTATTGTCGATGTGGAGTATGACAAAAAAGTTGTGAGAGGTACACTTACCATCCACTCTAAAGTAGATAATGTTTTATTTTATTCTGGATCCACCCACTCTTTTATTTCTAAATAAATTTCTAAGGGTATCACCGTATTAACTCAACAATTAGATGTTGAGTTAGTTGTGGCAACTCCTAATGGCACGATGGTCGCATCAAAAGTTTATAATTCTTCTCCGACTGAAGTTTGTGGGAAAGTGCTTCCTGCAAATCTTGTGATCCTTCCTAGAGTGGAATTTGATGTGATTGTTGGCATGGATTGGATTTCTTTATACAGAGCTCATATCAATTGCAAAAGAAGTTAAATCACATTAAATATTCCAGATCAATCTATGATCGTCTATCGATGCAAGGATGAATATAACCTTCTATAGGAAATTTCTTCCATCTTATGGGTCTTGATTCCAATAAATGAAGGTTATTTATGTCAAATGGTTGGTGAGAAACTCACAATTAAGAACATTCCCATTGTACGGGAGTTTGATGATGTCTTTCCAGAGGAATTGTTGGGTCTTCCACCAAATCGTGAAGTTGAGTTTTCAATAGAACTCATACCGGGTGCTTTGCCTATTTTAAATAAACCTTATAGAATGTCCCCAATTGAGTTGCAGTAATTGAATAAGCAACTCCAAGAGAATCTTGATAAAGTATTCATACGCCATAGTGCGTCAACTTGGGGAGAACCTGTTCTGTTTGTTAAGAAGAATGACGGATCAATGAGACTCTTCAATGATTATTGAGAACTTAACAAGATCTCGATCAAGAACAAATATCCTCTCCCGTGCACTGATGACTTATTTGACCAATTACGCAGAGCTCAATACTTCTCCAAGATTGATCTTCGTTCAGGGTATCATCAATTAAGGGTCAAAAGGGAGGATATACAAATGACGGCTTTCTGTACAAGGTATGGACACTATGAATTTATAGTGATGACATTTGGTCTTACTAATTCCCCTGCTATATTCATGGATCTAATGAATAGGGTCTTTAGAGACTATCTTGATCAGTTTGTGGTAGTCTTTATAGATGATATTCTTGTCTATTCAATGATCAAGGAAGAACACGAACGTCACTTGAGAATTGTATTGAAGACGCTGTGAAAGGAGAATCATTATGAAAAATTTACCAAGTGTGAATTTTGGCTTCAAAACGATACATTTTTGGGTCACATAATCTCAAAAGAGGGGATATCTGTTCATCCAGCGAAAATAGAGTTTATAAAAAGATGGTGGAGACCAAAAAACATAACTGAGATCATACGTTTTCATGGTTTGGCTGGATATTATCGACGTTATGTCAAATATTTTTCACTATTATCTAATACACTCACCAGGTTGGCTCGAAAAGGAGTTAAGTTCATGTGGACGGAGGTGTGTGAAGAAAATTTCAAGGAATTGAAAAGAAGGTTATCCAGTGCACCTGTGCTGAAACTGCCTTGTAGTGGAGGAAGGTTTGTGATCTATTGTGATGCATACAAGAAGGTATTGGGGTGTGTTCACATGCAAAATGATACGGTGATAGATTATACCTCACGACAGTTGAAAATTCATGAGAAAAATTACCCAACTCATGGTTTAGAGTTAGCTGCGGTAATATTTCCATTAAAGATTTGGAGGCATTATCTTTATGGTGAAAGGTGTGATATTTATACTGATCACAAAAGTTTAAAGTATATTTTCACAGAAAAGGAGACGAATATGTGCCAAAGAAGATGGTTGGAGCTGATTAAGAATTATGACTGCTCAATTCATTACCACCCTGGGAAATAAAACAAGGTGACAGACTAATTACGTCGACAAGACCATGCTAGCTTATCCATGATGGGGATCAGAAAAGATCCAATATTTGTGGATTTACAAAGGATGGATCTTGGATTTATAATGGAAGGGGGAAAATCTTATCTTTCTCAAATGAATGTTCATATAGAGGCACAAAAATTATATGTAGAGTTACAAAAAATGTGAGAAATGCTCCTGAATTCAACCTTGATTGTGATGGGATAATAAATTTCAGGAATCGGGTTTGTGTTCCTCCAATCCCTGAATTAAATAAGGATTTGTTGGATGAAGCTCATAGTTATTCTTTATATATTCATCATGGAAGCACGAAGATGTATATGGACCTGAAAGAGTACTTCTGGTGGGATGGCATGAAAAGAAATGTTGCTGAATATGGCTCTCGATGTTTGGATTGTCAGCAAGTTAAAGCTGAGAGACATAAGTCTAAGGGGATGTTACAACCATTAACCATACCAGAATATAAATGGGAAAACATCACTATAGACTTTGTCACCGGACTTTCTAAAACATCCAAAAGCAATAATGCTATCTGGGTTATATTTGATCGTCTTACGAAGTCGGCACACTTCATTGCTATTAGGGAATATTTTTCTCTAGATCAGCTTGCCAGGATATATGTAAAGGAAGTGGTAAGATTGCAAGGAGTACCAGTTTCCATTATATCTGATCGGGATCCGAGGTTTACCTGGATGTTCTGGAAAAGTCTTCACCATACTCTAGATATAGAGTTGAGTTTCAGCACTGCTTATCATCCTCAAACAGATGGTCAGTCGGAGAGGAAAATTCAAACTCTAGAAGACATGTTAAGAGATTTCTCTATGGATTTTAAAGGTGGTTGGGATAAACACCTACCTTTGGTGTAATTTTCCTATAATAATAGATTTCACTCTAGTATTCAGATGGCTCTTTATGAATCTCTCTATTGAAAGAAATGCAGAACTCCAACCAGATGGGATGAAGTTGGGAAAATAAATCTATTAGGACCTGATCTTGTTGATGAGATAGCAGAAAAATTCTGATCTATTCAACAAAACATAAGAGCAGCTCAGAGTCGACAAAAAAGTAATTCCAACAACCGATGAAATGACCTATAGCATGAAGTGGGTGATAAAGTGTTCTTACAAATATCTCCTTGGAAGAGAGTAATGAGATTTGGGAAGAAGGAAAAGCTGTGCCCAAGGTATATCGGACCTTTCGAAATACTGGATCATGTTGGGAAGCTAGCTTATCGATTGGTGATTCTATAAAATCTCTATCAAGTTCATGATCTGTTCCACGTATCTCTCCTGAGAAATTACATACATGATCCTTCACATGTACTAAGCTCAGAAGTTGTACCGCTAGAGCAAGATCTTTCTTTTGAAGAACAGCCGATAGATATTCTGGATCTTAGAAAAAAAGTTCTACAGAACAAGACCACTCACTTGGTGAATGTTTTATGGAGGAACCACCAATTATAATAAGCTACATGGGAGATTGAGGATATACTGAGGGAGAGGTATCCTCATCTGTTTGTTACGTAGTGACGAATTTCGAGGGTGAAATTCATTTTATGGGGGGTAGAATGTAACACCCTGATATTTTATGAGAAGTATATTTTTTTTGTATTATGTTATACACAAATGAATCTTTCACTACACACAACACTAGCATGGCTTGTGTTACACGCAATGGCGACCTTTCTCGATAGCGTGTGTAGTACGCAATACCGAGATTCACTAAACAATGATATATTATTAAAATCTTATGAACTAGCCGTTTTGAATAGTATTAACTTTATTTTAAATTTTATAACATTATAAATTATCTTACACATTTTCTAGAATGAGGTATGAAAACAAAATCAGTTTTTCGGATAAAAGAAATATTTTTAAAAAAATGCAGTTTTACCACCATTTGATGGGGTACACATTTGAAAACTAGTTTTTGACATGTTTATAAGTTCAATTTGACAAAATAAAATTCTTGTTTGGAATCAGGTTATAAAAATTTACTTTGGATAAATTTTTCATATTATTCGGGTAACTTTCATATTTTGATGAATAGTAAAACACGTTATATTTTAATTAAAAACAACTTTTTTCATCACAATAATTTATATGGATAGATTATATTTTTAATTGGTTTTAAAGTGTAATTAGAATATATTTTTACCATCTAATCCAATGTTGTTCATTGGAATTATTTTCACATTGAAATTGGACATAAACAAGTGATGATCTTTGGATAGTTTTTGTTTCTTAAAAACACGCTATTTGTTTTGATAACGGGAATTACTTATAAAATTAATTAATTCAACTTCTATTTTTTGAATTTTTAAAAATAGAAATCATTTTTGAATTCGTAATATCAAATATATATTAGGCTTAATTTTTGGTATTTTTCTGAAAAACATTAATTTTTGATGAATAGTGAAAACACTAAGTTTTTGGTTAAAACCGACATTTTATTTAAATAATAATTTATTTGATTTAAATTTATTTTAGGTCAAAATTGGTACATAATACTTATATAAGTTCAATTAAGTTCATTGGAGTCCTTTTATAATAATTTTTATTTTATAATAATTGTATTGAACTTTTCACCGTCTTTTACCCACCTCTTAGTAGCTTTTGCAATTGTTTATAAAACATAATTTTCCGCTTCTGTGAGTTGAATTTCGAAATTCCGAGAGACACGGTTAATATCAAGGAGTAAAATGTTGTTCAATTAGATAAAAATAATTTTTGGTGAATAGTAACTTTTTACTTTTATTTACCACGGTTAAAAGTAAATAGGGTAATTCAAGATTAAAAGAAAATTATAATAATTCAAAATTACCTTAATACTTGTACCAAACTTATTGGATGAGAAATTTCCATCCATGGGAATCCTTGGGTCGATTTTGAAACCCCATGGAGAAACTTATGAATGTCAATGATACATTAGATTAATTAATTTAATGTAAAGTCAAAATTGGCATTAACAAAAAATACTTTAGTAATTAATTTTTATAAGGGTATATATAAATTATATTTTATAAAATAAATATTGATTGAAAAGATAAAAAGATTTCCTATATGTTGGTATTTTGTTTATAATTTTTAGTCATCAAATAAATTAAATTATTTATGACACAATAATGATGCAGTATTTACCACATTAATAAATGATTTAAATAAATAAGATTATAATGATTAAAATATTTTCCAAAACATGTCCAATTCCGATTGAATGATATAATTTCAACCATGAGTCATCTTATCGTCGTCTTTAATGATTTTTGGACCTTTTGAAACCGAAGATATGTTTATAATAAAATAATATTTTCACACTATCCAAAGGTTCCCCTCTCCTCCCTTATAAAAGGGAACCTCATCCCTCTCCTCCTCACACCACATTGAGTCTTCAAGCTCAGCCATACCCTGCCCATTTCGCTTCCCCACTTCCTTAGAAACCAACTAGAGGTACTGGTCTTCTTAAGAGACCAACTCTAGTGCCCTAAGAGAAAGTTTAAAGGACGAACTTCGAAGGAGAGGTAATACCTTCTACTGTTTTCTTCAAGTTCCATTCTTATTCTAATCCCTCTTCTTTAGTTGTTTCATTATGAGGTAATAACATCTGTATCCCTTATATACTGATATGTTATTATAAATATGAAACACTCTTATTTCACCTATTATCCATCCTACGGTAAACAAAATCAACATGCGTGTGTACGTACGGAATACCGTCTCCACGCTGTAGTGTAATATGTTTTCCACAACCACCTTACTTGGATGGATATAATGGTGTAAATATTTAACTATATTTGATTATAGTAAAGTGGTATTAATTCTGAAATATTATACAGACATTTTAATACAATTCCATGATCATCGGAATGATATCATCGCTCGTGCATACCTACATCCTACCGTCTCCACGATGTGATGCGACTCGTTCTATATAATCTTAAATGAATAATGATTATATAAATGAAAGGAATGAATTAATATGATATATATTACACTAATACCATTCTGTAAATGATGTATATATATCCTATAAAGAGTAATAATAATTTATTCGACAAAACACTCATAAGAACATAAAGCTATAAACACCCGAATAATAAGCAGCAATGAAATATTACTACTATGAAGATACAAATATGACCATATATGATATCATAAAAATGAATATTATTCTGTAATAAGTCAATTAAGATTATTTGAACCATATTGTAGGAGGTTCGGATTCATACGAAGCATATCAGACCTTTGGTAAGGGAAAATCTCACAATCTAATTTATATCCGAGATTTTTTATACTTTGGTATTTATTGGGGTGTATTTTTTCATCCACATCCATATTTACTCAATATGTAATATTATTTATATCCAACTACAATTTTTTGAATCCTATTTTTCACTTCGGTGAGTTTTTAGTAAAAGATATGATTGGAATCTTTTGTCATTTTTCCTACGAGGTACTTTTGGACTTTTCCGACTATAGTACGAGAAAAAGTTTCTTTTTTAACTTATACATCATGAATGGATTTTTAGAACATTATTTCCATGAATCCTACTTTACAAGTTTTCATGTTTATTATTAATAAACTTCTTTTTAGTTTTAATTTTTTTGACATGTTATGAAAGGAAAATGTTTTAGAAGTAGAAAGGATATTTTCCTCAAAAATGAAGTCCAAGTGTTTTATCAAAAATATTTTCCATCTAAGATAAGATAGGGTTCCATTTCTATCCCTATTTTTACATTGATTTGATTATGTTATGATGGAATTATTTTTATGAAGTATTTTTATCTTACATGGATTATTTTATGATGGCACGATGTTTAAGATTCCCATTTTTATTACATGGGGTATGCTATGATGTATGATCTATGATCTTGTGGCACACATAAGAATGATATCATTATGAGATTGGTGGGACCTATATCTCCCTCCAATTCATTGGGTAAAGATTTATATCTCATGATATAGACATGGTTGGAACGACAAGTTAAAACAGTTCAGTGATACAGGACTGGAACGAGGAGTGAACTCGGTTCCGAAATAGAATTTGTCCTCTGTGATGGTCTTGTAAATGAGCCTTCAATAATATGAAATGATTTTCTATGATTATGTGTGTATGAAACAATGTTTCATGTTTTAGGTTATGATTATTTGGGATTACTTTTCATTACTATGATTTATCCCATGACATGATATTATGACCTCTTTTGCTGGTTAAGATTTTAAAAATGTTATGTTCTTATGAATATGATATGACTGATATTATTTTTGTATACCCTTACTGAGCATTTGAGCTCACCCTTTTTTATGTTTTCTTTTCCCCAGGTTAGGAAGAAGAATATTAAGTAGGATATGCCAAAAAGGGACTCTGGATATGATGAAATAAACGGGAAAAAATGTAGTTGATTTTATGAACCAGTTGTTTTTTTCGGTTTCTAAAAACATTATACCTATAGGGTCCTTTCATGGTTTTGTTATATGTTGTAATAAGTATGCTTCAACTCTGAAGTAATAACAATGTATGCAATGTATGGGTCGTTATAGTTGGTATCAGAGGAAATGTATAGCCAACCTTTGGAAACTAGGATGTGAAAGCCTTAGTAAGAACCCTAAGGATAATTCTAAGCATAGAACACAATCTTAGTGTTTTAGAAATTGCCATGAACAACCTATGATAAGAACTTATGTGTGAAATTTTATTCTTGATTATGTGGTTTTCCTATTATTATTAGTGTTGCTCACACTATGCTTCTTGGTTTTAGTCAATGGCTGGAACCCGAAGGAACCGTGTTAATGTTGAATGTGATGGGCAATGCAATGATTGTCCCCTTGAGCTACCAAATTTTATGGGAGCTAGAATGAAAAATCTTATAGCCATGCTCACACAACTTTTTCAAGCTATGAACCATGCATGAATTACAAACGATCAAAGGAAGGAGCAATATTCTTTTGAATCCTTTATGAGGCAGCATCCACCTTCATTCAACGGTTCTTCTTATCCATTAGTAGCTGAACAATGGATTAGTACCACTAAAAAAATATTTTCAATTCTACATTGTTATGAAAATGAAAAAAGTCATCTTAGCAGTGTATCATTTGGAAGGTGATGCTGATCAATGGTGGAATATTATCAAGAATATGAGGCAAAGATATGAAATTGAATCCATGGAATGGGATGAGATCAAGAACTTAATTTTCAATAAGTATGTCCCTAATATTCACCGAACAAAGATAGAGAAGGAGTTTCCTGAATTGAAGCAAAAGGATGTTGAATTGGATGGTACCTACAAAGCTAATTTTACAAGACATGCAAGGTTATCTTCCAAAATTATTATCCAACCTTAGAGTAAAATCGATAGATTATTTAGTGGCTTAAAACCATGTCTTTAAAGGGCGATATCCATAATTCGATGAGCTCTCAAGGTTCAGATGGAGATTGGAGTAACCCATCAGTCATATGGGTTTTATAAGAAGAGGAAAATGGAATTCAATGGAAAATATAAAGACCACACTGAAAAGAAGATGAGTTTTATTTTATGCTCACATTTTGGAAAGAAACGTGGAGGAAATTGTCATAAAGGGACAAGAAAATGTTTTAAGTGTGGAAAAGAAGGTAATCGGGCAGTTGAATGTCGAAATAATGGGAAGAAGATGTCTAATGATGCGAAAAAATAAATGGATACACAGAATGCACCTCCTACACTTCAATTTATCAAGTTCAAAGGGATGGGTCATTATGCCAATAAATGCCCAAATCCAAGGGGTTGTTGATGATGATCGACGCCAACAAACTCTTAAGGCCAAAGACAAAGGTAAGTCACATGCAATTACTATTGGCGATATGGAGTACCACAACAAAGTGGTGAGAGGTAAACAGACCATCCAATCTAAATTAGAAAATGTTTTATTTGATTCTGGATCCACCCACTATTTTATTTCTGAAGAATTTTCTAAGGGTATCATCGTATTACCTCAACAATTAGATGTTGAGTTAGCCGTGACAACTCCTAATGGCACAACGGTCACATAAAAATTTATAATTCTTCTCTTATTGAAGTTTGTGGGAAAGTGCTTCCTACAAATCTTGTGATCCTTCCTAGAGTGGAATTTGATGTGATTCGTGGCATGGATTGACATTCTTTATACGGAGATCATATCAATTTCCAAATAAGGGAAACCACTTTTAATATTCCAGATCAACGTATGATCTTCTATCGATGCAAGAATGAATATAACCTTCTAGAGGAAATTTATTGCATCTTATGGGTCCTGATTCCAATAAATGAAGGTTATTTATCTCAAATGGTTGGCGAGAAACCCACGATTAAGAATATTCCCATTGTACGGGAGTTTGATGATTTCTTTCTGGAGGAATTGTTGGTTCTTACACTGAATCATGAAGTTGAGTTTTCAATAAAACACGTACCGGGTGCTTTGACTATTTCAAATACACCTTATAGAATGGCCCTGATTGAGTTGCATGAATTGAAGAAGCAACTCCAAGAGAATATTGATAAAGGATTCATACGCCCTAGTGCATCACCTTGGGGAGAACCAGTTCTGTTTGTTAAGAAGAAAGATAGATCAATGATTCTTTTTATTGATTATAGAGAACATAACAAGATCCCGATCAAGAACAAATATCCTCTCCCATGCATTGATGACTTATTTGACCAATTACGCGGAGCTCAATAGTTTTCCCAGATTGGTCTTCATTCAAGGTATCATCAATTAAGGGTCAAAAGTTAGGATATAATAAAATATGGCTTTCCGTACAATGTATGGACACTATGAATTTATAGTGATACCAATTGGTCTTACTAATTCCCCTGCTATCTTCATGGATCTAATGAATAGAGTCTTTAGAGACTATCTTGATCAGTTGGTGGTAGTCTTTATAGACAATGTTCTTGTCTATTCAACGAGTAAGGAAGAACATGAAGATAACTTGAGAATTGTATTTAAGACCTTGAGAAATGAGAAGATTTATTGAAAATTTATCAAGTGTGAATTTTGGCTTGAAAAAGTTGCATTTTTGGGTCACATTATCTCAAAAAAGGGGATATCTGTTGATTCAGCAAAAACAAAGGTTATCGAAAGATGGTCGAGACCAACAACAATAACTGAGATCCGAAGTTTTCTTGGTTTGGCTGGATATTGTCAACGTTTTGTGAATGATTTTTCACGATTATCTAATCCACTCAGCAGGTTGACTCGAAAAGGAGTTAAGTTGGTGTGGACGGAAGAGTGTGAAGAAAATTTCAAGGAATTGAAAAGAAGGTTATCTAGTGCACTAGTGCTCACACTGCCTTATAGTGGAGAATGGTTTGTGATCTACAGTGACACATCCAAGAAGAGATTGGGGTGTGTTCTCATGAAAAACGATATGGTTATAGCTTATGACTCACGAAAATTGAAAATTCATGAGCACAATCACCCAACTGATGATTTGGAGTTAGCTGTGGTAATATTTCCATTAAAGATTTGGAGGAATTATATTTATGTTGAAAGGTGTGATATTTATACTGATCAAAAATGATTAAAGTATATTTTCACACAAAAGAAGATGACTATGCACCAAAGAAGATGGTTGGAGCTGATTAAATATTACGACTGCTCAATTCATTACCACCCTGGGAAAGCAAACATGGTGGCAGACTCATTAAGTCGACAAAACCATGCTAGCTTATCCCTGATGAGGATCAGAAAAGATCCGATATTTATAGATTTACAAAGGAAGGATATTAGATTTATAATGTAAGGGGAAAAATATTATATTTCTCAAATGAATGTTCAACAATCTATACATGTGAAGATTATAGAGGCACAAAAAGAAGATGTAGAGTTACAAAAGAAGGTGAGAAATGTTCCTGAATTCAACCTTGATTGTGATGGGATAATAATGTTCAGGAATCGGTTTTGTGTTCCTCCAATCCCCGAATTAAAGGAGTTGCTGGATGAAGCTCATAGTTCTTCATTATATATTCATCCTAGAAGCATGAAGATGTATAGGGACCTGAAAAAGTACTTCTGGTGGGATGGAATGAAAAGAGATGTTTCTGAATATGTCTCTCGATGCTTGGTTTTCCATCAAGTTAAAGCTGAGAGACAGAAATCTAAGGGGTTGTTACAACCATTACCCATACCAGAATTGAAATGGGAAAACATCCCTATGGACTTTGTCACCAGACTTCCTAAAACATCCAAAAGAAATAATGCTATCTGGGTTATAGTTGATCGTCTTACGAAGTCGGCACACTTCACTGCTATTAGGGAAGATTTTTCTCTGGATCATCTTGCCAGGATATATGTAAATGAAGTGGTAAGATTTCATGGAGTACCACTTTCCATTATATCTAATCGGGATCCGAGGTTTTCCTGGATGTTCTGGTGAAGTCTTCACTATACTCTAGATACAGAGTTGAGTTTCAGCACTGCTTATCATCCGCAGAAAGACGGTCAGTCTGAGAGGAAAATTCAAACTCTAGAAGACATGTTAAGAGCTTTCTCTATTGATTTAAATGGTGGTTGGGATCAACACATAACTTTGGTGTAATTTTGCTATAATAATAGCTTTCACTACAATATTCAGATGGATCCTTATGAAGCTCTCTATGGAATGAGATACAGATCTCCAACTTTCTTTGATGAAGTTGTGGAAAGAAAGATATTAGGACCTGATCCTGTTGATGAGATGGCACAAAAAGTCTGATCTATTAAACAATACATAAGAGAATCTCAGAGTAGACAAAAACGTTATGCCAACAACCAAAGAAAAAACCTTGAGTTTGAAGTGGGTGATAAAGTGTTCTTACGAAAATCTCCTTTGAAGAGAGTAATGAGATTTCAGAAGAAGGGAAAGCTGAGCCCAAGGTATATCGGTCCTTTCGAAATACTGGATCGTGTTGGGAAGGTAGCTTATCGATTGGTGATTCCACCCAATCTCTCTCAAGTTCATGATGTGTTCCACATATCTCTCCTGAGAATGTACATACCTGATCCTTCACATGTACTAAGCTCAGAAGTTGTAAAGCTGGAGCAAGATCTTTTTTATGAAGAACAGCTGATAGAGATTCTGGATCGTAGCGAAAAAGTTCTACAGAACAAGACCACTTTCTTGGTGAAAGTTTTATGGAGAAACCCCCAATTAGAAGAAGCTACATGGGAGCTTGAGGATACAATGAGGGAGAGGTATCCTCATTAGTTTGTTACGATGTGACGAATTTTGAGGGCGAAATTCATTTTTAAGGGGGGTAGAAAGTAACACCCTGATATTTTATGAGAAGTATATTTTTTTATGTATTATGTTATACTTAAATAAATCTTTCACTTCACACAACACTAGCTTGGCTTGCGTTACACGCAATCGCGACCTTCCTCGATAGCGTGTGTAGTACGAAATACCTAGTTTCACAAAACTACGATATATTATTATAATATTATGAAATAACTGTTATGAATAGTATTATATGAATTTTAAATTTTATAACATTATAAATCATCTTAAACATTTTCTATAATGATGTATGAAAAGAAAATCATTTTTTCAGATAAAAGAAGTATTTTTAAAAAAATGCAGTTTTAACGCCTTTTGATGGCGCACACATTTTAAATATAATTTTTGACATGTTTATAAGTTCTGTTTTAAAAAATAAAATTCTTCTTTGGAATCAGGATATAAAAAATTACTTTGGATAAATTTTTCATATTATTCTAGTAACTTTCATATTTTGATGAATAGTAAAAACACGCTATATTTTAATTAAAAACAACTCTTTTTCACAATAATTTATATTGATAGATTTTATTTTTAATTGGTTTAAAGTTTAATTAGAATATATTTTTACCATTTTATCCAATTTTGTTTATTGGAATTAATTTCACTTTGAAATTGGTCATAAACAAGTGATGATCTTTTGATAGTTATTGTTTCTTAAAAACACCCTATTTGTTTTGATAACGAGAATTACTTTTAAAATTAATTAATGCCACTTATATGTTTTTAATTTGGAAAAATAGACATCATTTTTGAATTCTGAATATCATATATATCATAGGCTAAATTTTTGATATATTTCTGAAAAACTTCAATTTTTGATGAATAGTGAAAACACTGAGTTTGTTGTTAAAACTGACTTTTTATTTAAATAATAATTTATTTGATTTAAATTTAATTTAGGTCAACATTGGTAAATAATACTTATATAAGTTCAAGGAAATTAATTGGATTAATTTTATAATAAATTTAAATTTATAAAAATTGTATTGAACTTTTGACCGTCTTTTACCCACATCTTAGGAGCTTTTGCAATTGTTCATAAAACGTAATTTTACCACTTCTGTGAGTTGAATTTCGAAAATCTGAGAGACACAGTTAATATCAAGGAGTAAATGTTGTTAAATTAGATAAAAATATTTTTTGGTAAATAGTATCTTTTTACTTTTATTTACCATGGTTAAAAGTAAATATGGCAATTCAAGGTTAAAAGAAAATTATAATAATTCAAAATTACCATAACACTTGTCCAAACCTTATTTTATGAGTAATGGTAGACCATGGGCATACTTAGGTCTATTTTGGGTCCCCATTGAGCCACTTATGAAAGCCAATGAGACATTAGATTAATTAATTTAAAGTAAAGACAGAATTGGCATTAACAAAAAGTCCTTTAGTAATTAATTTTTATAAGGGGATATATAAATTATCGTTTCGAATATAAATATTAATTGGAAATAAAAAAATATTTCCTATATGTTGTAATTTTTTTATAATTTTTATACATCAAATAAATTAAATTATTTATGACACAATAATGATGCAGTATGTACCTCATTAATAAAGTATTTAAATAAATAAGATTATATTGATTAAAATATTTTCCAAAAAATCTCTAATTCTGATTGGATGATTTAATTTCAACCATGAGACATATTACCTTCATCATTAATGATTTTTGGACCTTTTTAATCTGAAGATAATTTTATAATAATATAATATTTTCACACTTTCCAAAAGTTCCCCTCTCCTCATTTATAAAATGGAACCACCTCCCTCTCCTCCTCAGACCACTTTTATCCTTCAACCTCGGCCAAACCCTGCCCATTTCACTTCCCCACATCCTTAGAAACCTTCTAGAGGTACTGGTCTTCTCAAAATACCAAATCTAGTTCCCTACGAGAAATTTTAAAGGAGGCACTTCGAAGGAGAGGTAATACCTTCTACCGTATTCTTCAAGTTCCATTCTTATTATAATCCATCTTCTTTAGTTGTTTCATTATGAGTTAATAACATCAGTATCCCTCATATACTGATATGTTATTATAAATATGAAACACTCCTATTTCACCTATTATCCATCCTACGGTAAACAAAATCAATGTTCGTGCGTACGTATGAAATACCATCTCCACGCTGTGGTGTAATATGTTTTCCACCACCACCTTACTTGGATGGATATAATGGTGTAAACAAATAACTATATTTGATTATTTTAAAGTGGTATTAATTCTGAAATATTATACATACACTTCAATACAATTCCACGATCATGGGAACGATATCATCGCTCGTGCGTACGTACAGCCTACCATCTCCACGATGTGACGCGACTCGTTCTATATGATCTTCATTGAATAATGATTATACAAATAAAATTAATGTATTAATGTGATATATATTACACTAATACAATTCGATAAATGATATATCTATATCCTATAAATATTAATAAGAATTTATTTGACAAAACACGCATAAGAACATAAAGCAATAATCTCCCAAATAAAAAGTATCAATGAAATATTAATACTAAGAAGACAAAAATATGACCATATATGACATCATAACAATGAATATGATTCTGTAATAAGTCAATTTAAATTATTTAAACCATATTACAAGAGGTTCGGATTCATATGAAACATATCAGACCTAAGGTAAGGGAAAATCTCACAATCTCATTTTTATCCGAGATTGTTTATACTTTGGTATTTACTGGGGTGTATTTTATCATCCACATCCATGTTTACTCAATATTTAATATTATTTATATCCTAATACAGTTTTTTAAATCCAATTTTACCCTTCGGTGAGTTTTTAGTAAAAGATATGATAGGAATCTTTTTTCGTTTTTTCGTACGAGGTACTTTTTGACTCTTCCGGCAAAAGTACGAGAAGAATGTTTTTTTTAACTTATACAGCACGAATATATTTTTAGAACATTATTTCCATGAAGCCTCCTTTACATGATTTCACGTTTATTTTTAATCAACTTCTTTTAGTTTAAATATTTATGACATGTTAAGAAAGGAAAATGTTTTTGAAGTAGAAAGGATATTTTCATCAAGAATGAAGTTCTAGTGTTTTATCAAAATTATTTTCCATCTAAGATAATATAGGGTTCTATTTCTATCCCTATTTTTACATTTATTTGATTATTTTATGACGGAATTATTTTTACGAAGTCCTTTTATCTTATATGGATTATTTTATGATGGCACAAGGTTTAAGATTCCCATTTTTAGTACATGGGTTATGCTATGATGTATGATTTATGATCTTGTGGCACACATAAGAATGGTATATTTATGAGATGGGTGGGACCTATATCTCCCTCCAATGCATTTGGTAATGATTTATATCTCATGATATAGACATGGCTGGAACGGCAAGTTAAACCGGTTTAGTGATACATGATTGGAATGAGGAGTGAACTCGATTCAGTAATGGACTTTGTCCTCTATGATGGTCTTGGAAATGAGCCTTGACGAATATGAAATGATTTTATATGATTATGTGTGTATGCCACAATGTTTCATGTTTTATGTTATGATTATTTGGGATTACTTTTCATTACTATGATTTATCCCATGACATGATATTATGACCACTTTTGCAGGTTATGGTTTTAAAAATGTTATGTTCTTATGAATATGATAGGACTGATATTTCATTTTTTTACCCTTACATAGAATTTGAGCTCACCCTTTTGTATGTTTTCTTTTCCCCATGTCAATAAGAAGGATATTAAGTAGGATATTCCAAAATGTGACTCTAGATATAATGAAATAAACGGGAGAAAATGTAGTTGATTTTATGAACCAGTTGTTTATGTTTTTCAGTTTCTAACGACACTATACCTATATGGTCCATTCATGGTATTTTTATATGTTTTAATAAGTATGCTTCAACTCTAATGTAATAACAATGTATGTAAAGTATGGGTCGTTATAGTTGGTATCATAGGAAATGTATAGTCAACCTTTGGAAACTAGGATGTGAAAGCCTTAGTAAGAACCCTAAGGATAAGTCTAAGCATAGAACAAAATCTTAGTGTTTTAGAAATGTCCATGAACAACCTATGATAAGACATTAAGTGTGAAATTTTATTCTTGATTATGTGGTTTTCCTATTATGATTAGTGTTTCTCACACTATGCTTCTTGGTTTTAGTCAATGGCTGGAACCCGAAGGAACCATGTTAATGCTGAGTGCGATGGGCAATGCAATGATTGTCCCCTTGAGAATCCAAATGTTATGGGAGATGGAATGAAAAATCTTTTAGCCATTCTCACACAACTTTCTCAAGCTATGAACCATGCAAGACATCCAAACGAGCAAACGAAGGAGAAACATTAATGTGAATCCATCATGAGGGAATGTCCTCCTTCATTCAGCGGTTCTTCTGATCCAGTAGTAGCTGAACAAGGGATTAGTACCACTGAAAAAATATTTTCAGTTCTACAATTTTTTGAACATGAAGAAGTCATCTTATCATTGTATCATTTGTAAGTTGATGTTGTTCAATGGTGGAATCTTATCAAGAATACGAGGCAAAGAGATGAAATTGAGTCCATTGAATGGGACGAGTTCAAGAACTTATTTTTTTAAAAGTACTTCCATTGTATTCTCCGAAAAAAGATGGATAAAGCGTTTCTTGATCTGAAGCAAAATTATGATGATTCAGTTGGTACCTACGAAGCTAATTTTACAAGACTTACAAGGTACACATCCGGAATTATTATCCAACCTGAGAGTAAAATCGATCGATTCTTTACTTGCTTAAAACCAAGTCTTTGAAGGGCGTTAGCCATAATGGACTTCAATATCTACGAGGAAATTGTTCGATGTTCGTTCAAGGTTGAGATGGAGATTGGAGTAACCCATCAGTCATATGGGTTTGATAAGAAGAGGAAAATGGAATTCAAAGGAAAATCTAAAGACCCCACTGAAAATAATATGAGTTTTCTTTTATGCTCAAATTGTGGAGAGAAACATGGAGGGAATTTTCATAAAGGAACAATAAAATGTTTTATGTGTGGAAAAGAAGGTGATCGGGTAGTTGAATGTCGAAATAATTGGAAGAAGATGTCTAATGATGCGAACAAAGAAATGGATACACATAATGCACCTCTTACACTTCAATGTTTCAAGTTCAAAGAGATGGGTCATTATGACAATCAATGCCCAAATCCCAGGGTTGATGATGATGATTGACGCTAACAAACTCCTAAGGCCAAAGACAAAAGTAATTCACATGAGATTACTATTAGCTATGTGGAGTAAGACAACAAAGTGGTGAGAGGTAAAATTACAATCCACTCTAAAGTAGAGAATGTTTTATTTGATTCTAGATACACCCACTCTTTTATTTTTGAAGAATTTTATAAGGGTATCACAATATTACCTCAACAATTTAAATGTTGAGTTAGCGGTGACAACTCTTAATGGCACAACGTTCACATCAAAAGTTTATAATTCTTCTCTGATTGAAGTTTGTGGGAAAGTTCTTCCTAGAAATCTTGTGATCCTTCCTAGAGTGGAATTTGATGTGATTCATGGCATGGATTGGCTTTCTTTATATGGAGCTCATATCGATTTCCAAATAATGGAAAACACATTTAATATTCCATATCAATCTATGATCGTCTATCGATGCAAGGATGAATATAACCTTCTAGAGGAAATTTATTCCATATTATGGGTATTGATTCCAATAAATGAGGGTTATTTATCTCAAATGGTTGGAGAGAAACTCACGATTAAGAATATTCCCATTGTACGGAAGTTTGATGATGTCTTTCCCAAGGAATTTCCGGGACTTCCACCAAATAATGAAGTTGAGTTTTCAATAGAACTCGTGCCGGGTGCTTTGGCTATTTCAAAGACACCTTATAGAATGGCCCCGATTGAGTTGCAGGAATTGAAGAAGAAACTCCAAGAGAATATTGATAGAGGATTCATACGCCCTATTGCATCACCTTGGGGAGAACATGTTCTGTTTGTTAATAAGAAATATGGATCAATGAGACTCTGCATTGATTATCGAGAACTTAACAAGATCACGATCGAGAACAAATATATACTCCCGTGCATTGATGACTTATTTGACCAATTATGTGGAGCTCAACACTTTTCCAAGATTGATCTTCGTTCAGGGTATCATCAATTAAGGGTCAAAAGGGAGGATATACCAAAGACGGATTTCCGTACATGGTATGGACACTATGACTTTATAGTGATGCTATTTGGTCTTACTAATGCCCCTACTATCTTCATGGATCTAATGAATAGAGTCTTTAGAGAATATCTTGATCAGTTTGTGGTAGTCTTTATAGACAATATTCTTGTCTATTCAAAGTGAAAGGAAGAACATGAACATCACTTGAGAATTGTATTGAAGACGCTGATAAAGGAGAAGCTTTATACCAAATTTACCAAGTGTGAATTTTGGCTTCAAAAAGTTGCATTTTTGGGTCACATAATCTCAAAATAGGGGATATCTGTTGATCCATAAAAAACAGAGGTTATTGAAAGATGGTCGAGACCAAAAAAAAACTGAGATCCAATGTTTTCATGGGATGGATGGATATTGTCGACGTTTTGTGAATGATTTTTCAAGATTATATAATACACTCACCAGGTTGTGTCGAAAAGGAGTTATGTTCGTGTGGACTGAGGAGTGTGAAGAAAATTTCAAGGAATTGAAATGATGGTTATCCAGTGCACCTATGCTCACACTGCTTTGTACTGGCGAAAGGTTTGTGATCTACAGTAATGCATCCAAGAAGGGATTGGGGTGTGTTCTCATGAAAAACGATATGGTGATAGCTTATGCCTCACGATAGTTTAAAATTAATGAGAAAAATTACCCAACTCATTATTTGGAGTTAGCTGTCATAATCTTTTCATTAATGATTTGGAGGCATTATCTTTATGGTTCAAGGTGTGATATTTATACTGATCACAAAAGCTTAAAGTATATTTTCACACAAAAGGAGCTGAATTTGCACCAAAGAAGATGGTTGGAGCTGATTAAAGATTACGACTTCTCAATTAATTACCACCCTAGGAATGTTAACAAGGTGGCAGACTCACTAAGTCAACAAGACCATGCTAGCTTATCCATGATGAGGATCAGAAAAGATCCGATATTTCTGGACTTACAAAGGATGGATCTTGGATTTAAAATTGAAGGGGAAAAATCTTATCTTTCTCAAATGAATGTTCAACCATCTATACATGTGAAGATTGAAGAGGCACAAAAAGAAGATGTAGAGTTACAAAATAAGAAGAGAAATGTTCCGGAATTCAACATTGATTATGATGGGATAATAAGGTTTAGGAATCGGGTTTGTGTTACTCCAATCCCTGAATTGAAGAAGTAGTTGCTGGATGAAGCTCATAGTTCTTCATTCTCTATTCATCCTGGAAGCACGAAGATGTATAGGGACCTGAAAAAGTACTTCTGGTGGGGTTTCATGAAAAGAGATGTTGCTGAATATGTCTCTCGATGCTTGGTTTGTCAGCAAGTTAAAGCTGAGAGACAAAAGTCTAAGGGGATGTTACAACCATTACCCATACCAGAATAGAAATGGGAAAACATCACTATGGACTTTGTCATGAGACTTCCTAAAACATACAAAAGCAATAATGCTATCTGGGTTATGGTTGATCGTCTTACAAAGTCGGCACACTTCATTGCTATTAGGGAATATTTTTCTCTGGATCAGCTTGCCATGATATATGTAAAGGAAGTTGTAAGATTGCATGGAGTACCACTTTCCATTATATCTGATCGGGATCCAAGTTTTACCTTGAAGTTCTGGCGAATTCATCACCATAATATAGATACAGAGTTGAGTTTCAGCACTTCTTAACATCCTCAAACAGACGGTCAGTTTGATAGGAAAATTCAAACTCTAGAAGACATGATAAGAGCTTGCTCTATGGATTTCAAAGGTTGTTGGGATCAAGAACTACCTTTTGTGTAATTTTCCTATAGGAATAGCTTTCACTCTAGTATTCTGATGGCTTCTTATGAAGCTCTCTATGGAACGAAATGCTGAACTCCAACTTGCTCAGATGAAGTTAGGGAAAGAAAGCTATTAGGACCTGATCTTGTTGATGAGATGTCAGAAAAATCCCGATCTATTCAACACCACATAAGAGAAGCTCAGAGTCGAAAAAAACATTATTCCAACAACCAAATAAAAGTCCAAGAGTTTGAAGTGGGTGATAATGCATTCTTATGAATATCTTCTTGTAAGAGTGTAATGAGATTTGGGATGAAGCGAAAGCTGAGCCCAAGGTATATCGGTCCTTTCGAAATACTAGATCATGTTGGGAAGGTAGCTTATCGATTGGTGATTCCACTGAATCTCTCTCAAGTTCATGATGTGTTCCACGTATCTCTTTTGAGAAAGTACATACTTGATCCTTCTCATGTACTAAGCTCTGATGTTTTACCGCTGGAGAAAGATATTTCTTATGAAGAATAGCCGATAGAGATTCTGGATCATAGCGAAAAATTTCTACAGAACAAGACCACTCTCTTAGTGAATGTTTTATGGGGGAACCACCAATTAGAAGAAGCTACATGGGAGCTTGAGGATATGATGAGGGAGGGGTATCCTCATCTGTTTGTTACGAAGTGACAAATTTTGAGGGAGAAATTCATTTTAACGGGGGTAGAATGTGACACCCGGATATTTTATGAGTAGAATATTTTTTCTGAAATATGTTATACACAAATGAATCTTTCACTGCACACAACACTATCTTGGATTGCGCTACACGCAATTGCGACCTTCCTTGATTGCGTGTGTAGTACACAATACCGAGTTTCACTAAAAAACAATATATTATTATAATATTAAGAACTAGATGTTATGAATAGTATTAACTGAATTTTAAATTTTATAACATAATAAATCATCTTACTCAATTTGTAGAATGAGGTATGAAACCAAAATCAGTTTTTCTGATAAAAGATGTATTTTTCAAAAAATTCAGTTTTACAGACTTTTGATGGCGCACAAATTTTAAATATAGCTTTTGACATGTTTATAAGTTCAATTTGACAAAATAAAATTCTTCTTTGTAATCAGGATATAAAAATTTACTTTGGATAAATTTTTTATATTATTCTGGTAACATTTATATTTTGATTAATTGTAAAAACATGCTATATTTTAATTAAAAACAACTTGTTTCATCACAATAATTTATATGGATAGATTATATTTTTAATTCGTTTTAAAGTATAATTAGAATATATTTTTACCATTTAATCCAATTTTGGTCATTGAAATTAATTTCACTTTGAAATTGGACATAAACAAATGATGATCTTTTGATAGTTATTGTTTCTGAAAACACGCTATTTGTTTTGATAACATGAATTACATTTAAAATTAATTAATCCGAATTCTATATTTTGAATTTGGAAAAATATACATCATATTTGAATTTGGAATATCAAATATATCTTAGGCTGAATTTTTGGTATTTTTCTGAAAAGCATCAATTTTTGATGAATAGTGAAAACCCTGAGTTTTTGGTTAAAACTATCTTTTTATTTAAATAATAATTTAATCGATATAAATTTATTTTAGGTCAAAATGGGTACATAATACTTATATATGTTCAATGAAATTCATTGGTGTCATTTTATAATGATTTTAAATTTATAAAAAATTGTATTGATCTTTTCACCGTCTTTTACTCACCTCCTAGGAGCTTTTCGAATTTTTCATAAAACATAATTTTACCGCTTCTGTGAGTTGAATTTCGAAAATCTGAGAGACACAGTTAATATCAAGGAGTAAAATTTGTTTGAATTAGATAAAAATAATTATTGTTGAATAGTAACCTTTTTCTTTTATTTACCATGGTAAAAAGTAAATAGTGTAATTCATGGTTAAAAGAAAATTATAATAATTCCAAATTACTTTATCATTTGTCCAAAACTTATTGAATGAGTAATACTCGGCCATGGTAATCCTTTGGTTGATTTTGGGTCCCCATGGAGCCACTTAAGAAAGGCAATGACACATTAGATTAATTTATTTAATGTAATGACAAAATTGGCATTAACAAAAAATCCTTTAGTAATTAATTTTTATAAGGGGATATATAAATTACCTTTTCGACTATAAAAATTCACTGGTAAGCTAAATGAGATTTCCTAAATGTTGTAATTTTTTTTATAATTTTTTGAAATCAAATAAATTAAATTATTTATCACACAATAATGATGTAGTATCTAACTCATTAATAAATGATTTAAATAAATATGATTATAATGATTAAAATATTTTCCAAAACATGTCCAATTCTAATTGGAAGATTTTATTTCAACCATGAGTCATCTTATCTTCATATTTAATGATTTTCTTACTTTTTGAAACCGAAGATATGTTTATAATAAAATAATATTTCCACACTTTCTTAAGGTGCCCCTCTCCTCCCTTATAAAAGGGAACCTCCTCCTTCTCCTCCTCACACCACTTTGAGCCTTCAATCTCAGCCAAACCCTGCCCATTTCACTTCCCTGCTTCCATATAAACTGACTAGAGGTACTGTTATTCTCAAAAGTCCAACTCTAGTGCCCTAAGAGAAATTTTAAAGAAGGGACTTCTATAGAGAGGTAATACCTTCTACCATTTTCTTCAAGTTCCATTCTTCTTCTAATCCCTCTTCTTTAGTTTTTTAATTATGTGGTAATAGAATCAGTATCCCTCTTATACTGATATGTTATTATAAATATGAAACAACCCTATTTCAACTCTTATCCATCCTATGGTAAACAAAATCACCGCACGTGCGTACGCACGGAATACCGTCTCCACGCTGTGGTGTAATATGTTTTCCACCACCACATTACATGGATGGATATAATCGTGTAAATAAATAACTATATTTGATTATTTTAAAGTGGTATTAATTATGAAATATTATACATACACTTCAATACAATTCCACGATTATGGGAACGATATCATCGCTCGTGCGTACGTACAACCTTCTGTCTCCACGATGTGATACGACTCGTTCTATATGATATTCATTGAATATTGATTATATAAATGAAATGTATGAATTAATATGATATATATTACACTAATACCATTCTGTAAATGATGTTTATATATCTGATAAATAGTAATAAGAATGTATTTGACAAAAGACGCATAAGAACATAAAGCAATAAACACCATAATAACAAGTAGCAATGAAATATTACTACTAATAAGATACAAATATGACCATATATGATATCATAAAAATGAATATGATTCTTTAATAAGTCAATTAACATTATTTAAACCATATAACAGGAGGTGTGGATTCATACGAAGCATATCAGACCTAAGGTAAAGGAAAATCTCACAATCTCATTTTTATCTGAGATTGTTTATACTTTGGTATTTACTGGGGTGTATTTAATCATCCACATCCATGATTACTCAATATGTAAAATTATTTTTATCCTACTACAATTTTTCAAATCCAATTTTATACTTCGGTGAGTTTTTAGTAAAAGAGATGATATGAATCTTTTGTCATTTTTCATACGAGGTACTTTTGACTTTTCTTTCCAATGTATGAGAAGAATGTTATTTTTTAACTTATACAGCATGAATGGATTTTTATAACATTATTTCCTTGAAGCCTCCTTTACATGTTTTCAAGTTTATTTTTAATCAACTTCTTTTAGTTTAATATTTTTTGACATGTTAAGAAAGGAAAATGTTTTTGAAGTAGAAAGGATATTTTCCTCAAGAATGAAGTTCAAGTGTATTATTAAAATTATATTTCATCTAAGATAATATAGGGTTATTTTTATATACCTATTTTTACATTAATTTGATTATGATTTGATGGAATTATTTTTATGAAGTCCTTTTATCTTATATGGATTATGTTATGATGGCATGATGTTTAAGATGCCCATTTTTATTACATGGGTTATGATATGATGTATGATTTATGATCTTGTGGCACGCATAAGAATGGTATCATTATGAGATGGGTGGGACCTATATCTCCATCCCATGCATTGGGTAAAGATTTATATCTCATGATATAGATATGGCTGGAACGACAAGTTAAACCGATTCAGTGATACAGGACTGGAACAAGGAGTGAACACGGTTCAGTAATGGAATTTTTCCTCTATGATGGTCTTCGAAATGAGACTTGACTAATATGAAATTATTTTCAATAATTATGTGTGTACTCCACAAAGTTTCATCTTTTATGTTACGATTATTTGGGATTAATTTTCATTACTATGATTTATCCCATGACATGATATTATGACCTCTTTTTCCGGTTATGATTTTAAAAATGATATGTTCTTATGAATATGATTTGATGGATATTTCTATTGTTTACCCTTACTGAGCATTTGAGCTCACCATTTTGTATGTTTTATTTTCCCCAGGTCAGGAAGAAGGATATTAAGTAGGATATGCCAAAAAGGGACTCTAGATATGATGAAATAAACGGGAGACAATGTAGTTGATTTTATGAACCAGTTGTTTATGTTTCCCTATTTCTAAAGACACGATATCAATACAATCCTTTCATGGTTTTGTTATATGTTGTAATAATTATTCTTCATCTATGAAGTAATAATAATTTATGTAATGTATGGGTCGTTATAGTTGGTATCAGAGGAAATGTATAGCCAACCTTTGGAAACTAGTATATGAAAGCCTTAGTAAGAACCCTAAGGATAAGTCTAAGCATAAAACACAATCTAAGTGTTTTATAAATGGCCATGAACAACCTATGATAAAAACATAAGTGTGAAG
Source organism: Viscum album (assembly GCA_963277665.1). Lineage (NCBI taxonomy): Eukaryota > Viridiplantae > Streptophyta > Magnoliopsida > Santalales > Viscaceae > Viscum > Viscum album. Next base: position 113,005,917 of record OY728156.1, on the reverse strand, counting down.
TTTTATTCTTGATTATGTGGTTTTCCTATTATGATTAGTGTTTCTCACACTATGCCTCTAAAGGACCTAGGGACACCCTGAGAGGGGAGGGGTGATTCAAGGTGACAACTTTTTCTTTTAATGTGATGGATCTTGTTTCCACGTTGGTTGGAACTTGTTGAACCTCTATGAAAAATATGATCAGAAAGAAAACATTCACATGCACAGAGATGACACAACACTTTTTACTTGGTTCGCCACTAAGGGCTAAGTCCAAATAGAATGCTCCGAAAAGTTTTCAGTCGTACCAAATTTCACTAATCTTCACTAGCTGTGGATTAAAACGGTTTGGGCATAGTCACTCTATCCCAGGCTCACTGCCTTTACAAAGATTCAGGGATAGCTCACTGCTTCCCTCGGGTCACTCCTGTTGACTCCCCATAGCTCACTATCCTTGGTGAAGACACACTCAGTTTATTGACATGAAAATATCTTCATTATTGCAAAAGAATGCATCCTCCTTTGTATGTAAATGCTCTATTGAAGTCCAGTTCTCACCAGAAGATGAATCTCACATTGCGCTGAGGGTACCAGGTGATCTTCCAGATTTCGTGCATCTTCAAGAAGACATATGTATTTTAACAACCCTGGCATGCTTCTCCAAGCCCTGCGCGCAAGTTTCAATCCCGGTGCCCAAGTCACTTGCGCGGTACAAATTCGGCGCGCAGATGACACCAACCCACTTGAGCGACACTGCCTCTATCAACTCTGAACTTGCTTGACATTGCACCTTTAGCTCCCCAACCACCTTGGTTGTGCAACCAATAACCAGCACACAACCTCTACATACGCGACCAAACAACCACTTGCACGACTCAACTACTTGCACGATGAGAGATTGAGAAATCTGTAATTCTTGAACTTCATTCCAAATGAGGATGGGGGGTCCTCTATTTATAGGCAAATTGGACCCCCTGCGCAGCGGCGCACAAGTCTTCCCTCAGCGCGCAGGTTCCAGCGCGCAGCTCACCCTCCCTAGCCTCAGTCGTGCTACTCACTTGCACAACCCCACAAAAACTTGCGTGACCTTCATTCCTTGCCATATTTTGATGTTATGATCTTGAAAAACAATAGGCGTGCATGTTTCCAGTCCTCCTAGGCATTGGCGCGCAAGTCTCTTCACGGCTTGCAGGTCACTTGCGCGACCATCCCAAAACTTGCGCGACCCTTTTCCCTTTGCCATTTCCCATGTTCTAATCTTGAAAAAAATATGGCGCACATGTTTCCTCTTCATCAAGTACACGTCGTACAAGTCTCTTTGCCAAAAACAATTTTCTCCATTTGTCGATTTTCAGGCCCAAAAATTTGCCAAACACTGGGAAACGGCCCCACCTTCAATACTATTGTCTTCTTGAACTGTATGAACTTTTTGCTGGAACACATTCTGAACATCCATTGAGGATTGAAAAAAAAACAAAAATCATACTCCAAATCATGCAAAGAGGACCATGGTTCCAAAAATCTCCCCCTTTGGGTTTGTTGGAAATCAGAAAATAAATTCAATAGATCTGCATCCATGTGCAAACCAAAAACGCAAGAATCAACTCAGCCAACACTTTAAGTCTACGTGAGCAATGATCGGTGTAGAAAACAAGAGAGGAAGCTTGAATTGGGTTCCAGTGTTTTGGAATTCTCAATGATTCCCAAGAATCAATACATGATCGATGAAATCCTTCTTATCCTTTTCATCCTATCAGTGACATTGAATTCACATTGTGTCATAGGAGCATTATATGCCTGAAAATTCTTGAATTTATTCCTTTCACCCCCATTGACAATAAACCTGAAACTTGGTTATTTCTTCATTGTTCATATCAAACCATACTCCCCCTGGGTAGTATTTCCCCCACAAACCCGCATCACATCCATAAACAAATAAAAATAGTTATCATAATCGGAGAGAGGGGTATTGCGTAACCTCTTTATGCACCGAGAGGTGGCTGAACACCTAGGTTCAACCGATGCTTCTCAAACACAGCCACAGATAGTGGCTTGGTCAGGATATAAGCCTCATTTTCATCAGTTCTCAAATGATCCATTCTAATCACCCCTTGTTCAACTTTTTCTTTGATAAAGTGATACCTGATTTCAATACATTTCATACGGGAATGCTGAACATGATTCTTCCTAAGACCAATTGCACTCTTGTTATCATATTAAATCACCATTGGTTGCTTTACCTCATCACCAATATATGTTAACTGTTGCTTCATCCATAGAAGTTGATTTCATGCCTTTGTGGCATAGATATACTCAGCTTCAGTAGTACTAAGAGAAGTAATTTCTTGTTTCTTGCTCAACCAGCCAACACATTTCTTCCCAATATAGAAGGCTCCACCCCTACTGGACTTTCTTTCTACTACATCACCAGCCCAGTCCGCATCAGAAAACGCTGATAATTCATTGTCCCTTCCTACAACAAAAAATAACCTAAAGTTATGTGTACCTTGAATGTACCTCATGATTATTTTTTCTACCGTCATATGTTCCTCCTTCGGATTACTCTGAAAGTGGGCTGCAAGGCATGTGGAAAAGACAATATCTGGCCGTGTTGATGTTAGGTATAGTAGGCTACCAATGATCCTCTTGTACATGGTGGGATCAATAGAGTCCCCATTTTCATGATTTCCAATTTTAGTTCCAACTACAATCAGAGTTGACATTGGTTTGGAATCTTGCATATTAAACTTCTTCAGTAGCTCTCTTGCATAATTTTCCTGAGAAATGAAAGTGTATTCCTTCTTTTGAATCACCTGCAGCCCCAAAAAATATGTAAGCTCTCCAATCATAGAAATTTAAAATTATGATTTCATGTGGTTGGAAAATTTGTCCACTGATTATTGCCTACTGCCACCAAATATGATATCATCAACGTAGACTAGAACAATGAATTGATCTTTTAGAGAATTATTCACATAGAGATTGTGATCTACTCCTCCTCTTTTGAATTCCAGCTTCTTGAGATATTAATCCATCCATTAGTACCACGCCTGTGGTTCCTACTTCAAACCATATAGAGCTTTCTTCAGTTTGCAGACCTTTGTTTCATTAGTACCTAAAACAAATCCCACTGGTTGTTCAATGTGGACTTCTTCTTCGAGTACACCATTCAAGAATGATGTCTTGAAATCCATTTGATATACTTTATATACTCTTTGGAGTGCTATGGCAATGAAACTCCTTATTGACTCTTGTCTAGCCACTGCTGAAAAGGTTTCTTCGACATCAATGCCTTTAATCTGGGGGTAACCTTTGCATACTAGTCGTACCTTGTTTCTGATGACAGTTCCATTCTCATAAAAATTATTTTTGAAGATAAATTTAGTACCAATCACATTGTGACCTTCGGGTCTGTGGACAAGATCCCATGTCTGATTCTTGTTAATCTGATCTAATTCATCATTCATGGCATTCACCCAAGATTCGTCATTTGCAGCTTCTTCTAATGGGGATGGCTCTACAACTGACAGAAATGAAGATTGTGTGTTATTCCACATCCTTCTTGTTTGAGTGGGTTCACTCTTGTCCCTAATTATGTTGGATGGATCAATCTCAGCTCTTCGATTTCTTCTGTGAGGTTCAGTTACATTCTCTTCAGCCACAGTTTCTTCTTCAGATTCTTCTTCTGAGTCAACATCATGATGTTAATTGTGAGTGTTTTGTACAACTTCCTCTATTTCTGCATTTGTATTTTCTTCATGTTCACTTTCTTCCTGACTTTCTATCACATCAGCATATGGCATCCTAAAATAATTTTTGGTTTTCTCTTCAATTATCTTAACATAACTTCTTTCCACAATCCTTCCTAAATGCTAGTTGAAACATTTGTATGCATTTCTGTTCATTGAGTAACTGAGGAAAATTCCTTCATCTGCATTATCTCCATAATTCCCTTGTTTTCCTTCATTGTTCCTGATGATTCATTTACTTCTAAAGACAAGAAAATATTTTAAATAGGGCTTCCGTCCATGCCAAAATTCATATGGTGTTTTCTTCTCACCCATATAAATTCATGTTCGATTTTAAATGTATAATGCAGCTTGAATAGCCTCTTTCTAGTAATGTCATGGAATATGACTCTCAATCAGCATTGTTTGTGCCATGTTGTTCACCTTTGAATTCCTACATTCAACAACTCCATTTTGTTGTGGAGTTCTCCCAACAGCTACCTCATGTTGTATCCCACGCTTCTCCAGATAATTTTCAAATTCAATGGACATGTATTCTCCTCCATTGTTAGATAACAACACATTGATTGTTTATCTAGTATCATTCTCGTCGATTCACCGATATGTTTTCATGCAGTGAAGGACTTGTCGTTTCCTGTGGATGACCATCACACATTCCATTTTACTATAATCATCTATGAAAAGGAAAACGTACCTTTCTTTATGAGTTCCAGCAACATTTATTGGCCCATATACATCTATATGAATCAAATCAAGAAGGTGAGATGCCCTTTTCTTCTTTGGCCAATATGAACTGCAGACCAGCTTCCCATGAATGCAAGCATCACAAGATTTTTCACGCTCATGCTTCTGGTTGGGAATGTATATGGCAATTAAAAATTTTGATATTTTCTCCAGGTCTTGTTGATTGATGTGTCCCAGTATCCGATGCCACAAATAGTTTTCTTCTTTAACAGTCATGTAACAGACATTTTCATCACTATCAACCTGATACAAGTTTCCTTCTATTCTGCATCCCTTCATAAGTGAATTGAATTTCTTTCCCTTGATAGTGCAGCCTTTCTGATTAAAAGTAACTATAAGTCCCGAGTCACAGAGTTGACTCACGCTGAGGAGATTATAACGTAGGCCATCTACGTAAAGGACTTCGGTCTTATTTAGCTCTCCATTAGCTAATTCTTTACTTCCACTCCCTTTGATTTTTATAGCTCCATCATTACGAAACTGTACCTTACAATCAACCTTCCTTTTGATATCCATTAGCATGCCGACAATACCTGTCATATGAGATGAAAAACCGATATCTAGAATATAGGTAGTGTTGTTCTTTTTAGCTTTGAGGGACACCTATTCAAGGTTGGATTTCTCAATCTTCTTCCTTTCATTACATGAGACATTGGATTGAGTATATAGTACTGATGGCCTTTCAATTATCTCTTCTGCATACCCAGGTTCTTCATAGTCGAAATATTCTTTGAGAGGAGATAACCTGTTTGAGAGAGGAACATTGTCTTCCTGTAGAGACTTGACCTGTCTTGAACTTCGGTATGAGGTGTCCATGTCCCTTCTCTGCCTGCAATTAGAAGCCTTATAACCAATGTTATAACAACGATAACAATATCCATATAAATTGTTACTTCTATAAGAATTAGGATATGAATTTGTTCTCCTTTGTTGAACTTCTATATCTTCTCCATTCAGATAGCTTCTTGCCTCTTCGCAATAAGACATGGTATGGACCATATAGACACAGAACTGAAACTTCATTAGAGGAAATGTCTTCTCATTTGAATTTATCCTCATACCTTCTTATTTCGTATAATAGTTAGACTGTCTGTCATTTCTGAATGTTTGAGGATAATTTTCAGTTCTCCTTTTAGTTTGGATTGAGGGTTCCTTTTTCAGCACTTTAGGCAACATTTCAACATGTTCAACTTTCATTGTATCATTCATTTGGATCTTCTTACTTCCAGCAGTTGATGCCTCAGCTTCACAGCCAATTCCACTCCTTCCCATGCATGCGAGTCTTTGATCACTCAAGATTTTTCCAACCCTATTTGAACCACACTCGGCTCTTGATAGTAACTCTGCATCTGAGAATCTTCCAAACTGTATTTTCACCCACTATAATTTTGGAATTTATTCAGTCTCCAGTTTACTCCTTAGAGTAACAACTTCATCCTCATGACCCTCTGCATTCTTGGATTTTTCATCTAGTCTAGTGGTGAGGTAATTGATGACCTTTGCATGATCATTAATTCTCAGCTTCAGATCCACTACATCATCATTTCATTCAATTATTTTAGACTGTACCTTCACAAATTCTTCATGTCGTTCAATTTCATCTTCATGTTGATCAACGTATTCAGTTGATTCTTCTACAATTGATTTCCACTTATTACAACTCTTACATTTAGTCTTAATATTATTAAACACATCCTTAAGTTTCATCTCGGGATCTAAACAAGTTCTCAGTTGTTTTTCTGCACCAGTATCTTCTAACTTTTCAATAGTGGCCATCATGCAAGCATGGTTCTCAGTTTTGACATCCGGTTCTTCTTCATCAAAGAATTCATTATCATCTCCTTCCACTTCACAGACAAAACACATCCATTAAATTTTCTTACCAGATTTGAAGTCTCCATTTTTGAAGAACTTTCTCTGAGGATTATCGAATCTTTCATCTTCACTATCATCATCATTGATATTTCTTGTGCACTGAGAGGATATGTGCCCATCTTTTCCACAATGAAAACATGCGAGAGGTAACTTCCATTTGAATTTTCCTTTTCCCTTTTGGAACTTCTTTGCAATGAGAGAAAGAATTTATTTTTCTTCGTCATCTTCACCACTACAATCTTTTGATATTTTCAGTTTATCAATGGACTTGAATGAAATTTCCTTGCTCACACGAGTCGTAGCATCTTCTGGTTTGACTCTAATTTCATATGCTACCAAGCTTCTTAGTAGATCATCCAGTGAAAGTTTGGAAAGATCTTTTTTCTCAAGAGCTGACACCTTTGCATTTTATAGAGATGGAAGTCTTCTTAATATTTTCTTTACAATATCAATGTCTTTGATTTCTTCTCTTAGACACCGAATTGAGCCAACCACTTCAGTAATTCGATTGAAGAATGAGTCTGCATTCTCATCTGGATGCATCGTCAGATTATCAAACCGATTGTGTAGCACTTGTAGTTTTTCCTCCTTCACATTGCTATCACCTTCAAAAATATTCTTGAGTTTATCCCACATGGATTTTTCTGAGGTGAAGTTCATCACATTTAGGTAGATTTGATCAGAAAGGGCTGTAGTGAGTGCATTTTTTGCTTTAGCATCTGCATCAATAATTTTATTGTCTGTTTCAGTCATATCAATGCCTATTGGATCACTGACTTGTATTCCTTGAACAATAGAAAAAAGAACTCCCATTCTAAGATATCATAGATGAGATCTCATTATGTTCTTCTAGATCTGGAAATTACTTCAATCGAAGTGAGGGACTCCCCTGACTTTGATAGAATTCTCCATAACGATAAAGGGAAGATTCAACACCAGCAACTATTATCCTTTGATACCACTTGAAGGACACAGGGACACCCTGAGAGGGGAGGGGTGAATCAGGGTGACAAATTTATCTTTTAATGTGATGGATCTTGTTCCCACGTTGGTAAAAACTAGTTGAACCTGTATGATGAATATGATCAGAAAGAAAACATTCACATGCACAGAGATGACACATCACTTTTTACTTGGTTCACCACTAAGGGCTACGTCCAAGGAGCATATGCCGACAAGTTTTAGGTCGTACCAAATTCCACTAATCTTCACTAGCTGTGGATTACAAAGATTTGGGCACAGTCACTCTGTCTCAGGCTCACTGCCTTTACAAAGATTCAGGGATAGCTCACTGCTTCCCTCGGGTCACTCCCGTTGACTCCCCTGGCTCACTACCCTTTGTGAAGACACACTCAGTTTATAGACATGAAGGTCTCTTCATCATTTCAAAAGAATGCATCCTCCTTTATATGTAGATGCACTATTGAAGTCTAATTTTCACCCGATGATGAATCTCACTTTGCGCTGAGGGTACCAGGCGATCTTCCAGCTTTCATGCAGCTTCAAGAGGACATATGTACTTTAACAACCCTGGCGCGCTTCTCTAAGCCCGGTGCACAAGTTTCAATCCCGGTGCACATGTCAATTGCGTGGTACAAATTCGGTGTGCAGATGACACCAACCCACTTGTGCGACAATGTCTCTTTCAACTCTTGCGCGACATTACTCCTTTAACTCCCCAAATGCCTTGGTTGTCCAACCAACAACCGGTGTGAACCCTATACATGCGCAACCCAACAACCACTTGCATGACTCAACTACTTTCTTGACAAGAGCTCGAAAAATCAATAAGTCTTGAACTCTGTTCTAAATGAGGAGGGGTTCCCCTATTTATAGGAAAACCGGACCCCCTGCGCAGCGGCGCGCAAGTCTTCACTCAGCGTGCATGTTCCGGCGTGCAGCACATCCTCCCTAGCCTCTGTCGCACTACTCACTTGTGCGACCACAGAAATACTTGTGAGACCTTCTTTCCTTTTCCATATTTTGAAGTTATGATCTTGAAAAACAATAGGCGCACAAGTTTCCAGTCCTCCTAGGTATTGCTGCACATGTCTCTTCATGGCGTGCAGGTCACTTACACGACTAGCCCAAAACATGCGTGACCCATATCCCTTTTCCATTTTCCCATGTTCTGATCTTGAAAAACATATGGCTCACAAGTTTCCTCTTCATCATCTACACGACGCACAAGTCTCTTTTCCAAAAATACTTTTCTCCATTTGTCGATTTTCAGGCCCAAAAAATTGGCAAACACTGGGAAACAACGCCACCTTCAATACTATTGTCTACTTGAACTGTATGATCACTTTGCTAGTACATATTCTGAACATCCACTGTGGATTGACAAAAACAAAAATCATACTCCAAACCATGCAAAGAATACCATGGTTCCAACAGCTTCTTGGTTTTAGTCAATGGATGGAACCCAAAGGAGCCGTGTTAATGCTGAATGTGATGGGCAATGCAATGATTGTCCCCTTGAGAAACCAAATGTTATGTGAGCTGGAATGAAAAATCTTGTAGCCATTCTCACACAACATTCTCAAGTTGTGAACCATGCAGGACTTCCAAACGAGAAAAGGAAGGAGCAACATTCTGTTGAATCCTTCATGAGGCAGCTTCCACCTTCATTCAGTGGGTCTTCTGATCCATTAGTAGCTGAAAAATGGATTTGTACCACTGAAAATATATTTTTCATTTCTACAATGTTATAAACATGACAAATTCATCTTAGCAGTGTATCGTTTGGAAGTTGATGCTAATCAGTGGTGGAATATTATCAAGAATACGAGGTAAAGAGATGAAATTGAGTCCATGGAATGGGATGAGTTCTAGAGATTATTTTTCAATAAGTACTTCCCTCGTATTCTCCGAACAAAGATGGAGAAGTTTTTTCTTGAACTGAAGCAAAAGAATGATGAATCGGTTGGTACCTACAAATCTAATTTGACAGGACTTGCAAGGTACGCTTCTAGAATTATTATCCAACCTGAGATTATAATCGATCGATTCTTTAGTGGCTTAAAAACAAGTCTTCGAAGGGCGTTAGCAATAATGTACATCAATAGCTACTAGGAAATTATTCGATGTGCACTCTAGGTTAAGATGGAGATTGGAGTAACCCAATAGTCATATGGGTTTTATAAGATGAGGAAAATGGAATTCAAAGGAAAATCTAAAGACCACACTGAAAAGAAGATGAGTTTTCTTTTATGCTCAAATTGTGGAAAGAAACATGGAGGAAATTGTCTTAAATTGACAATAAAATGTTTTAAGTGTGGAAAAGATGGTCATCGGGCAGTTGAATGTCGAAATAATGGGAAGAAGATGTATAATGATGCGAAAAAAGAATGTGATACACAGAATGCACCTCCTACAATTCAATTTATCAAGTTCAAAGAGATGGGTCATTAGGCCAATCAATGCCCAAATCCAAGGGTTGTTAAATATGATCGACGCCAACAAACTCTTAAGGCCAAAGACGAAGGTATGTCACATGCAATTACTATCGGCGTTGTGGAGTACGTCAACAATGTGGTGAGAGGTACACTTACCATCCAATCTAATGTAGAAAATGATTTATTTGGTTATGGATCCACCCACTCTTTTATTTCTGAAGAATTTTCTAAGGGTATCGCTGTATTACCTCAACAATTAGATGTTGAGATAGCTGTGACAACTTCTAATGGCATACCAGTCGCATCAAAAGTTTATAATTCTTCTCCGATTGAAGTTTGTGGGAAAGTGCTTCCTGGAAATCATGTGATCCTTCCTAGAGTGGAATATGATGTGATTCTTGGCATGGATTGGATTTCTTTATACCGAGCTCATATCAATTGCCAAAGAAGTTAAATCACATTTAATATTCCAGATCAATCTATGATCATCTATCGATGCAAGGATGAATATAAACTTTTAGAGGAAATTTATTCCATCTTATGCATCTTGATTCCAATAAATGAAGGTTATTTATCTCAAATGGTTGGCGAGAAACTCATGATTAAGAATATTCCCATTGTACGAGAGTTTGATGATGTCTTTCCAGAGGAATTGTTGGGTCTTCCACCAAATCGTGAAGTTGAGTTTTCAATAGAACTTGTACCGGGTGCTTTGCCAATTTCAAAGACACTTTATAGAATGTCCCCAATTGAGTTGCAGGAATTGAAGAAGCAACTCCAAGAGAATCTTGATAAAAGAGTCATATGCCCTAGTGCGTCACCTTGGGGAGAACCTGTTCTGTTTAATAAGAATAATGATGGATCAATGAGACTCTGCATTGATTATCGAGAACTTAACAAGATCACGATCAAGAACAAATATCCTCTCCCACGCATTGATGACTTATTTGACCAATTATGCGGAGCTCAATACTTTACCAAGATTGACCTTTGTTCAGGGTATCATCAATTAAGGGTCAAATGGAAGGATATACCCAAGAAGACTTTTCGTACAAGGTATGGACACTATGAATTTATAGTGATTCCATTTGGTCTTACTAATTCCCTTGATATCTTCATGGATCTAATGAATAGAGTCTTTAAAGACTATCTTGATCAGTTTGTGGTAGTCTTTATAGAAGATATTCTTGTCTATTCAAAGATCAAGGAAGAACATGAAGATCACATGAGAATTGTATTGAAGACCCTGAGAAAGGATAATCATTATGCCAAATTTACCAAGTGTGATTTTTGGCTTCAAAAAGATTCATTTTGGGTCACATAATCTCAAAAGAGGGGATATCTGTTGATCCAGCAAAACATAGGTTATTGAAAGATGGTCGAGACCAACAACAATAACTATCATCCAAAGTTTTCTTGGTTTGGCTGGATATTATCGACGTTTTCTGAAATATTTTTCACGATTATGTAATCCACTCACCAGGTTGACTCGAAAAAGAGTTAAGTTCATGTGGACGGTGGAGTGTGATGAACATTTCAAGGAATTGAAAAGAAGGGCATCCAGTGCACCTGGGATCACACTGCCTTGTAGTGGAGAATGGTTTGTGATCTATAGTGATGCATCCAAGAAGGTATTGGGGTGTGTTCTCATGAAAACCGATATGGTGATAGCTTATGACTCATGGTGGTTGAAAATTCATGAGAAAAATTACCCAACTCATGATTTGGAGTGAGCTGCGGTAATCATTGCATTAAAGATTTGGAGGCATTATCTTTATGGTGAAAGGTGTGATATTTATAATTATCACAAAAGTTTAAAGTATATTTTCACACAAAAAGATCTGAATATGCGCCAATGAAGATGGTTGGAGTTGATTAAGGATTACGACTGCTCAATTCATTACCCTCTAGGAAAGCAAGCATGGTGGCAGACTCATTAAGTCGGCAAGACCATGCTAGCTTATCCATGATGAGGATCAGAAATGATCTGATATTTATGGATTTACAAATGATGGATCTTGGTTTTATAATGGAAGGGAAAAAAATCTTATTTTTCTCAAATGATTGTTTAACCATCTATACAAGTGAAGATTAAAGAGGCAAAAAAAGAAGATGTAGAGTTTCAATATAAGGTTAGAAATGTTCTTGAATTCAACCTTGATTGTGATGGGATAATAAGGTTCAGGAATCGGGTTTGTGTTCCTCCAATCCCCAAATTAAATAAGGAGTTTCTAGATGAAGCTCATAGTTATTCTTTCTCTATTCATCCTGGAAGCACAAGGATGTATAGGGACCTGAAAGAGTACTTCCGGTGGGATGGCATGAAAATATATGTTGCTGAATATGTCTCTTGATGCTTGGTTTGTCAGCAAGATAAAGCTGAGAGATAGAAGTCTAAGAGGATGTTACAACCATTACCCATACCAGAATCAAAATGGGAAAACATCACTATGGACTTTTTCACGGGACTTCCTAAAACATCCAAAAGCAATAATGCTATCTGGGTTATAGATGATCATCTTTCAAAGTCGGCACACTTCATTGCTATTAGGGAAGACATTTCACTGGATCAGCTTGCCAGGATATATGTAATTGAAGTGGTAAGATTTCATGGAGTACCACTTTCCATTATATCTGATCAGGATCCGAGGTATACCTCGAAGTTCTGGCGAATTCTTCAGCATACTCCAGATATAGTGTTGAGTTTCAGCACTTCTTATCATCTTCAAATAGACAGTCAGTCTGAGAGGAAAATTCAAACTCTAGAAGACATGTTAAGAGATTGTTCTATGGATTTCAAAGGTGGTTGGGATCAACACCTACCATTGCTGTAATTTTCCTCTAATAATAGCTTTCACTCCATTATTCAGATGGCTCCTTGGGAAGATCTCTATGGAAATAAATGCAGATCTCCAACGTGCTGGGATGAAGTTGGGGAAATAATGCTATTTGGACCTGATCTTGTTTATGAGATGGCATAAAAAGTCCGATCTATTCACCAACACAAAAGAGCAGCTCAGAGTCGACAAAAACGTTAGGCCAACAACTGAAGAAAAGACCTAGAGTTTGAAGTGGGAGATAAAGTGTTCTTACGATTATCTCCTTCGAAGAGAGTAATGAGATTTGGGAAGAAGGGAAAGCTGAGCCCAAGGTATATTAGTCCTTTCGAAATACTGGATCCTCTTGGGAAGGTAGATTATCGATTGGTGATTCCACCGAATCTCTCTCATGTTCATGATGTGTTCCACGTATCTCTCCTGAGAAAGTACATACCCGATCCTTCACATGTACTAAGCTCAGAAGTTGTACCGCTGGAGCAACATATTTCTTATGAAGAACATACGATAGAGATTCTGGATCATAGCGAAAAAGTTCTACAGAACAAGACCACTCTCTTGGTGAATGTATTATGAAGGAACCACCAATTAGAAGAAGATACATGGGATCTTTAGAATATGATGAGGGAGAGGTATCCTCATCTGTTTGTTACGATGTGACGAATTTCGAGGGGGGAATTCATTTTAAGGGGGGTAGAATGTAACAACCTGATATTCTATGATAAGTATATTTTTTTAATGTATTATGTTATATACAAAGGAATCATTCACTGCACCCAACACTAGCTTGGCTTGCGTTACACCCAATCGCGACCTTCCTCGATAGCGTGTGTAGTACGCAATGCTGAGTTTCACTAAACAACGATATATTATTATAATATTATGAACTATCCATTATGAATATTATTAACTGAATATTAAATTTTATAGCATTATAAAACATCTTACACATTTTCTAGAATGAGGTATGAAAACAAATTCCATTTTTCGGATAAAAGAAGTATTTTTCAAAAAATGTAGTTTTACAACCTTTTGATGGTGCACACATTTTAAATCTAGTTTTGACATGTATATAAGTTCAATTTTACAAAATAAAATTCTTATTTGGAATCAGGATATATCAATTTACTTTGGATAAAATTTTCATATTATTCTGGTAACTTTCATATTTTGATGAATAGTAAAAACATGCTATATTTTAATTAAAAACAAATTTTTTCATCACAATAATTAATATGGATAGATTATATTTTTAATTGGTTTTAATGTGTAATAATAATATATTTTTAACATTTAATCCAATGATGGTCATTGGAGTTAATTTCACTTTGAAATTGGACATAAACAAGTGATGGTCTTTTGATAGTTATTGTTTCTTAAAAACACGTTATTTGTTTTGATAACGGGAATTACTATTAAAATTAATTAATTACACTGCTGTGTTTTGAATTTTGAATAATAGAAATCATTTTTTAATTCGAATATCAAATATAGAAAAGGCTGAATTTTTGTTATTTTTCTGAAAAACTTCAATTTTTGATGAATAGTGCAAACACTATGTTTTTGGTTAAAACCGACTTTTTTATTTAAATAATAATTTATTTGATTTAAATTTATTTTAGGTCAAAATGGGTACGTAATACTTATATATGTTCAGTGAAATTCATTGGAGTCATTTTATAATAAATATAAATTTATAAAAATTGTATTGAACTTTTCACCGTCTTTTACCTACCTTCTAGGAGATTTTGCAATTATTCATAAAACATAATTTTACCGCTTTTCTGAGTTGAATTTCGAAAATCCGAGAGACATGGTTAATATCATGGAGTAAAATGTGGTTCAATTAGATAAAAATAATTTTTGGAGAATAGTAACTTTTTACTTTTATTTACCACGGTTAAAAGTAAATACGGTAATTCAAGGATAAAAGAAAATTATAATAATTCAAAAATACCTTAACACTTGTACAAACCTAATTGGATGAGTATTGTCCAACCATGGGAATCCTTGGGTCAATTTTGGGATCCCATGGAGCCACTTATGAAAGACAATGACACATTAGATTAATTAATTTAATGTAAAGACAAAATTGGCATTAACAAAAAAATCCTTTAGTAATTAATTTTTATAAGGGGCTATATAAAATATCTTTTCGACTATAAATATTAATTGGAAATCAAAAAATATTTCCTATATGTTTGTATTTTTTTATAGTTTTTAGACAAAAAATATATTAAATTATTTTTGACAAAATAATGATGTAGTATTTACCTCATTAATAAATGATTTAAATAAATAAGATTATAATGATTAAAATATTTTCCAAAACAAGTCCAATTCTGATTGGATGATTTTATGTAGACCATGATTCATCTTATATTCATCTTAAATGATTTTTGGATCTTTTGAAACCGAAGATAAGTTTATAATAAAATAATATTTTCACACATTCCAAAGGTGCCCCTCTCCTCCCTTATAAAATGGCACGTCCTCCCTGTCCTCCACACACCACATTGAGCCTTCAAGATCGGTCAACCTCTGCTCATTTCACTTCCCCACTTCCTTAGAAACCTACTAGAGGTACTGGTCTTCTCAAAAGACCAACTCTATTGCCCTATGAGAAAGTTTAAAGGAGGAACTTCCAAGGAGAGGTAATACCTTCTACTATTTTCTTAATGTTCCATTCTTCTTCTACTCCCTCTTCTTTAGTTTTTTTATTATGAGGTAATAACATCATTCTCCAAAATATACTGATATGTTATTATAAATATGAAACAACCCTACGTCACCTCTTATTCATCCTACGATAAACAAAATCACCGCTCATTTGTACGTACGGAATACCGTCTCCACGCTGTGGTGTAATATGTTTTCCACCACCACATTACATGGATGGATATAGTGGTGTAAATAAATAACTATATATGATTATTTTAAAGTTTAATTAATTATGAAATATTATACATACACTTCAATATAATTCCATGATCATGGGAATGATATCATCACTCGTGAGTACGTACGGCCTACCGTCTCCAAGATGTGATGCGACTCGTTCTATATGATCTTCATTGAATAATGATTATATAAATGAAATTAATGAATAAATATGATATATATTAAACTAATACCATTCTGTAAATGATTTATCTATATCCTATAAAGATTAATAAGAATTTATTCGACAAAACACGCATAAGAACATAAAGCAATAGACACACGAATAACAAGCAGCAATGAAATATTACTACTAAGAAGATATAAATATGACCATATATGATATCATAACAATGAATATGATTCTGTAATAAGTCAATTAACATTATTTAAACCATATTACAGGAGGTTCATATTCATACGAAGTATATCAAACCTAAGGTAAGGGAAAATATCACAATCTCATTTTTAACCGAGATTGTTTATACTTGGGTATTTACTGGGGTGTATTTTATCATCCAAATCCATATTAACTCAATATGTAATATTATTTATATCCTACTACAATTTTTTCAATCAAATTTTACCTTTCTATGAGTTTTTATTAAAAGATATTAAAGTAATCTTTTGTTGTTTTTCATACGAGGTACTTTTTGACTTTTCCGTCCAAAGTACGAGAAGAATGTTATTTTTTAACTTATACGACATGAATGTTTATTTAGAACATTATTTCCATGAAGCCTCCTTTACAAGTTTTCAAGTTTATTTTTAATCAACTTCTTTTAGTTTAAAATTTTATGACATGTTAAGAAAGGAAAATGTATTTGAAGTAAAAAGGATATTTTCCTCAAGAATGAAGTTCAAGTGTTTTATCAAAATTATTTTCCATCTAAGATAATATAGGGTTCTATTTGTATCCCTATTTTTACATTGATTTTATTATGTTATGATGGAATTATTTTTATGAAGTCCTTTTATGTTATATGGATTATTTTATGATGGCACGATGTTTAAGATTCCCATTTTTATTACATGGGTTATGCAATGATGTATGATTTATGATCTTGTGGCACACATAAGAATGGCATCATTATGAGCTGGGTGGGACCTATATCTCCCTCCAATTCATTGGTTAATGATTTATATGTCATGAGATAGACATGGCTATAACGACAAGTTAAACCGGTTCAGTGATACAGGACTAGAACGAGGAGTGAACTCGGTTCAGTAATGGACTTTGTCCTCTATGATGGTCTTGGCAATGAGCCTTGACAAATATGATATGATTTTATATGATTATGTGTGGATGACACAATGTTTCATGTTTTATATTATGATTATTTGGGATTACCTTTCATTACTATGATTTATCCCATGACATGATATTATGACCTCTTTTGTAGGTTAAGATTTTGAAAATCTTATGTTCTTATGAATATGATATGACTGATATTTCTTTTAATTACCCTTACTGAGCATTTGAGGTCACCCTTTTGTATGATTTCTTCTCCCCAGGTCAGGAAGAAGGATATTAAGTAGGATATGCCAAAAAATGGACTCTAGATATGATGAAATAAACAGGAGACAATGTAGTTGATTGTATGAACCAGTTGTTTATGTTTCCCAGTTTCTAAAGACACTATACCTATATGGCCCTTTCATGGTTTTTTTATATGTTTTAATAAGTATGCTTCAACTCTCAATTAATAAAAATGTATGTAAATTATGAGTCGTTCTAGATAATGTGGTGGAAGAATGGAGATATCCACCCATGGATCAATGTTAATATTGTAGGGAGCAAGGGAACTATGCAAGCTGTTGCACTAATCTTTATGTCCCTGAGGGTAATTAACGTCAGCAGCCACCCAAGCCAAAGGATCAAGGGAAGTCTTATTCCATCACTACTTCAGAAGTAGAGCATGTTAATGAAGTCATACAAGGTACACATAATATA
The DNA here is from genome assembly GCA_963277665.1 of Viscum album. Taxonomy (NCBI): domain Eukaryota; kingdom Viridiplantae; phylum Streptophyta; class Magnoliopsida; order Santalales; family Viscaceae; genus Viscum; species Viscum album. Next base: position 112,988,441 of record OY728156.1, on the reverse strand, counting down.
CACTCAATAATGAAAAATGTCTTATTTGATTATCCTCATATTCATTCCATTATATCTTGATAGTTTTCTAGTACTATATAATTGATGCCCTGAAACCTTGAAGAAGAGATATCTGTAAAAACACTGAGTGAGGAAATAATTATAACCAAAGGGTTTTACTCTTCTCATATTGACGTATGTGGGAACATTCTTCGAGAGAATATCATAATACATCCCTTTGCGGAATTCAATTCTATAATGGGAAAGTATTGGCTCTCATTATATAGGGAACATATTAACTATAGGGAAAATGAAATATATTATCATATTATGAACCATCCCATGCTCCTCTAAAATGAAAGGAAGATCATGAATCTCCTTTGAAACATAATTTAACTGTGTGGTTTTTGATACCCTATGAATATGAATACCTCTCCATAATAGTTTAGTCACAGGAAAGTTGCCATCCTTTTGGAAATTCCCATTGCAAGGGAATATGGTGATGTATTTCATGTAGAGTTACCTGGAGTTCCCCTAGATTGTGAGGCGATGTTACCAATCGAACTCATACTTGGATCTACTCCTATCTTGATGTGTACCTATTTGATAGATCCTGTCGAACTGGAAGAGTCAATGAAGTAGCTGAAACAACATCTAGACAATGGGTTTGTACTCACTAGTGCATCACCTGGGGTTGCGCTAGTGCTCTTTGTGAAGAAGAAAGATGAAACAATGTTGTTGTGTATCAATAATCTAGAACTCAAAAAGATCACCATTAAGAAAAAGTATTATATCCAAAGGATTGATGATATTTTAGATTAGTTAAGAGGAGATCAATAATTATCAACAGTGGATCAACATTCTGGTTATCATTAGTTAAAGGTGAAGAAGGAAGAAATTATGAAGACTGCCTTCCTATCAAGGTATGGGAACTACGGGTTTTGAGTAATAATTCCCTAGAAATCTTCATGGATTTGATGAATAGAGTCTATAGACATTACATCAAAAAATATGTAGTAATTTTTGCTGATGATATTCTCATATACTCCATGAGCAATGAGGAACATCAATAATATCTATGAATTCTTTTGGAGACAATAAAGAATGATATGTTTCATTCCAAGTTAAGCAAGTGTGACTTTTGGATGAATCATGTCAATTTCTTGGGACATGTGATCACAAGTGAGGGAATTTATATGGACCCTTAAAAATAAAGGAAAATGTGGAATGGACCAGGACCTCTAGTGTCACAAAAATCCATAGTTTTCTTAGATTAGCTGGGTATAACCGAAATTTTGTTAGAAATATCTCATGATTGTCAAGCCTAATAACTAAGATAACAAGGAAAGGGGTAAATTATGTCTGTATGGAAGAATGTGAGGGTAGATTCAAGGATCTATATAAAAGGCTGATCACTGTACCTGTACTCACATTACCAAAATGTGGAGAAATATTTGTGATATATAGCAATTCGTAAAAGAATGTATTAGGGTGCGTAGTCATTCCAAATGATAATGTGACGGTGTACGCATCACGACAGTTGAAGATCCCTAAAAAGGACTACCCAACTCATGATCTAGAGCTATAAGCCATGATTTTTTTGTTAAAAATCTAGCGGTAATACCTTTATAGTAAGATGTGTGGAATATAAACCAACCAAAAGATCTTAAATTATATATTCACACAAAAGTTTATCAACATGTGTAAAAGGAGATTGTTAGAGCTAATCATGGACTATGATTTTTTTATTTACTATCATCCTAGAAAGGCGAACAATGTTGTTGATGCATTAAAGATAAAATAACATACTACTCTATCCATGTTATGGATTGAGAATGACCATATCTTCATGGATATGAAAAGGATGAATTTGGATATCAATATGGAAAGGGATACATCCTACCTTTCCAAAATGATATTTCAACCATCTATACAAGAGAAGATTAAGGAGTAACAAAGGGATGATCTGATGTTACAAAATAAGGTGAATTTAGTAATGCAAGGTAAGATGTATAAGTTCTATATCGACGATGATGGTGTGATTTGGTTTGGAATGAGGATTTTTGTGCCTTCATCACATGGGATAAAGAAGGATCTATTATAAAATTCACATATATCAACATTATCTATCGATCCTAGGAGTACCAAGATGTGTTATGATCTCTGAGCACACTTTTGGTGAGATAACATGACGGAGGATATTAAAGAATATATATCAAGGATCTTGGTATGTTAGAAAGTTAAAGAATAGTGAAAAAAGTCCAAAGGGACGATGCAACCATTTCCTATACCCATTTGGAAATGGTAGAATGTTATAGTTGACTTTTTCATGGGTCTCCCAAAGACGTCGAAGGGAATTAATGATATATTGGTTGTGGTTTACGGACTCCCCATGAATTCCATTTTTATTGATATTTGTGAAGACCTATTGCTTGAAAAATAAGAAATGTGATATGTGAAGGAAGATTTGAGACTACTTGGGGTTTCAAACTCAATTGTCTCTTATCGTGATCCAAGGATCACACCTAAATTATAAAAGAGTTTTCAAGATTCATTGAGTATTGAAATAAATATCAGCATGACCTATCACACCACACCTGATGGATAATATGAAATGACTATTCACACGCATGATGATATGTGAAGATCCTACTCTATATAATTATAATCTAGATGGGATCATCATCTCCCATTGGTTGTGGTCTCATACAATAATATCTTCCGCTCTAGTATTCATATGGATCTATATAAAGTTCTTTATAGAAACTGATGTAGAACTCCAACCTGTTGGCATGAAGTTGGAGAAATAAAGCTACATGGACCTGATGCTGTGAAACAGATGGAAGATAAGGTTAATGTAATCCATAAAAACATCAATGCTGCTCAGAGTCGGAAAATGAGCTATGCTAAGAATCATTGAAGAGACTTGGAGTTCTACATAGGAGATAAATTCTTCCTTTGAATATCACCCTGGAATAGTGTCATGCGATTTGGAAAGAAATGGATGTTAATACCAAGGTACATTGGCCCCTTTGAGATTATTTAATCCATATGAACCATGGACTATTGGATTCTACTTGTATGAAATATGTCTCATGTTCATTATTTTTTTCATGTATCACTCTTGGGGAAGTACATAGATGATCCCTCGCATGTACTAAACTCATAGGTGGTACAGTTGGAAGATTATATATCCTATGAGTAGTATCTATTAATGATTTTGGACCAGAGAGATATGTTTCTACACAACAAGACAAGCCACCTTGTGAATCTTGTCTGTAGGAACCAGAAATTTTAAGAAGCTACTTGGGAACCGGAAGAGGTGATGATGAGGAAGTACCTTCACCTGTTTATGTGAAATGATATTTTGAGGTAGAAATTTCATATGGGGGGAAGAATGTAATGAACCAATGTTTTATCAATATAATTACCTTTTTATAAGTATTCATTACTATATAATCACATTAGGAGGCACAATGACAAATCATGATACAAAATACCATTGATCATTAAACATAATTTTACCACTTCTATGTACTGAATTTAAAAAATCTGACATACACGTTTCTGTTCTGGGAGATTTTTGGAGTCTAATAGAACAAACATAATTTTTTGTGAATAGTAACCTACCCATATAAATAGTAACCTACCATTGTGAATATTAAATTTTCCATAATAATTGTAACCTTACCGATGAATGAAGAAATAAAATTTAGACATCTTATAAGTGAAAATTTGACGATAGTAAAAATATTGGCATAATTGTAAGTCATAAATAATTAATTATAAGTAATTAAAAAATTAAAAAAAAATTTAATTTTCCGAAATTGTTTTTTATAAATTATCAATTATATTTTATAGTGTCTTAATATAATTTTATAAGACCTCACATAATTTTTGAAAACATTATTAAATCTGTTTTAATTTTAAAAACTGTATATTTATATTAGATTATAATTTTAATTAAAAATTAACTTAATCATATATAGAAAATTAATTTTATAAAATGGGCTCTATTTTTGGATTCTACACATTGAAAATTGTTAGGGTGAATTTTTTAGATTTTTCCAAAATACATAAATTATTGATGAATAGTGAAATAACATAATTTACAATATAAGCTAAATACACTAATTAGAGTCATGTATGATATACATATAATGTAACCCCAATTTTTTCATATTACCATTTTAAAATTATTTTAATTAGTCATGGAATACTCAATATTACTTTTCTTGTGTAGAAATAATAAATTAATGAATATTATATTGAGAAAACCCCTATCCCCTAAACTATAAACACTACCCTTCAAACCCTCATTTTCTGTCACCAATAAATCTTCAGAACATATATAAAATATGAAAAAAAATCTTCCCTTTCCCCTCCCACAGGTCAATTATTTAATGGTCTCATAATAATACCAATCCTAGCTACATTTAAGGAGGATCTCCAGAGGAGGATTCAAGAGGCAATTCATCTCCTTCTATTTTTCCTTCAAATTCCTTTCAATTTCAAGTTCATTTATCAATCTCTCCCAACCTATCCTCATCCAAATGGTATTATAACCCCATTATCTCAAATATAATGTAATGTTATTATACTAATGATATAATATAACCTTCAACCCCCTTCTCCTTTTCTTTTTATTTTATAGAAGAAATCATTTTTTGTGAGGTGTTAATTTATCACCTTCAAGAACAACATGTTCACTTTTTTCCATTTCTACCACCTGATCTGATCATGAATCCTTTTTTTTGGTTTAACCAGAATATGATATATGTATTATATACTATTTAATTTTATTAATCTAACTTACATTTATACTACTAAATGATTAAACCAAGAAACTTTATTTTGGTTGAACAACCACCCAAATTTAATCCAAATAATCATCATTTAATTATTATCTAATGATTAATACATAGTGTATATAATATATTTCATTATATGATAATGTAAACATCTGATATGACATTAATAACATGAAATATTAGTTCTTTATGTTTACATATGTTCTACACGAACATCCATTTATTAATACTTGTGAACCGCTAATGAAAACCATAAAAATGAACATTCTCGAACAATGATTTTAAACTCTATGACTAATCCAAAGAACCGTAAACATAATTAATGAAACCCTAATGAACCATATTAATGTAATAAATTGTCCAGTGATTGTAAATTAATTAATATAATGTTGTTATACAGGACATTAAAGTGAAGAAAGCATTCAGATAAAATGTAAGGGGAACTACTCAAACCCGACTTTCTTTCTTTCGGTTATCCCTCTTTCAATCCATGTTCAGTATGGGTACTCTATAAAAATATTTTATTCACCATTATATTACATATTTTCTATGATATAAAATTTATGATATTGATTTTATGAAAAACCAAATGTTTTCCCAATGAACACTTCCTTCAAATAAACAAACCCTGATTACTTCTTGAATGTTGTTTCACTCTTCACTCATGGATAATAGTTTTATGTCAAGAATGATATTCCATTTTTATTTTGGGGACCAAATGTTTAGGAATTTATTATGTATCATGTGAAACCCATTTATTTATATGGTTTATTTTATGTTCAATATTGACATATTTTAAATGTGGCATGCATGATAATGTAAATATTATGATGTGACAGGTGCACTTGGAATTATATATCGTAATATGAATGTTTGTATATGATTGGTTAAACTATAATTCTATATATCTCCAATGAATTGGGTAAATTTATAAATCTCATGTGTAAATCGTATTTGATGTGTGAACATGATGCTATCATTTTTTATAACTATGTGTAGTAGTAAACCACTAAGACATGATTTTACATTTTTATGCATTGTCAAATTTCAAGTCTATAATTAATTATTCCTATTTTGATTATGATACCTTGATTATTTTATATTTATTCTAACCCCATTATATATTGTTTTTATCTATCCTGTTATTGGGATTTTAGCTGACCCCTTTTTGATGTATATCCTATGGTGATTATGTGTACTGAAGAATTTTCTTGGGACAATATGAAGCTACAGAAGATTTAATTAAATAAATGTTTATGTATGATGTTGTAAAAGTTATGTATGGTCCTAGTTTTCCCTTGAAACTAAACCTCTGGATACTCATGGTTTCATCTCATTATGTTTTTTATCATTATAGTGATGTAGTATTAATGTTAGAAAAATTCAGAGCCTCTATACGTTGGTCTTAATCAGCAGAAATTTGGCAACATGGATAGAGGGTCCTCAATGGAGGTAGGCATGTGATGGTAGTGATCTTCTCACAGGGTTGGACATGTAAGGATTAATGATAGAGTTTGGATGACGGTGGGTCACCAGCTTAGGCAATGGTGAGACTTGAACATTCAATTGAGCACTAGATTGCATGTGTATCATAAGATCAGGCAGATGATGGTGTGATGATCATGGAAAAAGAGGATTTTGATTGACGTTTTCAGAGTGATACAGTTGATGGTTCATGCGATCTAGCATTGAACCCCGATGCAGATAACACTCTGCCCTGGTTGGTGGCACGTTCTGTGATGGGAGGTGGAGGTTCCTGTTGTGGAGTTTGAATCTTCTTATGGTATATTTTTCTGAGGGTTTCTTCCCCTAGGACATGGGACTTTGGGATTTTTATTTTGTCCATTGTTCTCGTAGACCTATGGGCCATGTTATTTCTAATTATTGTGTGGTTTTTTGTTCTCTTCCATGTAATGGGTTACCTTCATGTTAAAATGGATTTTCTCTTTGCTTTTTAATAAGTTTGGATCTTACCTACCCTTTTTAGAATCTAATTATTTTATGACATGATTAAAAAATAGAGGCAGACCCACAAGATTGCATAATCCAAGCTAGAAAAAAGAGAACATGTAGGACCTAAAGTCCAACCATGGAATAGAGAACGATGCCGATATAATCCTAAGATGGAACTAATTTTTGGGTCCTATATAAGGCCCATAGAGAAACCACATGGAGTGAAATGGATCAAAGGTAGAACCACTCAGAGTGGGAGATTCTTTAATAGTGGGATATGTCATGGGGAGGTTCTAGTGGGGGTTTGGGATTTTTCATCCTCTTTTGCAACACGCTGAGTAAAAACATATGACCTCAAACAATGGATAAATCGATGTGGGATAGCAGTGAGGAATGCACCATTCACAATAATTAAATTGTTATGCATATTCCCTAAGCTATCTTATCATGGTAACCCAAAAAATACATCAATCATCATCCTACAACAACTATATAAGCATCTCTAGAATGGGTTATTCCTCCATTTTCAACGAAAAATTATCATGGTTGACTCCATGAACATGGTCGATATGTAAATTTAGATCCCCGTTGATCTTGGTGAAATCCAACCACATGTCACACAATATATTCATGAATGGATATTCATGACCAGTATGAACTCATTGTTTGATTCATTCATTGATGAATCAATGAATTGAGTTGATGAGAAGAAAAATTTATGGCACATTTAAGAGTGAAATGAAATGTTCAATCATGTTTACTTCCAATAATATTCTATAAATGAATAAATAAATAATCCCTCATTCAACTGAGAATCCATGACAATTTATGTTCCTACAGGAAGAAAATATATACCTCAAAATCCTAGAGTATTTAAATGAGTGCCGTTGTATTTATTATCCACGTGATGATGCATGAAAAATTAATGATCCAGATTCATTGGGAATATAAAATGTGAATAAAAATGGAAATACCATATTTATTGTTGTTTAATAAAAATTATTGTATTTTTATACCGTGAGAAGAAATGGGAAGGGTATTTAGTCATTTTTATGAGGTTTAAAAATATATATTAGATACTACATTTAAATAGATGAAATGGATTTCATAGACACATTAATTCATGCAGGGTAATGATGTAGGAGATCACTTACTAGATGAAGAAGTACACCCTTCATGTGTTTAATGTACATGCTTGCGTGATGATAGGGTTCTAACTAATGCCACATAAAAAATAAGAATATTGTTCAGGTATTTGATAAAAACTGCATGAGGGAAATGAGTACCCAGGAATATTATGTGTCATTAAATATAGGGAAAATATAATTCATTTAGAAATTGTGTTCATATTTGAAGGAGATGAAGAAATTAATTCAATTCATAAACTCATTTAATTTACGATTTAAATGGTATAATTGAAATCATGGAATCAAATGAGACCACATTCACCACATTCTTTATCCTGTAAAAATATGTTCATGTAGGTGTTAATAATGTTTTACCCACTATTTCAATATCAATTGAAGACCAATATCCTGCTACATTATTGTATCGCGGAGATTAGGAACCAAAATTGGATTATCTATTTATGAAGATGATCACATGAAATCATGTAACAAATGATAAGTCTCAATACAAACATTGTTTAAGATCATGAGAAATCACACAATCATGTTTTATCTATAAATAATGTATATTAATATCTGAGAATAATCCTATAGTGGATCAACCTTCATTATCATTTATAGAATTTTTATGCCAGTATATACAACATCATTGAATATTGGTGGTAACAGTTTTAGAAAACCCATATATACTTTATAGGGTGTTTATTTTTCATATCTACTAGTGTTCACCCATTCAAGATTTTTCAGATCATTTGTAATTTCTAATGATAAGATATTTTGGGAAACAAAAATAGTTTTATCGTCAAAAATATTAGATTTTAGTACCCACCCATGTAAAAGTATTTGTGTTCTTCTATCTGGGATGAAAAAGTTATATTAGAGCCTCGTTCTTCCTCTAATTGGATCAAAGTTTTTATGCCTTGTTGTTTTTATATGGTATATATGAAGTGTTGACTATATGTTAATTCTGAAATACCTTAAGTGTATGATATATTCTACACTTTTGTAGAATAATAAATCAAATAGTCTTCCAAGACTCTAAAAAATAAGAAATAGAAGGGAAAAATATATTTGGGAAAATATCAAGGAATGGAGAAAATGATAAATTCTCTCTATTTAAACTAGTTAAAAATAATTCATTTGAAAGAACTAGCTCAATAAGTAAACTGTTTATGGAAGTTTAATATATCAAATTAATTGAAATCTTGTAATATAAATTTCAATGATTTAAGAATAATGTTCCAAAAAAGTTATTTCATATATAAATTTTTATTTCTTTTGGACACTTTCTGATAGGGTGTGCACATAATCATGACAATGCACTATCTATTTACCTACATTCCCACTTTTCAAAGGCCGAAAAAATTCATTACTTCATTAGAGATTTTTTCACCCTGATCAAAATGGGGTGATGGGATTTTGATTCCTCCTTCTATTTTTTCCTACACATAATTAAGCGAATAACATGATTCTCCCATATATATTAAGACATTGTTCATGGAACCTGTTCTTGGTACCATATTGTTGTGGAAACTAGATAATTATGCTACTTGAATCAGGGCATTCCAAAGGTTAATGTCAGGGTAGAGACATTCAGAAAGAAGAGTAGTCACACTTGGAATCTATGGCATGTCTAGATGAAAAAACATTGGAACACATGTATTCTTTAGTTTTAGATGGATTCTCAAGTGTACAGAAACCCGAGGCATCTCAAATCAATCACAGGGGATCGTATGTCGATAGAATTTTTCTATGGTTTTTCATAGCATCCCATGTTTAACATGGGGTATGCCTCAATATTAACATTTAGTGGAGATGAATCAAATTGGTAAAAAAACGTATTATTCTAGATTAGATATGTTACTCTGTATTTGAGAGTACCTAGAATATTTACAAAATAGGTGGCATAAAAATTCTCAATTAGGATAGACCTGAGAGTGTCATGTCACATAATGGGAAGGTTTCACACCATGAAGGATGGTCTAGACACCAATAAGGGTGGATTAAGTAAGGTTGGCCTAAATGAGGGGGACACCAAGGTTAAATATTAGATGGGATTGAACCTTAATGAGGCTTCCTATGTACTAAATGTGGAAGAAAGGTTTCTAACCCCATATAGTATTAGGGGGAATGATTTGTGGATTACACATGGTAAATGAACTGCCGTAAGAGGAGAACTCTTGGTTGGATGAATATGGGTTTTTAGGGTCTTTTTCATGGTTATCAACATGTGTTATTCTAGTAAAATAATAGGGGTGAATGTGGATTATCTGATGAGATAGCCCATATAGATGATGAAACCCAACTATGATAAGAGTTAGTTGATGGAGAAAATGGATGAGGAATATGAATGATTAGCTACTCAAATGAATGGAGTGATCCTAACAAGAAGTGGTAGCTCAAGTAAGAATTAGGACGGATGATAGAGGGTTGGATGAAGTGGAGGTATTGAAGGATATGGAACTTACAGGAAGATAATGGTGTTAGGGTTGAACAATAGAGAGGTTTCTGCATATCCTAGTTTGTTGGGAATCTATATCCAAGTAGTTTTGATGCGGTCATTCGGGCTTATTCATGGTGAGATTCCTAGTAAAAATGGGACATGTTGTGGGGGTTTATGCATGGTCGACTTCCCAAGTGGGCTCGAAGTAGATGTGAACTACAGGTGCGGCGTGATCCTCCCAAGATATCATGGATCAAGTAAAAGATGATGATGGGAATAGATGGTGGTTGATACTGAGATCCAGATGGTTCAACCGTGGGAGGAGGGTACTAGGGTTTACTGATGGTTGGTATTGAAATATAGAGAGGCTTCTTATGTACAAATTGTAGAATAATGAGATCAAAAACCATTTAGTTTGTTGGTTTTCCACATACACATGGGTAGCAACCCATGAAGGTGAATGTTGGAGCTTAATATATGATGGATTCCTAGATTAAGGGTTTCATGGTCACAACTATCCACTAATACCAAGTTATTCATTATCAGTATGAGAAATAAGAGAATGTAATAGACTATATGGTCGCATTGTGAATGATTCATTGGTGAGGAATGGTTTGAAAAAATGCCTAAATAGGAGCCTTGTCATATATAGATTGGGAATTATACAAGGTTATATTTCAATGGAGATGGATATTGGCCATACACCTAGGTAGAGTCCCATGGACATGGAGATTGGGGATCATCCATGGTTATCATCCCTATGTGATGGATATTAGGGATTACAAATGTTTATCAGAACATGAATATTGATATTGGGACATACACATTCTTAGCAGAACATGGGTATAGTGATTTGGAATTACACAAGGTTATCATCCCATGGGGGTGTATATTGGGACTTATGCATGGTTAGTGGCACATTGATAAAGAGATTGGGTCTTACAAATGGTGTGCGGCCAATGGTGAAAATCCAAAATTGAATGTGATGGGGTATTAAGAGTGCCATATTTCTATCGCCTATGTCGCCATTACATCTAGATGAGGCAAGGTAGAGAAAATGGTTTTGTCTTCTGCAATAAATGCTAGGTGTTTATACCAATATGGATTTCCTACCTCGTATATAGATGTATTTCCTTGCAAGGAGGATCCCATAAAATTTGAGGGAGATCACATTACCATAAAGGCAATTGGAAAATGAAAACGCCAAAGGCGGCGCACCCCATGTAGTGTGCATTGGGTGATGCTACAAGTTAAAGTTATGTGCTGAGGATGATGGTTCTGGATAGTTTAACGTCTTGCATCTCAGACGCTGAGTAATCCATCCTCACCATTTGGTCTTACATCATTGTTCTCTTTAGCTCTTGGAGAAGAAACTTACCCACTAATTCAATGAAATAATCGGGGGGGGGGGGGGTAGTAGTGTTTATTCGATGGGTACACATTAGTGTAGCTATGAAAAGAATAAATATCTATTGTCGTACCTATACAGAGAATAATTAAGAAGATAAATGCAATAAATACCATATGAGGGACAAAGAAATCACCACGTGCAAGCCTGAGGGGTTACACAGAAATGGTTTTTGAAACTTTAGGGGCTTTCTCAAAGGTTCTTTGTAAATATCATGTGTTTTTAAGATTCATGGGGCTTCACAATGGTATGATATATGTAATTCATGATGAACTTGCCTTAGAATAGAGGCATGAGTTGTAAGGGGAGTGATTCATGAAGGATTAAGTCATATTGATTCATGAAGATTCCCATAGGGACTTCCTTCTTTGATAGGGCCTAGGCCTTCATTAATGACATCCCTACTAAAGGTAAGGGTTAACTAGAATAAATGAAATGGGATTTCACGATGTATTAGTATGTGGAAGGATATTTTTTTCTTGGGATCGTGCTGCTTTGGAGCTTTACAAAAAAAGAGCATGGAAGGTGGATGATGAGATTAATAATGCTTATGATGGGTGATCTTGATATTTATAAGAATAGCGATCTCCCGAGGTTTATAGGTGCTCCATAGATTGGAAATTATATATATGAAGAGGTGTGAGACTCATCAGATGTGTAGAGGACATCGTCAACTAGGATGGTGGTGGTGGTGGGCCTCTTCAGACACACAATGACAACAATAAACATCCTATTTGAAGGTAGTGGTAATTTCCAGGCTCACGATATCATCCATAAATTCCACACAAGTTCGTGAGGCCAATGGATCGTTTGAAAGTGATTTGTGAGTGAGACCTATTAGAAGATATTTGGTTCATATAAGCTTGGATTTCATCTCATCCACCTCTAGTAATCCTCTATTTATTTAGGGGATCCTATTATTATGTCAAAAAATACACCCCCTCAAAATGTGATCCAATGGGAAATAGAGAGTTAGATTCTATGGGTATTACTATGAAAACTAGGTGGCCACAAATCTAGATAGTGATGAAACGACGTGACGTGCACTCAGTGCAGGCTGACGAGAACCCTGAGAGTGTAATGACTTACATAATTCATGGTTGGTCATCTCCTATAAATAGGGAATGAGGGGACCTTGATCGATAATGGGTATCTGCAAATATTTTCACCTTATCGACCTTTTCACAAAGGAATCAGCCCGGTGAACAAGTCTTCACGAACATGGTTCATCATACTGTTGCTCCACGACCACTTCTTGGTGAAACATGGTATTTCAATACCTAGTTATTTCACAATATGTGTAGATTCCACTATGGATTTTAGATCTTCTCTTCTATGTTCAACCTTTGAGAATGAACCTCACGAACAAGATCTAGAAAATTGACAATGCCTCAAATCTAATGGTCGCCCATGAAGCTACCTGGGAGGGCATTGTAGATTCCACCTGAAGAGAGAATATTATGAAAAAAATCATGATTAGTGATAATTTTTAAGGATTCTATGATGATGATTCACTGATAGATCTATTGACATACATGTATACTGAATATCCCCTTTGCAGGATACTGATGATGTATAGCTTTGGTCCGAGGGATGATGTATTCATCCTAGAGGTATGTAGGGATGAACTAGATTATTAGTTCAAAGGAACATCAGCTTAGTACCATTGGTTCAAGTTTGATGACCACCACACTTTGAGGGATCATTCGCCTATTATTAAACTCTATTATACATCCATCTCAACAGTATCAATGGGAAATTACTACAATAAGAGACATATCAACCAAAATATCATACCATCGTCAAGTATGGGTTATGGGACCCGATAAAATGATGGATTAATGATTTAGAACTATTCCACGGTAGAAATTTCATGGAGGAATGGGCCTGGGCCTACTAGGAATGTTCATTATCTGTGGAATTTGGGGAGTAACTGATGTGGGTAGGCATGTATAAAGTAGCAAGTGATTCCCAACTCCACATTTTTCCACCAAGTGATAGCAGGCTCAAGCTGCTAATTAGACGACCCATGAGGACCGACACGTTTCATTTGATTCATTGGGAGGTTGGTATCGCCCTCTAGGACATCCACCACATATATGGGATTCCTATTCTAGGGAAGATGGATGAAGAATTTCCACATGTGGAGAATGCATGGAAGGATCTAGAGAAGATGTCGTGGTTGGAGATGATGCTGCTAAATCTAGTGTATGGCATAGAAAAATACATGAATATAAAAAAGGTATGTCCACTTTAAGGATTTTTTATTCATTTCCTAAAATTCCTTTCAGATAGGCATAGTAAGGGAGAAGAGGAGACCATGAAACTGACCATAGGACCATGTACCTACACAAGATGGGATGAGAAAGATTGAAAAGGTTTATATTGGAAAATACTAGAGTATATTAAATGGAAACTGGGGGTAAAACATCAACACCGAGCATCAAATAGTAGTAAGTTTCACTGGTTTTATATTTGTACTCATTTTTGAGTGGATTCTACCAGTTTGAGATGAACATTTGGGTGTGCTGATGAGAATTTTTATCAATGGAAGAAGCATAGGTACTGGTATAGCACTTCCACCTCAGACTTTACATCCTGGAATAGCTATACAAGGAGCTCTGGAATATATGTGAGGTGAATAATCAACTATGAGTGTGCAGGATGCTCCACTTTTTGTATGGCTGAGTGGTAGTGAATATGGTAGGATACGAATAACTGAATCTCATTTCCTATCTATAGATGAACATTCTAATGACCATTCTGAATATTTTGGGCAGTTTTCCCTTAGAGATACACATGAAGATGGTGTTGAACAATATCTATAGGGATGTCAAATTCAACATTCATATATTTCCTCTTCCAACATTAGTGTTCACTAATGAAAGTATGGGAACTAAAGAGAATAAACCAAATTTATTTTCCAATCACGATGGAGTACTGGTGGTGTGGGTGGATTTCGATTCAATATGTAAACATTACACCCACACAAGTTTGTGATCTAGTTTAGATGTCTACAACTACTGGCCTTGAAGGTGTACCTTATGGTATGTCATGAAGATCCCCAATAAATGTTGAGGTATCTATGGATCATGTTCACATTAGAAGATGGAATATGTGACATGAGCTACCTCAAACCACTCCCACCTATGTGCTAGTTGAAGACTATGAAAAATGTTGGAAGGTTTTATAACCAGTATAATCCCTGAATCAACAACAAATCTAAGTCGGTGAAGTAGTGGACCCTCCACCATGAGATCCAGTCCAAATAGTAATGAGAGTAGATCATGGAAGTAGGGATGATGCACATCACAGAGGAGGAGTTGCAGTAGTAGATTGAATAGTTCCATGGAATGCACTGGTGAAAAGTGGAAGACATTAAGTAGTAGAAGGGACAGTGGTCCCCATCGAGTATGCTCAGGATGAAGGGGGACCATCAAGATGGTTTTCAAAATACCAACCCAAAATACCAACAAATAGATACATTGAATGGATATACCTGAAGATGATGTCTACCCCAAGGCTTGGTAGACCAAGGAAGTTGACATGAAATTAAAAAACTTTAATAAATGTGGGATCACCTAAACCAATTTTGGATGGATATTCCATGAATTGGTCAGTAATGAGCTGTCATTTGGGCATCCCAGGTAGGGGGATATGTTTTTTGATGGGTTGGAAAACATAGTGAACTCTTAAAGAACTCTGCATCCACTGATGAATCGAGTGAAATTATTAATACATATGACATTACCACCAAAATTGGAAGCTATATATCTAGTGTGGTGCTTTCCCCTACCTGAGGAATTCTATTTTTCATGTGGGGGAATATGCTGAATGAGGGATCTGTTTGGAGGGAGGCAAATATGAAACCTCAAAGGAAACTTATTTGGGAGGATTTTTTGAAGATCATTAATTAATATCTAACTCATTCAGCTAAACTACCACCTATATCATGTTTCCCAATGTTCCTCGAATAAAACAATTTATATATAGGAGTACCTTAAAAAATAGACTCATATATTTTGTGATAGATTCATGGAGATGTGTATAGAAAACAGAGAACCATAAATCATGTTAAATGAAAAAGTATCTATAGAGTAAAATAATGATGGGGAGGCTAGGGTGGACTCTATTGAACCCTTGGAACCCATGATAATATACCAGGGGCTACAAATTGGAATCCCAATGATGAAAATATGAAGGTAACATCATGAGTATTTATTGTTTTACCACTATAAGCCTCCTATCTCACAAAGTCATATGTGTTGTTTTATTAATTAGAGTAACTAATAACATTATTGTTTGAAAAGTCCTCTAAGGGGTGGGTGATATGATGGTGAGGATGTTTTTATGATATAGGGACCCTTTCTTAAGAGGGGATCTAACTGATATGCATCCATGTCTATAAGAGGACCAAACCATGACCTACATTGTTCAGCTGATCGTCGCCACTGGTGGCACCACTGACGAGGTTGATAAGGAAAACCTTATCAATATAAGGTCACGTGATGAATATCAAACTCATGATATAGAGTCCGATCGGGCTTAATTTATTCTAGAGGAAGACCGCGATAGTGAATTACCAATTGCATTCCTAGAGTAAAATCATGTATACCGAGAAAAGATGGAAAAGTATGATTCTGATGCTGTTGAGAAAAACCTAGCTACACGATTATGATCATGTAATTTGATCAACCTTTTGATAAAAAAACTCCACAACAATAGTGTAAAATACTTATGGGATCACTTCACTACTGGATACATGACCTATGAACTCAAGGGGTGGATGCGCGAGGTATACACATGCGGATCCTGGAATACCTCAATTAGAAGATAGGGGATGTTAGCCATTATTTTTATGTGTCTTGGTCCCAGAAGAAGTATGAAAACATCCAAATTTTCCCAGATCCAAAATAGATATCCAACTTCTAGATGTAAAAAAGAAAGCGTGTTCCTCCTTTTTTAACAATCAATCAGCCCGAATTGCATGATTGCAGGTCATATTGGTATATGTTCAAGAGCAACTAAATCGAGAGATCTTTCATGTTTCTGACCTCTTAGATGAAAAAAATCAATAATATATTAGGGTTAATGAACTTTAGACTACAACAATCGATGTGTAGATAGAGATCAGAAAGAATTAGGACTATTTAGAATCTACTAGCCAAAGGGAGACAAAGTTGAGTCACTCCATTAATGGGGAGAATCTATAAGGTAAATGTTTTTAGATTGTAATGAAACATATTTTCTATCATTATTTTTTGTTTTGAAAAGAATGTATGCAACCCACCATTTCTTATCTAAATTACTTCACCCAGAACATATCTATGAAAAACTAATTATAAATCCCTATGCTCATGTGGGTCAAGCCTGGTGTGAGAAACAAGGGACAATCACATAATCCTTCACTGTGTATGAGAGTTCCAGCTGACCATCAAATACTCAAGCTATACTATTTTTGATTAACCACATAGAGTTTTTGTGATGACAGAGCCTATGACAAGAGAATATGGCTATCACAATAGCCAACATGTCTTTCTTAATGCGCTCTAGCGCACAAGAAGTATAATTAAAGGGGAGATGGAATCAATCCAAATAAAAGAAAATAGAATGTGTTGATCACAATGCCCATAATTCAGACCACAATGATGATGGAATAATGGAATGAGATAACTACTCGACATATTCAAAACACATTCTCTGTACCTCTATCCTAAAATGAGAAAAAATTGCGGGTCAACCATTTTCCAATTCTGAATCATGGAATCAATCTCAAAATGACATTCGATATATTCTAGGGTATTAGCCTAGAGTGGTGGGTGTACAAAAATGGAATTTCCAAAGTGTTATGTGGTCCCTTAAAAAATTAATTAAGAAAAGGTTCCAAATAAGGGGGATGAAAATCATTGAGTAGAGTGATGCGATGTTTAATAGAATTTCAATACTCTTGAAATTAAACCAATATGGTTTGAACAACATTAGTTTTGGATAATTTCTCTGAAAAATGATCAAACTGATCTCCCAAGGGAACGTCGACTTAGAGGGTGGGAGACAAATGAAGATGAGAACAGTGCTGTAGGTAGGAATCATTGTGGGAGAGGACCTCTTATATTAGGGAGTTAATGCATTGAATTTTTATTTCATGAATGTGAGGACGTTGCATGGTACAGTTTACTGTCATGTGATCATGACATCCCATATTTTAGCATCATATTAGAAGTTTTTTCCCATAGTGTATGTTCATACATCTTCGGCTTGGTAAAACATCTTAAATTCATATTACATGGAATATGATGTATATTCCTACAATTTTTTCATGGAATAGAGTTGACAAAACTGATGTGAAAGATAATAATGGAGGCTTGCGCACCATAAAAATAACATGGAATGCATGGAAATAATACATATGTGATGTGGTGAGGGAAAACCCAAAATTATTAAAGGATAAAGAGATCTACTACAACACCACATATCCTTGTGAGGAAACTAGTTTATGGTCATAGATTTTTTGATGTAATCTGGCCCAAAGGGCCATGAATTTTGACAAACCTCTGGTTGGACCCATGAAAAAATATCTATGCATCACTATTTTCCCCGTAAGGATTGGAATCAAGCTATACATAGTTCTAAAACCCAATTTAATTTATCATCATGTGGTTATGATGACACTAGTTTGATTTGAAAGGGACTATAATGTTGCAGTTGGACCGAAGATTGATGATCTAGGCATCACTACATTTCCCATAAAGATGGGAATCAAGACACACATAGTTCATGGAAGGAAATTTCATTATGTAGATATGACCCATACCCCAAAAGAAGATTCATTTATAAATTTCTTACTTGTTTATTAATTCTTATTTATCTCTTTTGGAGTTAATGGACTGTGATGAAATGTCCATATGTCACAATGTGAATAAATACTTGTTTATTTTTTAAAAAATGGCATGGTGGAGGGCCAATTCCATTGGTGATTAACTCTCAAGTGATAACACCATAATTTTGTGCTACTTTTCATCATGCATCCAAGACAATGATGTCGTAGTTTAAGGATGTATGATAGTACAGAAACACACACTATAACATAATTCAGTGAGGAGGAGACCATTTAAATTCATGTCGGATGGTTTAAAAAAGTATAATGTCATGTTTATTATGGAAAATAGATTCCATTTTATGGTTGTAGAACTCATACTACACAGTTTTGAAACTTCTCTATGCAGTTTAACCCTACCCAGATTCCTAAGTCCACACGAGCCATGCTCAGTGTGGGAAACATGGATTGATTTCTAGAAGCCCAATCATATGTGAGCATAGAAAAATGGAAGGAAATGGCAGATAAAAAATTATCAACCATGAAAAAATTCCTAATCGACATGTGAAGATTCACAAAAGGAAAAATCCATGGATATTGGAGATCCACATGAACGTAATGGGGTATAAATTGTGAATCATTTTGATAGATGTTTGAGATAGGAATAGAAAAATGAGGTTCTATAACATTCCATAATCAATAAACTGGACATGTATCAAAATTTTAACAAATTTCTTTTAAAGGATTATCCAAGAATTGTAGGTGAGCCATGTTTCCAAACACCCACCCCTTAGGGGTCCTATTAGACCTGAAAGATGATAGAGGAAAAAATAAGGGGATGTGTGATGTGTGGAAGTGATGTTGGGGGAATTTCACTATATATTCCAACACTCGAGGACTTATACCATCACACATTAGAACATTTTTGTGTGGATGATCTATAGGTGGGATTAGTTCCAGCTTCAATGATTTATATCTTAAGGGGTGTTGTGGGCAGTTTTTGGTCTTGTTTCTTAAACCACAAGCTCTTAGTTTATGGTCATACTTTAGACTATAGGTTCCCAATATAATGTTGCGTCATGGGACGTACCCATCCAGTTCAATATCATGTAGTGATTACAATACTATCCCATAATTTATCATCATGTGCGTAATACATGTGAATTATAAATAAAAAATAAGTGATGCAGTAAATAAGCTGACACGAATGTATATCATGGAGATGTAGACCACATCACATATTTTTAAAGGAGAACCCATTCCAAAATGGACAAAAGTTTAATTTTCTTATTTTCCTAGTGAAGATATTTTCATGTTTCACTACATATCCTTTGAGGGAAGGAATCAATCCATACACAGTTCTTAAATATTTCATTTAAAATACTCAGTGCCAATAGGGGTGATATTCTTTAAAATGTAAAAATTATGGTTTGTTATGTAATTTTCAGTCATGAGAACTAGGACACAGAAAATATTAGTTTTTGGTCATATATTTCATACCATAATGGGGAGAGATACGTATTGCTGTAAAATAAGGAAACCCAATGTGAGTGAGGGGAAAAGTGGTCCACACTACATGAAACACTCCTGAATGATATTCTGGCCAAGGGGAAAAAATAATGAAACTACGATTAGGTCCAATGACTAAAACCCTAGGAGAAACTAGGCATACATTCAGAAGTGGAATCAACCCATACATAGTTCATGAATTATATTATTTTTAACTTCATGTAACAAGGATGTGGGAGAGGTTCCTCAAATGGAAGATGCATGGTGCATCCATCATAACCCGATGGGAATGAGGACCAAAAAGGTATAGACCACAGAATTATTTTCCAAGGAGAAACTCCAAACCAAAAAGGGGAAAAAAGGTTTAGGATTATGTAGATGAGGTTGGGGAAAACTCTTCCAGGCATCCCTAGGTATCCAATAATGATGGGAATCAAGTCACACGTAGCTTAGGAAGATGGAATAGTTTGGTACTGATGCTAGAGGAAATTTCTTCACTTGTGAAGTGTTTGTAGGGATATGTAGATTACCGTCATAAATACTGAATGAAGAATGTGTACATTAATTTGACACGACTTGTATAAGGGATGAAATGTAGTTTATCATCATGAAACAAGGACACCAGGGATCATACTTTAGGTTCATATATCTTAGACCATATTATGAGGCTTATAATGTAGAAATGTATAGTACAATACCCTAATGTAACCCAATGTGTGTGAGGACCAAGACGATGCACATCACACAACACATTCCTTAAAGAAATCCTTTGAAAAATTTTAAATCATATGGCCTATACTTGGATGCTTAGTTTAATGTCATGTTCATAGGATATAATATCCTAGTTTCAGGTTAGAGAGTTTGGAACATATGGCGGTGTGATTCTTCTATATGGGTACAAAAATTGTAACAAGACCCATAAGACCACCTAATACATTATCAGTGTGGTAAACAAGGTGTGGAGATTATTTTTAAGAAACATGGAAAAACATAGTAGGGTAATGGGTAATTTAGTCCAAAAATGTCCCAATGATGTTGATATTCCTTCACAACATGCAAAGGTGCATGATGGGGCAACACCGAGGGTACTAAGTTTCTTCCTTGAAATAAGTATGTGGGAGGAGATGTGAATCACACTGTCCAATATTTGGGACTTAATGGAGGAGGCATGATAATGTAAGATAACTTCTGAACTTTTTTCACAATACAACATTCATAAAATGTAATATTGGATGTGAGTTTATAAATGATCTTCCACCACATACCATAATTGAACCATGGGGAATATCTCAAAATGTCATTATAAAAATTCCAATGAGTTGGCTCAGGATAGTAGGTGATACATGTGGAATAACACCCTTATGTGGGGGGTTCCCTGCTTACATAAAAGAGGAAGTAGATGCATATAAGGGACACATGAATCATGGAGATGGAATGAGAGAATGTCCATGCAGAATCAAACAATCTATAATTTATTTAGTAGTGAATCTGAGTGCATTAATGAAGCATATAATAAAGAGGGATCCAATCCCATTCTTAGAAGAAGAATTATAAAAAGGGGTCTCAGATATGTCACGGTAATAGGCCAATGATAAATGAAGAGGAAGAGGGACAAATGAGGGTTCATGAACCAGGGGTCTTTTCTGAATATAAAAATGTCTAGTAATTTCTAAATATCAATCAATGAAGGGAATAAAGCCTCACGTAGTTCTTGGAAATCCTTTTGTTTAACTTCATGTGATATGGATAAAGGTTCCATGTAGTTTATGTTCATGTGAACAGGAAACTGGGGATCGTAGTTTAGGGTTATAGTTCCCAGAAAAAAAAGATAATGCCTTTCTAATGGATATAAATGACAGGAGAGGTGAAAAAATGATGTGAATGATGTCCAAGAAGGGTAGTATCTACACCACATATTTTAAAGAAAAAAAGGGAATGTTGAACATGGGCTTTCTTGGAAGTCAAATGGTCGGGTGTTCCTATGTATAACTGAATAGAGGGGATCAAGCCACACATAGTTTTGGAATTCTGAGAGGTTTAACATCATGTGGTAAGAATGAATGTCAGGAGGGATACGACTATACGAGGTACATGGTGAAATTAATATATCCCAACGTGAATGAGGGCCATGATGATCCAAACCACATTACACACTCCCAAGAGAGTATTAATGTCTAATATTTTATGGAAATTACAGCATGACCATAGAAAAAATGTATAGGTGTTCCTACATATTCAATAAATATCAGAATCAATTCATATGTAGTTTTCTAAATTGTATGAATTTTAACATCATGTGTTAAGGAAAAAGGTTAGAGTTTAATGTCTTGATGTATGGAAGAGTTTTACATCAGTTAGGAAAATGGTATCCTTGAATTTAAGGTAATGGATAGTTGAACAAAAATGATATTTTGTTTAACATCTTGAAATTATGATGAAATAGTTTAACATCTTGTGGTTATGGGAAGTAAAGTTTTACATTATTTTTCATGGATGAAAGAGATCATATATTAGTGTAATAGTATTAATACCATAATATTAGAGTTTATATTTTTCATGTAGAATAATCATACCCCACTCTTGAAAATTACTCTGTGAGGCACATGGAATTGGTGGGGGGGGGTGAGTCACCAACCATCCTTGTTGAGTAAAGAGTATGCATTGTTACGGTAAAATTTTTGAATGATTTAGGTTACTTACAATTTGGGATACTACTAGGGTGGGTTTCTTCTAGGTACCATCATCATCCATAAGATCAATAACATGTTTCCTTGAAAGAAAGAGCATAGAAAAAATTTCTTGTTGATATCCCTATCTATCTTGTTTTGGTTCTACTCTATATTATGAAAGGCCTAGATCCTATTATCAATGAGGGATTCCATATTAGGTAGATGGACTTACTCTACACATTATAACATCTCTTGATCATGGATTGGTGTAAAGAGTGGAAAAAATTGAATCACGATGTGCATGACTGCATATGTTCCATACAATAGGGAATATGGGGTCACATTTGTGGAATTTTAATTTTTCTTCCAATAATCATAGAGAGATTTGGAGAGCTTATATATCCAACTTTTCACGTTTTTACCCACCATATTCTAAAGAATGTTAGAGAGGGTCATGTTGAACGCCCTTAAAAATCCATTCACATGTTAATGGTAGCGAGAATTGTGGTTTGATTTGATTTTATACATAGTGTAAAACTTCTCTCACTCAACTACTTGGAAATTAGTACCAGCACCGATGAGGACTATGTGAGGGATCCCAAACTGATGAATGATATTGGAGCACACAAATTCAACAATAGAATGGAAATTTACCACCTTTGGTGGATTTTCATCTACCCACATAGAAAATTAATCGATTGAGGTCAGAATAAATATACACTGGTAAGCTGTTGTGGGTGGATATGGTCCCAAATCATCAATTCCATTAACTTGAAAAGAAAATATAATGCATGGTTATAGGGAGAGGATATAGGGGTTGATATTAAAAAATTTTCTGAATATATCAGGTGTAGAACCTCCTAGAAAACTCAATGGATTAATAGACCATGGTGGGATAAAATTATCCATTCCATTTAATCTGTTGAGAGAGTTTTGACTATACCTGATGGGCTCCAATAGATCTAGCATAAACATCCTGCATAACCAATGGAATCTTGTGTCACAAAACGAGGTGGAGGATAATTCCATTAAACCCACATTTTTAGAAGAACCGTTCAGATCTAGGACAGATCTAGATGGTAAAATTTAATACATGATGATGTATTCAATCATACCTAGCTTTGTATGTCAGGATATTGCCGTGATAGAGATAGTCGACAAAAGGAGTTGTCCAACCAGAGGCTTTATCAGCTATAGGGGTCTGGATGATCCGATGTTGGAGCCTTGGAGGTAAGGTGGTTTTTCATATGGTGTTTATCATCATCATAGCTAATAGGGGTGATGAACCATCAATGTTCCACATAAATTAATAGATCTTCTCAGTCAGGCTTAATGAAAGGTGATGATAAACTATCCAAGGCAACATCTCAACTATTATGAGACCGAGCATCATGGGTGACCACCAGTTGAGAAGGGTTGTGGTACATCAAAAAACAAGAATTCTTGACCAAGGGTATGATTTCTGGATTCCTAAAGATATAGTCACCATTGACCTTATAGATAATTATATTAGAGTCCCCTTCACTTGTAGGTGGGGATCATCAATATAGGGTGCCAACATGAGACCAATGGTGAGAGCCTGATACACCAAATCATTATATGTGAAAACAACTTGTTGTAATGTTGAATTGGGAAATATATCCTATGTAGGCCTGATGAAGACAATCCCTAATAATAAATTGTTGATCCAATGATTTTTGAGCCTTTTATAAGTGGGATTCTGGAGGAACTATTGAAGTGCATATGCAAACACGGAATAGATTTATCCACTAATTTAATGTCCTCATCAAGAAAATCATGATCCATGGAATACACTTTAAGGGAAATATGGGTGGATAGAATTTCTACTGGTGCCTAACCCTTGATTAACATCTATAGGATAAACATGATGTCGAACTGATGAAGGATTACTACCCAATGAGCTATAAATCATATCAATATAATGAGGTTCATAATATACTATATTGGATCCATGCAAGACACTAGTTGTATCTCATGATGTTGAAGACAATGATTCAACTTCTAATCTCTGAAAACTAGTGTGACAAATCTCTTCTAGATGGAAGAATATATAGTCTTTGTGTCGAGGATCATGTGACTGCGATAGTAAAAACTATTTTTTATCCCGTCATTGTTCATCTTGGTGAGAAGGAGGTTGGGGGATCATTCTAGGGTAGTCGCACAGAGTACTACAAGTTTTTTGTAGATAGGTGGAATCACAAATGGAGGCTCTAGTATATATTTCATGATCCTATGAAAGGAAGTCTGTCACTCTTCATCTCAATGGTATAAGGAACCATTTTTCTTGAGTCTGGATAATGGTAGAAACTTTTTATCTAGATTCATAATCAATATCTATATATATGATATGTGTCCTTGATTGCCTCAGTTCTCTGAAATGTTTCTTGAAGGATTCATCTAACTGATGGAATGAATCTTCTCTAAGTCTCTCTCAACGACTTTGTATCTAATGATGAAGTCAAGAAACTCTTCAATAGTAACCCTGAATTTTTTTTTGAAGGGGTTCATCATTAGATGGAGGGCGCATAAGAAGCCAAACACTTTCTCTATATCCATGTGATGGTATTGACACTGGATGATTATAAAATCCAAATCATCTACATATAATTTAATTAAAATTTCGAAGATCATTTTAAATATAGAGTGTATAGCACCTCATAGGTTTATACTAAATTCTCCAAATAGATAGGAATTACCCGAAATCAAAATCTCCCTGGAAGGGACCTAAAGGAAGTATAATATTCACCTCAGGGGGATATCTGGAAATGATTATACACGGAATATCCATCAATGAAGAAGAGGTAATGTAACCTACGGGTGGAATCAATTAACATCTATTTCTAAAGAAGGGGAAAATCATCTTTCGTATAGTGACAACTTATAGATCCTGGAAGTAAATATATACTCTAACCATTCTATTATTCTTTCTAACAATAATGATGTTGTCTAAACACATTGGTAAATGTAATTCCTTGATGAAGTTTTATTTTATAGGCTTATCAAAATTAGCATCGACCATGGAACCATGAGAGTTTGCATCTCCCTGGTAGGCTGTTTTGACCCACAATGACTTACTGGGAGACCGAGGTGGTGGATGGAGACTACATGATCTAATCCTAAATTCTCATCATAACTCTAAGAGAATACATCATTGGGTTAATTTAGGAAATCCACATACTATTACTATTCTTTTGTAGGAATATCCATGCTTATCGATGTTGTCCTTATGTAATCCTCGATACCAAGATTCGTTGTACAAATTCGTCAATGGTGGTGGAGAAACCTTTTTCAAATGCAGGAGGTGTATTTTACCTATCCTATTCATCATCTAATATGGGTTTATTAATGGGAAAATATGGTTCACCCAATGTAAAATATCAAGGGGAACACTGCTTCCTACATTGGAAGATGTAGATTCTTCGCTAGTAGAATTCCGTGATTTTAAAATAATGGAAATAAAGGCCATCGACCCAATTCCATCAGGACATCAAACAAGGGGACCACACTTAATGATATCAAAATAGTGGTGCTGGGTCATATTGGGCTTAATCCACCTATCTTAGAAGAATATATGTGTATGACGTAAAACTATGGCCATGGTGTGAAAATCTCGATACCTAATAGGTGTAAGGGGTTCTGGTATTACCCATTCTAGTCTATATATGTGTATATGTTTATCATCCACCATTCATTATATCTGGAAACATATATGTATTTCAACTATGAGACGACAAACCAATGCCCAAATTCTAGGGTTGTGGCCTCCAACCAGTGAATTAAGAAAATGATGGCTTTGTTCGTTGAATCCCTAAGGATGGCCACAATAGTATTATTGTCAACCTCATTTGTCTAAACCCACTTAACCATAATCATTTAATAGTCTGCATCAAGATTGTTTTCTTTATAAGAGAAAAAGGGAGATGCATCACCTTGGATAATTCTTACTTGATTATTAAAATAGTTCTTGATGCAGTAGTGATATAGGGATGTCATGAATTCATGAATAAGAAGTTAGGGAATATCAATCAGTGTATTGTTGGTGTGGTCCTATGAGACAACCAAGAATTTAGTGATGGAAATCATGCCACCGAACTGGGTCTTTAGGTGGTTTTTTCTGCATGGAATATTCACAATTCAATCATAACGTTGAATCTTTAATTTAGAGGGAATCATATCGGAATTAGTCATAAAAAGATTACATAGCATCTAGGTCGGGATGATATTGATCCCATTACATGTGTTGACAATACATCTATGAACTTTTATGCCATTGAGATGGCATGTGACGTCCAATCGATGGATGTTATGTTATATGGGAGAACCTTCATATTATTTTGATAATTAGAATTTAAACCATAATTTTTCTCACACTAATTCCTCATTATGAAAGGAATTTGTGGCCTCTAAATCTATTTTAAGATGGAGGTGATTTTTAGATATTTTTTGGGGCCCCATGTATCTCTTTTAATAGGTGGAGGGCCTCTAGAATTGAAGGATTTCCAAAGATGTTGGAAATAATCATAAGTACATCATGCATCCATTCGAGGTGTATATTTTTGATAGATGGAGGGAAATCTTTGGAATGGGTTATGATGTGTGTTGTGGGTCGAACTAGTGAATTTGGGATGGTGACATGGAAGTATCGTTGATCCCTACCGGAAAACCACAATAGTATTACTGGATGGTTGACAAATGACTAAGATATGGCCATATTTGGTTGTGGATGAACATTTCATGGTTGAAACATATCTACCCGATCGAGTATCATGAATGTCAGTAGTGGTGAGCCTGATTAGATGGGATGAGTGGATATTTCTTAATAATATCTTTGTGAGGTCTGATATCTTGTCCCATTAGAATTCATGGCTTGGTTGGAAGTATTGGTCAGAGAATTTTGACAATTCACATATCCACATCCTCGTCGATGATGGGGTCGAGTGGGAGTAATAGGGGGATATACCTGATGCTCGTCATTACTAGGAACTATATAATTTTCCACTAGTTTGACAGTGTTATCTGATGAATACACTTGATTATCACCTAAGGAAAACTCCAAAAGTGGTAAAATTATAGGGGGCATTCCCATATATGGTGGCGTAAAGTCGCAAAGAGTTTTGGATGGCTTTAGCCTCGGCATGGGGATTTTATTTTCCTTTCACCATCGATGACTTCTTGTATATATGTGTAATAATGATATGTGGATGCAGAAGTAGAAGTGGGGGGAGGCATGGAAGCATTATGAATCATAGGTCGATTAAAATGGTGTATGAATCCTACCATTATAGAATCCCACCTTTTCATCACATAAACTTTCATTACATTTTACAAAACCGAGGATCTTTAAGGTTTAGTGTCTTGGAAACCAGGAACATAATAAATGAAAGAAAAAGAAACATTCTTCTTAAACACTTGAAAGGCTTCTCCTCAAGTTCATCCTAGGTTCATTACTGCATCTCATAACCTGGGAACACACATCAAAATAAAGGGTGAGCAGAAGGCCCAGTAAGGGAAACAAGAGGAACATTTTACATGTGAGCTTGATATACTTCAATAATGACATGAAAAGAACTTTAAGGCATGAGAAAGAAATCATGAGGCATTTCATAATAAAAACAACATTTTTCATAACTTGAATATGTGGCTACATCATTTAACATAGACAATCATGAACATATCACCAAGGTCCATCCCCAAGGTGTCATTTGAAAATTACCAAGGTTATTCACCAAGGTATCGTGAAAATTGTAATCTCTAGTGGTTACATCATTACCCAATGCATTGGAGCGCTATCAGGGCGCACCCTTAAATTTGCCTTTATTATCATGTGAGCCACATATATCATCATAAAACATTTCATAAATACCCCACATAGCATAAAATAAATGGGTTTCATTTCATAATCATAACGTTTTAAAAACTGCTTTAAAGACATGATCTTTACGTCACTTTAAACCCACGGAAAGGGAAAGCGGGTCTCATGTATGTAAATCCCAGAATTTAAAATGGAACATTTTGATATATATGTGAATACCCTTGTAGAAATAAGAGCTTTGAGTATTCACTTTATAACATAAAATAATTTTTGAGAAAAGAGAGAGGCATTTTGAGGGGAAAATTCTGCAGCATAACGGCTAAGTTTCGGGGTTTTAGAAAACATTGAAATGAGAGGGAAAATGGGTCAAAAATTCATAAATGACCCATAAAATAGTAGATGGACAGAATAAGAAGGATACATGATCATGGTAATGAAATTTCAAGGACATACCATTTGAAATGAAAAACATGGAAGGAAGAAAAAAATTAGATTTCTCTTATGAAAGTTCGGCAGCCTAACGGCGTTACTTAAACATCAACAAAAATGATTTGAAAAGATCAAATAGGGTCTCTCATCATGTGAACATAAGAGTTCAGTATGATAGATATAGAGATAATTCCCCAACATAACAAAAAGTAACTTGAAAGAATTGACATGAAAGTAGAACTTCAAAACGAGAAGGGTGAAGAACCACTTAAAAATTCGGCAGCCTAACGGCGCCACTTAAAACATCAAAATACTGAATTGAAGAGATCAAATGGGGTCTCTCATCATATGAACATAAGAATACAGTATGATATATATAGAGATCATACCCCAATATAACAAAAAGGAACTTGAAATAATTGACATGAAAGTAGAACTTCAAAACGAGAAGGGTGAAGAACCACTTAAAAATTCGGCAGCCTAACGGCGCCACTTAAAACTTCAAAATACCGAATTGAAGCAATCAAATGGGGTCTCTCATCATATGATCATAAAAGATCAGTATGATAATTTAGAGATCATACCCCAACATAATAAAAAGGAACATGAAATACTTGAATGAAAATAGAACTTGAAAACGAGGAAGGTGAAAGAATCCCGTAAAATTCGGCAGCCTAACGACGCCACTTAAACATTCTTAAAACGAATTGATGAGAGCAAGGGGGGTCTCTCATCATATGAACATGAAAAAGGCAGTAGTATGAATATAAAATAACATCCTCCAACATAAGAACATGGAGTATAAAAGAAATGACATAAAAGAGATTACTTGAAAAGAAAGAGAGAGGTCGGATCCCTTACCTTAAAATGTAACTCTTAAACCTCAAAGGTTGGGAACTTGAGGGCTTGGGGGAACCTTGGGAGGACTCCTTGGGAGGTAATGAGACCAGAACTTCGTTGGGGAAGAGTGGGGAGTCTAATTGATGAGAGGAGGGCTTGGTATTTATAGGGAAAGTGAGGGGACAAGACATTAATGGCCAAGGGACACCTCACATGTGCTTTTCTCAAACCCATGTGCTCTCCCTTGGCATTTATCATGGAGTTAGGCCTCATGGGGCCCCCAAAACAATAATTCATCACCCTTGGCCGGCCAACCCTCAAAAGATCTCATGACATCATCATGAAACCATTATGATGTCATTAAACATACCGAAACCCTAAAACTGTAATTTTACTATTCACTAAAAATTCAACCTTCTCAGAATAACCCCAAAATTTCACCTTAACCAAATATCAATGCTCTGATTTCAAAAATGAAATCCATTTTATAAAAATAATTTTCTAAATATTTTTAATTTAATTTTTAAATAAAAACACTATTCATCGAAAATTCACATTTTTCAGAAAAATCCCCAAAAATTACCATAACATAATATCGATGCTCTGAGTTCAAAAATAAAGTCATTTTTATAAAAATAATTTTCTAATTATTAAATTTTTAATTAAAAAACACTATTCACCCGAAAAAACTAATACTTGAATAATAATTAATGAAACCGTTATTTAACTATTTTATTGAATCACATTACTTAATCAAGGTGCCTAGATTATTTTAAAACTTTATTTAAGTGAGATTACTAATCCATTTGGTCATATTTACTAATCCTAATCATAAAATCACTATTCATAATTTACTATTCATCAAAAATCAAGTTGATCTTATTAGACTCTAAATTTAGTACTGAACATAATTGTAGAAGACCATTTTTTGAAAATCATTACACATTTTTAATTATTTAGGGTTTACATACACATATTTAAAATATCATTTTTCTAAAATTCATCAAAAATATGCATACTATATTTATCCGGTCATTTCAAAATTCATAAACTTCATCATAAGAAGAAATCCCAATTTTTATTTAAAACAAGGATTACACAAGGTAGTTACGGTCTCGTTACATAACCCCTTATAATACCAGCATAGGACCTAAGAGTAAGGTGTGCTAGGGTGATAGAAGCTTGGGGCGTCTCAGTCAACATTGCCCGAGTAGTAATTTCTATCAGTTTGAACTTCTCGCGAAGGCGATTCCGTTCTAGCTTCACATGATGAAGTTCGGCTTGGATTTGGTCCAGAGCAAAGCCCAATGGTGCTACCTCCTTCCCAATCTCTGTTAGATGGGCTTCGATCGGCCCAAGGCTACTAGGTGTGGCCATCAAATCTTCTTTCTATAATAATTAACCAGGATTACTTAAATTTAGAGACAATAATAAAAACATTTTGTTCACGGTGGTCATATTGACCGATGGTCATATAACACTCAAAAACCAATGGTCTCATTTTATTTATAATCATGTTTATCAAATAAAATATTTTTTTAGTATAAAAAATAACACATGAAATTAGGAAACAAGATTTATTCAAAATTTCGGGTCGTTACAATCTTCCCCCCTTAAGAAATTGCGTCCTCGCAATTTTTTTAAATTGGGTTTTGAAATTTCATTGAAAGTCCCACATCGGAAAAAGAGTCAGTAACACCATTACTTTAAAAGAAAGAAATGGAAGTACAAAGGCCACCCGAGTTAACCCACACTCGGGTTCCATGTAGGAAAACATGGACATGGAGGAAAAAAACAAAGGGTCAGTTCTGAGAGAGAGTGATAGAGAACATGATTAGGAGAAAGTTAACCATGAGAAAATCCCAAACTTATGATGTGTGTAAACGGTCTTTGATTACCTAGTAGGAAATGTAAACCAACAACATTTTTGTTTTACGTTTCTTTTCATAATTTTGAGGATTTCATTTACTACATAGAACAAAAACATAAGAAAATATATCTACCTTCATGTAGAGTTTCACCCTTTAATAAGTTTTTACCAAAACTAATCCTTTCCCCCAAACGATGAGCATTCAAAACTACTTGGTCTCATCAAAACACAAGAATCATCTTCTAGAGAATCACATAATCCATAAAAGATTAACTATCTATTTCTTCTATCTTTAAACATTATCCCAAAACAGAAAGGGTAAGGTTAAACAACTCTTCAAAAAGGAAGAATCCCATAGGAATGGAAACTAATTTTAAATCTTCAATGTTCCATGGTAATACCCACAGTTCATCATAGACCATTCCATAAATAACAGTCCTTAAAATTCCTCGAAATAAACCAAACTAAGATTGAAACCCAAATACAAGAAGGACTTGATAACATAGTCTTCCAAAATATACTTCATTGTTCATCTCCAAACAACATCAACCACTCCTAACATCTTATAACAAAAATAGCTAACCTAAACATATTTTACCCAAGATAGTTTAATCATTCCCGTAAGTAACCTAAATTACTATAAGTCCAACTTAAATTCATTGATAAATCAAAATATAAATCAACCTTACTCCTCAATGAAAATACCGTAGTAATCTATTTACCTTGATCATATATGGTCCTCAAAATAGTGAACGTCTTCCAAAATAATAATCATCTTTTAATCCCCTAATCATCTCGGTCGTATTAATACGGCAATCATAGCATTTCCTATCACATTGGTTGTTGGGACATGTTCTTCCATTTCCCGCCATTAACTAAGAAAAGAAGCTATAATTAGGGGCTTAAATACATATCCAATAATCATGCAAAGAAACTTAAAGCATCTAAGGATAACATGTAGAAGTAAAGTATACCCTAACTTGTGATCCCCTAGGTTCCCTTCTAGGTTATCCATGATCATATATTCTTATGTAAACCTTTATTTTATTTTATCTTTGTTCCTTTAACAATGGTTCATACTAAGCTTATGAATTAACCAAAGCATATCCCCCGGGAGTGTCGTAACCAAGAGTGCAGCAAGGCCCGTTGTCGTGTACCAGTTCCCGTTCGAGTCTAGCTCAAAGCGGTGTTTTCGGGTTTTACCCCTATGTACATCTGTGCCAGAGCCACCTCTACCTGCTCGTATCCAGACAGGGATGTATTTGCTTGGCAACCCCTTACTCAATACTCACCAAAATACCAGGAAGATTTCCTATATTAAACTTTTCTATAGGGTTCCTCCTAGAGTTTTCATATCCTAATTTCCACAAATAACTAAACCATCCTTTGATACCAACTATAGCATCCCACCTTTTCATCACATAAACTTTCATTACATTTTACAAAACCGAGGATCTTTAAGGTTTAGTGTCTTGGAAACCAGGAACATAATAAATGAAAGAAAAAGAAACATTCTTCTTAAACACTTGAAAGGCTTCTCCTCAAGTTCATCCTAGGTTCATTACTGCATCTCATAACCTGGGAACACACATCAAAATAAAGGGTGAGCAGAAGGCCCAGTAAGGGAAACAAGAGGAACATTTTACATGTGAGCTTGATATACTTCAATAATGACATGAAAAGAACTTTAAGGCATGAGAAAGAAATCATGAGGCATTTCATAATAAAAACAACATTTTTCATAACTTGAATATGTGGCTACATCATTTAACATAGACAATCATGAACATATCACCAAGGTCCATCCCCAAGGTGTCATTTGAAAATTACCAAGGTTATTCACCAAGGTATCGTGAAAATTGTAATCTCTAGTGGTTACATCATTACCCAATGCATTGGAGCGCTATCAGGGCGCACCCTTAAATTTGCCTTTATTATCATGTGAGCCACATATATCATCATAAAACATTTCATAAATACCCCACATAGCATAAAATAAATGGGTTTCATTTCATAATCATAACGTTTTAAAAACTGCTTTAAAGACATGATCTTTACGTCACTTTAAACCCACGGAAAGGGAAAGCGGGTCTCATGTATGTAAATCCCAGAATTTAAAATGGAAAATTTTGATATATATGTGAATACCCTTGTAGAAATAAGAGCTTTGAGTATTCACTTTATAACATAAAATAATTTTTGAGAAAAGAGAGAGGCATTTTGAGGGGAAAATTCTGCAGCATAACGGCTAAGTTTCGGGGTTTTAGAAAACATTGAAATGAGAGGGAAAATGGGTCAAAAATTCATAAATGACCCATAAAATAGTAGATGGACAGAATAAGAAGGATACATGATCATGGTAATGAAATTTCAAGGACATAACATTTGAAATGAAAAACATGGAAGGAAGAAAAAAATTAGATTTCTCTTATGAAAGTTCGGCAGCCTAACGGCGTTACTTAAACATCAACAAAAATGATTTGAAAAGATCAAATAGGGTCTCTCATCATGTGAACATAAGAGTTCAGTATGATAGATATAGAGATAATTCCCCAACATAACAAAAAGTAACTTGAAAGAATTGACATGAAAGTAGAACTTCAAAACGAGAAGGGTGAAGAACCACTTAAAAATTCGGCAGCCTAACGGCGCCACTTAAAACATCAAAATACTGAATTGAAGAGATCAAATGGGGTCTCTCATCATATGAACATAAGAATACAGTATGATATATATAGAGATCATACCCCAATATAAAAAAAAGGAACTTGAAATAATTGACATGAAAGTAGAACTTCAAAACGAGAAGGGTGAAGAACCACTTAAAAATTCGGCAGCCTAACGGCGCCACTTAAAACTTCAAAATACCGAATTGAAGCAATCAAATGGGGTCTCTCATCATATGATCATAAAAGATCAGTATGATAATTTAGAGATCATACCCCAACATAATAAAAAGGAACATGAAAGACTTGAATGAAAATAGAACTTGAAAACGAGGAAGGTGAAAGAATCCCGTAAAATTCGGCAGCCTAACGGCGCCACTTAAACATTCTTAAAACGAATTGATGAGAGCAAGGGGGGTCTCTCATCATATGAACATGAAAAAGGCAGTAGTATGAATATAAAATAACATCCTCCAACATAAGAACATGGAGTATAAAAGAAATGACATAAAAGAGATTACTTGAAAAGAAAGAGAGAGGTCGGATCCCTTACCTTAAAATGTAACTCTTAAACCTCAAAGGTTGGGAACTTGAGGGCTTGGGGGCACCTTGGGAGGACTCCATGGGAGGTAATGAGACCAGAACTTCGTTGGGGAAGAGTGGGGAGTCTAATTGATGAGAGGAGGGCTTGGTATTTATAGGGAAAGTGAGGGGACAAGACATTAATGGCCAAGGGACACCTCACATGTGCTTTTCTCAAACCCATGTGCTCTCCCTTGGCATTTATCATGGAGTTAGGCCTCATGGGGCCCCCAAAACAATAATTCATCACCCTTGGCCGGCCAACCCTCAAAAGATCTCATGACATCATCATGAAACCATTATGATGTCATTAAACATACCGAAACCCTAAAACTGTATTTTTACTATTCACTAAAAATTCAACCTTCTCAGAATAACCCCAAAATTTCACCTTAACCAAATATCAATGCTCTGATTTCAAAAATGAAATCCATTTTATAAAAATAATTTTCTAAATATTTTTAATTTAATTTTTAAATAAAAACACTATTCATCGAAAATTCACATTTTTCAGAAAAATCCCCAAAAATTACCATAACATAATATCGATGCTCTGAGTTCAAAAATAAAGTCATTTTTATAAAAATAATTTTCTAATTATTAAATTTTTAATTAAAAAACACTATTCACCCGAAAAAACTAATACTTGAATAATAATTAATGAAACCGTTATTTAACTATTTTATTGAATCACATTACTTAATCAAGGTGCCTAGATTATTTTAAAACTTTATTTAAGTGAGATTACTAATCCATTTGGTCATATTTACTAATCCTAATCATAAAATCACTATTCATAATTTACTATTCATCAAAAATCAAGTTGATCTTATTAGACTCTAAATTTAGTACTGAACATAATTGTAGAAGACCATTTTTTGAAAATCATTACACATTTTTAATTATTTAGGGTTTACATAAACATATTTAAAATATCATTTTTCTAAAATTCATCAAAAATATGCATACTATATTTATCCAGTCATTTCAAAATTCATAAACTTCATCATAAGAAGAAATCCCAATTTTTATTTAAAACAAGGATTACACAAGGTAGTTACGGTCTCGTTACATAACCCCTTATAATACCAGCATAGGACCTAAGAGTAAGGTGTGATAGGGTGATAGAAGCTTGGGGCGTCTCAGTCAACATTGCCCGAGTAGTAATTTCTATCAGTTTGAACTTCTCGCGAAGGCGATTCCGTTCTAGCTTCACATGATGAAGTTCGGCTTGGATTTGGTCCAGAGCAAAGCCCAATGGTGCTACCTCCTTCCCAATCTCTGTTAGATGGGCTTCGATCGGCCCAAGGCTACTAGGTGTGGCCATCAAATCTTCTTTCTATAATAATTAACCAGGATTACTTAAATTTAGAGACAATAATAAAAACATTTTGTTCACGGTGGTCATATTGACCGATGGTCATATAACACTCAAAAACCAATGGTCTCATTTTATTTATAATCATGTTTATCAAATAAAATATTTTTTTTAGTATAAAAAATAACACATGAAATTAGGAAACAAGATTTATTCAAAATTTCGGGTCGTTACAACCATGGTCTTGAGAGACTACCCTATGGGCTTCCCAATCATCTAACTTCTGAGATCCATTACTCAAGACATGATACCATTCAACTTTGATGTCTCAGTCTGGCGCTATAGAAACAATAGATATATGTTCGGGGGAATGACACCGTATAACCACATTGTTATCAATATGGTCCAAGAGTCTATCCTTGAACATAGAGAATCATTTAATTGTATGTCCAATGAGTCATTGATAAGAGAATAAGTCAGAGAGATCAGTGAGATCCAAAACATGGGGCCTCTTAATTCTGTAATCATCATGATTCCAGATCCAAGGCCGTTAAAAAATAATCGGGGACCTAATCCACATCGAATTATTAGGTCTGGTTTTTCCATTTTGGGTAAATGACAGTGCAAGGTTATCCATGATGAGGGGATAGATAGTGATAGAAGATAGCGATAGATGGTCGTTCATAAGAAGCAGTGCTTGATGGGGTCGTGTCAGTAGATTCTATGATGGTTGATGTTAATCTTGAGGCTAGGCCAAAATCTATTTTCCTTAGTGATGTTATGTATGAGGATCTTGTGGTAATCGTTTTAACAGCCTTGGGGCCTCTACCTATGAAACAACACCAATATTTTCCATAGTGACTCTTCTTGCTAGATCTATGGACATTAATAGGAATTCCCTCTTATCATTCTATAATATTTATTCTAAAAGCTCTGCCCTATCATAAAAATCTCAAATTCATCCTAGGAATGTGTGAGTGATGAAGGAGGGAACCAATTAATTACTAAACATCCCCAGACATATCACTGTCAATTATTTTCGAGTCAGTGGCATATCAAGTGAATATTAGAGTCTTTTACACATAGAATCAAAGTCTCCGACTCACTCATATGGGAACAGTTTTCACTTCAATAGGTCATAAATACTAGCATTGTATGTTCTAGAGCTAAATTGGTAAATAAAAATCATGGGATGATCCTTCCAGCCTTTAAAGAATAAATGGGTATGTTGATATACTAGAGGAACACATTCCCTTCAATTTTTTGTATTAAATGCAAGACATTTTAGGCTTCCAACTAGACTAAAGATCTGATTGTGGGTCCACAGTTTAAAATAATTTGGTTCATATAGTGTAGCGGTTCTCTGATCCCCTTGAATGGCAAGAAGGTTGGATTCCTAAAATATGGTTATTCTGACAGATCATATCCCAATGTCGGATATAGATTTACATCATGTGGTATGGTCACCTATAATTTTTCAAATTCCTTCAGGTAGGTGATGATAGTGACCATATGATCGTCCTGAGGGGTTTCATATATTTGTGATAATTTTTAATGCTCATGCATCAATTGGTTCTTCAACATGGTATGTAGGCTGAACAGCCCATGGAGTAGCTGGTGAAACCCTTGGAGGAATAACCTGAGGTTCTTCCAGAGGAATGACCTCATCCGAGTTTCGAGGATGAATCTCACATAAATCAGGCAAACTGGGTGATACATACTGTGGTGGATGGTTGTAATCTCCAATATCTATATGAGGATCACTATAGTATGGATGCATTTTTGAAATGATTTTAGTGAGGTTCTCCTAAATGATATTTTTTTGTTCCTCATGTTTATTAGTAAACTCCGCCATATTAGTATTATCTAATATCAACTATAAGGAACCAGATGGCTCTCAAGGCCTAGAAGTCTTGGTTTGCCTGTTTCCATTTTTTTCTTGATATTTGGGAAATGATTTAAAGGGTTCAACAAGGCCAAGCATGCTCCTTTCTAGTGTGTGATAGTTCTAGTGGGGCCTATTAGATGTTGTTCTTTTTTAGGGGGTGGGTCATCCTCTTCAGACCCTATTCCAGTATCTCTATCCAGGTATGTCCTAGGGAGAACCATGTCCATAGTAATTCTTCCTAGTGGTATATCCTTAATATCACCAGGTAAATATATCTGTCAGAGGATCAAGAGAATGTAGAGCAAAGCATATTTCCCCCAACCTTATATCATAACATGTAGAGATTCCCCTTTGATAATTTTTTCGAGAATAGGAAAGCTCTAAATGAACCTCTAATGAAGATCCTAAGGAAAGCCAATTGATGCAGGGGATAAACCATGTGATGTTTTTCTAGGTCAACAATGCAACACTACTAGTCGATGGTGTCGAAGTGCTCATGACCC
The DNA here is from genome assembly GCA_963277665.1 of Viscum album. NCBI lineage: Eukaryota > Viridiplantae > Streptophyta > Magnoliopsida > Santalales > Viscaceae > Viscum > Viscum album. Next base: position 112,949,799 of record OY728156.1, on the reverse strand, counting down.
TTCGGATAAGCCACATGGTAGTTCTATATGAAGAAATCTATCTCACATAGGGTCTGGTGGATTAACATGACTTTGTCATAGTTGAGGGACTTGAAAATGCTGAAATAACTAGTATAAATCAATTAGAACATCACAGTTAAATGGTCTTCCCCCAGAGTTTCCCATAAAATTATTCCATAAAAATTATTATCGGGATTTGGGTTTTCCCCTTCTATGTCAAAGGGTGTCTAAGGAATTTGAAATGGTACTGATTTTGACTATTGTGCTACTGTACTGGCTAGTGGAAGGAATGTTATGTGACATGATAGGATAATGCAGACTAGTTCATATCTCGGGGACGGCACCTACCGCATCATTATGTATTTATTAGATGGGGTGTTGACCCCCACTTCATGCATGAGTGAAGTATTAATTGGGAGTGAATCAGGAAGTTGACCATCATCTACCAAATCCAACAATAACTCTTTGTTGTCTCAAGTAGAGGTAGAAAATGAGTCTGGATACGGTAGAGAAGATGTCATGGAATGACCCTAGAAGGGATCCAAAACTCCCTCATCTTGCATGTACCAAAAAATGATTTCAGTGATCTAGTACATCTCACATTCTTGGGGGATGAATATCCAATGATGGGTTCTAGCCCCATACCCTGATTTAGTGCATCGGGGTGAATGATACATCATTGAGTGACATTCTACTTCAGAATGATTGAAAAATATTGGATTGACCATGATCTGGTGCTTCTTAGAGTTCTTCCTTTGGTAGTGATGATTCTTCATTCTTCCCCAATATGATTCTTCAGGGTAGGGTAGATCTTTGGAACATGAGGACCTCGATTTGAGTTTGTGTTAGAGTGAGGGGGGGAGACCACTGCTTGAGTTAGTTGTGACTTGAGGAGGTTCATTGTATCAATCGTTGTTGGAGTTAATAATACATTATTTTTGGTTAGACAAGGTGTGAGGAGAACCTAGTAATATTTCAAATGATACATGGAGAGTACCTCTATGATATATTATAGATTCATAGGGAGGACCTTTGTTGTTGGGAGTGCTACAGTGGGGAGGACCTCTACTGGAGCTGGGGAGAACATGGGAAGGAACTTCCTGTCGGCTTCCTTTGGAAAATGGAGGACCTCTGTGTTGGCTGGTAGTGGTAGCATGAGGATGTAATTTTTACCTATAGAACTAGACATGGGGAGGAATTTTTTGTTCACCATAGTTGAATTTGGGAGGGACATTACGTTGATTGAAACTATATTTGGGTGGACCTAAACTTGAGATCATGAGAACATGGAGAGGACCTCCAAGATGATCAGTAAAGGAGCGAGGAGGACCTTCACTCTGGTTGATGTTGTCATAAAGAGGACCTCCTCTTGTCCTGGGAATACCATGTGTAGGGCCTTCGCATTGAATATTGATGATAAGGACGACACCATTTTATCTAGATTCATAGGCACGAGGAGGACCTCCATGCAAGATATAGACAAGATGGGGAGGACCGCCACATGGAGTAATGTTGGTGTCATTTGGGGGACCTCCACTATAAATGTCGGAGTAGGGAGGACCTCTAATACATCTACTATGATTGGTGATGTTATGGGGAGGACCTTCATACTAGATCTTTTCATAATGGATTGGTCAGTGATGAATGGTAATTATTTATTAGAACAGAAGAGACAACATATCCTACCTATGGGGTGCCTCAAGTATCAATATTTATCAGGAATTGAAGAGCCCCTACTCATTAATAATAGGTAACAAGTTGTATTCATTGTTATTTTAAAGGTCCAATGATATTGTATAATCTGATTCCCTTTGACAAGAATATTTTAGAGGTTGTGGTAGACATTGGCGTCGGGTCATCCAGACCGAGGCTAGTGGAGTAGGGGTGTAAACCACATGTTCTTCAGCTTGGGGGTAGTAATTTGTTTCATTTATATTTCATTGTGGGAGACATTATTTGTATATTAATGTTTTTATTCAAATCTAGGTTGACTCAGATTTCCCTCAGCTCATCAAAATGGAGTACTGAGTCATTCGAACATTTTGGGGATTGGCTCCCAAAATAGTTGAATGTTGGATTGGGGAGAAGTGGACACTTACGTGGTCCTTAGGGGAAGTGGTGATAGTGGGGCATAAAAGATTAATGGTCATGGTGGGCCAGTCCCTCATGGGAATTTCCCACTTCTTCTTGTATCATCTGATAAGAGAATCTATCACCCTCCTCTGAACAATTTTTGAAAGTGAGACAGAACATGGTGGACCAGTAGCCATGGTAGTAGATGATTTTTTTGTCGCGGTAGATCCATGCAGGATTTCCTCATTATCGCTCCACCTGCTTCTACATATGAAGATGGGGTGAATTGTATACTAAATCATGGGTCCTACAAATACAAAATATTCACCAAACAGTATCGATATTATGAAAGAAACCCCCTTTCCAAAATCATCGTTCAGTCTTCCATAGTTGGGGATAGAAAGATCCACATTTTCAATGCCACAAATTGTAATTCCCAATGATAAAATACCATAAATTCATGTGATTTTCATGCATGACCTAATATTTTCATAGCATGAACTTGTTCTTGATAGATGTATCTGGTGACACATTCTTCTATCAGTGTATCGAGATCTAATAATCCCCAGGATTGATGGAGAAATTTTTCATGTCAGGTTCACCATTTTTGTTTCTAACACATTCCACCAGGGAGTTTGTTTTTTCATTATGATTTTTTGGTTGTTGAGTTACATTCACTCTTTTCAATGGTGGTATAAATTCATCACCTCATCAAAGATGTTTCCTCCATGATCGGAATGAGATATTGGGATGTTGGTTCCTCCATTAGTGGATTCCTCCTCAAAATGTGTCGCCTTGTCGAGGTCTCCCATATAGATTAAGAAATTGTTCTTGAAAATGTTCATGGATCCATATCATTGTGTAAACTAGTTAATTATGCTACTTATTTCAAGAAAATCCAAATGGTCCGGTCGGGGCAGCAACCATAGGTCAATAGAGATGTCATGATGGGAATTGATGAAATTTCTAGATGTTGAAACATAGGAAAACATGTATTCATATTTTTCAAAGGTCTTATCAATGGTATGTAATCCTGAGTCTTCTCACATAAATCATGGGGTAATTTATTTTTTGGTAATTTCTTAATGGAATTTCTTAATATTCCATGTTTAACACTGGGTATTTCAAATATTTAACAACTAGAGGACATGGAGTGGACTGATCATTACACATATGATGTTGGATCAGATAGAAACCTCAATATGAGAGAGTACATTGAATTTTTACTATATGGGTGGATCAGAACTCTCAAATTGAACAATTTAAAGACTAACATGTCACATAAAGGGATGTTTTCACACCATTAAGGCTGATCTGGACACCACATATGGTGGATCGAGGATGGTGTGTACCAATGAGGGGGATATTAAGCCTTACCATTTGATGGAAATCTACCTCAATGAGGATTCTAACATAAAATTTATAGAATATAGTGATAAAAACCCATTTTGTTTGAGAGGTCATGGTTATGGGCTTACACATGGTAAGAGTCTCATCACAATAGAATCACTCTTGGTTTGACGGATATAGATTGTGTGGGGATTATGCATGGTTAGCTTCCCGAATGCCTCTTGGATAAGAAAAGTGATCAATGGGACTTATGTTCTAATATGGGAATGAATGATGATACTACCCCACCTAGATAATGGTTATGTGATGGAGTCGATGGATAGTGATTATGTATGGTTAGATTCTCAAATTAATGATTTTGTCACACCTCGATGTGGTGGCCCATGTAATAATTCTGATGGATGATGTAGGTTTGGAAGATGTGGATGGATTAAATGAGATAGAAATGACATGAATATCACATTGTTGTTTTTGAACTATGGGGTGGTTTCCTACGTATCCTAGTTTGCTGGGAATCAATGTCCACTTTGTTCTATGGGGGGCATTGGGGATTACACATGGTTTGATACCCACAAAATTTAGGAATGGAGGTAGGGGATTATACATGGTTATCCACAAAGAGGACTCGTAGGATATGTGACCTTCGAGAGGAATGATCTTCCTGATATATCATGAACCAAGTGAAATACCTTCTTGTGAATGGAATATTGTAGATACTGAGAACCTAGATGTGAAACCCTATGATGAGGGAACACAGTTTTACTGATGGTTGGGATTGAAACTCAGAACGTATTCCTACATATCCTATGTAGAAGAAAAGGAACCATACTCACACAGTTCATTTCCCAGTACATACACATGGATAGTGGAACAAAAAGGAAAAATGTGGTGCTTACTCTAGGATGGATGCCTGGAAGAACGTTTTCACATTGTAACGCCCTGAACCCACCTACCCAGAGTCGATGCATTATTGCGTAACATTGTCATGATCACAAAATATAAAGTCTCAAATGACCGATTAGTTTAGTATCCGTGGAAATACTTGATACATTCATAAGTATTGCATTACATCATAAAGTAAAACAAAACTACAACAAAATCTTGTCTTCATATCCCCTCATACTATCCCTACTGGTCATTCATAATATACTTCTTCACATCCTGTAATATTTAAAACATTGGAAGGGGTGAGCTCAGATGCTCAGTAAGGATAAAAATATAGCGGAATCTTTCATAAATAAACATTAACATTTAAGGCAATGTATTACTAAAACAAAATCCTTTTAAACACGAACTTCAGAATAATATGGAAAAAGTAAAATGAGATAATTCCATTAACATATACACATGGATATTCTACTGGTCGAATAATCACATGCAATATCAATAACCACTTTCACAATGATGGAATGCATAATGCCAGACTATCATAACCACCCAGCCAAGGCCTCATGGCAAGACTACAAATAATATTTTGACAAGGCCACATAACAAGACACTAGTTTGTCTCATGAGACCTACCGATGCATCGAGGAGCTATAGCAGGCTCCATCCGTCACTTATTAAGTCCAATGCATTCCTCATACGAACATGTTTAAACATATCATAAACCATAACATAATTGTATCTCATAAAACATGCATAAAGGAAACATAACATTTCCACATTTCAATCACAAGATATCAATAAAACACATTGATATAATAAAACATTATCAAAACCATTTTCAATACCAAAATAAATGAAAATTAAAACTTGGTTTTTATTTTTCATTTTAAAAAAAATTTATGGCTTGTAGAGGAAGCCAAAACTCAAATAATGGTCACGGAGGAAGAGAAGTCGTTGTCGATGCATACGTACGACAAAAAAAATATTTCCTTTTGTCATTTATAAAAACGCTTCGTATAAAGATATTCCTTTTGAATAAAAGTAAAATTCAAAGGGTTTTATACATTGTATAAAAGAAAGTTGTGTATAAAACAAAATATGCCTCAATGAAAGGAGATTCAGATAAAGTCCCTTAAAAAGATCATTTTTTAAATAAAATAGACCTATTATGTGTATTCACTATAAGTACACAAAATGCATGTACAGATACAAGATAGAACATAATAATATCTTGAAATAATATGAAAGTAGGAGATTAAACCAAAGAATGGAAATTGGGTTAAGAAGTTCCCTTACCTTGTGTCTGATTTGACTCGATCGTTCTTTAATCTCCTGAATAATAAACTAGAGTTAATTTATATTTGATTAAGAACCTTTTTCAGGTTCATTATTATCTTTATATCACTTATTACCATGTTATGAACATTATGTATTTATTTATGTTAATAACGGTCGATTTCTCGATCTTTGGTACATGAGTCAAAAAGAAACTTATTATAATTACTAGTTGTTCATTTGGTGAAATATCCATTATATCCAGAATTATATTCATGATTTATATATCATATATATCATATATATCTAGTATATACATGCATTTATAATATTACATAGCATTTAGAGGCAATAAATGAAATGCACTGTTCATGGAGACGGAAAGCCGTACGTACGCATGAACGCTACTCTCGTTTCTATTTTGTATTTAATGGAATGATATTATAATTATATAAAGGTATAATATAATTCCAGTATAATATCATGTATAATATTATATACTCCATCCTTTATACATCCCACATATGGCATTAACGACTCAAATCACTTTGAGGGGGTGGTAGTCCACACTTCCTAAAATGAAATCATCGTGTTTATCCATAATGGAAATCATAAAGGTGTGAAATAAATGAATAAATATAGAAGAATAAGGAAACCATAAACATATTATATATCATATATATAATATGTGTCATCATAATGGCCACCATGAGAGTTGTTAAAATAAGATTGAACAATAATCATTACGTGAGGTAATATTTCGCCACCCACAGAAACAGTATGTTCTTTAACCATTAGACGGAGGTGTGTGTAATTGTAAATCAAATAATTCTCATAACAACATCCTAGTATATTTTAGATACCGTTTTTGTTACAAAATAAAGTAATAAAACTATTTTATGGGGTTAGAGAAGCAAAATAAAACAAAAGAACATAAGAGAAGACATTACCTTAAAATCGGGTAACTCTTTTTGATTTGAGCCAAAGGCCTCATTGGGAAGACTTATACCAAAGGATAGGATTCTAGGAGTAATAGAGGGATATTGAGAGAGTATTTTGGTAGAGTTTGGCTGATCCAAATAGCTTGAATGTGTGAATACGGTGGTAATGGTGGGGGCCTTTTATAATAGGAGAGGAGGGGCACTCTTGGAAAGTCATGAAATGTTACATTATAATGAAGTGCTTTTCGGATTTCAAAGGTCCCAAAAATATATATTTCAAGGATAATGTGATACGGGTTTAAAATATACTCATACAATAGGTTTTTGACAAGTTCAATTCTTATATTTCACATTATCTTATTATTTTATTTAAATCGTTAGTTAATGAGGTAATCGCTGCATCATCATGGTGTCATAAAAAAATTAATTTATTTAATGTCTACAAATTATAGAAAAAATATCATGATTTAGGAAATCATTTTATATTTCTAATGAATATTTATAGTAGAAATGTTAAAAAATATAACCCCATGTAATAATTGTTTTAGTAAAACAACACATGTTTGTGACAATTTTATTTTTACTTTAAATAAAAAGTTATTAATGTAATATTCATACCCAAGTGGCTCCATGGGGTCCCCATGTTGACCCATGGATTTCCTTGGTATTCCATGACTCATCCAACAAGTGTAGGACATGTTTAAAGGTAATTTAATATTTTTATAATATCATTTTTACCTTAAATTTCACTAATTACCTTTAATCGTGATTAATAAAACATTAAAGTTATTATTCACCAAATAAATATTTTAATCCCATTGAACCAAATTATACATCCTAATGAAAACCATGTATGTGATATTTTTGAAATTCAATTCATAGAAGTGGTAATGTTTCATTTAAACGAAAAATCAGTTTTTGAACTACCACTTAGTGGTTTCACTATTCATCAGAAATTGATCTTTTTCAGAACAATACAAAAAATTCACACAAACCTATATTTGATAGTACTAATTAAAAAATTAATTCCATTTTACAAAATTCAGAACATATAAGTTGAATTAATTAATTTAATAATTAATTCCTACTGTCACAACAAATAGGCTGTTTTTAAGAAGCAATATATATCAAAAGATTTACAATTGTTTATGTCCATTTTCCAAGTGAAATTAATTCTAATGACCAACATTGGATAAAATGGTAAAAAAATATTCTAATTATACATTAAAACCACTCAATAGTATAATTTATCACTTTAAATTATTTTTATTAAAAAAGTTTTTTTTATGTATTTTCACTATTCATCAAATATTGGAAGTTCTCAGAGAAATACCAGAAATTCAACATAGGCTAATTTTAATATTATGAATCAAAAAATGAAGTCCAATTTGAAATATAAAATTTAAATAATTTCAAAGAGTCAGTATTACTATTCATAACAGCTTCTTTTATTGGTCGCGGTGTGTTAGAACTTGAGGATGCGTACAACACACGCTGCTCTATTACTCAAAGAGAAGCGTACCATGGATGCTTGGGGTGTTACATTATCCCCTCCTTAAATAAATTGAGTCCTCGCAATTTGATATTTTTCTTTGAAAATAAAACGTTGAAAATAGAAAATACCTTTGTGGAAAACCCACATCTGAAATAGGGTTAATAAAAATATAACATTAGAAGAAATAAAGAGAAGTATAAAGGTCACCCAAGATAGCCCATACTAGGATTATATGAAAATATGGATATGGAGAAAAAAACAAACCATCAAGGTCTGATGGAGAGTTGTATAAAACAGGATTAGGAGAATGTTTAACTACAAGAAAATCACAAACTAGTGATTGGATAAATGATCATTCATTCCCCAGTAGGAAAAGTTAACCGACAACATTTTTGTTTTAAGTTACCTTTAATAAAGTTGAGGAATTTATTTAGGATATTTACTAAGAACGTAAGGAAATATAAATACTTTTCATGTAGACTTTCATTCATTAATAAATTTTCACCACAAACCCATCATTCACTCAAAAAGATAATAAAACTCAAAAATATTATATTTATCCTAATCTTAAAAGATTCCAAATATTTACACATACCATTTAGATTTGGAAAACTATTTTGTAATAACTAGGGACATCATGTATACTAGTGGTAGGTAATAAAGGCATGTCGCACTATGGTTGTGGGTTTGATTCCTACAGCTTTTTCCGACGTGACGGGTTATCCCCTGACCTACAAGTTGTCCTTTTCCTAAAACTATAGTATTATAATATTCCAAAAATAATATTCAGAATTGTTTTAACCGTAAAAAATACTATCCAATGTTCAAATTAATCCATTCCAACATTTATAGTTATCCAAAATACCTATGTCCAGACTTTCTCTAAAATGTCTCTTAATTCCAAAATCAATTTATCAGATTCCCCAAACAAAGTGACGTTTCTCTTATTGTCACATACTAAAAATATGATTACCTTAATCATATTAACACCTTAATGAAAACAAAAAGTACTGTAGTATAATCCTTATATATATCACATTATTCTTATAACCAGAATATAATCTTTGAGTCTAAAAGCACCAATACATTAATTATTGCACTTCAACTGTAGTAACAGCATATGATTGTCCTTGATCCCTTGGCCTTATCTGTGGTATGTTTCCCTGATGCTTAGGAAATTCATTTTCATAATGCCCCATTTCCCTACAATTGTAGCATTCAACATTGATAGCCTCTTTCTTTCCCTTGCAATCACGATCTTGGTGACCTTTTTCTCCATATTTATAACAAACTCCCATTCCTTTTAGGAATGTATCGGAGTGATTCTTCCCATAATTATCGCATAATGGAAAATCCTTCTTTCCCTTTTCCCCTTTATCTGTATCTTCTTCCACTGTTCTCTTCTTCTCTTGCTTTACTTTATTTTCATAAGATTTAGAGAATTCATTTTCTATCTTGATAGCACACGAGACTATATCTTCAAATGATGAGACGGTTTGTGAGACTAATGCTCAATGGAGAAATGGTTTTAACCCATCAAAGAAACGGTCAATCTTACTTTTTGGGATACATATATAATCTGCAGCATACCTCGCTAACCTTGAAAAGTGGGCCTCATACTTTCAGACATTGTCATCCTCCTTATGCCTCAGACTCAAAAATTTCTTTTCCATATCTTCTCGATGGTCATGTGGAAAGTATTTTTCTATGAAAATTTCCATAAACTCCCTCAATTCCATACCTGATACTTCACCATCTTCCTTTTTGTTTTAAATCTGCGAGCACCATTGATCAGCATCTCTAGTGAGGCGATAAACTGCCATGACAACTTTCTCCCTTTCGCTACTCCCCAAGGCGTGGAATATTTTCTCTAAAGAGTTTATCCATTGATCAGCTACTAATGGATTTGTACCCCCATTAAATGTTAGTGGTTGTTGCCTCATAAAATGGTCTAACATTGATCCTCCACATTGCAGATCAGGGTGCTCCATACAAGTACGGTTATTATTCATAACCTGAGTGAGTTGTCCCAGTATGGTTATAAGTTGATCAGAACCAGTTGTATCACCATCTCCACTATGATTATATTGAGCATGAGGGAAATCCCTACATGAAGTGCATGCATTGATATAGTTTCCATTCCTTACACTAGGCGCCATTTCTAAACAATGAAATAAATTAGATTAGATTATGAATCAAAATACATAATTCTATACTTGTAAAACACTTAACATAAAGTGAACTCTTTATGGATATAATCCATAATCATACAAATGTTTTCTTTGAGAAGTATACACTCATAAACCTTTCAAAATGGTTTGTAAATAAAATTAGAATTATCCTAAGCATATCCCCCGGGAGTGTCGTAACCAAGAGTGCAGCAAGGACTATTTTCGTGAACCAGTTCCTGTTTGAGTCTAGCTCATTGCAGTGTTTTCATGTTTTAGCCCTAGGTATATCTGTGCAAGAGCCGCCTCTACCTGCTCATATCCATACATGGATGTATTGCTCGGAAAACTCACAAAATCACTATAATACTAAAATTCTAGGAAGTTATTCTATACTAATCCTCAATGTCTATCTTTGGGATACGTGCTCTAACCAGAGTTTATCTAAATCTAGCTTCCATGGTTATTACTAAACTGCCTCTGATACCAACTGTAACGCCTTGACCCCAGCTACCCAGAGTCGATGCATTATTGCGAAACATTGGCATGATCAAAAAAGATCAAGTCTCGAAAGACCAACTAGTTTAGTAGCCTTAGAAACACTAGATACATTAATAATTATTACATTACGTCATAAAGTAAAACAATACTACATGAAAATCTTGTCTTCATATCCCCTCATACTATCCCTGCAGGACATTCATAATATACTTCTTCACATCCTGGAAAAATTAAAACTTTGGAAGGGGTGAGCTCAGATGCTCAGTAAGGATAACAATATATCAGAAGATTTCATAAATAAACATTAACATTTAAGGCAATTTATAACTAAAACATAAGCCTTTTAAATTGGAACTTCATCATAATATAGAAAAATTAAAATGAGATAATTTCATTTACATATTCACATGGATATTCTACTGGTCGAATAATTACATGCAATATCAATAACCACTTTCACAATGATGGAATGCATAATGCCAGACTACAATAACCACGTACCCAAGGCCTCATGACAAGACTACCAATAATATTTTGTCAAGGCCTCGTGCCAAGACACTAGTTTGTCTCATGAGACCTGCCAACGCATCGAGGAGCTATTGCGGGCTCCACCCGTCACTTATTATGTCCAATGCATTCCTCATATGAACAGGTTTAAACATATCATAAACCATAACATAATCGTATCTCATAAAACATGCATAACGGAAACATAACATTTCCACATTTTAATCACAAGATATCAATACGAAACCTTTATATAATAAAACATTATCAAAACCATTTTCAATACCAAAATAAATGAAAATTAAAACTTCGTTTATATTTTTCATTTTAAAAAATGTTATGGCTTGTAGAGGAAGCCGAAACTCAAATAATGGTCATGAAGGCAGAGAAGTCATTATCACTGCATATGTAAAACAAAAAAACATTCCCTTTTTCCATTTAGTAAAACACTTCATATAAAAATATTCCTTTTGAATAAATGTAAAAGTCAAAGGGGTTTATACACCGTATAAAAGAAAGTTGTGTATAAAACAAAATATCCCTCAATGAAAGGCGATTGAGACGAAGTCCCTTACAAAGATCATTTTTTAAACAAAATAGACCTATTATGTGTATTCCATATAAGTAAACAAATTTCATGTACATATACAAGATATAACATAATAATATCATGAAATAATTTTAAAGTAGGAGATTAACCCAAAGAATGGAAAATGGGTAAAGAAGTTCCCTTACCTTATGTCCGACTTGACTCGATCATTATTTAATATCCTGAATAATAAACTAGAGTTAATTTCTACTTAATTAAGAACCTTTTCAGGTTCATTATTCCTTTTATATCACTTATTACCATTTTATGAACATTATTTAATTATTTAAGTTAATAACGATCGTTTTTTCGATCTTTGGTACTTGAGTCAAAAATAAACTTCGTATAATTACAAGTTGTTCATGTGGTGAAATATCCATTATATCTAGGATTATATTTATGATGTAGATATCTTATATATAATATATATCTGGTATATACATGCATTTATAATATTACATAACATTTAGAGGTAAGAAATGAAATGCACAGTTCATGGAGACGGTAAGTCGCACGTACGAATGAACGCTACTTTCATTACTATTTCATATTTAATGGAATGAAATTATAATTATATAAAGGCATACTATAATTCCAGTATAATATCATGTATAATATTATTTACTCCATCCTTTATACATCCCACATATGACATTAGTGATTCAAATCACTTTGAGGGGGCGGTAGTCCGCACTTCCTAAAATGAAATCATCGTGTTTACCCATAATGGAAATCCTAAAGGTGTGCCATAAATGAAAAATAAATAAGAATAAGGAAAACATAAACATATTATATATCATATATAAAAAATATTTTCATCATAACGGCCACTATGAGAGGCGTTAAAAGATGATTGAACAATCATCGTTTCATGAGGCAGTATTTCACCACCCACAAAAATAGTATGTTCTTTAACCATTAGACGGAGGTGTGTGTAAGTGTAAATTAAATACATCTCATGAAAACATCATATTATATTTTAGATACTGGTGTTGTTACAAAAAAAGTAATAAAAATATTTTATGGGTTTGGAGAAGAAAAATTAAACAAAAGAACATAAGAGAAGACATTACCATAAAATCGGATAACTCTTTTTGATTTGAGATAAAGGCTTCCTTGGGAAGGCTTCTGCCCAAAGTGAGGCTTCTAGGAGTAATATAGGAAAGTTGAGAGAATATTTGGGTAGATTTATGCTGATACAAGTGGCTTCAAGGTGTGAATATAGATGTAGAGGTTGGGGCCTTTTATAATAGGAGAGGAGGGCCACTCTTGGAAAGTCATGAAATGTTACATTATTATGAAGTGATTTTCGGATTTCAAAGGTCCCAAAATTATATATTTCTAGGATAAGTTAATAAGGGTTCTAAATATACTCATACAATAGGTTTTTTACAAGTTTAAGTCTTATATTTTACATTATCTTTTTAATTTATTTAAATCATTAGTTAATGAGGTAATCATTGCATCATCATGGTGTTATAAAATATTTAATTTATTTAATGTCTAAAAATTATAAAAAAACAATCATGATGTAGGAAATAATTTTAGCTTTCAAATGAATATTTATTTTATAAATTTTAACTTATATAACCCCATGTAATAATTGTTTTAGTAAAACAACACATGTTTGTGACAATTTTATTTTTACTTTAAATAAAAAGTTATTAATGTCATTTTCTTACCCATGTGGCTCCATGGGGTCCCAAAGTTTACCCATGGATTTTATTGGTATTCCATGACTCATCCAATAAGTGTAGGACAAGTGTAAATGTAATTTCATATTTTTATAATATCAATTTTAACTTAAATTTCACTAATTACCTTTAATCGTGATTAATAAAACTTAAAAGTTACTATTCACCAAAAAATTATTTTAATCCCATTGAACCACATATTACATCTTTATGAAAACGATTTATGTCATATTTTTGAAAATAAATTCATAGAAGCAGTAAAGTTTCATTTAAACGAAAAATCAGTTTTTTTAACTACCACTTAGTTGTTTCACTATTCATCAAAAATTGAAGTTTTTCAGAAAAATAAAAAAAATTCACACTAGGATATATTTGATATTCCTAATTCAAAAATGATGTCTATTTTACAAAATTAAAAACATATAAGTTGAATTAGTTAATCTAATAAATATTTCCTGTTGTCACAACAAATAGTGTGATTTTAAGAAGCAATATATATCAAAATATTGACAATTGTTTATGTCCAATTTCAAAGTGAAATTAATTATAATGACCACCATTGGATAAAATGGTAAAAATATATTCAAATTATACTTTAAAATCACTCAATAGTATAATTTATCACTTTAAAATATTTTTATTAAAAAAAGTTGTTTTTAAGTATTTTCAATATTCATCAAATATTGGAAGTTTTCAGAAAAATACCAAAAATTAAACATAGGCTAATTTCAATATTCCAAATCGAAAAATGAAGTCCATTTTGAAATATAAAATTTATATAATTTCAAAAAGTGTGTATTACTATTCATAACAGCTACTTTTATAGGTCACGGTGTGTTAGAACTCAAGGTTGCGTACAACACACACTGCTCTATTATTCAAAGAGAAGAATAACATGGAATCTTGGGGTGTTTCACACAGTCACTACTAACATATAATCCCATGTGAGTAATGTTCAATGTCAGAAACAAGAAATAGTTCCAGAAAGAATGGGCATATCACATAAGATGTGTCACTGAGGAATGGTGTGGGGTTTATGCAAGACTATTGGTCTAGGGATATGGAGATTGGGTCTTACTAATGGTTACTATCATATAGATATTAATATTGGGTTGTACTCATGGTTATAATCCTACATAAATAGATATTGGGGAATTGACATGGTTAGTGGCCTAGGTAGTAGGAGATTTGGGCTTAAGAATAGTTAGAGGCCCATGATGATAGACTGGGGATTAGGCGTGTTTAGAGGCCCATGGGGATTAATATTAGGGATTATGAATGATTAGTGGCCCATGGGTATGGAAATTGGATATTATTCATGTTTCTGGTCAAATTTAGATAGAGACTGGGGATTACGAATGGTTAGCAAAAAAAAGATGACAAAAACAAAAGGGAGAGGGACTGGGTATTGATAGTCCCATATGTCCATCGCCTACCTAGTATTTACTTTTGGGGGAGGCAAAGAAGAGAAATGGTGCTATCTATTGCATGAAAATATAGGATCTTACACCAAGATTTTTTCCCATCCCCACAATCATATGTCATTCTATGTAAAGTGGATCTCATCGCAATAGGCATGATCTCACTCCCATCTAGATGAGTGGGTGTGGAACATTCCACTAGCAGGCAACCCCATGTGCATTTCATGGGTTGAGGATATAGTTTAATGTCATATGAAATGGATTATGGTGATTGTAAGTTATATTTCATGTAGCTTGAATGATGAGGACTTGCTTCTCACCCCATGTACATACGTGAATACCTCTATTTAATCATTGAAGAAGGGTAGCAACCAGTAATGCCATGAAAAATGGGGTGGAGGAGTGGTCAGAGGAGGGGAATACATTAGCATAGCTATGTGAAGAGGAAATATCTATTATCTTACCTATTAATAGAACCATTAGTTAGAGATACGCAATAAAAACCACACAATGAGTACTAGGAAATCACTATATACAATCATTAAAGACCTTATAGAAGAGGGACTCACAAAACTATAGGCTCACTGAGAGGTTATTCATGAAGCTCAATTTCATTGAAATGGTTAGGGTCTTCGTGAGGGAAGAAACTCTATGATGTAGGGTGACCCCAACACCGCATGGAGGAATTATTTGAAAGAGTATTTCTTCTTAAATTCATAATGATTTATGAAGCCTCATGTAACCTAGAGAGAATTCCTCCTTCGCAAGGGGCACATTCCATCGTGATGGATCCTCTCCATACATGTGGAATTCTATGACAAGCACCCCAATGTTTTACAAATTCCAAAACTAACTGGGGGCTTCAACCGACATGACTGGTCAAAACCACCTCATCATTGATTCAACATATCTAAACACAAATCATTATGGTTGTTAGGCCAACACAGGAGTGGGGAATCAATAATCTGGAACATAAAGAATACAAACTACCACCTCAAGCCCATGAGACCACGTCACTCAAATAAAATGGACATGCCATCACATATGTCATATTCTATTCTCAAAACCTTACAGAATTTCCATCTCAACCAGTGATCGACTCTCCCAACCATCGATTAGCATCGCAAAAGTCCCTTGGGCCAATTCCTTCATGAGAATCACATCACATCAAACAAATAGCCATCAGTATGCTAATCATCAAGGAAATCTCATCATGTTATACTAGAACTCAATAAAACATCACAATCAAAATATATATAAATATATATAAATTTTTTAATTTTATTGAATTGAATAACTGAAATTTAAATAAACTATTAAATTTAAAACAACCAATTCATTTTTAAAATGACCATCCTACCTGGTCAAACTATTCAAGTGGACGATGACCTATAAACTAGCCTTACATGAGATAACATGAATATAGAATTCCCAGTTACAACCCATAAAAACAATTTAAGTAAATAAAAGAAAACTATTAATTTAGGTTGGCCTCTCTCGGTCAACAAAATCACGCGCTAAAAGCCACACCCCAAAAACAATCACCAAAAAATAAAGGTATACACCACCAACCTCATAGTCATATATGTAAGTATGACTAATATTAGCCTATAAGTATAACCAATATTAGTGAAATATAATTTTTAGATGAACACCCTGAAAATAGATCAAAATGAATAGAACGGATTTAGTGGTCCATGAGGTGATATAAAATGAAAATAGAAGCAATGGAGAGTAACTCTTTATCAATACTGATCTGTAATACAAATGTATTGAATAATAAAGGTCATATGAATAATATGTATTAATCCCTTTCCAGATGAAGAGTATTAGAAACCTCCCCTCCTCTGCATATACAAAGGTGAAGAAATAAATGAGGAAAAGAAAAAATGGAGTCAGGGGTAAAATAGAAAATTCATCCTTGTAATGGTCTTCATTTTTGGTTCAAATAGTTTTACAAATCATGTGAAAATATTATGCCTCATCCTAATTAGGATATAGGCCCCATGTAGTTATCCAGAATGCAATTTCCAACCCATGCCTAAACCGTGTGTGATATAGTGGCATGATACTACCCAAATGGATCTGAACAAGCATCTTGTTCATTGTCTTCCAAATCATGCACAATATGTGTGAATTCAATCAAAAAAACTATATAGGTTCAAACATGTATATTCACCCACACATGCACGTTTTCCAAAAACCATGTTTAGTGAAAAATGGGCTTCTACATATTTCAATTAGAGGAACCATTTTGAGATCTAATCGTGTGCCTCAACCTACACTTCTATAAAAATGGTCTTTTTGACAATAGATGCACCTAGAAACCCTCTAAATACCAGTGAAACATTTCAATATGTAAACCATGAATACAAACAAGTTATTGGGTCATATGAAAACATAGTATTAAGTTATAATAAATTTAAAATATGATTGTCTACCCACAAAACTATTAAAATCTAAAATGATCATGGATTTCAACCCCCTCCAAGTACCTGGTAGGTTACATTCATAGATCATAAAAGTGATCATCATAAACATTATATAATGAATCTATCCTCCATATAAAAATAAGGAAGTACACCCCTTGAGGGGGATCTATCATTAACGATATGCAATCAAGACTCATTCCACAAATATCAAAATTATCAGGTCATCTCTAAAGGAGATGAAAATGTAGTCCACCCCTATTACACTTCATTCTATGTTCATGAGTATAGAAATTTTTTTTATCATGGGGGGAGTTCTAGTGAAGTGTAATCCCAAAAAAATGGGAATGAGATTTTTGTTAAATTAAAATTGTAATATGTTTACTATGTGTGTAAGAGAATATATTTTCGGATAATTTCTTTTAATAGAACCCTCTTTGAGAAATAAGTAATATTTTTTAATGACTTCACATGAATGGTATTTTTATAGATATCCTAGAATGCATTTGTCAAATATCTTTTATTATTTACACCTGGTTAGCCCATGTATAATTTGAGTTGAATTACTACAGAATCATTTCTTATGAAAACTACGTGATTTCATTCCCCTCACAAGAATTTGTTAAGATATCATCTTCAAATTTTGAAGAAAATATTTTTTCTAAATAAAAACCATGGATTAGTATTTTTCATTTTTTGTAAACAAGGGAGATAACTAGTATTTACTTTAAGGAAATAGTATTGACAATAGATCTATTGGGGATATTGAAAACCCCTATGGGATGGTTGAAGAGTATGGATGTGTTTTTTGTCTATATATTAGAAAGAATCATAATTCAATGTATGATGAAGTCCCCCCTAATTATGTATCAATCATGGAAATAAAAACATTGAATGATTTTGATATAAATAATTAATATGTAATGTATAGATTAATAAATATTGTTTATAGTCTAGTTAGTTCATATTTTGATGATTATACTTCCATTGAATTGAGGATACACAATTTTAACAAAGGTTACAACATAATATGAATATTATTTCATGATTGGTTTATTTTGGATGAATACTAAAAAAATTATTATGTTAAAAAAGTGAATAATATGAATCAATGATTGGAAGAAGTTTATGGAATGACTCTTATTAAATAATGGAGTGATGATTATTTAAGAGGACATAAAAAAGGTTGAGGTCCGTGTATATATAGGTTGTTTCATAAAGGTGTTTTATGTGGTATGGAAAAAATTATGGCTTAAGAATTTATTCTATAATTGGAGTATAATCTATAGAATATATTCCATGATTAGAAAATAGGGTAACACACATTGAAATTACTAAGCGAAGATCAACAAAGATCTGTTATGGGACCTAAAGGTCAACCATTTCCAAGGGAAGCTAACCGAGAAGCTACTAAAATGGAATAGATGAGAGGTATGGTGTAAATTTCCCACATAGTTCATAGATAGACTGTGATGATGTAAGGTAGGTGCCATAATGTATGGGTGATATGGTGGCAAAAGGAGAAGGCATGGGGTTGTGACAATGGGGGTTTTAGGATTTATAATACTTTTTTACCATGCACTGAGTAATAAACCATGACCCCAACTATATAAAATATTAATGTGGGATAGTTGTGAGTTTGGAAATATTTACCCACCATAAAAAGTTGTGAACATATTGTTACCCATCAGATCATTATGATCCAGCTCGTCCATTATTCATCTTTATCCTTTGACCATCTAGGAATATTTATCATGGGTTATTAAATAATTTTTGGTCCATGGAGATCATTTATGGCACCATGAACATTGTTGAGATTTCAATTTTTATCCTTTGTGATCCATGAAAAATCCATTCCTCGGTCACACATGATAATCGTGCAATGGACATGCATGAATAGTTAGATCATGAGATGTGATTCTGTCATTAGTGACTATAAGCCTTCGCAAGAACTAATACTAAATTTAATGAACATGTAAGAGTGAAATTAAAAATTCATTCAGTTTAAATAGGATGAATATTAATTTAATAAAGGAAAAATGAAAACCTCATCTGACAGAGAATCCATATAAATTTGTGATGTTGTGGAGAAGAAAACAAAAACCCTAAAATATTTTTATAAAATGAGACATGTGGTATTTTTTATCTATGGGATTAATTGAAATGAATCAGTGATCTCTTGTATTCGACAAATTATATTGTAAAGGAGAATGGAATACCCATGTTTTTAGGTGTTCAAAACAAAAATATTATTATTTATAAAACACGAAGAAATAGGAAGAGTATTTATGCATTATTATGAGGTTTAAAAGTGTATATGAGATACTACATTGAAATATATTAAATCTTTGACATGAATTCATGAATTTTTGTTGGGTTAAATTACATGTGATCACATGTTATGTGGATAATGGCGCCTCATTGGTGTTTATGTTGAATGGATTCATAAAGGTAGGGTCGTTAACAACGTATCGTAATGAATAATAACACCCTTTATTTATTTGATATATAATTTATAAGGAATGTGAACACCCATCAAAATAATGGGGTATTAAGGATTAATAAAACGTATTACCCTTTTCAATAATATTAATATTTCAAGTACAATAATAAATGTGTATAACTCATAAAAACATTTAATTGGTGATTTAAATGGGATAATTTAAATCATGGAGCTAAATAAGAACCATACACAACATAATTCCTTCTTTAAATATGTGAATATATATGGTGTGAATGTTTCAAAAACTGTAGAAATATCTATTTAAGACCATGAGTCTGATACATTCTTGCATCAAAGAGTGTATGAGACAGAGCTAGGTAAATTGTTCAACAAGATGACCCAATGAATTCATGAATTTGAGGAGAGTATCAATACCATCATTTTTGAAGATCATAAAGAAGTAAACACAGAATATTGACTAATCAAGCCCTTGGAGGAAGATCATATAATCATCCGAATGTAGATCAACAATCATTATCATTGATGAAGGGGTGGTTCTAGTATAAAGAATAATTAATGACTTTTGGTATGAGTATGAGGAATTCCATCCTTCCTTTATAGGATATGGATTTATGATGTGTAACATTGCACTCAAATTCAAGGTATTTGTGATCATAAAAAATTTAAAATGATAATATAATCCATGAAAGAATCGTAGCTTGATCAAGTAATATAGAAGGTAATTGTAAATGATCTTGTAAAATAAATTTTGCGATATTGTCTTCATTATTAAATGAATTATGATTTTCTAGAGAAAAAAACCGCTCAATTCCTCTTACCCTGGGAATATGTTTCAGAAATATATGGGCTAATTTTTTTAAAAAAATTAGTAAATTTTTTGTTATATTCACTCACCCCCTCTCAATGTTCCTACCACATCCATATAGGCTCAATATTAATGATAAAAAACTAGTACATGTTTTGAGGACTCTTGACATATTTGACTAGTTACAAAGTGAATGTTACATAATGAATATTGATAAGAGTTTTGACTAATAGTAGAATAGGGTTTTCATGTATAAAGTTCCAAAAAATATATTTTAATATCATTGTGGAGACTATGAGATCTTAGTGTTACCTTTCATCGTAAATAATTTCTCCGTTGGGTTTATAACATTTCTGATCATGATAATTCAACCATAGTATGATATATTTATGGTTTTATTCTTTGATGTCATTATAATTTACTCTATATCATAGGAGGAAAATACATATCAATTGATCATGGTTGAATAATTATTCTAGGAGTTGTAACATTATTAAATTCTCTATGAATTTCATTTCTGGATCTGCAAGGTTCGGTTTTTTGGAATTAAAATTTTTATCATGTTTTCGATGTGGACCTAGTGGATAATGATGTAGTGTTTTCTTGGGAGCCTCTCATTAGAATGACCGAGGTGCATAGACATCTTGGATTTGAAATGTAAAAAAATGGGTTCATTATTAAATTCTCTATTTTAGTATCCCTTTTTTCCTAGGCTGATGTTGAATTGAGATCTATATAATTGTAATGAGAAGTGTCTAGGATCGTTCCATTAGTTGAGGATCGGGTTGACCAATGGTCCTATGTTTAGACCATTAGAGGATATTGTAGAGTACATTAGGTTTTTTTATTCCTCTAGAACTATTCTTGGTTTCATGTTGATACAGAGGAAGTAAGTGATCTAAAATAGTTCAAGGTTGTTGATACCTAATGAGAAAAACTATATGACTCAGAACCAAGATTTGGTAGTAGTAGTATTATATTGAAACATGTAGTGGTACTATCTATAAGGTGATTTTGTTTTTGTTTACAGAGATTAGAAGAGTCATAGATACATATTTAATAAGATATATATTAACCTTAAAAAGGTATTTATTTTATTTTTTATAGGAATTTGATTTTGATAGAGTCTATACTCCTAGAAAGGTGACATGTTGGAATATTCCCCTAGCTTGAAGTTTATATTAGTCCTGGTGGATGAGGTATCTATGTAGTTAGATACTTTGAAAATAACACAGGTTCCAGAGAGGGGTGAAATATTTACTCAGTCTATGGGTTTGGATCATCCTCTCCTTTTGCATGTGAGAGAGATCAGTTTGGTGATATCCACAATGAGGTTCTACATGATGAGATATCATTAGTGAATAAACCTGATGGATTTTATGAATGAGGGGAGAAATTCAACTTTTCTCTCAAATAGAAGATGGTTCCTATCACATTTCATGAGGAGGTGTTGATGGATTTTACACTTCCACCTTGGTTTTACATCAATGTGTTTTCGAGATGTATAGGGCCCTTCCATGGTAGTTTTCATGGGTTGGAATGATGAAGAGAACAACTAATTTAATTTTCGAATGTCTCAGATGTTAGCAGGTGAAGGCTGATAACAAGGTTCTTATAGGTTTGAAGAAACCCCTTAAGATTCTTTAGTGTAAATTCTATAGTATATCTATAAACCATTACGTCTTACATAGATAGCATGATCCTATGATTCCATATAGGTGATAGTTTACCAACACATGAATTCGTAAATAATCATTATTATTAGGTAGAAGTGTTTGGTGGATAGTTTTGGGGAGTTTTATGTATAGAATATCATTAAATCTATGGGGTCCATCAAAAAACCTCTTTGAATGTGATTCACATTTTACATTGTGGTTGTTTAGAGGGTTGCAGGTGGAATCTAGGACCCAGTTGAAAATGATTACAACGTTTCACCACCATACTGATGGGAATACCATGGGTACTATCTATGTGTTGGTGTATATGTTTATGGATTTTTTTATAATACTACATATGGGAGGATCACTTTCACAGGTACAGTCTTCATAAAATAACATCTATCACTCTACTATTAGAATGGCACTGTTCAATGCTCTATACAAGAGACCATGCGGGTAAAAATTATGTCGGACTAAGATTGTAGAGACAACTCTTGTGGTGTCATAGGATGTTTCATGTGACAATGGTGATGGTTCTTTTGATTTGAGAGTCTAGGAGGATAGACTAGAGTCGGATGAAATCATACACAGATCTATGTTCTATGTAGTTGTAGTTTAGTTGGGAGAACATGTTTCCTGATAGTCTCCCCATGATGAGGATTTTAGAGATTCATTTTGGGAGTAATGTTATCCCCAAGTTTCATTAGTAGTTTCAATATAATGTGGAGGGTTTTGGGGTTTCGTTACACATATCCATAAACCAAAAGTTTCATCAAGTACATTATGTCTTACATATGTTGGTTATGAGGAAAAAAATGCATGATCCTATTCAAATTATTGATTATTGTGATATGGAAATTAAGGATTAATAAGGGTGGATCCTTATAGGATAAACCATTCTCATAGTTAATGTGATGTGGATGTATAAGAGCATACTTGAGATCTTTTCAGAGAAGAAAATATATATGAGGGATCTATCTCCCCTCTTTTTTTTGTATCTTATTCTTTTGTAGTAATATTACACGAAGTATGTGACAATTTATTGACCCTATTTTCAATTGTAAGACATTAGTATATATTAAGGAATATTATTGATGATAGGTGTTGAGATGGTGTGAGATTTTGAGGCCTACAAGTACCAAAATTTATATATAAGAATATTATTATATTAATATCAAATGAATGTAGTTTTCTAGGAATGTAATAATAACACCCAAATGGAATCATGGATCAGAAATACATGACCATGGTGGAGTATAGAGTGCGGGATTTAACCTATTCATTCTAGTGTTGGTTAGTATCAAGGGTCTAGTTGAGGATGTTAGGGGTGGGTACATTTAATAAAATATATAATTTTTTTTGTAAATTCATTGAATCCTAACCCTCTATATATAACATATTATTAGAATTATCCTTGTTTAGAAACTTGTCCCTATTATATTTAATTGTATTACAGACACCATTATTCATTTTTAGATCACATCAGAGGATGACAGAATATCATATTGAGGTGGACTAAGAGACAATGAACATATTAGGTCTTGTCCATAATTGGAGCCTATATTATTCAACAAAGATAGATCAAAATCAAGTTTCGACTTATGGATTTTGGATTTCCCCACATTTATTGAATGATTGAGCATGTATATTTTTTATGTTCTTTTGATATGAGTTTATACACCCTTCGCATGAGCCAGTTTAATTGATTTATATAATTTATTAAAGAAATTTCATGATTTTATCCTTTGATAACCCATATTATTTTTTTTATAAGAATGAAAGGAAAATTAAGTTTGTACATTTTTATTCTACATTTCTCCCCACCATTATTCAATTTTCTTATTTATTGGCCCACTAGCATGAAGTTTGAAATAACCAGGGACAGTTAAAGAATGAACGAACCCTCGGATTCATGGAGGTTGTAGATAAATACCATCAGAATGGGGATTTTTAGAATGATCAGTGTAGATATCTGGTGTTTCTCTAATGATGTAGGATTTAGTGTGGTGATTGAGACAAAACATGCATACGATGTGTTGTGGGCTATGATAATGTTATCATATTCTCAATTTCTATCCATCAGAAGATGGAGATCTAATTCGGTGACCTGACATTATATTATGGCGGATTTCCAGTGATCAATAGAGAGGAATAGTATTATAAGGGGTGATTATAAAATTTGGTATGTTGAACTGAGTTTTCTATAATAAATAAACAACACAGTTATTAGTATAATGTAAAAATTCCATGAATCCTTCTAGTGATGACACTCAAGATTTTGTAAAAGATAATGCTCAAACATTATGGATTTGGACTTGGATGGTGTGTGCCCTACCAAGGATTCAATGACTTCTGCTAGCTGGATTCTCTTAGGACATAGATAATTCAGACACACAATGTAGTCAAGAAACACACCAGAATGTGTTGGTACCCAGAAACTTCCATGCACACTTCCATATATATGGACATGACCTGAAGTACAAGGTTATGGAAAGGATCACATAGTGATTCCTAGAGAAGCAAATACCTGGCTTGTCACTCATATATACTCTATGTACGATGAAATTGAATCCAATAAAAATCAATATGATAAACCATCCTAATGATGAGTTGGGGTCACATACCATGTTGTCTCATATATAGGTCATGTATTCCATCCTTCATGTTCTTCCTCCCATATTTCATTCGTTTAAACATGGATTTTTGCCTTTGAGTATCCTATACATAGTTGTTTTCAATATAGAAAATGATGGAAGCCTTTGTTGTGGGATATAACATGTGATACAAATGTTTCAAGCATGATTATTATTTAGGTGACCCTCAATATTTAAAATGACCAGGATAGGATCATTAAATATATTCTAGGGTTAATACTCCCTAATTGTACTTGGGATGATGTTCCCCATATTCTTTATAAAAATATAGATGGAAAAGCCTTAAAAATTGAATGTAACTACTGTATAAAGAGTGATACTCTATTGTATTAAATCAATAAAACTATATGATTCCTTCACAAAAGTTATGGCTCCCCCATCTTTGGAGCACAATAGCAAAGAGTGTGATCCTCCATAATTGTTTTGGTGAAGTTGAACTTGATGATGAGAATTGGTGATGTAAAATTTGATAAATAAGATTAATCATTTAATTTTTTGAGGCTGTGAGATGAATATTGACATTCACTCACTCTTTGGTTTCATTATGTTCCTATATATATGCTTATACTTTTTGTTACATTTTTCATTTGAATTGGGATGTGCATACCTTTTGTTGTCTTGTCTATTTCTCCCTCTTTAGTTTTTGAGGCATCCTATTGAGTATCTATATAATCACTCATTCTTGATATTTTCTAAAATCTGTCCTATATTATGTAGATGAAGGGTTTATATTTAGTACATTTATTAGAGAATAGTGATTCCTTGGTGAATAGGCCATATACGGTGGACATGATTGGAGATCAGCAGTCGGGACCTCTATAATATTTTATATTATAATTAATGGAAGATTTGGACATTGTTTCTAGATGGGTTTTTATTTTATCCCTTTTCTAATTTAGTTTTATTCATAATACACTAATGTATTTCCTAGAGGTTATTAAATTCATGTTATAATCAAGATGTTATTTAATTTTATTTTTACTATACACTAATGCATGGAGACAAATGGGTGTGTGCATATTGGTATTTTATAAAATGGTCTCCCAATTAATAATATTCCGTCTCATTGAATTTTACCACCCTTGGAAAATTGAGGAAGGCTTAGGGTTGTCACGATTTGCCCTTCGGCCAGCCAGGTGGGCATTGGTGGTACAAGTCATGAAATATTTTAAGATTGTAAGACTATTAAACGAATGACTATAATAGGTATGCAGTATGAAGAAAAAAGATATGATAGATAATTTGATGAAGCAACAAGGATATTTTTTGGAAACATCTATATCAGAGGATGATATCAAAATGAAAAATGAGGAACAAGATTACATTATCAATGAACATAACTATTGTTCCATTAAGAGTGAAATGAGTATTGAATATTTTTAGTGATAGTCAGCGATTATAAGAATGAAACATGATGTTCAAATCAAACCCTAGGGGATGAAAATATTGCATTATTGGATAGTGTAATTAATAATTGAATGAGAGAGTTGAAATATCCATGAGGGGTATGTAAAAATGGAAAATTTTCGAATACCCAACTACATGGGTAAATGTGGAATGCACCTCAAATCTAATACATATATAAACAAATAAGTATAATGTTAAGAAACATATTTAGATGTAAATTAGAGGAGGCAATCATTTGTCTTAACTCGGCCGTGAAGATCAACATTTTAAATGAGGTAAAATGATTAGATTATTCATAATTAAAGTATTATTAAATTAATAATGAATATAATTACCTAGACTCAATATAGTGGGGGATAATCCCACATGATTGTGGAAATGAATCATAATAATAATATTACGGTACATTTTATTAGTATTTTTCTATTTGGGAATTATAGAGCACTATTATTAAAATGAACTATAAATGTATTCCTTTCCTGATAATGTGTTGAAAAATATTGATGGTTTTTTTATTGATGGGTCATTATAGAATATATTTACTGTATATTAGATAAAGAACAGGGGAATTTAATTTATAATTTAATAGGAAGGTTCGTCTCCTCAAAATAATGACATAAAATTCATTGATTAAATATTGGAGAATGAATGTAAATTTATATATAGTGAATTGTAAGATGAGAACGTGTAACATTAATGTATATGTGGAGTAAAATAAATCAAATTAATGGATCATTCATTTACAAAAAAAATTATGGTACATTTATCAAATTTAGACAATTCAACATACATTCTAAATCTAATGTTTGACCATGATAAAGTTTATTATTAATTCTCAGGATTTATTATAGTGGGAAATAAGAATAATAATGAATCAATTTTGAAGGAAATAATTCATACCAATTATCATAGCTTAATAAAATATTTAAGAACAAGAATTGAGTGGAATTGCATTAAATTTGAAATTGATTACAAAGGTAAGTGGTAAAAAATGATTATATAGAATAAGAAAGAGGTGATGGAGTTCTTCTAGTTGTTATAGATGTGAGGTAAAAATGAATCTAGAAAAACTAATATTATTCTATAATAAAAAAAATATAATAGAGTATACTTCAATTTAGGTGGGAAATTTTCATGATAAATAGTATTTCTCATCTATGGGAAAACTACAATTGAATGGGGTTGTGTGTGGATAGTCTATATAGTTAGGAATATGATAAGGTAAAATCATATTTAATGTTCCATAAAGATTTAATATTTTGAGGAAGAATTATATGTTCGGTTTTATACGTATAAAGATGATTTTTTAATTATAGGAAGTAAGAAAACACATTATGATCTTTTTAAATGAACTAAGTCAGCACTTTTACACCTTATAATGTTTTAATTTAGTAGTATTATATTCAATAATGATGAAGGAATCCTATGAAATCATGATAGATATGTTAATTAAAGTATATTACTGGGAAACTCAACATGGAAAAAATATTATAATTTAAAGATCCAAAAAATTTGTCAAGAAATGTAAAGAAGGTTATTGATGAGATTGTAAAATTTATTTTACATAGTGATATGATTTTTTGGTATTTTTATGTTTAATTATAGATATTTATAAGTGTGTAAAATTTAGCCTATAATTTATTAAGTTAAATAATTTTTTCATAGTTTAATACATGACTCAATGGTCAGTAAACCATGATAGTAAATTTCTTAGCTTTCTTGATATAATATAGTTCCTCATACACAGTTAGATTATAGTTTACTAATATATGTGTATCCTAGGAGATAATATGCATGATACCATTTTGTATAGTGCACTTGTACATAGTTAGAGGATACCATTCAACCAAATCATGATGAGTATCCAAAAGTATCTTGTTAGGATCACAAGGGTTTTCAATGGTTGGAAAGCCATTCATATTACCCATATTCTTAAATTTATAAAATTTTGTACGTTCCCTCATCGAACTAAATACCCCTTTAGGGGTTCCTTCCTCCCATTAATTAACATTATCTATAGTAAGAGACATTATAAATTATTCCGTTCCCATTTCAAAATATTGGATGTCTCATCTTTGATTTCATGTAGATTTATTATTGGATGTCTTCTATTTTTTTCCTTCCTTAGCGTCTATTACTCGTTCAAATCATTATGTTCATTTTAGGGGCATGGTAGTCAAACCCAAGAGAATGGTTTTGACCTTACGTATGGGTTTTCTAATATAGTGTGTGAGGATATCTTCACTTGGTCCCCCCACTCTTTTTTAATAGGGATAACACTGTTTATGCAAGGTTTAAGTCTATTTTTTCATGTAATTTCATTCTTAAAAATTGATCAGTGATATTGCGATTTTATATGTTATTTTTACTAAATTATTCCACATTTAATCAATATTGGTGTATTTATAAATTAATTATTGAGGTATAGTTATATAATAAATTTTCAATATGGAATTTACGATATATTCAATTTCAAATATTTAATTTAATAGAACCCTTTAATTATATGTGTTTCCGAAAATTTATAAGAGTCTTTTTTGAAGGATTTGGGATTTTTAATAATTTATATAATCTGTAAATTTTTTAATTAAGGTGATTTATCTGTTTAAGATAATTTTTTATGATAGTTTATCTTCTACTATTCTTGATTAGTTTCATTGATATATTCATATATTGATTATTTCATAGTTATTTTATTTTGGTTTCCTTTATTTATTATAGGTTTTTTATTTGTATATAAGTATATGTGATATATTTGACAAGTTGTAAAATCTATACATGGAATGTTTAAACAAGACCCTACTTACAACACTCAGTTTCTATAAATAAATTTATTTTTGTAGTTTGATATTAATGTTCGTTTAAATATCCTTATAGTGTAATCATTATTTTGATCCCTTCAATGATTCAGTTTGATAATGAGTTGGATGGTGACCATGGGTTGTGAGTATGTTTTTGGTTGATTATTTATGTATTTATTGTTTATTTTTATGTTTTATATAATTTATATTTCACCCACTTTCAAATAACGGGATCTTTATTCTGAAATATTATATATCAATTATTTTATATTTATGTGATATGGATGTTTATTTGTGGGTTTTATTGTTTTAATTAATCTCTATTTTTCATATTTTCTTGATTATAATGATTCCCATATTATATATGCACCATGATAGAATTATATAGAATTTTAATGTGTGTTAATTATAATTAATTGGGTGGAAAAGTTACCGGTACTGATTCCATGATGACCAGGAACATGTTTTCAAACAATGAGAATTCATAATCTTCTTAGATAGACTATATATACTAGCTTGGGAATTAGGATAGGAATTCTTGGGTGGTTCCAATAAAACATGTTATCAGCGTGGCCAGTTTTTATTTGAAATGTAAAGGTAGAAACTTCCTAAATATTTCCTTATTCTATAGGTAGGTAAAATAATTGTCTATTTATCTCTCTCTCATTTTTTGTCTTGAGTTTTCATTGTAATTATTTATTCTAATTATTAATTTCATTTGTGGATTTCATTTAATGTAATTTAATTTGATCAAGATTGATATCCATTCAATTTTTTTTGGAAATATTGAGCTTTTATGGGGTTTTTCATGTTTGAATTGAAAATATAGGGAAGAAGTATAGGTTCATAATTGGACCAAATAGTATTGATAACCATGAAATGATTTTTGAAAAGGTTCAATGGATATTCCAATGGAATTTTCATAGTTAGGGAACATTCCAACAAATTGTGTATCCAAAAAATACACAACCACTATCCCATTAATATTTTTTTATGTACCAAGTTAAAAGTTATGTTACAAATTTTTATGAGTGCTAATTGTCTAGGAAGAAATAAATTTGGGTTTTACAATTATATGATGTTACAAGGTAAACATCTCATGATGTTTTCCAATAATAAATTGGTAGTGGTAAATATTAGGAATTTAAAATAATAATGGAATTTTAAAAAATGGTTTTATATAATTTAGATGTTATGTATTTGGAAATATCATATCAATATAGGGTTTTTGAATTTTAAAATTGAAATTTTTATAAATTTTTGGAATTAGTAAAGTGATTGTTTAAGATAAATATAAATGTATTTTATAATTTAAGTCGCCCAATATGGTTTCAATGAAAATTTCGATAGATTGAATAATTAATTTTTATAATGTTCTATGATATTGAAACTAATTACTATTATTAAAAAGGTCATTTACAAGAAGTTTAAGTTGATAGGTTTTTTCATTTCATGGGGTTTTATGAGTATATACCTTGTTTTGTGTGTTCTGGTTCAGCAGATATGGGCATGGTAAAAAAAATTTATTTAAAATCTGACATTCAAAATGTTATGATTAGTTGCGGGAATTCGAAATATTGGGATAATTTCTATAATTTTATCTCAATGGGATGTATGTTTCCCTTATGGTAGTTTTCCATACTCAGACTCTCGATAGAGATGTAGAGCCAAACTCTTCTTGGTATATATACCTCAATGGTAAAAATATCACTCATTACGTTTTCCTCTTTCCCTATGATGGTTATTTGTGTTGTGTTAGTCATTAAATACTCATTTAAATAGTATTTATTTAAAATAGTAGTTCAATTATAACTAACCTCATGTGTACATTCGTATGTTATACAATCATTTGGGGATATAGTTAAATGATCCATGACTAATGAATTCTATAAAAATGGGTTGTCCAAGATGGTTTTCAATCTTATTTCATTTGGTGTTAGTGAGGGATCAATATAAAACCAGATGTAATAGTAGGCATACTATATTTAGTGATTATATATATTTATAGGGTATCAACCCATTCTATTTTAATTTCTCTGCTGTTGAATATTTCCCTTTTGTGCTTTAGTCGATTATCTTAGTAATATTAAGCCCTAATTTCTTAGTTTTTAGGATATTTATCTCCATTTGTGTATATTATTAATCATTAAGGACATATTATAAATAATGTATCAATAATTATATGAATCAAAAACTCAAACTAGTTCTGATTAAATATTCAGTGAAACCTTATTGAAGTATTTCCTTATTTCATTCCTTCTTTTTCTTCTAATTATAATAGTGCATTTATATATACCTTAATTTTTGGATGTTTCATAAATTTATCCTTTTTTATGTTATGTAATTATTTATCTCGGTGAATGTGTGTATGTATTCCGATTCATAGATTCACTTTGGGCTCACCAATTGTGACATAAGGCTCTTTCTTGTAAGTATTTATTTAGGATAGTCATGTTTTTCTTGATAAACAATATTAGTGAAATAATTAAATGATTGGTAGATCAATTACAAGCCTCAACCATATGATCCAAAAATTCCAGTTCATGTACTTGTTTCATGGTTTTGATATGGCTTGATATTGGGTGATATTGTTTATATATTATGATATTTAATTTCAAAATGTTTTTTCCAATGGTTCTATGATATTAGACAATGTAATTTTCTATCTTCCCCTATCACTACTTAATTGGAGACTCTATTTGATTTTTTATGGGTGATCACCACATATCTTCAATATTTGGCTATAAACCATGGGAAGAAATTGTTATGGTGGAGATAATTGTCACACAATGATATCACATTGGGTATTTTTATTATTAATTATTAAATTTATAGAATTTATTAAATTTTATTTCTTAATGTTTCCAATTATATTTTATCTAATATATTAATGCTTGGAACATTGTTTAGTAAAGATAAATCCAAATATTGCATGTTTCCTAAGGTAATCTTGTTCTTCTTGAATGATTAGTTTATTTTTGGTTGAATTTCATGGATCCTAGGAGATATCATATGAGGCATCCTTGAGTATGAGTCACTTGTGAAAATTCAGAAAATTGAGAAATTTCGAAATATCCATATTTGAATGAAAGACACATTTGGGGTTTTTTACTCTCATTAAGCTGACACTGATATAATAAAAGAATAATGTTAATCCCACTTTCATATTTCAAATTTTTTTGGTCCTCATCTTCGATTTCAATTAAATTTCTTTCGTTCATGACTTTAATTGTTTTCTTCCACTCTATGTTATTTTGTTTCTTCCTTTATCCCTCTATCTCATGTACATTCCCGTTGAGACATAAATTATTTTTATACCTATATTGACATTATTTTTTGTGTAGTGTGTGTGAATCTATTCATTGTCCCCAATAACTATATTTTTTTATTTTTCACACAATTGTTTATTGATTGAGTTATGTTTTTTATTGGATTTTTTTCTCATGGTAGTCTACATGATTCTTGAAATTTAAAAGTTAATTTACTATAATATTTACCTTGTTTTATAAAATAGTTTTATTTATAAATTTTTTAACATTTACTTATTTTATAATTTTATGATAATATTTTGTGTATCGATCTATACTACTATATCTATGTACCAAAAAATTCATTGATACAACACGATTTTGAAAGGTAAAAAGAGTATTTTATAATAGGATTCAGTATTTAATAGAATTTAATTGCACTAAAATGTTTATTACATTTTTTGATATGTGTGTTCCATTAATTGATTGATGAGATTTTATTTCTTTTTTGTATTAATGACTTTCTTTGATATATTCTAATATTTTAAATGGATAACCATTGTTTACTTTCTTTCTAATGTTGTTCAATGATTTTGGTAATATAAATATATATATTAGGGATAGTGAACTACAGAACAATTCCCATTTGTTTAAAAATATGTTAAAAAAATGATACATTCAATCAAAATAGATTCAAAAAAATGACTTAAACTCTACTAAAACTGATTAAAAAATAATGGTCTATTCAGAACTTTTACTACTGCATTTTTTTTCAGAAATAAGATACATGCCTGATTTTCTTCCCAATATTATATGTAATTTATATAAATTTACATTTGGATAAATGAAATTTATTATCATTTGATTCTTGTAAATGGGTATGGGTTCTTATTTAAAATTTAAGTGTTTGGGTGGAATGTGGGGTTGATATTAATGCCCATTTCTCTAACATTTTTTATTTATATTTCATTTATATGCACTAAACAATACCTCAACTCAAATTGATAAGTTCATTTTAAATATAAGATCTTATATATGGATCTAGGATATAAACTTCTTGGTTAATTCACACCCCCCAACAATGGGATCACACCATACTAACTATAAATTACAATGATAAGGATGATATTTTCATGTTTTTATTAGATGTGTTACACCATATCTCTAGGAAAATATTATAATATTTATATAGGATAACGTTCTCTGATAAATATAATAGGAACTTCCCAAATGAAATTATAATTATCATTATTTTTCAATGAAATTAGCCTCCCTTTTTCTTTATTATATGCTATTTTTATGGGATATGTTTTCGATTTTTTATGTTATTCTTAATTGAGGCTAAATTATTACTTTTTACCTTTTATTTTATTCTTATTACATTACTGGATTCTATTGTTAGTCAATTTTTTTCTTCATGTAGTTCTTATTTTCACATGGTTTTGTTTATATGTAATTCCTATCCTTCAAATTTTTTGTGGGTAAAATTTATGTTATTTTAATCAATTCATTCAATTTTTAGTTCTAATCTAATCGGTATAATATTTTTTCATGATAAATTTGAGAAGGAATAATATTCAGTAGATCAAAAAAATTTCATGGGTTTTTATGTCAATTACATATTTTGACTAATAATAGGTTTAAGTTAAATGTTCTAGAACCCATAGATTTATTCTCATAAAAATATCATATTATTTGAGAAGGTGGAAATATAATATTTACATATGAGGTTTGGATTAATTTAAAAAATGATATAGTATTGTTTTTAGAAATATTATTTCAAACTAGATTCCATGGATAGTTTAAAGAAAGGGAATATGTGGAATCTTTGTTGAAATCCTACTATGAAATTTTATTTTATTAGTAAATGTTTATTAAATATGGGGGTGAGGTGAGTAGACTATTATAAACATTTAATAAAATAAATACTAAAGTGATAAATAAATTAATTTATAACTAATAAATTTTATTTAAGTTAATAAAGATAATAACAAATTTATTAATGAAAGAAAAATATTGAACTGAATTTATGAAAATTTTAGAATCCATAATAAATAATGAGATGTGTAAATAGTAAAACGTAAAAAAACCTAATTGATGATGGGTTTAAAAATAGAAAGATGTCTTCCCCTTTTTCGCGACCCCTCAACTCAATAGGTCACTAGTATAAATCCAATGATCCAATAAGTTACCAATAAACCATCCCTCCAAATTGTTGTATGTGGGAACCCTAATGACATTCACATGTAGCTAAGGAACTTTTCTCTATATTTTTTAGTTTGAGAACTATTATAGAATGGTGTTTGAGAAATGGGATATTCTTTCATTAAGAATACTCTTTAAATAGAATCTGTAAAATCTACTGGACGGTGGAACAAAATGGTGTATGAGATATTTGAGAGGATAGTTGGGAGATTGTGAATGAAATGAGAATAATGGTAGTCACTTTAGAATAATGATAATACTATGACTTCATCATTTATTAGATCTGTATGATTATTTATGGTACCATGTTTTAGATGGGGATATTTCATGGTTCTAATGGAGTAATTTCATATTATCTTATTGTTTTTAGAATGTTTTGAATCTCATAGAGGGATAGTGAACTAAATAGTACCATTGTTATAGTATTTTTGAAAATAATTAAATAATTCCTAAATTTACTACTATGATGGAACCAGATGCCTAGTAGCCTCCACTAGGTTTCTGATGAGCTCCCCCAAATATTAGAAATCTAGAAAAAACACCGAATATCTATTACAAGATAGAAGCTCATCTGTGGACATCAGGTAGATTACTAATTCAGTGGATGAGACATTGGCGGGCCAGAGGTACTCTGTCATTTGGCCATTGGGCTCACATGATAAAATATATCACTTCAATCATTCTATTGACTGGCTAGTGTTGTGCTCCAATGAGATTGTGTTGTCTAAACTTTATAAACATCAACTATTAATAACTAAAATTCCATTAAATACCCTTTGAGGATCTTCTATACTTATAACAAGGACCTGAGGGATGAATGGAGAAAAGACCAATCCTTTATTACTACTTCATGAATTCTATGTGATCTAATAGAATTCCACTATCCTATATTTAATGTAAACACTAAAACTGACTTAAATGAAAATTTTATAAATAATAGTGAGTGTTAATGATCATGAAAATATCCTGATAAATATATACAAGTATTATAATATTCCTAATTTTTATGGTCACAAAAACATAACATAAAAAGATATATTAAGATTAATATAATAATAAAAGACATAGAAATGTAATTATTTTTTTTAATATATTAAATTATGCATAAGAATAGAAATTAGAAATAATACTATTATCAATCGAAAATTATAATTTTAAATTAACCTTATCCTAAAAAAATTAATTACATTATGAAATTAGTTTTAACTATGAAATATTCATTAACTACTACCCCATAGGAGAAATAATATTTTTTAACATTTATCTTATTTGGAAAATTTACCCACATTTCTCTTTTTTAGAATATTTGCCAATATTTTTTTTATCAAAAATGAAAAAATAAATGAATGTAAGAAGAAACATCACAATTATTTTAAATAAAGGAATGAAAGGTTTTAAAAATGATAAATAAATTGTAATATGCTGTGTAATAATGAAATAATATTTTTATGAAAATTTCTTATTTAAAAACACCAAAAAATATTCTAATTTGAGACATAGGAACTTAAAATAAAATAACGTTTAAATGAGTAATGAATTTAAAATATTATAGAAAAATATAATAATAACAATGATAGAGAATTAAAATGGGAAAATTAGCAGAATCAAGAAAATTAAATTTAAATAAAACATTACATACCATTTTTGTTATATCAATTTTCTTCTAAAAATTCATTTATCCTTATTTAATATATTTTTTGAAATTTTCTTGTAAGGTTCATCATTGTGTGGTGTAATTACACTATGAAATCATCATTTTAATTCAATTTCATAAAATATTACACATGAATAATTTTATAGAGATATGTTTGAGTCATAATTAATACGAAGTATAAGAGATGAAAAGATATTTTATTTTGAATGATAAATTAATATAAATACTCTGATGGTTTTTTTAAATGAATTTTGATACAATATTTATAATAAAAATTATCAAAATATTTCTTTATAATTAATAATATAAAACATATATAATTTTATAAAAAAATGGTTAAAAAATAAGATAATATAATTATTTTTATAAATTAATTAATTTTATAAAAAAAATAAATATTTAAAATACTATCAGATTAGAATGAGATAATCATTGAACTCAAATTATAGAACATGAATGATAATTAAATTATATCTCTAATAAAAATCAAATAAAAAAAATAATATGTTCAGGTTTTAAATGATTTTACTTTTCTTAAATGATAACTCTTGATAGACATTGATAAAATTAAGAATGTCCCAAAAGACATATTCAAAATTAAAAATTAATGAATTTGAAAATAGCAATGGATAGATTATTGTTGGAAATATCAATGATTTTATAGTCCATTTGAAAAAATATAATAATATATCACCAATTTGGAAGGGGTCTCTTATGAAATGAAGACTCATGTCAATGTGTTTTTTTCAATGTTATAGATAATACTTTTTTAGATATTGAAGGCACAGATTTAATTAATATTTATAGCGATGTAGTAAAATTTAATAACAAAATTTAGATGAATGTGTTCTGTCCATATAATTTTAGTGAAAATAATATCTATAGATATGTATTGTACATCAGTTATTGATAGGTAAACAAAAATATTCTTTATACTACTTTACGTTATGATGGATTTCCCATTGAATATGGAATGTTATAGAAGAACTTTTCCTATATTTTTTGTGTCTTTTAAAACATGAATCATATAAAAGTTTTTTAAAAATACATTCCATTGGTATAAAATAAATTAAGATTTTTATCCTTATAACACCCAAATTCTATTTGACAGATTTAAAATGAGATTTCATTTGATTTGATTAAAAATGATCCTAGAGAAAAACAATGAACATGATATTTTATTGGCCCACATTAATGAAAATTAAAATAATTATCATACTTATAGAGAATTTATTGTGAATGCTTTTACCAACATCATCCTATCTTATATTACAATTTGTAATCATCTGAGTAATAAATTCATTATTATAAACAATTTTTAATCATTTGAAGAGTTCATTTGGGTATTTACTTTGGATCAAAAGGATTACTCTATTTCATTACAAAATTTTAAAAATATGAAATAATTGGATCTCACCAATAAAGAAGATCTAAAATTAATTTTTCTTTAAATTATAAAGTAAATATAATTATTTTCATTTTTACAGTAAAAAAACAAATCATCCACATAAATTCGAATGAATTTTAAATCATTGAGTGCAGTTTTAAAACAGATGTAGTATCATTTTATATAATTATAGAAACATATAAATGTAGATTACATGAAATATATTTATACAAAACCTCGGGGTATAGTCTTAAACAAAAAATATAATTCCATAGATTGATGATATAATTTTCAAAAAGGGGATATTCAATTTTTCTTTATTCCACAAAAAAAGACATCAAAAGTAAAACCATTTAAAAATGGACATCTGACATCTATTTGAAAGTGATTAAAATTTTGATGTGATGTGACATCCGATCTGGTTATATTGGATTCTAACCAAGTTATGCGAGAAAGGGTTTCACCATTATTTATTATTTCTTTTTTTATAACCTTTATAAACAATATGTGTTTTTTATAGAGATATTACTAGATTCATCTTGATTGGCTCTAAAACCCCTTTTAGATACTCTAAATTAATGAACATTTTATTTCTTCCTGAGTGTCCATATATAATATTGAGTTATTTTACATAAATCATATTTCATGTAAGGTTCCCAATTTTCATTGTTAATGGAATTACTAGTGTTTTGTTGTTATAGGTAAGAGAAAATAATGATATGTTAAACCACATTTACGACAAATATACATGTATGAGTTTCGACATGAAAATATTTGATGATGTTTTCAACGGAATTGTATTTTGATTTTTTTTAAATAATTAGAAATATAATTTTAAGGAGGTTCTTTTTCATCATATAATGTATTAATTTCAAATGTATGTTCTAAAAAATATTTTACAAAAAATAATTAGATAAGGTATTTGAAATGTTTTTTAAAAAATAAAACTTATAATGAATATTCTAGCAAGTTACTCTAATTTTTAAATACATAGTAAACATTTTTTGACATTCAATACCTGTGAAATTTAACATAATCAGATTTATAATCAAATTATCTATGATTGTATTTTTGATTTTAAATAAAACAATTGCAACTTAAGAAATTTAATATTTTAATATTGGGTTTTTATTAATTTAACCGCTATATTAGGTCTTCATAATGAAATTATATTGAGTAATGATGATATTAATATATCGTACTGTATTATCATCCAATACATAATTATTTATTTTAAAATAAAATTTATTTAAAAATTTTTGTGTGGTGTCTTGGATTATTTAATTTCTTCCCTATACTAACTCATATATTGTGGGGGTTTTGTATTACAAAATAAATGATTATAGAATTCCGAAGAACACAAATAATTAACTTCCTTATTATCTTTTTGTACACCATGGTCATTTTGAAATTTGGAAATTTTAACTCCATTCCATGATTCATGGTATTTATAAATTTATTGAAGGATTTATGAGTTCAAATTTTATTGTATAGTTTATAAACCCACATAAATCATGTGAAGTCTTCAAAAATTGGAGGTTTATAGAATTTATATCCAATAATTTCAATTTTAGACAGAAAAAAATGTAAAATATGAATTATCTCAATAGATTTTTATGCATAACTCCCCTTCTAGTTTTAAGATGTGATTTTTGTTTCATAACATACTTTCATGCGTCAGAAAAAATTTCATATTGAAATGATATTTGAGATTATCTTGTAAAAGTTGATAAGAATTGATTATTTTAACGTGTTTTTCTTCGATAACATCATATATATATATTTAAATCCATGATTCCTTATCTTGTGCACTAAAAACATTGGATTTTTTTAGATTGATATTTTAAATTGTTTATACAAACATTTTTAAAACACGATGTTGTGAATACCTTTTTTCATTTTATGTTAAAGATATTTCAAAAAAAATTATTAGATATTTAAAAATAGATATTACATAATTTATTAATGATTAGTAAATTTTTATTCAAGCATTCTGAGAATAAATAAGTTCTAATTAATAATGAGTTAGAGAAAACTGATGGTACCCACACTTAATATCATATACCTATAAATATTATTGAATATTACATTAAAACCTTATATTATTTCACATTGATATACTTTAGAGATGTTTACACACGTGTGTCATGAGAAACCAGTTTCATGGTATTCCAATAGCATCCCGCCTCTTTATCACATAAACTTTCATTTCATTTTACAAAATTGAGGATCTTTAAGGTTTAGTGTCTTGGAAACCAGGAACTTTAAACATGAAAACATAAAACATTCTTCTAAAAAACTTGAAAGGATTCTCCTCATGTTCATCCTAGGTTCATTACTGCATCACATAACCTGGGAGCATACATAAAAAGAAAGGGAGAGCAAAAAACCCAGTAAGATAAACAAGAGAAACATTTTACATGTGAACTTGAGATACTTCAACAAGGTCATGAAATGAACTTTAAGGAATGATAATGAAATCACGAGGCATATCATAATAAAAATAAAATTTTCATAACTTGAAGTTGTGGCTAAAACATGTAATATTGACAATCTTTTCGTTTCACCAAGGTCCATCCCCAAGGTGTCATTAAAAATTACCAAGGTTATTCACCAAGGCGTCGTTAAAATTAGTCATCTCTAGAGATTAAGTCTTTACCCAATGCATTGGAGCGCTATCAGGGCGCACCCTTAAATTTGACTTTATTATCATGTGAGATACATATATCATCATCAAACATTTCATAAATATCCCATATAGCATAATATAAATGGGTTTCATTTCATAATCATCACGTTTTAAAAACTGCTTTAAAGACATGATCTTTACGTTACTTTAAACCCACAGAAAGGGAAATCAAGTATCATGTATGTAAATCCCAGAATTTAAAATAGAAATTTTATGTATATATGTGAATAAACCTGTAGAAATAAGTGCTTTGAGTAATCAATTAATAACATGAAGTAATTTTGAGAAAAAGAGAGATGCATTTTGAGACGAAAATTCTGCAGCACAACGGCTACGTTACAAGGTTTTAGAAAATGTTGAAAAGAGAGGGGACATGGGTCAAACAATGATAAATGACCCATAAAACTGTATAGGGACAGAATATAAGGGATTTAAGAACATGTTAATGAAATTTGAAAATATACCATATGAAATGAAGAGCATGAAAGGAATACAAAAATAAGATTTCTCTTATAAAAATTCGGCAGCCTAACAGCGTTACATAAACTTCAACTAAAAATGTATTGATGATGTAAAATAGGGTCTCTAATCATATGAACATAAAATATCAGTATTATTGATATAGAGATCACACCCCAACCTAATAAAAAGGAACATTCAATACTTGACATAGAATTAGAACTTTGAAAAGGAGAAGGGTGAAAGAATCCCTTTAAAATTCGGCAGCCTAACGACGTCACTTAAACATTAACAAAAAATGAATTGATGAGATCAAATAGGGTCTCTCATTATATGAACATAAGATTATAGTATGATAGATATAGAGATCATACCCCAACATAACAAAAAGAAACTTGAAAGAACTGACATGAAAGTAGAACTTCAAAACGAGAAGGGTGAAGAACCACTTAAAAATTCGACAGCCTAACAACGCCACTTAAAACTTCAAAATATTGAATTGAAGAGATCAAATGGGGTCTCTAATCATATTATCATAAAATATCAGTATGATAAATTTATATATCATACCCCAACATAATAAAAAAGAACTTGAAATACTTTACATGATAATAGATCTTGAAAATGAGAAGGGAGAAAGAATCTGTTACAAAACTTTCGGCAGCCTAACGGCGGCACTTAAAACTTCGTAAAACGAAATAATTAGAGTAAGAAGGGATCTCTCATTATGTGAACATGAAAAGGGAAGTAAGAGGAGTATAAAAGAACACCCTTTAACATAAGAACATGGAGCATAAATGAAATTACATAAAAGAGATTTCATGAAAAGAAAGAGAGAGATCAGATCCCTTACCTTAAAACATAACTCTTAAAACTCAAAGGTTGGGACCTTGAGGGCTTGGTGGCACCATGGGAGGACTCCTTGGGAGGTAATGAGACCAGAACTTTGTTGGGGGCAAGTGGGGAGTCGAATGGATGAGAGGATGGCTTGATATTTATAGGGAAAGTGAGGGAACACGACATTAATGGAAAAGGGACACCTCATTAGTGGTTTCGGCAAAACCATGGCTTTGCCCATGGTATTTTCCCATGGTATTGGCCACTTGGGACACCTCATACCTTATATTACTATTCATAAGTCGAAAATATAGATTAAAAACTTAACACATCATTTAATGATGTCATTAAACACTCGTAACTTTAAAAACTGTATTTTCACTATTCATCGAAAATTCAACTTTCTCAGAATAATACCGAAATTTCACCTTAACCAAATATCAACGCTCTGATTAAAAATATGAACTCCATTTTATAAAAATAATTTTCTAAATATTTTTAATTTAATTTTTAAATAAAAACACTATTCACCGAAAATTCATTTTTTCAGAAAAAACCCCAAAAATTACCATAGCATAATATCAGTGCTCTGAGTTCAAAAATGAAATCCGTTTTACAAAAATAATTTTCTAAATATTTTTAATTAAATTTTTATATAAAAAACAATATTCGCCCAAAAAAACTAATACTTGAATAATAATTGATGAAACTGTTATTTAACCATTTTATTGAATCACATTACTTAATCAAGGTTCCTAGATTATATTAATACTTTCTTTAAGTGAGAATACTAATCCGTTTGGACTCATTACTAATCCAAATCATAAAATCACTATTCATAATTTACTATTCATCAAAAATTATGTTTATCTTATTAGACTCTAAATTTTGTTGTAAACATAATTGTAGAAGACCATTTTTCGAAAATCATTACACATTTTTAATTATTTAAGGTTTACACAACCGTTTTTAAAATATCTATTTTATAAAATTCATCAAAAATATGCATACTATATTTATCCGGTCATTTAAAAATTCATAAACTTCATCATAAGAAGAAATCCCAATTTTTATTTAAAACAAAAGATTACACAAGGTAGTTACGGTCTCCTTACATAGCCCCTTATCACACCAGCATATGACCTAAGTGTAAGGTGTGCTAAGGTGAGAGAATCTGAGGGAGGCTCGGCTAACATTGCACGAGTAGTAATTTCTATTAGTTTGAACTTCTCACAAAGGCGATTCCTTTCTATCATCACATGATGATGTTCGGCTTGGGTTTGGTCCAGAGCAAAGCCCAGTGGTGCTACCTCCTTCTCATGTTCTGTTAAATGGGCATCGATCTGTCTAAGACTACTGGGTGAGGCCATCGAATCTTCTTTCCATAATAATAAACCAAGATTACTTGTATTTACAGGCAATAATCAAAACGTTTAGTTTCCAGCGGTCATATTGACCAATGGTCATATAACCGTCTAAGCCCAACTGTCTCATTTTAATTATACTCATTTTATCAAATAAAACATTTTTGTTGAGTATAAAAAATAAAATAACACATGAAATTAGGAAACAAGATTTATTCAAAATTTCAAGTCGTTACAATCTTCCCCCCTTATGAAATTGCTTCCTCACAATTTTTAAAATTGGTTTTCGAAATTTCATTGAATATCCCACATCGGAAAAAGAGTCAGTAACACTATTACTTTAAAAGAAATAAAAGGAAGTAAAAAGGCCACCCAAGTTTACTCATACTAGGATTCCATATAGGAAACATGGACATGGAGGAGAAAACAAAGGGTCACGTTCTAAAGGAGAGTTATAGAAAACATGATTAGGAGAAAGTTAACCATATGAAAATACCAAACATATGATGTTTGTAAACGATCTTTGATTACCTAGTACGAAACCTAAACCAACAACGTTTTTTTTACGTTCCTTTTCATAATTTTTGAGGAATTAATTTACAACATAGAACAAAAACATAAGGAAATATATCTACCTTCATGTAGAGTTTCACCCTTTAATAAAATTCTACCAAAACTAATCTTTTCTCACAAACGATGAGCATTCAAAACTACTTGGTCTCATGAAAACACAAGAATCATCTTCTAGAGAATTACATAATCCACAAAAGATTAACTATCTATTTCTTTTATCTTTAAACATTATCCCAAAAACAGAAATGGTAAGGTTAAACAACTCTTCAAAAAGGAAGAATCCCATAGGAATGGAAACAACTTTTAAATATTCAATGTTCCATGGTAATACCCAAAGTTCATCATAGACCATTCCATTAATAACGGTCCTTAAAATTCCTCAAAATAAACCAAACTAAGATTGAAACCCAAATAAAAGAAGGATTTGATAACATAGTCTTCCAAAATAAACTTCATTGTTCATCTCCAAACAACATAAACCACTCCTAACATCTTATAACAAAATTATCGAAACTAAACATATTTTACCCATGATAGGTTAATTATTCCCATATGTGACCTAAATTACTATAAGTCCACCATAAATTCATTGATTCTTGAAAATATAAGTAAACCTTACTCCTCAATGAAAATACCGTAGTAATCTATTTACCTCGATCATATAGGGTCCCCAAAATAGTGAACATCTTCCAAAATAATAATAATTTTTTAATCCCCTAATCATCTCTGTCATATTAATACGATAATCGTCGCATTTCCTATCACATTGGTTTTTGGGACATGTTCTTCTATTTACCTCCATTAACTAAGAAAAGAAACTATAATTAGGGGCTTAAATACTTAGCTAATAATCATGAAAAAGAAACTTTAAGCATAAAAGGATAAACATGTAGAATAAAAGTATATCTTAACTTGTGATCCCCTAGGTTCCAATCTATGTTATCCATGATCATATATTCTTATGTGAATCTTTATTTTTTTTATCCTTGTTACTTTAATAATGGTTCATACTAAGCTTATGAATTTACCAAAGCATATCCCCCGGGAGTGTCATAACCAAGAGTGCAGCAAGGCTCGTTTTCGTGTACCAGTTCCCATTCGAGTCTAGCTCAAAGCAGTGTTTTCAGGTTTTACCCCTATGTACATCTGTGCCAGAGCCACCTCTAACTACTCGTATCCAGATAGGGATGTATTTTGTTGGAAACCCCTTACTCAATACTCACCAAAATA
Source organism: Viscum album (assembly GCA_963277665.1). Lineage (NCBI taxonomy): Eukaryota > Viridiplantae > Streptophyta > Magnoliopsida > Santalales > Viscaceae > Viscum > Viscum album. Next base: position 112,905,033 of record OY728156.1, on the reverse strand, counting down.
CCAGGAAGATTTTCTATATTTAAACTTTTTTATTGGGTTCTTCCTAGATTTTTCATATCCTAATTTCCAAAAATAACTAAACCATCCATTGATACCAACTATAGCATCCCGCATCTTTATCACATAAACTTTCATTACATTTTACAAAATCGAGGATCTTTAAGGTTTAGTGTCTTGGATACCAGGAACTTTAAACATGAAAACATAAAACATTCTTCTAAAACACATGAAAGGCTTCTCCTCATGTTCATCCTTGGTTCATTACTGCATCACATAACCTAGGAGCATACATCAAAAGAAAGGGTGTGAAAAAAGACCAGTAAGGGAAACAAGAGAAATATTTTACATGTGAACTTGAGATACTTCAATAAGGTCATGAAAAGAACTTTAAGGCATGATAATGAAATCATGAGGCATATCATAATAAAAATAACATTTTAATAACTTGAAGATGTGGCTACAACATTTAATATTGACAATCATTTCGTTTCACCAAGGTCCATCCCCAAGATGTTGTTAAAAATTACCAAGGTTATTCACCAAGGTGTCGTTAAAAATGGTCATCTCTAGAGATTAAGTCTTTACCCAATGCATTGGAGCGCTATCAGGGAACACCCATAAATTTGACTTTATTATCATGTGAGACACATATATCATCATAAAATATTTCATAAATATCCAATATAGCATAAAATAAATGGGTTTCATTTCATAATCATAACGTTTTAAAACTGCTTTAAAGACATGATCTTTACGTTACATTAAACCCACAGAAAGGTAAAGCGAGTATCATGTATGTAAATCCCAGAATTTAAAATAGAACATTATTGTATATATGTGAATAACCCTGTATAAATAAGATATTTGAGTATTCACTTAATAACATGAAGTAATTTTGAGAAAAAGGGAGAGGCATTTTGAGACGAAAATTCTGCAGCACAACGCCTACGTTACACGGTTTTAGAAAATATTGAAAAGAGAGGGGACATGGGTAAAACAATGATAAATGACCCATAAAACATTAGAGAGACAGAATATAAGGGATTTAAGAACATGGTAATGAAATTTGAAAATATACCATAAGAAATGAAGAACATGAAAGGAAGACAAAAATAAGATTTCTCTTATGAAAATTCGGCAGCCTAACAACGTTACATAATCTTCAACAAAAAATGAATTGATGATGTCAAATAGGTTCTCTAATCATATGAACATAAAAGATAAATATGAAAGATATAGAGACCATACCCCAACATAATAAAAAGGAACATGCAATACTTGACATAGAATTAGAACTTTGAAAAGGAGAAGGGTGAAAGAATCCCTTAAAAATTCAGCAGCCTAACAGCGTCACTTAACCATCAACAAAAAATGAATTGATGAGATTAAATAGGGTCACTCATCATATGAACATAAGATTCCAGTATGATAGATATAGATATCATTCCACAACATAACAAAAAGGAACATGAAAGAACTGACATGAAAGTAGAACTTCAAAACAAGAAGGGTGAAGAACAACTTAAAAATTCGGTAGTCTAACAATGCCATTTAAAACTTCAAAATACTGAATTGAAGAGATCAAATGGGGTCTCTCATCATTTGATCATAATATATCAGGATTATAAATTTATAAATCATACCCCAACATAATAAAAATGAACTTGAAATACTTTACATGATAATAGATCTTGAAAAACCAGAAGGGAGAAAGAATCTGTTACAAAAATTTCGGCAGCCTAACGGCGCCACTTAAAACATCATAAAACGAATTAATGAGAGTAAGATGGGATATCTCATTATGTGAACATGAAAATGGCAGTAAGATGTGTATAAAAGAACACCCTTTAACATAGGAACATGGAGCATAAAAGAAATTACATAAATGAGATTTCTTGAAAAGAAAGAGAGAGATCGGATCCCTTATCTTAAAACATAAATCCGAAAACTCAAAGGTTGGGACCTTGAGGGCTTAGGGGCACCATGGGAGGACTCCTTGGGAGGTAATGAGACCAGATCTTCGTTGGGGGAGAGTGGGGAGTCGAATGGATGAGAGGACGGCTTGGTATTTATAGGGAAAGTGAGGGGACAAGGCATTAATGAAAAAGGGACACCCCATTAGTGGTTTTGGCAAAACCATGGGCATTCCCATGGTATTTGCCCATGGTATTGGCCACTTGGGACACCGCATACCTCATCTTACTATTTATAAGTCGGAAATATTGATTACAAACTTAATACATCATTTAATGATGTCATTATACACCCGTAACTTTAAAATCTGTATTTTCACTATTCATCGAAAATTCAACTTTCTCAGAATAATCCCAAAATTTCACCTTAACCAAATATCAACGCTCTGATTACAAATATGAACTCCATTTTATAAAAGTAATTTTCTAAAGATTTTTAATTTAATTTTAAAATAAAAACACTATTCACCGAAAATTTATTTTTTCAGAAAAAACCCCAAAAATTACCATAGCATAATATCAGTGCTCTGAGTTCAAAAATGAAATCAGTTTTATAAAAATAATTTTCTAAATATTTTTAATTAAATTTTTATATAAAAAACACTATTCACCCAAAAAAAACTAATACTTGAATAATAATTTATGAAACCGTTATTTAACCATTTTATTGAATCACATTACTTAATCAAGGTTCCTATATTATATTAATACTTTCTTTAAGTGAGTTTACTAATCCATTTGGACTCATTACTAATCCTAACCATAACATCACTATTCATAATTTACTATTCATCAAAAATTACATTGATCTTATTAGACTCTATATTTTGTACTGAACATAATTGTAGAAGACCATTTTTTGAAAATCATTACACATTTTTAATTATTTAAGGTTTACACAACCATTTTTAAAATATCCCTTTTATAAAATTCATCAAAAATATTCATACTATATTTATCCGGTCATTTGAAAATTCATAAACATCATCATAAGAAGAAATCCCAATTTTTATTTAAAACAAAGGATTACACAAGGCAGTTACGGTCTCCTTATATAGCCCCTTATCACACCAGCATAGGACCTAAGTGTATGGTGTGCTAAGGTGAGAGAATCTGACGGAGGCTCGGCTAACATCGGACGAGTAGTAATTTCTATTAGTTTGAACTTCTCGCAAAGGCGATTTCGTTCTAGCTTCACACGATGAAGTTCGGCTTGGGTTTGGTCCAGAGCAAAGCCCAGTGGTGCTACCTCCTTCCCAAGTTCTGTTAAATGGGCATCGATCAGTCCAAGACTACAGGGTGAGGCCATCGAATCTTCTTTCTATAATAATTAACCAAGATTACTTGTATCTAGAGGCAATAATCAAATCGTTTAGTTTCCAGCGGTCATATTGACCAATGGTCATATAACCGTCTAAGCCCAACTGTCTCATTTTAATTATACTCATGTTATCAAATAAAACATTTTTGTTCAGTATAAAAAATAAAATAACACATGAAATTAGGAAACAATATTTATTCAAAATTTCAGGTCATTACAATGCCAATTCTTATTGAGTTTATCATTAAAGACATGTGTCCTGGAAAATTAAAATATTTATGGTTTGGGAACTAGAACAAACATGGGTCTAATTATTTATGACAATAATGGTTTTATTATTCATGTTTTGTTTTTATGAGGTTTTCCTTTTGATAATATATAAGAAATACGTATTTTCATTTTTCTCTCATTTCATTTATTGTTTTAATCAAATTAATAGATTAAATGAATGATTCATATTAAATAAAAAAAATTTATGATGAAAGCTATGAAGTCCCATGATTTGAACCGGGTTAAAATACGATGGTTTTAAAAAAAATTAGGTTTATCAATGGGTTAGTTTTTAAAAACTGAGCTCCAGAATTTTATTCCGAGTGTTTGAACACCAAAAGGTGTAATTTTTTGGATTTTTATAATTACCCTATAATATTAGAGGGTGTACCAATGAGGTTAGGAGCACTGGATCTGTAAATTTCTACATTAATGGATCTGCATGGGCAACACATGGTTGCGGTCCAACCCGTGCAGTTTACCCTGTTTAAAAAATTATTTAATTCAATTAAATAAGATTATATGATAGATTGTGTATAATTAACATAATTTTTTAATAATAATAATAATAATGTTATTATTATTAATATTATCAGGGTTATTCAATTAAAGGAATGATAAATAATTAATTAAATTACGATTGATGAAATTATTGTGGTTTTGGGTTTATCAATGTACCATTTTAATTAAATGAAGAGTTTCAAAATTAGTAAAGGACAATTTATTATTAAATGGAGGTTATGGGAGTAGTTTTTATCATTAATATCATATTGATTATATTTTAATAATTTGGGGGGTTTTTGGTTATAATTAAATAAATTTTGGTATAATAATAATGATGATGTTTTTATTATTATTAATGTGTTTATTTAATTAAATAAATGTAAATATAATTTAATGTGTAAATTTATATTTTCAAAGAAAAACTTTCTTTTAATAAGGGTTAATTGGGAGTTATGTTCTTAATAAAAAAATTTCGTTGGAAATAATAATAATGATTTTTGATAATTATTATTATGCATATTATTATGGTTATATTAATTATTGTTATTATTAACTTATTATGGTTTTTTATAGTTAATAATTATAATAATATATTTTGGGGGTTTTGGTTGGAATGGAATAAGTGTTGAAAATGGAGTTAATAATAATATATTTTATTATTATCCTAAATGATTTTAAATAAATTAAATTCAATTTAATTAAGGGGGTTTAATTTAGTTTGTTTTCAAGTGAAGATAATAGAGAGGAGAGAACCCAATTCCTTCATACCCATACCCAAGGAGGTGTGACCGCCTATTCCACTTCCATTACTCATGAACTAGTAGGACCATCCCCTCCTCCATGACTGGACCTCCCCCATGCAGCTCGATCTTCTTCCTCGGATGACATCCTGCAGACCTCCATGGAACGACCTACTCCGGGCAACAACAACATCTCGTGAGTGTATCTCCCCCCTCTGGGTGTGTTATATTGGCTCCCCTATACTCCAGGGCCAAACCAACAGCCTTCAGATATCCTCCACCTTGTGGAGCGACTAGCACCAGGCATGGGGCACCCCCAGATGACCTGTAGTATCAGCACGACACCCTGGGTAGAGCTCTTGCAGTGCATGACCCCCGTGTCCCGACCCCCCCCCCCCCCTTCCAGGTTCACTATACACAACATTTTCCTCAAATTTATACTTGGATAGAACTAATTATTTATTGTAATACCTTCCCCCACAGTCTCCTTCATCACTTTAGAGATTCGGTGACATTTTGATGTTGTTTTAGTGTTGTCTGAATCCCTATGGTTTGGTATAATCTAGTTGTTGGGTTGTTCTATTTTTTTTGGGTATGTGAATGTATTTTAGATACCTATAGGCCCATGTTATGGCTTCCGATTCCAAGGGAGAGGTCATTGGGATTGATTTTATTGAAGTTGTTGGTTCGGGTAAGCTTCTAAACCAGCTGTTTGGCTTTTCCCCATTTAAATTAAGGTCTGTTAATTATTTATGAGACGCTAGTACCAAGTTAGAGGTGTATTGTTCATTTATGCTATGATTATTGAATCCTATTTAATATATTTAATTTTTTATCAATATAGACAACACACACACTCTCTCTCTCACACACAAAGACACACACACACACACACACACAGATATATATATATATATATATATGAAGGTGGGTGCACGTGTAACAACAGACCAGTTCTGGATTGTTTTCCAACGTGTGATGAAGTGCAGCATGTTTTGGTTCGACCCTAAGGTAGGGTACCAAAATAGATATCACATTATATAATAATTCTCTAATTCTTTAAATAATTTGATAATATGAGTTTCCTTGATTGTGTAACTATTAAATTTTGTTTAAATGATTGTTAATGGTAAATTTTTTGTTTGTGGTAATGTCATATATTGGTTTCTTATGATTGGGATTTTTTATGTATCTGTGATGATGTCGATACATGATATGTTGATGCCAGACTTTTTATTAAATGTTTTGATCCACAGGTGATAAATGAGGAAATTTACATGTATTGGTGTAAATCATGTATTTCTATAAATTGAAAATATGTTGATCTTATGCCTTGAATGTTAAATAGTTAAACACGAATAACCCATGGGTATTCGTTGTAATTGAGACTTAAATGGAGACAGATGTGGACACCCTTAGGTGTTTTTTAGCCCATATCACAGAATGTTAATAACAAAAATAATGATATATCAGTTGTCAAATTAAATGATTGAATTGGGAAATATGGGGAATAGGGTAATTAATTGAAGAATAAATTATCAAGTAATAAGCTGGAACAATTGTGGAATCTATAGAATATTGAAAATATTGAATATTTTGAGATATTCAGAACATAAAATGGAAACATTGAATAATTAATGGAAGGATTAATTATTACATGATAAATTTTAAATGGTCAATTAATTGATTAACTGGTTAAAGAGATGGGATTAAAATAAATAATTGTGGAATTAATTAATTTTCATGCATTAATTTAAGATTGTGAATTGTTTGATTGTTATGACTATTGGAAAATAATACCGTTGGATGCATGTGTATTTTCCATGCCTTATGTTTTTTAGAATGTATTTGTTTAAAAACATGATATGAAATTTGATATGGTTTCTAAATATGTGGGCCTTATTCAACATGTTTGACTTGAGATATTTACGATGTGCATGTTAATTGATAAGGTCCTGGATGAAAAACAATTTCAGAGGATGGGTTCAGACTTGTTAAAGATTTGGTATAATTATTTGAGAATAATTAATTGATAATTATGTATTAACTATTGAGACTTATAATGGTAATTTTTTTGTAGAATTATTTGATGAGAGATTTATGTTGTAAATTAGTTGGTGAATTAATTAACGGATTAGACTAATTAATTTGTGAAACAATTAATGGATGTTTTTGGGAAGTTATGCATGGAGTTATACACTAATGAAAAATATATATGTATGATTGATAAAGGGTTTGAGATAGGGATTGAATCTCAAAATACATATGGGGTTCTATACATGTCGTTCTACACCTATCATTCATGAAAATATTCTTTTATGGGATTGGGACTGAGGCACCAAAAACCCATGGGTTGTGAGACAAGTAATGATGCTCTAAGTACTCATGAGTGTATTAGACATGATGTTCAACTCCCATTCATTAACATTTTACTATGGATCCAATTGGTCAATCGTGAAATGAATTAATTATTTTATGAATTTTTTTGTGACATAATCATTTGTGAATTGAATATGAGAAAGGGTTCAAACTTATCAATGAATTGTGTGAATCAATGTTAGTGGATGGACCTATGAGCGAATCGATATTTTTAGTGGGGGAGCTGAATCAGAGTATATGAAGGATTAAAATTGAATACATTATGACGGTTTATTCAAGCACAATCACATTCTTGGATTCAGAATATACATTGATTACATATATGATATTTAGAGACATATATGGTGAGTGATTATACGGGGTATGTCGAACATAGGTCGAATCTCAAGACATTCATAATTTAATTATCTTCGAATTATTGATAAATGAAAATTATTTTTATGAGTATGTATGAAAAATTTATAATGTTTGTTCAGACACTAGCTGAAGGGTGAAGTAGGTACTTGCGTATGTAGTTACATTGTACTACTTACTTTATTTATGCTTGTTTTTACATGGATCAAATTATTTTTTAAATGTTTAGATTTGGAGAATACATCGGTGGTCTCAGATTATTGAGATTTATATCTCACACCCTACTTGGGCTGCCATTGAAGTGGGGTGCCTGAGTAGATTATATTTGGTTGCAGGTTTGTGTTGTTTGCTTTTACTTAAGAGATATAAGAAAAGGGCTAAGAGGAATTTTGGGGTGGATTGAGGAGAACACCTCGGGGAATTGAGTCACTATTTATTTATTTCTATATTAGAATGTAAAGAATGTTGTGTTTTCAATTCATTCTATTTTTTTATTATCTTTTCACGCAAGCTTCTGTTGTATAATTGGACTTTTCCACTTTTATAAAATGTGTTCTATTTGTCTCGTTCTATTTTGTCAATTATGTATTACTTCTTCTTCTATAGTTTTTTATTTACTCTGATGTACCATTGTGAAACTTTGATAAGAGGTTATATTCTCCCCATTGACTATACTTAGACCCTCTCTTCTATTCGGGAACCTATTATGTATGGGTAGACGTTCATGAGGTCATGTGGTGACCAGACCGGCTACCGGTTTAGTGGATATCTAGGCCGAGACATTTCAAAGTGGTATCAGATGTTTTTTTACATTTTCATAATGTTTTGAGGATGGTAGATATGATACTAGGGATGTGTCAGTGTTCGGGTTAATATCCATTGCTGGGACTGATCACCCCATGTAGGGAAATAAACAAGTGGCTAGGGATAAAAATTTATGTCTATACTATTAGAGGTTGCAGTTGAAATGATTTCACCTTGAGTGACTGGTGTATTTTTCCCTTCTTATTGATTTTGTGGATTTTCAAAAATAATTGTGTTGTCCTTATACAGAAAGGAATTGTCATAAATTCATCATCTTAGGCACTTAGATATTCACATGGCATGCATATAACATGCCTTGTAGTTGCATTAGTAGGATTCCAGCTAATTTTGAATGTGTTCCATGGGTGCAATTCCATGTTTTGATAATCTTCTGCATGCCTCTGTATATAGAATTCTTCAGTGATAGATTTAACATGCTTGAGTGATTATATTCTATACTACATCTGTTATTAGCATGTTTTGTTGGTTGTCCATGCTTTTGTGTTATAGCATGATGTTTTGTTACTTATTATGCTAACATTATAGTGATGATTTTATATATGAAAGGTCTTCTAAATATAAAAATATAAATAAATATTAATGTGATAAATGGGAGAAAAATTCCAACGATATGGTGTATGTGTACCTTATCAATTCGTTAATGGACACCCATGTGTTTGAACCATATATAACCATAGTATGTTAGAAAATTGTTATAAATTTAAAACTACTAAGTTTTTATTGAAATGAACTATTGTTGGGTTGCTTTTTGAAGAACCTGGATTGAATAAATGGGATCCACAGAGGTCTCCTTCTTGGTAAAAGGAATATAAATGCTAAATTACATGTTTATATTTGAATAATAAAAAATTTTAAAGGATAAAGATGATGTTTGTGATATAATACATAGTTTCTCATATATAATTGTTTTGAAAACTATTTTTATTGTTATAAAAAGAGTACTTGTGTGTTTGTCGAAATTCACTTAAATGATGAAAGGATGAAATTAATTAATTATAATGGATAAAATAGGGGCTTTTGAATCTTGTGATTTCAGTATTCTGTGACCAGGAGAGAGGTTTGAAGTTTATGTTTCATAAAGGACTAACCCTTGGTAGGTAGCACCCTTATGATGTTCTAGGCCATTGATGTATGTTCATCCAACTACTCAGAAATACTTCTTGGGATTCAGATGTTATAGAACACCGATAGGTTTATGTTACAGATTTTATGACCAATGTTTGACATGGTGATCGTGGTTCTAGGAACGTCACATGAAAGTGTTAATGTGTTCTAAAACAGCATGTTGGTGAGTGGATAATATTTTCTTGCAACTTCATGGAAAATTAAAAGGTGGGTAGTGTCAGATTGTTTTCGGTAAATGTGTCATTAGATGATTTTGAGATTTTAGAAAAGAGTTTTACGGTATTAGTTCGACTAATCTTCTTAATGAACATTGATTTTCTCTTAGTGCGCTCTTCTCAATACGAAGACCATTTCCCCTATCTTGAGATTTTCATTGAGACACTAATATAGATTTGTACTTATGCTGCACTACATTTTATATGATGTTGGGCATGATGAGTGGTTGTTATCTGGGTAGTACCACGATGCATGGTTTCTTTCGGAAACTCCTTTATTCGTGTTGGGGGACGGTTGTTTTTAAAATAGCCTTATGATGCATTGACTTTGATATTTTACCAGAGGTTAGTTAAGGACTTTAGTATACATGGGGATGGTTTTGGTTTTGTTTTAAAGTCACTTCATTAGATAAAGGGAGATTTTGGGTTTTCGGACCTCGGTGTCTTTCGAGGGAAGCATGTGAAGCATGTTCTATTAGTTGATCGAGATACAACAATTTTCATTGATGTGGTCCTTGAAATAGCCTTATATAAATTACTGCTTCGATGTTTAAGCTATAAAGTGAGATTTGGATATGGTTTTAATGACTTATCCATTAGGCTTGTGAAGGGTTAAAGGTGCATTTGGTAATGGGAACAGAACACGTCAGTTCTATGGAGATTAATTGACCTTGGTAGGTTAGTTGTTTTAGTATTTTCTCCAAATAGATTCTATGGGATGAGAAGTTTTTACGGTGGGTAGATTTTAATGTATAGTGTTTTTGAACCAAGTTAAAATAAGAAGGTTTTAAAACTTTATTTGGTTTATCAATGGTTCAGTTTTTTAGACAGAGCTCTGGAATTTTATTCTGATTGTTAGAACACCTAAAGGTGTCATTTTTGGACTTGCATAATTACCATATAATTTATGCGGGTGTTCTGATGAGTCTCGGGTGCACCGGATTCAGAAAAGTACACATTAATGGATCTGAATGGGCAACACATGGTTGCGGTCCAACCCGTGAAATATACCCATAATAATAAATTATTTAATTTAATTAAATACGATTTTATGAGGGATTCTGTTTAATTAAATTAAAGTTTTAAAAATAATAACAATGAAGTTAATATTATTATTATGGTGGTTTATTTAATTAAATGAATGATAAAGAATTAATTAAATCATGGTTGGAGAAATTAATAATGCTTTTGGGTTTATCGAAAAACTGTTTTAATTAAATGAAGAGTTTTAGAATTATTAAAGGACCATTTATTTTTAAATGGATGTTATGGGGTGATTTTTATATCATTAATATAATGCTAAATATATTTTAATAATTTTATGGTTTTTTGTTTTATTTAAATGAATGTTGGAATAATAAAAATAATGATTTTATTTTTATTTTTTTGTCTATTTAATTAAATAAATGATAAATTAATTGAATGTCACTTTTGAGATTTTCATAGAAACTTTTTCCTTTAATAAGGGTTAATTGGGAGTCATGATCTTAATAAACAATGGATTATGGAAATAATAATAATAATTTATGATTATTATTATTATTATTATGAATGAAATTATGATGATATTTATTATTATTATTAACTTATTGTGGTTGTTTTATAATTAATAAAAATAAAAATAATATATTTTGGGGGTTTTTATGGAAAGTAATTAATGTTTAAAGGGGTGGTAATAATAATAGCTATCATTATTATCATAAATAATATTGAATAAATTAAATTAAATTTAATTAAGAGGGTTTTATTTATTTTTATATTTGGAGTGAAGATAAAATAGAGGAGATAACCCTCCTCCTTCCTCCCCATGCACAAGGAGACAAGACCCCGTGTTCTTCTTCCACACTGCATGAACCAGCAGGCTGATCTCCTCTTTCATGACCCGACCTCCTCCATGCAATGTGATCTTATCCCTCGGAAGACCTCCATGAAGTCCTCCATGGTATGACCCACTCCTGGCTACAGCAGCAGCGTGCGAGGGCCTCTCCCCACTTTGTGTGGGACCCAATCTCCCCTATGCTCCAAGGCCGGACCACACTCATCCAGACCTCCTCCACCTTGTGGAGCAACTTACACTAAGAATGTATGACCCCCTGATGACCTGTAGCAGTAGCGTAACACACCATGTGGAGTTCCTGCAGCGCGCGACCCCCCACCCCCTTCCAGGTTCTCCATACGTGGTATTTTTCTCCTGTTTCTTTTGGTTAGATCCAATTCATCAGGGTAAAACCTTACGTCATGATTGCTTTCATCACTTTGGCTATTCCCTGATATTCTGGTGTTGTTTTGGTGTTGTCTAAAATTGTAAGGTTCAGTTTAATGTGGTTATTCCGTTACTCTATTTTTAGGGAATGTGAATATTCTTTAAGTACTCTTATGTCCATGTTTCAGTATCCTCCATCATGGGAAAGGCATATAGGCTTTATTTACTTGAATATGTAGGTCATTGTATGCTTCTAAACTCATTGTTTATTTTTTCACTGGTTAAATTAAGGTCTATTAATTCTTTAGGAGTCATTAGTACAAAGTTAAAGGTGTGTTGATCATTACTGCTTTCATTTTGGGTACCATTCCAACATATTGAATTTTTTTGATCAATGTATAAAAAATTCATAGACACACACATATATACATATGTAAATATATATATATATATGAAGGTTTCCACATGTGAAACAGCAATCCAGTAATGGATTGGTTATCGACGTGAGGCGAAGTGCGGAATGTTTTGGTTCCACCCCGAGGTAGGGTCACAAAATCTATATCACATTATTTAAGAATTATTTTCGTCAATAAATAATTTGGGAATATGATTTTCTTTGATTATGGAACTGTTAAATTTTATTTAAATGACTATTAAAGATAAACTGTTGGTTGGTGGTAATGTTATATCATGTTTTCTTTTGGATGGGTTTTTGTATGTATCCCTAATGATGTCGATACATGATATGTTGATACAAGAAATTTTATTAAATGATTTATTCTACTTGAGATAAATGAAGAATATTTCCATGTGTTTGTGTAAATCATTTAATGCTGGATATTGAAAATATGTTGATCTTATTCCTTAAATTATAAATGGATAAATCAGAAGAACCCTGGGATCTTCTTTGTAAATGAGACATAAATGCTGACAGACATGGACACCATTAGGTGTGCCTTCTAACCCATGATACAAAATTTTAATAATGAAAACATTGATATAACAGTTGAATAATTAAATTATAGAATGGGGAAGAATGAGAAATATGGTAATTAATTGTTGAATTAATTATAAATTCATGAGTTGGAAAAATTGTGAAATCTATAGAATATTGAGAATATTGAATATTTTGAAATGTTTAGAATATAAATTGGAAAATGGTAACAATTAATGGATGAATTAATTATTACATGACAAATTTTAAATGGTTAATTAATTGATGAATCGTTTAAATAGATATAATTATATTAATTAATCGATGAATTAATTAATTCTCATGCATTAATTTAAGATTATGAATTGATTGATTTTTATGATTATTGGCCAATAATACCTTTGGATTCCTATTTATTTTACATGATTTACTTTTTTAGGATAGAGTTGTTTAAAATTATGATATGCAATGTGAGATGGTTAACAAATATGTTGGCCTTGTTCAGCATGTTTTAATTGAGATGTTTATGACGTTCATGTTAACTGGTAAATTTTTGGATGAAAAACTGTTTCAGTGGATGTGTTCATACCTGTTAAATATTTGGGATAATTAATTAAGAATAATTAATTGATAAATAATTATTATCTATTGAGGTGTTTAATGGTTAATTTTTTGTAGAATTATTTCACGGAAGACTGATGTTGTAAATTTGATGTTGAGTTAATCAACGGATTGGATTAATTAATTTATGAATTAACTAATGAATGGTTTTGGGGTGTTAGAAATGGCATTATACACCAATTATAAATCTATATTTATTATTGATAAACAGTTTGGGAGACATAGAATGATGATCCAAATACTCACGGGGTGCTACACATGGCGTTCTACAACCATCTTGCATTAAAATATTTTTTATGGGACAAGGACTGATGATCCAAATACCAATGGGTTGTGAGATAAAGACTAACTCTACAAATACTCATGAGGGTGCTAGAAATGATGTTCTACAACCATTAATTGACCTTAGACTTTGATTCCAACTGGTCGTACATAAAATGAATTAATTTGTGAATGAAAAATGTTGTGACATAATGATTTGTGAATTGAATATGATAAAGGGTTCAGACATATCAATAATATTGAAGAATCACTGTCAGTGGATGACCCCATGAGATAATCACACTTTTTACTTGACGAGCTCAGACATAGTATCTAAAAGATTAAAATTGAATATCTAATGATGTGTTATCAAATACAAAGCACAATATTGGGTTCAATATTTACTTGATTACATCGATGGTCTTTAGAGACATATGTTGTGAGTGAATTATAAGGGGGATGTAGGCATTATGTTAAATCTCAAGTCTTTAAAAATTTAATGAGGTTTGAATGAATGATAAATGAAAATTATTGTGTTGAGTATCTATAAAAAATGTATAATGATGATTCAGACACCAGCTGAGAGATAAATTATATACGTGGGTACATTGTTACATTATACTGTGTAATTTATTTATGCTTGCTTTCACACAGTTTAAATTATTTATTTAATGTGTAGATTTGGGGTACACATCGGTGGTCCCGAAATTCTGGGATTTATATATCACACTCTACTAGGGTGGAAATTTCATTTGGGTACCCGAGTAAATTCTATTTGGTTGCATGTTTCTGTTGTTTTCATATGCTTAGCAGATATGAGCAGAGGACCAAGAGGATGCTCTGGATGCTTGAGGAGACTACCTCGGAGCTTTGAGTCATTTTTTATTTATTTATATATTTGAATGTAAATCATTTTGGATTGTTTAATTTTTTCTATTTTTATATAATTAGCATGACTTGAATGAATCTACTATATAATTGGCATTGGAATCTTTTATAAAATGAGTACTATTTGTCTCCTCTAGTTTTTTAAATTATATACTACTGCTTCTACCATTGATTGTTATTTACTCAAATGTTCCGGTTTGCAACTCTGATAAGAGGTTATAATATCCAAACTTAATATCATTATACCCTTACTGCTAGTTGGTAGCCTCTGGCATACAAGGAGACGGGCTTGAGGTCAGGTGACTATTGGTGTGACCACCAATTTAGTGGTGATCCATGTCCAGACATTACACAAGCATCCATGAACATAAGTTCTTATTGATTAATTCTAAAATGTTCCTTAATGATTAGGGAAACAAATGTTTACTTGGTATTTTATATGTTTTTTAGATCCTATATTTTTATATTAATTTTATTCACCTTGAGTGAGTTTATATGGGTAATTTTAGAGGAATCAGTTTTTGGATTAATGATTATTAACATCGGGTTGATTCCAAATTTTCATGATGAGATCCTCTTTTACCATGAATAGAAGATCCTTTTATTTTTGAATATTTTATTTCTCTTTCAAATCTTTCATATGTTTCATCTTCTTTTCAAATTAATAATAATAGAGTTAATAGAAATCATTTTAATGTTTATTTCATTTCTAGTTTAGGTATATATATATTAGATGAACGAAGGAGGAAAAAGAATAATAAATATGATAAGAATTAGGAGATTAATAAGAATATGACGAAAGAGGAAGAGGGATATTAACATCGATGCCTTCATAAAATTTTTCTATAATGTACAAGGGAATTTTTAAAATAGAAATATATAAGCAAGTTAAAAACATGGACACATCATCTTCCTTCAATATTGTGTCTTTGAAAGAAATTTTACCTTGTCTATTTTTACATAAAACACTTGTTTCATATGCAGAAATTTTTCTTGATGTGATTTTTATTTTTTAAAATTCATATAATGTTACTTAAGATTCCTATATTTTAATTTGAATTTATGGATTTGTTATGGATGTTCTTCTATTTTATGTCACTAATATTGTTTTTGGAAAGATGAATATGATCTAGAACCTCACCCCTGGATTGTTCACCATTGGTGTATTTGATGGTTTCCATTTATTACATCATTAGTACCATTAGACATGTTCTCATATTTTAATATATTAAAGTCATCATATGAAATAAGGGAACTCATTAGTTCCATGAATTCAATCATTTCCACAATATTAAATTCTTTAATTGATGTGACAATGAGAGCCCAAGAGCTAGGAAAACCCCAAAAAAATTTATTTATGTTAAAATTTATTTAAAATTTATCACTCTTAGACATTATAATTTTATATATGTTTTTATATATTATAATTTTTTAATTGATTAACAATATTTCCTAATAAATCATTCAAAATATTTAACGTGCATATGTAATATGGTTTTCTTTTATTTAATCATTATTTTGTGACTTTTAAAAATGCTATAATTTCATGGGTAGTTTCTCAAAAAGTAACATGATTGAATTCATTTTTATTGAGACCTAAATTTTAGGAATCGAAAGGCTTTTTATTAACATAAATATTCATAACATCTTCTAGAGTTTATTTTTTATAATAATTACCGGGAATATAGTCTTGCATATAAAATTTCCATACAAGATCACTAATACATCCAAGATAAGTTTACGTAAATTTTTTAATAGGAATAGATAATGACATTAAATATATGATATTTTGAATTTTAATTATATTCTATTATAAAATAAAAATTTACATAATTTAGAATATGAAAAAATATTGTAACATCTTTTTTTTAAATGAATAATTTTTTTTCATAAAAAAAATCACCATTAATACCAATTTTTGTTATGAGGGAAAAATTCAAAATGAAATCCCTATATTTTATAAAAATTATTTGTTGGAGATTATTTAAATATTCATGGGTGTTGAATTTAATTTAGGATAATTAATGTGAAAAAAATATTATATGGAATAATTTATTATTATAATGTTAATTTTTTTACATGTGTTAATAAATTTAATATCAATGTAATTTAAGAGAGACCATTAGAAAACAAATTAATGAAACATTGAGAATATATATTAAAAGATGTATTGCTATAATATAAAAGGGAATAAAATTAAAAACGATAAAGATTTTCGAAATCGAAAATTTTTAGTGTAATTTCTCTATTTTTGTTTGTTTTTATGACCTTAGAACACTTCTAGCAATATTTCTATAGCCATGTACTAAAACAATGTGAAATTAAGAGGCCCGATTAGCCCATAAATTGTTTTTGATATATAATAATTATATTAAATATCATGCATGTTCATATTTTCCTAAAAATGTTTAGGAAATCATAAAAGGAGGCTTGGAATAGAAATCAATGTCCACCATTGAGATAAAACTATGGGTTTTACCATAGGAATGAAATAATATTTGTCGATGTGGGTTTTTTTAATGTGTAGTCACATTTGAATAATTATTTTTAATAAAAAATTAGTTATCTTATTTTTTTTGAAATTATGACCTTATATCCTCTTTAAATACAGTGTTGTGAGGAGATATTAGGGTTGGCATCTACATCATGGATTTATATAGGGGTGTTGGAAGAAAGAGCTCTATGAAAATGAAAATGAATCAGATTAGATTGAGGATTATACACTAACTCAACTCTGGGATCTTACCAATGATAATGGGAAATATTTTTTCTTATTCATCAGTTGATCAATCTCAAAGTATGATTTTTTTATTTTTCCTGTTTTTTTATCCCATGATGAATATGAATCAATCATCTAAAATATTGATTCACAAATCAGTCATTTTTTAGGTATGGGATAATTCTTTAATATGTGGGTGATTATTTTTTTTATCATGTATTTTCATAACTATTAGTTCATATTTTCCAAGACAACAAACTGAGGTGATAGTGAAAAAAAACCTAGCGTTTGTTCCTCACAGTTATGGTTTATAATTCTCTCTCTATTCTATGTGTGTTGATCTTTGACATTTTTATTTGGACTACTATTCATTGAATACACAATGAATTTTCATTGAAAATTTGACATTTGGTTAAAAGGATCATTACCATTGGTCTATGATGGATATCTAATGACATTATTGTAGTATATGATAATAGAAGTGGATCCATGAACATATCAATAATTTGCGATAACATTTTTGGTGTGTGGCACTAACAAGCTATGATAATGGTGGTTCACAAGAACTGAATTTTTCCATAATCCATCTAATGGTGTCCAGAAGTTTATTGTAGTCTTAGTTATGCATCCTAAAACATGATTTAGGATGGAATCAGTGGTTCCGAACCAGTCGGGTGAAGATGTGTGAACATTCTAGAATTTATATGAAATTCAAGACTACACAGTGTATAGTCCAATAAATATATGATGTGTATAGGAATTTTTTTTGGTGATATGGTATAAGTGATGAGATAAGTATCACATTCTAGGTGACATGTGCCATATTCCATTTGACACTTAGTCGACAAGCTCGTCATGTATAGTGGGTAAAAAACCACGTAGCCATGTGAAATTGCACTATGAGTGCTTTGAAAGTATATTGGAATGTTGGAGTACATGGGGGGACCTATGTTCACAGACATGTAAATTCAACCTGACAGGTTACGGTATACATAGTCAACGGTAGAATAGTATTCTATGTTCAAGGGAGACATCTACACACTATATACTCCTGGGAAATAGTGTGTAATGTGGAATATTACATGCAGTGTTCCTCTAATGTAGGGATAATTGAAGTCTTAGTTATACATTTTGTGTAACCCTAGTTATATAACATATAGTCTCATGAGGATATGTTATATTAAAATTTAATCATATATTTTAATCATTGTGAGATTGGTTGTGCTTCTATGGACTAGTATTAGTAGAGTGTGTTCCCTTTGTCCATTCCTATGAGGGCGTGGTGTAGCATTATTTTTTTCATAGAGGGTGACCCGGTTGTTTCTTCCATATCATTGGTGTAGTAGAGACGACATCTCTTATTAAATAGGTAGATTTATTAGTTTTATTTGATAGATATCAAATAATCCTAGAGAATTTATCCCTCTAAGTGTCCAAGAGTGATCCTCATATGATTTTTTTTCTATAGATTGGATTTTATGGCATTTGAGTGACCAATATTTACATATAAATAGATCCCCTATATAAGAGGATGTTTCATGTATGGTCTGATGTTCCCTAGTGATTCCTTCATTTTTACCACAAATTTGTGTAGTGATATCTTATATTTCTTATACAGTATTAA
Source organism: Viscum album (assembly GCA_963277665.1). Lineage (NCBI taxonomy): Eukaryota > Viridiplantae > Streptophyta > Magnoliopsida > Santalales > Viscaceae > Viscum > Viscum album. The sequence continues at coordinate 112,886,077 of OY728156.1, read as the reverse complement.
TCTGATGGAGTGTGTGTCTCGGTTGATGCCTCCCAGCTGTAATTTCTCTTTCTTTTTGGATAGAGATGATGAGTGTGGCCTTTGGGATGAGTGTAAATAGTGGTAAAATATCTTGGGGATCATTTTATCCACATATACAATCATGTTCTTTCATTTGGGTTCCATAAAGGATAGTGGGGCTCATGGAGTGAGATCTCCTAGATGTTCACTATACTAAAACCTTATCAGCGGTTCTATGTCAAGAAGTAGTTGTGACCACATGGTACATGGGGTTATTCTATGTATATCAAGATGTTTTATTGTATTTTTGATATTATAATTGACATATCATTTTAAGGAAATTCTACTCTTGACGCTTCCTGCTTAGTCATTTTGAGGTTCCCTACTGGGTGTAGTTATACTGAACCAAACATGTGCTCTTCCCATAAATTTATAGTATTATGTAGACAAAAAATTATATTATAGAGGCCTGGGAGGACAATGATTTAGTGGAACATATATGGAATCCATAGACCAAGGTGTATGTCAGTGTTGTATTTGAATGGAGTCCCATCCTTTAGAGTAGTTCTCTCATTAATTATAGTTTTTGGTGTGATTTTATTTATCCCCCTTGCTATGATATCTATTACTTCATGTTAGTATTTTATTGGGGGATTATGTATGTATTCATTCATTATTATGAGTTGTTTTCAAACATTTTCACTATTCCCAAGCCCTTCCCTATTGAAGGTGGGATTAGGGTAGTTGCATCTTTGGACTTTGAGGTTGGTTTGTAATAGAATGATATCTGAGTGTTACCTATCCTAAACTATAAAGAATCTTCCTGGGATTAGGATTAGAGTTTTTAGTTTATTTTAGAAAGCGAATAGGATTGGATTATTAATGAGGGAAACAATGTTAATTTGTTTTTTGTATTTATCTATCAATAAGGAGTCTAGTGTTGGTGTAGCTGACAATGAATCCATTCACCAGGACCCTAATAAACTAATTGTTGACTCCTTAAATGTAGGAACTATTCATAAGGAAACATTGGTACATGCATATTATAGGAATGTGTTTTGGTTTTCACGTTCTTTTGGAGTCATCTCCCCAGATATACTCATTGAACATGTTACATATTGAATTCTTTTAGGATGAATTCATTTTGAAAACTGGTGATATTTCTGTAGATGAGTATAGAGATGAACCCAATAACCAATGAGGTCTCTATGTAGTGGCCTCTTCATGAAGAATGCTTTATTTTAAGTGGGAAGCTAGTATAACTTCCACCTAAAAAGCATTATGTAGACCCACCTATAATGGCCTAGGTGGATACATATTTCCAAAATGAATTGTAGATTGATATTTTAGTTTTTGATGACATTACAAAGGGTTTCAATTTTTATCATGAGCTTCGTAGGTAGGTAACTCACGTGATGTTGGGTTAGAAGGACCTACTGAATGTAGGTGCATGATGAAATTCAAAAAACATAATGTATCTTTGGAGATATCAGCGGATGATTAATCATCTAGGTCAGGGAGATTCTATGATTATCATGGGAGATGGAATATCATGTAATATTTTTCTACCCAATGTCAGGAAGTCAAGGAGAAATTCAACAAACCACCTAGACAATGGTAGTGCCTAGATCAGGGCGGTCCATGGGGGAAGTAGATGTGTTAGTGGAGTCGGGGAATCAGCAGGAGGTGGAAGGTTCTTGGGTTTGATGCTACCATCTCCACTGACAAATAGACTACTCCAGGACTGAGAAGCTGGAGTTAGGAATAATGGATAGCTACAAGCACTAGTGGTTGATTACAAAGAGTATCATAGAGAATTTATAGATATGTTCTATGTCTCATATAATCTTATTTAGTACTGATGGATATAGGTAAAAGGAACTCTTTTTATATTTGTTTGAGTTCATTTCCATGGATATGAGGGGCATTGATATAAAAATATATTTATGATGTCTAGTGAGAAATTAAATGCACAGAAAATAGGGGAAATTACCCCCATCGATATAAATTCATGATAAGAGATCCAAAATCATACCATTGAAGGAGTGTTACCCAAATATTATACTGTTTATCTGTATTGGATGAGTTCTATTGACATGCATGTCTGATTTATTTGTGTTAAGGTGTCAGAGAAAGCCCTGGTTGTGTTAAATATATAGAAAAGGGAAATGATGATTCCCAATTTTTAGGTGTTTAGAGAAGAATCAAGTGTAGTTTGAGGAATGATATATTTCATCACTACCCATGTTGTAGTTTTGACAATGTGTTACAATACCCTTTTACTTTATTTTATCTCATGTTTAGGACCTTATGATACAAGTGGATCCCTTTTATCTTGACCATGCTGTTAGAAGCTCCTTCATAGTGGAACTGTGATTACACACTTCAACCGACTGCGAGACATGAATCTAGGAGGAAAAAGAGAGCCTCAAATGAAATTTATTCATTGTGTACGTGATAACCTCATATATATTTCTGGGTATGGATTGGTTGCATACCTTCCACGCTTAAAATATTTATACTAGTGAGTGTAATAGTGTTTCCAATTTTTGGGTTGGGGTTTTCCTTCAACGATAAAGAGTGATACTAAACCCAACAGGAGGAGCTTATGTAAAATAGGTTAATAATCTAATTTCATTAGTTGGATAGTGATACCTTTTTATATAATTGGGTGATATAATATTTTTTCTTGACGTGGTTCTAGAGTTTTAGTACGCACTCCCTACGAACATTTCGGTTTTACCTCTACACTAAGGGTAACATTATTTCAAGGAATGTTATCAGGGGTAGATTAAATTATTTTTATAGATCATAAGATTGAATAGATTGATCTTTTTAAGCTAATGGTGAGAGTCATAATTTTTAGGTAAATAGTTTTTGAAAGATATTTTTTTACCTAGAGGTCCAAAATTTCATAACCTAATAGGTGGATGAGTGCTTGAGTTTGAGTACGAATTGGACTCAATTAAAAATGTTGACATGATGAAAAGTGTTTTATCTAATGAAAAAAGGGATTACTCGAGTACTGTCTAAGGAGAAGTGATTCTCATATTTGGACCTCAGGATAGGTTATCACCAGCTCTAGTTTTGTGGCACTATATACCTCATGTTTCTCTTTGAATCCACTGTGACTGATTTAAGTTAGTGGTGATAAACTTTAGACTCTAGTACATCACATAAAAATCGTTAGATCCATTTAATAGATCCTTAATTTTTATGGACCTATTAATGGTAGTCTTACATTCGGGAATCCATGTGGTCTCCGTGTCGAGTTGGATCATTTGAGGAATATAAGGATGGTGTAGTTTACCTCCATTTGATAGTATTCACCTTTCACATATTCTGAAATCTAGGGGGTATGATTTGGCGATACCAATTTTGAGATAAATGAAGACTATATAACCATTGGATATTTTCTGGATGGATTCCTTGATGAATGGAATCACATCAATTTTTTCTAGGGATGGATAGTGATTCTAGTTGTCACGTGAAACAAGGAAATGAAGTTGTTTTTTCCATTATCAATAAATCTAGTGGACGAAATGATGTATGAGGACCTCATGGAATCTATATGACAACCAAAAGAGTTGATGAAACATTTTGAGTAGAAATTTTTTTGTTTTTTCCGTCTCTTGGTGATGACCAACATAGCGTTGTAGATGGTTTATTCCATTAGTGCGTGTAAAAGGTATTTCATCTATTTGGAATACCAACAATGATCATTTTATATTGTGATTTTAATTCATGAAACGATAAAGGAAATGATGTGGGAAGACTTGGGGGGTCTATGTTGATGTTGGGAATGATGTTTTAACCATCCCAGCTGGCTAAGTAAAGTAGACTATATATATTCTGGTGAATATTCTTCAGGTTCCCATCTCGATATTTGAGCCATAGCTAGAAGGATTATCTAACATCGGTGGGGTTTTTATATATTTATGGTTACCACTATTCCAACATACTCTATTATTTTCATGTCTATATATGAGGGACCTTATGGATACAATTATATAGGTAAGATATGGTGGGTAACATCACTTTGGTCCTAGTTATTGTTTTAGTGATGGATGTATGGAGTGAAATTCATCCAGTTGAGGATGTTTATTACTCAGCAGTTACCAAGATTCCTCAGTGGATTGATCAAGGAGTGATTTTTATTTTTAATATAATATAATCTTTGACATGGTGGTATTATATGTCTAGGGATATCCGACCCTTTCATTTCATACTCTTATGTCGGGTTGGTAAGGTGGTGAACTCATTAACCCTCTACCCACAGTAGTACTAGTTTCATTGTGTTCCCAACATGTCAGAGCTAAGGAGGTAAGTGAATAAATGTATGTATGATATAGAACATGGTAATCTAGGAAGTGAGAGAGGAGTCCCCATTTTAATGGAGTCGGTGACATTGATTATAAGTTGTAGATGACCCTTCGTAGTAAATTGTTTCCTTTGGTTGTGTGTATTTTGACCGTATAGTGAAGAATTGAGATATCTCGAGGGAGGGAGATACTCATTTGAAATCTTAATATCCACATTATTTTCATATTTTTTTTGATTTATGAGGATGAAAATATGTTTTGGATGGAAAAATTTTATGTTCCATTTTTCTCTAAGTAATTTTTTTGAATATTTCTAGGAATATTTTTGATGTTGGTGCTAAAATTATGTTGTATTTTGGGGCCCAATGAGCCAAAAATTAATTTTTAAATTATTGAAATGGTCTTAAACATCACACACATAATATTTTATTGATAATATTGAATTACTCTTAAATAGAGGCTAGGATTAGAAAATGAGACAACTATTGAGTCAAGGGCATGTATTTTACAATAGAAATGTTATACCAATTTTTGGAATCTTATGTATTTTTATAGTGGAATAATGGGTGAATAAGTAAAATAAGTAAAATAAATTAATTTTTATTTAACATGATGAAATCACATAAAATCCTATTTAAATATGTGGTTATATTGATATCTCATGGTTGTCCTCTAAACCCTGGATATTTAGTTAACCATTGTAGGATAGGGTTCTTAGATGATGACATAATATTAGATCATATCACAGATTATGTTCCAACACATATTGATGATATCACCTGTGAAACTTGATGTAGGTTTTTTCTTTATAAAAAATATATATCTAGATGTATGAAAATTATATGTTTATTTTTCTATCCCATAATGAATGTGAATCAATTGAATAACGGGTTGATTATTTTATTTGTTATATTATTAATATAGGTAATTTTTGGGATTTGTGGACAACTATTATTTGGTATGTTCATGTATGTGTATACCTATTTGTTCATATTTTCTATGAAAATTTATGGAGGATGAAAAAATGATGACGTTCCATCATCACATTTATGGTTTATAGTATTCTATTCATGTTCCACATTCATTCATCGTTAGAATTTATATTTAGCTTACGATTTAAGGAATAACCGATGAAGGATCATTCCACATTTGATATTCTAGTGAAAGTAATCATTACCATAGGTCATGGATGGATATTCATCAAAATTATTGTGGTATATGACAATAGAAAAATATCCATAGATATATTAGAGGATCACGATATTTTTTTAGGAATGTGTTACCAATAATGTGTTATGTAAGCGGTTCCAGAGGATATTATATGGCCAGAATCTATCAAAAAGTGTAAAAGAGGCTTAGTCAACCTCAGATCTTCATCATATGGTGTGAATTATCGTTGAATCGGTTGATTTAGAATTCTCATGAGAATATGTGCAACGTTTCTATAATTATATAAAATTTAATACTATATGGAGTATATTATTGTAGACAAACGTCTTATAGTAGAATTGGTGAGGCACTAGGTTTTCAGTATTGAAAGAATTATCACATGTAATATGACATGTGTGACACACCATGTGATTCTTAGTATACCAACTCATCATGTATAGGGGTTTACACCAACGTTTCCATGTGGTCCAGCATGTACTATACATAGAAAGTACATGGAAAGGATAAAGTATGAGGTTGGAGAAGTATTCTTTCATATGACCAAGTGCATGGACCCAGTCCTGTGTACATGATAGTAACTAAAATTAAATAATGAGTATCAAGAAGTCATCTACAAAACAAGAATTCATTGGACATGGTGTTTAATGTGGAAAATTTCATTTCAAGATATAATGATAAATAATATGTTCAAGTCTTAGTGATAAAGATTCATGTTTTTATAGAGACACACCATGTTCTACTATGAGTATAGGTTTTATTCCAAATTCATCCTAGCATAGTTTCTTTGTGATCATGTGTGACATTCCCTTGAATATTATCCGGTAATTATCTTCCCCTGGTCAATTCCTATAAGGGTTCAGTATGGAATAACATTCTCTTAATAGAGTGACTCCACATTAGCATCCAAATGATGGGTGTAGTGTGGGAGAGATCTCTTACTCTAGAGTGAGTATACCCTGTCTTCTTTGGTAGATACCTCATCCTCTTGATGCATGTATCCATATTAGAGTCCCATAGTGATCCTCATATTATTTTTGCCTCTTTACATGCTGTTTGTTATGAAATTTACAAGACTAATATTTACATGGGAATCAATCCCTTATCTTGGAGGATGATTCCATTAGGATCTGGTGTCATCCCAGTCAACCCTGGTCAATGACCACCTATCTTAATATCAAGATCTATTATTTTTTTATGTATTATTAATTTGATTGTGTTGGTTTATCAGATTAACACTATGAATGTTCATGTCTGCTTCTTATTTAATACAGTTGATGAACATGACCTATTAGATGAGTGTCATCAATGGAAGTATATATTGGGGTGTGGTTACAACCCCACCTGAAATGAGTTTTTCACTCAATTAGGGTCCACTAGAGATATTGATGATCATGGAGTTTTTTCTCCTAAACTGGCAATTTATTTATATGATTATATCACTTATATGGCAGACGGTATTTATGAAAACATAGGATGTGGAATGTTTATGAGTATTTTTATATTCTTTATTTATTGTCTCCCATCACAATTGACGTGTCTTGTAATGATATAACTACTCTTGATGCTTTATGCTTTTTTATTTCTAGGATTCCTTATGGATATTTTTATACTCATTCAAGCATGGGAACTGCCCCCGCATGTTGTGTGTTATATAGAAACCATAACTTATTTCAAAGTCCTTGGAGGGTCAGGAGTACGTTAAGATTAGTTAGGCCATATATACAGTGTTGTATACTTCTGTTTGATTTGAATATAGTGCCTTATTTTAGTGAAGGTCACAACATACTTATAGCTTTTATGAGGCGTGATTTTTTTACATTTAATGCCCTTTAGAAATTTATGTCTTACACTGATATTGGGATTATGGATTTAGTCATGTATTTTTATTAGTCTTTTAATAATTCAATATTTTATGGTCTTTGATATGTGTGTGTGCATATGTATATATTAATCTAATGCCTTTTCACTATTCTGCAGCCCCTAAATAATTAGAGGTGGGCATTGGATTATTGTGCCTCAGGATTCATTGGTTCATATAATGATAGTATTTACCTACATATATTCCCCATGACTAAGAATAATAATACTATAAATCCAATGTTGTTATAAGTATTTGTGATATATGTACATCATAATTATGGTTCAACAGAACCCTATTGAGCTTCATTGGTTTCCAAAGAATCCATCCCTCACTTTTACAGAGTGAAACCATTTTGGAAATTTGGTTTATAATAGAGAGAGATTTAAATTAAGAAATTTTTATTATAAATAGAAAATAAAATATTGTGGATCAAGGTATATAATGGTGGATGATATATTTTAGATAATAGTTAATATAATTTTAAATAATTGATAAATTTAAAAGTTTCTATGATCATAATGAGAATTATAGAACTTCATTGCATATTTTTTAACATTAAGATCATTGATGATAGAAACAAAGACAAGGTGTGATTCCATGGAGAAAATAAATCCATTTAATTAGATCCATGTGGACCGGGATGTTTTTAGAATTCATTATGATTCAAGAAGTGGGAGAAGAAAACCATTATTAGCTTTTTGAACATAATTAATGCTTTTTATAACATGATACTCTAACACCTTCAAATACCCTATAGCCTACACTTGGTATCTAGTGGTACACCTTGAACTTTGTAATTATAGAAAAAAAAACTAACTGAAAAACCACTACTATCCATTGGATTTTTGGTTCCCATGGAGAAGAATCTTCAATCATTGGATGATGTATTTGCTGACTAGTGGTTCTCCACCAACTGGCCCATGACTTTGATGGAAAATATAAAATACTTCTATAATTTAACTAGATGAATGATTCCCTATACAGTATATACCATGCTATCTACACATCAAAAAATAATATACTTCCACCTTAATATCAATTAACTCTCTTCTATATATATTCTACATTTTATCCAAGGACATGAAAGATTAATAGAGACATGACCAAAAATTTATAATGGTTCAATTGGATATTTAATATTCAATTTTTTATTAATTCTTTTTATACCATGTCAAAAATTAAACTACCATAATATAAATTTAATATGTAGAGGTTAGTATTTATGAGAATGGATAAATTGTGATGGGAGAGATAAAACATAACTCAGAACCTACATACATAACACATTTTTTGGAATGAGATTATTTTATATTTTTATTTTTATGATTTTAAATATTTCATTTTTTAAAAACTATATTTAATTTTTCAAATTTATACGGACTAATGATGATTTTTTATAGTGAACATGGTTTTCGAGGAGTCTCTTGATTGGGAATTTTTTGGATTCATTATTAATTTTGAACCATGTATGTATCGATAATTGTATGCTTTCATGTATTTATTCGAACATTATTAAATATTATTGGAAACATTTTTTGTTATATAAATTAATTATGGGTGATTATTTTTATTTATTCGTTGTTTTTAATTTTTTCTGAATCTATTTATCTGAGGTACATCTATTCACCACCTATTGATGCACTATGCAAGATTTTTGGTTGAATTCTATTTCATGTTTATCAAATTTTATAAGGGGAAACCATTATCATGACTCGTTTCATGATGAAAATACACACGTTCCATGATTGTGGGGATCATGAACAGCATTTTAGGTATTTCAAAAACGAACATGGACATGTAATTAAGAATTCACAACTTCATTTAATAGAAAGTAATTATGTGATTTTGTATTTATGTGAAGATTATGAAGAAGATAATGAAATTGAAAAAACATTCTATAGGATTTCTATATTCAAAATATAATAAGGATTTAATGATTCAATTATAGGTATAATAGAACTATGTATAATTATACCAATTATCTAAGTGGAGAAATAAAATTGTAAAAATTGATGAGTCAAATATAATATGAGTCAAATATAATCCATTATAAACATATAGTTTGAGGAATATAGATAAAAATACCAAATTTTCTCATGTGAACCCACCATCATTTAGAGATGCGGAAAATAGTGAATCATTGGTCATTTTCATTAACTATGAGTTTAATAAAATAGAGAAAAATCATACATGTGATATTGTGAAAGGATCAAGTAATCATAATGTTATAAAAATAATTTCAGTGTGAATGGGTAAAAATAATATGAATGGAAATGTAATTTCCAATTAGGAAAAATTATCATTTAAGTGAAATTCTTATATTTATTATTTATATGTGGAAGAAACATTTTTACCAATGTTAAAACTGGATTAAATTTTAATATATATGTATTTATAAATTCAATGAAAATTCAAGGACTTTCATATAAAGAAAAAAAGACATTGATGAATGTAGTCATCATAGAAGATGTGAGCATTGAAGAATATATGGGGGTTAAAATTGTTGAGATGGATAGAATTTTGTATCATTTAAAGAAATATTTTTGTTGATTAAAACAAGTACCATATGATTGGAATTCTTATTTAGAAATAAACATCCAGATATAAAAATTATAGATATATTATTTCAATCACAACCACCCTATTAAATCAATCATGGAAGATTATTTCATGGTAATCCTCTTTGTCTATGATATAAATTTTTATGGAAATAATTCATGATAATTTGTGAAATTTTTATTATTTTTTTCCTTACAGTTTCGAAGAAAAATTTATGATAGGTTATAATTTTTTTTATTATATATGTGAATCTAAGGGGGGGATATACCTTCATTTCTTTTGAAACATAAGTGTGAATATAGTTTGAAAATTTTTAGATGCATTATTGTAAGAATGTTGACAAATTAATTAGGGTTAGAACTAAACATAAAGTTGTTAATGAATATAGATTTTTGGATAGAATATTAAAATGAATAGTCATTCAGATGTTTTCTTACTTGACATCAACAGGGTCGGATAATAACTATGATAAATATTTTAGGAATCAATTATACACTGATAAAAAGTTTTAACATATCACTATTTTAAATATAATCATGTTGTTTATTCAAGATACTACCAATTATGGTTTCAAGTTTAGTATAGGGAATGACCCATATTCGATGGAATATTTAGATGTAAACATGGATATAAGTATTATAGAAAGACAATCCTCTAGTGTAGAAGATTATATGGGAGGAGAGTTATAGTGGTTGATTATTTTAGATGAGGTAAAAATGACTAGAGATGTTGTCTTTTCTTTTTTTTTTGTTATGTTTGTGATGGAAAATCTATTTGGTGATGGGGATATGTTCTGCTCCTATAACAACGATAAGAGTTTTATGTAAGTTGTTTTCCATTAGGTTGTAGTGTTCCGAGGATTCTTTCGAAATGTCTAATTTCTTTTTTGATATATTTCAAATTCTTTGGAATGAGTTTATGTTTTTTTCAATTAGATTTATGTTGTATACTAGATTTTATTCTCTGATCGGTAGGTTACATTGGTATGGATGCATAATGGTGTTTGGAAGGCTAGTGGCGGGTGGCTCAAAGTTTCATCAGTATTGTTTGGGTGATGGAGCTAGGATCAATGTGTATTTTCCCAGATTTTCAAATTTATAATTTTTTTTATCATGAAATCATCCTATGAGTGGTTTCAAATCTTCTATGTTTTTTTAAACCACTAAAAATTTTGAAATTGTATTGTGAAATATGGGGTTCACTAATTTGGATTTTGGAATGCCCTCTTAAAACTTAACTTGTATTCAGATATTAAAAAAATTAAAAAATGGATTATGAGGATGTTTGAACATTGGATATTTAAGAAATAATTAATATTGAAAATCACTATGATAATTTTATTTTGTATGTATTTCAGCTATTATGGAATTTAATCAAGTGTATATGGATGAATAAAAAATAATGGATCTTGATTGTATTGTAAAATTTACTTCAATGACCCTCTTCTATGAGATGACTATTATTGAATTGATGATGAATCAATTTCTTTAATCTCATTTGAGTCACATTGTAATATGATATTTTTTTATCATGTAAAATGTTGAGATTATAAATATTAATATGGTGTATGGTGGAATAAATAATCAATTAGTGGGAATTATTTTACAAAGGTTAGCCACACTACTATTTGAGAAACCTCAGTTAAACAGTGGAATTCATCCACCTCATTCATAATAATAATGTTTGAGAAATAACATATCTAAATATAATATTTTTTTAATTTTTTTACTCTTGTTAGGATGGATCACACTATTTGGATTTTCTTTCAAATGGTTGATATTGATGTGCAGACACAAGGAGGTGAACATTAGTAAATATAGGGATCTTAGTATTTTTTAAGGGTGATAAATTTATTGATTTCATTGTTCAATGAGTAAAATAGGACTGAAATTATATGCTCAATTTTGAATATATTGATGGGGGGAGTATATAATATATTATATATAGGATATATGTTCTGTAGAGATTAAATGAAAGATAATTGCTATTAATGAAGGAAAATAAATTTATATGGTGTTTCATTGTTTAATAACAATGTGTTATCTGAATTAATGTTATGAGGAATGCATGGAATACAATTTTTTTAAAATGATCTCTTATTCTCTACCCAATAAATTGATTACATATACATAGATGAAAAAATAGATGTTATACTATTCTTTATCATTTTTGGGTCATCAGTGGTCTTGAATTTCGTTATTGAAACTTTGGACTTTCCATAATTATAAATTAAGAGATTGTTTTATCATAGTTTATCCATCATGGAGAATGTTTCATGTCTTATTAGAAAATGGAGTGTATTTTTCAGCTGATGTATTAATTTGGATGAGGATTCATATTTTTTTATACCCATTTTTTCTTATTTTGAAGTGTTCATTATTTTTTTGGTATTTTGGGGATAATATAGAAAACCATGTTGTAACTATAATGGTCACACTATAATGGTGGATTCATAAGATAAAACTCTTATGATGGTATTTTTTTGATGAAAATAAAATATATATCTTGCCCGAGTGAAAGGTTTAGGGCCGTAAAAAAGAACTTAGGAAAATTTAATATATATTTGATTAGTTTTATTATATTAGATATCATATAATGGTGATAATTGTACCGTAATGAATCATTTTTATATACTCAATGAATGTGTCACGCTACATGGTTGACACTATGAAAAAGGTACACAGTGATATATGATTAAGGAACATGTGTCATAAAACAATTCAGGATATTGAACCATAATGTTTGACATGGTTCATTAATTACTGTACCTTATTTAATAATGTGGAATATTTTATGTGATATTTAATATTGTATCATACCATGAAATAGTTTTTCTCATTGTATTATTTTTTATATTAGTTATTATTTATAGGATAATTCCTTGATTTTCCAAAGAAGATTACAATTTTATAGTGGATTTTATGAATTTTTGGTTTATTTGAAATCACACCAAAACTAGGTCTATCATACAAAAATTATGATGATGTTGAAGGCCATCAATATAAAAATAGTATAATCAATATATATTTTTACACATTATGTACCAATTTTAGAATTTTATTACTTTTCAATTTAAAATATAATGGAATTTAAATTATTAATTAGAATAGAATGATTTTCGAAAAATTTAGGTACCAATAATTTGATAATATGTGGGTAATATAAAGGGAATAAATTTGGAAAAACTAGAAGTTATATTTCTTTATAGAATATAAAAAAATTATAGAGATTATTTGTGTAAAATTGAGTGATGAATAATTATTTTATATAGAATACTGTCAATGACTTAAATTATTTAAATGAAATTAATGAAACATGAATCAACCCTATTTTGTTAGTGATGATGAATTTTATAGAAACTCTTGAGATTGATGTTTGTGTCATCATTTCATTTATATCTTATCTCAAAGCCTTGAAAACATAGATATATTGATTGATTAACTAAATAATCCTAAACATTAAATACATACATATTACATCATATTAAATTAATATTCAACACATATCATTAATGTTGTCCAATGGATACTTTTAACCACAATCTCCGACTAAAATGGTTTTAATTATCACAAATCATGTCATGTATTAATATATATCATACCTTATTTCAATTATTCTAAATTATGTTGAAGAATTATATTCAATATCATATCATTTCAATCATATAACTATTTTTATGTGTTTATGTCTAAAAAAAATTATAGCTAACTCTCCATGTGTTTATTGACATTAACAATCCTTGGAATTTCTAATTCTAAGACAGACATAACACTTAAAAATTATCAAAGTATGAGTCACAAATATTGAGTGATAGATGACCCACCTATAGACATATTACTCACTGACATACAATTCACACTTGCATATTTTCTATGAATGTGAAGCTGAAATCGTTGGAATGACTTATTGGACTAACAGTTGCATTTGACTCACCGACGTAGACGACTCACCGTTGCAGATGACTCACCAACACAGACGAATCACGGTTGCATATGACTCACCGATTCAGGCGACCTACCGTTAGTCAAAGTGACCCACAGTTGCATGATGCTACCAACATGAGGACTCACCATTAGTTGAAATGAGTCACCAATTTTTTAAATGCCTCACTGACAGAAGGAAGGACTCATCGTTGAAACAAGTCACCTGTCACGACCCATCTCATGGGGCTCGTACCATGACTAACCACAGCCCGCCATCCATAGGCCAGTGGTTAGAGACTAGCATTAGAAAGGAATATCCCTAAAATGGAAATCCATTTACTTTAAACATGTACAATCTCACATTCCATGAACACAACCAGATGAATCCACAAAGAAAAACTATAGTAGTAAAATAGTGTACATAAAGTAAAGGTGTCGAAATACTTAACCAACTGAAAAGATACAACAACAATAAGAAACAAAAAAATAATAGAAAACCACTCATGTGGTCGTCCAGAATGTAACTGAACTGAAGGGAAGGTACATATCATCTCCACAACCATCCAAGTCAACCAGTAACCTCCATGTACCACCTGGTCATAGCTTATACAGTATCAGCCGAGCTGGTCATCGTCTACATAAGACACAACATGGTGTGGGTGAATAATGAGTAGGGTGAGTATAAAAATACCCAATAGGGACCCTGAGACCCCTGAATTCATGTCAAAAATTACAAAAAGGATAACCACAAATCATTATCTCAATCACAAAGCACAAATCAAAAGACTCTGTTCAAACTAGGTATACAACTCAGAGAAATAATATATAAGGTGATGATCCACACAGGGTCGCTATGTCGCTGATCAACAATGGTACAATCCAAGGATGATCCTTGTTGGTTCTCTATGATGGTGATCCACATAGGGTCTCTATTATTTTTATCAACATAGGGTTACTATGAATGCTGATCCACACAAGGGTGCTTTGATGATGATCCACAGAGGGTCACTATGAATGATGATCCACATGATCTCTAGGATGTAGATCCACACATGGTCTCTATGATGTTGATACACATAGGGTCTCTATGAATGGTAATCCCTAGAGGGTCGATATGAATACTTATCCTCACAGTGTCTCTATGAATGTTGATCCACGCAGGGTCGCTATGAATGTTTATCCACACAGGGCCTCTATGATACTGATCCACATAGGGTCTCTATGAATGTTTATCACCACAGGGTGGCAATAAATGCTGATCTACACAACATTTATATGATGTTAAATATAAACACGTGATTCCCAAAAGGATTAACACAATGTTCTGCCTCACGGTAAGGGTTCTAATGCAATAGAAGGCACGTCAATCGGACGCTCAGACTGAGACTTATAGGAATTTTAGTGATGAGGGCCTCGTTGGATTCAAGTACGATTCAACCCATAAATACTCTAACATTATACAAATAATAGTTGGAGTATACCAAAATTACTATCTCATTACCAGGATTCCAATGCTGTAGACAGTTCATCAAACGAACATTGGGTTTAATATTTACAGCCCTTTTTGTGAAACAGTGTCAATGTGGTCCTGGGTCCGGTCTGACCTGTCTGGTCTGACCCGACCTGGGCTGACCTGACCCAGTACAGATTTGACCTGGGTCCGACTTATCCTAGCCCAAACCGGCTGGGTTGGCCCATGTGGGCTGGGTCATGGAACTGGCCAGGCCCGCCTCGGCTGGGTGCGGCCTGCAAGGCCGTGGAACCGGCCTGGCCCGCTGGCTGGGCATGGCCCCCCAGCTGAACTGCCTGCCTGGGTGGCATGGGGTCGGTCTCCCACCCGAACGACAAAAGATATTCGGGTTAGCAAAATGGTGGATCCATGTGGTGCGGCCCCTACCAACGAGACCTGCGGGTTCGGGTCCCCTTCCTCCGATGAGGCACGATGTCGCAGCCCACCTTCTATAGTGTGCGAAGGCGCGCCGAATCCAATTTCAATGTGGTCAGACAATTCCATCCGTCCCCTTTTTCCCACTATGGCGATGTGGGGTTCCACTCTCCACCATGGAAAGCGGTTATCGGTCGCCACCCTCATTCGCTGGCACAGATCACAGGCATCATCGGGCTAGTGCAGCACTGATACTTATTCTGTGAGACACTAGGGATACTCAATAGCTACTTTTTCACTATTGGAAGCACATACGGGTCTCCCGGGAAGCCTCCACTACCCTGTGCCTCCCATTTTCATGGTCCCATCATGTTGAGAAAAATATCTCCAAAGAACGCAATGATAAAAGAAGTGGCGGAGGGTCCGAGCTTTGTTCATTTGGACTGTGCCCTCCGCTTTAGTAGCAAAACATGGGTGGGATTAAAACATCTTAAAACACATAGAATTTAATCAGTAAAAACTCCTAGAATTATACAATACAAACCCCCTACATCATAAATGGATGTGACATCGCGGTCGTGGAGGGAGAAGAGTCCTCGCTTAGTGTAGTGACCATCGTCTGTCGATCTCGGATCATTGCCATCCATGTTTCCATTCCTTTCTAATGGAAGATGTCATGATACTTTTCCAGATTTTCATTTCTCGATGAAGTCTAGACCCAAACCGATCACTATTTTAATAGTGGGGGAGGGTGAGTAACACAACGTGGAATTAATGAGGTTCATTAATGAATGAACCACTTAATTCCCAACGGTACGATTACAAAACAGAAGGGTCATGCCATTAAATTTCTTGAAAACCCATCGGTCCCACCACCACTACTCAACAGGTGGTAGGAAAAATAAAATAACAATTTTTTTATTTTATTATACCTTTACAAGTTTAAAAACTAAATTTTTTTCCCAAACTACTACAATCGATGTTAAGCCTCCCTTAAACGAATCTTTGCACTACAAATTCAATGGTGCACTCAGATTTTTAATCCGAGAAATGATTCAAAAGATAGAAAATGATGATTTTTCATTTATTGAGATTACCATAAAAAACATAAAAATTAAATTCCAGGCACACCAAGCCTCAGAATCAGGTGCCTATAATTTTCACAGACTCGTAATAATCCCAATAATTGTTTAAAAAAAATTAATATGGAATTTTTTGGGTCTTTACATTCTCCCCACCTTAGGGATTTTCATCACTGAATGATTAAACAAAACTATGAGAACAAATGGGATACTATGCATTTATTTAAGCCTTTCACTCCCTGGTGATCTCCTGGAGTTTCATGTGCAGCCAATGAACTCGCACCAGAGGAATCAACCACCAACAATGGACCTGCTCATGTCGATCATCTATCTCCACCGGGAACTCCACAATGTCACCCCACCGTCGATGTTCAGATATCCCAAATCTATAACATGATATGGATCATGCACACACCACTTCATCTACGACACATGAAAAACATCATGCACCCAGTGCGTCTGTGGGCGTAGAGATAGACGGTACTCCACCTCGCCTACTCTTCTGAGGATCTATAAAGGTCTTATGAACAATAGAGATAGCTTGATGCCTAGGCCAGACCTCCATAATTATCGTCGAGGTGAGAATTCTAGGAAGACATGGTCTCCCTCCTCAAAGCTAAAGGGTATTCATCTCCAATCGGTATAAAACTTATGCATTCTCTGTATAGTATTAATCTACTCCTGGTGGATCTACACCTTCTTTGTGGTATCCTATACCAACTCTGGACCCATAAGTGTTGACTCCCCTGGGTCTGTTCCACATAGATTTTATCTGCAAGGTCACATTTACATGGCCACAAACGGAGCCATGACGATGGTGGAGTGATAACTGTTGTTGTATGTGAACTCCACCATTGGCAGGTGGTCCTCCCAATTGTGGCCAAAATCAAGGACACAAGAATGTAGCATGTCCTCAAGTGTTTGTATGGTCCGCTCAATCTGACCATCTTTTTGAGGATGAAAGGTGGTTATTAAGTGTAGATGAGTCCCTAATTCCTGTTGTAATCCCTTCCACAATTGCGATTTAAAAAGATTGTCACAATTTGAGACGATCGTCAATGGAACATCGTGAATTCAAATAATCTATTGTACATAGAGACTTCCCATGATATCTACTGATCCCTACTCTCGGATGGGTAAAAAGTGGGATGACATGGTGAGTTGGTCAACGATCACCCAGATGGAATCTTGGCCCCTGAAAATACGTGGTATCCCCATCACGAAGACCATAGAGATACCATCCCACTTCTATTCTGGTGCCTCAAGTGG
Organism: Viscum album; assembly: GCA_963277665.1. NCBI lineage: Eukaryota > Viridiplantae > Streptophyta > Magnoliopsida > Santalales > Viscaceae > Viscum > Viscum album. The sequence goes on along the minus strand of OY728156.1, from coordinate 112,868,006 downwards.
ATGATCTAAGCTTCGTGGTACCTAATGCTCATCTTTTACTTGGTAACAAGTGAGGCATCGTTATATGAACTATGCCACTTCTTTCGTCATCACTGGGCACCAGTGCTGACACCAGAGGGTCTGTAACATCATTTTCACTCCAAGATGTACCGCCAAAGGGGAGGTGTGGAACACTCTAAAACCCTCATCTCGAAGCATCACTAGTACCATTTTTTGTCCTCTAAAAACAATGAGATGATCCCCACTGTCATAAAATCCATTAGAATCATGTCTTTAGGATATCTGAACACATCGGGCCTCACAATTTATGTCCCCAAGATGTTCCTCTCAAATCACCAAAGAAATGGGGGATGTACAGTCATATACTAGATGTAAGATGCTCCACCTCTATCCAAATATATATATATATGCAGTGGTGCTACCTACTCTATCGTGCCAATTTACACATGTAGACCAGACCTCTTACTGAGTTCGTCCTTTACTAGGTTTCCTTTCCCTAGAGTTTAGACTATCTCGAAGTCATAGTCTTGGAGGAACTCGAGCCATCACCACTGTCTGAAGTTCAATTCCTTATATGAGAAGACATATGTAATGCCCCAACCCCAGCTACCCAGAGTCGGTGCATTACTTCGTAACATTGGCATGATCAAAAAAGATCAAGTCTCGAAAGACCGATTAGTTTAGTAGCCTTGGAAACACTAGATACATTCGTAAACGTTACATTACATCATAAAGTGAAAAACTACAATAACAAAGTCTCCATAGTCCACACTCATATCCTCTTCTGACTATCCCTGCAGGTCATTCATAAAATACTTCTTCACATCCTGGAAAATATTAAAACATTGAAAGGGGTGAGCTCAGATGCTCAGTAAGGTTAACAAAATAGCGGAAGCTTTCATAAATAAACATTAACATTTAAGGCGATGTATAACTAAAACAAAAGCCTTTTAAACTTAAACTTCAACATAATATGGAAAAAGTAAAATGAGATAATGCCATTTACTTCTTCACATGAATATTCTACTGGTCGAATAATCACATGCAATATCAATAACCACTTTCATAATGAGGGAATGTATAATGTCGGACATTCTGAAAGATTTTGTCAAGGCCTCGGCCAAGACGTCTAAAATGATTGAGGTCTCGGCCAAAACCATAAATCAAATTGGGAAAGGGCCTCGGCCAATTCCACGTCTAGTTGTCTCATGAGACTTACCGATGCATCGAGGAGCTATAGCGGGCTCCACCCGTCACATATTAAGTCCAATACATTCCTCATATGAATAGGTTTAAACATATCATAAACCATAACATAATCGTATCACATAAAACATGCATAAAGGAAACATAACATTTCCACATTTCAATCACAAGATATCAATACAACAAATTGATAGAATAAAAACGCTTTCAAAACTATTTTCAATTCCAAAATAAAAGAAAGTTAAAACTTTGTATTTATTTTTCATTAAAAAAATGATGGCTTGTATAGGAAGCCGAAACTCAAATAATGGTTACGACGGCGGAGAAGTCGTTGTCGCCGCATACGTACGGCAAGAAAAACATTCCTTTTTGTCTTTTAGTAAAACGCTTCGTATAAAAAGATTCCTTTTGAGTAAACGTAAAAGTCAAAGTGGTTTATACACCGTATAAAAGAAATTTGTGTATAAAACCAAATATGCCTCAATGAAAGGAGATTGAGACGAAGTCCTTACAAAGATAATTTTTAAAATAAAGTAGATATATTATTTGTATTAACTATAGGTACACATAAGGAAAGTAAAAATACAAAATAGGACACAATAATATCATGACATAATTTGAAAGTAGGTGATTAACACAAAGAATGGAAGTTGGGTTAAGAAATTCCCTTACCTCGTGTCTGACTTGACTCAACCGTTCTTTAACCTCCTGAATAATAAACTAGAGTTAATATATAACTTATTAAGAACCATTTTCAATTTCATTATCCTTATTATATCACTTATTACAATGATATGAACATTATGTAATTATTTAAGTTAACAACGGTCGTTTTGTCGATCTTTGGTACTTGAGTCAACAATAAGCTTCTTATAATTACAAGATGTTTATGTGGTGAAATATCCATTATATCCAGAATTATATTCATGATTTAGATGTCATATATATCTTATATATCCAGTATATACATTCATTTATAATATTACGTAACATTTAGAGGTAAGAAATGAAATGCACCGTTCATGGAGACGGTAAGCCGTACGTACGCATGAACGCTACTTTCATTTCAATTTCATATTTAATGGAACTAAATCATAATGATATAAATGTATAATATCATTCCAGTATAATATAGTGTATAATACCATTTACTCCATCCTTTATACATCCCACATATGGCATTAACGATTCAAATCACATTGAGGGGGCGGTAGTCCGCACTTCCTAAAATGAAATTATCGCGTTTTACCCATAATGGAAATCATAAAGTAAGCCATAAATGAGAAATACAGAAGCATAAGTAAAACATAAACACATTATATATCATATATAAAAATAGTGACATCTTAATGGCCACCTTTTAAGGTGTTATATGAGTGTTGAACCATCATCGTTTCGTGAGGCAGAAATTCGCCATCCACAGAAACCGTATGTTCTTTAACCATTAGATGTAGGTGTGTGTAAGTGTAGCTCAAATCCTTCTTATAACAACATCCTAGTATATTTAGGATACTGGTGTTGTTACAAAAGAAATGAATAAAAAGAGTTTAGGGGGTTGGAGAAGAAAAATAAAACAAAACAACATTAGAAAAGACATTACCTCAAAATCGGGTAACTCTTTTTGATTTGAGCCAAAGGCTTCCTTGGGAAGAGTTCTGCCCAAAGTGAGGCTTCTATGAGTAAGGGAGGAATGTTGGGAGAGTATTTGGGCAGAGTTTGGCCGAGCCAAATGGCTTGAAAGTGTAAATGAGGTGGGAGAGGTGGGGGCCTTTTATAAGTGGAGAGGAGGGGTACTTTTGGAAAGATTGAAATGTTACATTATTTCACAATGATTTTCGGATTCTAAAGGTCCCACACTTATATATTTCGAGGCTAAGGTGATAAGGTTTTGAAATCTCCTCATCCAATAGGCTTTGGACAAGTGTATGCCTTGGAGTTTGCATTATCTTCTCATTTTATTTAAATCGTTAAATAATGAGGTCATCACTGCATCATCATGATGTCATAAATAATTTAATTTATTTAACGTCTAAAAATTATAAAAAAAATACTATAATGTAGGAAATCTTTTTAGCTTTCTAATTAATATTTATAATCAAAATTTGGACTTGTGTAACCCTACATAAAAATTGTTTTAGTAAAACATTTTATGTTTGTGTCATTTTTTTACTTTAACATTAAATAAAAGGTGTTTATGTCATTTTCTAACTAAAGTGGCTCCATGGGGTCCCCAAGTTGACCAATGGGTTGTCTTGGTCGGCCATGACTCATCCAATAGGAGTAGGACAAGTGTCAAGCTCATATCATATTATTAAAACATTGTTTTTACCTTAAACTACCCTAATTACCTCTAATCGCGATTAAGAACTTAAAAGTTACTATTCACCAAAAATTATTTTAATCTCATTGAACCACATTTTACTTCTTAATGACAACCATGTATGTCGGATTTTTGAAAATCAAATCACATAAGTGGTAATATTTCATTTAAACGAAAAATCAGTTATTTAACTACCACTTAGTGGTTTCACTAGTCATCAAAAATTGAAGTTTTTCAGAACAAGGACAAAATTTCACCCTAAGCTATAATTGATATTCCGAATTCAAAAATGATGTCTATTTTACAAAATTACAAACATATAAGTTTCATTAATTAATTTTATAATTAATTCCCGCTGTTACGACAAATAGCGTGTTTTTAAGAAACAATTTATATCAAAAGATTGGCAGTTGTTTATGTCCAATTTCAATGTTAAATTAATTCTAATGACCACCATTGGATAAAATGGTAAAAATATATTCTAATTATACCTTAAAACCACTAAATATTATAACTTATCACTATAAATTAATTTGATTAAAAAAGTTGTTTTAAGTATTTTTCACTATTCATAAAAATTTGGAAGTTCTCGGAAGATTACAAAAAATTCAACATGGGCTAATTTAAATATTAGGAATACAAAAATGAAGTCCATTTTGAAATATAAAATTTCTATAAATTTAAAAGGTGGTTATTACTATTCGTAACGGCTACTTTGATTAGTTGCGGTGTGTTAGAACTTGAACTTGCGTACAATACAAGCTATTGCATTATTGAAAGAGAGGCGTATCGTGGATGCTCGGGGTGTTACATTCTCCCCTCCTTCAATAAATTGCGTCCTCGCAATTTGAAATTTTTCTTTGATAATAAAAGGTTGAAAAGAGAAAATACCTTTGAGGGAAACCCACATCGGAAATAAGGTTAATGAATATATAACATTAAAAGAAAGCAAGATAAGTACAAAGGTCACCCGATATAGCCCATTCTAGGATTCTATGAAAATATGGATATGGAAGAAAAACAAACCATCAAGGTCTGATGGAGAGTTATAGAAAACAGGATTAGGAGAAAGTTTAACCATAAGAAAATCACAAACTTGTGATTGGTTAAACGGTCATTGAATCCCCAGTTGGAAAAGTTAACCGACAACATTTTTGTTTTAAGTTAACTTTTATAATGTTGAGGAATTTATTTAGGAGATTAACTAAGAACGTAAGGGAATATACATACTTTTTATGTATACTTTCATTCGTTAATAAATTTTTACCACAAACCCAACTTTTACTCCAAATGGTAATGGAACTCAAAAGTATTCTATTTATCCTAATTGTATAAGGTTCCAAATGTTAACACATACCATTTAGATTAGTAAAACGATTTTGTAATAACCAGGGACTTCCTGTAGGCTAGTGGTAGGAAATAAAGGCCTGTCGCACTATGATTGTGGGTTCGATTCCTGCAGCTTTGTCCGACGCGACGGGTTATGCCCCACCCTGTAGGTTGTCCTTTTCCTAAAACTATAGTATCATAATATTCCAAAAATAATCTTCATAAATTTTTTAACCTTAAACAATACTATCCATGGTTCAACTTAATCCATTCCAACCTTAATAGTTATCCAAAATACTTCTGTCCAACTCACAGTCCAAATTTTATAAGGAAGGTAAACATAATGAAGATCCTTTATCCCACGTAACAACATGTGAACACCTTCATCATGTATTCTTTTTAAACATACTGAATTACCATGATCCCTTATTCCTTATAGAATACTAGATATACTCCTTCTATCCAAAAATGTATACAAAACATCAATCAGTTTCAAGGATGTTAAGTATATCCAATATAATTTATCCAAATCAATCACGTCTTATTCCAAAATCACAATCTCAGTATCAAAACCATATTATGGTTTATCTTTCTCTCAACCATATATTTTCCAAAACTTTAACCTACTGTGGAGTCACTTTTCTTGGTTCCACACAATCTCAAGTCCTTGATGAAATAGTACTGCAGTACAATCCTTATATACTCCATAATTTTTATAACCAGTACATCATTGATACAACACTCAAATTAAAAAAAAATCTTTAATAACAACATAAGAACTCTAATCATTACTCCTCATCTGTGGTAGTATCATAACTTGATTATTATCCAATAACATCATTTGGGTCATGCTCTGATGATTTGGACATTGGTTTGCGTAGTGTCCCCAATCCTTGCAGAAGAAGCATTGTACATTTGAAACCATTTTCTTACCCTTGCAGTCACGCACTTTGTGTCCTTTTTCTCTACACTTATAACAAACTCCCATTCCCTTTAGGCAAGTTCCATGATGTTTCTTCCCACAATTACCACATATTGGAAAATTCTTCTTTCCCCTCATCCCTTTATCCATCATTCTCTCTTCCATCCCTTTCGTCTCTTGCTTCGCTTCAAAGCCATAGGACTCAAATAATTCTTTACTTATCCTATTAACACATGATACTATTTCTTCATATGTTGAGAACACATGGGAGACTATTTCCCTTCGAAATGTTGGCTTAATACCGTGAAAGATACTATCCTTCTTACTCTTTGGATCATACGTACTGCTGGAGTTCACATTCCTTCTACTGGGCGCCATTTCTATACAACGGCATAAACTAGGTTAGTTTTTGAATCAAAATACATAATTCCATACTTGTAAAACACTTTACATAAATTGGACTATTTATGGATATAATCCATAATCATAAAAAGAAATGTTTTCTTTGAGGAAGTATGTACTCATAACCCTTCATAGTGGTTTGTATGGAAAATGAGAATTATCCTAAGCATATCCCCCGGGAGTGTCGTAACCAAGAGTGCATCAAGGCCCGTTGTCGTGCACCAGTTCCCGTTCGAGTCTAGCTCAAAGCGGTGTTTTCGGGTTTTACCCCTAGGTACATCTGTGCCAGAGCCGCCTCTACCTGCTCGTATCCAGACATGGATGTATTGCTCGGAAAACTCACAAAATCTCTTACAATAATAAAATTCTAGGAAACTCTTCTATACTAATCCTCAAAGTTTATCTTTGGGCTATGTGCTCTAATCAGAGTTTATCTAAATCTAGCTTCCAAGGTTAGTACTAAACTGCCTCTGATACCAACTGTAACGCCCCGACCCCAGCTACCCAGAGTCGGTGCATTACTTCGTAACATTGGCATGATCACAAAAGATCAAGTCTCGAAAGACCGATTAGTTTAGTAGCCTTGGAAACACTAGATACATTCGTAAACGTTTCATTACATCATAAAGTGAAAAACTACAATAACAAAGTCTCCATAGTCCACACTCATATCCTCTTCTGACTATCCCTGCAGGTCATTCATAAAATACTTCTTCACATCCTGGAAAATATTAAAACATTGAAAGGGGTGAGCTCAGATGCTCAGTAAGGTTAACAAAATAGCGGAAGCTTTCATAAATAAACATTAACATTTAAGGCGATGTATAACTAAAACAAAAGCCTTTTAAACTTGAACTTCAACATAATATGGCAAAAGTAAAATGAGATAATGCCATTTACTTCTTCACATGAATATTCTACTGGTCGAATAATCACATGCAATATCAATAACCACTTTCATAATGAGGGAATGTATAATGCCGGAAATTCTGAAAGATTTTGTCAAGGCCTCGGCCAAGACGTCTAAAATGATTGAGGCCTCGGCCAAAACCATAAATCAAATTGGGAAAGGGCCTCAGCCAATTCCACGTCTAGTTGTCTCATGAGACCTACCGATGCATCGAGGAGCTATAGCGGGCTCCACCCGTCACATATTAAGTCCAATACATTCCTCATATGAATATGTTTAAACATATCATAAACCATAACATAATCGTATCACATAAAACATGCATAAAGGAAACATAACATTTCCACATTTCAATCACAAGATATCAATACAACAAATTGATATAATAAAAACGCTTTCAAAACTATTTTCAATTCCAAAATAAAAGAAAGTTAAAACTTTGTATTTATTTTTCATTAAAAAAATGATGGCTTGTAGAGGAAGCCGAAACTCAAATAATGGTTACGACGGCGGAGAAGTCGTTGTCGCCGCATACGTACGGCAGGAAAAACATTCCTTTTTGTCGTTTAGTAAAACGCTTCGTATAAAAAGATTCCTTTTGAGTAAACGTAAAAGTCAAAGTGGTTTATACACCGTATAAAAGAAATTTGTGTATAAAACCAAATATGCCTCAATGAAAAGAGATTGAGACGAAGTCCTTACAAAGATAATTTTTAAAATAAAATAGATATATTATTTGTATTAACTATAGGTACACATAAGGAAAGTAAAAATACAAAATAGGACACAATAATATCATGACATAATTTGAAAGTAGGTGATTAACCCAAATAATGGAAGTTGGGTTAAAATATTCCCTTACCTCGTGTCTGACTTGACTCAACCGTTCTTTAACCTCCTGAATAATAAACTAGAGTTAATATATACCTTATTAAGAACCATTTTCAATTTCATTATCCTTATTATATCACTTATTACATTGATATGAACATTATGTAATTATTTAAGTTAACAACGGTCGTTTTGTCGATCTTTGGTACTTGAGTCAACAATAAGCTTCTTATAATTACAAGTTGTTTATGTGGTGAAATATCCATTATATCCAGAATTATATTCATGATTTATATGTCATATATATCTTATATATCCAGTATATACATTCATTTATAATATTACGTAACATTTAGAGGTAAGAAATGAAATGCACCGTTCATGGATACGGTAAGCCGTACGTACGCATGAACGCTACTTTCATTTCAATTTCATATTTAATGGAACTAAATCATAATGATATAAATGTATAATATAATTCCAGTATAATATAGTGTATAATAACATTTAATCCATCCTTTATACATCCCACATATGGCATTAACGATTCAAATCACTTTGAGGGGGCGGTAGTCCGCACTTCCTAAAATGAAATTATCGCGTTTTACCCATAATGGAAATCATAAAGTAAGCCATAAATGAGAAATACAGAAGCATAAGTAAAACATAAACACATTATATATCATATATAAATATAGTGAAATCTTAATGGCCACCTTTGAAGGTGTTATATGAGTGTTGAACCATCATCGTTTCGTGAGGCAGAAATTTGCCATCCACAGAAACCGTATGTTCTTTAACCATTAGATGTAGGTGTGTGTAAGTGTAGCTCGAATCCTTCTTATAACAACATCCTAGTATATTTAGGATACTGGTGATGTTACAAAAGAAATGAATAAAAAGAGTTTAGGGTGTTGGAGAAGAAAAATAAAACAAAACAACATTAGAAAAGACATTACCTCAAAATCGGGTAACTCTTTTTGATTTGAGCCAAAGGCTTCCTTGGGAAGAGTTCTTCCCAAAGTGAGGCTTCTATGAGTAAGGGAGGAATGTTGGGAGAGTATTGGGGCAGAGGTTGGCGGAGCCAAATGGCTTGAAAGTGTAAATGAGGTGGGAGAGGTGGGGGCCTTTTATAAGTGGAGAGGAGGGGTACTTTTGGAAAGATTGAAATGTTACATTATTTCACAATGATTTTCGGATTCTAAAGGTCCCAAACTTATATAATTCGAGGATAAGGTGATAAGGTTTAGAAATCTCCTCATCCAATAGGCTTTGGACAAGTGTAAGCCTTGGATTTTGCATTATCTTCTCATTTTATTTAAATCGTTAAATAATGAGGTCATCACTGCATCATCATGATGTCATATATAATTTAATTTATTTAATGTATAAAAATTATAAAAAAAATACTATAATGTAGGAAATCTTTTTAGCTTTCTAATTAATATTTATAATCAAAATTTGGACTTGTGTAACCCTACATAAAAATTGTTTTAGTAAAACATTTTATGTTTGTGTCATTTTTTTTACTTTAACATTAAATAAAAGGTGTTTATGTCATTTTCTAACTAAAGTGGCTCCATGGGGTCCCCAAGTTTGACCCATGGGTTTTCTTGGTCGTCCATGACTCATCCAATAGGAGTAGGACAAGTTTCAAGATCATATCATATTATTAAAACATTGTTTTTACCTTAAACTACACTAATTACCTCTAATCGCGATTAAGAACTTAAAAGTTACTATTCACCAAAAATTATTTTAATCTCATTGAACCACATTTTACATATTAATGACAACCATGTATGTCGGATTTTTGAAAATCAAATCACAGAAGTGGTAATATTTCATTTAAACGAAAAATCAGTTATTTAAGTACCACTTAGTGGTTTTACTATTCATCAAAAATTGAAGTTTTTCAGAACAAGGCCAAAATTTCACCCTAAGCTATAATTGATATTCCGAATTCAAAAATGATGTCTATTTTACAAAATTCCAAACATATAAGTTGTATTAATTAATTTTATAATTAATTCCCGCGGTTACGACAAATAGCGTGTTTTTAAGAAACAATTTATATCAAAAGATTGACAGTTGTTTATGTCCAATTTCAATGTTAAATTAATTATAATGACCACCATTGGATAAAATTGTAAAAATATAGTCTAATTATACCTTAAAACCACTAAATATTAAAACTTATCACTATAAATTAATTTGATTAAAAAAGTTGTTTTAAGTATTTTTCACTATTCATAAAAATTTGGAAGTTCTCGGAAGATTACAAAAAATTCAACATAGGCTAATTTCAATATTAGGAATACAAAAATGAAGTCCATTTTGAAATATAAAATTTCTATAAATTTAAAAGGTTTTTATTACTATTCGTAACGGCTACTTTGATTAGTTGCGGTGTGTTAGAACTTGAACTTGCGTACAATACAAGCTATTGCATTATTGAAAGAGAGGCGTATCGTGGATGCTCGGGGTGTTATAACATACCTGAGATTGTTGGGATAATTTTAAATTGTAAAATGTTCACCCATAATTTAGTGCTGCCACATATTCATTTCAATGACCACTGCTACTAACTCCAGGTCATGGGTAGTATAGTTTTTCTCATGATGTCTCAACTACCGTGAACCGTAAACGATCACCTCTCACTATGGCCTCAGGAAAAAACCTAGCCTTCTCCTTGATGCGTCTCATTAGACTACATACCCTACACCCACTTCTGGTAGCCTCAACAAGGCTGCACTTAAGAATCTCCGCCTCAGCTAGTGAAACCCCATATGGCACTTGTCTGAGAAAAAAAGGCTTCCCCTTCTTCATCCAAGATAAAAATGTTTGTTTCTACCCTATAGAAGTCATGAACGAACCTCTAGTATTATAAATCCAATCCTAGGAATCTTTTCACCTCAGTAACACTCTTGGGTGGCTCCCAAGAATGCAGTGGATCTATCTTCACCGGATCCACTAAAACTCCAGCCTCTGAGATAATGTGCCCTTGGAAGTGAAATTCTTGTATCCAGAACTGGAACTTCGAGATATTACTATAATGATGGTTTTCTTGAAGTGTATCCAGAACTATCTATAGGTGTGTGGAATTCTCCTTTCTGACGTCGAGTATATCAAGATGTCTTCAATAGAGACCACTACAATGTGACCAAGGTACAGTTGGAAGATCCTGGTCATGAGCCGCATGAACACTGCTAGAGTGTTGGTTACACTAAAGGGAATTAACAATAACTCATAATGGCTATACTGACACATGAATTCCATCTTGTTTACAACCTCATCCCTTACCCTGAGATCATGATAGCATGATATGAGGTCTATATTTGAAAACCATCGAGCTCCCTTTAAATGGTCGAAGAGATCATCAATCCTATGGAGTGGATACTTGTTCTTGACATTGACCCGGTTCTGGCACCAATAGTACACATAAAGCCTCAGACTCATATCTTCCTTCTTGGAGAACAAAATTGGGGATGCCCATGGAAAATCACTAGGCCTTATGAACACCTTCCCTGCAAGTCCACCAACTGTACCTATAACTCACGAAGCTCCACAGAAGCCATCCTATATGATGGTGTAGATATCAATGTCAAACATGGGTACATATTGATGTAGATGTTTACCTCTCTACGAGGAGGTAGGCCTAGTAAATCATTACTAAAGACATCTGTATAGTGGTCCACCACTACCTGATAACTCAAACTCCTCACATCAACATCTTTGAGGGCAAGGATTTCCAACTGATGAGTGATCGGTTGCATCCTCCTCTTAGTAAGTCCATCATATGCTTCAAAGGTTCCTCTCTCACCGGTGAAGGAAATACTGGTCGCATTTTCATGGACACACTATACTTTGCGCCTAAAATTGGCAATCTAATCTTGGATTGTGGATAGCCATTCCATACCCATGATGTCATTGTAAGGCCTCAACGAAGCTACAAAGAGATCCCAGCCAAAGATCTCACCTCCTAGCGTGAGATCACTCTATCTTCACTAGTGTTTAATCATTGAATCTTCCCCCATAGGATTATTTAATTGTAAAGACGGAGCTTACAGCTCCATTGGGATCTATGATCTCTGTATGAGTGTAGTGGCAGTGAAAGAGTGACTGTCACATGTGTCTATAAGTACTGTAGCTAGGGTAGAATAGACACAGATCATACCACTAATCATCTCTATAATTCTATTATCTTAGACATATGCTTCCTGCAGCTGAGCTCTCTCTTATCCACCTCCACCCTGTGGTCTGGGTGGACCACCAGGGGTGGTGGTGGTAGGACCTCTAACCATCACCCACCACCTTTTTCATGACACGCTACCCTGCCACATCTATTTCTCTACAGACCTTCCTGCTCAAACATTTCCCACTACCTCACCGGTCACTAGACAATCTACTGATCATTAGTATTTATGGTCTAGAATTTGTGAGCCATGTGGCCCTACCCACCCCACATGAAGAATATTCTTCTTCCATGTTGACCCCTTCTACATTTTGAGCTCTGAACCATTGACCTATATATTTTGGTCTCCCCCCAGATGGTCTTGCCTTATTGGACTTCGAGGTCATCTTCTTACAGCCACTTGCAGATGGATTGGCTACCTATCGTCCGGTGGTGGCTCTTGCTGTTGGTTCCTGCTCAGCTAAGAAGCTCTCCACCAATAACCATCGCTTGAGCAATTCATCCTGCATTGGGATATAAAGATATATCATTGACACTCTGATATCCCAACGGATACCCTGCTAAAATTTATGGGCCCTGATGAATGGGTCATGTGCCATGATGGTGGAGTAGCATGGGAGGTCATTGAATCTCACTGAGCACTGGGCCACTGGTTGGATGCCCTGATGTAAGTGCAGTAGCTCATGGGTATGCACTGAGTGTATATTTGATGGTATGAAGTCTTCCATAAAGAGGGTCTCAAATTCGAACATGGTGAGTGTCACATCCTCATGCATCTGGAGTGTTATACTCAACTATCTCCCTAATATGAACTGGAAAAGGCAAGAAGCTAGGATCCCCATCAGATCTACTATCATGTCATCTAATCTAAAAACATGTTCCACAGCTTCCAGCCAGTCCTCAACTGCCTGGGGATCTATCTCACTTCAAAACCACAGAGGCCTTATCTCTAGATCTTGGGAAATGTTCTCAGTCAGCGTGCATGGTCTTCAAGTGGGATTGGTGTAATATTCTACCCTTTGAGTGGTGGTTATTCTGGTACACAACACAAAGGTGCAAACACATTAAGAGGGCCCTGCACCAAATCCTCATTACTCAGTGGGCCATCATCATGAACTCTCTCAAGAATCATGGCTGGTTGTCTACAAGGTAGAATCTTGTAATGAAAAAGGCGTTCTAATGTCTAAATGTTAAACATGGTGAGATGAATCAAAAGAGATCAAATGTAAAACATTTACAAAACACACGCAATCAGTGTTTTCATTCACCGAGTCTGAAATCATAATTTAGGGTCATGGTGTATGGATACGTCGGCAGTCACACCCAGAATGGACTCCCTAAACTGAAAACCACACTCAAAACTCATTACACTATTACTCCATTGGAAAGATCATATTCCTAGTTTTTCAGTAGAATCGACCCCGATGATAACTCTTCGTTACACCCCATCCCCCAGGGCCCCTTTTGTTACTACCCCAAGCCCACCATCCATAGGCCATGGGTTGGAAACTAGCACCCGAATGGTGTATCCCTAAAATGATAAGTCATTTCTTTTAAATGTGTACAAAAACATAGTCCAAGAACATATAATATGAATCCACGAAGTAAAACTGCAATAGTAAAAATGTGTATGGGAAGTAAAGGGGTTGAAATACAAGCCCAACTGAAAATATACAACTATAATATAAAACAGAAAATAGGAAAAAAAACACATGAGTTCATCCACCAAGGATATTACCTGAAGGGTAGTTACAACTCATCTACATAGATCTCCATGTCAAACATTCGCCTCAGGGTATAGCCTAGTCCTGGCTCCTACAGTCTCAACCGATCTACTCATCATCTGCAAAAGAAACACTAAGGTGCAGGTGAAGCCCATTTATGGATGAGTATTACAACACCTAGTAGGGACCCCCAAAAACACGAAGGTTTATAGAAAATTCCACAATTGAAAACCACAAATCATGATCTCAATGACAAAACAAAAAGAAAAATACTTAGACGAAACCAGGTAAATAAGTCAGGGAAACACGAGATAAGGTACTGATTCACATAGGGTCTCTCTTCCGCTAATCCACGATAGAACGCTCTAAGGCTATTCCATGTTGTGTCACTATGATTTAGATCCACATTGCGTCTATATGATTCTGATACACATAGGGTCTCTATGAATGATGATCCACACATGGTCAATATGATTCTAATCCACACATGGTTTCTATGAATGTTGATTCACAAAGGGTCTATATGATGTTGATCCACACAAGATTGCTATGATGCTTATTCAAATAGGGTATCTAGGAATACAGAACCATACATGGTCTCTATGAATGTCAGTCCACATAGGGTTTCTATGAATGTTGATCCACACAGGGTCAATATAAATATTGACCCACATAAGGTTGATATGATGTTGATCCACACATGGTCCCTATGAATGTTAATATACATAGGGTTGCTATGAATGCTGATCCACATAGGGTCACAATAATGTGATATCTAGACACACGATTCCACTAAATATTAACCCAAAAGTCCTCTTTGTCGTAAAGGTTCCAACGCAACAGACAACACATGAATCGGACGCCCGGTCTGATAGTTATATGCTTTTTCGTGCCGAGTGACCAATTTAAATTGTGTATGATACATCCTAGAAAAACGCCAACATTCCCCAAAATGGTGTTGGATTATCTCATATGTACCTCTTTATTCTGATGATTCCAACGCTGTTAACGGTTCTTCAAACAGACGTCTAGTTTGATAGTTACATCCCTTTTAGAGAAATGGTGTCAATGTGGTTTCAGGTCTTGTCCGACCTGACCCGACCTAGGCCTTCCCGACCCGGTCTAGGTCTGACACGGGTCCGACCCATCCTAGACCAAACTATATGGGATGTACCTTATAGTCTCGGCCGTCGCGGGTTTCAACTATTGGGCCGCGGAACCAGCCCGACCAGCTGGCTGGGCCCAGCCTGCTAGGCTGTAGAACTGGCCAGGCCCACTGGGTGGGCATGGCTCGCCAGCTGGCCAGCCCACCTAGGCGGTGCAGGGTTATTCCCCCTTCCTAATGGCAGAATCTATTCATTTTAGTGAATCGATTTGACTAGGGGAAACCCCCCAAGCAGTGGGACCTGCAGGTGCAGTTCCCCTTCATCTGTCATGGAATGATGTGTAGCCTACCTTCCACGGCATGCGACGAATCGTCGCTTCCACTATCAACACGTCCAGCCGACACTGGCCACCCCCTTAAGTCCTCCAAAGAGTCATGTGGTACCGCACTTCTAATGCGGTTGGTGGTTGTCAGCCACCGCCCTCGTCCACCGGTGTCGGTTGCCGATACTTCTTCTGCGAGGCTCCAACAACGCTCAGGATCTCCGTTTTCATTCCCTTCTATGCCTACAAGCCTCCCTGGATGTCGTCGTTGCCTATACCTCCCATTTTTAAGCTCATGTCAATTTCAGAACAACTTCCTAGAAGAGCGCAACGATAAAAAAAAGTGGTGCAGGGTTCGAGCCATGTTCGTTTGGCCCACACCCTCTGTGTTAGTATCATAACATGAGTGGGATTAATTTTTGTTAAAAAACATCGAATTTAATCAAGTCAAAACCCATTTAATTAAATAGAAAAAACCCACAAACTCATAAATGGAGGTAACATCATGGTTCTTGGGGGAGACAATTCCTCGCTTAATGAATCCACTTATATCCATCGACCCCAGAGCATTGCCATCCAAGCTTTCGTTTTTCGCTGGGGGAAGAGCCAACAATACATTGTCATAGGTTCCTCATTTTATTAAGCTGTTTCAAAAACCCCAACCCCAGTTCAATTTAAATAGAGGGGGTTGGTGAGTAATTCATTGAGGAATTAATGAGGTTCATTAATGAATGAACCCTTTATTTTTCAATGGCGTGGTAACAAAAAATGAGAGTCAATAAATTAAATGGATTGAAAACCCATCGGTCCCACCACCGCCTCTCAATAAGTGGTAGGAAAAATATAATAATATTTATTTTATTTTCTTATTTTTCAAAAAGTCTCAAAAACTAACATTTTCACCCATCCTAATGCGAATGATGTTATGCCTCTCTTAACTGAATCCTAGCACTGCTGATTCAATGGTTCCCTCAGATTTTTAATATGAGAACCAATTCAAAACATAGAAAACACTACCCACAATTTTACTGAACGTACATTTAAAAATGTCTAAAATTCCTTTCTGGGCTCACCGGGCCTTAGAATCAAGCGCCGATAATTTTTGTAGATTTGTAATAATCCACAATAATTTTTTAAAAAATTAATATGGAATTTATGGGTCGTTACCTCAACGATGTAATGAGACATCAATGTATAGAAAGGACAACATAGTGACATAACGATACTGAAAAAATGATAGACCAATAGAATGAGACTCCGATAGAAGGAGACATTGACAGACGAGTCACTAATATGATGTTTAAATCTGCATTTATTAATATTATTTATAATGGTCATATTTTTGTCATTTAATGCTACTAACAAATTTTATAATCCTTGTAGGATATATAGCAGACAATACAAGGTATGTTGGTATGATTCTCGTGTAATGTTCAGGATCTTTTTCGGCCCCTGAAAATAAGAAACATTCAAAAAAATAGACGACACATTAAAGAGAGCTAATGATAGCCATGTGGTGCTTGCATGTGGGAGATATACTGAAGAAAATTTTCTACTCTCCTGAAACCAATTTGAACTCAAGAAAAAAATTAACACACGAGGATATCTCAATAAATCTATACATCAAATTGTTAAAATAAATTATCATATCAAAGTAAGAGAGGAATATACCTACAAAATCATAATTTTACTATGAATCTAAAATACAAAACTCTATTTTGTGTCAACATCCAGAAGTGGACTCTAAATTCATGCCTGCTACATCAAAATATTCTATTGATTCACTTCATAACACATGGATCCTTCTAAACATAACTCCACATCTTTAACACTCTAGTGTTTATTTTTTTACATTTCTAATCATTGTGTGTATCTGTGTGTTACACACAAATTGAATCCTATGCATAATTGATGGATACTTGATATAATTAATCTGACAGTATTTTTATCCATTTGTATCCCATATAAAATTGTGGAAGTGTTCGTGTGTTACATGTTTGTTGTTTTTCCCATGATAAACTATGCTAGAGGCATATGGCCTAGAAAGCCCCCTATGTTGTTGAGATCCCTTATCCAAGGTGTGGATCTAACCATTTATTTATTTAAACAGCCTAGAGGTAGGTGATCACCAAGTGAAGAGGATTAAGTCTCTTCTTGAGACTGAACAACTTGTATTATTTCCACTTTTTGTTCACTTTTTATTTTCTACTTCATTTTATTATGTATTTCACTAAATTGAACTCTGATATTCCATCTTAGGATGTGTTAATAAAATTATTGAATTATTATGTTGGTTTAAAAAGTGTCATTAATTATAAAATTAATGAAAATGAGAACTAATCAATCTTTTGATAAATTAATATTACATTGAAACTCTTATAAATTCGGTACTGGCTAATGAGGCAATTGAATTTTAAATATTAGGGAAACATAAAACAATGATTTTTAAACAGATATTTTTATAGATACACAATTCATCCTATATTGAGTACTATACTACAACCATCAATTTGTATCAGGTGTTTTTTGACTATTCAGTTTTCAAATATTTTGAAAAAAATTTCAACTGTGATTGAAGTTGTATTATAAAGATCTTAAAATATATTTTAATACATATTTTTTATCTCTTTTAGATCATGATTCTAAATTTTTATTGTTTATTATAGACTAAAAGGTGTGGAAACCAACATACCACTACAGTTTAATTGAACAAATTATGCAAAATGGAAAATCAAAATGGAAATGAACATAGAAAGTATAGGTTTTGAAATTTGGTCATCAATTATAAATGAATATAAGATTCCCAAAGCTGCTAGAATCAATTGTAATGAAGACATAAAGACTACCTATAATAATAAATATAACGAAATGAATTATATATGTTATGAATTACGAGATGAATAATTTAATCACATTTATGCTTATACAACTGCTCATGAGATTTGGGACACATTATCAATTTCCAATGAGGGAACACCTATTATGAAAGATCTAATATTAAATATTTAAACTATTTAATATCAAAATTTTAGAATGAAGCTAGATGAATCTATTTATGAAATGTATCTCAGGATCAATGAAATTGTGAACACCATGATTTTCTTATGAATAGTTGGCATAGCAAAGGAGAAGATCATGTGGATTCTGTGATGCTTACCATAAAAATGGATAGGGACATCAATATCCCTAAGAGAATAATGTGATATTGATTAACTTACAGGGAAGTAAGTAAATGGAAAATTAATGATGTATGACGGGAAATTAAATTTCAATCCAGATTTGGAATGTCCAAAGAGAAAATATGTATCTTTTAAGACCAAAACTTCTAAAATAATAGGTAAAGAGAAAGTTCATAACTATATTTATAACACAATTATTGAAGAATCAGCTTCATAAAACGATGAAGAAATGGTCCAGTTTTCCATGAGAATTAGACAATTTTATAGAAATAAAATGTTCTTAAATAAACCAAACTATAATGGAAAATATGACAATAAATGCAATTTCTAAAAGGATCGTAAGAATCATGACAAATTAGAAGAAATATTTTACTATGAATGCAATAGGAATGTACCTATCCCAGATGGTTGTCCAATGTTAAATTAAAAAATATGTATGAAAACAAAGACAAGAAGTATAAGAAAGCTATGAAGTCCACCTAGAGTTACTCTGAGGATATCTCCAGTGAATCAAAATCATCCCATGATGAGAAATATAACATATAAAATATGTGTTTTATGGAAATCACATCTGTGGTTACCATATATTCACCTACACACAATTCATATTATTCTAAAAATAATAGTGAGTCTAGAAACATGATAAGTGGTTACCTATTTGAATACATAAATATTTTGGATGATACATGTAATGAACTAAAATATAAATATAAATGTTAAATTAAAAAGCATTATCTTACTATAACTATTATGTCTGAACATTCAACTGAAAATGAATATAATTCTCAACAACTCAAGGAAAACAATGAATTTAAAATGTCTAATGATCAATTAACGAAATATTTATAGACGTTTACCAATAATAATGATACTATTACTAAAATAATTGGTAAGTAGATTACTCATAAGTACACATCTGGTATTGGATTTCTTCATGGACAGAGAAGCCTATCAAAAACTTATTTTGTAATTAATCGGGAAAGTATGTTCTTCTACCTAAAAATAAATACTCTACTACTAGTATGAGTTATGAAAAGTCTTTTACTCTATATAATTTTCTATAATTTATAGTGTTTATTTTTAAAACATGTTATATAGTTCTTATATTAAACCCATAAAGAAAATGAGGGTACCTAAATCATTAATTACAATTGTCACTAGACCCAAACAAGTCTGGCTAAAAAAATCTAATCTTGTTTGATTTTCAAGTAAGAATGTTTTTTGAAGATCTCCCACAAGAGTAAATGGTTATTGGACAGTTGATGTTCAATAAATGTGATAGGAAATTATTCAATCTTAAAGAACCTAATAAAGACTTGTTGTGGACATGTCACCTTTGGTGGAAATCCTAATGGAAAAATAATTAGCTTATTCCATATTGGTAACTCTAATTCAGTTTTAATTTATAAAGTACGTTTTGTTGATGGATTGAAATATAATTTTCTTATTATTTAACAAATATGTGATGATGTATTTCATGTAATAGTTGAAAATTATTCTTGCAATTTTTTTACTCTAAAAATGAATTTGTATTCTCTACTTTTAGAAATGATTATGTATATTCTATTAACAAAGATTTTTTACCTTCTAAAAATGTTTCTTTTTAATGTGAATTTCAAAAAGATTCTTTGATTTGGCATTGGAGATTAGGACACTATAATATACACTCCCTTAGGAAGATTAATAAAAAAGTTCTAGTCAAGGATCTACCCAAACAAGAGTTTCCAAATAACAGAGTATGTAATCCTTGTCAAAAAGATAAGCATTACATTATATCTTTCAATACAAAGAACGATGTGTCCACATTTCATTTTTAGAGTTCATTCACATGGATTTGTTTGGACCCTCTCAGGTTCTTGTTTAAATGGTAAAAACTATGTCAATGTTCTTATAGAAGACTATTATAGGTATACATGGTCTTATTTCTAAGAACACAAAATGTGAAGCATGTACTTATATCATCAAGTATGCTAAAAAAATATAAATTCATAGTAGATGAAAAATAAAATCCTAATGAACTGATCATAGATGTGAGTTTGAAAATAAATACTTTGAATAATTTTCCTCACACAGTGTTTATAGGCATAATATCCTCTCTCCTAGGACACCTCAACAATATGGGGTTTTATAAATAAAGAAAAGATCTTTATAAGAGATTGCTTGCACAATTCATAATTAAAATTATCTGCCTATTTATTGGAAAAAGCTCTAAATAAATCTTGTCACATAATTAATAGTATTAATTAGACCTATCCTCAAGAAATATTATTCTGAGTTGTGAAAAATTAGAAAACCATAAGTTAGTTATTTCAATGTTTTTGGTTGCAATGTTAATTTTCTTATCACAAAGTATAATCCTAAAAATTTCACATCCATGACTGATAAATAAATATTCCTAGGTTAATCAACCACTAGAAAAGACAATAGAGTCTTTAATAAGAGAACAATGTTTGTTGAAGAATCTTTACATATTAAATTTGATGTAATAGATCCACATGAACCTAAGACATATCTAGACAACCCTAAAATGATATGTCAATCTTGGATAGAAATTAAAAATCATCTAATCCTCCTTTAAACCAATCTATTAAATCAATAATTTATATAAATTATTCTGAATATGAACATGATGAACCTAAACTTGTAGATGAATTTGAAGTTACTAGCCCCTCTTTTTCTAGATGAACTAAAACCCTTAAAACCCATCACTTAGATGTCGTAGTATGAGATTTACATAGAGGGACAATAACTAGAGAATAATTGAGAAATCTAGTTGAAAAGCACACATTATTATCCCATATTTAACCTAAAAACATTGATGATGCAATTAAAATTTTATTTTGGGTTATTTCTATATAAGAATAACTTTATAAATTTGATAAAAATTGGGTTCGAAAACATGTAGATAGACCCAAAGACACCATGAACATAGGAACTAAGTGGTTTTTAGGAATAAAGTAGATGAATATTTTAATATTGTAAGAAAATATTAAATACTAATTTCACAAGGTTATAGTCATGATAATTCATTGACTATGAAGAAAAGTTTTCACTTATTTCTAGTGTTGAATCCATCAGAATCTTACTGGCTAATGAGTCCCATCATAATTTCAAACACTATCAAATCGATGATAAATGTGAATTTATAAATTGTTATATAGTTGAAAATGTTTTTGTTGAATAACCCCCTGGTTTTACAAACCGTCAATTTCCAAATAATGTTTTAAATTTTAAAAAAGTGTTATATAGTTTCAAACAAGATCGAAGATCTTGGTATGATCGAATAAGTAGTTTTCATATTTCAAATCGTTTAACAAAAAAACTTTATGATCCTAATATTTTTATAAAAATAATTTATAAAGAAGGTTAAGTAGTTAAAATTTATGTTGATGATACTTTTTGGATCTTCAAGAAATTTATCAAGCATTGAGTTTTCAAAAATGATTCAAAATGAATTTGAAATGAGTATATTGGGTGAACTCAAATTTAGTCCTGGATTCCGATTTATCAAAATAAATAAATTAACATTTTAAATCAAAGTAAATTGAAAAAATATCTTTTATAATAGTTTCATTTGATATCATTAAATGTAGTGACATACTAATAAGTACTACTTGTAAGTTGTATCTTGATGTACATGAGAAATATGTTTATCAAATCACTTATAGATGAATGATTGGATATTTTGTCTTCTTGAATTCTAGTAGAATAGATATAATCTTTAATGTGTGTATGTGTATCCATTTTCATGTTAATCCCAATTAATCTCACATAAATGTTTTTCAAATAATTTTAAAAAACCTCAAACACACTATCAAATTTGGTTTTTTTACCCCAATGGACAATCATTTGATATTGTGAGTCATTCTGATGCTGAAATTGGTGGATGAAAGTTAGATAGAATGTGTACCTCTAAAACATGTCACTTTTTGGGAAAGTCATTGTTTTCAATGTGTAGTAAGAAAAAAAATTCATTCGCATTATCTGATCCTGAAACTGAATACATAGCTGATGGTCGCTATTGTTCAGAAATTCTGTGGATTAAACACACTCTAATAGTCTAGGAATATCAATTTAGACATGTACCTATAAACAGGGACAATACAAGTGCTATTAACATTTCTAAGAACACATTTTTGTAAATCTAGAACAAAACATGTTGATGTAAGATACATATTTTGAGAGATAATTATAAAATGGGTGATATCACTCTAGAATTTATTAGCACTGAATATCATCTTGCTGACATATTCACTATGCAACCAAACTATGAAAGAATCAATCAAATAAAACATGAGTTTGGAATGATCAATCAGTAAGATATTGTGTTTCCTTTCCTTTGATCTATTTCCATGAAGTTTTCATGCTATCACAATTTTCACACCAACATCATTGTCATGCCGATACTGTTTTCATGCTGACACCATTTTCATGACAACACCGTTGACATGTCGACAATATTGTCATACCGAAACTGTTTTCATGCCAACACCAATATCATGTAGACACGAATGTCATGCTAACACTATTGTCATGTTGACACTGTTGTCATACTGACACCCTTAGTATTTTATATAGTCTTTCATACAGACATTGATGACTCGTTATTTTTATATGTTTTATGTTTTTATCAAAACAACATTGTTTCGATAATTCTAGTGAACCCAGTTTATGAATTCCCGATTGGATAATTTCAAAATCCATAAATGATATAAATTTGAATCAATACAGTCTACTTAGTTTCCGATACACTTTCTCATCCACCTCTCTCTCTCTCTCTCTTAACCCCTGACCTTTCACCTTCATACCTCCAGAAAGTATTGATTGGAATGGTGGGTGTTAAGCATGATCTGGAATATGGTGTGTCTTGTGCATCTAAGAAAAAAATGGTGAATGGAGAAAACATTCAGGTCCTATAAATCATAGTCTGTAAAACCATTTTGTAACAATAGAGAACTATTTTTTGGTGGAATTAATCCTAGAGATAAATTTTCTTTGTTGAAGTTTCTAAATGATCATGTTTGTATTGACTGGTTCACAAATAATGATAGATTTTTCTACTCGATGATCGTCTATGAATTTTACATGAATATGGAACTTTTCATGGAAGGAAGTGATGTTTCATGGGTGAAGTCAACAATAACTGAGTAGATACATTATTTTTCTTTAAGACATTGTGATGAATGTATTATGGTACATCGTGAAGGAAGGTTCGATGTTTATCAAGGTACTTATCCCCATGAAAGTGAATTATTTTGTTCTCTAAAAGAGCTAACTATAAATGAGGAACATTGGAGACCCATTGCATTAGAATTGAATGGTAAATGAATAATTTTATTTAAGTTTATTTATCACCATATTTATTTCTAGGAAAGGGTACTTTACTTCTCTCTTTTATTAGAATGTATATTTGGTGTATTTTCATTAGAAATTAGTTAAATGGAATATATGTAGATAATTGTTGGTTCACATAAATGAGATTATAAAACCAGTTCTGTGTAAAATTATCTTTTCTTCTCTAGAATGATTTCGGATATTTTAAAAGAGAAAGGTTCTGTAAGTGAAGTTGATGTGTTGTAGTTAGTGAATGTAGTGAAATATGCTTAAGATATGAAATCTGTAAATTAATGAAAATTAATTGGATCCATGGTGGAAGGAATGGTTTGCTGATTAAGATTGATTGTATGAGAAGTTCAATCCTATAGATCATCCAATTATACCAATGGATTTAATGCATCCCAGCCTCGGTCTAGATAAACAAGTAACTTATTCTTCAGATAAGGAGGGGGATCCTACTACTCCAATAAAAGATGTGGGATCACCAGTGGATGAAATAATTAACCCACACACAACTAGAACAAAAAAATAGTCTCTATTGGACCTGAATTTCCACCTATGTATTTACCTTCTCATGAACCTATTTCTCATGTTGTATATACTGTGAAACAAACTCTATATAATAAGAAGAAACCTAGAAAATAAGTATTGACTTAGAGGGTTAAATCTTTCAAGAAGGCTATCACTGAGGGGGAGCCTCAAGAACAGGTAGCTCAATATAATAAAGAGCATAAAATAGGAAGATTACATATTGATACTATTACTTCTATAGATTTTAATATTTTGGCTACATGGTTGAGAAATCCTGATTATATTCCCTTAGGATTAGATTATGGTGATTCTGATTATGATGTTTTTTCACTTTTTTCAAGTAAACCAGTGGCGGAGACCTCATTTAGTGACTGTGTCACTAAGTCCAATTTTGAAAAATTCAAGGAAGATATATGTTACTCCATAATAAATTCAGTACCATCTAAAATAAGATATGAAATTGATGAATCTATAAGAGAAAATACTGAGCAGACTGAAAAGTTGAAAGAAATTCAGTTTATGGGAGATAATGTAATGAAAGTCGGTGCCTCTATTTCTACCCCTCCCTCAACTAGTGTATCTAATGTTGATGCTACTTTAGTTTACAATATGGTGATAAAATAAATTCGGACAAATATTATTACAACTGTAAAAACAATAGTGACAAAAAACACAATGCTCCAGAATGAGATAAAGAAGATTAACCACCTTCAATAATACTTTGACCAACGAGTACAAGAATACAATGGAAACTGTCATGAAAGGACTTGGTATTCTTGTTTCTCATTTGAATGATCTTATGTTTTTCAATCTCAGAAAGGATGTTAATGTACTCACCTCCCCGACTGTTTCTTCATCCTCTTCTCCTCATGTTCAGTCTTCCCGATCTACATATCATACTATTATTAGTTATGTTTTTAATGATGTTATTAAAGCCTTGATTTATTTTATATCCACGTTTGAGGAAACTCTAGATAAGGTGCATGATTATGTGATGTATTATACAAGTGTTGATTCACACACTCCAGAATACATTACCCAAATGATTAATGGGTTTTTCTCTAAACTCATCATAAAGAAAAAAATAAATAGTCTATTTATGTATTTGGCCACCAATCTTACTCTTCCTCCAGTAAAAATATCTTTTATGGATCAGATTCAGAAGCTGAGGGAATTTACTCCATTTTTGTACAAGTTCATAAAAAAAATATGATTTTGAAAAGTAAATGAAATATTATGGAGATATCATTGAAGAGTTAATCAAGATATTGAAACCATATCTCCATGTCCAAAGTGAATCCATTTTGGTACATTCTACTACACCACTTGGCCCAACTAGTTCACTACATTCTCAAACATAGATGTCAGTTCCTTTGGCTTTATCATAGATTAGACCAGTCATTACAGAAACTATTCATCCACAAATATTTTCTCATTACATACCTACCCAATATTCTATAGTTCATAATGGAGTGACTCTACATCCTCTGAAAATTCATTCAAATCCTTCTACTTCTCAGCCTACTCTTTTTTCAAGCCCTTCCATTGATCCTTGATAAGGGGAAGGAACCCCTTGACCATACCAAGAAGTTTGGATCATTTTCTAATATGGCTGAGTCCATGTAATTTTTATATTTTAGAGTACATTGATTTTGAGTTAAATTTCACCCCTCATACTATTGTTTTTTTAGTCTTCTATCTTTTTCTAATCCCAAAAGGTTTATACTTTTATTAATAATTATTAATAATAATTAAAAATAGTAGAACATTATTAAGTAGTATTATGAGTTTGATCATTATTAGGTGCGTATGAATTCTTATCTTTGATACATTATTTTCAACTTCTCTATGATACATTATTTTGTGTTTAATTGAATCTTTCTCTAATGATACAAAATAATTGAATGATTTTTTATCATCAAAATGGGGGATATTATTAGACCATAGATATTGTTAAACACTATATCTGACTATAATGGTTTTAATTGTCACATATCATGTCATATATTAATATATATCTTACCTTATTTCACTAATTTTTAATTATGTTAATGAATTATCATGAATATCTCATCATTTCAATCATATAACTATATATGTTTGTTCAATTATAAACAACATTATAATTCATTCTCTATGTGTTTATAGACATTAACAATATTTGCAATTTCTGATTTGTAAGATTGACATAACAACTAAAAATTATCTATGCATGAGTCACTAACACCGACAGACAGATGACCCACTAAAAGACTTGTGACTCATTGAAAAACCGTTCAAACATGCATATGTTATTTTTATGAGAAGCTGACACCACTATAAAAATTCATCGGACTCACCATTGCATATGAATTACTAACATAGTTTACCCACCGTTGAATATGACTCACCGATGAAAACGATTCACTATTGAATATGACTCACTGATGCAGATGACCTACCTTCAGTCCAAGTGAACTACCGTCACATGATTCTACCAATTCAAGGAATCACCATCAGTTGAAATGAGTCACTGATAGTTCAGTTGTCTCACTGACAGATGGATGGACTCACCATCAATATAAGTCATTGATGTGATGAGTCACCGATGTATGGAAATACCAACA
Source organism: Viscum album (assembly GCA_963277665.1). Taxonomy (NCBI): domain Eukaryota; kingdom Viridiplantae; phylum Streptophyta; class Magnoliopsida; order Santalales; family Viscaceae; genus Viscum; species Viscum album. The sequence continues at coordinate 112,841,086 of OY728156.1, read as the reverse complement.
TAGTGACATAACGATACCGACAAAATGACACACCTATTAAAGGAGACACTGGTATAAATAGACATCGATATAACGAGACATCGAAAAACAAGTCACTGATAGACTGTTTAAATCTGCATTTATTAATATTATTTCTAACGTTCATATTTGTGTCATTTTATGATACTAACATATTTTTAAAATCCATGATGGATGTTGATAGATAGTATGAGGTACAATGAGCCGATGCACAGGGAATATACATGCTCTTTGTCAGCCCTCAAAAATAATAAGAATTCATAAAAAGATAAGATACATATACGAGTGAAAACCATAGCCTTGTGGTGTGTGCCTGTGAGAAATAAACTCAAGAAAATTTGAAACTCTCATGAAACCACGGGAAATCAAGAACATAAGAACACACAAGGTAATGTTAATAAAGTAGATCATCATATTGATAAACTACATAATCATATCATGGAAGGAGAGTTATACACCTGTAGAATCAATCTTGTACCTGGGAACCAGAATACGACACTCTGTTTTGTGTAAACTTTTAAAAGGGGAACCTAACTGTAATTCCACTGCATCAAACGAGTCCATAGCTGCACCACATAACACACAATGCCATCTTAACATAACTCAACGTCTTTAGCTTTTAATTGTTTATTTATTTACATTTCTAATCATTGTGTGTATCAGTCTATTATAGACACACTAACTTAATTGTATAACTTGAGGATACACAATATCCTCAATCTCACAATCTTTTTTTCCATTTGTATCCCAGGTAGAACTATGGAAGTGGTTTTGTGTGACCTATTTGTTTTTTAGAGGTCATGTGAGACATGGATAGCCATGTGTGCTGTTGTGAACCCCGATCTAGGATATGGATCAAAATGTTTAATAATTTAAACTACTTAGTGTTAGGTGATCACCATGTGGAGAGGATTAAGTTTCTTTTTGAGACTGAACCTCTTGTTTTATTTACGTTGTGTTTTTACCTTATAGTATTACTATATTTAATTATTTATTTCATAAAACCAAATTGAATGAAGATAATTAGTCTGTTCAACATTTTATAATAGTATTGACTTATTAGGTTGGTTTTGAAATTTTTATTATTTATTAAATTTATACAACTATAATCTAATCAATCTTTTGATAAAATAATCGAATAGTGAAGCACTTATAAATTCACTACGGGATAACTAAGAAATTTAATTTCAAATATTAGGGAATATTCAAACAGTATTACTTAAACAAAAAATTTTTTAGATCCTTAATTCACACCACCTCTTGAGTACTCTACTCCAACCAATAATTACAATATCTAATGAAAATTAATGGTTCAATTTCTTTATAATGTTTTATACATAATATAATTGTATATAAAATATAAAAATCATTTCAAATTATTTTCTTCACTACTAGAACCATTTTTAGTTATATATTATGTAAAACATGTCTTTATATCCGTGTAAGGGATTCTTAATAAAGGATGAGATCAGATGCTCAGTAATGGTAAATATGGAAATAAAATTTGATCAATTATTAAGAATATATTAACAATGTAATAGTAACAGAGTCTTTACATTTAAATGACATAACAATAAAAACATATATCCTAATACTGAGAATTGAAATACCACATGGAAGTTCATAAGACAAGAATCATGAAGGAACCATAAAACATGATCCCTAAGAATATATGATTGCTAAAATATTATTCAATAAAATAATCATATAATATGTCAAAAATCCTAAATATATAAATATTATGTCAAGGTACCCATGAAGAAAATAATAAAATTTTAGTCTTGAGATGAACTCTTATGTAACTGCTTAAATATTCAGATAATATCCCATTTACCCTCTTATAAGATTGGAATAACCTCTTATATATAATTTTTCTGGCTTGGGATAATGTATCATATATCATTTGACAACATAATACATAAAAAAATACACAATGAATTAGACTTCTATACTAGAAGCACCAATCACATAGTTATTCTCTATTTATAAGTATTTTTTAAGATCATGAAAATGTTTATCGTTACATAAAATATAAACACATGGAAAAGAAAAAAAGGATTCATAAATATTTTATCATCAAAATAATAAATCATTAAAATAAGTAATAATGTTGTTAATAATGGATCATATTACAAATAAATCATAATAAACATCAAAGTACTTTTTGATGATGAAATTACATTCAATATACTAAAAAAACATTTCATTACCAAAAAACCATTTTCACTTTGAGATAAAATATTTAGAAAAAATAATCACAATAAAATGAGGAATGTAATTTCATAGAAATGAACCATTGATGTTTATAAAATTTGATTTAATTTATAGAGTTTCCATTATTGTTATGAAATCTAATCATCTTGTTTATATTAAAATAATTATTTAATTCACATTTTTAGTAAAAAGTAAAATGTTATTTTTTAAAAATGGAAAAAAGAATCTATTAAATTATATTTATATAAAGTAAAATATGAGTAAAATTCAATTTATTATAACATTAAACAATGATAAAAAAAATTCTTGATAACATTTTAAATCAAATATGAATATGAAAGAAAAATATTCTTGACCGACGAAATAAATAAAGTATGTTTTCTTAAAAATCATTTTTCTATATTTAGTATATTAAGAGAAGAAAATGAAAGATAAATAAATAAAAACTCATGAAATAAAAAAATAAAAAAGAATAATTATTTTTTTGGTGGATATGTATCATATAATATTAGTACCATAAATTGAAGTAAAAATAATCATGATAAAAAGTAATATTCTGATATAAACTCATTAAATCATGTCTTTATTGATTCATAAGAAATATAATCTACCATATAATGAATTTAAATTTATTATAAATATTTATTAGTAAAATATATATACATATAATACAATTTATTTTCCACTTATAAAATTTTAAATCCAATTAGTTAATAATTTTTCTTAAAAATCACTATTTACTATAAGAACTATTTTGTTTTTATTGACTATTCTGATTATTCTGTTATAGAATGTTATGAAGATATTTTTTCTATAATCTATATAATTTAAATAATTATTTAATGTAATAAATATTAATTATATATATATATATATTTAGAACAATCAATAAACATTATAGATAGAAAACTTAATTTCGTCGTTCATGGGGACAATATTCCATACGTACACATCGAGAACATTTTCATTTTTTAAATAAAATATGGAAGGAAAGATAAATAAAATTTTATGCTTAATAAATCATTATTATGTAATAGAAATAATATATAATTATCAAATCAATCATTAAAAAAACATTAAATATTGTGATAGAAAATGAATCATATCATTTTTCGCATGTGGTAGTCCCGATGTATGCAGTGGCGATACATTCAATTACCATTTGATATAGAAGTGAAGGGAATGTTTTAAAATAAATTTTAAAAACATATCAATGTATTTATGATACTATATTAGTCAAGTGTTTATGGATAAAATTTTTTTGAGTATATTTTAGAAGAAATTAAATTGAAAGGGCCCAGTTAAGATCGATTCATCTACTTCAAGAGACCTCCTTTAGAATAAACCCCCAGCCTCCAGTGATTGGTCCAAGACGAATATAGGGGGAACTTAATTGAATGTAGGAATATAGGAAGGGTTTTTATTAGTTATTTTTTTATCTATATAGCTCAAAATGTTTATAAAATAGATGTAAGTTGTATTCTTTAAAGGTTATAGGAGTGAAATATGTTGAATTACAAAAATGTCTTCGATAATAAATAGTTACATTGAAAGTGAAAAAGACACAAATAGAAAATAAAAATTAAATAGGAAAATTTATAATTGAAAAACATTCATCAATAATGATATATAAATTCTTAGATGACATTACTGCACTTATATAATGGTTTAACACATAGTATGAAATTTTTAACCTTAATCATTTGAAAAAAAAATTATTACTAATAAATTTTATTTAGAAATTATTAAAAATAATAAATTATATTTTTTATTATTCTTAAAAATATAGAATAAAACATAATTGATTAAATTTATATATGTAAAAGAATTTAGTTGTAAATAACCACACAAAACGCAACGTAAAACCATTTTAAAAAAATGCATTCATTAGATGTAAACTGCATCTACATTAATTATATACCTTTTAATAATCACAAAAAAACGTAAAATATTTTATTTAATTTATAATATATATGATTTATTATAATTACATATTAATATTTTTTTTATATTTTATAATATAAATGAAAATTTTACCAAATTATTTTTTCTTCAGAAAAATGATATTTTAAATGAAATAATGATCATATAAAAAATTTATGTAAAATACATATTCATAGATATTTAATTATATTATTAATAATTTATATATACATATGGTAAATTTAGTTAAATTTTCATTTATAGATTGTATAATATATTTTTAATAATTTATAGTGCTAAAAAATTGTTATTTTTATGTAATCATTGAAAAATAAATATTTATCGAGAAATACAAAAAAATCATCAAAAGATTAGTTTTAAATGATGATCTATTGAATTATATTCATTAACTAAAATAAAATTTCAAAAAAAATGAAGTAATTAATTATAATTTCCACTCAAAATTTTGAAAATCAAAATATTTTTTTAAAAAATATATAATTTATGGATAAAATAAAATCACTAAATATTTTTTAGTTATTTATTATGCCTTAATATCTAATTTTATATTTTTTTTCAAAAATTTATAATTTTTTTATATTATGAATATAACTATTCATAACATATTATTTTATGTCAATGTTTTTTGTGAATACCATATCACAATTCATTTATAAAATCGGTTATGTGTACAATGAGCTATCAAGTATATCAAGTTTGTTTCAAAAGAAATACATGTAAAATATTTCGGTTATACATAATATCTACTTAATATTAACATGACCATAAATATTAAATCACATTTATATAATAAAATGAGTAACTATCTACTTTATAACATCTTAGGTATCTCATGTTCCTTCCTTCAATTACTGATTCCTCCAACAAACATAAACCAGGTAAGAAGTCATGTTTCATGGAAAATCATCTCTATAATCTAATATTTAATCTAGTTATTCATCATTGTAAATATATTACTTTTCGTTTAAATCTATTGATTTTAGTTCATCTGAAGAATTGTGTATCTGAATTTTAGGAAGAGACACATGGGACCCATCATGAACTTGAGAGAGGTCTGTGGGATGTTCCAAGAGATAAATTATATTCCCTACATGATCAATATTTATAAAGGTAACAATATACAAAGGTGTAATATTTTAATTATTTATGAATCTAATAACCTTCATCCAAGTATAAATTCACAATAATTCCTTTTTACCAACCAAAAATTAAAAATATCGTATTTTGATTTTCAATATAAATCTTTTGTCCATACTGAGAAACATTTATGTGCTGATAATGGATCCAAAATTCTATTAATTATCCATAGCTGGTATATATACCAATAGATTTGTGTTTCTAACTCCATTCTAATATTTTATAGTTTTTTATTTTTTCATATAGGAATTTATAATGATATTTCTAAATGCTCAACAACAATAAAATATGGTCTAGAAATTTAAAATAGTGTATGGGTTGGATTATAACCACATTTTAAATAAAGATAACTATATATTATAATATAATATAGTTTTTAATGGTTCTATTCGACTAACCACTAGTATTATGATGATTGGATGAAATGAAACACAATATTATATTCAGTTATTGCTGAATACATCTCGAGAACATTGAGGTAAACAATATATCCCAATCAGATACAATATAATGTGGTAGTGTAGGAGAACATATTAATATATATTTATTATCTTATAAATTTAACAAAGCTTAAAATATTCTTTGATTGCAATGAATTGTGCTGATTTTTTATCCCAATTGATAAAGATAAATCTTGGACTACATCCTTTATACATTCTTGGAGTCTGATGATGAAATCCTTCATGTTGTTTTCCAATTTTCATTATGGCATTGGTATTTATTATAAATACCACTTATATTTGTAAATATCAACTTTAGCATATTAACATAAAATGAATAAATAATTAAACTCTGTAATATCTCTATTTTTGTTGTACTACATGAAATAAAATTTTAAATCTCTATAAAACATTGTACACCCTGGATGGTAAATGATTGATATATATGATCTTAATCCAATACACTTTTCTTAATGTTTGGTATTGATAGGAAGAATAAATTATTTTATATCCTTATCATTCCATCATACTCATAGTTTTAGTTAGGGAAATTTCTCACCTTCTTTTGTATATCTACATTGTAACACTACAAAATTCTAGTGTACAAATATTGTATGTGACGTAGTGTATGATAGGTGGCACCTAGTGCGTAAGAGGATATAATACCAAAATACTATAAAATGGATATACTATTATAAATATGTTTGATACATTTTATAATTTTTAATTAACACAACAACATGTTATAATAAATTACACTCAAGAAAAACCTTCTTTGATGGCTTAAATTACACACATGACCATGTTTCACTAAAAAACAATATATTTTTTAAAAATTATGATTTAATATAATAATATATTAAATAAGTGTTATGATTATTATTAACTAATTTATGAAATTATATTGTTTATAAATATATAAAATGAATTAATTGGATAAAATATAATGAGAAATAAAAAATGTTAACCAAATGAATATAAATTTTTATTTATTATTATTCTTGTAAATGAGTTTTATCTTAATAAAAATAATTACAAATAATTATTTAATGATTTTAAATAATATAATATATATATATATATTAAATAAAAAAATTATATATTCATGAATTAATCTTGATATGTATCATATAAGAACAATCATTATTTTACAAATTAAAAAACATATTTTTTTATCAAGGTAATTTTTCCGCCTTTTAATGGAGAACCAATTTTGAATCAGAATTTTGAAACATTAATTGATTCTATATTCATCAATAAACATCATTTTTTAATTATAAAAATTATAATTAGGTTATGGTGAATTTTAGTTATTTTTATGAAACCTTTCAATTTTTAATGAATAGTTTAAAATAATGAATTTATATTAAAAATATATATTTTATCTAAATTATTTATAAGTTTAAAATAAGATTAGGCTGGTTATAAATTTTAATTACATAAAACATTAACCAATTGATTCAATATGGGTCATTGTCATAAATTTCAATTTGAAAATGACTATAAAAAATAATAAACACTTCGATGTTTTTACATTAAAACCCCACATTGTCATCCTGCCAGTGGGCTGAATTTTAAATTTATTATTTCTAGTAATATGATTAGAATTTGAAAAAATTGATACAATTTTTATAATTTGAAAATTCTATAATTTTTAATAATACAAAATTTGTTTTAGAAAAATAAAATTGTGAATGTAATTATAATTAATTATAATTTTTAAAGAAAAATAAATCATAATAAAGGAATAATCCTTTAATTTAAGGGCCCAAAAGACCAATCCACTTGTCTAAAAACCATTTTATTTCCATTTTATGGCATTAAATATTACCTTTTTTGGGTATGATATGCCTTTTTTTAGGTATGAATATGCGTAAACCAAACTTGTTTCAAAAAATTCCAAATGTGACCCTTTCCTTACCTAAAAAAGCCTAACACCTCTCCATCTTCTTCGAAACTATCAAAACACTTATTTTTGGAGAATATATTCCAAAATAACATCCCAAAATCATTCTTTTATACCATTAATTCTTCAGTTTGACAAAACTACTTCCAGGGAATCTATTTCGCATTAACCAAATATGTTACATGATTAAGAGGTGACGTCTTCTCTCTTGATTCATTGTTTTATTTACACTGTGCAATGCCTTTAATATTAATAATAATTGAATGTATAAAAAGTATCCTAAATATTATAGGATGTTTTTATACTATGGTTTATACTAATACATACACACTCTTCCATCTAATGGGTAACATACATATTGTTTTTTGGTACAACAATCTACTACCTCACGAAACGATGATTGTTCATTTTTCTATTACCATATATCATGGTTTTCATTATGATGATAACTATATCTATATATGTTATATATTATATTTATAATTTACTCATTATTATTTGATTTTTATTCTGAATATATCTTTATGAATTCCATCTTGTGTAAATGCGCTAATTTCGTTTGAGACTGTGTGGACTTGCACCCTCTCAAAGTGATATGACTCATTAGATCCATAGATAAAGCCTATAAAGTTTAGTTTTAGTAAACCTATGAAACATATATAATATATATTATACTATAATTTTTATATATGTATGTATCACATATCTTTAATTATTTTTATATGATAAAGAAATGAAAGTAGTGTTCATGCATACATACAACCTATTATATCTATGAAAGGTGAACCTCATTTATAATCAAAAAATATTATGAACTACAATAAATAAATAAATAAATAATATATATGATAACTAATTCAAGGATTACCTTTTTGAGTTGATGAAATCATGATCTAATTAATATGAAAAAAATCACATGCCAAAACCTACATGAGAAAACATGGAAATTAACACCCACAATAGTGAAAATAATGAATGGGTTTTAAAAAATGTGTAATAATATATTTTCCGAAGATAATATATGAAATTATTTAAATGATTATATTTCCATATTATTTAGTAAAAAAGTATAAACCACTATATAATTGGATAAAAAACACAAAAAAAAATAAAAATTAAGTTAAGAGGTTTCATCTCAATTTGAAGTCCATTGAGACGTATTTTTTATTATGCACCAATTTACTTTTATTTGGTATTTTAACTGAACAATAAATTTTTATTTCATGAATATTCCTAACTTCCTGATATTATATTTTACATTTAATATTACACTTTCATGGGGTTTATGATTTAATTGATTCAATTTGGTATGAGACACATTTGAATGTTTAAAATACCACTTCCCATAGAATTGTATTTATGATCTTTCACTAAAATCTTATTTTTTAATATTAACAACACTTGTTGTTTCATAACCTCCGCTATGGTATTATTGATAAATATGAATCTTTTATTCAGTTAAAATATTTTGATAAGGTTAATTTTTATTGATTATGAGGAAATATTTTGACTGAAAAGACACGTGTGGGGACCGATTATAAATATCCTTTGATGTATGAGTAGTCTCATGAGATTAAATATATGGTCAAATTAGATGGGGTTTTCCCAATTGATAAACCATCACCTGAATGGTCTTGACCGTTTTGATTCTATGTACCTAGAAATATATAATCTAATAATTATCAATTTATCTGATATACATTAAGTTATTATTCATAAAAGAAATTTTCCCTTGATATATCTATGAATACATTTCATTCTCAATATATTGATTTATGTGGAATGTTTTTTAATTTATTATCCTTCCATATTAATATTTCTTTATCTAGTTATTTTAATGTCATTTGTTTTCAGATACTTACATTTCAATTTTAATATATTCATATAGAATCATTATTTATTATGTTTTAATTACCCTTACTATGAATTTGATCTCAACTTTATTGTATATTGTTCCCAAGGTTATAAAGAAGATATCATTGAATAATAGTTCATGAAAGTTGTTTATTTCAAAAACAATTTGTACCATGTTTTAATTTTTTTCCCAATGTATTATGGATATCATGAATGTAATATTGATTTCCAAGAATGAAAAAATGATACTTCATTTAGTATTTTATTCATTGAAATAACATAATGAATCGGCTCCAGGATTTTGGGGTCAAAGGTGTTATAGACGGTATCAAAGATAGTGAACCTGCAACCTTTGAAAATATAATTAAAAAACACTGATTAGGTATAATAACACTATGTTTATCATTAAGGATAAATATACATGACCATTATATAATTTTGTTATTGTATATATTATGTAAGTATTCATAGTAATACATAATTTTTTGGATACTGAAAGTACACATGGGTCTAGTACAGATGTACCTAAGAGTAATAACTCCATCAAGGTGTTCCTAGCCTGACTTAAAGAAACCAGGTACATAAAAATGGGACTTATTGCAGACATGGTTTTACACTCCCGGGGCATATTCTTTAGATAATTAAATTTTATGAAACCACTAGTATGGACCTGAAAGTAATGATATCCCCATTGAAACCATTTTAACAATTATGAGGTTTTTATCCATTAATATTTTATTTTATCTTAATTGTTCCACTAGTTTTGGGATGACACATTATTTGATGGTTTAATATTATGTATTCTATTTTTTATAAATGGATCATAGTAGAATGAATGTAAACTACATCAATGTACATGATCCAATGGGTTATAATTATCTTATCTTACATGGTATTAAGTTGAATTTTCAATGGGAAATTGTCTCCCATGTATTATCATCATATTAGGAAACATTATTATATTCTAAATAGATTGGTAAATAATTATCCATATCTTGTGTATTAAAAAAACCATGATAATAAGAGGCCATATGAGCACCATGAAAAATGGGATGAGTTAATGAAGCCTAAGGGAAATAAAGATTTTTTTAAATGTGGTAATTGTGGAAAGAAATGCTATGGTACTTGCTTTAAGGGAATGTGAATTTTTTATATGTTCGGAGAAAAATGAAACCATATTTATGCTTTCAAGGGTAAGAAAAATTTTTCCAACGTACAATTATTCCACATCATGGATATGGGACACTATAAAAATAAAAGTCCCATGGGTAAAAATAATATTCCGAAAATAATGTTATTGTCTAATGATCATGTTACTCTACTTCTACAGATGATGATGCATGATTAATATGACTCTTCATTAATTTTTTCATTTGATTATTTTATCATCAATATATTAGTAATAAGAATTTTTGAATATATTAGGATTTAATTGGATTAATTATTAATTATGTATTTGGGATTATTTTCTGAATGGTGCCCAAAAACATTATTTAGTAAAATGTTAAAATTTTCAGAAAACACATTATTAGGGGAAATAAAACCCTCAATGTGTTCTTGATGTTGAGATAATGATAAATAAATGATTAATTTGGATATATGATGAATATGTTGGAAATAATTAATTTATTTTCAACATGTGTTATATGACATATCTTATGGGGTTTTCAACAAATCTGGATTAAGAGTAATATATTTAATAACATGTTTCTAAATTAATCAATAATGAATACTGATTCTTTCTAAGGATTTTTTATGCTTATTTGATTTATTAACATATTTTAAGATGATTCATGATAAATTTACTGAAATATTTGGAAATTAAATATTTAGAGCTACTTTATGTTGATTAATGGTAAATGATATTCCCATTTTTGAAATTCAGTTACTCTTCTTATGATATGGTTGGATCATAATTGGTTGTAAATGTTAACGATTTATAAAATAGATTAAGTTGATAATTGGAAGTCATTTTAGAGGTAAATGTATCAGTTCAAAAAATTCTGAATAATCTTTTTAGAGATGAAGTAGAAATTTTTAAATGCATGATCAAAAAAATACTATGTTTGTAGTAACTTATTTTTACTTATATTCATATACAGGGAAATAATTACTTAACTATACAATAAAAGGTCTTGAAAAGAAACAAACGGTTTTTATTTTTATATTATAATAATTATGGATGATATCAATGAATATTACTCACCTATACGGTTTCTTGTTTTGTAGAAAACAAATTTAATCACATTAGATTCTCTAGAAAACTCTATTGTAACATGACTATTAGACATTGTCTTCTATATCCTTGTTTCTATTTTCCACCTATGATCTCATATAAGGGAACGTAGTTTCGTGGCCATTTTACTTTCCATTATCTATTATTAAGAAGATGTGATACTGTCAATCTTTATGAGGTTTTCCTTTAAAAAATATTTTACTCTCAATCCCTACGTTACAGAGGTCAATTTTAAATTATGAGTACTCAATTTAATTAAGGTGGGGAGATTATAACACCCATAAATTCTAGAGTATAAATATTGTTTGCGATAGTGTGTATAATATTGAACACCATGCACATAATTTGATTTAATACAACAACAATTTAAAATATATTTAATATTATAAATATATTTTATATGATTTATAATTTTCAATGCATACAACACAATGTTAGCTATCATTACACTCAAGACAAACCTTTTTTGATGGATTGCATTACACAGAATTCCAAGTTTTACGGAACAAAAATATATTATAAAAATAATAATATTTAATATAAAATGATATCATAATGACATTATGAATAATATTAAATTACTTATAATACTATAGGGTTTAATTAAATATAAAATTAATTAATTGTTTTCGAATTAATGTGAAATGAAAATATGAACCGGATTTTTATAAAAAAAATATTATTGGTTTTTTAATTTATGATGGAGTTTGATATTAATTAAAAAAATTAAATAAAATTAATTGTTGATTTTTATTTAATATATATTCTATATATTAAATCAATTTTTTTTATATTTATCCATTAGGTTTTATAAGCATTAGGCAAGAACAACCCCTATTTTGAACATTATAAACCAATATTTTTATTAACGAAATTCTCTCTCCTTTTAATGGAGAACCCATTTTAAATATTATTTTTAAAATTTGTATTAATTTGATATATAAATATAAATGTCACCTATTAATGAAAAACATAATAATTAGGTTATGGTGATTTTTTGAAATTTTCTTGAAATAATTCAATTTTTAATGAATAGTTAAAAATACTGCGTTTTAGTTCAAAATTTGATTTTTGTCTAATTTATTTATAAGGTTAAATTATGTTTTATTTTGGCTTTAAATTTTAATTATATTATATTTTTACCAATAAATTCAATATAGTTCATCGGAAAAAATATCACTTTCAAAATGATTATAAAAACCAAGGAAACTTTTGGATGTTTTTACTTTCAAACCCTGCATTATCCTCCTTCCTGTGGGGTGAATTTCAAAATAATTTAAGCCAATTATATGATGGAATTTGGAATGTGGTATTAAATATTTTTAATATTTATAATTTATAATATATATAAATAAAAACAATATTTATTACCAATAATATTAGTGAATGTATTTAAAATTAATTCCAATTATTAAGGTAAAATTAAGCTTAATAAAAGAATAAACCATTAATTTAAGAGCCCAAATGACCAATACATTTGACCAAAAATCATTGTATAGACATATACCATACATAAACCTTAATATATTTTCTTTGGATGTTTTTTATGACTTTTCATAGTTAATAACATGTGTGCAACTAACTTATTTCAAAAAATTCCATGTGAGTCCTTTTTTACATATAAATTGACATTGGGTATTCAACATCTCACAACTGTCAAACCTCTTAGGTTCAGAAAAAAACCCAAATACCTTCCAAAAATCTATAAAATATAATTTTATGCCTTAATTTTGGTACAAATCCTTGCAAGAAAGTATTTTGGTATAAACGAAAAGAAGTTACGTGATTAAGTGGTAATATATACTCTGAAGTTTGTTAGTTTAATTTCCATTATTCACTCCATATATTATTATTATTATATGATTAAAAAAAATCATAAATATTATACTATTTTTATATAATAATTTTTAGACCTACACTTATACACACCTCCATTTAATGAGTAACAGACACACTATTTTTTTGTATGGTGAACTACTGCCTCATGAAATGTTGATTGTTCATTTTTTCCATACCTCCTATCAAGTTGAACATTATGATAAAAAATATATATTTATATGTTATATATTATATTTATAATTAATTTTTTCTTTAGTATGTTTTATTTATAACAAAACATTATCCTTTTCATCTTTTCTAAATATGATAATTTCTTTTGAGGAATTGTGGACTACCACCCCCACAAAGTGATATGAATCATTCATACCATACATCGATTATATAAAAGATAGTTTTAATAAACCTATTTAACATTTATAACATTGATATTATATTTTAATTATAATATAAATATTTATATTTTATATTTTATTTTCTTAATATGAAAAATAAATGAACGTAGTGTTCAGGTGTCCGTACGACCTACCGTCTCCACGAAGGGTACACTTTATCTCTAGACCCAAAATATTATGTACAAAAAAATAAATAAATATTGAATATATATGATAATTAATTCATGTGTAACATTATTGATATTATTAAATCCTAAAATAATTAATATGAACAACAAATCACAAGTTGAAACATAATTGAGAAAAATGGACATTTGACCCCCTAAATATTTAAAAAGGAAAGAGTGTTAAAAAAATTGGTAAAAATTATTATAATAAGTTATTATATGATATTATTTGCATAAGGATATTTATTTTATTATAAAGTCCATTATTTTAAACCACTATATTTAAGTATTAGTATCACAGAACAAATCAAAGATGAATTTAAGTGATTTCATCTAAATATACACTCCATTAGGACTTGATTGGTATTATGCACCAATTCACGTTTATTTTGTGTATTTAAGGAACCTTAATAGGATATTCCATAAATCAATTTACCCTAATGATATTCTTAGTTTCATTTAATATTATTTTTCAAGGGTTTTATGATTTAGATATTTCATTGTTGTATGGGACACATTGGAATGTTCAAAATGTCATTTCCCACAAGATTGATTTTATGATGATTCAATGGTATTTCCATTCATTAATTTCAACAAACCATGTTGTTACATAGATCCAACTTCAGTATTATTTATAATTATATATATTTTATTCAATGTGGATATTTTGATAAGGCACATTATTAATTATTATGAGTAATTATTTCTATGGGTATGACACGAGTGGGGCCCAGTTATAGATAGCCCCGCGTTGCATCAGTACTCTTATGAGATTAAATAGTTGGAAAAATAGATGTAATTTTACCCAATATCTAAATTATCTTTCAAAATATATTGACGTTAATGGTTCTATGTACCTAGGAAGCATGAAATCCAATAATTATGAATTCTCATCATTTAGATTCACTTATTTTTAAACCATGAGATTTTATGTCGACATTTCAATGGATAAATTTCATTATCAATTTATTTATTTAGATTCCATGAGTTTAATTTTCTTACCATTACCGATGGAGATTTCCATATCCAATTTTTTAAATGTCATCTGCTTTCAGTTATTTACCTCTTCTTGTCAATTAATTCCCACTGATTCATTATTTCTTCCTCTTTACATACCCTTACGGGGCATTTGATCTCACTTTTATTATGTTTCAATTCCTAGGTTATGATGAAGATATATTTCAATATGTTTTAATGGATGCATCTAATTAAAATATATTATGTAACATGTTTTATTTTTCCCTTATGTATTATGGGTATCATTTATGTAATCAGTCATTCCAAGACTACAATGTTTATTTTTCATTCAGGATTTGATTTCTTGTAATCATGAAAATATAATAAGAAAATAAATTAGACTCAGGATTATAGGGTTTGGGCGTTACATACATCCTCATTTTCGACCCATTTAATCATTTCATCAATTGATTATTCAACACTAACATGAGAAAGATAATATTTATCCAATTATATTAATATTTCAAGTTCATTCCTTATAAAATATATAAATTGTGGATCCATTTTATCTTCATAATATATAATATTTAACAATCAATTCAATCAAAATAATATTCCCCCATGTTTTCAATCATTGGTTTGTAATGTATTGAGTGGTCATAATATTTAATAAACACAAATAAATATATCTGGAACATATTAAACTATTTATAACAGAATATTTACATTATAATGTTATTATTTTTATATATTTCACAACATTATCTATGAATATAATTCCACTAAATAATTTATAAAGAAGAATACTAATGATAACTCTAAATTTTGAGTTGTGTAATTTTAACCATTAACATTCAATTCGTGTGAAGAATAATATATAACTGTATGATTATACATTAGAGCACAAAACAACCCCATATTTGATGCATCACTATAGATCAAAAACCTATATATATTGTATGCTAGTTTCATCATTGGTGTACTAACCAATCATCACTTTAGTTCCATGAAAGTTTCTCCACATTTACCATTATAAAGGAACTTGATTACAATTTGGGTTAACATATTATTTAGATATAATTTTCATGAGAAATAATTGTTTAATATTTGATAAAATTATAACAATAGAAATAAACTATAGTTCATAATCATAGCTATTGTTTTGGGTAAATATTCTATAATATTCTTCATTGTTGGATGCACTGATATACCCCTTATTGAGATTATATAACACAAAAATCTTTTTCTTGTATCTCATATTCTCACATATTAAATATTTAATAAAAACTATTCTTCCATAGAGTAATTAGTACAATACATAGGGGATATTTGTGGTCTTTATTTTTATTATAATATATAAGAATATAATCTTTTAATATTACCAAAAAAATATCAAATTAATATATAAGTAATCTTTTCATTGTTCCTTGAAGATAATTGATGAATTAGTAAGAAAAAATGGCATTAATATAAATTAAAAGTTTTAATACCAATAATGGAAGGATTTATTGTGTATGTATTCACATTTTAACCTCATATTATAGTCTCATGTTATAAGATCTATCATATAAGAAAATTTAGGTCCTCATAATTCATCAAACAAATAATGAATATGTGGAAGAGGATAAATATTCATGATTAAAATATTTCTAGGTTCCAAATAATAAATCTAGAGTCACAAATTTAACTCATTATTTTTAACAAAATAATATTTGTGCCACATGGTGATTCCATTGACTTAATATACCCCATATCAAGATTCATCTAGAGTTACATCTTCAGTTTCTAATACGCAACCAGGAAATATCTATATAGAGTATCAGAAATGGGTGTTGAAAACTGTATGGGTGATGTTGAAAAATAATACTCATAATTGATATAATACTAATATACTATTACCTATGTATTGACAAAAAATCATATTAAATAATAATACCATAAAATTTGGTATTCTCCTAAACCACCTGATATCATTAAACCATTCAAATAAGAATCAATACCCATATAATGGATGTAATCCCTTAAGGGAGTTCATATGTATCATTTCACTTATAGATGATTATATGTTAGTTTACGTTATAAAATTTAAATTATATACCTCTTAAATTGATATGAGATTTATATTAATAATGATAATCCACATAATAAACCACATATAATTTAACAAGAGGAATAATAATGATTTTTTTCATGAAGAAAATTCCCAAAATATTCATTGGGGAATAATAAGTGACATGATATGTGATTATCACACTATTAAGTGTTTTTAATAAAAATAAGACATCTAATAATTGATTTGGTAATGTGATTTCCTAAGAAAATTCACTAGATATAAATAGTTTGAAGAACTAGAATTGAATAAGACATTAATAGTTTTAGAATGGGTGGTATGTGTACCTTTCACCACATATTTATCATACCCCTCTTCTGAAATAGTAACCATAAGATAATTACCATTTCCACAATTCTTAAGATAGTTTTATAGTAAATATTTATCATTTACCCTTTTAATCATGCACTGGTTATCAAAATTACTAAACAATTATGATTTGATACAATTGGGATTGGGTGGTGAATTATAGGGATATTTCCCCATATTTACTTAATTAGATATCTTATTATGATTAATTTTTAACTTTATTTCTCTATAACCTTTGATACACATAAAAAATTTACTATCCCCAATAAATCAATTCCTTCCATTTGTTGTTCAATAATTCTTACATAAAGTAACACTAATCATTTTCTATTTATGGATTTGGTTTTAATAGCTTCCATTGAATTAAAAATTTATTTTATTATCAAAACAATGAGATTAACTAGTTAATCCAAAATCCATCTCCACTTTTATATCACATAGCATGATTTCTTTATGTATATAGAAGTCCCTTAGGGAAAACAAAATTTTGATAATTTTATTTAAACCACTATGGAACAAATATATCATACATTATAATTCACCGATAATATGAGAAGAATACATTCATGTATTATAAACATTTCAACAACGGTACCAAATGATTCATCATTCATATTGTATAGAAAAAGAAATATTTCTTCATTTTTATATAATGAATACCTAGAATGTATAATTTTAAAATAAATAATTAAAATCATCCCATATTATAGAGTTAATTACGTAACTTTGGCACATATTCTTGATAAGTGTGCAGTATTAAAAAATATGACATTAAAATTTTTATTTGTTTTTTATTGATGGAAAAATGGTATTTTGAAAAAAAATGATGGTTTTGTTGAAGCATTTCTTTGGGAAAATGGTTTCAATCAAATTTTTGGTTTTATTGAAATGACTCGTTGGGAATGTGTTCTCAAAAAATAGTTTGATTTATTGAAATTTTTTTTTGGAAAGGATTTTAATAAAAGTGTAGATTTCTAGAAGTGGATAATGGTTTATTTTGGAATTGTTTTATGGAATAATTTTAGTGTGTTTTCTGGTGAATTCAGGATGGATATGGATGATAAGTCTCCCCCATTCTTGCAAGGATGCATAGGTTTAAAGACATTATCTTATCAAAATGGTTCATTTTGTGATAGATTTGTGAAAGGATTACTCACCACTCATGAGTATAGGGTGGTGTATAATGCATTCATTGTTTGATGTGTGGATATTTTGAATGGAATTATTTATTCTAAAATGGAACCTGTGTAATGGTTAGGATGTATTGTTTGTTTTCATTCCTTGGAAAAATGATTTGCCTAAATTTTTTTATTGATAATGAAATAATTTTTTATTCTGTTATAAAAAGTTATAAATTATTTTATTTAATTTTTTTAATATTAATGTTCTAACATTTTCATTACTAGTGGATGAGTTTGACATTAATTTTGGGAAAACATATTAGGTTTCATTACCCAACCCTTCTTTGGAACATTGGTTCTGTTACTGATATTAATCATCAAGACATAGAAAAATGTAATGTGTCAAACTTAATTAGTGGTGGATCATGATACATAGGTTTTTCTGCATAGTTGGATAATGAATGATCTTGGAAGATTTGGAGTTTTTCTTTGGAGTTGATTGGCTTTTATTGTTTTTTTCTATTTTGTACTTTGTTATTTGTAATATTCTTCTCGGGTTTTTTGATTGTTTTTGGTATCAATATCAATGGTAGAACATTGAGTCAGTTAAAATTGTAATCATGCATAATATTGTGGTTTTTTTCATGGATTTTTTGGATTTAAATTTTTTACATTTAAAGGGTAAATAATCCCACCTTACTAATGAAGAACTTTTTATTTGATTCCATTCGTTGGAAAGTTTGTGATGTCTCTTAAGCCTATGCAATGTACTTTAACATTATTAAGCCATGAGTAGAGGTGGGATGTTACATGTGGTATCAATTTGTTCAGTCTTTTACTTGAAACTTGAATAATCCTTGGTCCTTCCAATTATCTTATAGAACAAGTGGTATCAGTTTGGTTTTTCCTGGACTAACTAGTGGTCTTCAGTTCATTTGGTCTTGGATTTTATATTCAATCTAGATTATTCCTTGAGTTGGGATAATAGAAATTATAAGGAATTAGAGAACAAAAAATGTAGAGAAAAAAACACATAGAAACACTTTTTATGATGATCATCAAGTTACCAAGAGTTTTGTACATTCATGTTTAGAAGACCCTTATTTGATTTGGAATCTAAATTCTGTGGGTTTATCCAATGAGACGAGTATTACATGAACTAAATAAAATATGAACCAATAAGAGTAAATATTTTATGTTGAGTAACGATTTATGATTTTTTTCAAAACTATTGTTTTTTAAAAAAAATTAATGCTGTTTTCAAATGATAGATTTTGAAAACGCTTAAAATGGTAATTTTGAAAATGGAATAATTTCCCAAGCATGGTAAAAATTTTATAAAATTTTTAACATAGAATTTTATTGAATATTGAAAATTATTTTTTGTGATAGATTATGCTATATAATTTGAGTGTATTAGGACTTTAGTTTCATGATAGAGAGACTTTTGGAATTTGTTGTCTGGATATTAAATGGAACCTGGTAGGCATCACAGAAAAAAACAACAAGAAGATTCTAATAATGTAGTTTCACCCGATCCTTATGGGAAAAATTTTTTGGAAGAAACCACCATCCATGAAATTTTGGATTTGGATATAGGGAACTGATGGGATGAACCAATAAATTGGATCACTTCATCGAGTTCTGGATGCATAATCCCACTGAATTTCGAGGTAATTTGAATGCAGATATAGAATTGGTATAGATTAAAATAGAGAATCAAATCATCAATTTCCTTAGTATTCCATATGATATTAATTATAGAATGGTGACATATATTCTAGAGTATCTTTTAATCCAACGGTGGGATTTAACATTTCTATATAATCTATACAATGACATTTTCTTCATATTGAAAAAAGAAATTCTCACAGTGATAGACTACTCGAGTAAATTATTTCATTTTGTCCATTTTTCACTTGATGTTTCTGTATGTTTATCCAGGAAGGCATAAATTTATTAATCAGGGTTGAGGTATGAGATTCACTCAATAATTGACATGATATGTAATATAGATTTTATAGATAAATTCAATAGAGTGATTGTGGATGAAAAGGGAATCTTGAGAGATACAGATTGAGGAAGCATGTTGATACCTATGGGAAATGGTGGGAACTCTAATTATGGGAGAAAAAGGAATAGGGACACCTATTTCCAAGGTGAGAGTATGTCTCAGAATCAAATATCTTTATTGATGAATCTTCCTCCAAAACAAAAGATCCTATATGGATGTTTTCAATGTGTTTTTTTGTCTACATGAAGTGACAATGTACGACAACCCCTAGAGCACGCCATAATTTCAATGATATGTGTAATATTTCGCGTTATGGTCATAGTGATCTGAGATCAGGTTTTTGGGACACTTATCTTGTGTCACATACAATATGTCTATCAATAGTGTGAGTGCAACAGAATACCTATCATCAGCACCACAGAGCGAGACATGATGATTCTATAAATACCATGACTCATCAGTAAGGGAAATATCAAAAGCATCTCATGGAACAAAGTTCCATGAGAAAGAAATTATATGAAGCGGAGAAAAAGATCATTGATGACCAGTCTAGACCATCAATGGTGAGAGTGAAGATTCATTTGAATTCTACCCTTATAAAATATTTTATTGATACAAGTGAATCACACTACTTTATTTCCTTTGTGATGTTGATTTTCTGAGTATAAATGATGATATAATGCCTTTAGTGTTGAAGCATCAAAATCCACTTTGTTAAAGAGAATTTCAAGACAATATTTGTACAACATGTTATATAATATAATTGGTGCTAATTTTACATGGGATGTCATTTTTATTTAGATAGATTTATATGAAATAATATTGGTTATGAACTAGTTGAAAATGTCTAAGGTTCACATTGACTGTTATACCTCAAGGGTCAGTTTTATGACAAACAATGGCATTGAGAAACTCTTTCAAGGATACCATAATGTAGAGGTAAGAAAAACGAGATAGTTAGAAATAGTATTTTCAAAAATATAATAACAATATATGGTCTTAAATTTTTAATGGATGGAAGAGAACGAAAATAGTAGTTTTCTAATAATTGTGGTAGAGTTTCCAGATGTTTATATAGATAACATCTCACGGTTTCCACAAATAAGAGGAGTGTAGTTTATGATTGATATCCATAAAGGGTTCATTCATATTTCCCTTAAGTATTAAAAAATTGAAAAAATGAATTTCAGAATTGGAAGTGAAATTGGGAGAGCTGGAAATTTAAGGGTTCATTCGGCCTTGAACATATTTTATAGAATAAATAGCTTTGTTTGTGAAAAACATGGATGAAACACTTTGGATTTTTGTCTATTATTATAATATTAACCATGTTATGATAATGAATTGGTATCTAGTTCCATATATTGATGATATATTCGATAAATTGAAGGTAGATCAATGTTTCTCTATGATTGACTTGTGATCAGAATATCACCAATTGTGTTTTTGGAAAAATGAATTTCCAAAGAAAGAATTCCTAAAAAGATATTAAAATTATGATTATATGGTAATGAATTTTGGTATTAAAAATTACCTATTAGTATTTATGGAATTTATAGATTACTTAATTTAATGATATCTTGATTCTTTTGTGGATGGTTTTTTGGAAATTATATTGGTGCATTCATGGACAAAGGATGAGCATGATCAACGCTTGGCAATATTATTAGGAAACCTATGGGATCATAGTTTTTATGCCAATTTATCAATGTGTTTTTTTTAAATAAGTGGTAATATTAATTTTCCATGTAATTTTTGAAGGATGTGTTTTTATTTATCCAGTGGAGGAAGAGGTTGTTATGTATTTGCAACCTCCAAAGAATTATTTTGAGATACGAAGTTTTCATAGTCTAGTTGGTTATTAACAATAATTGTTTTAGGGGTCTTCATGACTAGACACACTGATGATATATCACACAAGTAATAATGTTCAATTCCAATTGAATAATTTGTTTATGATTTATTTTCAAGAGATTAATGTTATCCTAACAACAACATATATCTTGATACTTCTAGAGTTAGGAAAATGGTACGTGGTTTATTATGATGCATAGAGTTTACAGTTTGAATTCATTCATATATAGATAGATCATGCTATTTATTATGGCTAAATATTGTTACAGTTCTGTGATAAGAACTACCAAAACATGAGTTGGATTTAAATTTTGTAGTTCATGGAATGATGAATTGTTATAATTATATCTTTGGTGATAAGATTACTATGTTCACAGATCATGATGTCATGAAAAATATTTCCTCACATTTATATTTGAACCTGAGAAAATTTGGATTGATAGAGTTTCTAAAAATATTCAACATTAACATGATGTATAAATTGGGTAAATGTAATGTAATGGTAGCTAACTTAAGAAGAAGTTCATATGCGCAGTTAGACAAATAGGCTTCAGATTAGTGGATGTTGATGTCAGTAATAGAAGACATGATCATTGAATGTGAAGGAAGAGGAGTTGTGGTGGTTTCCAATTTAGTTTTTTTGGTTATTGATATTGTGATGATGGTTAAAAAGGAACATACATTTGATTTAGAATGTGTGTCTATGAGTTAAAAAGTCAATGATGGGGAGACCCATTAATGACTCACTACTATATGGGATTCATCATTTTGGATCAAATATTAGTTGGCCATATATATGTCTTTTCAAAAAAAAAACTTCTTCATTATTACCACCATTTGAGATAGGATGTTCATCCTAGAATAGGGAAGAAGAATATGGAGTTGAATGGATAATTTTGGTGGGTCTATATGAAAATGTTTGTGTCTGAGTTTGTTTCATGATTTGTAACATGTCAGCAGGTTATGGTAGAGAATCAAAAACTCTGAGGTATGTTGTAGTATTTACCTATTCCTCTTTGGAGATGTGAGTATATAACAATGGATTTTATAAATGGTCTCCCATGATTGGTTTTGAAACATGATTCCATATATGTGACAGTGGTTCATCTTACAAATAAATTATATTTCTTCCCCATTCTTAAATCACATATAGTGTAAGACTTGTCAAAAATCTGTATGCAAAAATGTGGTAAAGAGGCAAGAAATATCATTTTCGATAGTGTCATACAAATATCTGTGATGTACTATTCATTTATGTATATGATTATAGTAATCTATTTGGAAGCTGTTGACTTTGAGTATGGTGTACAATCCTCAGAAATATTTACAATCCTAAATGATGTTACAAATGATGGAATACATATTATGGGATTGTGTAATAGACTTTTTGGCTCATGGGAGGAGAAAATATTATTTCTAGAGTTCTTATATATCAATAGCTATCATGACATGATACATATGGCTTTCTTTGATGAATTATTTGGGCATCCTAATAATTCCTTGTTTTATAGGGTGGAAATAAGTGATAATTCCATGGTTGGTCTGAGCCTTGTCCAATAAATAATAAAGAATGTTAAGTTTATTAATAAAGGTTTTGAGTTGTAATAGATTAATCATCAATCTTATATAAATCACCATCAACAGTAATTTTTGTTCGAGGTGAGTGATTATGTGTTCTTGAATATTTCTCCAAGGATCATACATCATCATTTTGGGATATATGGAATGTTATATTCAAGATACATAGTATTTTTTGGGGGAGTGGAATGGGCTGGTGAGGTGAAATATCAGTTGGAATTTCCACCACAGTTCAGTTTTGTTCATAATATGTTCCTGGTATCTCATTTGAAAATATTTTAGCCTTTTCCTGACCATGGGATTCAAGGGGAACACGATGACCAAGAGACAGATGATTCATTATATTTTATGCCATTGAGGATTGTGGGTATTCCTTATAACATATTTAGAGGTAAAATAAAAGGTCATCAGTAGATACTATAGAAACAAGGACAACGTGGGAAGAGAATTTGGAATGGGATATTGAGATGATCGAGAACTGGACAAAAATATTTTGGTAAATTAGTGGTTTTATCTATTATGGAGATGTATTGACCAACGATGGGGAGAATTTAGAACCTTATATTTCATGTAAGTAAACCATTATTTATTTATCAAAATTAAATAGAGTGTATCGGTTTTGATTATAAGGGTTTTGAATACTATTTGAACGTTTGAGGGGGATTTTCTAATGGTCCACAGCTGCTGTATGTTTGTAAAAACCCTTCACCTCTTATAGAAAACCATACAAAAAGATATAAAGGCTAAGTGTAAGGCGCACGAGTAAGATCACAATTTTTAAAAAAATGTGTGGATACCTAGGAAGAAATATGAAAATTGAGATAATGATATTTTTCATAGTTGATGAATGGAATGTCTAATATTATAACCCAACTGTACAAGGTCCCTATTGAGGGAGAGGCTGGAGCACAATGTTTCCATGTTTTTTCTAATGGTGTGACTAACTGTTCATGGTTTAAAATGATTATTCATAAAATGTTTAACTAGGCATGGATTAGACTTTAACTTCTCTTTCATCCCCTAACCGATACTAATTTAGGTACTCTTCCACCCAAAGGGAAAAGAAATTTTCCCTATTGACCCAGATATGATATAAAGAAATTTTTTAGCCTTGTTATGCCTACTTCTCAATGTTAGTATTTATTTATTGTTTTTGTTTTTGTTTTCCCTTAGATACACTACACTCCCTATCTCATATTCATATATTTACTTCATCTTTTGATATATATAAGGGTTTTATGACAAATATTATTATATATGATTGTTTTCATTGGGAAAGAAACCTATGTACATTTATTTAAGATTCAACCTTGTTTTGTTTGAATTTTGTTTTGTTCTTCATTTTTATCATAAATTTATGACATAGGTGGGTTCACTCTTGAATAATATTTCTATAACATTAATTTTATATTACAAATTATTTTCCTATATTGAATTTTTTTTTTTAATTTATATTCAAATTAGGGTAGAAACAATCTTTACTGAGGTTGTTTGGATTGTATGAAATTGTGGAATTATTATGAATATTGAATTGTTCATTAATTTTAAAATGAGGAATTTAAAAATAATTTTTGTTTTAATTCATGTAAGTTATTTATTCAATAATGAGTTGTATTTATTGAAATAGTATTTTGGGAAATGATTTTCAATACATGGTATGAATTTCTTGTAATGGTTTTATAGAAAAAATTTTCAATAGAATTTTGGTTTTGTTGATTTTTTTTGAATGGATTTAAATAAAATTATGGTTTTTTTGAAATGGATGAATGTGTAGTTTTGGAATTTGTTTTTTGAATAATGGTTTTGTGTGTTAATATGAATTCAGGATGAGTAAGGGTAAATGTTCATCCCCATAATTGGTGGGATGGATAAGATTCAGGAACTCCACCCATCAGAATGGTTCATTAAGTGATGGCTTATCTAAAGGATGACTCACCAGTCATGAGTATCGGGAGGTACTTGTTTTATTAATGAATGTATGTGTGGATATGTGTAATACAATTAGTTATGAAAAATGAACATTTTTGGAAGATTTTTAAAGTATTGTTTGGTTTCTTTCATTGGAAAAATTTCTTTGGTTGGAAAAATATTTTTATATGGAAATTTTTTTATATTCTTTTTTGAGATATTTTAAAGAGATTTAAATAAATTTTCTTATATGATTTTTATTAAATGTTCTATCATAGTATAATGAGTGGGAATTAATTTAGGGAAATATTATTGAGTTTCATTACTCACAAATAATTTGGCACATTGATTATTTTATAGATATTGTTCATCAGGTCACAATAAAAGATAAAGTTTCACAAATATTTCATGTTTCATTGTGATAGATGAGATTTTTTGGGGATTTGGATAATGGAGAATTTTGGTATCTTTGGAATTTGTATTGGGAGTTCAATGTTTTATTTGGTTTTATCTTCTGTGTACTTTTCTATTTGATGAATTCGAGTTTGGTACATGGTTATGGATTGATTTTGATATCAACAACATTACATTGGGCTTGATTACATTTTTATCATGCATCATATATTATTATTTGTTATGGATTCTTTGGTTTTTGTTGTGTTAAATTCAAAGGGAAAATAATCCCCCAACTTTTAATTAAGCCTTTGGATTTTGTTTCCCATCATTGGCATCATTGAGATGTCACTAAAGTATAAGTAATGTACTTCTACCTTCTCAAGCCAATGAGGAGGGGTAATATGATACACTCATGATTAGATTAAGGCTGAGTATAATCCAAATATAAATTAATAGGGGAATCATATTAATAAATTGTGAAAACAAAATTAAAAATTATATTTTATAGATATAATAAATAAACTAATGGAAACCATGTGAAATTAAAAAATGATTTCACGGGATTATAAAATAAAAAAAAATCATTACACATAATATATTGGATCCAAAATTTAAAACATGCCTTACATAAATGGGAAAATGCTAAAATATATCTCTTATTGAATAAAATGAATAATATCATTCCTATGATGATGTAATCTATCTTAGAAAAGACCAATATATAATACATGACATTCCACATTCCCATATACCTATTTACAACAATGTTGACTATGTCGTTTCTAAAAGGTGTCCCGAACAAGGTGTGAGAAATAATCAGTTGGACACCACAAATGTTATCTAATTACATACAATATTTTAATAAATATTGATATGTAATATTATGTTAATAATAATAACTATGAATGGAATACTTAAAAAAAGGTCGGATTGGGTTGCGAACATGACACACATTTGATCCCACCTATCCTTCCTAAGAAGGAATGAAGCTGAAATATTGACAATTATGATTCTAATTTATAAGAAGGGTTATGGACAGGGTTCATATCCAAGGCATCACCCATGTTTTATATTATTATAATGTATGAACAAATTCGGTATCATTTACATACTAATAATGTAATAAAATAAGACTCTCATTTAAGAAAATCCTTGATTGCATCCATTTATGTTCTTTAACATGGTAGACATGTTGAATGTAATAACTTATAAAATTATTTAATGGATGACTCATGCCCATCCATGTAATTCTACACAAAACCCATGTATCATCATAAGCATACAATGAACCCACCCCCCTACATTCCCAAATATGAAATTCATCATAAGAACCATAAGTATCAATCTATGTTTGGTATAATGTCATTAATCATTGAGTTTTCCCTTTGAGATCCCCTTAAGAAGAAAAAGATTCACTTGTGGAATAATATAATGTACTTCCCTCAGATTCCATCACTAAAATTCCATGTAATTACCCTAAAAATTACTCATGGAACATTATACATCACTTCCCTTTAATTCTATCATTGTAATTCCATATAAACAACCCAAGTATCAGTCAAATGACAATTCAATTACATTTATTTAAATATATATTTATCCAAAAATTCTCTAAGATTCCATCCATGGAGTTCGATGTTTGAACAAATGTATCACCCTAGCCATGGAATATTGAATATTCATGTGATCTCAGTGAAATAGCACCGTTAAAAATAAAATTGAATCAAATTCATAAAAATAAATTATAAGGTTTAAGTCTAACTCCCCACAAAGCATACTTATATATCATATCTACGACCATGAATGACTATAATTACATAAATCATTACATTAAATATAATTATTATAATTTAATTAATTATTTATAGCCTCTCTATTACGAGATGTAAAGAACATACCTCATAATGTGAATTAAATTCATAATCACCTCAAATTTTTTTATTATGGTTTATCAATAAACCAAAAGGGGTGTTTCTATTTGGGTTCCTCAAACATCATTGGTGATCATGAGTAACATGGAATTTTGAAAATATTCCTTTGAATTTAATTTTAGAAAACATATTTTAATTGGAGACACTCCGGATTTATTGCACAAAACATAGTGGCATGATGTATAAGAACTAGATATTAATGGAAAACAATAAAACCACCTATCGTTTTATGATAGTATTCTCCCTATCACGTATCATCATTGTATTACATCTCGAATCAGAGAAACTAATCAAATATATGGAAAACATGAAAATAGGGCATATTAGCTCACTATGTGTTTTTAATCTATATGAAATGTCACTCAATAAAAAGTCTCAAGAAGATTGATGATATTACTTGTATGTATCCAATGTGGATGATGATGATCAAATCAATTTCCATATGAATGATTATTCTCATGGAGTTTTTGAGGGATCATCGATGTTTTCTCTCCATTGCACTAATAATTTGAGTGAAATAAAGAGGATGAAGGGTTTTAGGTTTTATGGAATTAGGGGTGAACTGGTAATTTCCCATTCCTTTAAAACTTATTGACATTTTGGTGTTGTAAATGGTGGATTTTTACTGTAAATAGACCATTTTTTTGTCATCATAAGGGATTTTCGGTATAATTGGGGTTTATGATTTAAAATAACAAATCACTGTTTAAAAAACAATTTTTTTAGTTAGTTTTATTATACTATAAATCTCATATATCCTATTCATAGACACTATTTACAAAAATATTCACACCAAAAAATTATATATGATCATTTATATTCTTCCATAAAAACATAACCAAACCCAAATAGAGGTTTACAAATGAAATTTGGAATCATAAATCAATAAAAATTGAGAGATCTTACAATGTACCCTCATTAAAATAACTCATTATATAGTTTCCGTTTTGAGGGTTAGTGAGTGTATCATAATTATAAATCCAACCACTGACAATGTACAATGGCATCTCACTCATAGGTCTTTTTCTGTACTCGAATGTGATTCCATATCACCCATAATAGGGTAATTGGTCAACCATTGAGGGTATTCATGCTTTGATTATAAATAAATATATGGGCCCCGTAAAAGAAAAATTTTACCTCTAACTAAAAATCATTATGTTATAAAATATCATATATGTTTGAAAAATTACGATGCTAATAAGGTACCTTGAATATTTCATGCACTGCTTGGTACCATTGAGGTTCATGTAATTGACAGTATACATGCCTGAATCTTTCCAAAATTTCCAAGGGAATGATATAATGAGGTGAATTCTTCCGTAATTTAAAAATATATCTTTTCCATTTTCTAGGTGAAATATATAAGAAAACCATATTATAGACACCAAACACTAGGGTTCATTATCCAACACATGAATATGAATTCTTCCTAGGATGAGATGTATCCATATGCTTTCAAATATGGTGTTCCAGCTGTAGTGTCTCATGAATGAGAATTGGTCCCAGTAGCACTACCTGTCATGCCTCTTGTAGGACTGTGGCTAAATAAAATGTTAAATTGTATAAAGATTCATAGGGATCAATATGTATATTCACATTGAAGGTGTGAAGTAAATGCAGGGATTTGAAATTCTATATTCTAAGAACCTTTAAAAGCTAGTTTTTATCCCTGGATCATATCTTCAAACACTTATATCATATTATTGGAACACTATCAATTAGTAGGTTATAGGATGTACTTAGTAGTACTTGTGACCCAATGACCATATGAATACCTATACAAAACTGTTATGTATAATTAGAGTCAAATTCTGATATGATAGTACCTGGGAATACATTATAGAATATGATCTCAATGACATATAACATTCATAGATCATCCATCAAAATAGGAATTATAATAGGTAGTAAGTGATACATAGTTTCCAATATATTTATGATCAGCCATAAAATGTCACAACACCCAGTGGAGTATGTAATACCATCACAATATCATTAGTGGCATCATTTCATTTCCACTCGAGAATGGAAAATAATATTGAAAACCCTAGTACAATATTTTTTTCTTAATGCACCTTCTGATAGGTGGAACATCGAGTTAAAAAACTAACTACCACCATTTTCATACATAGCTCCCAGTATAGGTGATGCAAATACAATTACATCTTCATATGTCTAGAATTAACTACTGATGAAGAGCTTTTAGACACTCAATTCAATTAATCTTATATCACTATGGGATCCTATACATTACCATTAAGGTTAATGATCTCATCCCCATCAACAGTCATAGGAGTATTTGGGTCCTCTTCTTAAAAAAAATTCGCAAATTAATAAACCCTTTAGATATAAAAGCTACATAATCACAATTTTTTCTTGAACTAAAGAGGACATTGAAAACTATAATAGATAGGTTGTCTCTCATATTTATACACCTCCTAATTCATTTAAAAAATAAAGGACATAATTTTTCCTTTTCTATTGATTTATTATAATTAATATGCATATGTTTTCTAGCTCTGGTCATAAGTATTGTAATTTCATTTCCATGGAATTTATGTATGATCATTATCAGAGTACAAGGTATATTAAACCCATATTTTATATATGAGATACAATTTACACAATGTAAGTATTAACAAGAGTAATTTTTAGTTAATACCCAATAGATAAAACATAAAAATTATGTACTGCCTCCAAAAATCATGTCATTAACCACATATTATAGTTTTGGATCATTCATTAGTTATTTCTACTCATGATGCCACAACCAATGAGTCATGCACAACATTAATCTGTTTTGCTGCATCAAAATGGCTCCCAGACTAATTCCTAGCTAATCACTATAAACCATGTATCTCCATTTAGGCTCAGTAAGATTTAGGATTAACACTAAATGAAATCACATTTTATCTCATGAATGGTTTTATAACAAACTCTTGTATATGTAAACATGAAATTGATCAGGGTTAATCAAGTTTGTGTTGGTGAAATGCATAAGATATCCCATATATAATTCATATAACATCTATAATTCCCCAAGAAAATAAAAATATTAATGATTTTCTTGTGATTAAATAAGGAAAAAATATATATCCAAATCTCTATGTCAACTGATACTCTTGTTTCCATGATAATTTAACCCCATAACTGATAATTATCAATAAAAATTGGCATTTGGTGAGAATAGAATACAATTGTGGATCTATCAGTGTGACCAAAATGATATCAAGGTGTTGGGATTATTTTTATCGAGTACATGAGTACAACAAGATGTCTTCCATGGATACTACCCCTAAGTAATCCAGGTATGGGGGTAAACCCATGTTCATTAAAGCCATGAATAGTGAATGAATATTCGTAAGACTGAACATCATGACCAAACATTCAAAACATATATACCTTATATTGAATTTTATACATGGTATATCTGTTGTTATATCATGCCTCAGATGATAGAATAAATTCAAATTGATCTTGGAGAAAAAAAATATCTCATAAGGGATAGTGGAAGAGGCTATCTCTACATGGTAGTTTATTCTGATTCATAATTGAATACTAGATCCGCTGATTGTAATCTACAAAATTCATGGGCGTTCCATTTTCTATCTTAGAGGAAGTCACTGGTAAACCCCATAGATATGTACTATGTTATAAAAAATACATAGATTCAATGTCCTCTAGAAACCCCTTGGGATCATTTAACTAATTATTATCATTCATGTATGGAGTCTTTGATAAGGGTGAATCTCCGGACACTATATTTATAGTAAAATGTACTTATTTCAGGAAGTCGTATTGAATAGTCATTATGTAAGATTCAATTGAAATGATATAATACTATAGTGATTTAATTCTTATGAATTCTATAATCATCAACATAAATGTTAGAAATCTTGTCTGTCATTCTTCCTAGACCCTTATTTTTTGGTTAAGATAGACTTACATTGACATCCTTTTCCTCTTGTGAATTTAACAATCTCTTGTTAAATATTTAAATGATTCTATCCATAAAAAAATTCACAAAGGTGTGATAAAAAAATAATAAGTACATCTAGATAATGATCTAAAATATGATCATATCAAGTATGAGGAGGTCCCATAATATATGATATCTAGTTATCTCATGGATGAATTCAATACATTTTCATGCACAATATGATCTAATACCTAGAAGAGTATCGAGGGTTGTCAAGAAACATAATTAAAATATCTCAATGATAATAATCTCCATATTCACCACATATATAATGGTGTAGGAATCACATATATCAAATAACGAATATAATAAAGTATATTCTACTAAAATCAAAATATTAAAAATAGATGGACAATAAATATTATCCTTATGGATCAGTTTCACTAAATATATATTTCCTTATCTGTAGCTCAATGATACAGCCTAAATATCCAATATAGTTTTTTCCTAGCATTTTAAGTCATATTTCTAACTCCTTTGTCCATAATCGTCACCTCATCATCATCATCAGTTATTAATATAACTACTAAATAGAAAGGGGATGATGACCCCACTCTTGAATTTGGATTCGATATAGATATTATCTAAGTTTAAGAAATAGTTAAATATCTACAAAATCATTTATGATGAACTATCATTCTAAAATCCCAACACTGGAATGAATATTTAATACACTATTTCATCATATGTCTCAGTCTACTTCACTAATATCATTGCACTAGGATATCTGATCACACACTCTAGGAATTTTTATTTCCAAGGGATGTCTCAAAACGGTGGGGCTTGATACTAGTCAAATTAGTTTTGGTTCAAGGAGATGAACTTATCTGGATTGTACCCTCAGCTTATATTAGTTTGAAAGAATTAATTAGTGATGATTCAATATCATAGATATAGTAGAAAATAGTAATACAACCCTCTATGATCAGATTTCATAACTAAGATCATCATTGAATTACCTATACCCAAATAACTCTTCACCTATGAGGATTAGATTGAACCATTGTGGCTCTGTGAAATTTGTGTATAAGTCTACAAATAATAATTCACCCTCCTACAAGAACATAACCTCTTTAAATAAATCATCCATCAATGTCTTTTGACATAAATAATCATAAGAATCTATTTTAAATAACTCTAAACAATATCCCAATGATGATATAACTAATAAATAACTTCCCATCATTGATTGGATAAATATAATAGAATAAACATTTAATGATTTACTATGTTTCAAGGAGGTGTCTCCAAATGACCAAAAATATATATCATTGAATCTTGACATAAATTCAAATCATATGGACATCCATCACAATAAATCATATGTGGATTATACTTCTGAAATTCCCATGTCAACATTGGTTTTGTGGGCATAATTAACGAGTCTCCCTATATGGATTTCAAAATCCATAATAATCTCTCTTAAAACATGGCATAAATTAATTTTTTGGGAATAATGATAGGTTCCACAAGTGTGAATAAAATAGGTAATACTGGTCGTTATAGGCCCACTACCAAATAATGGCCTTCACCACCCTCTTGGCACACATCTATAGGATTTCATGGTGTCATAATTAAAAAAATAAAAATTTATTGCATCAGATAAAATTTATTAACAGATAGGAATAATGATAACAGTATAGGATAGGTACACAACATACAATGGAAGAGTTAGACCCCATTCTACCTGATAATGTTATTTATTGGAGATATATATAACCAATAATAATCACTGGATATACTTCCTAATTCAAACTAATATTATTGGGTGAAGATCATGTTCTCAAATTCATTTCATTACTCCTAGTATATAATTTTTCAATTTCAATTCATCATGGAAAACAACATTTACATTGAAGATGACATCACCATTTACAAGTAAACATTTAATTTTTTTTATGAATCCACATATCATACTACTTAATTTAAATAATGGTCTAGTTATATGATCACCATCCCCATTTTTTAAATTATTATGCATTATAAGTTTCAATTGGAACAGAATGTAACTAAACAATATTTATACTTTCATTCTTAGTATATAAGATGATCATATTTTTGTGATTATATGTGTTACCATTCCCAATTTATACTTTCACATAAACTCTATAATTCTTTAGTTCAACCCCTTTAATCGTAACCATAAATGTTACATCCCATGATACAAATGGTCCACTGGTCGTCTATTTCATTATTAGATAATTGTGGTGCCAAAAATATGCTATATAGAAAAAAAACCATTCATGTTGATGCAGCCACATTAATAAAAAATATTAAATCACAAATACTCCATGTAATGCTATTATAAGGAAATAGTACTAGTATATAGGGAAATAATCCTAAAATCAATTTTTAATATATAAAAGGCATGTAATCACATATTCAAGTCATGTAATCTCAATTTCTTGGCATATGAATGACACATGGATCTCTATGTTCCTAAAATGATGAATGATCCCAATACCACCTTACTATACCATGTAAATGGTAAAAGTGAATTCAGAGTGAAAATAGTAAATAGCATATCTCACATGCATCACCCAATAATTTAATCAATACATCTATAATAGAAATACTACAAAAGAAAAATTATTTTCCATGGTAATTCAGTATTTTCCTATACATTGGTTAGATACTCATAGGCATGAGATAATTACCAAATCCTAACACATTCATAGTCTAATGCCAACAAACCCAAAAATGTTTTAAAATGAAAAGGTTCTTATGATAAATAATTTTACATGTTATGCATGGTTTACTCATTAGTGCCCAAACCAAACTAACCACATGGCCTGAAGACCACCTCCCCATACTTTTGAGGTGACTGACTAGAAGTGAGGGACTTCAAGAGGACAATGGGAGACTATAAACTCATGATCAAAATGGGGTTAACAGAACCACAATATAAATAAATATTAGATCATTTCTAAAAAATTATAAGTAGTATTTTAATAATAAGATAACATAGATATGATAAATAAATTGGTGAAAAAAAATATAATATTGCCTAATGATTCCAGGTTTTCATGTGATATAAAAAGGTAATACATTGAATAAAAAGGATCAGGTATATACAACATGATATAAAAAATGAAAAAAAAAAGATAAAATGTTATTTCATATAGTACATGAGCATAATTTGGTTTCTCTACTCATGTAATCGATCCTAGTAATGAGAAATAGAGAATTTATAGTAGTCCACTTTCCCATTCCCTTACTTGTATCCATATTGTCTCCCCAGGTACCAATCAAAAGATTGAGCATGGTGTCACATATACAAAGTAGGCCACCACCAATGGTTTTTAATTCCATCCAATATGTGGATACATTAAAGATGTGGTTTTTATTCAATATTAAAACTGTGAAAATAATACATAATTTATATGTAGGACTAAGTTCCAAAACGGACACCCGTCTGATACCACGTGCTTTATCCTAAGAGAAAATTTCCCTAAATGATTACCAATTATGATTTTAAATATAATAAGGGATATGGTCAAAGCTCACATCCATGTCATGACACATATATCATATAATTATGTGAGACGAACACATCCCTATGTATTTAAATATAAAAAAATTTATCAATAATGTTTATAATTTAGGAAAATCTCTTTTTGAATCGGAGTATGTTATCTGACATGACATACAAATCAATTTGATTAATTAATAAAATAATTTATGAGTATTATATTCTCATCCACAGAAATATAAATAACTAAACTAGGTATCTCTTTAGTTGAACTATGAACCCATCACCCAATAGTCATATCCTTGGATTCCCTCCATGGAACCCAGGTATCACTATAGTTGCTGTATAAATTCCTTAACCTCAAATCCGATCATTAGTTTCCATCATGTGAACCCCATGTTTTAGTTATTGTATAATATAAAACAATACCATTATAGTATTACATTTACATTCCACGTATGGAACCAAACTGTAACTCCTTACATATTGTACGTCACTTCCCACAGAGTCCATCCATCGAATTCCATGTTAGGAACCCATGTTTTACTCATGGAACAATACAATTAGATTAATTTATTTATCCATTCAACTCATAATGTTTAATAGGATCATACATAGTCATATATGTAAAAATACATGTATCATCTTTTTGATGGAATAATGAATATCTATTATCTCTCACTCAAACAATATCATTTAACAAATTTTTCTTTCAATTATTCCAAATAATATATAATAGATATGTGTAAGTCAGCTCAAAAGCTAGTTCAATTTTCAATTTCTAGATTATAATGACTATCATGAAATAGAACCTTCCTTTAAATTTAATTTTGTTTTAATTAATTAATTAATTAAAACCTCCATATATAAAGGGGTAAAAACATAGCTTAAATGGATATCTAAATTAACAGGAAAGTCATGGTTTTTTGTTATTTAGTAACACACTCAAAGAGGTAGTTCTATTTGGGGTCCTAAACCCTCATCCATGATCAGGGGTCACATGGGTCCTATAAAAACATACCCATGTATTAAATCTAAGATAAAATTATTTAAGAGGATATGGTAGAGAAGTCTATAGCTTGATAAAAAAATTTAGTATATATATATATAACTTGAATTTGAAGGAGAAGCATTATGCCACCAATTAAATATTCTTAGTAGAATCCTTATATAATATTAGGTTCTATATTGGATTAGAACAAGAGAAATTGATGACATAGGTGAACACCATAAGAATATGGAATATTAGGTTACATGGACAGTTCATTCCAAATGGAAATATAATAAAAGAAAATAAGCATGTGGATTGAAAAGATTATCGACAAAAATCCAAATTGACAAATCATGACCAAATCAGACATTGTATGAAGTATTAATCCTATTTCTATACTGAGGTTGAGTAATATCTATCTCCAAAACACTAAATCTATGTGTGAAATAATGAACTAGATGGGTTTTTAGGATATAGGTTATTAGAGGTGAAATGGGAATTTCATACCATTTTTAAGCTGATTGATATATTTAGTGCATGATATATTGGTTTATGATATAAATCCCCCCTCATAAAAAGCTATTACTAATACATTTACTAAAAAAGAGGGGTTTAAATGGAAAATTAATTATTTATATAATACAATATTTATTTATGATGTATATTTTCCGCTACTTGACCACTCATGATGCTTCTCTGTAAATGTTGCTTCCTCCCATATGCACCAAAATTAAATATATGAGATCCTATATCAAGGTCCAAATAAACACATTCAAAACAAAAAATATATTTTTTAAATAATTATCATTCTTATTTAATAATAAATACCCATTATCATAAAATATTTTAATATTTTAAACAGTAGAGAACATAAAAACTACTCTATGGTACATAATCCACTTCTCAGAAACTAGTGGGTCAGTGGATCCCCTAAAATATAGCGGATTTTATCTCATGAAAGGCTCAATATTAAATTATACTCATCCTTTTTCATATTAAGAAACAATATGAT
Organism: Viscum album; assembly: GCA_963277665.1. NCBI lineage: Eukaryota > Viridiplantae > Streptophyta > Magnoliopsida > Santalales > Viscaceae > Viscum > Viscum album. The sequence continues at coordinate 112,803,304 of OY728156.1, read as the reverse complement.
TTATGGATGTTGATTATTTTGTTAGCATAGTAAAAAGATTTTTCATTATTAAACCCATAATATTTATTTTCATAGGATGAAATAAATTCTATTTTTTATAATATTTAGCATTAAAAAGGTTTATTATAGTTACATCCATTGGAAGAAAATAAAAATTAATGTTTAAGTAACAAATAACCATAGTGAGAAATTATATAATAATTGATATCATTTATAGGATGTAAAAATCATGACACCTTATTTAATATATGAAAATTTTGGTTTTTCCTAGGACATCCTTGGTCATTATATCATAAAATCATTCATAATTGATCATAATTTTTTTATGTACCCAAAAATATTCCCTAATGAGTGTCTATCAAGGTGTATAGTCAAAGGACCACTCCTCATTCACCTGTTATATCGAGTTAATAACATATATGACTCATTCATAATTGTTAAACATACATGCATATTTTCCTTTACTACATCTACATGATATAATATATATAAGTATATATTTATAGTAATAATTAATTACGATAATTTCCATACCATATGATATTCTTTTATACATAGGCTTATACTAAGGGTCCACACTAAAATTTTCTCATCTTCCAAAAGTAATTATTACTTAATCGCATACAAACTATATATACATAAAAATTACATACATAAAGATTACCTCATATTAGATGAATATTCATTACATATAATTATTATATATACTTGAATAATATAAGTTTTGTGTCATTAGAAACATTGATACTTAAAAAACTAACACATGAAATATGTAAATGATTTTCCAATAAGTTCATGAAATGTATCCCCATTATTTGATATATCTTAGTTAAAGTATTTCTTCATACCCTGGGGAAAAGTAAGATAACAGGACGTGAGCATAAATTCTAATCGTGTGTAAAAATGGAGATAAAAATGATAATTTTATAGTAAAATGAGAATATGTGTTTGAGAATATGAAAATAACATTTCAAAACTGTTCCCAAATGTTATATTATCATAATTATGAGTCATGGAATATATAATGGAAGTTCATAAGTCATAAATCATAAAAGAATCATAGATCATGACTAAGATAATTAAATTATATTAATCACATATCATAAAATGGTTACATAAAGTGATGTATAATCATAATCATAAATATATTTTATTAGGGATACCCCCCCCCCCCCATGAATTTCATCAAATGTTGGCCTTAGGATAACCACCAATGCACCAACTTCATGCTTTAGTTAACCTCTCACATACCATCATTCTATAATTGGATAACCTCTTCTGTACCCTTTGATCTCATAAAAATAAATATTTACCAAATTAATTGGATGGACATGACAAAAAGACACATCACATAATTATAATCCATTCATATTTATTCCACAAGATCATAAAAAAATTTATCATTACCTCAAAGCATAACTTGAGGAAAAGAAAATAGTTTTCATCAATATATATTCATCATAATAATAAACCACATATAAAAAGAATAAATATGGTAGAATTTTATAATATTCCCAATAAATAATATGTTAGATAAAAGGATTCTTTTATAGATCAATATATATTGAAAAGGACATTTGATCATTTCCTTCGGAAAATTCCCAGATCAATTTTAAATCAATTATTTTAAAACAAATAAATTACCCAAATATAATAGAACATATTTTATATTAAATGAAAGATTGAATCTTCAAAAATAATTTTAAATTATTTTTTCTCTTAAAATAAGTTAATTCCTATAATTTGGTGAGTATTAAAATAATTAGATCTTTCAAATTTTTAGTAAAAATAAAAATGTATGTCATTAAGAAAAAGAGAAGAATAATAATTTTGTAAATTTTAATAGTGATAAAAAATTTGTAAAAATTACTTTATAAACCATTTTGTACTGGAAAAAACATTTATGATCACATTTTTTGTAAAATATAGACAATTCACGGAGGTAGAGAGAAATAACGTCGATTTTATGTAAGAACATTCTACTGGTATTGTGTGTGGACAAAATGATGAAATTTAAACTAAAAAATTAAATCAATTGAAATAATAATTGGGTAAAAATACAAATGTATTTGTGATATATATAATAAATAATCCCCTCTTGGGATTTTTAAGTATAAACGACATAGTTAAAAAGTTAAATTGAAACATAAAACCCTAACATTAAGTCCTCATTTCATTATAAACTCTATAACCCACTAAAAATAATTTTATATTATTTATAATAAAATTACATAACCATATTAGAACATAGAATATACAGTCATCAAATAAAATTTAAACACACATTTATTAGAAATTATTTTATAAATTCATTGTCCTTGGTGATATTTGTTTTATTTTTCATGAAGGTTTCAATTCATTTTTTAATTTCCTTTAATATTGATTGTTCTTACATAATCTCAAAAACATTAATCATACTAAAAATTTCCTATAAATTCATTATATATATATTTAAAACCATCTACAAAATATATATATATAAAAATGTTTTACCCCATGCGTGGAGATTCAACTTTTACAAACACATGAACAGTAATTTCAACATCTATAAAAAATAAGGATAGAATGAAGATTAATATTTTATCCATACATAATCATATTTATATAATCTATAGGTTATATCATTATTGATTAATTTATTAAAACAAAACATTGGTGATTTTTAAGGAAAATGAATCTTATCCAAAAGTTGAGGTAGAAAATAACACGTATAAATGAGTGAAACATTGATTTCTTATTTTATAGAGAAGTCATCGGTAATTTTTTTTCCATCATTATAATAACAACTCATTATATTGACTACACAATATTAATAATTATTTATGGACCGAAATTATTTATATGATATCAAAGATGAAATAAAAATTATTGATATTGATTAAGGTTTATACATTTTTTTTAATACCCAAACTTTTTCTTACATCTTATCGACCAAAAAATGTTACATAGTAGAAGAAAAATGGGAATACAATGCAGTGATGGTATATAGGAATGTGTTGGATAATTACTTTTTTATAATGAAGCCACAAATTTTGTTGATAATGATGGAGAATTGGTGAGTGAGGGGACATATACACAAGAATTTACTTAATATTTTTCAATAATATATTGTCCATTTCATTTGAATGTGGGTATAAATTTCCTGGATATCAATTATATAATATGATACAGTTGAAATATCATAAACCAATAATTATTAGACATATTTTAGAATAATTGAAATGAAAATTTCTTATTTTAAAACCCTTGGTATACTAATTTTTAACAGTAACTATGGAAACACACTTCTACTATTTATACTATTCATTATGTCCAATAATTTTGTTGAACAAATTAAATTGTTACAATTTTTAAGATTTAAAAGATGGATTGTAGTAAATCTATTTTTTCTTAATTAGACATTATAATATATTAAGGAATATATTCTAAGAAAAAAGTTGACATGGCTAATGATTATGTGTCCCGGTGAGTATAGAATTCATATAATAAAAATATTAATTATATTCATATTATTCATATGTTTATATCCTAGAAAAGTTGATTAAGTCATTTAAATATTCATCGATCATAATCCTTATAACAAAGCTGAATATGTAATTTAGGGTTTACCGTAGACGTGACCAAAGGATACTCAACATCAGACATCTGGTTTAGGTTGTCAATGGTAGTGCATTTAATTAAAACAAATAATCTATGTTATTACATTATTATAAATTCCCAATGTTATGTTTCATCTATAAGTACACAAATATTGAAATTATTTAGGATTATCCAAATAAACAAATGTATAATTTAGATCATTCTTCATTAGTGGATAAAGACTGATGGATGATGAGTGATAAGATCGAGGAAGATCGATAGGAAAGGAACACAATTGGTGATTCCTTCACTGAAATACACAATATTCTACAATGATACATCATAAATTTAGGATGAAATATGTAATTTTTATTTTTATCTTTTAATTAAAAGATTGATAATGGGATTTCATCAGTTATTTTTTATCTCATGATTATTGATTGATCCCTATTGTTTATTAATTATTTATTATTTGATAAATCATTGTTCTATTTCATTTGTCTTTGTATTTGAATTTAATGAGATCTTTGGTGAATAAATATTCAACAAGGAAGGTATTTATATTTTTCATTATCATTTCTCCCCACCATTATTCACATTGATCTCCCTTGGGCCATGGGGTTACGGTTTGACATTTTCTTTGTGGTTTAAATCACGATTGTTCCACTAAGTTCCTATAATGTTCTTAAATAATGATTGGTATAGAGTCTTTAAAATGGATTACGATGGATGATGTGTTATACATTTTATATCTATGATCTGAAATAGTGACGGGTGTTGGGAGGTTTTTGGAATGTACATAAGATCTTCATGTGGTTTTCTGGTTTTCAATTTCTAATCATTAGGGGACCAAAATAAATTCACAACGGTGATTTACACCTGTTATTTGTGGTTTTTCATTGATAATGGAATCATAAAAGGTGTTTCTTGAGATCCACATAAATTAATTTGTATATTTTTAGAAAAAAAATACAAACAATATAGTGTGGAAGAACACATGACACATTCTTCAATTTTTCCAACAATTTGGGTTTTTAGTTTAGTTATGGATCACAAAATATGTGGTCAGGACCACATGTTGTGTGACCCTCCCAGTTTTTCTATTCTAGGTGATACTTTTACATTTTTAGTATCTCATATAGGAGGGAATTCCATATAATCTAGTTTTACCCAAGCATGATCCAATAGTCGAGCACGACTTGGGACATAGCTATGAAAACATGCACAACCTGAAAAAATTGGAATGACCATGAGAACATAGGAATACCTCAGGATGGATGAGACATTCCTTGTGGACTTGGTATATGATGTGTACGGTGGTATTTCTATCGAATCCATGTCTATATGAAAACATATTCAGGTAGTGAGGTTGGACCACATGATGTGTGGTCCCCATACACTCCATTTAGATCCTTCTAGAATATATTCCTCTCATATGTCCTTCATCTAGACTCAAATTCATTTTCTTTATAGGTTATTATCATAATTTTTTTTCAATGTAAAACCTGTTGGTGTCCAAATTAGTTTCAATAGAGATCTAATGAAAGGTGTTAATAGAGTTACACTAGTTTAGGAGTCGTTGTACTAGTAGTAATGATTAGACTATATCATCAGAGTGAGGTTGAGGTAGAAACCCCACCCCCCATCCTAGAAGGGTGTTGGACCTCTATAGATCTTACACATTAGGAGCTCGAACCCCTATGATAAAAGGGAGTGGGTCCAATACCCATTGTTTGAAACCCCTTGATACACTAGGAAACACGTCCTCTTTTCACTAAGTGTCACTACATTATCATTCTAGGGAAAATGTCCTCCATCTATCTATCTAATGAGTAGAACCCACCATTAATTATAGGGCATTGGTCCTCGATACATTGAGAGGAAACCCATTCATGATAAGGTATTGTCCATATGTTCATTTTCTGGCCTCCGATTATCATAATAAGACACAAATAATTTATTCATCTTCTGATTGGAAACACCCTATAATTCTTGTTTGTGGGATTTTGATTGTATATTTATTCCCCTTAGAGTGTATATTAGTGTTGAGGTGGGAGACCTCTATATTTCATCACTCATAATGACAAGCGATATGGTGTGCATCAATGATTGTACATGGGAGTGTAGTGTAGATTAATCATATTTTGTTTGGATCAAAGATAAAAGTCCACTTTATCCCTAATCATGGTTTATCTTGGTAATATATAACATTGGGATTAATTTTTAAATTAAATTATATTTATTTAAATAATATTATATTACCTCTATATTTCACGATTTTAGGTATCCAGGGATTCCCATTGGGGATGTTCATACTCAATGATTCATGATATTTTTGTCACATGTTTCATGTCTTATGTAGATATCAGACATACCAGTGATGAAATTGTGGGATTGTAAGAACCTAGATCTTTTTTTCAGGTATGCTTTTCCTTTTTCTGGTGTATTTGAGAAAAAGGAAATTTTTGGAAATTTTTTAATTACCCGTCGTGTACTTTCTGAGTACATACCGTGTACTCTTTTCCTGCCAAAGTCGTGTGCTGGCCGTTTACGGGCCACACACACGGTCGGTAAGGGTGACGTGGATGCCGATTTTGGCAGAGTATGGAAAAGACCCAGTACATGCAGTGTACTATAAAAAGTACTATTCGTTTACTTTTTATCATTAAATAGACCGGGTACGTACCTGACGCATAGAAGCGTCTTCTTCTCTAGGTTTCGTTCGTCTGAGAGTGACCGTACATTTGAATCTTCTCTGAGCCTCCATGCCTCTATCCGACCTTTATTCTAGCCATCGTCGATTACGTTGGAAGCGCAGCAGTGAGTTCTCTGTTTTTCTTTATCCTTGTTTCTTGATTCTTCCTCGTTTTCATGTTATTGAAGGTTTAGCATTTTGTGCGTTTTCTCAGATCTACGTCGTTCTAAGGGGAATCTGTCATCGTGGTTCACATATATCGATCTACTGGGATCGAGGTAGGTGGTTTGTTGCCCTACGTTAAATGTCCTTTATTTTTTGGTGCAAAATTTCCGGATATCCATGCATCGAGTATCTCGGGTTAGGGTTTTGATCCTGTTTTGTTATCTGCCTTAGATTTCTTGTATGATTCAGGTTATTGGATGATGAATAATTTCTTGTTAGCATGGTTGAGGATCACCCCATGGGTGTTTCCCCTTATTTTGGCTGTTTATTGCCATTTGGCGCGATTTTTCCTATGAGGCAACCCATTTGCACATTTCTAGTATGCCGGTTGAATTTATTGCATGTATTGTCTGCTGTTTTTATGCTTGTCGATGCTTGTAGTTGTTGTCTGAGTAGTTGCTAAACTTACTTAGGATGGTAACAGTAGTTTACACGTGACTAAACTGCTCAAGGCTGAGTGATCCTGGTGTAGAAGACTAAAGGGGGGTTGACGATTTGGGCTTCCCTAGAGATGCTATTATAATTAGTATTGATCACAGGACCTATGAGAATGGGACTTTGTGCTTACTCAGAGTGTCCGTAGTTACGTACCGAGATTGCATTGTCTATCACAAATCCATTGTACATTTACTTGACTAGAGGGGTTTGCTAGTAGGATCCACCCAGAGAGTCAGTGATTTATTTGATGGTTGGATGTGATGAGTCCACCCAGCCAAAGAACAAGATTGGGTTTATACTGCTTGTAGTTTTTGTAGACTCCTGAGTTACATATTGTGCTTACGTGATTTCCATGGGAGTATAGAGTTGTTGTTGGGTTCCATGGTTGATAGCTAAATGATTGTGCTGAACTGCTAAATAAATGTGAATGGATATTTGATGGATTGTTTACTTTAGTGTATTTCTGTTTCTCTTCTTCATTTATTTCCTTTACTTTTGCTCTATTACTCACTGATAGTAGGGAAAGGATCACGTGGTGATTTCCTATTGGGATACGTCTCACACCCTGTTTGGGTCTTACTTTTTTGGCCCAAACAGGTTACATGGTTGCAGATGTGGACAGGGATTGTGGCACTTCTACTTCGAGTACATGATTTATGGTTGGAGCTGGAGAGCATATGACCAAGCTTAGGCTTGCGATGCTGATGGAGTTGCTGCTTACTTTCGTACTTTGTTTTCAGTTGTATTTTAGCACGTAGTTGTGTTTGCTTCTTTCCTTAGATACTTGTACCTTCTGAATCATTATCATTATCATTATATGTTCATTTCTTCTGCTATTTAGTTTCAGTGTTTTTATGCTGTTTACTGCTTCTGCTATTGACTGTTGTTTTTCCTGCCTTATATACCATACCAAATGAGGGCATAGTTTCCCCAATAACTTACCAAGGCCCTCACTACTAGTCGGCATCATCTTGAGTTTTTTGGAATGCGATTGAGGACATGTGGTGAACCGGGTACGGGGCACCAGTGGAAGGGCTCCAGATTCTGGTCGTTACAAAGTGGTATCAGAGGGAGGTTCTTTCCTTTTCTATTTACTTACTATTTAGTGACATTAGACAGAGATAAGATGGAATATGTGAATGGTAAATAGCTGTGATCGGGAGTTCTAGAACCCGTGTATAGGAAAAAAGCCAGATTACCTCGAATATTGCATGTTTTGAGTTTAAAAAATATTACGGTTTAATTGATTTCACCATTGGGTGATGCAGTTGTTTTGTGTTATTACTGTTTATATTATTGCAGTTCTATTTTGTCGCAACCCGATGAGATGAGGGTGTGCCATCTCATGAATCATATAGGCTCATGTTAGAAGATCACATGCCATGCCTTTTTCCCTTCTATCTATGTTGTATTTGAGATTGCATGATTTTGTTATAGGATTTGTGATAGACAATGCATGCTGTTGTGATAGCTATTGTGATAGAATATCGGCTATGTTGATAGGGTATCGTTGTTTAGAGCCTTTTTATCATGGATTCCAAACATTGATCATAGAGGTGTTATGGGACCTCAAGGATCGGAATTTGTTGGGTCATGAGTTCTTATACTATTCGCTTGTTACATGCATTGTTAGGATTCCAAGCTTTTATTCGCGGGGGAGTATGGGCCCCCACGGATCAGAATTTGGAACCTTAACCTCTTTTTTCAATGTTTTCTGGGATCTGGTTCTGTTCTGAGGATACTGTCCAGAAAAACCTAGAATACACGGTGTGTAATTTATAGGTACACGTCGTGTAGTTTTTGGTCGTTTCACTGACCGTGTGGATAGGGACACGGAGCAGCAAATGGTTTTCAGGAACATGATGTGTACTTTAGGTAGACATCGTGTCGGGGTTAACTAGGAGCCCGAACCTATAACTAACAACATGGGCCAGTTAATGCATGTTTAGTACATGCCTTGTTTGATATTCACACTCTGTGTATCCTTTACCAGGTACCCAACCGTGTCTTAAATGACACGGGTCGATGTTATCTTCCCTTATACACATCGTGTTTGTTTGGAACACGCCGTGTATGGACCATCTGAGTACCTGGCCGTGTCATGAACAACACGGGCTGTGGGAACCCTTCAAGTGCACGCCACGTCCCTAGGGAACACGCTATGTAGGTTCAACCGTGTGTCAGGCCGTGTCGCTAACAACACGGCCCAGGTAAGGCATGTCCAGTACACGCCGTGTCATCCTCAAACACGCCGTGTAGTCTTTGGCTGGGACAGTCCATGTGACATAGTCATGTAGGAGAAACTGGTAAGGGATAAGAGGGTCAGCACACGCCGTGTATTTTAAGAACACATCATGTGGTCGGGTTGTTTACACAACTATGTATGGCCAAGGTACACGCCCAAGGTAAGATTTCTGGAAACACACCATGTATCAGTATTACACGCCGTGTAGTTTGTTTTTTTTTCAGATTTAAAGGTTTTTCCTTCCTGTTCCATTTTACTCTCCTTTGTTTCAACTGTGTTCATCTTTAACGAAGGTGTGTTTTGGTCTTTCATAGCTATGGCACTAAGACGTCCTCCTGTTGCACGCCAGGAACCAGGCAGTGATCGTACGCCTAATACGACCGACCAGGCACTACTAGTAGTTCCACACATCATTCCGGACATGGAAACTACAGTGATTCCAGAAACTAGTGCCGAAGCTCAGTTCAGAGATTGTTTCAAGATATTCATTAAGACGTTCCAGGGAGTTCATCATCCCGCCCCGACTATGGCAGAGCTGACACGGGTCTTCAAGCAGCAGCATCCTCCCACTTTCACAGGGGATGGAGGACCTCAGGCTGCAGAGTCATGGATGGAAGCCATGTTGTCCATCTTTGAGCATCTAGAGATGCCTCCATAGAGGAGGGTTAATCTCACGATGTATATTCTATGAGAATCCTCTAAGAGATGGTGGGACGTAGTCTCTTAGATGGGGTGCCAACTTGCTTTGGCTTCAGATGAATTTCAGCATACGTTTTACAACTTCTTCTACCCAGCGACGCTGAGGGCTGACAGAGCCAGGGAGTTCATGAACGTGCAGCAGGGTACTCTCTCATATATGGAGTATTCCTACCGCTTCACTAAGTTACAAAAATTCACTCTCGTTCTGGGGAATGACGAGCTGTTCCTAGCGAGAAAGTTTGAGGAAGGCCTCAGACCAGATATCAGATCACAGGTGAATGTCTTTCAGTTGAATTCTATTACTCTGATAGTCAACCAGTCACTCATCATGGAGAGGAACCTGAGTGAGACTGGAGCTGTGAACCAGGGCGATTCAGCATCCAAGGCTGATTCCCTCCAGACAGACAGCAAGAAGCGCCACCGAGAGTCTACACGAGGCGAACCGAGGAAGCGAGGTATTCCTTCTGGTAGACGAGATCCCTCTTCTGGCACCCAAGTGGTGTGTTATCAGAGCGGGAGGAGCAGGAATAAGAATCCCTAGTTCCTGAGGGACCCAGTGGAGTGCTGATCCTACGACAAGATGGGTCATCTTCAGCGTTTCGGCATGGTTCCCCTTCCAGCAGCTAGTGAAGGATGATCAGTTTCGACCCCGCGTCCAAGAGAAGGATTACCAGCTCCACAGAAGACTAGGGGATAGAGTTCGTCAGGTCATTCAGGTCAGGGTAGAGGCCGTGGACGTAGTTTTTAGGATCAAGGAGGAGCATCTCAGGGTTTTCAGGCTACACAGGGCCGCGGTACCGGCCAGACTTTTGATGTAGATCAGATTCATCGGGAGCAGGATCCCAGACCCTCTATAGTTCTAGGTAAGATCTTAGTAGCCTCAGTTTTATCTTCATCCTTTTTGATACTGGTTCATTACATAGCATTATCTCTATTTATATCTTGGAAATCCTTGATCTCTGTTTCTTTTCATTTTATGACATGTTGACTCTCGACACGCCTTTGGGAACAAGGACATCAAGCATACGTCAGTGCAAGGAGTGACCTCTCGAGGTTGCAGGGTATCATTTCTTATGGGAATTCTATGTACTAGAGATGACGGGCTATGTCTTCATTCTTGGTATGGACTGGATGGTTCCCTTCCAGGCAGTCATCGATTGCTATCGCCGCAGGGTGCGTTTCGTATCACCAAAGGATGAATCTTTCCTTCATAAGGGAGAGTGGGATGTTCAGGTGAGTCGAGCCAGACTCGAGCATTATGGGCTAGGAGGAGTTACAGACCAGATTTCTAGTCTTTATCTGGATGACTAGGGGACTTCATAGTTATATTTTCCTCCAGTGGTGGATCACTTTCCAGATGCCTTCCTAGAATAATTTTCGGGTTTTCCTTTGGAGCGTGAGGCAGACTTCTCGATTGAGCTCATTCCAGGAGAAGCACTGGTGTCCATTCCTCCCTATAGAATGTCTACCCCTGAGTTTTAGGAGCTCAAGAAGCAATTGGAGGAGTTGTGGGTAAAGGGTTTCATCAGACCTAGTACTTCTCCTTGGGGTTGGCCTGTTCTGTTCGTGAAGAAGGCAAATGGTACCCTTAGGATTTGCGTGGATTATCGGAAGTTGAACTAGTTGACGGTCAAGAACCGATATACCTTTCCAAGGACTAATGATCTATTCAATCAGCTTTGAGGAGCTCGGGTGTTCTAGAAGATCGATTTGAGGTCCAGTTATCATCAGCAACACGTTAACCCTTCAAATATACCTCTGACAGCCTTCAAGAGTAGGTATGCTCTCTACGAGTATGTGGTTATGCTGTTAGGTCTTACGAACGCTCCAACAGTTTTCATGGCACTGATAAACCGAGTGTTCCATCCATACATGGATTCCTTAATCGTGGTCTTCGTGGATGATATATTGGTGTACTCTCACACTCGAAACGACCATGCAACCCATCTAGAGATCGTTTTGAGTACACTGAGGGACCATTGAATTTATGATAAACTCTTGAATTACCACTTTTGGATGGACGAGATTCACTTCCTGGGTCATGTCATCTCAGAGACAGGAGTATCAGTAGACCTGGAGAAGGTGAGATCAGTAGTTACCTGGGAGAAACCGACGAATGTTATCGAGGTACGGAGCTTCTTGGGGCTGGCTGGTTACTACAACCGGATTATACAGGACTTATCACACCTAGAATCAATGTTGATGGGCTTGACTAAGAATGGGGTGAAGTTTTTTTGGTTAGAAGACTGTGACTCAGCCTCCCAGGAGCTGAAGGAGAGATTTACTTCAGCACCGATCCTAGTTTTTCCGGATCTGGGCAAGAGATATACAACTTTCTGTGATGCATCTGGCATCAGACATGGAGCAGTGCTTATGCAGGAGGATCGAGTGGTTGCGTATGGATCTCGGCAGTTGAGGCCACATGAGGGAAATTATCATACGCACGACCTTGAGTTGTCTATGGTTGTTCATGCTTTACTTTTCTAGAGACATTAACATATGGGAGAGCATTTTGTGGTATACACTGACCAAAAAAGTCTCAAGTACATCTTCACGTAGCACGACCTGAATCTGAGACAGTGGAGGTGGTTCGGGTATCTATTGTCCTTCGATTTCGAGATTTCCTATATGCCTGGGAAAGGCAACGCAGTGGCTGATGCAATGAGCATGAGAACTCTTATACAGGAAGTTCCAGAGGCCAGTGTTGAGTGGAAACAAATGGATCTATTCTCAGTGATGCATTTGGAGGTGCACGATTGGCAGGGGCAGACTTTCCTATCTTTTATGGATGTTACCTCTGCACTTATAGGCTGAGTTTGAATGAGGCAGCTGGCAGATTCAGATGGGCTAGTCCTACTGGAAATCATGTCAGGAGAGGACACTCTTCTCGGGTGGAGCATTGGTGAGGTTGAGATCTTGCATTTCTAGGGACACATATGGGTGCCAGCAGATATACGTGACGAGCTGATGTGAGACTTTCATTCCTCAGTTTGGGCAGTTTATCCTGGCGTCACCAATATGTACAGTGATTTACAACGGTAGTACTGGTGTCCAGGTATGGAGAGAGATGTGGATGGTTTTGTCATGATATGTTCCACCTGTCAGCAGGTAAAGGCGAAGCACCAGCGACCAGCATGGCTTTCACATCAGCTACCCATTCTAGAATGGATGTGGAACAACGTCACGATGGACTTTGTGACTGGTCTTCCAAGATCTTTGAGAGGAAATGATGTGGTGTTGGTCGTTGTCGACAGGCTTACAAAAGATTCTCACATCATGACAATCAAGGAGACTTTCAGTGTCCATGATCTCAGATGACTTTACATCCAAGAGATCATTTGTCTGCATGGAGTTCCACACTCTATTGTTTCAGAAAGGGATGCGCACTTTACCTCTCGGTTCTGGACGGGACTTCAGAAGGCCTTGGAAAAAAATGTACTTTTGATTACAGCATTCCACCACCAGACTGATGGCTAGTCAGAGTTCATGATCCAGGTGCTTGAGGATATGCTCCGAGCTTGCATCCTAGAATTTTTCAGTTCTTGAGAGAAGCATATTACTCTGGTGGAGTTCGCCTACAAGAATAATTTTCAAGCTACCATTCAAATGGATCCATATGAGGCTTTGTACAGTAGGCCATGCCGATCACCTTTATGCTGGCTGGAGGTAGGAGAGGCAGCTTTGAAGGGACCTCGTCTTGTTCAGGAGGCTTCAGAGCAGATAGAGCTGATTTGGAAGAGGATGGCTATAGCGCAGTCTCGACAGAAGTCTTGTGATGATCAGAAGAGATGACCTCTAGAGTTCGAGGTCAGTGACCATGTTTTCCTACGTGTTACCTCGAGGATGGGACACAAGAGGATTTGGAGACAGGGAAAGCTTTCACCGCGGTACTTCGGGCCGTTTGAGGTCTTGGATAGAGTTGGGTCGGTCACCTATCAGTTGCAGCTACCTCAAAGTTATCAAGCCATGCACGATGTCTTCCACGTCTCTCAGCTCCGACATTACCTTTCATACCCATCTCACATCATTCTGCCTGAGGAAGTCGAGCTTAAAGTAGATACATCGTTCATGGAGCATCCTATTCGGATTTTCGATCGCAGTAATAATGTGCTCCACGGGCGATCTATTCCTATGGTACGGGTGCTATGGCAGCACAGGTGAGTACAAGATGAGGATTTGGAAGGGGAGGCCGATGTGCGATCACAGTGGCCAGAGCTGTTCGAAGATTCTTCTTCTCCACCTCATTATGGATATTCGAGGAAACATTTCTTTAAGGGTGGATGTTTGTAAGAACCTGGATCTTTTTTTCAGGTACGCTTTTCATTTTTCTGGAGGTTTTGAGAAAAATGAACTTGCTGGAAATTTCAGAAGTACATGCCATGTACTTTTTGAGTACAGGACATGTACTCTTTTCCTGCCAAAGTCGTGTGATGGCCGTGTCTGGGCCACACACACGGTGTGTAAGGGTGACGTGGAGGACGATTTTGACAGAATATGGAAATGACCTAGGACATGCCATGTACTCTAAATGTACATGTCATGTACTTTCTTTTTTTCATTAAACAGACCAGGGTCGCGCCTGACGCACAGAAGCGTCTTCTTCTCCAAGTTTCGTTCGTCCGAAAGCGACCATATGGACGAATCTTCTCTAAACCGTTGTGCCTCCATCCGACCTCCGTTCCAGCTGTCGTCGATTGCATTGGAAGCGCAACGGCGAGTTCTCCATTATTCTTTATCCTTGTTTCTTGATTCCTCCTCATTTCCATGTTATCAAAGGTAGATCATTTTGTGCGTTTTCTCAGATCTACGTCGTTAAAAGGGGAATTAGTAATTGTGGTTCACATATATCGATCTACTGGGATCAAGGTAGGTGGTTTGTTTCCCTACGTTGAATGTCCTTCAATTTTTGGTGCAAAAGTGTCAGATACCCATGCATCAGGTATCTCGGGATAGGGTTTTGATCATGTTTTGTTATCTTCCTTAGATTTATTGTATGATTGAGGTTATTGGATGATTAATAATTGCTTGTTAGCATGGTTGAGGATCACCCCATGGGTTTTTCCCTTTTTTTGGCTGTTTATTGCCTTTTGAAGCGGTTTTTCCTTCGAGGTAGCCCATTTTCACATTGCTAGTATGCCTGTTGAATTGATTGCATGTATTTACTACTATTTATATGAATGTGGATTCTTGTAGCTATTAGCCAAGTAGTTTCGTAACATACATAGGCTGCTAACAGTCATTTACGCACGATTAAAATGCTCAGGGATGAGTGAACCTGGTGTGGTAGACTAAAGGGGGAATTGACGATTAGGGCTTCCCTAGAGAGTCTGTTATAATTAGTATCAATCACATGACCTATGGGAATGGGACTTTCTGATTCCTCGGAGTTTACTTAGTTACTTAGAGAGATTATAGGGGGAATTAGACGTAATTCCTTCCTCAGAGAGTCTATATCATTCATTTCAAGACAAAAGGGGAATTGATGGTGAGAGATTCCCAGAGTGTCTGTTCCTTTTTACGTTTACATGACTAGAGGGGTTTTCTAGTAGGAGCCACCCAGAGAGTCAGTGATTTATTTGGTGGTTGGTTGTGACGAGTCCACCCAGCCAAAGAACAAGCTTGGGTTTTTACTGCATGCTTTTTAGGTAGACTGCTGAGTTACCTATTGTGCTTACTTGCTTTCCTTGGGAGTATAGAGCTGTTGCTAGGTTCCTTGGTTGATAGCTAAATAATTGTACTGAACTGCAAAATAAATGTGAATGGTGATTTGTAGGATTGTTTACTTTAGTGTATTTCTGTTTTACTGCTGTATTTATTTCCTTTAATTTTGCTATATTACTCACTAACAGTAGGGCACAAATCTCGTGGTGATTACTTACTGGGATAAGTCTCACACCCTATTTGGGTCCTACTTTTCGTCCCAAACATGTTATATGGTTGTATGTATGGACAAGGATTGTGGCCCTTCTTCTTTGGGTACATGATTTCTGATCAGATAAAGAGAGCACATGACCGAGCTTAGGCTTGCGATGCGGCTGGAGTGGCTGTTTACTTTGGTACTTTATTTTCAGTTGTATTTCAGCATGTTGTTGTGTTTCCTGCTTTCCTTAGATACTTGTACCTTCTGAATCATTATCATTATGATTATATGTTCATTTCTTCCGCTATTTAGTTTCAGTGTTTGTATGCTGTTTACTACTTCCGCTATTGACTTTTGTTTTTCTTTCCTTGTATACCATACCAAATGAGGGCATAATTTCCCCAATAACTTACCATAGCCATCACTGCTAGTCGGCAGCCTCTGGCATTTGGGGAAATTTACTTGAGGTCATGTGGCTAACCGGGTACGGGGAACTAGTGGAAGGGCTCCAGATTCATTTCGTTACATGGATCATAGTTAAACATAAGTAAATAGGACACCTTCAGTGGGCATGCTTGTAGAACATGAGACAATATTTCTCAACATTCATTATTATTCATGTTTTTGATACTATGTGACTTTTTTGGGTTGGGAATGTATGTTGACCCTTTTTACCATTTTTGTATTCTATTGTACTCAAATTTATTCCCGATAGGTTATTTTATAAATGTATTAATCTATATTTCACTATTATTTTATTATTCCTACACACTATTTCATGCAGATGGTTGGAAACATGCCCACGTATACTCAAGGTTAATACCTCGCATTTACATTTTCTCTTTAGGGTTCTTGTCACTAGCCTGTAGTATATTAGAGGTGGAATTTCGGTTGTGGTCCCCCTGATAATAGAAATGATATATGGGCCATAGTGGGTCAGGTTATTATAGAGTGGTATTACATATGTTAATATCTTAGGATGGTGTTTTGATATTTCTTATAGTGGGGATTTGGTGGGGTCTTAGTTCAATAGTGTCATCTTTTTTCGATCATATATATAAATCTAAGGAAGGATGTTTCATTTCAACACTCAATTTATCCATACACCATAACAACGACTAAATACTTTCTAACATGACATATAGAGATTTTGGGTTCATGGAATAATGAATAATTAATTATATTGGATTGAGTAATTTTTAAATCCTTTATTAGTCAACATCCACTATAAATATACTCATTTGAATAAACATCATCATTATTACATTCCAGATCTATATAAGAAGATTTCCAACCATGATTCTAGTATTATATCAAAAATATAATCCATTGAGTGATGAGTCATTACTTCCAAGGCCATCCAAAGAGGTGTTTACTACATGAGATAACCTAGCAGTTCAACAACCTATTGAGCAATGTATAGATTTTCTCCTAGCGGTTCTAGAATATATTTTTCTGTATGTTCAGATGTGAATGTATCGAACAAGGAGGATGATATCATGTGTAGTCTGATAAAATCACGCATGTTCATGTGATTGGGATCGCAGAGGTTTCACAATAAGCTACACCCTCACACATTGTGGGATTTTCTAGGGGTAGTGTTTTTGGTTTTATGAATAACGTAGACCCTCACACACTTGATTGACATGTTGGAGACAAGAAAAAATCATAATGCTTCAGTTTCATTCATTGGTACCATCAGTTGAAACATCCAGGCTTTGGATTTCTCGTGAGTTATAGAGATAAAGATAACCAAAAAAATTTGTGGGAAAGAACAACTTATCCTGTGGTAGAGGATGGTCATAAACCATTGTTTTGAGGATTCCATTTGATAAGGCTCATCATAAGGGTGGTCTTCATGATGATACCTCCATTGGGAGACATTGGGAATATATAAAGCCCTATGTTGGTGTTTTTATTGTGGTTTGAGCTATACATAGATGTGGGAAACATTCCCCACTTAGATACATTATTTTTAAGTGATCTAAATCTGTTTGGGTGAGTCCGCATTGACCAAATAGTATAATTTTGAGGCATGTTTTATGTGTCCCTTAAAATTGTGTATGTGGGTTCCATTGATTGTGTATTGTTTCTTGGGGTCACCTGGTTAATGTGGACAGGTTTTAAATGGGAAAAATTCCTTCAATCTATAGAGGGTTATGACCCCAAGGATCCTGTTGTGATCGAGGTACGACTTGTGCCTTTGGTACACTAGAAACATTTTTGGTATTTGGTTATAATATATGTTTTCATAGAGAAAGATCCAATCTAAGGACTTGGTATATAATTGGATCTTTTTTAATCAGCCCTTCTGTTTTGATACTCATACATAGAGAATTTTTGATCACACATTTTTTATAATAGCGTGACCTAACAACCTGAGGAAGCGGATCCTCATATGAAATTATTATATATTTAGATGTGAGTAAATATGAGGTTTTTCATATGTATGGAGTGATTTTACATGGTTTGGTTCAAGATTGATTGTCATCATAGATGAGTTAGATGACTTCATTTTGTGGGTATGCGATTTTCCTTTGTAGGGGATAGGGATCCCGTGAATGGGTCAGTGGGTTTTAAAGGAAATAAGTTGTATCCCAACACATATTCATTTTTTCCTTGGTACACCAGGATATTCATGTATCTGGATTAATTTGGTTGTTGAATAATTCATGGAATTATTCCCCATAGAATTTATACAACTCCCTCCATGTGGGGTATAAATTTTTAATGAGCATATTCTCCACGACTATACTGATATATTATTTAATGTACCATATCAACCCTATAGAGATCATTTAGATGATGATGTAGTTTGAGTAACAGATAGGGATGAAATTTATTTGACCTAGTGTGTCCCCTGAGCACCTAGATATTTTTTATGAAAAGGCCAATGAGAGTTTTCATCTTTATGTAGATTATCATTTTTAGAACTTGGTAATAATAAAGAACATATATCTCTTTACGAGGATTGATAATCCATTTGACCAATAGTGAGGAGTGAGTTGGTTCTCAAATATCGATATAATGATTTTCTACCACTATATTTCCATTCACGATGATGATAATACAAAGATGATAATCTGATGTCACCATGGACACAATGAGTTCTTAGTGAAGCCTTAATGTGTGAAAAATTCTCTTGTAGTTTTATATATTTAGTGAACTATATATTCCAACCACACATGGACTCTTTTGTATATGTCTATATTGATGAAATATCCATTTACTATATGTCATAGGATGATCATCCGATTCATTTTATATTGATCATAAACATTATCTTGAGCATAATCTTTATGGAAACTCAAAATATCTCATTTAATGTGTAGGAACCTGACCCTAGAAGGCTTCGATCCTAGGCATTGTATCAATTGAATTGGAATTATTACGAGGAATCAAATCATGATGGATTGAGAGTTTAATAGATATTCTAAATCACATACATACGTGGGAAAATAATAATCTAATTATAATATAATATTTTTCTTGACTAAATAATTAAAATTGAGGATAACTTAATTATATCTTGTGAATACCTTTTTATCCTTCGTAGCACTCTTCCGGTATTCTTGGTGAAATAAACATAATATGTATGAACTCAAAATCTCTATAAGGGGAAAATATAGTGGAAGAAACATTGAATCAATGATTATTTAAATTTTGACATGGTAAATAACTAAAATCACATTCCACATAAACAATAAACTAATAAAAAAGTGCATAAATAATATAGAAATATAATAACTAGAAAATCATTCCATTCAAATAAGTAGATAAGGAAAAATGAATATGGTATGGTTTGATACTAAAAACAGATTTGATTTAACAAATAAACCATCAATGAAATACATACATTTATTTTATCATGTTAACATCTGATGGATAATAAATAATGAATGAAAATGAAGTAAATGATTAAATATTAGATGTTATGTCTTAGGGACAATAAAACATATACTATTATGATCCAGCATCCGAATTTTTTAAAACTAGGGAGAGAAACCCATTTATTCTAATAAACCTATTTGCCTCATTAGAACCTGTTGATGTATCATGGATATATATTATGTTGAGGATCCACTCATCATTGTATGTAGAAATCATTTTTCATATAGAGTAATTACTTTAATTAATAAACAATAGGCCTTATCAAATATTTGTATTGAATAAAAAATAAGGATTTATCAATATTTCTCTAAATATTAAAACAACTATAAAAGTATGCACCATATGTATATAACTATATGGTTTAAGAAATATTAATATCCATGATAAAATAAATAGATAATTTCATGGAAATTCAATGTCTACTAATCATAAGAGATTGAATTTTTCAAGGAGAATAAAAAATGAATCAATGAAGTGAATTTGAATAATATCCTTGGATAAATAAGTAAAAACCCACCCAGAAGAAGTAATATGATGGTATTAATACAATATATACCAAGTAGAGAAACAATAAGTGTTATTATCACTAATGAATTCAAACACTCTAAAATGATATTTTAAAAACATTTTTGAACAAAATATCATTTTACTATGAGAATCCTTTTGAAAAAACAAATTACTAAAAATAAATTTTAGAAATATTTTTACTTAAATGTTATACTTTTAAAAAAGAAATTATAGATCAATGAAATGAGGGAGGTTAAATACGTACATGCCATAGAAGGTAAAAATGAATATTTCAGTTGCAAAGATAAATGATTGAAGAATGATTTTTTAGAAGTTGATAATAATATTGAGTTTTTAAAACATTGGTAAAATAATAAATTGGATAAAATGTATTTATCAATAATTTAAAAAAATAGTTTTAAGAAACATGGTTTTTTTTTACACAAGGTTCTCTTACTAAATAATGAAATGATTTCTAGTTTTCTTAAAAACATTTTCTAAAAATATTTGAGTACCGAAGGATGGAAAATGGTATTATCACATAATAAAGGTCATGAAAAAATATATCATAGAGATATTAATGGTTTTAATTGATAATGATAAAATAATTTCTGATGATGGAAATTTATGTGTAAACAATCTGGAAGAAAATGATATTGTAAAGTAAACTACTGAAAATATTATAATGTTGGTGTTGGAATCAATCAATGATTAGATTATGTGAATCATTTCAAAATCCACATATAGTAGACGAAATACATCAATAGATAGTAATGGAATTATACACATGATCATATACCATTAAAAACATTTAGGATGTAATATAACCCAATTAAAACAAATTGGGTTTTAAACTCATTTCCAATTTCTAACATTTAACTCAAATCCCCTTATATGAAATAATTTAAAATGAATCTAAAAATATCATCATGAATGATTGAATAATGACATTTTATGACAATGTGGAAGAATTTGAACAATAAATAGGAAATTATATGCACAAAAATAATGTTATTGTTTCATGTGAAATTTAACAGTCACAATTTATTTAAGATTGAAAATATAATAATTAAAATTATTTTTTAGGAGAGTAATCATTAAACAATCCAAAGCGTCCTATAAAACATTAAAATAGTTTTTTAATAATTTAAATTATATAATAACACTAAATTAAATTATTAATATCATTATAATAACGTGTTTCATGATAAAACATGTCTATTTTAAAATGTAAACTATATAAAAGAAACTATATGTATAACAATAAAGAAGTCTCAATGAATTATAAATTGAGACAAAATCCCTTACCTTGCATTTGTTTTTAGAGAACATCCATTAACATCCTATATAATAAACTTATGTTAATACATTAAATTATTTATAAGTTTTCCCATGTTTATAATTACTATTATCTCACTTATTACAATTCCATATACAATTTTTTAATCAATTATGTTTATGTCAGGTGTTTTGAAAAAATTTTTGTTTATGTGTCAAAAAAACATTGGTAAGTCATCTATGGTCAATGGGGTCATTATATAACATATATAAATACTAATAATGTCTTAATTATTATATTTATTCACCATTTATACATTTATAACCAGTAATTAAATAGGGTTATGAAAAATAAAACAATGTTACAATCATGGGGATGGTTGGTCATACGTACGTTTGTGTAATATTGCAAATTTCAAATGATTGTTTTATAATGATGTTAGGTAACACAATATCATTTGAAAATGATTTTTATTTCATAAAAACCATGTTATATAATCATAAATATTAATATATAGAGTTATTTTTTTGTAAAAGGAATTTCATCATTTCGAGGAGGCGGTAAACAACACATCAACAAACGATGTTATCTCTTTTTATTTATGTGAACGGATTACAAAGAAAACGTTAGCTCTTATATTTACAGAAATTTAATTTTGTCATTAATATAATATATATGTTTTCTATTTCACATATGTTTAATTATATTCATAATTTATACATTCCATGTATCATGTGAATAAATCACATCACATTTATGGGACAATTGTCCACACTTCCACAAACGATGTTACAATATTTAAAGAAAATAAAAAGTATATATATATGTGTTGTAAATAAATTAAATAAGAGTAAATAATTATATAACCACAGATATATAATATATAAATATTTATTTCATCATATTGTAGAACCATGAATTTTGGTAAAAGAATAAATGATAAATCATCTTTTCATGAGGAAGTAGTTCGCCGTACACAGAAACAGTAAGTTCGGAAACCCTTAG
The DNA here is from genome assembly GCA_963277665.1 of Viscum album. Lineage (NCBI taxonomy): Eukaryota > Viridiplantae > Streptophyta > Magnoliopsida > Santalales > Viscaceae > Viscum > Viscum album. The sequence continues at coordinate 112,780,881 of OY728156.1, read as the reverse complement.
ATGGATGTCTGTGTGAGTTTAGGTATAAAACATATCATAAAACAAACTAGTATATTTTTTATATGGGTATTATTATAAAATAATTAAATAATAATATTTTAGGGATTAGATATTTGATAAAAAACTAAAAATCTTGAGGTAGTTTTTTATATCATTATTCGAGTAACTTCTATTGGTTGATCCAAATGAGTCATTGGATTGATTTCATAACATGGGGAGATATATATGATAAGGTGATGAATGTAGAGAATTTTTTTTGGAAGTGATCAGTATAGCCAATGTGTATTGAGATGTGGGAAAAATTAGTTAAGTTTTGGCCTTTTATAGTGAAGGTGGAGTGTCACTCATGTAATATTCAAACAAATGAATTTGTCCCATGTTTTTTATGGTAAACATTGATCCATATATGAAACCAATTAAATACATGAAATTATTGGGTGTATATATTGAAATTATATATCAATTGTAAATATTTATATTTTTTTCTGTAACTTCGGGTTTAGTCTCTTATTAAGATTAATTTAACAATAATCATTTTAATTAAAATTAATAACATTCACTAATATTTTGGGAAAAGAACAATGTCTTTCATATTTTTAATTATAAATTAGGTTGATTTAAAAAATGGAGTCCATTTTCCCAAATTATGATTATTTATAGGGATGAAATTGATTTAAATTCAATCCCATGTGAGGGACGACAATACTATTTTTTAAAGTAGAAATGTCTGATGGTTTTCTATGTTTTTATAATCAATTTCAAAGTAAAATTTAATAAAATAAAGTAAATTTTATTAATTTATAAATGTATGATCTAATTTAACTTATAAAAAAATAAATGATTAATTAACCTTATAAATAAATTTTATGAAAATATAGTTATGAACTAAAATACTGTATTTTTATCTATTCATTAAAAAATGATAAGTTTTTTAAAAGGTAAAAAAATAACCCAAATATAATTTTTATGTTTTTATTTCATATATGATATTTATTTTGAAATATTAAATCTATTAAAGTTTCAAAATTAATATTTTAAATTGTTTCTCCATTAAAAGGTGGTAAACTTATCATTATAAAAATAGTAGTTTTTATTTGTAAAATAGAAATGGTTTTCTTAACTTATACCCATCAATACTAATGGATGAATATGAAAAATATTTTATTGATTATATAAAATTAATATATCATTAAAATTATTAAATAAATTTATCTTATAATAAATATTTATAATCAAACTTTTTTGGAACCTGAAAACAATGATAATTATTTTCATATTTAATTGGTTCTTTTTTTGTTTCTCATTAATTGGTAACCCATGAACTCATTTTTGATTTATATAAAATATAAATTTTCATATGATAGTTTATAAAATTCATTACTATAAACAAAACATCTAGTTTATATCATATTATATAAAATCATAGTACTTTAATAATAAATTTTTATTTCTTGAAACTCAGTATTTAGTGTATCGTATGTTATTATTGAAGGACACTCTTACATGTAACAAATGATATTGAGGAAGGTCTCTCTTTAATGTAACACAAGATAAATCAATGTTTCAGGCATTAAAATATTGGTGAAATAATATTATAGTTTAATATAATAAATATAGTTTAAGTAATCTAGTTAATATATTTGTTTTTACACATTTTGTTGGGGATCATACATGCTATTGAATAAAAATTTGTATATTAGGATATTGGGGTTTTAAATTCTGACCACATTATTTATATTATGTCCTTAGAATTCAAACTCAATCTTGGAAATCTATAATTTGATATTTTTAACATTGTAATCCCACATTGTGAGAAGGGTTTGTATTTCATTCTCTATAGAGGATGGAATGGGAGGTACAAAGGTCACATGGGATACTATGTAACTAGGCCTCTTATTTAAATTACATACTTAGACAAAAATTCTAAATTTTTATAGAGTTTTATTATGGTCATTAATCAAATACAATTAGATGATCAATAAAATGTAAAGGGCCTCAAATACATAAATTTTTGATTATTTAGAAGACCATGGTTTCAAACAAAAATTATGGTATTAGGAAAAAAAATTATATATCCTTTTATTAATGTTGGATAATTCATTTAATTCATAAGGATGTAAAGAAATTTTCACACCTAATATATTTCCATAAAAAATATTTCATCCATTGGTTGTTCTTCAATAAAATTCTAATTCATTTTTTTAGTCTCATAAATTAATAAACAATAATTGTTTTCCTAATGCCTAAAGAACAATAATAAATTTATATAGGTATTCAAGACCATAGAAGAGTTTAATGTCATAATACTTGTCTTCAGTTATCTTCAAAAACCAATATGGGTAATATATTAATCTCTCATACTAAAAATTGATATGAGAGGATCATTATTAAAATTTATTAATCATATTTTTTATCTTAGAACAATGAATAATTAACAAGGACGTTGTATATGTCAATGGTTGGCATGAAACCCTTTTTCATCATTTAGTCATGGGTTCAAGGGGCCTTAAAGAACTTTATTAGATATCACTCTAAATACAAGTTGACTTTCTCTAAACTATATTAATATAATTTCCAAATTAAATATGATGGATATCTTTGATATATAATCATTAAGTAGACTCCAAACTACGGTTTTAAATAATACCATTTTTCAAAAGAGTTTCATAATATTATTTGACAATGAGTAAAATTCCCTAACTGATTATAGGAACTCTAAAGGTTACAATAACATTAAAATTAAATCTATATAAATTAAAGGGATCATTCCTCAAGTAAACTTTTTTCCATCTAAATCATATATCAACCATATTCCTTATACATTTCATTATTCTTGTACCCAAAATACCACTTCTAAATTAATTCTTCAATTTAATTATTTAATTAAAAAAATACTTCATTAATGTTGGTTATTCCTTATATTAAAGATTGACCATAATATCATTTTTTGTATTTTTAAATCATCACACCTTATTTTAAATCTATAACACCTTAGTTTTTTATATTATCATTTATTGTCATTATCCATTAAAATTTCACATATTGGTTTGTATTGGAAAAGTACATTATCCTAGTATTATCACTTGGGAGTGTCAAACCAGGTGTGTACTGAGGGTTGTTTTCATGCACCAGGTTACCTCGAGTCAGGCTCAAAATAGCCTATTATATTTATTACTCTTAGGTACATTTGTGACAAAACCACATCAACTGGATGTATCTAGACATGGATGTATTTCTAATGAAACCCACATAATATCAAATTTACAAAAGAATTTTTTGTTTCTTTTACACTTATCCCAAAATTCTACATAAGGTTATGTTTTCTAACCTATATTACCTAAATCTATTTATCATGTTTTCTACTAAACATCTATTGATACCAACTATATAGACCCAACCCAAAAAGACATGTAATCTTTGTCTTCTATCAATTACATCAGCATGATTACATGAAATAAAATACCAATGTAATGACAGTTTTGTTGTATTGGTAATCTAGATACATTATTGAGAAAATAATACATTAATTACAATAAATTTTTTAGTAAATAAATATCAATAAGGATAACATTATTCCATATGGTAAATCCCTATATATCATTCATAATATATTTTTTCAGATTAGTGTCGAAATAAAATTAATACGGGGGATCTAAAATTCCCAACAAATAAAAAATATAGAGAAAGTAATAATAAAGGAATATGAATCATAATTATGAAATTTTAATTAAATGAACTCAAATTCCATATAAATAGTAAACTGATCATTAAGTTCATAAGCAATATTGAAATTAAATAACTAGAAATATATTACTTTAAAATAACTAGATAATGAAACTTTAATATGGAATGGTTTGAATCTGAAAACACATTCCATTTAATCAATAAACTATGAATGAAATGTTGTATATATTTTATCCGGTAAAAATTTCATGGATAATAAATAATGAATCAAAATTAAGGCACTAGTTAATTATCAGAGATCATGTCCCAAGAACATGAAAACATCATCTATCAAGATCCATCCACAAGATACTTAAAAACTATAGATAGAAACCCGTTTTAATTTCACAACATATTTATTAAATAGTATCCTATTGATGAATCAAGGATCTATATAATTTCCAAGATCCACTGTAACACCCAGACCCTTGTAACCCAGAGTCGATGCTTTATTAAAAAACATTAGCATGATCACAAGGGATTAAATCTGGAATGATAGATCAGTTTAGTGGCCTTTAAAGTTCTATATACAATCATAAGTTTTACATTACATTATAAAATAAAAAACAAAAAACCATGTCTCCATTGACCATATTCATATCTCTTAGATTGTACCTAAAGGTTAGTCATAATACACTTCTTTGCATACAAGTAAGAACAAAACCTAGAAATGGGTGAGCTCATATGCTCAGTAAGGATAACAATATAGCAGAAGATAACATAAACATTAGGCATGGTGAATAATAGAAACCACATTCCTTTAAAAATAATAAACATGAACACTTTAATGAATGAATACAATCTGAGTAAATAATTCCAAAATAAAAAATATTCTTGGGTATTTTATAGTCTAATGACTACATGAACCATTGATATTATTTTCATAATGAGGGAGTCAATAATGTCGGACATTCTGAAAAAAAAATTCAAGGCCTCAGCCAAGATGTATAAAAGTGATTTAGGCCTCACCCAAAACCATATATCAAATTGGGAAAGGCCTCAGCCAATTCCACATCTAATTGTCTCATGAGACCTTCTAATACATCAAGGAGCTATATCAGGATCCACCTATCACATACTTAGTCCAATACATTCCTCATATGAAATGGTTGAAACATAACATAAACATTCGTATTAAAACTATTATATGAAATTTCAATACATTAACCATAAAAAATGAATGGTATAAAAATAAAACATCCATATTTAAACATATCAATAAACCTTAAATACAATATAGGATATTTTTATCATAATAAATAAACTTCAAAAAAGTGTAAAATTAATAAAAAGATGTGGACATAGATGAAATGAAAACTATTTGAGGGAAATATATCCTTATATTTTGAAATCATTTAAGGGTCATATAATTATAAAAGAAAACATTTATTTTTAAAATATTTATATAAGATTGTAGGGGATTCTCCGACTCTGTTATAATGTTGAAAAATAACTACACTTGTCGTATAAGTTAAAAAAGACATTCTTACCTTAATTTTGTTGAATATGTCATAATGTGCCTTGTTTGGAAAATTGTGGAAAGATTCAATTAAAAACATATAAGGTAAAATAAGGGTATAAATGACTTTATCACATAGTCTAGTAAATAGTAATTTTTTTTTGAAATCCATTTTTACAAAAACATGGATGTGGATGATAAAGAGATCCTAGTAGATACTTACGTAAAAACAACCTCAGATAATAAAGATATTTTGAAATTAACCCTTACCTTGTAATTTTTATTTGTAGAGGGTACTTTAACCTCCTATTTAATAGTTAAAAAATTGTTATTAAATTATACATGAACCATATACATAAATATGATATCATATATGTTCTTCTAATATTTCTTTGTTAATAATATTCAAGTATTATCGTCATTTTGGTTACTAATTAATTCGTTTTCCATTATATGTTTTGTTACATAATTAATGTTTATTATAAGTGGAATGTATCTTATTGATATCCAGAATGATATCAAGTATTTAAATATGATTTTTAATCATCAAATAAAAATTATTCTTGAATGGTTACGATGGGGAATTAATCTTATTGGGTTCGTGGAGACAGTAATCCATACATACGCCTGAGTGAAAACATAATTAGATTGATGATGATATCATATGTAATTGGATGGTATATAATATAGAAATAATCATTAATATGTTATATTTATTATTTAGATAAATTATACTCATCATTATACCCATCCAAAAAATAATATATTGAATAACAACTACACTGTAACGTAGAGACGGTAAGTCGTACATTCGCATGTATGGTGACTATGTCATTCATATGATGGATATAATAATTAATATGGTTGTAAAATTTTTATAATAACATAACAGTGTGTAGAAGTTATTGGATTTATTATTTTGTAATAGAAAAAAAATAAATAGGATGTGGAAGAAGAAAAGAACTTGAATGAGGTGATGAAATATTTACCTCTTCTTCAGGTTCTTCCTTTTGATTTGACCAAAGGGATCATTAGGTTGGATTTATAACCAATTTAAGTCCTCTAAGATGAAGTGAGAGAAGTTGGGAATATATTTGGGTATGGGTTTTCCTAGACAAGAATCTTTGGAGGTGTGAAATTAATAGAAGAAAAAGAGACCTTTTATAAGATAGGTGATGGTCACTTTAGGAAAAGCTTGAAATATTATTTTATAATAAACACATTTTCAGTTTTTAATTGCACCAAAATGATTTATATCGAAGATAAGGTGGAGATGGGTCACAAAGAACTCATCCAATATGTTTTAGATAGCTTTGTATCACCATATTAACCATATCTTTTAGAAATAACTCTTAGTTAAATAGTTTAAATTTTACCATGTATTATTTTAATATTATATAATATGGTTAATAAATGTACTATAAACTACCAAGAAAACCCCAAGTATATTATTATTGATAGAAATATAATTCTACAATCCTTTTGGTTGAACAATATATTTTTAGGAATATTATATCAATTAATAATATAATATTTGTTTTAAAAATTCATTTATGTCAATTTTGACACTATTTCATATTTTGGTCCTGTTAAAGACATTAGAGCGTGATTAATTCAATGAAAATTCATTTAATAAACCATAAAATTTAATATAATCCTATAAAATTAGTTTAATTCTTAGAAAGTATCAAATTACATTTATATAGATATTTATAATATCAATTATTTTAATCATTCAATAATAGGGTAATTAATGAATCATTATTATGTCATAAATAAATTTAATTACTAAATGTATAATAATTATAAATAAAATATTATTATGTATGAAATCTGTATATATTTCTAATAATATTTTTAGTTGAATATAAAACTTATATCCCCCTTTTGAAAATAGTTTTACTAAAATATTTATATTTGTTTCATTTTTCTACTTACTTTAAATTAATTAATATAAAGTGTCATTGCCAGTATTAAGTAGCTTAATAGGGTCTTGAAATAGATCCAAGGATTCTCATGGTCGGAAATGTATCAAAAGGTAGAAATAATAAAATGATATGGTAATTTAATATTATTATAATATTATTTTTTAACCTTGTCTAATGGATTTTCAACTGTAACCATGGTAAAGAATATATTTACTGATTTAAATATTCATAATGTATAAATAAAAAAGGTACCTATTTACCAAATTTGGACCTCATAATTCAAAATATGGAATAAATTTTTTCAAATACTAAATACATTAGTGGAAAAAAATAATTTAAAATTAATTCCCGTTGTCAAAACAAAAAACATGTTTCTATGAAATAATATCTATCAAAATATTGAAACTTGTTTATGTCTAGTTTAAATTTAAAATTACATCCAATGCCATAAATTATATTAAATGGTAAATATATAATCTAATGATACTTAAAAACCATTAAAATTTATAATTTAACACTAAAAGTTATTTTTATTAAAAATGTTTTTTTTAATTTCAATTTAGTATTTTTCACTATTAATTAAAAAATGAAAGTTTTTAGAAAAGTACCAAAAATTCATCCTAAGACAATTTTGATATTACTAATCCAAAACTGAATTCCATTTTGTGGAATAAAATTTATATCACTTAAAAAAGTGGGTATTACTATTCATAATAGCTATTTTGATTGGTCAGAGTGTGTTAAAATCTCTAAGTTGCATACAACGCAAGATATTTCATTATTCAAAGGGAAATTTATAGTGGAATCTTAGGGTGTTACATTATTCCCCCTTAAAATAATTTAGTCCTTGAAATTTCTATAATACTACCACAAAAAATATTTGGGTGGTTCTTCATCATAAGTTCCTCGGGTTCCCACGTTGCCTCTTCTATCTTATATTTTATCTATAAAACTTTTATCAGATGAGTCGTCTGGTTTCTCAACACATGTCTGTTGTATAAAAAATCTTGGAAGGATCTTCACAAAAAGGTAGATCAGGTTCCAGTTCAATTTCCTCAAAGGTGTGTACATACGCTGGGGCAGGCATGTATTTTCTCAACAGTGATACGTGGAGCACATCACATTCTTTGGAGAGACTTAGAGGAATTGTCAAATGTTAATCTATAGCCCCAATTAATTCTAGAATTTCAAAAGGTTCAATGTACCAGGGACATAATTTACCCTTCTTATAGAATCTTATAACTCCTTTCCATGGAGATACTTTCATGAAAACATGATATCATACCAAAAATTAAAAATCCTTTATTCAGTTATTGGCATAGATTTTTCCCTAATTTGAGCTTCTTTGATGTGGGTTTGTATTATCATCACATTTTACATAATTTCCTCAACACGTTCTAGGCCTACACTTTTTCTTTCACCAACATTATCCCAACAAGTTGGTGTGTGAAATCTCTTTCCATATAAATCTTCATAAGGTGTCATTTGAATAATTGAATGGACGTTTTTGTTATGAGAACATTCTAAAAAAGGAAAATATTGATCCAACATACCTTTAAAGTCAAGTGACAATGATCTCAATATGTCTTCTATGTTTTGAAAAGTCTATTCTGATTGTCCATCAGTTTGAGTGTGGTAGGTATTGATTAAACGAAGTTCAGTATTCTGGGATTTTAGAAGACTTTTCTAAAATCTTGATGTAAAACATGGATCACTATTAGAAACAATCGATAGGGGTACTACACGATGTATTAAAACTTCATTAATATGTATTATTGTTAAACGTTCATGTGATAAATCATATCATATAGCAAGAAAATGTTCTGACATGGTAAGATGATCAACAATGACCAATATTGTATCATTCCTTCTAAGAGTCTTTGGTATCCCCATGAAAAATTCCATCATAATATCATCCCATTCCCAACTAGGTATGGGAATAGGTTTCATGAATCCTCTAGGATGTTGTCATCCAACCTTTACTTGTGGGAAAACTAGATATTTCGACACAAAATCAGTAATATCTCTCTTCATGTTTCCCCACAAAAAAATGTTATTTCAAATCTATATACATCTTAGTGTTACCATGGTGTATAGTGAAATTGGTTCTATGAGCATCATCTAACAATTCCATTTGAATATCAGGTATAACAGGAACACAAATTCTCATCCCAAATTTCAAAATCCAAACATTATATACGAATTCAATCAATCTTCCATCGTTCATAGCTATAATTTTCTTTTTAAATTCCTCATCATTAGTCTGAGAACTTTTTAACCTTTATAGTAATGATGGTTTGACAACCATTTGAAAAAGTATCGATGTTTCGCCTTTCACAATTATTCCCATAACCATTTTTACTAGATACATATACATAGGATCCCTTTCAACTCCCATCTTATTCAGAACTCCATGATCCTTTCATCTCAAAGAATCTACCCCCTTATTTTCCTTACTCATGTGGTAGTGTAAACTGCAAGCATAGACTTCGAGTAGATAAATCAATTTACCTTGCCTCATGTTGAGTTCCTTCTATGAGAAAATATACATCATACTCTTGTGATTGGTATATATCTCACATTTTCACCATATAGATAGTTTTTTATATCTTCTATGTAAATTTTATAGCTGCTATCTCAAGATCATGAGTAGGATAGTTTTGTTCATGAATTTTTAACTATCGTGATGTATAGTTAATAAATCTATCATTTTACATAAGGACCCAACCAAGTCATTTATTTGAAGCATCACTATAAATAAAAAATCCAAAATTCCATGATGGTAGAGTCAATATAAGAACATTGACTAATATTCTCTTCAATTATTCAAAACATTCTTCACACTCCTTTTTCCAAACAAATTTTACCCCTTTACGTGATCTCTTGGTTAATGGGTTTTCTAGTCAGGAAAAATTCTCGATGAAACGTCCATAGTAACCTGCTAAACCAATAAAACTTTGTACCTCAGTTATAATTATCGGTGCTGGTCATTCCTGGATTACATTTGTTTTAGAAGGATCAATAGAGATTCTATCCTTAGAGACAATATGGATATTAAAATAAATCCCTTGAAGCCAGATTTCATACATGCAATACTTCCCATATAATTCTTTTCTTCTAAGAGTCTATAGGATAATGCACAAGTGATTTTCATGAACATCATATCTTTTGGAGTATACCACAATATCATCAATAAATACCACTATAATGTCATCAAAATAATCTGGAAAACATTTTTTAGGAGATCCATGAAAAAAGAGGGTGTATTAGTCATCCCAAAAGGCATTATTTTGAACTCTTAATGTCAATACCTGGTTCGAAATATTGTTTTCATAATTTCTTCCTTCTTCACAGACAACTGATGATATCCATATCGTAGGCCAATCATTGAAAAATATTGAGCACCATGTAGTTGGTCGAATAAATCATCAATTCGATGTAGGGGATACTTGTTGTTTATTGTCATAGCATTTATCTACCTGTAGTCAATGCACAACTTCATAGATACATATTTATTTTTAACAAAAAGATCATGGGCTTCCCATTGAGAAACACTACGGAGAATAAATCCCCTACAACTCAATTACTCTTATTGTTTCTTTAGTTCAACTAATTCCATAGTGGACATTCTAAATTGGGTCTTCGATATGAGCCTTGAAATAGGAATTAAGTCAATGGAAAACTCAATTTCTCAATCTGGAGGATATCATGCTAAATCCTCCGGAAACACATCAATATATTCTTTCACAATTGATACATCCACTATTTGAACATTCCTTTCCCCACCGATAGTTATTTCATTCTCTTCCCCCCCAATAATTAAATTTTGTAGAGCTACTGGGGGTTTATTAAGATAAACATTTGATGGTGACGTTTCTGATCTAATGATAAGGTACTCATTATCATCATCGAGAATTATAACCTCCATCTTATTACAATAGATTTTGTATCATAGTACAAAATCTAATCCATACCAAGGATTATATAAAATTCAATCATTTGTATGATGATGAGATCAGTAGATAAATATCTTTTATATTCCTTAATGAGGACTGATTCATAGAACATTGTTGTAATAATACTTCCATTAAGAGTTTTGACTGACAACTCCCTTGTTATATATAATAAAAAATATCTAATTTTCGTAGAAAAATGGGAAAATATGAAGCAATAAAATGATCTAGAATCAAATAAAGTATTTGCTGAACATGAGGAAACCATTTAATTATTTTCCACCATGTCTTTTGGAGCATCTACCTTTGCTGTAGTGATCGCATAAGCTTGGCCTTGATCCCATGGCATTTTCTGAGGTATGTTTCTTAGACGCTTAGGAAATTCATTTTCATAGTGTCACATCTCCCTAAAATTGCATCATTAATCATTGGTGGCTTCATTCTCCCCCTTACAATCACTAGAAAGATGGTTTTTCAGTCTATATTTGTAGCGTACCCCTTTTGTTTTTAGATGGGTGCCAGAGTGATTCCTTCTACAATTATCACAGGGCGAGAAATTCAATCCTTCCATTCTTCCTTATTTTATTATTTTCTTTCCCAGAGTGTTCAGTAGATCTTTCATTATTTTTCTTTGCATTAAAATTGTAACACTTAGAGAAATTATTTTTTTGTCTTGATAGCACATAAGACAATATCTTCATACAATGAGTAGGATTTCGAGACTAATTATCGATGGATAAATGGTTTTAACACATCAAATAAATGATAAATCATACTTATTTGGTTATGTATATAATCAACAACATGAATTTCTATCCTTGTAAAGTTATCATCATACATTGCGATGATCTCATCCTCCTTTTTTCTAAGACTAGGAAATTTTATTTTCATATCCTCTTGATATTCACGAGGAATGTATTTTTCCAATAAATACTCTTTAAACACCATCCATTCCATACTTGATACTTTTTATCCTCATTTTTGTTTTGAAATAATGACCACCGTTGTTCTAAATCTCCAGTAAGGTGATAAACTTCTATGACAACATTTTCCCTTTCGCTACTCCCCAATGCATGAAATATCTTCTCTATGGAATATATCCATTGTTTAGCTACAAATTGATTATTAGTGCCACTCAATGTTAGTGGTTGTTTCCTCATGAAGAGGTCTAACATTTATTATCCACATTGTAGATCAGGGTGCTTTATACAGGTAAGGTTATTATTTATAACTTGTGTGAGTTGTACTAGTATAGTGATAAGATGATTAGCACCTGTTGCATCACCAGCTTCACTATAATTATCTTGAGCAGGAGGGAAATACCTACATAGATTACGTGTATCGATATAGTTTCCATTCTATCCACTAGGTTCTAATTCTAAAAAAATACCATAAACTAGATTAGTTTATGAATATAAATACATTATATCAATCTTGTCAAACAGTTAACATAAATTTAATAGTTTATAGATATATTCCATAATAAAAAAAAATTCTTTGAGGAGGTATATAGTCATAAATCCTTCATTATTGTTTGAAATATAAATGAGAATTATCTTAAGAATATCCCCAGAGACTGTCCTAACCAAGAGTGCAGCTGGGCCCGTTGTTGTGCACTGGTTCCCGTTCGAGTCTAGCTCAAAATGGTGTTTTCGGGTTTTACCCATTGGAACATATGTGCCAGAGCCTCCTCTACCTTCTAATATCCAAACAAATATGTATTGCTTGTAAAACTCAAAAATATCAACATTACCAAAATTACAGGATGTTCTTCTATACTAATCCTCAAAGTCTGTCTTATGGTAATGTGCTCTAATCAAGGATTTTCAAAATCTATATTCGAAGGTTTGTACTGAGCATCCTCTGATACAATCTGTAATGACCCAACCCTATTTACCCAGAGTCAGTGCTTCATTACATAACATTGGCATGATCACAAGGGATCAAATCTTGGAAGACTGATGATTTTAGTAGCCATAGAAATACTAGATACAATCATAAGATTTACATTAAAATACATTATAAAATGAAAAACAGAAACTACATTATTCCATTGACCACATTCATTTCCTATAGACTATCCCTATAGGTTAGTCATAATATAATTCTTCGAATCCTAGAAAAAATAAGACATAGAAAGGGGTGACGTCAGATGCTCAGTAAGAATAACAATACAGTGGAAGATAACATAAACATTAGGCATGATGAATAATTGAAAAAATTGTCCATTAAAAATAATAAACATGATAACTTTATTATAGGAATATGAGCTGAGTAAATAATTCCATAATAAAACCTATTGTAGGGTATTCTACTACTCAAATAACCACATGAACCGTTAATATTAATTTCATAATGAGGGAATGTATAATGCCAGACATTCTTAAACATTTTGTCAAGGCCTCGTCCAAGATGTTTAAAAATGAATTAGGTGTCAGCCAAAACCATATATCAAATTTGGTAAGGCTTTTTCCAATTCCATTCCTAATTGTCTCATGAGTTCTATCGACGCATTGAGGATCTGTAGCGGGCTCCACCAGTCACATACTAAGTCCAATACATTCCTCATATGAAAAGGATGAAACATAACAAAAACATTCATATTAAAACTAGCATAATAAATGTCAATACTTTAGACATAAACCATGAATGGTATAAAACTAACAGATCCATATTCAAACATATCAAAAAACATTAAATACAATATGGAATATTTGTATCATAATAAATCATCTTAAAACAAGTATAAACCTTATCAAAGGATGTTGACATAGATGAAATGAAAACTATTTGAGAGAAATATCACTTTTTATTTTGAAATCATTTAAGAGTCACATAATTATAAAAGAAAACATTTATTTTAAATACCATGATAGTTTATACAATATATTATCAAAAATAATATTTCAACTTGTATCATTATAGATACTTTTTGTTCATCCATGGAAATGATAATATTATTTTATATACACTAGGTAAAACTATGGTAGTATATTGTTATATCAACCTAGGGATTATATATATAGATATTACATCTTTTTAGATGAATATTAATTACATTAAATGTACAAACATGTAAGGTTTATAATTTTTTAGTGTATTTATGTAAGACACAAAATTTATTCTTATTTCATTAAATATCTTCATCAACTCCCATAAGGATCATCCATATATTACTATTCTTAGACATAAACTACATAAAACATTTATTCATAAACATAAGAAAATAAATATTTGAAAGTGTGATATAATATTCTTAATAAGGGTAAATAAGGGTGAAATAAAATTATAACAAGATTAAGGTTATGAAAATATGGGAATAAATTTTAAAAAACATAACATGTATATAATAGATCAAAAAATCGAGTCATGACATAAACCATTGAAATTCCTAAGACACGAATCATAATAGAATCAAATAATATAAACTATGAGAACATATTTTTGATTTAATAGATAAACTATTTGAATAAACACAATCATATAAAAGAGTTTCTTTAATAGTAAATGTATATTTAGAAAAAAATCATGGTGTAGTGGGTTCCCTACCCAAACCATCGTAGTAGTCAAGTTTCACCCAGATAACTATAAAATTGGATAACGTCACATGCTGAATAGGGTTCACTCATTATTCCAATCCCATTATTATCCTGAGATATCAATTTTAACTAAATTCATTAGAGGTAGATAAAGTTTCTTGTTTACACATTATTAAGATCAACCATATGCATATCATAAGTTCATAAAACATTCATGATATCAGAACTTATGAATAAAAAGGGTTTTGTATAACATTCAATGAAAACATAACGTGTGGAAAACAAATAGGTTTCATAATATTTTCATCAAAGAATAACCCATAGAAAATAGAGGGTTTCATAACTATTTTTTTCATGGATTACCATTAGAATAGAGATAGGATTCATAAGAACCTTTTCATTATATGGATAACAATTGAGATAAATAATAATAATAGTACCCTTATATAATATCTCCAGTGAATTATATGTAATATAAAAGTATGTAATATTAAATAGAAAATTAATACTAAAAATAAAATTAATCATTTATTAATGATTTTAATTTTTTTAAACATGTTAAAACTAAAAGTTCATAAAATATATTAGAAATTCTTGCATTGAAAATAAACATTATAATATATAAAGTATGTTTTAAAATTACATTCATTCTTTCTCTAGGTAAATACACTATTTAAATAAAAAAAATAACATGATTAAATTTCAAAATCCTTTTTATAAAATACTCTTGTAAACATATAATGGAATCATTAAAAACCATTTCAAACAAATAATGTTGAAAATAAACATCCTTTGAAAATAAATTCATAAAACTAAAGGGAAAAAAAATTCAAAAATGATTTAATCTTAAAATGAACTATGAAACTTATAAGGAATTATTTTAACTATTGATTTGTCATGATTTTAGAAAATTGAATGAATTTAATAAACATTAAAATAAATTTTCTCTTCACATTTTAAATAAAATCACAAAAATAATTATTTTTTAAAATGACATGGACATTCCATTCAATATTTTTTTAATCCAAAAATGTTTAAATATTTATGAGAAATCATATTGGAAAATTAAATCATTTTGAAAACATTTTTATAAAATATGGTCATGGAAGATAATGGGTTTTCAACTGAATAAGAAGTTAATATAGATTCATTTTAAAATATTCTATAGAATTAATGAGAATATAAATAGAGTAAAATCAATGAAAAAATTTATTATTAATAAATAATCAGAGAAAAATTAAACTAATTATATTCACAAGATATATATAAATATATTTCCTTACCATAAAAATAAACTTAATCAATCCTGGTAAACAATGAGATTATATCACAAAACCCTTATAAAATTGGTATATTTTAAATCTCATGACCCATAAGATGATAAAATAATATGAAACACTAAATATCATGAAAATATATAGATTTATTATATTAAATTCTAAAGGATTAGTATAAAATCTTCATTACATAAGATAGGTTCATAACACAATATATATATCAAAAGAGGAAAATTCAGAGAGAGAAAAATCTCATAATTCCTTGTTAAATTTGGGACCAAAAACCGAAAGAATGAGATATAATCAAATGGATTTTAAATCCTAATAATATTCATAATAATAATAATGAAATAAAATATGGGAATTATATAACCCACATATTATAAATAAGTGGTGAATATTTTATGTGTCTCAAAGAAGTAAAAAGTTTGACAAAAATCACTTAACATATGTCTCGACTTCATTCATATGCATTCAATCCACATTTATAATAACTATATGTTTATTATATATATATATATAAATGTGTATATTAATAAAACATAATTATATAATACATTCTATATATGATTTACTTATTGTGTTTTATTACACATTTATTACAAATTCTTTTAAAAAATCATGTTTTGGTTAACAACTTCTTTGTGTTTCGTGTATGATCTAATTTGTTGAATCCATTAATAATTAATTGATAATTCTAAAATAATATATATAATGATAAAAATGATACATTTATTATTCATATTATGTATATTTTTATTTATGTTAATCCATTTAATTTTGATATAGAAAATCAAATACAAAGTTCATTTCGACGGTAGGTCGTACGTATGGATGAAAGTTGTTACTATTTTCTTGATAGATGAAATGAATTAAAAAATATATATATTTCTTTTACATATTAAATTTTATTTCATATATATATAACATATATACATTTACTATTTTTAATTACCTTAAATTTAAAGCATAAGTGAAAATTGAATTACCTCTCATTGTAAGGTGCTAGAACGCCGTACACATGAATGAGATTATCATATTTCCATGAAATGTAGATTAAGTGATTATGTGTAATATTATGATTCTATAAGTGTAATAAAATCATAAAATTCAAATATAAAAATTACATTCATTATTAAATTCATCAGTGAGTGGTGGTGATGGAAAATGAATAACTTTATTTCATGAGGTTGTAGTTCATCATACACCAGAATGATAAATTCATATCCCATTCAATGGAAGAGAAGATTGATATATGTTAATAAATAAAAAATAAAAAATATAATTATATGGGATATACTAGTTTTATTATATAATCCTAATTTAAGGACATTTCAAAGATATAGAATAATGGTCAAATACAAAATTCATTTTATAAAATGTTACCTATTTTATGGACAACCACTTTAGGATTAACCAAAATCCATATTAGAATGGTTCGAAGAAAAAAAAGTCATTATATGATGAGGTTATGGAGTTAAAGATGTGATTTGGGTAGGTATTGTGTGAAAAAATATGTTTGGGATATGTGAAGAGAAGAGGAGAAAGGTGGAATTTTATAAGTGTGGTGAGTGGAAAACTGGTAATTTTTGAAAAGAAAAATGTTTACCCACAATTTTCACATTACACAAGGATTAAAAATTATTCATTATATCCTATTTGATTATAATAGATCCAAATGTATATTAAATGGGGTTTTCTATGATTGTGGGTCATTTTAATCTTTATCATTTTATTTTAATCCAATTGATAAACCCATTTTACCTTAATTGAGATAAAATAAATTACAGTTTTTACTGTCTATTATTGTAAAAAATTTCATTTCAAATTTTTTAAAATATAAATTATTAAGATTCAAAAATAGTAGTCCATTTTAAAAATTTCCATTCAAAAAATATGGGAAATATTAATTTAATGTTAAACTCATATATGTTATCAGAAAGAGGTTTTCCAATGAGAACATGTATAAAATCTTAATAAGATTTTATATCATATATCGTTGTGAAATTTGTTATAATGAAATAAATATTATTAATTTATATATAATTGATATAGTTTTTTTTTGAAACTACGTTAATGTTTTTTAATTTTTTTTAAATGAATTTAAATAATTACATTTCTTATTAAAAAATAATATATTATGTTATTCACAAAATAATTTATATTTTCATAAAATTATTAAAAATTCACCCAATTTAATTTTTACATGTTAATTTGTAAAAAAATGTTTTTAAATAAAAACCGAGATTTTTTCATTCCTCTTCACTTGAAAACACATACAGTGAATGTTAAACATTTTACTAAACATATAATACATTGATTTCATTAAAATAATATACAAATGTGACTTATTTAATTTATTTAGATAAAATTATCTATATGCATAACAAATATTTTTTCATAAGATGATTTTATTTATTTTCAAATGGATATTAGTTTTCATTTTAATTTTTTTCAAATAAAAATGTTCATACATGTGTAAAAAAATATTATCATAATTTAGTTAATCATATTTATACCCACTATTTTGACGATTAAGTGATAACTATAATATCAAATAATAATACTTTAATATAATGATTCAAACTAATAAAAGTCTATGTTTTGTGTAGTGAAAGTTATCAAAGAAATTAAAATTAGTTTACATAATATTTATTTGAAAAAATTGTAATTAAATGAAAAATTATTGAAGGTCAACAAATTTCAAAATATCAGATATCAAATATACCCTAAACAACAAAAAATAACTCTTAATTTCAAACACATAATATGTGAATAAATTGATTATATAACATAGAAAACATGGTAATATCCTGTATTACAATAAAACTAAAATGAAAACGTATATCCATTACCAAATTTACATATTCATCATAAATAAATAGATTATTGAATATATTATATAAATAGGAAAAATGTTATATACTCCATCAATTATTAAAAAATAAATTGTTTTATCAAACAATTATTAATTTTAATGGTCATTAATAGCATCTAATTCATATTGTCCATATCAATCATCTCTTTATCCTATATAACACAATTTTATCAATATTAATAAAATAGTATGTGTTAAATTCCCTTAATCACGTGTCATATAAAAAATGTCATACATCCATTAAATCAATTTTCTAGTTCATTAGAACCATTCAACATATACTTTTACATCCTAAATGTAAATCATTTCTATAAATATCATTTTATATTTAGAAATTCTTGAATTCCAATACATAAACTCTACAATCATTAAAACTCATTATTAATATATAAATAAGGATTCATCATCTTATTCCTCAATACCAATTTCCTATAATTGGAAATATGAGTAATGTACTAACATTCATCACCTCAATTTAATGGTATTACTCACATTTAACACAAACACCATTGTTAGAACAACCACTAAAAGAAAATTTTCCGTTCGCTGTCGGTTTTTTTGGGTATAGCCACGTTTTCTGAAAACCAACGCTACATTGTGTGTCAAGACACTATTGGAAGTGGTTATAGTCGTTTCAGGGTGGTTTTTAGAAACCATCATAGATAGAGTATTTCGCTGCGGAAGATGGGCCAATTTAGTGACGGTTAAAACCACCTCGAAAATTAACACCGTAGGGGCGGTTATAACTGCCGCGAATAGAAAAATGCTGACATTTAGCGTCGGTTATAACCGACGCTAATTGAAATTTTGTGACATATTGAGGTGGTTTAAAATGCCGCTAAAACCACTTTTACAAAAAAAGAAGCTTCTACGGATTCTGTACCAGTGCCCTGAAAAAAATACATTTAAAATAATAACATATATCAGACCACAACATGTTATAAATAAAAACATTTCACCGCTATGAATCTCATTTATAGTCTTAAAATTTCGACACAACAAAAACAAACATACATTATCTATTTCAAAGGTCTTATAACTTAATATGAATACTAACACCCAGAAACCTGGTACAATATCCATCGATGAATCAAATTCCCATACATTAGTTGTTGAATAACCAGAGAATTTATTTAATATTTATCTAATACAAGAATGTTTTCCTCTCTCATAGAGCAGATATGTCCATGCATATGGGCTTCTTGTATCAATGTACCAATAGATAACCACAACCATTTCCAGTCTATATTCTTCAAATTTAAAATATCAGATAATCTTTATATTTCACTCAATGATGGTTTGGAATATAAAATAAAATTATAGTGTATTTAAAATATATAATTTCAACACCATTTAATCTTTATACTATTATCTATAAATCAAATAGTCATCTCAATACTGATACACATGAAGCCTTTATTGACGCATTAAAAAATACCCACCCCATGAGCCTCACTTTTGAGATAATAATAATTACGTAATCAACATAACCAGTATTGAAAAATACAAAAAAAATCATTTTCACAAGATTTTTTTTATAGGAAACAAACCAAAATTTAGTGATCGCTGTCACTATCATGTGATATCAGTATTCAATTCCACTACGAATTCTATCCAACATCATTAGTAATTTCAAAAAATATATTGGTTGCTAATATCAAATAATTTTTGTATTACCACTAAAGACATCACTATTAAATCCAATCCTCTAATATAGTTTCTTTCATGTTAAACTCATCAGTCACGTAATTAGTTCCCACATAATACAATAAAAATTATCAAATAACCCTTTGTTAGCAAAAGAATTATACTATTCCAAGTTCAACACTGAAATACGAGACAAGGTGTTAGGAAACTTCACACCCTCATCTAGTACCCAATCATATAAAAAGAGTGATCATATGTATTTTTCATCAACACTCCATAACATATATCAATGAAATATTGAAGTCTTATGTGTCATGGACCCATCACAACGTGCAGGTAACTCATAGCATCTTATTCCACATACATTTTTCAAGGGACTAAATAGGAATCACATTAATAAATAAAAAAAACTATGGTTGAATTTAAAGAAATACCAATTCATTAAAAAGGTCAACATAACATAACATTAGGAGTCATAGTACCTACATACAGTTCTCAAGGGACTAAATTGACCCTACCCTCTAAACTAAAATAAATACCAAAACCACTCAGAGTGTTTCTCATCCCACGAACAACGAATTACCATGATATTCCTAAATCCATTAATGGTTACCCACATCACCACACTTTTTTGTTATCTATAGTAACATAATTATGATATATGAGAAAACACTGTATAATATGCATACAATGACATTCCTCAACTCTTTCATTCCTAATTTTTTCCCTATTCTTCACTATGGTAATGTTTTTGGAAGGAGAATGTTTGGATCTTTTAATGCATTGGTAGGGGACTGATATAGGCTTTTGTGTCCTAAATATTCATATCACACTCAAGATATCAAGACATAAAAGGAAACATTTTAAATCGACTAAATTCATAAAAGGAAACATTAAAAATAAAGAGAATGTTATGTCATGAAAATTTTTGGTGGAAACTATGGGCCACACTTGATACATATACAAACCAAAGATGAATATATATCATCACACTCTCCACCTCCAACATATCAACAATACAAATAATCACTATCTGATGATGAACACATATCGTCACCCTCTCCACCTCCATCTCCACTTCCGACTACCACCTATGAGATCATTATATTGAAAATTAAATAGTGTTGCATATTTATATTTAAAATTAAAACCAATAGAAGATTTAAAAATAATTGATTTTGAATTTATGTGATTTACCTTCTCACCACCAGTCAATACAGAACCACCAGGGGGAATATCTTCTCATATTCTGACGTATATTAGTCAACTATTTCTGCAAAGCATATATCTTATCCCCCTACTCCTAAACTATGTTTCCTAGAGAAACAATCTCTTTCTAATAATCTTCAGGTATAGGATGAATAAAACTGGGAGTAGATGTAGCTGCAATACCCGGTGGCCTTCAAAAAACCTCAGATAGTATGAGTCCCACAACCAGCCCGCACACTGTACCAGGATTCTTCTTCCCAAGCACTTTAGAAATCTGGTCATCGTGGGAGACTGAGCATGTATACTCAATATTGTCATCAATAGTTCTTTAATTTTTTTCTATAAATAAAATATCAATATATATTAACATTGTAAAAACTGATAATAAATTATTATAATAAAAAATGAGTTCATAATTATAACGACCCATACTTTACATACATTGTTAATACTTCAAAATTGAAGCACACCTATTACAACATCTGAAAAAACCACAAAGGACCGTATAGGTATAGTGTCTTTAGAAACTGGGAAACATAAACAACTGGTTCATAAATCTTCTACAGTGTCTCCCATTTATTTCATCATATCTAGGGTCCTTTTTAGCATAATCTACTTAATATCCATCTTCCTGACCTGGGGAAAAGAAAACATAAAAGGGTGAGCTCAAATGCTCATCAAGGGAAAATAAAGTAAATAACAATCATATCATATCTTTTTGAAAATCATAACCTGCAAAAGAGATCATAATATCATAACATGGAATAAATCATAGAAGTGAAAATGAGATCCCCATAATCATAACATAAAACATTAAACCTTGTGGAATGAACACATAATCATGGAAAATCATTTCTTGTTAGTCATGACTCATTTACAAGACTATCTTAGAGGAAAAAGTCCATTTCTGAACCGAGTTCACTCCTCGTTTCAGTCCCGTATCACTGAACCGAAATAACCTTCCGTTCCATCCAGGTCTATCTCATGAGATATAAATCTTTACCCAATGCATTGGAGGGAGATATAGGTCCCACCCATCTTATGATTAATCCTTTCTAATGTGTTCCACATAATCATAAATCATACATCATCGCATAACACATGTAACAAAAATGGGATTCTTGAAACATCATGACATCATAAAACAAACCATATAAGGTAAATGACTTCATAAAAATAATTCCCTCACAACATAATCAAATAAATGTAATAATAGGGATAAAAACACAACCCTATATTATCTTAGATGGAAAATAATTTTGATAAAACATTTGAACTCCATTCTTGAGGAAAATATCCTTTCTACTTCAAAAACACTTTTCCTTTCTTAAAATGTCATAAAATTCTAAACTAAAATAAGTTGATTAAAAATAAACTTGAAAAATTGTAAAGGAATCTTCTTGGAAATAATGTTTTAAAAATCCATTCATGCCGTATAATTTAAAAAAACATTCTTCGTACTTTTGTTTGAAAAGTCAAAAAGTACCTCGTACGAAAGAAACGACAAAAGATTCCTTTCATATTCTTTTCTAAAAACTCACCGAAGGGTAAAATTGGATTTAAACTTTTTTAAGTGGATGGAAACAATATTAAATATTGAGGGAACATGGATTTGGATGATAAAATACACCCCAGTAAATGCCAAAGTAAAAACAATCTCGGATAAAAATGAGATTGGGATATTTTCCCTTACCATAGGTCCGACTTGCTTTGTAAGTGTCCGAACCTCCTGTATAATGATTTAAATAATGTTATTGACTTATTCCAGAATCATACTTATTTTTATGATATCATATATGGTCATATTCTTAGCTTCTTAGTAGTAATATTTCATTGTTACTTGTTACTCGGGTCTTTATTGCCTTTTGTTCTTAAGCGTGTTTTGCCGAATAAATTGTGATTCTACTTGTAAGGTTATAGATACCTTATATCCAGAATGGTATTATTGTAGTATATATCATATTCATTCATTCAATTCATTTATATAATCATTATGAAATGAAGATCATGTAGAACGAGTCGCATCACATCGTGGAGACGGTATTCCATACGTATGCACGAGTGATGATATCGTTCCTATGATCGTGGAATTGTATTGGAGTATATGTATAATATTTTAGAATAAAAATCACTTTTTAATATTCATATATAGTCATTATTTACACCATTATACTCATCCAAGTAAGGTGGTGGTGGAAAATAGATTACACAACAGCGTGGAGACGGTATTCCGTACGTACGCACACGCGGTGATTTCATTTTTCCGTAGGATGGATAGAAAGTGAATTAGGGTTGTTTCGTATTTATAATAACATATTAGTATGTAAGTAATACTGATGTTATTACTTTATCATGAAAAAACTAAAGAAGAAGAAGTTGAAGTAGAATGAAATTGAAAAGATCGGTAATGGATATTACCGCTTCTTTGGAACGCCTCTTTGAATCCTCCACTTAGGGAACTAGGATTTGTCATTGAAGAAGACCAGGGCCTCTAGGATTATTCTAGGGAAGTGGATAAGGGATTTTGGCAGGGGTTGGCCGAGCATGAGTGCTCAAATTGGTGTAAGGAGGAGGGGGGAGGAGGTGCCCTTTTATAAGAGAGGAGAGGGGCACCTTAGGAATATCTCAAAATATTATTTTATATTAAAGTCAAAATCGGTTTATAATGGTTCCAAAGGGACTTTTTTTGAAGTTAAAGTGGGGATGGGTCGAAATCCTATCAACCAATAGGATTTAGACATGTTTAGGTTATTATTTTAACCTTATCAATTAGATTTAACTCTAAGTTAAATAATCTAACTTTTACCGTGTCTTTTTATTTTCTTACACTATATGGTTTGTACACTTACTATATCATGCCAAACGAACCTCAAATTGTTTATTATTAATATATATATCCTTATATAAGTCATTTGGATGAACCTTAGATTTTTATCAATAAAATAACAATTAATAATATAATATTTGATTTAAAAACTATTTTGTGTCAATTTTGACACTATTTGAGATATGATTTTTGTGAAAGTCATAACAGAATTATATGTTCGAACCAAGTTGATTAAATCAACACTAATATATCATAGTAACCTATAAAATTAGTGGGATTCATAAAAAGTCTAAAATTACATTTACTTTGGTGTTTATAACATCAATTATGTCAATATTTCATTAATAAGATAATTACTGCATCATCATTGTGTCATAAATAAATTAAATTATTTAATGTCTAAAAATTATAAATAAAATACCATTATGTAGGAAATCTTTTTAGATTTATAATGAATATTTATAGTCGAATTTATCTTATGTATAACCCCATATTAAAAATGTTTTAGTTATTAAACATTGATTTTAACTATTTTAACTATTCATTAAATAAAATAATATTAAATGTCATAATCTAATCCAAGTGGACCTAAATGGTCATATTATATTTATAAGGTTGTTTTTGGTCGAATTACACTTGTCCAATAGAATTAGGACACGTGTTAGGGTAATAGTAATATCTTATTTACCCTTAGTTACCCTATTTACTATTAACCGCGGTAAAAAAAAAGTAAAAAGTTACTATTCACCAAAAAAAAATTATCTCATTAAACCAAATTTTACTTACTAATATCAACCGTGTCTATCGGATTTTCGAAATTCCATTCACAGAAGCGGTAAAATTATGTTTTATGCAAAATTCAGTTTTTAACCTACCACATAGTGGTTTCACTATTCATCAAAAATTGAAAGTTTTCAGAAAAATACCAAAATTTCACCATAGGATAATTTCGGTATTCCGAATCCAAAAATGAAGACCATTTTGAAAAATAAAATTTATAAAATTTCAATAAGTGGTTATTACTATTCATAACGGCTAGTTTTAATAATATTTTAATAGCATGTCGTTGTTTAGTGAAACTCAGTATTGCGTACGACGCAAGCTATCGGGGAAGGTCGCGATTGCGTGTAAAGTAAGCCAAGCTAGTGTGTAGTGAAAGATTTCTTTGATAAAAACAAAATATTACTCATAAAAATCTCGGGTGTTACATTCTACCCCCCTTAAAATGAATTTCACCCTCGAAATTCGTCACTTTGTAACAAACAGATGAGGATACTTTTCCCTCATCATATCCTCAAGCTCCCATGTAGCTTCTTCAAGTTGGTGGTTGCTCCATAAAACTTTCACCAATCGAGTGGTTTTTCTTTGTAGGACTTTTTCGCTACGATCCAGAATCTCTATCGGTTGTTCTTCATAAGAATGATCTTGCTCCAGTGGTACAACTTCTGAACTGAGTACATGTGAAGGATTAGGTATGTACTTTCTCAGGAGAGATACATGGAACACATCGTGAACTTGAGAGAGATTTGGTGGAAGCGCCAATCGTTAAGATACCTTTCCAACACGATCCAGTATTTCGAAAGGACAGATATATCTAGGGCTCAAATTCCCCTTCTTTCCAAATCTCAAAACCCTCTTCCAGGGAGATATTCGTAAGAACACTTTATCACCTACTTAAAACTCTAGGTCTTTTCTTCGGTTGTCGGATTATCTTTTCTGTCGACTCTAACCTGCTCTTATGTGTTGTTGAATAGATCTGACCTTTTCTGCCATTTCATCAATGAGATCAGGTCCTAATAGCTTTCTTTCCCCAACTTTATCACAGCAAGTTGGAGTCCTGCATTTCTTTCCATAGAGAGCTTCATAAGGAGCCATCTGAATACTGGAGTGAAAGCTATTATTATAAGAAAATTCCACCAAAGGTAGGTGTTGATCCCAACCTCCTTTGAAATCCATAGAGCAAGATCTCAACATATCTTCTAGGGTTTGAATTGTTCTCTAAGATTGACCGTCTGTCTGAGGATGATAAGCAGTGCTGAAACTCAACTCTGTATCCAGAGTATGCTGAAGACATCGCCAGAACTTCGAGGTAAATCTCGGATCTCAATCAGATATAATAGAAAGTGGTACTCCATGAAATCTTACCACTTCCTTTACATATATCCTGGCAAGCTGATCTAGAGAGAAATCCTCTCTAATAGCAATGATGTGTGCAGAATTTGTAAGACGATCAACTATGACCCAAATAGCATTATTGACTTTGGATGTTTTAGGAAGTCCTATGACAAAGTCCATAGTGATGTTTTCCCATTTCCATTCGGGTATGGGTAATGGTTGTA
Organism: Viscum album; assembly: GCA_963277665.1. Classification (NCBI taxonomy): domain Eukaryota; kingdom Viridiplantae; phylum Streptophyta; class Magnoliopsida; order Santalales; family Viscaceae; genus Viscum; species Viscum album. Next base: position 112,754,102 of record OY728156.1, on the reverse strand, counting down.
AAATCCCCTTAGACTACTGTCTCTCAGCTTTAACTTGTTGACAAACCAAGCATCGAGAGACATATTCAGCAACATCTCTTTTCATGTCATCCCACCAGAAGTACTCTTTCAGGTCCCTATACATCTTCATGCTTCCAGGATGAATAGATAATGAAGAACTATTAGCCTCATCCAGCAGCTCATTCTTTAATTCGGGGATAGGAGGAACACAAACCTGATTCCTAAACTTTATTATCCCCTCACAATCAAGGTTGAATTCAGGAACATTTCTCACCTTCTTTTGTAACTCGACATCATCTTTTTGTGCCTCTTTAATCTTCACATGTATAGATGGTTGAACATTCATTTGAGAAAGATAAGATTTTTCCCCTTCCAATATAATTCCAAGATCCATCCTTTGTAAATCCATAAATATTGGATCTTTTGTGATCCTCATCATGGATAAACTAGCATGGTCTTGTCAACTTAATGCATCTGCCACCTTGTTTGCATTCCCAGGGTGGTAATGGATTGAGAAGTCATAATCCTTAATCATCTCCAACCATCTTCTTTGATGCATATTCATCTCCTTTTGTGTGAAAGTATACTTTAAACTTTTTTGATCAGTATAAATATCACACCTTTCACCATAAAGGTAATGCCTCCAAATCTTTAATGCAAAGATTACCGCAGCCAACTTCAAATCATGTGTTGGGTAATTTTGCTCATGGATTTTCAACTGTCATGAGGCATAAGCTATCACTATATCATTTTTCATAAGAACACACCTCAATCCCTTCTTGGATGCATCACTGTAGATCACAAACCTTTCTCCACTATAAGGCAGTGTGAGCACAGGTTCACTGGATAACCTTCTTTTCAACTCCTTGAAATTCTCTTCACATTCCTCTATCCATACAAACTTAACTCCTTTCCGAGTCAACTTGGTGAGTGGATTAGATAATCGTGAAAAAACTTTTACAAAACGTCGATAATATCCATCCAAACCAAGAAAACTTCGGATCTTAGTTACTGTTGTTGGTCTCGACCATCTTTCGATAACCTCTGTTTTTGCTGGATCCACATATATCCCCTCTTTTGCGATTATGTGACCCAAAAATGCAACTTTTTGAAGCCAAAATTCACACTTGGTAAATTTGTCATAAAGCTTCTCCTTTCTCAGGGTCTTCAATATAATTATCAAGTGATCTTCATTCTCTTCCTTGCTCTTTGAATAGACAAGAATATCGTCTATAAAGACTACCACAAATTGATCAAGATAGTCTCTAAAGACTCTCTTCATTAGATCCATGAAGATTGCAGGGGCATTAGTAAGACCAAATGGCATCACTATAATTTCATAGTGTCTATACCTTGTACGGAAAGCCGTCTTTGGTATATCCTCCCTTTTGACCCTTAATTGATGATACCCTGAACGAAGATCAATCTTGGAAAAGTATTGAGCTCCGCGTAGTTGGTCAAACAAGTCATCAATGCGTTGGAGAGGATATTTGTTCTTGATAGTGATCTTGTTAAGTTCTCGATAATCAATGAAGAGTCTCATTGATCCATCTTTCTTCTTAACAAATAGAATAGGTGCACTCCAAGGTGACGCACTAGGGAATATGAATCCCTTATCAATATTCTCTTGGAGTTGCTTCTTCAATTCCTGCAACTCAATTGGGGCCATTCTATGAGGTGTCTTTGAAATAGGCAAAGCACCCGGTACGAGTTCTATTGAAAAATCAACTTCACGATTTGGGGGAAGACCCGGTAATTCCTCTGGAAAGACATCATCAAACTCCCGTACGATGGGCATATTCTTAATCGTGAGTTTCTAACCAACCATTTGAGATAAATAACCTTCATTTAGTGGAATCAATACCCATAAAATGGAAGAAATTTCCACTGGAAGGTTATGTTCATCCTTGCATTGATAGATGATCATAGATTGATCTAGAATATGAAATGTGACTTCCCTTCTTTTGAAATTGATATGAGCTCCATGTAGAGAAAGCCAATCCATGCCACGAATCACATCAAATTCCACTAAAGGAAGGATCACAAGATTTGCAGGAAGCACTTTCCCACAAACTTCGATCAGAGAAGAATTATAAACTTTTGATGCGACTATTGTGCCATTAGGTGTTGTCACAGCAAACTCAACATCTAATTGTTGAGGTAATACGGTGATACCCTTAGAAAATTTTTCAGAAATAAAAGAGTGGGTGGATCCAGAATCAAATAAAACATTTGCTACTTTAGAGTGGATGGTAAGTGTACCTTTCACCACATCGTTATCGTACTCCACATCGATGATAGAAATTGCATGTGACATTCCTTTGTCTTTAGCCTTAAGATTTTGTTGACGTCGACCATCATCATCAACCCTTGGATTTGGGAATTGATTGGCACAATACCCCATCTCCTTGCACTTGAAACATTGAAGTGTAGTAGGTTCATTCTGTGTATCCCTTCCTTTGTTTGCATCATTAGGCATTTTCTTCCCATTATCGCGGCATTCAAATGCCCGATGACCTTCCTTTCCACATTTGAAACATTTACTTGTCCCTTTAAGACAACTCCCTCCATGTTTATTTCCACACTTTGAGCATAAGGGAAAGCTCATCTTCTTTTCAGTGTGCTCTTTAGATTTTCCTTTGAATCCCATCTTCCTCTTCTTATCAAACCCATTTGACTAATGGGTTACTCCAATCTCCATCTTGACTTTGAGAGCACATTTAACAATTTCCTCATAGCTATTGAAGTCCATTATGGCTAACGCCCTTTGAAGACTTGGTTTTAAGCCACTAAAGAATCGATCAATCTTACTCTCAGGTTGGATAATAATACCAGAAGCGTACCTTGCAAGTCTTGTAAAATTTTCTTCATAGGTACCAACGGATTCATCATCTCTTTGCTTCAGTTCAAGAAACTCTTTCTCCATCTTTGTTCGGAGAATACGAGGGAAGTACATATTGAAAAATAAGTTCTTGAACTCGTCCCATTCCATGGACTCAATTTCATCCCTTTTCCTCGTATTCTTAATATGATTCCACCATTGATCAGCATCTCCTTCCAAATGATAGACCGCTAAGATGACGTTATCATGTTCAGAACCTTGAAGAACTGAAAATATCTTTTTAGTGTTACTAATCCATTGTTCAGAAACTAATGGATCAGTAGACCCACTGAAAGAAGGTGGACGCTGCCTCATGAAGGATTCAACAGAATGTTGCTCCTTCCTTTGCTCGTTTGGAAGTCCTGCATGATTCATAGCTTGAGAAAGCTGTGTGATCATGACTACAAGATTTTTCATTCTAGCTACCATATCGTTTGGTTGCTCAGGGGGACAATCATTGCACTACCTATCACATTCCTCCTTAACACGGTTCCTTCGGGTTCCAGCCATTGACTAAAACTAAGAAGAATAGAGTGAGCAACACTAATTATAATAGGAAAACCACATAATTCAAGAATAAAATTTTCATGCTTAAGGTCTTATCCTAGGTTATTCATGGCCATTTCTAAAACACTAAGATTATGTTCTATGCTTAGACTTATCCTTAGGGTTCTTACTAAGACATTCACATCCTAGTTTCCAAAGGTTGACTATACCTTTCCTCTGATACTAACTATAATGACCCATAATTTACATACATTGTTAATACTTCAAAATTGAAGCACACCTATTAAAACATATGACAAAACCACAAAGGACCGTATAGGTATAGTGTCTTTAGAAACTGTGAAACATAAACAACTAGTTCATAAATCTTCTACAGTGTCTCCCATTTATTTCATCATATCTAGGGTCCCTTTTAGCATATTCTACTTAATATCCATCTTCCTGACCTGTGGAAAAGAAAACATAAAAGGGTGAGCTCAAATGCTCAGCAAGGGCATATAAAGTAAATAAAAATCATATCATATCTTTTTGAAAATCATAACTTGCAAAAGAGATCATAATATCTTAACATGGAATAAATCATAGAAGTGAAAATGAGATCCCCATAACCCTAACATAAAACATGAAACCTTGTGGCATGCACACATAATCATGGAAAATCATTTCTTTTTATTCATGACTCATTGCCAAGACTATCTTAGCGGACAAAGTCCATTTCTGAACCGAGATCACTCCTCGTTTCTGTCCAGTATCACTGAACCATAATAATCTTCCGTTCCAGCCATGTCTATCTCATGAGATATAAATCTTTACCCAATGAATTGGAGGGAGATATATGTCCCACCCAACTTATAATTAATCCTTTCTTATGTGTGCCACATAATTATAAATCATACATCATCGCATAACACATGTAACAAAAATGGGATTCTTGAAACATCATGACAACATAAAACAAACCATATAAGGTAAATGACTTCATAAAAATAATTCCCTCACAACATAATCAAATCAATGTAATAATAGGGATAAAAACATAACCCTATATTATCTTAGATGGAAAATAATTTTGATAAAACATTTGAACTCCATTCTTGAGAAAAATATCCTTTCTACTTCAAAAACACTTTTTCCTTTTTAAAATGTCATAAAATTCTAAACTAAAAGAAGTTGATTAAAAATAAACTTGAAAACATGTAAAGGAAGCTTCTTGGAAATAATGTTTTAATGATCCATTCATGCCGTATAAGTTAAAAAAACATTCTTCGTACTTTTGTTTGAAAAGTCAAAAAGTACCTCGTACGAAAGAAACGAAAAAAGATTCCTTTCATATTCTTTACTGAAAACTCACCGAAGGGTAAAATTGGATTTAAAATATTGTAAGTGGATGGAAACAATATTACATATTGAGGGAACATGTATGTGGATGATAAAATACACCCCAGTAAATGCCAAAGTAAAAACAATCTCGGATAAAAATGAGATTGTGATATTTTCCCTTAACATAGGTCCGACTTGCTTTTTAATTGTCCGAACCTCCTGTATAATGATTTAAATAATGTTATTGACTTATTCCAGAATCATACATACTTTTATGATATCATATATGGTCATATTCTTAGCTTCTTAGTAGTAATATTTCATTGTTACTTGTTACTCGGGTCTTTATTGCCTTTTGTTCTTAAGCGTGTTTTGCCGAATAAATTCTTATTCTTCTTTTAAGGTTATAGATACATTATATCGAGAATGGTATTAGTGTAGTATATATCATATTCATTCATTCAATTCATTTATATAATCATTATGAAATGAAGATCATGTAGAACGAGTCGCATCACATCGTGGAGACGTTATTCCGTACGTACGCACGAGTGATGATATCGTTCCTATGATCGTGGAATTGTATTGGAGTATATGTATACTATTTTAGAATCAATATCACTTTTTAATAGTCATATATAGTCATTATTTACACCATTATACCCATCCAAGTAAGGTGGTGGTGGAAAATAGATTACACCACGGTGTGGAGACGGTATTCCGTACGTACGCACGCGCGGTGATTTCATTTTTCCGTAGGATGGATAGAAGGTGAATTAGGGTTGTTTCATATTTATAATAACATATCAGTATGTATGTAATACTGATGTTATTACTTTATCATGAAACAACTAAAGAAGAAGAAGTTGAAGAAGAAAGAAATTGAAAAGATCGGTAATGGATATTACCTCTTCTTTGGAACGCCTCTTTGAATCCTCCACTTAGGGAACTAAGATTGGTCTTTGAAGAATACCAGGAACTCTAGGATTATTATAGGTAAGTGGAGAAGGGATTTTGTCAGGGGTTGGCCGAGCTTGAGTTCTCAAATTGGTGTGAGGAGGAGGGGGGAGGAGGTGCCCTTTTATAAGACAGGAGAGGGGCACCTTAGGAATATCTCTAAATATTATTTTATATTAAAGTCAAAATCGGTTTATAATGGTTCCAAATGGACTTTTTTCGAAGCTAAAGTGGGTATGGGTCGCAATCCTATCAAAAAATAGGATTTAGACATGTTTAGGTTATTATTTTAACCTTATCAATTAGATTTAACTCTAAGTTAAATAATTTAACTTTTACCGTGTCTTTTTGTTTTCTTACACTATATGGTTAATACACTTACTATAACATGCCAAACGAACCCCAAATTTCTTATTATTAACATATATATCCTTATCTATGTCATTTGGTCGAGCCTTAGATTTTTAGGAATAAAATAACAATTATTAATATAATATTTGATTTAAAAACTATTTTGTGTCAATTTTGACACTATTTGATATATTATTTTTTTGAAAGTCATAACAGAATTATATGTTCGAAACAAGTTGATTAAATCAACACTAATATATCATAGTAACCTATAAAATTATTGGGATTCATAAAAAGTCTCAAATTAAATTTATTTTGGTGTTTATAACATCATTTATGTCAATATATCATTAATAAGATAATTACTGCATCATCATTGTGTCATAAATAAATTAAATTATTTAAAGTCTAAAAATTATAAATGAAATACCATTATGTAGGAACTCTCTTTAGATTTCTAATAAATATTTATAGTCGAATTTATATTATGTATAACCCCATATTAAAAATGTTTTAGTTAATAAACATTGATTTTAACTATTTTAACTATTCATTAAATAAAATAATATTAAATGTCATAATCTAATCCAAGTGGACCTAAATGGTCATATTATATTTATAAGGTTGTTTTTGGTCGAATTACACTTATCCAATAGAATTAGGACATGTGTTAGGGTAATAGTAATATCATATTTACCGTTAGTTACCCTATTTACTATTAACCGCGGAAAAAGAAAAAAGAAAAAAGTTACTATTCACCAAAAAATTATTTTTATCTCATTGAACCACATTTTACTTACTGATATCAACCGTGTCTGTTGGATTTTCGAAATTCCATTCACAGAAGTAGTAAAATTAAGTTTTATGCAAAATTCAGTTTTTAACCTACCACTTAGTGGTTTCACTATTCATCAAAAATTGAAAGTTTTCAGAAAAATACCAAAATTTTACCCTAGGCTAATTTCGGTATTCTGAATCCAAAAATGAAGTCCATTTTGAAAAATAAAATTAATAAAATTTCAAAAAGTGGTTATTACTATTCATAACGGCTAGTTTTAATAATATTTTAATAGCATATCGTTGTTTAGTGAAACTCAGTATTGCGTACGACGCAAGCTATCGAGGAAGGTCGCAATTTCATGTAATGTAATCCAAGCTAGTGTGCAGTGAAATATTCCTTTGATAAAAACAAAATATTACTCATAAAAATCTCGGGTGTTACAATACCCCCAACTTCTTTTGTTGGCTCATTAACAAACGTTCTATCTAATGTTTTGTGAACATCTAACCACAATTTAGTTTGGGATGCTTCGTTCCCTAAACTTTGTAACTGCATTAAACAAAGATAAATCAAAATTTTAATATATTAAACAGATAGTATTGTCTTATATATATTTAAACTAATGAAAATATTACCAGAGATCATTGGCTTCTAGAAAATATTTTTGACCCCGTAGTGTGAGGGGTGACTTTCTTTCCCCGGCTTGATGCACTATTTCTTGATAGATCCTGAAATAAATAAAAGGAAATTTAATAGTAATTTATTCACTGTCATATCCTATTCATATACATGTATAAATGTAAAATGAGGTTAATATAATAATATATATTTAAATACCCTATGCTTCACATCACGATGTCTGTCAACAAAAACATTCCACTATTCTTTGGGTACCCTATTGGGTAGATTCTCATACATTTCATGGATGGTCAATGAAGTATTGTTGACATCACCTCCCAATCTCCATTTTATGTCATTCCATTTCTTTCCAATATTTTTCAACGTCTACTTTTTTGCCATCACATCATCAACCATAAGGTAGAAAAACATCTATATACAGAAATTCATTTTGAACATATTAATAACAAGACATTAAATTACACCATAATGTATTAAAATTAACATTATTTGGGAATCAAAAACATCATTTTTCTAACATGGAGGCATATTTCTCCAATCATCATAGGAAATAAGAAAGTAAATGCGCTCTGCTGCCAGCTGGCCTAGAATTTGGCCATGTAATCCCATGGAATCATCTGTAGGGACCCTATATGAATCGAATGGGACAACTATCTTCTCTCCATTAATATTCCACACATCTAATCTTTTTATATTTTTCTCCCTAGTTTCATTTTTTTCACCTTTAATGAACAATCATTTAGTATAAATATGTGCAATAAATTTAATTATACTAAAATTTGTACTGATAATTGTGACCCTCCAATATGTCCATGATGAACTAGAAGTGGCGCACCACCGCCCGACTAATGAGGCTACTAAAGGGGGTTCGACAACTCAACCTCTAATGGGATGCTCACAGAGTGTGTGAGATATGGTGCAGGGGGAGATGCTGCATGGGGAAGGCAGCTCGTGGCTCAGATTCCATATGGAGGAAGACAGATTGATCGTCATATGTTGCGGTAGTGGATGAAACATCGTATCACATCCTCCTTCCCATTACTGTAATTTAATCAAATAATATTAATTACAGAACATATATTTCAAAAAAAATATACAAAAGAAAAAAATTAAAATGATAATAGATGCTCATTACTATCAAACAAAATATACATAACAATGATAATGAATAACTGCATAAATGAAATAAGTGGTTGTTGAATGAATAAATAACTGTACATACAGTAATTTTCCCCTTCAATCATGTCTGTTACCTACTCCATTACATCATCGACTTCATTCATCCTTGCTAGAATAATATTTTCAATATCATTATGGACAAATAATTCTGCTTCTTTTTGTTGATGAGATTCAACTTCAAAGGTCAAATATTCCACTTCATCACACATATCATTGAAATCACTTTGTATTACATGAGAAACTAAACACTACCCTTAATCTAAAATATAATTCACATAATATACAATTTTTTATGAGAGGATAAGATATATGGATCATGCATTTCATGATCACAAACATCCATCAAGAGTGAGAAGTTCACAGAAGTAAATTTCAAGGAATATCTTTTAGCACCTCTGAAAATATCTACCCAATTGAATTTGAATAAAACAAATGAACATTTCCCATGGTAGTTTAATTCAATATTATAAGTCATTTTATTATAGTATTCCACTTTAGAAAATATAAATATACAACTATTATGTGTTTTGAAACCCTCTTCTCGATCGGCTGTACGAAATCTAAATCCATTCACGTTATAAGCATTGAACTTTATAACTTCTTTAATAGGATCTCGAGCAAGAATCTTCCAATATTATGACACCTATTTTCGATTATCGGTATTAATTATTTAAAAAAATAAATAAACATTATTATATTTAAAAAATATATGTGTCAAACTAATATTCATATTTATTGCAACATTTTTGAACATAGACATCATGCAAAGAACATTACAAGATCATTATTAACAGCTTTCGTTATATCATTTTCATTTTGTGTTCGGCCTCCCATTCATCTCTTTGTTTGCATCCTCAACTCTTCAATAAATGGATCTTTAATTTCACTATTCAGCATCACATATCTATGTGCCTGAAATAATTCCAATTCTATCAGTGTCACATTTGAGGTCCTTTCAACTAATCGGCCAATAGCTGGAAATATTTTTGATTTTTGATGTATTTGATATTGAGTCAATGTGTCTTCAACACATCCAACTCCAATAAATCTTGTCTCAGTATCATAAATGTATCTAGAAAAAAAGGTAAGACACTCCTCATCCAAATAGCCTTCAGAAATAGAGCCTTCTTCTTGAGCATTGTTTCTCACGTATTATTTCAAATGCCCAAGATATTTGTGAAATAAAATAAACATAATCTTAAATTTAATTAAGAGACAAAAAATTTCTAGTTAACTAGAAAACATATAAATAATGTACCTTTCAATTGGATACATACATTGATAATGAATGGGGCCTTTTAATTTGGCTTCCTCAACCAAATGCACAGTTAAATGCATCATTAAAGAAAAAAAGACGGGAGAAATATCATCTCAATTGAAAAAAGCGTCAATACAAACCTATCATAGAGGTTTTCAAGCTGAAATGGATGTATATATATCTCACATAGTTGTTTGAAAAATCTATAGAATTGGGGTACAACAGCAGTAATTTTATAAATAAATAATATACGCAATGCCGATGTTAGTAACTCTTGTTAAAAAATATGTGAATCATTACTTTTCAATCCATGTAACGTATGATTCTTCAAGTCAAAAAACCTTTAGATGTTACTTTAATACTAGCAATATACCATAACATTTTTAAAATTTGATGGAATATATCTTAATCCCAATTTTTTATTACCAAAATTGTTGGAGGATTCTTTTCCTTCTCATCTAGCCAGAGGTCACGTTTTATGTTGATTTCTTGTAAGTCTTTCCAAGCATTGAAATGATCCTTCAACATTCCATGATCATTAAGCAATGTGAAAATCAAAATTTTAGAGACATTTTTCTCAATATGAATCACATTAAGATTATGCAACAACAAATTAAATTCCCAATAAGGATGTTTGAAAAATTTATACATTTTGTTCTTCTATTGTTGCATTCTGATTTCATTAGATGATGAACTTCGAACTAGTTTCCCGCTATCATTCAAATGATGAACCTTATCAAACTCGGTTTTAGCATTTCCATGTTGTGTCAATATTTCAAATCCAGTTATAAAATTTGGAGGTGGTCTACGATTTAAAAAAGAATTAAATTATGATCTGTTCAGCTGAAATCTATGTGATTCATCGAGAAATCTCTGATGCCACAAGAAGCACCATCTTTTTCTATGAGGTATCCATTTGTGATCAAAATAAAAGTTACAAAAAATACAAGCCAACCCCGTGTATGTTATCAAAATTGATAAATTCCCACGCCCAAGGAAGTCACTAATTGTCCGCAATAAAGCAGCATGCATTTTGAACATTGTCTTAGAAGAAACATCAAATGTCTCAACATTGTTTCTCCAGAACTCCTGTAATTCAATAATTAAAGGTAGAAAGTATACATAAATATCATTTCTTGGAATTTTTTTCCAGGAATAATCATTGAAATGATAAAATATGTTTGTTTCATACACATACACAGAGGCAGATTTTAAGGGATCAAAAAAGGCCAAAAGCTATAAGTGGTACTCAAAGTCCGAAATGGATTGAATCCATTAGTATCCAATCCCAATATAACATACCTAGGATCAGATGATAATTCTAGATGTATTGAATCAAATTTCTTCAAATATTGTCAATGTCATGGATGTCTCATTAACCAATCATTGTTATTATCTACAAAATGCCACTTCATGTGTTCGATGGTTTTTGATAACATGAATAATCTTTGCAATCGCGGATTTAAAGGAATGTAATGCAAAACCTTTGCAGGTGTGTTCCTCTTCTTCATCTTCATGAAAGTATGTTGATTCAGACTTCTAACATCAGAAATTGACTTCCATCTAGAAGATTATTTTTTTTTACAATCATTTCTATCTAAATCCACTCACCAATAAAGCACACAATAATTGGGACACGCATGTATTTTTGTATAATTCAAACAAAGCATGTTAACAACTTTTTTCATATCATAAAAATACTCTGGGATGTTTACTTCAGGAAATGCATCACGCAACAATTCCAATATCATGGACATTGCCTTATTTGTAATTCCAAATAGACAATTGATATGGTACAACTTTAGCATAAAATAATGATTTGAATATTTCGAACATCCACTATACAAATCTTGATTTCCATCACAACTAAATCATGGAACACATTTTCCTCAGTGATGTTTTCTCTTACATTAGTCTCCATAGAATCAATAGGAAGATCCACTGATATGTTACAATCTTGATATGGTTGTCTTATAGTCTCAAAAACCTAAATTGTCTCATTGCTATTTTTAGCACCCTCATCTGGTAGTTATGATATGTTTTGATGATGATGGTGGTATCTTGCAGTGCCGAATGCATCATTTATATGGTTCTAAATTTCATTTTCCATTGTTAAAGATGTTGGGAGGTCATTATGTGGATTGACATTAGTCCTCAACCATTATGTAAAATTTGATTCTCTATGCCAAATCCAATGAAAATATTGACCAGGTAATTACTTCAATATTAAATGTTCATAAACCTCATCTCTATTCAACCATCTCCTAAATTTACATTTAGTACATGTACATATTATTTTCCCTTCAACGGATCGATTAGAAATTTCAAAATATAAAAACTCATTCAAACCCTTAATATAATAAGGTGTGTTCCATAGTAAAGTGATCATGCTTTTATTCATGTATATCAGAATGTTCCTAGACAACATTAAAAAATTTAAAACACATAACTATTACTAAATAGGGAAATAGAAACATATATACTAGTTTAAAAGATATAAAAATATGTTTCATAAGGTTTTCCAATATCAATATATATGGAAAATCACCCACTAGTGGTGTCATATAAAGTCGTACCACCACAAAGGATAAGAATTAAATAAGAAGATTAGGGTTATTGAACAATGTCCAACCACACTAATCATGTTATGAAATATGGAGGTTCCCTTATCCCATTAAATTAAATAATTCTAAACATTGTATGATATGGCCCAATATTTTTGGGGAAATATAATCCATTGGTGGATGTACTAATAATATACATGTTATTAAGCTAACGTAATATGTTATTAAATACAAAAAATTCATGAAATAAGTGATGTAATAATTATTTTGAGTCTCTTTTGATATAAAATATATTCAAAACGTGTCATGGTTGATCATGAATTGGCAAGTGGTGTTAAGAAACCACTTTTCTTTCTTCAAAACTTGATCTAGAAGTTTCATGCTCAAGTAAAGTCACTTGTTCTATCTTGAATTACAAAAAAAAATGGATTATTCTAGGATAAATTTTTTTTTCAAGACTTATCTAAGTGAATCAATGATGACATATTGAATCTAGTTTATTACAAGGGATATCATGCACTGAATATCATAGAATTAGACAACTAATAAGAAGAAAAATTTAGAGTAGGAAGTAGTTATTCCATTACTATCATTAGTGTGGTTTTAGTGTTATTAGAAAGTTGTTATTGACATGATGAATCTAATTTTGAAGCTATATTGATATTGTAAGAATTGATTAATGTGGATGATAAAGACACCGCTTACAATTCCACTCCCTAGGTATCTCTCCCCTACATAAGGGATAAATGTCCGTCAAGGGCCACATTTCCAACTCATAAGCTTTAGAGAACCTATCATTATCCATATAGTCAATATTTATTTCTCATCGAGAAAAGGAACATAACTTGGTTCCATACTGGGTCATTCATATGGTCTCATAGACTGTCATACCATAGATAACCATTACCACACCATCTCATAGCTCTCCCATAGACATTTCTTTAGAAGATAATCAATTACCTAAAACAAGAGCATTAAAGATAACTTGACCCATGAATACATGATGGAAACCCTATTGGGGTTTTAATTTCCCTATGGTTAAGCCTGTCACATATAAAACATAACCATCAATGGTTGAATAATCAATGAATCATACTATAGGTAATTATATGAACCCAACATGAATCTCTATCCTCATGTATAATAAGGTAAATAAATCATGGATCTCATTCATGTCACATACCCACCTACATGAAATTTCAATACCCATAATAAATGCATAACCATATACTATGGAAATATAAGTTATAAACTACCTCGACCATAGAGTTATCCCCTTAATAAATCTCATTCCATCCTCATCAAATCCATCTCTAGGAACCAACACCATCTGAATCCCCTAACTCATAAAATTAAAGCATATATTATAAAGAAATAATAAAAAATGCAGATAATTAATCCATATTAATCCAATTAGTCACACTTTAGGGATAGTTATGTATCCTCTCTGTATCATTAAACAATGGGGTATGGATCACTCGTGGAACACCTCTGAGCTCATTTCAAAAAAAACAATAATATATGAAGTCAATACGTTAAATGAATTCATCTAAATTTGATGATAAACCAAAACAAATTATTGGACTGACTCAACAATAATGAAACAACATAAAACCTTAAGGCATTTTTCCCCTACAAGATTCCTCTAACATTATCACACAAAAACATACCTAAATAGGAGAAACAACTGGTGGAAGGGGAGGGGAGATGACCTTAGGTAGGGACTCAATAAGGTCGGAGAAAAATCCAACATCGTGGGTGTCAGGGTGGGGGAGTGGTTCAGTAGTGACCGACAATGAGGTCACCAGTGGCACTGGAAGGGAGCAGAGCTAGGGTTTGGGCTCGTCGAGGTGAGAAGTGTCGTGGTGTTGGGAGGAGAAGAGTGTCGGCTTGGGTGGGGGGGGGGTGAAGTGTCTATGTGGTAAAAAATTAAATGGTTTTCACAGTGGTTTTTATTAAACCGCCGCTATTCTTTTTTAAAGAAAGGTTTTGCGGCGGTTTTGTAAACCGCCGCTAAATGAAATTTATGTTGTTGTGAACCCGGGCCATTAAAAAGTTTTTCTTTGTATCTTTATCATTATAAGTATAATAATTACTCATACCACCATATTTATATTCATGATGAACTTCCCAACTATAATTTTTTTAATATAATGACCCTAATTTCCATATTTACAATATTAAATAAATTATTATTTTTTGGGGGTATAATTATTCTATTCCATTTAATTAACCAAAATTTTCATTTCATAATAGGAAATTACTAGATTTATGTCCATATTTTCTTAAATCAAAACATCTTCCCTTTCTTATGAGACATTCATATCTCTGAATCTTCTAAAACTATCAATATGTATGAAAATGAATATTGTTTCGTACATTGTCTCCACCCATCAGACGTTCCTCGAACACATTCCCTATATTCTTTTTTGATTTTCAGAGTTTTTAGGTGAATTTTGTTATTCATATATCCTAATAATAGATTAATAATATTAATAATATCATTATCACCATCAACAATGTAATTTTTTTTCTCATTAACACATCATCTATCACATTCAATGTTAATCTAGTTACTTCTATCACGACCCATCCCACGGGGCCCATACGAGACTTCTCCAAGCCCACCATCTATAGGCCATGGGTTTGTGACTAACACATGACGAATTTTCCCGAACAGGGAATGAATTTCCATATAGAACTATACACACTCAAAAAAGAGAAATTCATGTAAACAACATACAAAATAATGGTATAACAATGAGAGTAAACTACAACCACTAGTACAACTACAAACTGAAAATAATATGCTGGAATATAGGCACTAGAAACTAAAAAGAAATTAAATAGCTGTCGCATAGACCTTGGAGCTCTACTTGGAGGGGATTATCTATAATTCTGAAGTTGAAGAAGTGGATCTTGACTGCACCCGTCACCACAAGTTCCTCCAAGTCTCGAAACTCCAATGTCTACCTTAGAGCGTCAGTAGTCTACACCACACACAACAAATTTTAGGCGAATCCCATGTATATGTGAGTATAAAGATATCCATTAGGTACCCCAAAACCCCCTAAGGTCTCTTAATAATCAATAATAGAATAAACCCAAAGAAATAATACAAAAGTAATATCAGAAGAAAGATCTAAATAATGAACCACAAAAAAAAATACAACTCACTCTAAAGGTATAACATCAATGTTACTAGGATAGGGAAGACTAGTCATATAACCAGATCATTCTATTCATAGTAACTCTACTACTGACTCATATAGGTCCATGTTTGCTGACCTATATTGGTCAGTAGATGTTGGCCCGTATTGGTCGCTAGTGCTGACCTATATGTGTCACTAGTGATGACCCGTATTGTTCGCTTGTCCTGACCCGTATTGGTTGATGTTACTAACCTATATTGTTTGTTTGTGATGTCTCGTATTGGTCATTGTTGTTGAACCGTAATTGACGTTGGTACATAGGTAGGGATGATTAGTCGTACAACAAGATAATCTGACTCTGGAGTTTCTGATGCTGACCTGTATTGGTCGCTCTTCCTCTTCATGTCACAGCAAATCACTGGTCCCATACGAAGCATGCCTATTCTCCATAATACACTTCTACTCAAGACATAGGTCATATTCCAACAAGCTAAAGTTCCCAAAAAATCACACCCAAGGGGCCACCATGTCATAGGGGACCCAACGAGATAGATGGCGCGTCGATCATACGTCCCATCTGTGAGATATAGGCACTTTTATAAAAAGGTCCTAGTTTGATTCATGTCGGATATGACCTAGGTCACTATACAAAGCCATCAAAACATAAATATAGTATCTCCAAAGGACCACATTTTCACTAGGGTCTTTATGCCATAGAAGGATCATTGACCAGACACCCAGATTGTTAGTTACACCCCTTCTAGTGAATCATGGGTGATCACAACTTTGTTAGTCTAAGAATGGGCTGGACTACTGTAATATTCCAAAGGGACCGCTTCCCAAAAGGGGTCCCAATTCAATTGACGGTGTGTCAAATGGACACCCGGTTCGCCTTTTACAGGCATTTCTATATTCGGGGTTAGGTTGGTTTTGGGGCCGGTTTGACTCTATCAGGTCGGCACGACGCAGCAGGTCCTGGTGTCTACCCATCCTTAACCAGATCTGGCCCATTAAGGGTTGTCCCAATGTACTGGTTCCAGCCCATAGTGGTTGGCCAAGCTGGTGCATGGACCCGGGCCACTACTAGCCCGGCCCACCAGGTGGGGGGTGGCCCACATGCACTGGCCCACGGGTTCGACATGTTCTGTTGGCCCAAGTCTATCAAAGTCCACCTGATGGCGGACCACTTCACCCAGTCTTCCTCGTATATGTGATGCCATTTCATCTAGCATGTCATGGCACAACACGGTGGCTCAACACCCCCACCTGTTGCGGCCTACTGGCCATGGTAGCTACCGCCAACGACACCAATAGGCGCTGACCTTATCCTGGATGACTGGTTTTGGCCACTGCCTATGGCCACTGCGGCACGCGACGGTGCACCACCTTCACGCCACCTGTGGCCGGTTGCCGCGGGACTACTCCAGCCACCGCCGATCGTCACCGGCATGGCACGCATGCCGTTGTTTCTACGGGCCACTAAACATGATATGGTGGTCGTTCATGGTGCCATCTAGGCTTAAGGGCCTCCCAGATTACTGCCTCCATAGTGTGACATTCTGTCTCAGGTTTCCGTTGAATTGGGATAACCTTCCCCAATGAACTCAACAAAAAACACAACCGGCAGAGGGTCCAGGCCTTCTTTGTTTGTCCTGGTCCCTCCATGTTATAATTAAAATAAGATAGAAATAATAATTAATCACATTTTAATAATTTGGAACCCCTTTCAAATCCCCCACAACAACCTCCTGCAAATACAAGAATGACAAATAGAATCAAGGGAAATTATTGAATTAAAAGACAACCAATACATCACGATTCTGTGGCGTTGTCATAGATGGTGGTGAATCCATGTTCGAGGGTATTTTGGATGAAGGAAAAGGTTCGTTTGCATTGTCATTCGTCATCTGTCAACCTTCGGATCGGTCCCACAATGGACATCTTCAATACTCTTTTCTCCGTTGGTGGAAGGTGTGGCATAACATTGTTTTGGGTTACTCGTTTGATGTAGTGGTGACGAAACCCCACATTGAGCTCCATTTAAATAGGATGGGGGAAATGCGAGAAACACATTGAGGAATTAATTAGGATTATTAATTGATGTAATTAATGTGTCTCATTAATTGATGTAATTATAGTTTCTCATTAATTATGCACGGGGTGGTCACAAAACCATTGTAAAACCATGCAATTAACACCCTAAATTTAATTGTCTGACAACATCTATAGTCCCCACCACCACTGCTCAACGGGTGGTAAGAAAATGAAAAATTATTAAAATAACAATTTATAATATTTTATTATTTCTTTTAATGTCACAAAAACTATCCTTTTCTGCCGACCAACTATGGTCGAAGTGAAACTTCCCTTAAGTGAATCACAGCACTACAGATTCAACAGTGCCCTCAGTTTTTTAATCTATTCACCTGTTCAAATGATATAAAATTCCACCAGTACGTTTACTTAATATAACCAAAAAATTATTTAAAAATTTATTTCAGGCACATTAGGCCTCGGAATTACATGCCATAAAATTTTACAAACTCGTAATAGTCCCAAATAATTTAAAACAAATTACATGGAATTTTATGGTCTTTAAATTCTCCACATTTTAGGGCTTTACATCCCCAAAATCCAAACAAGGATACACAAACAAATAGGGGTACTGGTCATGCATATGAGCCTCTCGCTCCCATGTGCTCTCCTGGTGATTTCTGTGCTTCCAAAAGTCTTGCACAAGAGGAATCGACCACCCAAGAAAGATATGCTCCTGTAAACCCTCTATCTCCACCAGGAACTCTGAAAAATTCACCATGTCTTCAATCTCTAGATAACAATAGTTGATGACATGAGATAGTTCATGCACGTATCTCCTCAACTGGGCTACGTGGAAGATGTCATTCACCCTCTCCAACTGTAGTTGCAGTGCCATGTGGTACACCACCATTCCAATCCTTCTATGTACCAGGAAATGTATAATAATCCTTGGTGAGAGTTTTCCACCTCGGCCAAATCTATGTATTCATTGTCGAGGGGAGACTCACAATAATATGTGGTCCCCCTCCTTGAACCTTAGTGGTCTTTGTCACCTATAAGCATGGGACTTCTGTCAGCTCTGTTCAATTTTCATATGCCCACAGAAGACCTGGACCTTCTCAGTGGTATCATGTACAATCTTTGGGCCCATGAGTTCTAGCTCTTCTGGATTCGTCCGGCCCAAGGGAGATCTACACGTTCCTCTATACAACACCTCAAAAGAGTCCATACCAATATTGGAGTGATGTAGGTTTTTCTTCGTGAACTCTACCAAGGGTAGGTGGTCCACCTAACAATGAAAAAAATATTGGACACATGAACAAATCATCTCCCTCATGGTCTGGATTGTCCACTTAGTCTAACCATAATTCTAGGTGTGAGAAGTTATGCTCAAGAAAAGATGTGTTCCGAAAGCCTCCTACAATCCATTCAAAAACCGGTATGTGAAACATGTTTCACGGTCTGAGACTATCGTCAAAGTCATCCTGTTAAGTCATAAGATCTGTAGAACGAAAATATTTCCCAAGTTCCCTACAAAACCCTTCTCTCAAATATAATTGAAGTAGGCTGACCTTGTGAGTCTCTCAACAATCTCTCAGATGGTAGCATTCCCTCTAGATGTACATGGTAACCCCATCAAGAATTCCTTCAATATTCATTCCCACTTCCACTCTAGTATCTCGAGGGGTTGGGTTAAGCATGATGGTACCTGATGCTCAGCCTTTACTTGCTTGAAAATGTGGTATCTCAAAAAAAATTATGCCATAACTTTCTTCATCCCTGGACACCAGAACTAATGTCAGGGGTCTCGATACATCTTCATCACTACTAAATATACTACCAAGGGGAATTTATGGAACTCCCTCAGCACCTACTCTTGTTTCTCCACTTGTACAACTGCACATCCTATGAAAAAGATAGTGTTCTCTCCACTTTCATTATATCCCCCAGGTGCACGGTCTGAGGATATCTGAGCTTGTGTTGTCTTGCATTTTCAATATCTGAGATGGGCCTCCATTAATCATTGAAAACATGGAAGGGAAACTACTATTGACTTGAGGTAGACTATCTCAACTCTATCCATGAAGGATATCTAAAGTGAGGCTAGCTACATTGAAGCCTTGTTTAGTAGATGCGAACTCTATCTCCATCTATGTGCATCTTCCACTACATTCCCCTTCCCTAGAGTATAGGATATCTCAATATCCAAGTCCTAGAAGACTTCATTCCAATGTTGATATCTCAGATTCAAATATTTATGTGTAACGATATATCTGAGATTCTTTATGTCTGAGTAAATAATGAACCACTCTCCCATCAAGCAGTGTCACCACATCTTTAGTGAAAAGATTACTACTGCAAACTACAAGTCGTTGGTCACATAATTCCTTCCATGATTCCATAAATGAATTGATACATAAGAAATCACCGCACCATCCTGAATCAGGAAGCAACCATTTCTGGTCCTTGATACATAACACTAAACCATGTATTCAGTTCCCTCCTCCGGAAACCTCGGTATAAGAGCACTGTTCAAGCTCTGCCTCTGCTGTCGAATGATCCTCTCGCATGTCTCTGACCACAAGATGGTTTTCTACTTCTTCCTCAACGTATTAATAATGACTTTTAATCTTGGAAAAATGGGTTCAAACCTCTGATAGTAACATGATAATCCAAGGAAGCTCTAGAAATCTGTAACACTAATGGGTTGCTCCTAAGAAAGTATTTCCTCAATCTTCGCTGGATCCACTGAAACTCTAGCCTCTGAGATGTCGTGTCCCATGATGTGGACCATCTGTATCCTGATCTCACACTTTGAGACCTTCCAATAAAATAGGTGCTCACAATGTGTGTCTAGAACAATCTTCATGTGTACATTGTTCTCTTCCTCAGACGTTGAGTAGGCCAAGATGTCGTCGATGAAGACCGCCACATTGAGAATGAGGTATGGCTGAAAGATCCTATTCATGATCCCCATGAACACTTCTGGAGCATTGGTCACACAGAAAGGAATCACTAACAATGCGTATTGGCCATAACAACATATGTAGGGTGTCTTTGGTACGTCCTCATCCCGTACATGAAGCTGGTGATAGCCTGATCTGCGGTCTGTCTTTGAGAGCCACATCTCTCCTTTCAACTGATCAAAGAGATCATCAATCCTTGGAATAGGATACTTGTTCTTCACGGTCACCTGGTTTAGGTTCCACAAGTTCACGCCTAGCCTCAAAAATCTATCTACCTTCTTGGAAAACTACACTGGCGATTCCCATGGAGAATCACTGGACCTTATAAATCCCTTCATCTTTAGGTCCTCCAATTTCACCCTCACCTCTCGGATCTCTACAGGGGATATCTGATATGCGGGTGTACAAATCGGTGATGTTCTTGTGTACAATTCAATGCAGAAGTCTACCTCTCTACGAGGTGGTAGTCCTGGGACATCTTCTTGAAAGACGTCACCATACTCACCCACCACCACTGAAAACATTGGAATCACCTCATCCACCATGTCGACGGTCGTGCAAGAAAACTGATATGTAATTGGATTCACCCTATTGAACACAGGTCCATTTAGTGATTCCCTATTTACCTTCTCACGAACAAAGGAAAATTTGTCTCCATCATTTCACGTACATCGCACTATACATCCCATGTAGTAAATATGTGTGTGAACTGCTAATATCCAGTCTATGCCCAAAAAGAAGTCATAGGGCTTCAATGATCCTACTAGAAGGTATCATCTGAAACTCTCTCCCCTGATACTAAGATCACACTATCAGCACTAGTTTGTGATCGTTGAATCACCTCCAATAAGAGTATCCAAATGTAGAGGTCGAGCTAAAATCTCAGTTGGAATCTCTGAGTCCCGAACTAAGACTATGGTAAGGAATGAATTTATATCACCTGTGTTGATAAGAACTACTACTAAATTAGATATGACACAGATCATACCTCACATCTTCTCAGGGGCACCAAAGATCCTGAACCTATAATACTTGTAGCTGGCCTCTCCCCATCCACCTACTCCCTGAGCTCGTGGTAGACAGCCTGGGGGTGGTTGTAGTGATTCTTGATGACCCCGACCACCTCCTACTACACGTCCTGCTTCCCCACCTCATCCTTCTTCTGGATGAAACTCATTCTTATACCACTACAGCCTCCTCGATGGCCCCTACATCATTTTTCGATCATCTGCATGGGTAGTTGGATAGTCACAAGCTCTGTGGCCATGTCCCCAATATGAAAGAAAATCATGCCTCGCTAGTGTCTCCCACGACCTCCCAATCCTAGTACCTCTGACCCTACATTCCAAGGTCTCCCTCCAAAAGGCCTTGAACTCTTGGGCTTCTATGTCATCTATCTACATCTAGATGCATATGAATCTGCTTCCTATCATCCTATAGGGGCTCTCACTATTTGTACCTGCTTAGAAATGAATCTCTCCATCAGAAAAGCCCACTTTATCACCCCAATACTGCATTGGGATACTAAGATAAACTATCGCAGCTCTGATGTCTCGATGAATCCCCTGCTCAAGGGTATGGACTATAAAGTAATGGTCTTGAACCATGTAAGTGGAGTATCAAGATAAGTTAGTAAATCTATCCAAATACTGAGCCACAGTCTGGTTGGCCTACTGTAGATGTTGGATCTCCTGAATACGCATAGAGCGTAGTGTCACTGGAATGTACTCCACCATGAAAAGGCACTCAATGTATGACCACGTGAGGGTCATTTCCTAATACACCTAAAGAACCAAGCTCCACCATCGTCTTGCTGATCCTTGAAGAAGGCTAGCAGCCATGATCACCATCTTCTTGGTGGGTATCTCTACTAAGAGAAAGACATACAGAACTATCTCAAGACATTCCTCTGCCACCTAGGGGTCTATATCACATCCAAACCATGGATGCATATGTCTTTGAAACTCATGAAACATACTCATCCAACATGCATGATCCACTGGTAGAATTTTGTGCTCAACGAGTGGTGGTGATACTGGTACACCACCCAAAGGTGCCATCACTGTGAGAGGTCCCTGTACCGACACCTCATCACTCACTGGGCCACTTTCATGATCACTGACTAGAATG
The DNA here is from genome assembly GCA_963277665.1 of Viscum album. NCBI lineage: Eukaryota > Viridiplantae > Streptophyta > Magnoliopsida > Santalales > Viscaceae > Viscum > Viscum album. Next base: position 112,731,380 of record OY728156.1, on the reverse strand, counting down.
CTAGATGATTGTCTTTGTGGAGGAATACTTTAAGAAATAATTTCACCACAATCAATAAGTTATACCTGGTGAGATCACTCAACAAATATCATGAAAACTTTTCAAAATTCTAGCAACAAGTATTTTCATGTACCGAATCGGAAAACATAATTCAAGGTCCTGGGGTATGGATACATCGACCACCGAACCATTATTTGATTCATTGTGCTGAAAAGCAAACTCAAGACACATTACACCATTACCTACTTATATGTAGACTCTTAGTTATTCTGGTTGAACTGTCCTCCCTTTAATGCCAATTTGTTAGGACCCGTCCCATGAGGCCAGAACATGTCTACCCCAAGCATGACTTCAATAGGCAGGGGTTAGTGACTAGAACCTAAAAGCCTTTCTCAAACATAGTATAAATTTCTTAGAGATCTGTATACACTCAAAAAGGGAAAATTCAGTAAATAACAAACAAAAGTAAGGTATAGCCATGAGTGTAATGTACAACCACATGTACAAATGTGAATTTAAAAAATTGGGCTAGAATACAAGACCTAGATACTGAAAAGAAATTAATCTATTGTCACATATTCCATGGATCTCTACCTAAAGGGAAGTAGTTGTATGTTCGATGTTGAAGAAGAGGATCTAAACTTCTCATGTCGCACTATGCTCAACCATGTCCCGAAACTCCAAATTCTACCTCAGAGGGCATCATTACTCTAAACCAGACACAACAAGGTAGAAGAGAATCCCATTAGGGGGTAGTATAACAATACCTAGTAGGGACCCCGAGACCCTCGAAGGTCTCTCTGTAATCCAAAAATAAAAACACCACATGAAATATCCCAAATTTAATATCACAAGCATGATCTAAAATGCGCATCATAGAGAAAAGAGATAGCTCACTCTAACGATATATCTTCAAGGTTATTGGGATAGGAATGAGTATTTGTAAATCCAAATCATTCTATTCATAGATACTCTACTACTAACATGAATTGGTCACTATATGCTAACCCATATCTGTCACTAGATACTAACATGTATTGGTCGCTAGTGATGACCCGTATTGGTTGCTTGTGCAGACCCGTATTGATCGATGGTGCTGACCTATATTAGTCGTAGTTGCTGACCTGTATTGGTCGCTGATGTTGACCCATATTGGTCAATGTTGTGGACTTGTATTGGTCACTGGTACAAAGGTATGGTTGATTAGTTGTACATATATGTCATCCCACTCTAGTGATCCTGATGCCGACCCATATTAGACTTCCTTCCTCTTCATGTCACATCCATCCATTGAATTCCCACAAGAATAATGAATGGTATCCAGAAAACTCTTCTCCTCATTCCATTGGTCTTGTTTCAACTGGTATGAATTCCCAAAAAAATCATACCCAATGTACCATCCAATCATAGGGGTCCCAATGAGATAGATGACACGTCGATCAGATGCCTGGCCTATGATACATGGGAACTTTTGTAAAAAGGTACCAATTGGATTAAAGTCTGATTCAATCTAGGTAACACTTAAAACCTGTAAAAAGTCACTAGTTGTTTCCCAAAGGACTTACTTGTCACATGGGTCCTTATGCCACAGACGACGCTTCGATCAGATGCCCAATCACTTAGTTACACCCCATTGTAGTGAAATGGGGGTGATCATATCTTGGTTTGGCCGACTCGGTCGGGCCCGCCCGAATATGTCAAAGGGACCACATACCAAAAGTGTCCCAACACTATAAAAGTCATTTCAAATGGACACCTGATTCATCAGTTATGGGATTTTCTTTATTCTGCGGCCTGTTAGTTCTGGGCTCAGTCCGACTCGGTCCGGTCGGCCAGACGAAATGTCTCTAGGGGTCTACTTGAATCTTCTAGTGTCTTGCCCATTAAGGGTCATCCAGGTTCACTGGTTCCAGCCCGTCAAGGTTGGTCCTGCTAGTTTATGAGCTCAGTCCACTGTTGGACGGGCCGGCCTGGTGGGGCTCGGCTAACCCACACTAGCCCGCTGGGATGCGGGTTCGGCCTGGTCTGGCTGAAGGTGGACCGCTTCACCACGATAGCCCTGTGGATGTGGGTCTATTTTTTCCAGCGCTATGCAGTATAACATAGTGCTACGCCACCCCCACCTATCGCGTCCTGCTCACCACGGCTGCTGTCGCGGGTGGGGCATACGGGTGTCGCACTTCGCCCATGCCGCCGGCTCCACCAGGCCTCCTATTTCTACCACGGTGCGTGTCGACACGCCAACTTCCCATCGCTGCCAAATAGTCTCTGTGGGCCTCCTATGGCCGCCCACGGTCGACGTCAGCAACTATTTTCACAGGCAATCAGATGTTCTCTAATGGTCTGTTCTTGGTGCCTTTTGTGTCTAATAGCCTCCCAGATCGCCGCCTCTACAGTGTGACCTTCTATATCACATTTTGATTGAATTTGGAAAACCATCCCAGAAGAACACCACAAAAAAAGAGGTGAAGGGTCCCGACATTGTTCGTTGGGACTCTTCCCTCAGCCTTAGCTTTATAATAAGAGGAAGGTAATTATTAACCACATTTTAATAGTGTTGATAAAAGTTCAAATCCCCCATAACGACATCCAAAAAATACAAGAACGGGGAATACAATTGAGGGAAATTCATGAATTAAAATACAACCCCTACCTCGCTATTCGTTGGGGACGTCGCGGATAGTTGTGAATCCACATTCTTGGGTATTGCAGATGAAGGAGATGTTTTTCATGCATTGGTTTTTGTCATCCATCGTCCTTCAGATCGATTCCACAATGGGAATCGTCAATCCTCCACTATCCGTTGGTGGAAGGTGTGGCATCACATTGTTAGTTATTCCTCACTTGATAAAGTCATGCCCAAACCCCACCCCATGATCCATTTAAATATAAGGGGGAGTGGAGAGAAACGACTTGAAGAGTTAAAAAGGTTCATTATTTGATGCAATTAATGTCCACCATTAATTGACATAATTAAATTATCTCATTAATTACATGTGGGTTAGTTTTGCAACCATTGTATAACCATGAAATTAACACCCCATAATTAAAGGTCTGACCAACTCAGTGGTCCCCTCCACCACTGCTGAACATGTGGTAGGAAAAATAAAAGGTAATAAAATAAAAAATAATGTTTGTTTATTATTTCTTTAAAAGTCACAGAACAATATTTTTCTCCCGAACAACTACAGTCGATGTGAATCTTCCTTTAAATTAATCATGACGATGTGGATTCAATGGTTCCCTTAGATTTTTAATTTTAGCACTAGTTCAAACGATAGAAAATTCCACCCATGCATTTACTGAACGTACCCACAAAAAAGATCAGAAATTTATTTCCAGTACATCGGGCCTTATAATTACCCACCATAAATTTTCAAAGACTCTTAATAATCACAATAAATTTAATAAAATGACATAGAATATTTGGGTCATTACAAAATATTTTTCCCCCGTTGTCGAAAACATAAACACATTATGTGATTAATGACAACCATAGTGGGAAACCATATAATAATGAAAAAATACCTATAATATGTCTTAATCATGACAAATTCTACCTAACTGATTAACCATTCAGTTTAACCAATGTTATTTTTTGAATCCTTCACTATAGTTCATAAAATGTTTCTAAAATCCCAAACAATACGTCAGAGGAGTTTGAAACCATATTTTTACCAAGTCAGATTGTCAGAAACAATGTGATGATCAAATCTATCTCAATGCACCATTTTCGTATTTGTAATACCTAGGTACCTCAATGACATATCCACATCTACTTTTTAGTGACCACATAGTGATGTAATTTTTTGGAAACCACTCCTCTGAACCTTTAAAAAATTGTTATGATATTTTACTATACATTGACTCATCCTCTGTCTTATCCTTACAAATCTCACTAAAATTAATAAATCATAGCTTCCAAAGGTTATAAAACCCTGTAATATGATACCATCTATAGTGACCTAAGATTTTATTTAAAGATATTACATATTTAATATGAAGAATCATTCTATTAAATATACACATGCCTGAGGATTGTAATGGTATAGTATATTTGGAGTCTAGGCACAATTTAAATTGAATTATTTATATATATTAAAATTCTAACATAATGATTCTACCATATAGTAATATTTATAGAACAACCCAATATATATAAATTATCTATAACCTGGGGAATTGAAATATAATAAATGGTGAGAAATGATTTTAAATAAGAGTATATAGGTGGGAAATGATTTTAAATAAGATTATATAGTTGATAAATCAACAAATCCTACATATAAGGTTTTGAAAACATGAGTTTTTTTTTAAAAACTTACCATATATATATATATCATATATAATATAGTAATGGCATAAAATATATATTGGAAGTTTATATAACTGGATCAAAATAGAAATAATGAACTTGAACCATGAAAACATATAATTTTTATAAGAAATATATTTTTCGAGTAAACTTAAGAATTTAAAATCATTTTGTTAGTATATAATTCTATAAGAAAACACTATCATTGTTGAATGTGTTCTGTTCCAAAACAATTATTCTAGTTAAGAATAATCCCAAAGTCTATAAATGTGGAAAAATCCATTTATAAATAGTTTATTCTATAATTGCAATTTTTTTATCTCATTAGATATTTTTCATTACCCTATGCATTAGAGGGATATATAGGTATCACTAATTATATAATGAAAATCATATATATGTGTGCCACAATATCATAAAAATTTCATTATATAAGAACCCCTAATAAATAAATTGGTATAAAAAAATCTATAATAAAATAACATATAGAAAAAAAACATGTTTCAAAATCATGTCATCATTTGGTAAATGAATAAATTATGTAAAAAAAGAAGTGTTTTATATAATAATTTTATCATGGTATATCCCATATAGGGTTAATGGGTTTCATTAATACAAAGTCTTCATAAAAATAATCCATAAATAAAAAGTATAATAATGATATATTTATATTATATACCAAATAATTCTTAAGTAATGTCAAATGATTCTATCAAATATAGAATATGTTCTTCAAATATGACTTTGAAAATTTATTGAGGAAAATAATTTTTTATTGACTATCACTTTGTGTAATAACAAATTCAAAATATATTTTTGAATTTTTTTTAATATTAGATTGAAAACATGTAATTGATTATTTAAATTCCTTATAAAACATTTCCTGATGAAAAAAAATTTTACTCTTTGAAAAAAACAATATAATTAATGAAAAATTTTCAAATTCTATTTCTTTGAATATATCCTCAAAAACATAGAAAGGAATATTTAAAAATGATAAAGTACATTAAATTAAAAAAATATCCTTTCTTTGAAATGATGTTTTTAAAACTAAAAATTCATTTATTATTTTAGAATTAATTTCATTTAAAAATTGAAAATATTAGTATATCATTAAAACATATAGTGGTCATGATTACCAAATATTATTTACATGTTAAATACAAATGGAAATTCAAATTTTTGGTAAAATAAAAATGATAATTGCTTATAAAAATACAAATGATTTTTTTTATTTCATTTTAAAAAATTACAATCAATGCTATGATAACCTTCCATGAATAATAGTATCACATTAAAACATTTTTTAGTATGTTTTTTCAAATCATGGACAAGGTAGAGAAATGGATGTCACAGAATTGAGAATGAATGTTGGTTTTAAGTAAATAAAATTATTTGAAATCTTGTGTCTGAAAAGAATAGAAGTGGAAATGAAAACGCGTGTTCTTATTAAATAACTAAATAATAATAGTGGAAACTATTTTATTAATATATATATATATAATATTATTTCATCATAGGAAGAATAAACATAAAAAATCATGATAATCATTGAGAATGTACCAAAAACACTTACCACATTGGTATCTTTTTAATCATAGGACCCGTTATAAAATAACTTCATATTAAACGTTTGATATCACAAAAATAAGGTTATAAATGATATAAAAAATTAAAAGGGGTAGTATATAGACCTCAGAAAAATATAGGTGCAAAACAATATGTCTTAATGGAGGAAAAACATGACAAAAATCCCTTATTGTTTTGGTATCTTTTGAATTGTAGACTACCTAAATGTAGATCCTAAATTATATAAGTAAATAATAATTAATATTAGGGGAAGCATAATAAAATAAATTAATGGGTTTTATATACACTACATTAATGAATTTTTTTGTGAATATGGAATTTGCCTCACAAAAGCATGAAGTGAGACAAAAATCACATACCTTAAGTATGCACTTCTTTATACACAATTGATAAGAACAAATAAAAAATAATGGATTATAAGACATATATTAAATAATTATTATTATATATACCAATCTTTATATGATATAATTTTTCCCCTTAATTATCTATTAATTAACAGTTCCTTGTTAGAATCATATTTCGATTAATAACAACATTATTTTTTCTTGTATGTTATGATTTGTTGTTTTTTATTAACATAGGTTGTTCATAAGTAAATAATATCCAAAATTTTAGTAATTATATTAATATAATATATATTAATAATATATATTAATAATATATATTAATAATATATGTATTTATTGTAATCCATTAAATTTAGAGATAGAAAAGGAACATACCATTCAAGGAGATGGTATGTTGTCTGTTGGCATAAACATTGTATCAATTTTACTGATTGATTAAATGAAAAAATTGTTAACTCATATATTAAATTCCCATGATAATTTTTATTTCAAATACACCACATATAAACAATTAAATAATGAAAATTATCTTTTACTAAAATAAATTAATGAAATAATAATCACATCACTTCAGGAGGCCGTAGTCCAATGTCCACATGGGAGATTTTTGTGTATTCTAATTGAATAGAATATAAGAGTTTATATATGATATTAAAAATCCATCATATTTATAATATCATATATATCATATATAATAATTAAATCGATCATTATATATATACATGAATGGTGGTGATGGAAAAAAATAACATGGGTTTGTTATGTGGTAGTTTGTTGTACACATGAAAGATGAATTCATATCACATTTCATTGAATAGGAGCAAAATATATCTTTTAAAATTAACATAATAAAATATTATTTTATGGTAGATATTTTTTATTATATCATAATAATATAATGTCCTTTTGATGATTTATAAGAATAAGTAAAAAATGCATAGTTTAATATATTTATACTTCTTTGGGGAACCTCTTTATCTTTAATATAGGTCATTACTAGATTAGAATGATTAATAATAAAAATATTAGAGAATTATATTAAGTAATTATGGTTGTAATTTTGGATTTATCCAGATGAATCAATGGTTTTCGGATGTGTGAAGAGTAGGGTAGAGGGGTGGCCTTTTATAAGTGAGGTGAGTGATACAATATTTATTATTAAAAATAAAAAGGCGTAACAATTTTTTTTGAAAAAAGGATAAAATGGGACATTAGATATCATTATAGTCTATACTAATGAAATTATTCCCTTAAAATGTTGTTAGACATATTTCTATGTCATTTTACAACTTATAATTTCAGTTTAACTCATTCTAATCTCATTCCCACCTTAACTGCGATAATTAATTTTTACTATTTTTACTACATTTTTTAGACAAAAATTATTTTAAACTCATTATAAAATATAATTTATTTTTATATATAATAATGAAATGATTTTTCAAAATTTCATTCACATGTGTAGAAAAAGTTAATTTTATATTAAACCCACTGACGTAATAATAATGAGATTTACCAAAGAGAAAATCTTAAAAACAAAAAATAGAATCTATATAAAAATTGAATATTATATTTATCCCATTGTCCTAAATTGTATGAAACGATATTTAATTGAAATAATATTAATTTTAAATCCATATTAATAAATAATTATATTTATAAATCCTTTAACAAAAATGATAATTTTTAAGGTAATTTTTTAATAATCATCCGAATAATTATCATCAAAAAAAATCTAAACAAATAAAAAAATAATAATTTTCACACCGGGATTTTGAAAATAATTTCCTTATTTAAAATTTATTTTTATAAAAGAGTCAGAAATTAATTATAAATGAAATGTTAAAAATACAACAAAAATTCTTTTTTAGAAAAATAGAGTTTTGCGTTAAAAATAAGATCTATTATTTTAAAATTTATAGAAAACATAAAATATTAATGATAAAAAGTATATTGAATGTGTAATATATAAATTTTTTTAATTTCCTTCATAAAATTTTATTTATTTAATTTATTACGGTAAATTATTTTTTCTCATAAAATTAGTCATTCAGAAAATGATTTCCATCATTTTAAAATGGTTTGTATTTACATGTACAATTAATTGGTCACCAAATAAATCATTTTATATACACATTTAAACCATTTATTTTTCTAATTTATTGAAATCATACTCATATCATCCATTAAAATGGCTAGGTTATAAATTTTATATTAAATAATAATATTTTAATAATATTTTACTTGTTTTTAAAACTCAGTGTTTTGTGTAGCGCAGGCTACCAAAAAAGTTAAAATTATTTTGTAGAAAATATTTCATCAATTCTCATAGTGTTAAAATTATTTAATTAAAATTACATATTTCTATTTATTTTTTTTGGTAATAGGTGAATGGTGGATGATTATAGATATTATTATAACCATACAACAGTACATTGATGAATGTGGTAATGAAGTCTACATATGCTATATGATAATGTATTCTACATTAATTTAGTATGTGGATATGTCGTAATGGGGATGTCATAAGTTATATGGTTTCATATATTTTAATATTTATAGTTATTCTTTTGATATATTCTTTATAGAAATACAAAACCATGTATTAATCTATATAATAAAAATTAATCCAAATTTAATTCATGATGTTGATCTTCATTAGTTCTATAGATAAACTATAATGTAACCCAATGTTACTATATGATAAATTTTTTTCTCATGGTGTCATAAACAAAGGATAGTATAATTATGTTTTTGAGAGCCTTAAAATCTAAATTCTTACTTTTTCAATCGGTTAATGAGTATCATAGAGTTCTAATATGTGTTGAAATATTTATATGTTACTTAGTGGAAATTAGAAGATATATCCATAGATTTTATAACCTCATTGACTATCGCCTAGGGATAATAAGAGGCCATACTGGTATTTTTGAAAGTACTGCTAAAGATTATCCATTTATTCAATACTATATAAATTAGTATAGAAGATTTTTTATAATACAATATGGTTCTTATGTGGTAATGTTTCATGAAATTCCATAGAGGATTATTTTTATATAACATCATTTCATCACCTTGTGTGTACGGAATTACCATCATCATACTTATACATCTCAATTACATATAAATAAAAAAATCTTTAGGTTAATGGCTATATAAATTAAATAATTCAAACACTATAAGGAATTTAATTTCCATATGCCCTGGATTATAGAGGATAATAGGTAAATATTTAACCATTGTAAGATTTTAATGATAAAATAGTTATTATTCACTAATTTCCATGGAACATATGGATGTGGTTCATACGTGACAGTTAATATCTCCTTTGTACTAAAATATGATATGCGAGGTGGCGATCTTTAGTCTTGACATCTTAATGATTTTGATAGGATTGGTGAAAATGTTTCAAGAATGGGTGAAAGCCAATAAAAATCAACAAATTCCTTCTGTGGATTAGGGGAAGTGAAAAATGTAGTTAGAGGCTTGTGATCATAAATTTTTTGGAATTATTATTATAATCATTGGTAGTTATGTTTTAGTGTATATATTAATATCCCACCATGGTTATAAATTTTTATATATTGAATTATATTGGTTAGGTGATGTATTTGTTTATCTTTAAAACCACTTGATGCGAGTTCATGTAAACTTTAATATGTCAAAACATTACATATATCATCATGATTAATATAATTTCATTAACTAGAGAAAGATATATAATAAGTAGTCTGTAACACTTTATCAATGATATAAAGGGATCTGAGATAATCTAAAAATTTTACCAATTGGACACATAATTAAATGGTTCAACATTTTAAGTAGAGATGGTTATTTTAATGGAATATTCCTGAGAGTATTAGTGGAAAATATGAGTTCATTACAAATTGATTTTTTTGAACATAATAAATTTTTTATAAGTAATTTTCTTTACTAGAGTAATGGATAATTTATATCATTTATAGATGATTATAATTATATTATATTTATCTAAGGTAATTTCCTATATAGTTACAGAAACTAAAGTATATATAAGTAGATGTTTGGTTTGTTGTATTTTCATAATATAAAGAGAATCACAAACCAATGGAACAAATAGTTTATTAGCCTTAGATAACTAGATACCTACATGATTCATTCATTACATTTGAAAACACATATAAAAAATTTATGAGAATATCATTATTCCCTCTAGAATATCATTTCATATAATTTATATTCAACTTCGTAGAATCCTCATAAAGGATGAAAATGGTGAGAAAAATTAAAATTAATGGTTAAGAAAAATTAAAGCTGTCATGAATTGATAAACATAATTCACATGAGATGATAAATAAATAAACACAAATTCCATTTAAATATCATGAATATTGTATCAACATAAGAAATAATAAATATAAATCATAAATAACTGATCATATAAGGCCCCAGCCTTAAACCTTACTTAATCTTGAGTTATTACAAGATTACACATTGAGGATCTTTTCAGGTTTAGAGTTTTAGAGAATTAGATCATGAAACTTGCATTACATTCCACATTTAAACAAAGTGGTTACATAAAAGACAGTATTCATTCTTCCCATCAATGGAAGCATATTTAAAATATAACACAGATTCTTTCTTGACACATCCTTGACACTATCATCACATCATGTACCTTTCCCTTGACCTGTGGAAAACATTTCAAAAACCTGGGATGAGCATAAAAAGCTCAGTAAGGGTTATAAAAATATGGAAAGGAAACATGAGTTCATATATACATAAGAATGAAATCATACTTTACCCATAAAACAAAGGCACATTAACATACCTCATCAAACCGTGAATAAATCATAGAAAACATAAGACATAAAGGTAACTTGAGGCATTCATAACATTCTTACGTAGGGAGTAACCCTCTTGGTTACGTTTGGAATACCCATCATAGTATATTCCCTAAATCTCTTTGGAGAAACCTTAACGTTTCACTCCTTCGCGTTACCCAATGCATTGGAGAGCTATATCGGTCTAACCCGCCCTTAGTTTATCACGGAACCACTCGTTTTCATAACAATGACCAAGAAACATAACATAAACGTATCACATAAAACATGCATAAAGGAAACAAAACATTTCCACATTTCAATCACAATATAACATTTTATTATATTGAATTAATGAATCCATTCAAAAAGAAACCATTTCCAAAACCATTTAAAACATTTAATAAAGAGAATTTTGAATCAAAGTGTCCTATACCACCTTGAATCTTTTAACATGTTAAACCATTAATATCCATATAAATAAATCCTTAAAACCATTTTGAAAACATCGAAATTAATAATAACAAATAATTAAAACATTTAAAGCGATATTTTGGTTAAAGGGGTTTTACCAAAATTAGACACACTTGAATACAATAATTGAGGAATAACATTTAGTCAGAACATTGCAATATCATGAGAATAAATGGATTCATGATATAATACTCCAAAGGACAGTATATACACCATATAAGAGCGAATTGGTGCATAACAACAATGAACCCTCAATAGAAATGTCAAATGTGATGAAATTGTAACACCCCGACCCCAGCTACCCAGAGTCGGTGCATTACTTCGTAACATTTGAATGATCACAAAAGATCAAGTCTCGAAAGACCGATTAGTTTAGTAGCCTTGGAAACACTAGATACATTCATAAACATTACATTACATCATAAAAATGAAAAACTACAGTAACAAAGTTTCCATAGTCCACACTCATATCATCTTCTGACAATCCCTGCAGGTCATTCATAAAATACTTCTTCACATCCTGGAAAATATTAAAACATTGAAAGGGGTGAGCTCAGATGCTCAGTAAGGATAACAATATTGCGGAAGCTTTCATAAAGAAACATAAACATTTAAGGCAATGCATAACTAAAACAAAAGCCTTTTAAACTTGAACATCAACATAATATGGAAAACGTAAAATGAGATAATGCCATTTACTTCTTCACATGGATATTCTACTGGTCGAATAATCACATGCAATATCAATAACCACTTTCATAATGAGGGAATGTATAATCCAGACATTCTGAAACATTTTGTGAAGGCCTCGGCTAAGACGTCTAAAATGATTAAGGCCTCGGCCAAAACCATAAATCAAATTGGGAAAGGGCCTCGGCCAATTCCACGTATAGTTGTCTCAAGAGACCTACTGATGCATCGAGGAGCTATAGCGGGCTCCACCCATCACTTATTAAGTACAATACATTCCTCATATGAATAGGTTTAAACATATCATAAACCATAACATAATCGTATCACATAAAACATGCATAAAGGAAACATAACATTTCCACATTTCAATCACAAGATATCAATACAACACATTGATTTAATAAAAACGCTTTCAAAACCATTTTCAATACCAAAATAAAAGAAAGTTAAAACTTTGTATTTATTTATCATTAAAAAAAATATGGCTTGTAGAGGAAGCCGAAACTCAAATAATGGTCACGGCGGCGGAGAAGTCGTTGTCGCCGCATAAGTACGGAAAGAAAACATTCCATTTTTTCGTTTATCAAAACGCTTCATATAAAAAGATTCCTTTTTGAATAAACATTAAAGTCAAAGTGGTTTATACACCGTATAAAAGAAAGTTGTGTATAAAACCAAATATGCCTCAATGAAAGGGGATTGAGACGAAGTCCTTAAAAAGATCATTTTTTTAAATAAAGTACATCTATAATGTGTATTCACTATAAGTACACATAAATAATGTAAAAATACAAGATAGGACATAATAATATCATGACATAATTTGAAAGTATGAGATTAAACCAAAGAATAGAAGTTGGGTTAAGAAATTCCCTTACCTCGTGTCTGACTTGACTCAACCGTTTTTTAACCTCCTGAATAATAAACTAGAGTTAATATATGCCTTATTAAGAACCATTTTCAATTTCATTATCCTTATTATATCACTTATTACAATGATATGAACATTATGTAATTATTTAAGTTAATAACGGTCGTTTTGTCGATCTTTGGTACTTGAGTCAACAATAAACTTCTTATAATTACAAGTTGTTTACGTGGTAGAATATCCATTATCTCCATAATTATATTCATTATTTAGATGTCATATATTTATTATATATCCAGTATATACATTCATTTATAATATTACCTAACATTTAGAGGTAAGAAATGAAATGCACCGTTCATGGAGACGGTAAGCCGTACGTACGCATGAACGCTACATTCATTTCAATTTCATATTTAATGGAAAGAAATCATAATGATATAAATTTATAATATAATTCCAGTATAATATAGTGTATAATACCATTTACTCCATCCTTTATACATCTCACATATGGCATTAACGATTCAAATCACTTTGAGGGGGCGGTAGTCCGCACATCCTAAAATGAAATTATCGCGTTTTACCGATAATGGAAATCATAAAGTATTCCATAAATGAGAAATAAAGAAGCATAAGTAAAACATAAAAATATTATATATCATATTTCAAAATAGTGACATCTTAATGGCCACCTTTGAAGGTGTTATATGAGTTTTGAACAATCATCGTTTCGTGAGACAGAAATTCGCCATCCACATAAACCGTATGTTCTTTAACCATTAGATGTAGGTGTGTGTAAGTGTAGCTAGAATAATTCTTATAACAACATCCTAGTATATTTAGGATACTGGTTTTGTTACAAAAGAAATGAATAAAAAGATTTTAGGGGGTTGGAGAAGAAAAATAAAACAAAACAACATTAGAGAAGACATTACCTCAAAATCGGGTAACTCTTTTTGATTTGAGACAAAGGCATCCTTGGTAAGAGTTCCTCCCAAAGTTAGGCTTCTAGGAGTAATAGGGGGAAGTTGGGAGAGTATTTGGGTAGAGTTTGGCCGAGCCAAATGGCTTGAAAGTGTAAATGAGGTGGGAGAGGTGGGGGCCTTTTATAAGTGGAGAGGAGGGGCACTCTTGGAAAGTAAAGAAAGGTCACTTTATTATAAAATGAGTTTCTGATTTTAGAGGTCCCACACTTATATAATTCTAGGATTAGAAGATAAGGGTTCGAAATCTACTCATCCAATAGGTTTTTGAAAAGTGTACGCTTTGGATTTTACATTATCTTTCCATTTTATTTAAATCATTAAATAATGAGGTCATCGTTGCATCATCATGATGTCATAAATAATTTAATTTATTTAATGTCTAAAAATTATAAAAAAAATACTATGATGTAGGAAATATTTTTATATTTCTAATGAATATTTATAATCAAAATTGGGACTTGTGTAACCCCATTTTAAAACTGTTTTAGTAAAATAACTCATGTTTGTGTCAATTTAATTTTAACATTAAATAAATATATATTAATGTCATTTTCCAACTAAAGTGGTTCCATGGGTTCCCCAAGTTGTCCCATGGGTTTTATTGGTCGGCCATGAATCATAAAATAGGAGTAGGACAAGTGTCAAGCTCATCTTATTTTATTAGAACATTATTTTTACCTTAAACTACACTAATTACCTCTAATCGCGATTAAGAACTTAAAAGTTACTATTCACAAAATAATTATTTTAATCTCATTGAACCACATTTTACTTCTTAATTACAACCATGTATGTCGGATTTTTGAAAATAAAATCACAAAAGTGGTAATATTTCATTTAAACGAAAAATCAGTTATTTAACTACCACTTAGTGGTTTCACTATTCATCAAAAATTAGAAGTTCTCAGAACAATGCCAAAATTTCACCCTAAGCTATAATTGATATTACAAATTCAAAAATGATGTCTATTTTACAAAATTACAAACATATAAGTTTCATTAATTAATTTTATAATTAATTCCCGATGTCACAACAATAGCGTGTTTTTAAGAAACAATTTATATCAAAAGATTGGCAATTGTTTATGTCCAATTTCAATGTTAAATTAATTCTAATGACCACAATTGGATAAAATGGTAAAAATATATTCTATTATACTTTAAAACCACTAAATATTATAATTTATCACTATAAATTATTTTGATTAAAAAAGTTGTTTCTAAGTAATTTTTACTATTCATAAAAATTAGAAGTTCTCAAAAAAATACCAAAAATTCAACATAGGGTAATTTTGATATTCCAAATCCAAAAATGAAGTCCATTTTGAAATATAAAATTTCTATAAATTTAAAAAGTGGTTATTACTATTCATAACGGCTACTTTGATTAGTCGCGGTGTTTTAGAACTCGAAGTTGCGTACAATGCAAGCTATTGGATTATTGAATGAGAAGCATATTGTGGAAGATCAGAGTGTTACATTCTCCCCTCCTTCAATAAATTGCGTCCTCGCAATTTGAAATTTTTCGTTGAAAATAAAAGGTTGAAAAGAGAAAATACCTTTTTGGAAAACCCACATCGGAAATAAGATTAATAATATTTAGCCTTAATTAGAGGGAAAGGGAAATGAAAAAGTCACCACCCAATTATGATCTCGATTAGGAGAACATTGGTGGAAATTAAAGACATATAATTGGAGGAAAAACGTAAATATTTGTAGGGAGTGATTGAGGTCATCAATCACAATCAACTGTAAAATTGAGGGCCTCAAAGCCTTCAATCTATGTTGATTTAAAATATCATCATTTCAACAAGACATAAGGTATTAGGATAACACATTTTTTTGTTTTAATATCCCTTTACTATAGTTTAAGAATTAATTTATTCATTGAATAAGAGATAGGTATATATATATTTATGCTTGATAATTAGAGTTTCAACCTTCAACTCATCTTTCACTCAAAAAGATAATAGAACTCAAAAATATTATACTTATCCTAATTGTATAAGGTTCCAAATGTTAACACATAGCATTTAGATTAGTAAAATTATTTTTTAACAACCAGGGACTTCCTGTAGGCTAGTGGTAGGAAATAAAGGCCTATCGCACTATGATTGTGGGTTCGATCACTGCAGCTTTGTCCGACGCGACGGGTTATGCCCCACCCTGCATGTTGTCCTTTTCCTAAAACTATAATATCATAATATTCCAAAAATAATCTTCATAAATTTTTAAACCTTAAACAATACTATCCAAAGATCAACTCAATCCACTCCAACCTTTATAGTTATCCAAAATACCTCTATCCAGACATTCTCTAAAAGGTCTTTTAATTTCAAAATCAATTTATCAGATTCCCCAAACAAAGTAAAGTTTCTCTTATTGTCACATACTAAAAATATAATTACCTTCATTATATTAAAACCTTACTGTAATCAACACGTACTGCAGTAAAATCCTTATATATATATATCACATTATTCTAATAACCAGAATATAATCCATGAGTCCAAAAGCACCAATACATTAGTTATTCTGCTTCACCTGTAGTAACAGCATAAGATTGTCCTTGATCCCTTGGCCTTTTCTGAGGTAAGTTTCCCTGACTCTTAGGACATTCATTTGCATAATGACCCATTTCTCTACAATTGTAGCATTCAACATTGATAGCCTCTTTCATTCCCTTGCAATCACGCGCCTGGTGACCTTTTTCCCCACATTTATAACAAACTCACATTCCTTTTAGGCAAGTACTAGGGTAATTCATCCCACGATTATCACATAATGGAAAATCCTTCTTTACCTTTTTCCCTTTATCTGTCTCTTGTTCCACTGTTCTCTTCTTCTCTTGCATTACTTTGTTGTCATAAGACTTAGAGAATTCCTTTTCTGTCTTGATAGCACATGAGACAATATCTTCGTATGTTGAGAACGATTGTGATACTAAAGCTCGACGGAGAAATGGTTTTAACCCATCAAAGAAACGATCAATCTTACCTCTTGGGTTACGTATATAATCTTCAGCATACCTCACTATCCTTGTAAAGTTGGACTCATACTTTGCGACATTCGCATCCTCCTTCTGCCTCAGACTCAGAAATTGCCTTTCTATATCCGCTCGATGGTCTCGAGGAAAGTATTTTTCTAAGAACAAATCTTTGAACTCCTGCCATTCCATTTTTGTTAATTCATCATCTTCCTTTGTGTTTTGAATTAGGGACCACCATTGATCGGCATCTCCAGTGAGGCGGTAAACTGCCATGACAACTTTCTCCCTTTCACAACTCCCCAAGGCATGGAATATTTTCTCTAAGGAATTTATCCACTGCTCAGCTACTATAGGATTTGTACTCCCATTAAAGGTTGGTGGTTGTTGCCTCATGAAACGGTCTAGCATTGATCCTCCACGTTGCGGATCAGGGTGCTCCATACTAGTAAGGTTGTTATTCATAACCTGCGTGAGTTGTCCCAGTACGGTGAGATGCTGATCAGCACCAGTTGTATCACTAGCTCCACCATAATTATCTTGAGAAGGAGGGAAATCCCTACACAGAGTGCGTGCATTGATACGGTTTCCATTCCTTCTACTAGGCGCCATTTCTAAATAATGGCATAAACTAGATTAGTTTATGAATCAAAATACATAATTCCATACTTGTAAAACACTTAACATAAATTGAACTAATTATGGATATAATCTATAATTATAAAAATGTTTTCTTTGAGGAAGTATATACTCGTAACCCTTCGTAGTGGTTTGTAAAGAAAATGGTAATTATCATAAGCATATCCCCCGGGAGTGTCGTAACCAAGAGTGCAGCAAGGCCCGTTGTTGTACACCAGTTCCCATTCGAGTCTAGCTCAAAGCGGTGTTTTTGGGTTTTACACCTAGGTACATCTGTGCCAGAGACGCCTCTACCTGCTCGTATCCAGACAGTGATGTATTGCTCGGAAAACTCACAAAATCTCTACAATAACAAAATTCTAGGAAGTTCTTCTATACTAATCCTCAAAGTCTATCTTTGGGCTATGTGCTCTAATCAGAGTTTATCTAAATCTAGCTTCCAAGGTTAGTACTAAACTGCCTCTAATACCAACTATAATGCCCCGACCCCAGCTACCCAGAGTCGGTGCATTACTTCGTAACATTGGCATGATCACAAAAGATCAAGTCTCGAAAGACCGATTAGTTTAGTAGCCTTGGAAACACTAGATACATTCATAAACATTACATTACATCATAAAAATGAAAAACTACAGTAACAAAGTCTCTATATTCCACACTCATATCGTCTTCTGACAATCCTTGTAGGTCATTCATAAAATACTTCTTCACATCCTGGAAAATATTAAAACATTGAAAGGGGTGAGCTCAGATGCTCAGTAAGTATACCAATATTGCGGAAGCTTTCATAAATAAACATAAACATTTTAGGCAATGTATAACAAAAACAAAAGCCTTTTAAACTTGAACATCAACATAATATGGAAAAAGTAAAATGATAAAAGAAATTTACTTCTTCAAATGTATATTCTACTGGTCGAATAATCACATGCAATATCAATAACCACTTTCATAATGAGGGAATGTATAATGACAGACATTCTGAAACATTTTGTCAAGGCCTCGGCCAAGACGTCTAAAATGATTAAGGACTCGGCCAAAACCATAAATCAAATTGGGAAAGGGCCTCGGCCAATTCCACGTCTAGTTGTCTCATGAGACCTACCGATGCATCGAGGAGCAATAGCGGGCTCCACCCATCACTTATTAAGTCCAATACATTCCTAACATGAATAGGTTTAATCATATCATAAACCATAACATAATCATATCACATAAAACATGCATAAAGGAAACATAACATTTCCACATTTCAATCACAAGATATCAATACAACACATTGATATAATAAAAACGCTTTCAAAACCATTTTCAATACCAAAATAAAAGAAAGTTAAAACTTTGTATTTATTTATCATTAAAAAAATATGGCTTTTAGAGGAAGTCGAAACTCAAATAATGGTCACGGCGGCGGAGAAGTCATTTTCTCCACATAAGTAAGGAAAGAAAACATTCCCTTTTGTCGTTTATCAAAACGCTTCGTATAAAAATATTAATTTTTGAATAAACTTAAAAGTCAAAGGGGTTTATACACCGTATAAAAGAAAGTTGTGTATAAAACCAAATATGCCTCAATGAAAGGGGATTGAGACGAAGTCCTTAAAAAGATCATTTTTTAAATAAAGTACATCTATAATGTGTATTCACTATAAGTACACATAAATAATGTAAAAATACAAGATAGGACTTAATAATATCATGACATAATTTGAAAGTAGGAGATTAACCCAAATAATGGAAGTTGGGTTAAGAAATTCCCTTACCTCGTGTCTGACTTAACTCAACCGTTATTTAACCTCCTGAATAATAAACTATAGTTAATATATACCTTATTAAGAACCATTTTCAATTTCATTGTCCTTATTATATCACTTATTACAATGATACGAACATTATGTAATTATTTAAGTTAATAATGGTCGTTTTGTCGATCTTTGGTACTCGAGTCAACAATAAACTTCTTATAATTACAAGTTGTTTATGTTGTATAATATCCATTATCTACAGAATTATATTCATGATTTAGATGTCATATATATCTTATATATCCAGTATATATATTCATTTATAATATTACGTAACATTTAGAGGTAAGAAATGAAATGCACCGTTCATGGAGACGGTAAGCCGTACGTACGCATGAATGCTACTTTCATTTCAATTTCATTTTTAATGGAATGAAATCATAATGATATAAATGTATAATATAATTCCAGTATAATATAGTGTATAATACCATTTAATCCATCCTTTATACATCCCACATATGGCATTAACGATTCAAATCACATTGAGGGGGCGGTAGTCCGCACTTCCTAAAATGAAATTATCACGTTTTACCCATAATGGAAATCATAAAGTATGCCATAAATGAGAAATAAAGAAGCATAATTAAAACATAAACATATTATATATCATATTTAAAAATAGTGACATCTTAATGGCCACCTTTGAAGGTGTTATATGAGTGTTGAACAATCATCGTTTCGTAAGGCAGAAATTCTCCATCCACAGAAACCGTATGTTCATTAACCATTAGATGTAGGTGTGTGTAAGTGTAGCTCGAATACATCTTATAACAACATCAAAGTATATTGAGGATACTGGTGTTGTGACAAATATAAATACACCCAATATAAGTGGATATTAAGTGTAAAACAATAAAAGATCATTCACACATATTCAATGGATGACATATTCAATGACTACATGTTGATCCCAAAGAAATCAAAATTGGGTTAAAAAGTTCCCTTGACAACCCAACGACATCACATCAAAATGAGTTGATGAGAGATAAAAAGTGTATCTCATCACTTGGACATAAAATTTACATCAATAAGGATATATGAGAAAATATCCCAACATAACAATATGTAAATTAAAAGAACCAACAAAAGAAGTCTTTTAAAAAAGAGGAGGGTGAAAGGTTCCCTTACCAACTTGGGTATCTTTCAAAACATACACCCCATGAAAGAAGGACAATAGATCATTGATGTAAATACTCATAAATGAAAGTATATTACACAAAGAGTAGAATAATGGGAAGTACATACACCACTCAATGGAATTTGTGGAAAATGTAGCATAAATCTCACGGGAATAAAAGTGAGATGAAAAATCCCTTACGAAAATTCGGCAGCCTAACAGCGCCACTAAAAACTTCCAAAATGGATTGATGAGAGAAAATAGGGTCTCTCATCATATGAACATAATAAGTACAGTAGGAGTAATATAAAATAACATCCCAATCATAATAAATATGAGCTTAAAAGGAATGACATAAAAGAGTGTACTTAAAAAGAAAAAGAGGTGTAGGATCCCTTACCTCGGGTCCGACTTGACTCGATCGTTCTTTAATCTCCTGAATAATAAACTTGAGTTAATTTCTACTTCCTTAAGAACCTTGTTCAAGTTCATTATTCCTTTTATATCACTTATTACCTTGTCATAAACATTTATGTAATCATTTAAGTTAATAATATTTTTTTTGCCGATATTTGGTTCTTAATTCGTGGATAAGGTGATAAGGCTTCGAAATCCACTCATCCAATTGTTTTTGGCCATGTGTAGGTTGTATATTTTATATTATCTTTCCATTTTATTTAAATTGTCAAATAATGATGTCATCGCTACATCATTATTATGTCATAAATAATTTAATTTATTTAATGTCTAAAAATTATAAATAAAATACTATGATGTAGGTAAGCTTTTTATCATTCCAATGACTATTTATAATCAAAATATGACTTCTATAACCCCACTTAAAAATTGTTTTAGTAAAACATATCATGTTTGTGTCATTTTTACTTTTACATTAAATAAAAAGTTATTTACGTCATTTCCCAACCAAAGTGGCTCCATGGGGTCCCCATGTTTACCCATGGCTTTTTTTGGTCGGCCATGACACAACCAATGAGGGTAGGACATGTGTCAAGTTCATTTCATATTATTAAAACATTATTTTTACCTTAAACTACACTAATTACCACTAATCGTGATTAAAAACTTAATAAGTTACTATTCACCAAAAAATTATTTTTATCCCATTGAACCACATTTTACTTCTTAATGACAACCATGTATGTCGGATTTTTGAAATTCAAAACACAAAGATGGCAAAATTTCATTTAAATCGAAAAATCAGTTTTTATAAGTACCACTTAGTGGCTTCACTATTCATCAAAAATTGAAGTTTTTTAGAAAATTCCAAAAAATTCGCCCTAAGCTATATTTGATATTACGAATTCAAAAATGAATTCCGTTTTACAAAATTCAAAACATCTAAGTCACATTAATTAATTTAATAATTAATTCCCGCTGTCAGCGCAAATAGCGTGTTTTTATGAAACAATAAGTATCAAAAGATTGACACTAGTTTAAGTCTAATTTCAAAGTGAAATTAATTCCAACGACCACTATTGGATTTAATGGTAAAAATATTTTCTAATTTCACTTTAAAACCAATTCAAAATATTATCTAATAATATAAATAAATTAGATTATAAAGAGGTTTGGAATTAAAACACAACATTTTACACTATTCATTAAAAAATGAACTTTATCGGAAAAATACCAAAAAATTACACAAAGTAAAATTTGATGTCCCGGTTCTTAATAAGAGTTTTATATGGTCCAAATGAATGTATAAGAGTGATCAAAACTATATTTAATGACGGTTCTCCATCAAAAGGCGATAAGTGAACCTTTAGTGAAAACAAGGGCATATACGCCTAAAATTGAATTCTTTCCGTATTTTAAGCCTTTATCTTTTATTGTATAAATGTAAAAACATTTAAGAACATATATAATCATATTTTAGTTATTTCTATCCATTCTAGCCATTTCAACGGCTACATGTTATCTACCATTTAAAATAATATTATTTTATTATTAGAGTGGAACGTAAGATTCCCAAGAAACTCGTTGTTGCGTGTTGGGTACGCCATCGAGCATAGCGTCCCCTTTAAAGTCATATTAATATTTTATTCACAAATATGGATAAAAATAAAAATTTCATATTTTTTATTTACCTGGGGTGTTACATCCTTCCCCCTTTTTGGGAATTGCGTCCTCGCAATTTTTAAAATTGGGCTTGGAAACATCCTTGAAAGTCCCACATCAGAATAAGTGACGGTAAAACAAACACTTTAAAATAAAGAAAGATAAGTACAGAGGTCACCCGAGATAACCCATACTAGGATTCCAAGTATGAAAATATGGACATGGAGGAAAAAACAAAGGGTCATGTTTTGATGGAGAGTGATAGAAAACATGTTTAGGAGAAAGTTGACCACAAGAAAATCACAAACTTGTGATGGGTTAAACGGTATTCGATTCCCCAGTAGGAAAAGTTAATAGACAACATTTTTTCTTTAGGTTACTTTTTATTGAGAAATTTATTCATAAGGAAACATAATCACTTATCATGTTGACTTTCAACTTTTACTAGATTCCTTAATCAAACTCATATTTTTTCCAAAAGACGAGTATTTAGGGAGACTTGTTTGCATTAAGAGTACTATAATCAACTTCTAGAGATTCACTAAATCCACAAAATAGAACTATATACCTCCCATGTCTTTAGACTTTAACCAAAACCAAAAAGGTTATTACAAGATCAGATAATCCAGAAATGGATAACCCTTTATAAAAAGAAAATCTATTCTTAACCTCCAAAATATGTCGAACAAAACCTAAAGTTCAACGAGGACCATTCTATCATCAATTTGTCCATAAAATTCTTCAAAGTAAACCAAAATAAGATTGAAACCCAAATATTTGAAGGATTTAGTCACATAGTCTTCCAAGTTAAATCGTAACATTTATCTCCAAACAACATCTGTTGCTCCTAAAGTCTCGTATTGAAAAGTAATTAACCTAATCACATATCCTCCATGATAGGTTAATCATTTTCATAAATAACCCAAAATCAACTTACTCTTAATTCATAAAATAATATAACTAGAAAGAATCAGTCAAACTAACCAGGGAATTCACGTAGTCCAGTGGTAGGCGATAAATACCAGTCGCACTTTGGTTGAGGGTTCGATTCCTGCAGCTTTGTCCGACGCGACGAGTTGTCACACGGTCTGTGTGTTGTCATTTTTCCAAAACTATATAATTCTTAAAACATTCCCCAAAATGACAAAAAATCTTAAAAAATGATCATAACATATTTTAACCTCAAGTTTATCTTATTCCTTTCATTTTCCATCATATCATAGAGTAACCCATAATTACCCAAAAAGTAAGGATCATATAAACACTCATGGTTACCTTAATAATTATTACCTGAATTTCCACATCGAGTTGGCCATCTCGTACATGATGCAGTAGAGAACTCACCAAGGTTTAAGTGGTTGATCATGAATCCTTGATATTTGTTTTAGAACAACCATGAGATTCCTCATTGAATCCCCCATCTCATCCAGTCTCTTAATCAGAGAACCACCATAGATTCCTTCAAACCCATTGTCACTTTGGTGCCTGCTAGATCCAGCCATTTACTAAAACCAAAAGGTTAGTGTGAGTATATAAACATAACCATCGTGTACTAATGAGGACGATAAACACTAAGATATACTTACTCATTCACTTTATCTAAAACTAGGACTCTTTCTGAAATCCTAACCATTATGGTAATTTCACTTATGCTTAGAGAATACCCCATCCTCTAAAGTTATCTAAACCGACCTCTGATACCAACTATAAGGAACCAGCCTTAAACCTTACTTAATCTTGAGTTATTACAAGATTACACATTGAGGATCTTTTCAGGTTTAGAGTTTTAGAGAATTAGATCATGAAACTTGCATTACATTCCACATTTAAACAAAGTGGTTACATAAAAGACACTATTCATTCTTCCCATCAATGGAATCATATTTAAAATATAACACAGATTGTTTCTTGACACATCCTTGACACTATCATCACATCATGTACCTTTCCCTTGACCTGTGGAAAACATTTCAAAAACTTGGGATGAGCATAAAAAGCTCAGTAAGGGTTATAAAAATATGGAAAGGAAACATGAGTTCATATATACATAAGAATGAAATCATACTTTACCCATAAAACAAAGGCACATTAACATACCTCATCAAACCATGAATAAATAATAGAAAACATAAGACATAAAGGTAACTTGAGGCATTCATAACATTCTTACGTAGGGAGTAACCCTCTTGGTTACATTTGGAATACCCATCACAGTATATTCCCTAAATCTCTTCAAAGAAACCTTAACGTTTCACTCCTTCGCGTTACCCAATGCATTGGAGAGCTATATCGGGCTCACCCGCCCTTAGTTTATCACGGAACAACCCATTTTCAAAACAATTACCAAGAAACATAACATAAATGTATCACATAAAACATGCATAAAGGAAACATAACATTTCCACATTTCAATCACAATATAACATTTTATTATATTGAATTAATGAATCCATTCAAAAAGAAACCATTTCCAAAACCATTTAAAACATTTAATAAAGAGAATTTTGAATCAAAGTGTCCCATACCACCTTGAAGCTTTTAAAATGTTAAACCATTAATATCCATATAAATAAATCCTTAAAACCATTTTGAAAACATAAAAATTAATAATAACAAATAATTAAAACATTTAAAGCGATATTTTGGTTATAGGGGTTTTACCAAAATTAGAGACACATGAATACAATAATAGAGGAATAACATTTAGTCAGAACATTGCAATATCATGAGAATAAATGGATTCATGATATAATACTCCAAAGGACAGTATATACACCATATAAGAGCGAATTGGTGCATAACAACAATGAACCCTCAATAGAAATGTCAAATTTGATGAAATCCCTTATAAAGAATGTATCCTTAAATTAAGGACAAATCAATCTCAAAAATATGTGTGACAAATATAAATACACCCAATATAAGTGGATATTAAGTGTAAAACAATAAAAGATCATTCACACATATTCAATGGATGACATATTCAATGACTACATGTTGAACCCAAAGAAATCAAAATTGGGTTAAAAAGTTCCCTTGACAACCAAACGACATCACATCAAAATGAGTTGATGAGAGATAAAAAGTGTATCTCATCACTTGGACATAAAATTTAAATTAATAAGGATATATGAGAACACATCCCAACATAACAATATGTAAATTAAAAGACCCAACAAAAGAAGTCTTTTAAAAAAGTGGAGGGTGAAAGGTTCCCTTACCGACATGGGTATCTTTCAAAACATACACCCCATGAAAGAAGGACAATAGATCATTGATGTAAATACTCAAAAATGAAAGTATATTACACAAAGAGTAGAATAATGGGAAGTACATACACCACTCAATGGAATTTGTTTTGCCGATATTTGGTTCTTAAGTCGAAAGTGGACTTCTTACAATTAAATGTTGTTCGTGTGGCCAAATTTTTATTATATCCAGAATTGTATTCATGATGTAGATATCATATATGTCATATATATCCAGTAAATGCATGCATTTGTAACATTACATAATCATTTAGAGGTAAGAAATGAAATGCACCGTTCATGGAGACGGTAAGCCGTACGTACGTATGAACGCTACTTTCATTTCTATTTCATATTTTATAGAATGGAATAATAATGATATAAAGGTATATTATAATTCCAGTATAATATCATATATAATATCATTAAATCCATCCTTTATACGTCCCACATATGGCATTAACGAATCACATCACTTTGAGGGGGCGGTAGTCCGCACTTCCTAAAATGAAGATATCGCGTATACCCATAATGGAAGCCATAAAGGTAAGACAGAAATGAAAAATACAGAAGATTAAGTAAAAAATAAACATATTATATATCATATATAAAAATTGTGACATCATAATGGCAACCTTTGAAGGTGTTAAATGAGTATTGAACAATCATCGTTTCGGGAGGCAGAATATCTCCATCCACGGAAACCGTATTTTCTTTAACCATTTGAAGTAGTTGTGTGAGAGTGTAGCTCGAATAAATCTTATAACAACATCCTAGTATATTGAAGATACTGGTGTTGTTATAAAATAAGTAAATAAAAAGAGTTTAGGGGGTTGGAGAACAAAATAAAACAAATGAACATGAGAGAATGAATTACCTTTAAAAGTGTAACTCCATTTGATTTGAGCCTAAAGGATTCCTTTGAAAGGATTATGCCCAAAGGGAATCCTCTAGGATGAGGAGAGGGATGTGTAGAAAGTAAATGGGCGGGGGTTGTCCGAGAAAAAGGCTTGAGGAGTGTGTGAAATGAGGTATAGGTGGGGCCTTTTATAAGAGGAGAGGAGGTGCACTTTTGTAAAGTAAAGAAATATTACTTTATTTTAAAATGTGTTTCGGTTTTAAAAGGACCCACATTGATATAATTCGTGGATAAGTTGATAAGGCTTAGAAATCCACTCATCCAATTGGTTTTAGCCATGTGTAGGTTGTAGATTTTACATTATCTTTTCATTTTATTTAAATCGTCAAATAATGATGTCATCGCTGCATCATTATTATGTCATAAATAATTTACTTTATTTAATGTCTAAAAATTATAAAAAAAATACTATGATGTAGGAAATCATTTTATATTTCCAATGACTATTTATAATCAAAAATATGACTTGTATAACCCCACTTAAATTTTTTTTTAGTAAAACATATCATGTTTGTGTCATTTTTACGTTTACATTAAATAAAAAGTTATTTATGTCATTTCCCAACCAAACTGGCTCCATGGGGTCCCCAAGTTGAACCATGGTTTTTCTTGGTCGGCCATGACACAACCAATGAGGGTAGGACATGTGTCAAGTTTATTTCATATTATTAAAACATTATTTTTATTTTAAACTACACTAATTACCACTAATCGTGATTAAAAACTTAATAAGTTACTATTCACCAAAAAAATTATTTTTATCCCATTGAACCACATTTTACTTCTTAATGACAACCATGTATGTCGGATTTTTGAAATTCAAAACACAAAGATGGCAAAATTTCATTTAAATGGAAAAATCAGTTTTTATAAGTACCACTTAGTGGTTTCACTATTCATCAAAAATTGATGTTTTTCAGAAAATTCCCAAAAATTCACCCTAAGCTATATTTGATATTACGAATTAAAAAATGAAGTCTGTTTTACAAAATTCAAAACATATAAGTCACATTAATTAATTTAATAATTAATTCCCACTGTCAGCGCAAATAGCGTGTTTTTATGAAACAATAAGTATCAAAAGATTGACACTAGTTTAAGTCTGATTTCAAAGTGAAATTAATTCCAACGACCACTATTGGATTTAATGGTAAAAATATTTTCTAATTTCACTTTAAAATAAATTCAAAATATTATCTAATCATATAAATAAATTAGATTAAAAAGAGGTTTTGAATTAAAACACAACATTTTACACTATTCATTAAAAAATGAACTTTATCGGAAAAATACCAAAAAATTACACAAAGTAAAATTTGATGTCCCGATTCTTAATAAGAGTTTTATTTGGTCCAAAAGAATGTATAAGAGTGATAAAAACTATATTTAATGACGGTTCACCATCAAAAGGCGATAAGTGAACCTTTAGTGAAAACTAGGGCATATACGCCTAAAATTTAATTCTTTCCGTATTTTAAGCCTTTATCATTTATTGTATAAATGTAAAAACATTTAATAAAATATATAATCATATTTTAGTTATTTCTATACATTCCCGCCATTACAACGACTACATGTTAACTACCATTTAAAATAATATTATTTTATTATTAGAGTGCAACGTAAGATTTCCAAGAAACTCGTTGTTGCGTGTTGGGTACGCCATCGAGCATAGAGTCCCCTTTAAAGTCATACTAATATTTTATTCACAAATATGGATAAAAATAAAAATTTCATATTCTTTATTTACCTGGGGTGTTACAGATCAATCATGCCATTTACGTAACTAGATAATGATTAGTCAATATAGAAACGTAAACAACTGAAATCAATTGATATTTAATAAATAAAATGATAATGAAAAGCTTGAAAAGATAATATATTTGTTAAAATCACATGCATAATAATAATTTAACTCTTGAATAATGAAATTATTAATTACTTTATGTCATGTATCAAGAACATCATTCCTCAACCTTCATGTCCTTTTATAAGATGTTTCAAACTACAGGTAAAAAAATTAATGCATGATTACCTATTTTCAAATAGGACCTAAAAATTAATCAATGGGATATATAATAATGGACCCTACTCATCACTACATGTCCAATTCATTCCTCACATATCAAATGATTGATTTAATTCAAGAATCAATATTCTTTACCATTAAATATATGAAGTAAATAAATAGTACTGATTATTAATACATCTGAATCAATCAAAAACATTCAATGTAAAACACCATTTAATGAATTGAGATATGGTTTAATCAGTAAAAATTTACACGATAAATAATAATAATATTTAGTTGAATTAACCCTTACAATGATCATGACATTGAATTTCGTATTAAACAATGAATAGATTATATGAAACAAAATTAAATATATATAGATAAAGTTAAAATTAAATATATATATTCAAAACTCATTAATTAAATAATTTTATAATACCAAAAACAATGAAGGAGAAATATAACCCAATGAAATGAATTCAAGTTACAAAATTCCTTACAAATTTGTAAATTTAAAGTCAAACCCCGTTAGAATAAATATTACAATTTGAAACATAAAATAAAATTGATTATTAATGTATCATTATATTACATGTCAAAGGTGATTATTTATGTTGTATATAATAAATGAGGTTCACAATACTAAAATATTACTCAATTAAGGTAAATTGAAATGCATTCTCTTACCTCATGATTCTATTGGTTGAAAATGATTTAACCTATTTTATAGTGGTTTTAATAATTTTTTATGTTATAATAGAAGCATATTATCATTTCTAACATCACATATAATCTTTTTAAAACACCTCATGAACCATTGATTAATATTATTTAATTATTTTCAATGTTTCATGTGTTAATTGACTTGTTTTCTCATGTGTGTCTTGTCTTGAAATATATAGTTCATGAAAATATTTTATAGTTACATAATATCTAATAAATTTAAATAGTTATGATATTTTTAGATCATTTCTTTATTTAAAACCAACCATAATAAATTTTTATGTAAATTTAATAGTGTTTCAATCATAAAGATGGCAGGTCATACGTATGCCCGAGTAAAGTATCCATTTTTCAATGATAAATATGGAAATGAGGTAAGATAAATTTAATATTTAAATAATTACAATAATATAATATATAACATATTATTTCTTTAAATATTTGTATATATATTTTCCATGTGGTGTATTGATGAAAACATTTTGAAATCTCTTTAGGAAGGTCGTAGTCCACAAGTAAATGAACAAGGATTTCATTTTTGTTTGTGTTAAATAAAATTATATTTTATCAATTCAGAATCATAAATATTTATAAAATCTAATAATAACATAACTTATATAACATATATTAATTATCCCTATCCTTATTGACCTCTATGTAATTATTTAATGGGAGATGAATCACATCTCTTTGAAAGACAGCAATCTGATATAGACACGAGTGATGTAATCATATATCATATAGAATGTATAATAAAATTTTAATATAATATAATTAATAAATATGGATATTTATGTAATATTTATCATATATCTGCTTTCAATACCTCATCATGGAAATGTTTGAGAGGTGGAAATGGAAATATGGATAATGTTTAGTTCTTGAGGTTGTGGTCCACCTTACACATTAATGATAATTTTATAACCCATTTTTTGGAGGTAAAGATGGTTAAAGGCCATTAATTTAAAATAAAAATTTTATTTATGTTAAATATACTATTTTTTATATCATCTTGGGTTAATTATAATTTAATCACATAGAGTATAAAATTAAATAAAAAAGATATTTATTGAATGCCACCTCTTCTTCAGTATCCTCATTAGTATAACACCTAAAGGCATACTAGGATGAATTTAAATCCGAAATAATGACTATAGGATGAATATAAGTATATTTGGAAGTAATTTTGTGAGTTTTAGCCTAATGAAAACGGTTTAATGGTTTGAATAAGTGATAATATGGATTGAAATTTATAGGTAAGGTGTGAGGTACACATGTAATTTTTGAATACAAAAATTGTAACAACATTTTTAATGTTTCTAAATGTTTCGAAATAGAATATTCATGATAAATAGACATTATAGGTTATAAATATAGAGTAAAATAGATTTATATCATTTTAATACTTATCTTTTTATTTTAGCCCCTAGTAAATCCATTTTTAACTTAACCACAATAAATAATTTTCATTATTTATTTATTAATTTATTAAAAATAATATGTTAGACTAATTATCAAATATAAATAATCATTATTAAAAATATTGAATAAATATTTCAAAATTATAATTCATAGAAGAAGAAAAATATATTAAAATTAACCCCACAAACTCGATGAGAAAGCTTGTTTTCAATGAAAAAATATTCAAAAGATTATACATATTTTTGTATAGAAAATCTATATGAAAATGATGAAAATGATTTAAATTAGAATAATTGAAAAATAATTGAACTAATTTTAATTTCAAACAAATTTAAAATTTAATTTAACATAATAAATAATTTAAATAAAAGGTTATTTTCAATTAAAATTTAGTATTTTTCAAATTTCATCAAAAAATGAAACATTTCATAAAAATATAGAAAACTCTCCTTAATATAATTTTCATATTTAAATTAAAAACATGTAAATCATATTATTATGTAAATATTTTCAAAATTGGTAAAAAATAATTTGATATTATCTATAAAAAGGGCGAGTAAACAGTATTTGAGAGGAAAAAAATACTATTTTAAGAAAATATCTCTTTTCATATTATGTGATTCTTATTATATTTATAAATTATATATAACAATAAATTTCATAACATATATAGTATTATTAATAATTGTAAATTTAACTACTCGGTTATTATAGTATAATATATTATAGTTCATTTCATCTTAGGGATGTGTGTCCCGTAAGAAATCAAACAAATAATTTTAAATAATATATATTTAATGGATTGTCTATGCTCTGAGTTGTGTGTCTCAAACTACATTGAATAAAATGTTCTTATTCAAGAAATTTGGTTTTTTATTTATTCCCCATCTTAAAATAATTGTGTTCTCACAATTTAATCTTAATCTCGCCAATATAGATTTTGAAATTTGAAAATTATTATTTCTAAAAACCACACCATTAAAAATATTTTAATAAAAATCCTCTTAATAAGTGTGAACAGGAAGTACAAAGGTCATATAGAATTGTGAATAAAAAGGTTTCTAAGTGTGAAAATTTTTGGTATGTGAATATATGGACATTGAAAAATTAATAAGTTATTATATAGTGTGACGAAGTTCACGGATCAAAAGCAACTGAATTATAAATTAAAAGTTAAGGGATTTAAATCTATGAATCGGGGATGATTTAAAAGGCCATCAGATTGAGAAGATTTTATTTCACAGGATAGCATTATTGTATTAATATACATTTTATAATGTTGATAAATTAATTTACTATATAAGAATATAAGGAAATATACAAATATGAGATGTTTATATTTAATAAGAATAATCTCATCCACTGGATGTGATTCTACCAATACCAAATTCATCACTTACTCTAAGACACGAAAAATCCAAAAATGATTTTTATGCCTAAATTTCTAAAATTCACTTTTAATGTATAGTAATATCTATAAAATACTGATATGTTTTCCATCTATCATTGACAATTTTACCATACTTATATGGTTAGTCCATGTTATTAAATATAATAATATATTCTCTAAACCTCAAAATATACAACACTGGTTCAAGAATAATAATTATTTTTCAAAATTTTAAACTATGAACTATGAAATATTAATTAGCCAATCATGTAGTCTAAGGGTAGCTTTTAAGCACTTAGCATACAACATTCTTGTGTTCAATATTTTCATCCTTTATAAATGTAATAGGTTTTCATATAGCATGTGGGTTGTTCTTTTAAGGCAATACTAATACAATTCATATAGATTTAACAAAAAATATATTATATATCCTTAAAATAAAATAAATCATTTCATTATCAAATTAAAATGTTTTAAAATAAAATATATATTTTTTTAAAATTTTTAATAATATTATTTAACTATTATTACAATGTCATTAATGATCATGTGAGCCCTGAATGTTATCAATAACATTAAACTTATATCAATTAAATTTAATGGAATTATTCCTCAAATAATTGTTCAATTAGAACATATACCAAAACAGTGGTTTGTATTGCTATAAATTTCATAAAAAACATTTTTAATCTTGGAAAACACAATCACATTAAACATAAAAATGTATTTTTAAGACATTGAACATATGATAAATCATAAAATCCAAATATCATAATGTTCTTTATAACTCTTAACTTAATAAGGACATATATAAAACTAAAATTAACACAATCCATAGATGTTTTGTAAATAATACCACAAAAATACCTTTAGTAAAAAATACTTCGATAATATTATTCTTCAATATTAATAAACACATCATCCATCTTAATTAAAAACAATTATTTTAATTATCAAGGGTTTAACCCTTAATAGAAGGAAATGACTCTGATAAATTACATGTTACTCAAATTTAAGAAAATTAAAATTTAAGTGGATCCCTAAGATTAGATTTATTTCCTTACAACATACTATTCAAGTTTCAATAGTAATTTTTTTCTTTACACCATTATTTTCAAAAAAGAAATTATTATCCAATTATTTCTAGAAACAATATTTTCAATTTAGTACAACTTCAGTTTAATATAGGTCATTCATTATCATCATTTCCAAATTTCAATCATAATGGTTTATAATTAAATTGTGCATTATCCTAAGTATATCCTTTGAGAGTGTAAAAATTAGTGCATATTAAAGACTACTATCAAGCACTATGTGATGATTTGTTCAATCCCACCACACCCTTTTCTATTTTATTAACCCTACGTATGACTATTCATCAACCACATCCACTAATATTATCTATATTGGTATATATTTCTAGGAAAACGACATCATTTGATCCATACCAAAACTATAAGATATTTTTATCAATATTTCCTCAATTTATATAATTGGTTTATCATCCCTAATTTATGTTTTTATAAACATTGTTCCTAAACAATCCACCTAACATTTTTTCATAGAAACTATAGAGACATGGACTCCATTAGCCTAGATATAGTGTCTGGTTTACTACACTAGAATACGAAATATGGAATCATGTTCCAAAGGAACTAATAGTTTAGTTGTTTTGGAAAAATAGATACATACAGCAGTCTTAAATTACATTAGATAAAATGAATTTTAACATATTTTTTTTAAATAATACCACTATTTACTATATCATATCATTTTTTATCATTCGTAGAATATTCCTATGATTACTAGGAGTGTAAATAGAATAAGTGTGAGCTCAAATACTCTATAGGGGTTAAGTACAGTGGAAGATATCATGAAAAAATATCCATAATATACATGGAATGGTAAATTAAAAACACACATTCTATTTAAATAACTTAACTATCATGATATGATAAGAAATAAATATTATAGAAATTTTAATAACTAAACAAACATGCTATTACAATAATAGGATTCGGTATATTCATTATGAAATGGAAAATATATATATATAACATTAAATATTTAAACAATGTATAAAATGTATCTAGAGGTAATTTTATTTTTGAAAATCACATGTATAATAATAATTAAATTCTTGATGAATTAACTTCTTAATTATTGGATTTTATATCTCATGAACATGTAACCTCAACCATCTAGATCGTTTGCAATAATGTTTAAAATAATCGATAAATCATCATTTAATTTTACCTTACTGATTTTTATCATGATAACAACCAATTCATATAGTGTTTATTTAATAATATTCTCTTCCTTTCATTATAGATCTAAAGGATTCCTCACATATCAAATTATTGACATAATTCATGATTTTTTTACCATTAAATACTCTTATTAAAGAATGAATATTGATTAGCTAAATTTCCTCATTCAATAAAATAAAAAACAATATAAAACACCATATGTATAAATGACATATGGTTTATGAAATAAGAATATCCTTTATAAATAATATCAATATTTGTAGAAAATTTAATTTTTTCTAATAAAAGCAATGTCAATATTTCAAGGGAAATTAATTATTGCATTAATTAATCATGAAAGAGAATGTAAATAATTTATTTTTGAAATTATCATAAACCATCCATAAAAATTATTTAAATGGTATTAAAATAATATAACCATTGGAGTAATAATAATGTGATTTTGATGTCGATGAATACAAATACGAGAAAAAAATATTTAGAAATTTTTCTGAGGAAAATATCTAAGTAATTAAAAATACTTTTCAAAACTAATAGTTCACCAATAAATTTAGAAAATATTTTATTAAAAATAAATATTAAATAATATAATGGTTTTTTAAAACAATTTATTTATGATTATGGTATACTGTATTGTTCATGATGTACATGTTAAAAAACATACCTTAAATTTTTAATTTAAAGGAAAAATGTAATGTTTTAAAAACAACATTAAGATTCCTTTGAAAAAATCTTGTAAAAATAAAAAATGGGTAAATAATACTATAATAAATAATTTTTAAAATATTAAAAAAAATTATGAAAACTTTTTTATAAATAACGGTTTTATATGAATGTTAATTTTCTACATAAGACAGAAAATGTAGTTGGGATTTCAAAAAAATAATTTTCTCAATTGATATACATACCAAAGAGATGAAATATTGTACTATTACGTGGAAATTTCATAAATAATTAGTGTAGAATAAAATTAAATGTGTTTATTATAATATAAATAAATATTTTATATCATATTGAATTCTATAATTAACAATCCTTCTTATAATGTGATTGTGATCTTGTCCCTTACAAAAATCATAATAATTATGTGATAATCAACTAATGAATTGATTATTTGTAAAAAAATATGAATCAATAATATTAAATTGGTAAAAAAATAATATAACTATAAAATTAATTACATATTTAATCTTATATTATCAATTTCAATGATAGAGTAATATAACCCAGTGAAACAAATTTGAGTATTGAGAATATTTACCACTCGAGAACCTTTAAGTAGAAATCCATTTAAATAAAATATTTCGAATTTAATCTCAAAATACCATTATTTATTAATAAATCATGATATTACATGTAAAAGTGTTAGTATTTACACTATATATAATTTATTAGGTGCAAAAAAAAATATATTTCCCAATGAAGGGGAAATGAGATGAAGTTACTTACCGCAATATTCCTCTGTGTTGAATATTCATTAACCATCACTAGAGTAGTTTTAAACATGTTATTATCTAATAATATATCCATATTTATATAAATAATATCATATACTATCCTTTTATGACATTTTACCGACATTTCATTAATATTATTTAATTATTTTCATTATTTTATGTGTTAATTACCTTGCATTCTCTTGCATGATTTTTATGAAAGATCCAATTCTTGCACATATTCTATTGATACATTCTCATAATAATAATAATTATGAAACAATTATCATATTTTCACCCAAATTATTATTTTATATCCAATCATGAAATATTGTTACAAAAAATAGAATATGGTATAATCATGGTCAAGGTACGTCTTACATACATGAAAATAATTTTTTCATTTTTTAATGACCATTAATGAAATAATGTAAGTTATATATTATTATAAAATAATAAAGTAATTTCATAAATATAATATTAATTCTTTAAATATAATTCAATAAAACATCTATAAGGTTAGGTGATGGAAATAGAGTCATACTACTTTATGAAGGTGGTTGTCCACACGTACGTGAATGAAGATATAATTTTTTAATGTATCAAAGAAAATGATATATTGTGTTTTATAAATTGTTAATATGGAATTAATATAGTATTTACTTCATTTATATCACATATGTTATTCATCATTACCCATATTAACTTCCATGTAAATCTCTAGTGAAATATGAATCACAAAGTTTCATGTGGTGGTAGTTCGTAGTACACACGAGCGATGTTATCATATCTTCTATAGAATGGAATTAAAAAAAATATATGATATAAATTCTACCATTGTATAATTATGTTATATATATCACATATATACCATATATCCATCATCAGACCCATTTGCAAGAGGTATTATTGGAAAAAATAATGGCATTAGTATGCAAGGATGTAGTCTACCGTACAAATAAATAATGTGTTGTAACACATTTGACGTAATTAGAGATATTTATATGTCCTTTATAGAACCAAAAAATATAAAAATATATGTAAAATAATGGGGTCATTATATCATAATGTTTTAGTTATAATTTAATGAGTTTGAGGAAGAAATAAAATAAAATTTCTCATTGAAGAAGATAACCTCATTTCTGAGTATCATCCTACGTTTTCACTAAAATCCTCCATTTGTTTAATTTCTGAAAAAATTATGGTTTATAGAAAGATTATATGGAATTTTGGTATTTTTTTTATATATATTGGCTAACCAAAATGGGATTGACAGTGTGTATAAGAGAGGAAAGGGGAGGATTTTTATATGTTTGGTGAGTTCCGCACAAGTAATTTTTGAAAAAAACATGTATGAACATTATTAAAATATAAAAAGGGTCCAAAATAGAGTATTATTGATCCGTAAATATAATATGGTATAAATAAGGCTGTAAACTTGCCATTATAAAAGTAGTTAGTTCATTTAAACCTTAATCTTTTTTATTTTAATCACTGATAAATTAATTTTTTCCATAACCAATAACAATAATATTTACATATTTAACTATAAATTTTGGACAAAATATAAGCTTAACTAATTATGAATTATATTACATATATGTAATCCATTTTTTAAAATTACATTTAAAAACGTGGGAAATTTATATTTAAAATTAATCTCACATAAGCAACAAGAAAGTATGTTTTCAAGTGGAAAATATTCAAATGTTTATAATGTTTTATATGAAAATTATATATTAAAATGATTACAATAACCTAAATTGGATTAATTTATTTATAATTGAAATTATTTTACATTATAAACCATTGAAAATAAAATATAAACTAATTACTAATTTAAATTGATATACAGTTTGAAATTACAATTATTTATTTTTCACTGTTCATATATAAATCAATCGTTTTTAAAAAATCCAAAAAATATCACTAATATAATTTTGAAATTATTATTTCCAAAAATGGTTTCATTTTTTCTAATAAATTTTCTAAAAGTGGTAAAAATAAACATAATATTATGTTCCCAATGAGTTACTAAAACTTATTTTTTAAAAATGATGTTTTTCACAAATCAAATCAATTATTATTAAATGATTCTTATTTTATTTCTAATAAATAGATATAAGTAAATTTTATAATTTAGTTCATATTATACCAAGAAATCAATTTAACATCTTGTTTTTCACGACATACTCTATAACATTTCATTTCAACTTGGGTTTTTGTGTTTCATAAATGATATATTAATTTAAATTTAATGAAATATATTCTATGGGTTTTATAAGCATACTGTTTCTTGTGTCATACACTAAAAAAATGCTATTATTTTTTAATTTTGGGGAGTTATATATTTTATTTTTTGTGTTCTTACATTTTCTAATTTTATAGTTTTGGAGAATTATAGAGTGATCGTTGAAAATAATTATAGTATCTATGTTAAATTTACATATGATATTAATCCATGATTCATAGTGTTTTTTGAGTTAATATAGTTGAGGTTTGAAGACAAACCTAATGATTATACTTTTATTCTCACCTAATTTTTATTATTGTTTCCATGTTTTATTTGGTTTTTTCTTTTTTGTTACTGAGTATCATTGGGTTGGTAATGTGAATACATATATTGGAGTTTGATGAGGTTGTTGTTGGGATTTTCCCTTCCAAAAAGTGGACAATTGTACGAAATCATACTTTTTTAATAGAATTTTCTTATCGAATATACTCATGTGAAATAATTAATAATATAGTATATATAAAACACATGAATAATGTAAAAAAATCCAACACAATATTATTTCACGAATAATTATAATTATATATGAATAATAATTATACTATTAAAATTAAATGTAGTATAATTAGATAATGAACAAATAAAATAATTTCTCTTGAATTTTGATATTCCTTAACAATATATTCCCTTAGAATTTTAACTCATTAACATATTGTAAAAACAAAACAAATCATTTTCCATATAATTATAATTATTAAAATGATGAATATAGATACATTAAAGGAATTTATGTTATAGAATAATGATATAAATATTATTAACTTATATAAATTATAATTCAATTATTATCATTAGAATAGTTAACAAAATTTTATGAATAGTGACATTACCATTAAGAATTTTAATAATGATCTAATAAATATTACAGTTGGTAGATTTTATAGAAAAAAATTAAATAATATTAATTAATCATTAAGAAATAACGAACTCAATTTTCAGCTAAAAATTTAATTTACAACATTGAAAAATATAATGTATATCATTAAAATATTGTATTTCTTTCTCTATTTATATATTATAAACTAATAATTTTTTCTGTATAATGTTTTAAAAGATATAAATGTACATAATTATAACCAAATATGAAAAATAATTTCATTT
This sequence comes from Viscum album, assembly GCA_963277665.1. NCBI lineage: Eukaryota > Viridiplantae > Streptophyta > Magnoliopsida > Santalales > Viscaceae > Viscum > Viscum album. The sequence goes on along the minus strand of OY728156.1, from coordinate 112,691,854 downwards.
CATACCACTATTTAATTTTTTCCCTTTTGAAAAAAAATCATTATTTTTACATAAAGTACTCTTCCTCTCAATTATATATACCCCCTCTCTGTACTCATGGATTATGAGTTCACAAATCATTTTAATTTATCAATATCTAACCTAAAAATATATTCTATGACTACATAGATTCATACATTAATGTTAGTCTCACCATATTCCATGCCCTAAAGGAATTAGTTTCGTATTAGTTGAGAATCATAAAATATTATCTAGTAGATAAATTTATTTAATTTTATTACACGTATTCAATTGTTCAAATATACCACTCCCTCTTGAAAGAAAATCCTAAAATTATTAAATTATATGTATAAAAACATTACATACATTATATTATTAATTTGAGTAGTTATTTGAATTTATTCATAATAATTATATTATATAAATCCCCTTTTATACTGAAGTACTGTTAATGGATGGTTTACAGCTATTAAGGAAAATGTAAATTCCTTATTTATTACTATCTATATAGTAAATAAATATAAATTAAATATAAATTATTATTACTATGGTACCATATAATGATTATTAACTATTTAAAATAGTTATATATAGATTATCTTTCACTCTTATGGAACATCCAGTTAATTATTTGTCAATATCCCGCATAGTTGTTTTCAAACTAGTAATTATCATAACATACATGTATATTTAGAAAATATTATTTTTAATTTATATATATACACTAAATTTTAGGTATTTTAATTATTATTGGTTTAACATTACTAACAAAGAAATAAAAATGAGTACATACATCCAAATTTAAGCTAAAGAGTATAATTCATTGAAAAGTGACATCAATCTAATATAACATAAAATTGAATAAATAAATTATAATGACTAAAATAATAAAAAATTAAATAAAGAATTTAAATTCATATCTGGATTCAAATTTTAACATACATAGTTTACTTATATAGGAGTTGTAAAAAATAGTGTAAAATGACAACTAGGGTTTTGGGACTCACCACCCCAACTCATATTTATTTTATATTATTTTAGGAAAAATATTTCATATGATTTTTTTAAGATCACTTATAAATTTCAATTCTTTTTATTTATATTTCTTATAATTTGGATAAGAATTTTATTAATTCATATGGGTGAATTCTAAAAAAACATTCATAAATTTGGATCAATATTTTTTGTATAAAACCCCGATAAATTATTCTCTTGTTTATCCTTATCTTTTCTATAAAATATAATATATTCTATTCTATATCTACCATTAAATGTAAAATATTATTTCTTGAATTATTCTTAATATTTACCTCTATATTTTAGTCTTATATGTATATTTTAAACCACCATAATCAGAGCCTTTATTTTCTTACGGGTTTATTTCATGTTTAGGATTGATGTGTGTTTTCCATCTATATAGAATGTATGATAATGAGACAAGTATGGTGGTACAAAAATGTATATCCCTATTATTAATTAGTTAAATTTATATATTTTAGGTGATTATGTTTCTTTTACATGAAAATGGTTCTCATTTTTCTATATGATTTGTATACATATGTTATGTGTGAATAAGATTCTAGTTTTGTTCACATTTTGTACATTGGATTTTTCGACATATGTTGTGATGTTTTATTGTTATTATTATCCATCATTCTATAAATACATAAAATTATTTACTCATTTTATTTATGATGGTCTTATTTTTATTAGATTGGTATGATTATTACACTCATATATATATAACATTTATTCAAGTCTTTTGTTGATTACATATTATACACCTCTTATTGAGATTTTATCCCACCGTTTCATTAATGTATTTTATATAATAATTAAAATTATTGTGATGTTAAAGGTATAATATATAAGGAATAACATGAATACATTAACTAATTCCTTATGTTTCAGATCTATTAACATTGTAAGGACAAAATTTTACCAAGATACTAAACCCCTAAATATTGGGATTTATATTAATATGTAAATTTTACTTAAATATAGATTAATAATAATATATGAATGATGAAGGTATATATAATATATTTATATATTTTTTAATTTTTATCATACTCATCCATATATTCTTTCATTTATGTTGATGTTGGTTGACATATGTAAGGGTTTGAGTGACTTTTTTGGGTTGTTTGTTTATAGTTAAATGAGTAATGTATCATTTATTTTATTTATACTCATGGATCTAGTATGCACACCTTGAGTTGTTTTAGGTGAGATTTAGGGTTCATTATTGATCTCATTTATTCTTAAGAGGATTCTTGGTGGGAAAAATTCATGAGACATCATCTTCAAATTGTATGTCATTGGATAGCTATATTCTATTTTTTAATTCACAAACGATCATGCTTGTAGATAATTATTTTTTAATATAAGAATATTTATATTTATATTATAAAATATTAGAAATGGGATAACATATAAATTATAAATATTTTAATATTTATAAAACTTTCTTGTTCTATTCCTAATACGATTCACTTTTATTTTGGTATATTGTGTAATATAGAAACCTATATGTACATGCTTTGGTTGGAATATTTTTTAATTTAAAACTATTCAAACATTAATAAATTAGATGATTTTTTTTATTAAAATCCATATATGATATTTTTTATTATCAAAATTATATAATATTAATGTTTTAATATGAAATATATTTGGAATATGGATACTCGGATCAAATGTTTTTATTTTTTTGATGATTCTCATAAATAAATAATATAGGAAATATTTATGACAGTTAGTAGACTTGTATCATGGAGATGTTTTATACACAAATTGATAAATAATACTTCATTATAGAATATTTTTTGAGTTCCCTATTCATGGTGTATGGATAATGTGTTTCATTTTTTTATAGGAATAAAGGTCATTTTAAAACCAGTTGTAATATTTTATAAAAATTAAACAATTTTATAATAGGATACAAATGGAAAATAGTGGATTCTATTAATCTTGTTTATATAAATTATATATCTACAATAAAATTTTTTATAGTAATGTGTACATTTATTATATTAAAAGTCTAATGTTTATTTTAAATAATTTTTCTAAAATAACTCTCTTTACGGTCAAAAAACATGTCATAAATATGAGACAAAATTCAACTATGTTGTTGATGATCATTAATATAGTATATTAAGAGATGTAATTAATTATTGTATATAAAATATAATTTTTTCTATAAATTAAATTCCAAAATGATTCATATATTATATTCTTTGTGGTAATGGGAGGTTGAATCATTATATTCTCATGAAATGGTATTAGATAATTTTGGATAATGAAACAAATTAACCTATATTATATATAAGATTTAAAATATATGAATCTTGATTATATATCTTATATCAAATAATTATTACTTATAAATATGTATTCCATTTTATGTATCATAATTTATTACATATATAAAATTTCAAATAGTCACAAGATTCAACAAATTCGTTTATTTATGTTATAATTGATTACATTACAAATATTTTTAGATTCAACATTATTATATATAAAATAGAGATAAATATATCAATAATAATTATATAAGAAAGGATATACTTGTTTACGCCATGGATTCTCTCTTGTCCACAAGGGATTTACTGCCTTTATTATTAGGTGATAGAGATCTTCTTACCTTGTATGCTCTATAATTATAATATCAATTTTTTCTTCAATTATCATTTTATTTTCATTATTTAATCCTTAGTTTGGTTTCATTTTTCACTAAAATATTACAACTTTAGAGCTTTATCTTCTTCCTAATTAATAATTTTTTGGTTTCATTCCCTTCTAAGAAAAGATTTTCAACTCTTGTTTCATCTCTTGATTTATATTCTCTATAATTATTATTATAGCTTCTTTTTTTATGGTATTAATAATATAGGTCTCTATAATTTATGGTATGCAGTTTTTAGTTTTGAAAATAATTTTTCTCTTATTTTATTGTTTTATTTTCTGACATACCTATTTGAAATTGGATTGTTCTGGGATTCCTTTTTCCAATCAGTTTTGACAACGATCTGAAATCCTATTCGGGTCCCTCTAATTTCTTAAATGGTGGATATTTACCCATGTACATATAGGGTCATTTTCTCTATTGTTTATTTATGAGGTTATATATCCATTACTAAATGGATGAAATATTTTTGATTTTTTCTTATAGTTTATCCTATTTTACTATCTGTCTTGCTCAAATATGGTTCTAGCCCAAGTGGTTCTTTATTATTAATATTTATTTCCTTGAATGGGAAACTTTTAGTGTCATATATAATGTGTTTTATTATAAATTATCATTTTATTTTCTATTATCATATTGGTTATGGTTTTATATTGGTTAATGTTTATTTTTTTCCACTAGGGGAGAGTTTTGTGGTTTTTTGGATAGTATCCCCAAAATTTAAAGTTTGGTTTGATCATTGAACTATTTTATATAGATATTAAATATTAATTCCTAATTTATATTATAGATATAGTCGTAGGTTATCATTGTGTGGTGAATATGTGGTGGTGGCCTCTAGTGAGGACTAATTATACAATGGATTTTTAAGGAGTTTTGAAATAATTGTAGTTTATTGTATGGTGGTTTATTATTTATATTTTTATTTTATAAATAGTTTTTCACTACTATTATAATGGTGGGGTTACGTGATATTATTATTATAACGATGATAATTCCTCGACTATTAGTGGTTCACTCCAATGAATCCGGAACAGACACATCAATGGGATGTATCACAATTTTCCATAGTTCATGATGATAGAGACATCTCATGAGATCCTAAGGAATTTGAATCTTAAGGTATGGATGAACGTGAATTAATGTGACCCATGATTTTACGAATTTTTTTTCTCTATTTTGGTCATTTTTAGATTTTGTGATGTTGAACCCTTGTTTGATTTAAAATTAAAATTTTTTTGTTATTCTAAATGGTTCATCCATATAAAAAATTAAAAATTATTTAAAATTTAGTAAAAAAATTATTTATAAAGGTATTAATAATATGTAAATGAGTTAATATATTACTATTTATTTCTATCTATGATCTAAATATATTTTTTCTATTAATAATATAATTTAATTTCAATTTCCACCGTTCATGGACTTGTTAGTTTACTTAAACTAAATGAAATCAAATAAAATGAAAAAATTTCTAAAATAATAAGTACTAAGTATGTTATGATAAAAAAATATCAAATTTATTCTCAAGATATATGGATTATCTTTTAGTGACACTACATAGATGATAAATTTTTTATACCAGTTATCATGATATTTCCACACGTATTGTTACTTTTTATAGATACCATGGTGTCTCAAAAATAAAAATGTTATCTAGTTAAAATATCATCTATTCCTGAATATTAATTTTTTTGTCTTTTTCATACATTATTATATAAGATGAAATATAAAAACATATTTTCCACCAATTATATAATCATATATATATAATATAAGATATTAATCACAAAGAAGTTATGAAATAATAATGTAGGAAATCCATTTGGGAGGACAGTTATTAAAAATATGTAATATTATTAGATATTAAATTATAATTAATTTGTTAATTTGAGTATTTTATTTAAAACTATATTTTATGTTGAAAAATAAAATAATAACACTTTTATTAGATATATTCCCATGACCCAAGAATAAATTTAATAAAATTTCATTTATTATTAAACTTTTTCGTAGAACAATCAAAAAATAAATTTTCATTTATCTCAATTTGTTATGTTTTAATTCCATAATTAAAAATTCTATTTTTCAATTAATTAATAAATAATCTAATTGGATAATAAATTTTAAGAGCATATCTATTATAATAACAATAAAAATATTATTTTATTAAAAACCTCAATGAAAATGATTACATTTGATATAAAACCTATTATGTTAACTATACAGTCATGATTGATTTACCATTAATAATTTTTTTAAATCATTATAAGACTATAAATTAGAGTAAATTTAATAACATACATGTGTAAATCGCTTATCTACGACCACTCGATATAGTGGATGGACAATGACAACTGAAACCTCATATGTGCATCACTATATAATAACGATTGTTGACTAATATTAAAGGACTTAATAATACCTTTGGGAAATTATTCCCATGAGTTTCAATAAATAATTTAATTTAAACAACCAAAAAATATCCATTGAATAGAGTAGAGCACACAATATCAAATAAAACAAAATTCGAAAAAATTTATATTATATTGATGTATGTAGTAATATATACCAACTAATATCTCACTAGTCAAACCATATATAAAATATCATATAAAATAAAATAGAATAAAATACTATTGAAACTATACTAACTTATACAATCCTTGGATCATCCAAAAATATATTTACTAATTAATATACTCTAACCCGATGAATAAACTATCTTGTGCTATACCAGAAAGGATATATTAGGTCTAAACATTCCATAGAGTTACTTTATAGTTTCCACAAACTGCATATCATTATGGTATCAAAATTTTACCAAAGAATAAATAAATATATATGAATATACATGAAGAAAATAAACATATCATGCAAGAAAATCAAACATTCTATGCAAACCAGGCCATCATTACACCATACGGATCGCCCAATCTAATGATATCATAGAAACCATGACACCGCATCATAAATGGTTTGGATCTATATCAATATTATGTATCAATATCATTATAACACTATGATAACCCATCTCACACCATATGAATTTGGGTAGATAATTTACATACCTCAACCACGAGTCAAAGGATATGATTATGGTCCCATTTTTGAGCATGAGACATCCACTCTCACACTAAGAGGTCCTAAAAACATTCTCAGTCCAGGGGAGGCCATCTATAACGTGAACACTACCTCATCTCAGAAGTTAGGTTCCACTATCAATTCCCCCACATCATGTCAAACCTATATTATACCCTATCACTTTTGGAGTCCATATACCATATCTTCCAGCCTCTTACAAAGGATAGGTCTTCAAACATATACCCCCCCACTTCCATGTTTTCTCTCATAATCACTAGGGGACTAATACCCTCTCAATTATATCATTCCCTTTCAAATCGATATCACTCTGGGAAAGTTATTATATGTATAATTCCACATTCATTTTTAAGTCTAGCCCCATCTTTGATTAAAACTATGACCTAATCTCAAGGAATAGTCAGACAACCCATCCCATAAAAAAACCACTCAACAACATCCAACTCACTTGGGACTAATTCCCTCACTTGAACATATATCAATATCAATGTCAATATTTTTTTCTTCTCTTAATATTATAATAAAACATGTTGAGGCATAAAAAATGGTTCTTCAATCCCATATCAGACTCTATTCACTAGCACCAAGCTACATCGCATCAATGATCATAATGTTTAGGGTCCTCCCTAGAATAAAAGAACTAAAAAAATTCAAATCCTATTTCAAGACATAATTATTGTTCGCACAACCAAAAAATAATTATCTCACACAACTCTTGGAAGAGATATTATCCAAATACTCAAAGAGAAACCACCCATATATCAACTTATATCGCCATAAAGACTCATCCATACCACATCATATACAAAATCTAAATATTCATTAGGAGTGTTCTACTTACAAATTTCTGAGATAAGAATCTATCCAAGTAGTCATAATATTTTCTAAACCATCTCATGCTTTCCAATATAGTCTTATGAATGAATACTAGGATTTTTATATATCATATTTCATACCCTGACCTACTTGTGGTTTATTATTACCTCTTCCATCACATTCTACCCTTTGAGACATAGTCATCCAGTGCTCTAAAACTAAAGAAAGTTTCGAATATTACATTATCTAATTATAGGGGCCCCAAAAAAATTCAAATGATTCATCTGGGGAACTCTTGGTCTATATCTAATATATCTACTCCCATGTAAACATATTATGATATCATGTGAAACAAGAATGTATTTTTTTCATAATGTTATAACATACATAGAAACCAACATTAACTCCTCTCCAAACCCATTCACCACATTAATTAATCTCTATTATGCCTCATTAACCTTCATTTGACCATCCAAGATCTTATTTGATTCCCTAAAGAAAAATTAATTAATTAAACCACTTATAATTAACTATTTAAAATTAACCAAGTAGGAATATTATTTAGAAGACACACATGCCATCAACACCACACTAAATACGCAACCAACTACACATGGATGGTCAACAGAATATCCCAAACACCATCTCAAGAAAAATAAATTTCCTCCAAAACAAAGTCAATTTAAAATTTCATTAAATTTAATCAAGAAAACTAAATAAATTATTGTATAATATTACATAAATATAAATAGAAAAATAATTTGTGTGATCATCTTATAAAGATCTATTTCTGGACCACATAAGAAACCCCCACCATCCTCACTAGATTTGATTATGAAAATTTGGAATAAATATTGAAACTGAATCCCAATATAATATACATAAATATATAGAAAATATAGAAAAATTGGAAGAAATAATAGTGATATATTTTCTAATAATTTCTCTAAAATTCCATAAAGAAACACCCCACATAAAATAAGTATAATGGCATAAAAAATCTATAGGATCTAAGTAAAATTTTCCCCTCCAAGAACATATCCTATAATAAATAATGATGTATTAGAATGTCAAATCTCATATATATAAATCAACGAAAAAAATTATAAGAATGGGATACATTTTGAAAATTAGGATTAAAATATTTTTCCTTACATAGGCAGAGGGTGTCTCCCAAAGACAATGTTTCTCACTGAAAACCCCCTAAGGGACATGGTGTGATGCTTGCTTTTACCCCTTTCACCCCCATATAGTAAATCAACCCTCATAGTGTAGACCACTTCCCCTACTTATAGAGATTACCTCATAATATACCATCATTAAATAACCTAAAAATCTCTACAAAATTACATCTTGTATGAAGATTCATAAGATGATAACTGATAGAGTTCATAAACACCTTTAATAGAGACCTTTTCATATGAAGACCCTCCCTTTTTGATGAAAATTATTTGTAATGGAATTTTTTTATAAAAAAATACCATTCTCTGTTTTTTACATAAACCTTATCCAAATCAAGACATCACATCATATGAAAAATTGTATTCCTTTTAAAAGTTTCACCATATTATGACCTACATGGCATAGTGTGAAATACTGAAGATATTAAAATATTAGTAGTTGGGCCACCTTGACCTTGCTATAAAATTCAAAAAAATGATAGAAGAACAATATGGGCCTTATTCCATTTCAAATATCATCAACCAAGAATGTTTTATACATATATTCATTATTTTAATCCCACAATAGAAAATGAACCCTTTTCTAAAAAAATCATACTCCCTCAAAATGAAAAGAACCTAAATTTATTAGTTATCACAACATCCCTTTAGTAATTATTCAATTATTTTATAATTATAAATTGTTATTGAACAATTAATCCTGACCTACCATAGTCTCTAATACACTACAAAATTATCAACATTTCATTTACAAACATTGAATATGATTCTTTTATATAGCTCCGACCAAACACTATTTAATGAATTTTTATCCACCTATATCCCTTAATTTCCATTATTAAGACAATTGTGAAAAACAAAATCTCTCTTAATACACTAAAAATTGAAATCATTTTTTTCTTATGTATTATGTTTCTCCACACCCAATGATTTTTTTAACAATAGCCGCATATGATATATGGTTTTCCCCACTATATTAATTTCATAAAAAACACATAGTTGTCCAATTATGTGTTTAATGTGTTTTTGAACTTACCATATCACATTAAACACAATAAAGCTAGTCATGAATCCTCTAACTTAACTCTCAAAAAACATGTAATCCCATTCAGTGATGCATCATCATTCCACCTCACCCAATAATGATTCCTTTAATCATAATGGCTTTAAATAAGCCCCCAATCACCAAAAAAACTTTTAGTCATTCTCTTGACATAATTCTATGGTCAGATCACCGTCCACCAACATTGATCGTCATTCTCTCACACTATGAAAATGAACACCTATGATATATATCATTATCAAAACACCTTAACTACAATAAAAGAATTTATAAAATGAATTAAAATAAACATAGAACCCAATAAAAAAATATTATGTATATTAGTTATTGATGACATATAGAAAATCATATCCACCAATACATTGAAATCTCTATATCATCATGATATTTTATCTACTGGTCTCTCTAGACCCACAACCCTTCCAACACGAGGGTCATTCAGAAAAAATGTATTCAGTCATCTCTAGTATAGGAGTATCATAACAATTTTCTCAAAAATGTTAAATTATTTTATTTACCAACAACTATTCAACCGTTAGTTAACATATTGACTGATTGTGGCCTTCCAAATCATTCACTATAAGTAATAGAAAACACTAAACAATTCCTATTCTCAGATCACCAGGAATTCCATCTGGAACGTCACCAAAATACATCTGAAAAGTGTTTTAAGTACTCTAATTAAGCATGTTTTTCTCCTCATCATATGGTTTCCTTTACACATATTTTAAACTGTATATAAAAATGTGTCTCTCATAACAACTGTGTCGCTCTGCTAAATTTACACTCAGTCATTCAAGGAAACACCTTTGTATGATCAAGTTCTATTATAAAAAATGATGATACATTAATCTATCCATTATGTGACATCTCAGCATCAAGGGATATCTCTTATATCCCAAAAACCATCATTATCTACTCTCAGAAGCATATGATAATCCCATCGGTCCATGGCCCACCCACCATCTTTTATAAATCCATTACTAATGGTGACCAGGAATAACCAACATGTACATACATTTACATGCTGAATATTTTCCCTAAAATTGATAATATACATATCCAAATGTTATATTGAACCAATTTGAACTCATTCATAATTAATTACTCATTATATTAAAAGATCTCATCTAATATTAATGGATACATGTTTTTATGCCACCAAATCACACAATATAACTAAGTAACATGTGAGTTGATACCTACTGGATCTATTCCCACAAGCCTTACCCATCATCTATGATAATATCACAATTCATTATCAACCATCATATGAAAGAAGGTTACATAATGTCACAGATGTAGAAAGTAATGTAGCAGAAACTATATTAGGTATTGGTTAGTACAATAGTAGTCGAAAAAATTCATCAAATTTGTCCCTCAGGCAATGGGTTTGGTATTTGGGTCCATCAAGGTATTTAGGCCCCCAAAATACATTAGAAAATAAAGTATTTTTGGCTAACTCAATTATTTTGGGTCACCTCAAGGCCTTAAAACAACCTCAAAGGCCTTTGTGTGACAATTTCTGTAAGACTTATCGACATAATAAATGATGATTGAAATATACAGACTTTACAATGAATATACTTCAGATTAAGATTTTCAGTTAGCACATTCACTTGATCATATCGAACTAGATTTTAAGAATAAATGGTTTGGTAATTCCATTAATATTATGCATGTGCATCTCTTCACAGGACAACTAGCGAACTAGCCAGGTGAAAGTGGACATATGTCATCAGGATTTTGTTGTTGGGATGAGTAGTTATATGTAGATATAGTTTGAGATGAATTACTCTAAGACCATTGGGTTATAAAATGTTTTAATTTGCTGACGGACCATGTACGGGTTCCCACTAATCCCTTAAATGTGGTATTATCAAAAATTTAATAAAAATATAAGGCCTTTAATACATTTGGTTTGGTATCCATAAAAAAAGGGCTAAACATATTTATAACCCTTCCCTATTACCCAAGAAATGTTACTATGAATAAGTTATTTTTCAAATCCCATTCCTCATTATTAAGGTTTAGTTATGTAGATTTTCACCATTATTAACTATAAGAAAAATTCTTGAATTTTTTTATGTTGACATATATTGTAACTGAACACTATCACAAGAACCCCAGGGGGCCTATCACCATGGAATTTCATTATATAACGTACCCAGTATGGGTAACTATATATACCTAAAATTAAGGTATTTTATATTCAAGAATTATGAACTCATGAAATATATTCCATATTACAAATCATTATAATGGATTACATGGTTTAGATAAAAATAATTCAACTAGCATGCTATGAAGGAAAAAGATTTAAAAGTTGTTTAAAAAAAATTAAAACTAAACCCACATTAATTAGAAATATTATAATGAATAACACATATTTCTTATTGTTCATAGGATCAAAATATAATTCATTAAAATATACCACTTTTCGATTAGTACAAGACAAAATATTACAATGAAAACAAAAACAAAAACACAACATGTTGAATAAAAATAGAAACCATTACAGTGAAAGTAAATAACAAAAATCTCTAATCATTGGTAACATGGAATTATTAATAGAAAGGTTATCATGAATCACAATTCATAGGTTCATAATGATCTCTAACACATTTATAGACTATCTATCTACAATAATCCTATATGATAAAAATAAAATAAAATTCATTGATTCAACATTGTAATTATCTGGTCAGAATTCCACTCAATAGATACTGATCAATGGATAAATGTGGCCTAAATAGTTCTTACCCATATGGTATAGGCTACCAAATACTATTGAGGTACTAAATTATATATTACGTAGACTATTACCCTGAATCGGGTAAAGAATAAAAAATAACATAACATAAAAATATCCATCCTAAAAATAAAAGTATTCAAAAAAACACAATGCTATAAAATATCATTCATGCTCAAGTATATATTAAGATATCTAAATCTTCAACCCAATAGGCTAGACAAATATTAAATATAAAATAACAAAAAATATTAAAAAAGTGTATCCACTATCATCCTTGGGCCTCACATCCTCTTAGACTCTAATACACTTCAATTAGTTACACCCCAAACCAATGTAAACGTGGTATCTAATCTAAAAGAATAGATAAGGTATTCTATAAATGATCTTTCCTATGTGGGATGTGATAAATAAATATCAATAGGGTATCACTATGTGGAAATAGTTTATTTTATTATATATATGTATTCATTATGGAAATTCATATTTTGGAAAAGTGTATCACCTATTATGTGATAACCAAGACACCATGACTCCATTAACATTGAGTGTTTATTTGATAATTTGGGAAACCATGATCCGAAATCATAATTTTTTTTTACTCAATGTGTGAATTTATTATTTTTCATATATTAATTCTCTTAGAGAATAGAATATTTCAAAATACCGTAGGTAGGGTGTCTCTATGATTCAACCTCTAACAGAGGGTGCATCACTGTAAAATATTATTATGTAACTACCATTAAATAATACAATGTGTTCACAATCTTTCTCTACAGGAAACACTAAATATAAATTACCATGATATATTTGAAAATAATATAAATATTTAAGTACAACTATGAAAACATTTTTTTAATTAGTGGGAATGAATATGAGTAATCACTTTTTGAAATATAGGTATAAATAAAATAAAAAATTCTTATAATATTAATTCATTCAATTAGTTCGTCCAAAATTGGTATAAATATCAAACATATAGTAGAATGTAATATTTTTAATAAATTTAATTCTACGTGATTTGTTACTAAATTTCAAGAAATATATGACTCATGAATAATTAACATTGATATTAAATTTTAGTTAAATAAAATGTAGTGTAAATTTGATATAAAATAAGAATAATAAGTGCTATAATTTCATAATTTCAACATCCAATTTAATTGATTTTTCAATAATTTTATATTGTTTTATTATGAAACTGATTCTAAAATCATTGATATTAGAAATTAATGAAAATTAACTTCATTTTTTAATTAGTTATATTAAAAAAAATTATGTATGAATTTTTATTTGTTTTTTCAAATGTTTTCTTTTTAGTTAAAAAATTCGATTATCAAAGAACATGTAATTTATATCGAATATTATTTATATATGAATGAATTGGATGTTTATAAAAAATTATATTCAATTAGTTTTTAATTAACGGTTTGTGAAAATTAAAATTTTTATAGAACTTTTAAATCCAACTTTCAATATTTTTTAACTAATTATAATGTTTCATTAATAGAAAATGTATATTTATTTTATATGATTTATGTACATTCATGACATACTTGTTATTGTATTTTATTTAAAAATTTAAAAAAATTATTAATTTTATATTAAATCAATTTATTTCATTAAAATATGTATCAAATACAATTTTATCAAATGTAGTAATTTAATGCATGAAATTTTAATTTTCTAATATATGTTTTTGTCATATTAAGTGTATTTTTTTGGAAAATTAGAATTTTAAACCATTATAAATTGTATATGATGAAATTAATTTTGAATTTATAAATATATGTATAAAATTATTTAAAATTTTCAATAAATATATTTTTAATATAATTATTTATTAGGGACATAAATTAGCTATGAAGGTAAAAGTAAAACTAGTAAATTGAGGTAATCCTATAGAAATAGTCCAAAAACGTTTAAAATAGTCCATTAATTGAATGGATAATTATTTATTGACCAAGGCATGTTTCCAAAAATTGTTTTTCAATTTTTGATCCTCTCATCCTAGATTTGTAACACTACATTATGGAAAATGTTATTGGTGCTAGGAAAACTACTATTCCCTTTACTAATAAATTTTTATAGTTACCCCACTTTAAAATAAATTTATTAATTTATTATATGATTTAATTTATTCCATTTAACTATACATGTAAAACACTCACACAAATATAAGCCTTTGGTCACTCATAGTTATCCTAACCCCTTCAAAATCTAGGAGATATCCAATGAAAATTCAAGACCCTCACATGATTATTATCAAATATTTAGTTTTCCATCTTAATTTTATTCTAAAATATTTACTATTTACAAATAAATATAATGATATCAGTTTCATTTATACAATTAATGTAGTTATATTTATGTTAATATCATTTATGTTTTATCATCCTCATCCATTAATAAAAAAAATGGTTCATGCGTTATGTGGACCACTTCATCTAGTAAATAACATGTTTCATTATACATTACCTCTATAAAAGGATAGATATAATATGTTATTAAAGGTAAAATATTGTGTGTATTATATATTCAATGATCTATTAGGACAAATTTTTGAACCAATTAATGATATTAAATGCGAATTATAATCATTAATTTATTCTTATAAATTAAGTTTATGGGAGTGTAATATTTTATTCAAAACTGTTGAAGATTCCATATCAATTAAATCTTCTTCTAAATCCTTGAAATTTTGATATATAATACTAATAAAAAAAATATAATATTTTATGGTTATATTATTATGATATTATAAATAAATAATCTCATTATCATTTATCAAATTACGGTATGTTCATGTTAGGGTCAGATTAACCAAATAATTGAACAATACTATTGTATAGACCCGAAGCTTGACGTAGATTGACATTACATTACTTTTGCGGAATACTTAGTACATAACAAAAACACACACACAAGGACCGTAATATTTTATTGTCTTTGGAAACTCGGAATATAATCTTCTAATCGTGGGGAAAGATCTCCAACATCTCCCATGAAGATCTTCTTTTTTTAAAAAACTTAATCCTTTCTTTATGTCCTGGGGAAAAAACATACAGGGTGAGCTCAAATGCTCAGTAAGGGTAAACAAAAGAAATGTTAATCACATCATATATATAAGAACATAACTTTTGGAAATCTTAACCTGCAAAAGAAATAATAATTTCATAACATGGGATAAATCATATTAGTGAAATGTAATCCCAATAATCATAACCTAAAACATGAAACTTTGTGGCATACACAAATAATCATAGAGAATCATTTATTATTAGCCAAGACTCATTGCCAAGACTATCTTAGTGGACAAACTCCCTTTCTGAACTGAGTTCACTCCTCGTTTCAGTCCTGTTTCATTGAACCGGTATAACCTACCGTTCCATCCATGTCTATCTCATGAGATATAAAATCTTTACCCAATGCATTGTAGGGAGATATAGGTCCCACCCATATCATAATGATACCATTCTTACGTGTGCCACAAAATCATAAACCATACATCATAGCATAACCCATGTAATAAAAATGGGATTCTTAAAAAACATGACATCATAAAACAATTCATTTAAGCTAAAGTAATTCATAAAAATATTTCCATCACAACATAATCAAATCCATGTAATAATAGGTATAGAAACAGAACCCTATATTATCTTAGATGGAAAATAATTTTGATAAAACACTTGAACTCCATTCTTGAGGAAAATACCCTTTCTGCTTCAAAAACACTTTTCCTTTCTTAACATGTCGTACAATTATAAACTAAAAGAAGTTGATTACAAATAAACATGAAAACTTGGAAAGGCATATTCTTGGAAATAATGTTTTATAAATCCATTCATGCCGTATAAGTTAAAAAAACATTCTTCATACTTTTGTCGGAAATGTCAAAAAGTACCTCGTACGAAAATCGACAAAAGATTCCTTTCATATCATTTACTAAAAACTCACCAAAGGGTAAAATTGGATTTAAAAAATTGTAGGTGGATGGAAATAATATTACATATGGAAACATGGATGTGGATGATAAAATACACCCCAGAAAATACCAAAGTATAAACAATCTTGGATAAAAATGAGATTGTGATATTTCACTTGCCTTAGGTCCGATATGCTTTGTACGTGTCCAAAACACCTGTATAATGATTTAAATAATGTTATTGACATATTACAGAATCATACATATATTTATGATATCATATATGGTCATATTCTTAGCTTCTTATTAGTAATATTTCATTACTACTTGTTATTCGGGTGTTTATTACTTTTTGTTCGTATGCGTGTCTTGTCGAATAAATTCTTATTTTTTCTTCTTATTTTATAGATACCTCATTTCCAGAATGTTATTAGTGTAATATATATCATATTTATTCACTCAATTCATTTATGTAATCATTATGCAATGAAAATCATGTAGAACGAGTCGTATCACACCGTGGAGACGGTATTCCGTGCATACGCACGAGCGATGATATCGTTCCCATGATCGTGGAATTGTATTGGAGTGTATGTGTACTATTTAAGAATCAATATTAATTTACAATAGTAATATATAGTCATTATTTAAACCATTATACCCATCCAAGTAAGGTGGTGGTGGAAAATAGATTACACCACGGCGTGGAGACGGTATTCCGTACGTACGCACACGCGGTGATTTCATTTTCCGTAGGATAGATATGATGGTGAAATAGGGTTGTTTAATACTTATAATAACATATCAGTATATGATAGATACTGATGTTATTACTTAATAATGAAACAACTAAATAAGAAGAAGTGGAAGAAGAAATAAAGATGAAAGAATCGGTAACGGACATTACCTCTTCTTTGAAGTGCTTCTTTGAGACCTCCTTTTAGGGCACTAAAATAGGTCTTTGAAGAATACCAAAACCTCTAGTATGTTTCTAGGGAAGTGTAGAGGAGAACATGGTAGGGTTTGTTCTAGATTGAAGGCTCAAAGTGGTGTGAGGAAGAGGCGGAGAATGTGCTCGTTTATAAGGGAGGAGAGGGGCACCTTTGGAATAACTAAAACTATTATTTTATTATAAAGTCAAATTCGGTTTTAAATAGATCCAAATTGATTTATTTAGAAGATAAGGTTGGGATGGGTCGAAATCATCTCATCAAATAGAATTTAGACAAGTTTAGGTTCCTATTTTAACCTTATAATTTAAATTTAACATTAAGTTAAATAATTTTACTTTTACTGTGTCTTCTTGTGTTCTTAAACTATATGTTTAATAAACATACTATAACAATCCAAACGAACCCAAAGTTGTTTATTATTAATATATATAACCGTATCTAAGTCATCTGGCAGAACCATAGATTTTTAGGAATAAAATAATAATTAATAATATAATATTTGTTTTAAAAACTATTTTATGTCAATTTTGAAACTATTTAGTAATTGATTTTTGTGAAAATAATAACAGAATGATTAGTTCTAAAAACATTTATTAAATCAATATTAACATGTCATATTAACCTATATAATTATTTTAATTCATAAAAAGTCTCAAATTACATTTATTTGGGTATTTATAATATCAATTATTCTAATTTTTCACTATTATGGTCATTACTACATCATCATTGTGTCATAACTAAATTAAATTATTTTATTTCTAAAAATTATAAATAAAATATAATTATGTAGGAACTCTTATTAGCTTTCTAATTAATATTTACAATCGTATTTATATTATGTATAACCCTATATTAAAAATGTTTTAGTAAATAATTTTTGATTTTAACTCTTTTAACTCTTCTTTGAATTAAATAATAATAAATGTCCTAATCTAATCCATGTGGGCCTAAATGGTAATATTTTATTCCTAAGGTTGTTTTTGGTCGAATTACACTTATCCAATAGAATTAGGACATGTGTTAGGGTAATAATAATATCATTTTTACCCTTAATTACCCTATTTACTTTTAACCGTGTTAAAAAACAGTAAATAGTTACTATTCACCAAAAACTATTTTCATCTCATTGAACCAAATTTTACTTATTGACATCAACCGTGTCTCTCAGTTTTTTTAAATTCCACTCACAGAAGTGGTAAAATTATGTTTTATGAAAAATTCATTTTTTTAACTACCACTTAGTGGTTTCACTATTCATCAAAAAATGAATGTTTCCAGAAAAATACCAAAATTAGACCTAAGATATATTTGATATTATGAACTCAAAAATGATGTCTATTATACCAACGTCAAAACATATCAGTTTCATTAATTAATTTAAAAATTAATTCCCGTCGTCAAAACAAATAGCATGTTCTTAAGAGATAATAATTATCAAAAGATTGAAACTTGTTTATGTCTGGTTTAAATGTGAAATTACATCCGATGACCAACATTGTATTTAATTGTAAAAATATATTCTAAATATACTTTAAAACCACTCAAATTAATAATTTATCACTATTAATTATTTCGATTGAAAAAGATGTATTTAATTAAAATATAGTGTGTATTTACTATTCATCAAAATATGAAAGTTACCAGAATGATATAAAAATTTTTTCCAATGTAAATTTTTATTTCATGATTCCAAAGAAGAATTTTATTTTGTGAAATTGAACTTATAAACATGTCAAAAACTATATTTAAAGTGGGTGCACCATCAAAAGGCGGCAAAACTGCATTTTTTGAAAAATACTTATTTTACCCGAAAAATATATTTTGTTCTTATACCATGTTTTAGAAAATGTGCAAGACGAATAATAATGTTATATGATGACAAATTTAGTTATTACTATTCATAACGGCTAGTTCATAATAATATTATAATAATATATCGTTGTTTAGTAAAACCCGGTATTGCGTACAACACACGCTATCGAGGAAGGTCACGAATGCATGTAATGCAAGCCAAGTCAGGGTTGCATGTTGTGCAAGAATCCTTCGTTGTTTAGTATAACATAATCCGACCATATTTCATTTATACATTGAATATATATATATATATATATATACTCAATGTTGCATAGAATAACTATTATTAAAATTGTGTGTAACACGATCCATGAATAGTGTTGTGTATACTGCAAGCTAATACGGTGTTGCGTATAGCGCAAGGTAAATCATGGTGTAGCATACAACACAAGATATTAATGAAATTAAAAGAATATTTTTCATAAAATCTCGGGGTGTTACATTCTACCCCCCTTAAAATGAATTTCTCCCTCGAAATTCGTCGGGGTTATAAATGGTTTACTATTCGAAAGTTTCTTTAATAGAAACCCAAATCGTAATAAGGAATAACAAAACCAATTATTAAAAACAAAAATATGAAACGTAAAAGTTACCCAAATAAACTAATCACTGGGTTTCCACATATGTGAATATATGGATATGGAAGAGAAATCTAACCATCATGTTCTGATGGAGAGTGGTAGAGAACATGGCTATGGAAAAGCCAGCAATCACAAAGCCATAAAATTGTGACAATCAAAGGTACAATCTGATTCATCAGATATAAGAGCACTAGGACAACATTTATGGTTTTCAAGATCATTTCCCTAAAGTTGATGAAATTGGAAATAGAAGAAATACTTTCGTGATTTTGGTATAGTCTCACTGTTGGTCATTCTTTGGACAATTTCCACTTCATCTCTTAAAGAAATGAAGTTGAATTTGCCATTCGTGATGTGTTAGCAGATAATGTGATATAATTATGGGTCATTCTATATGTCTCAATCAAAAGGTTAGAAAAGTTATCAAAAATACATATGTCCATCTATAGTGAGATTAATCATATATGGTTCATAAAGTGGACTTATACTTCATATATTATACTGCTTATTATAATAAAACTAGTTTCTAATAAATAGGGACTTCCTATATGCCAGTGGTAGGTGATAAAGGCCAGTCACACTTCGGTTGTGGGTTTGATTCCCACAGCCTTGTCCGACGCGATGAGCTGTCACCCGTCCTGCAGGTTGTCCTTTTTCTAAAACTATATTACTATAACATCCCATCAATAATATTGAAAAAAAATTCTATCCTTAAACAATACTAACTTATGTCCAACATAATCCATTCCAATCTTTAGGCTTATCCATAATACTGCAGTCCACTCTCATAATAATGTTAAAACGATTACCAGATATTTAACACCATCATTGATCCCCATATATTATAAGATATGTCTTGTTGGTCACATTCAAAACATTCAATGGCCTTAATCATGTATTCTCTTGAATACCCATTGAACCTTAGTGAAAACATGAATGCACTTAAAAGTTAACACTTTCCACATACCAAAATCCTCAAAATTATGTATACTCAAACCATGATATCACTTAGTCCTTATATCAATCATGAGCTCATAAATACTATCAACCATATTAGATTCTCTTTATCCCTTCATTATGTGCATATCATCTGCTTTCCAAAAATATTTCAATCACTTTTCATGGTTACCGATTCCATAAAATTATTGAAAACCACAATAGACCAAAGCATAAATATTTCAATATTCTACGATTCTATATACAACATTATTCTGGAATCCCATTACATAAACACTTAATCATTCCACCACATCGTTGTCATATTCAACATCGCCAATGGTGATCACATGTGACTTCCCTTTGTCTTTTTCCTTAAGTGGATGCTCAGGTCGATCATCACTAACCCTTGGATTAGGGCATTTATTAGCATAATTCCCAATTTCCTTTCACTTGAAGCATTGAAGTGTAGTAGGTTCATTCTGTGTATCCCTTCCTTTTTTTGCATCATTAGGCATCTTCTTCCCATAATTGCGGCATTCAAATTCCCGATGACCTTCCTTTCCACATTTGAAACATTTACTTGTCCCTTTAAGAAAATCTCCACGATGCTTCTTTCCACGCTTTGAGCATAAGGAAACATTCATCTTCTTTTCACCATTATTCTGAGATTTCTCCTTTAACTCCATCTTTTTTTTCTTGTTAAAACTATGATATGGATAAGTAACACCAACTACCATTTCTACCTTGATAGTACAACGCAAAATTTCTTCATAGCTACTAAAGTCTCTTATAGCTAATGTCCTTCAACGATTTGGTTTTAAGCCGCTGAAGAATCGATCAACTTTACATTCAGGTTGGATGATAAATCCAGATGCATACCTTGAAAGCCTTGTAAAATTCACTTCATATATACCAACAGATTCATCATCCTTTTGAATTAGTTCAAGAAACTCCTTCTCCATCTTTGTTCGATGAATATGAGGGAAGTACTTATTGAAAAAAATGTTCTTGAACTCATCCCATTCCATGGACTCAATTTCATCTCTTGGCCTCGTATTCTTGATAATATTCAACCATTGATCAGCTTCACCTTCCAAACGATATACTGCTAAGATGACTTTTTCATGTTCAGAACATTAAAGAACTGAAAATATCATTTCAGTGGTAATGATCCCTTGTTCAGCAACAAGTGGATCAGGAGACCCACTGAAAGAAGGTGGACTTTTCCTCATTAAGGACTCAATAGAATATTCTTCCCTTATCTGCTCATTTGGAAGTCTAGAATGATTCATAGCTTGTGTAAGTATAGCAATAAGATTTTGCACTCCATCTCCTATAACATTTGTTTGTTCAGGAGGAAAATCATTGCATTGTCCATTACATTGATCAACACGGTTCCTTCGGGTTCCAGCCATCATCTAAAACCCAAAAAGAATAGTGTGAGAGGCAAAAATCATGCTAGGGAAAACAACATAATAAAGGGGGAGTATCCTCAATATCTAACTTCTTAGGTTAAATTCTATGATCGTTACCGTAGTTCTAGGACTGTATCCTATACGTATACTTATCCGTAGGGACATCCCTAGACATACCATAGAAATATCTCTAGGGACCTCACTAACATTTTCACATCCTAGTTTCCAAAGGTTGACTAAACCTTTCCTCTGATACCAACTGTAGAGACCCGAAGCTTGACGTAGATTGACATTACATTACTTTTGCGGAATACTTAGTACATAACAAAAACACACACACAAGGACCGTAATAGTTTAGTGTCTTTGGAAAATTGGAATATAATCTTCTATTCGTGGTGAAAGATCATCAACATCTCCCATAAAGATATTCTTTTTTTAAACCTAAATCCTTTCTTTATGTCCTGGGGAAAAAAACATAAAAGGGTGATCTCAAATGCTCAGTAAGGGTAAACAGAAGAAATGTCAATCACATCATATACATAAGAACATAACTATTTGTAATATTAACCTGAAAAAGAAATCATAATTTCATAACATGGGATAAATCATAGTAGTGAAATGTAATCCCAATAATAATAACCTAAAACATGAAACTTTTTGGCATACAGACATAATCATAGAGAATAATTTCTTATTAGTCAAAACTCATTGACAAGACTATCTTAGTGGACAAAGTCCCTTTCTGAACTGAGTCCACTCCTTATTTCAGTCCTATTTCACTGAACCGGTATAACCTACCGTTCCAGCCATGTCTATCTCATGAGATATAAAATCTTTACCAAATGCATTGGAGGGAGATATAGGTCCCACCCATCTCACAATGATACCATTCTAATGTGTGCCACAAAATCATAAACCATACATCATATCATAACCCATGTAATAAAAATGGGATTCTTAAACAACATGACATCATAAAACAATTAATATAATATAAAGGAATTAATAAAAATATTTCCATAACAACATAATCAAATCCATGTAATAATGGGTATAGAACCAGAACACTATATTATCTTAGATGAAAAATAATTTTGATAAAACACTTGAACTCCATTCTTGAGGAAAATATTCTTTCTGCTTCAAAAACACTTTTCCTTTCTTAACATGTCGTACAATTATAAACTAAAAGAAGTTGATTAAAAATAAACATGAAAACATGTAAAGGAAGCTTCCAGGAAATAATGTTTTAAAAATCCATTCATGTCGTATAAGTTAAAAAAACATTCTTCTTACTTATGTCGGAAAAGTCAAAAAGTACCTCGTACGAAAAACGACAAAAGATTCCTTTCATATCCTTTACTAAAAACTCACTGTAGGGTAAATTGGATTTAAAAAATTCTAGGTGGATTGAAATAATATTACATATTGGGGAAACATGGATGTGGATGATAAAATACATCCTAGTAAATACCAAAGTATAAACAATCTCGAATAAAAATGAGATTGTGATATTTCCCTTACCATAGGTCCGATTTGCTTTGTACGTGTCCGAACCTCCTGTATAATGATTTAAATAATGTTATTTACTTATTCCAGAATCATACTTATTTTTATGATATCATATATGGTCATATTCTTAGCTTCTTATTAGTAGTAATTCATTACTACATGTTATTCGGGTGTTTATTACTTTTTGTTCTTATGCGTGTCTTGTCGAATAAATTGTTAATTTTACTTTTAGTTTATAGATACCTCATTTCCAGAATGGTATTACTGTAATATATATCATATTTATTCACTCAATTCATTTATTTAATCATTATGCAATGAAAATCATGTAGAACGAGTCGCATAACATCGTGGAGACGGTATTCGGTACGTACGCACAAGCGATGATATCATTCCAATGATCATGGAATTGTATTGGAGTGTATGTATACTCTTTCAGAATCAATATTACATTACAATAGTCATATGTAGTCATTATTTACACCATTATACCCATCCAAGTAAGGTGGTGGTGGAAAATAGATTACACCACGGCGTGGAGACGATATTCCGTACGTACGCACGCGCGGTGATTTCTTTTTTCGTAGGATGGATAGATGGTGAAATAGGGTTCTTTCATACTTATAATAACATATCAGTATATGATAGATACTGATGTTATTACTTCATAATGAAAAAACTAAAGAATAAGAATTGGAAGAAGAAATAAACATGAATGAATCGGTAATGGACATTCACTCTTCTTTGAAGTTCTTCTTTGAGACCTCCTTTTAGGGCACTAAAATAGGTCTTTGAAGAAGACCAGAACCTCTATGATGTTTCTAGGGAAGTGTATAGGAGAACTTGGCAGGGTTTGGTCGATATTGAAGGCTCAATGTGGTGCGAGGAAGAGGGGGAGGAGGTGCCCTTTTATATAAGGGAGGAGAGAGGCACCTTTGGAATAACAAAAACTATTTTTTTATTATAAAGTCAAATTCGGTTTTAAATATCTAAAAATTGATTTATTTCTAATATAAGGTGGGGATGGGTCGAAATAATCTCATCCAATAGAATTTATACAAGTTTAGGTTCCAATTTTAACCTTATAATTGAGATTTAACATTAAGTTAAATAATTTTACTTTTACCGTGTCTTCTTGTGTTCTTAAACTATAAGGTTAATAAAATTACTATAATAATCCAAACGAACCCCAATTTGTTTATTATTAATATATATACCCTTATATATGTCATTTGTCCAAACCTTAGATTTTTAGGAATAAAATAAAAATTAATAATATAATATTTGTTTTAAAAACTATTTTATTTCAATTTTGACACTATTTAGTAATTGATTTTTTTAAAACTCATAACAGAATGATTATTTCAAAAAAAAGTTAATAAAATCAATATTTACATGTAATATTAACCTATAAAATTATTGGAATTCATAAAAAGTCTCAAATGACACTTATTTGGGTATTTATAATATCAATTATTCTAATTTTTCACTATTATGGTAATTACTTCATCATTATTGTGTCATATATAAATTAAATTATTTTTTGTCTAAAAATTATAAATAAAATATCATTATTTAGGAAATCTTATTATATTTCTAATGAATTTTTAATATTGTATTTATATTATGTATAACCCTATATTAAAAATGTTTTAGTAAATAAAATTTTATTTTAACTCTTTTAACTCTTCTTTGAATTAAATAATAATAAATTTCCTAATCTAATCCATGTGGGCCTAAATGGTAATATTTTGTTCCAAAGGTTTTTTTTGGTCGAATTGCACTTATCCAATAGAATGAGGACATGTGTTAGGGTAATAATAATATCATTTTTACCCTTAATTACCCTATTTACTTTTAACTGTGGTAAAAAAAGTAAAAAGTTACTATTCACCAAAAATTATTTTCACCTCATTGAACCACATTTTACTTACTGAAATCAACCGTGTCTCTCGATTATTTTGAAATTCCACTCACAGAAGTGGTAAAATTATGTTTTATGAAAAATTCATTTTTTTAACTACCACTTAGTGGTTTCACTATTCATCAAAAAATGAATGTTTCCAGAAAAATACCAAAAATTAGGCCTAATCTATATTTGATATTATAAACTCAAAAATTATGTATATTTTACCAAATTCAAAACATATCAGTTGCATTAATTTATTTAAAAATTAATTCCCATCGTCAAAACAAATAGCCTGTTCTTAAGAGATAATAACTATCAAAAGATTGACACTTGTTCATGTCTGGTTTAAATATGAAACTGTATCCAATGACCAACATTGTATTTAATTGTAAAAATATATTCTAAATATACTTTAAAACCACTCAAATTAATAATTTATCACTATTAATTACTTCGATGGAAAAAGTTGTTTTTAATTAAAAATATAGCGTGTTTTTACTATTCATCAAAATATGAAAGTTACCAGAATGATATGAAAATTTATCCAAAGTAAATTTTTATTTCATGATTCCAAAGAAGAATTTTATTTTGTCAAATTGAACTTATAAAAATGTCAAAAACTAGATTTAAAGTGGGTGAACCATCAAATGGCGGTAAAACTGCATTTTTTGAAAAATACTTATTTTACCCGAAAAATATATTTTGTTCTTATACCATGTTTTAGAAAATGTGAAAGATGAATAATAATGTTATAAGATGAAAAATTTAGTTAATACTATTCATAACATCTTGTTCATAATAATATTATAATAATATATCGTTGTTTGGTAAAACCCTGTATTGCATACAACACACGCTATCGAAGAAGGTCGCGATTGCGTGTAATGCAAGCCATGTCAGGGTTGCGTGTTGTGCAAGAATCCTTCGTAGTTTCGTATAACATAATCCAACCATATTTCATTTATACATTGAATATATATATATATATACTCAATGTTTCGTAGAAAAACTATTATCAAAATTGTGTGTAACATGATCCAAGAATAGTGTTGCGTATACTGCAAGCTAATACGTTGTTGCGTATAACGCAAGGTAAATCTTAGTGTAGCATACAACACAAGACATTAATGAAATTAAAAGAATATTTTTCATAAAATCTCCGGTTGTTACAACTATGACATTATATCATGAATGTATATTGGAACATAATTAATTTTATGATATTTTATAAATTTGTAAATGATGTTTTTTCCTAGTTATTTGATATAATTATTTAATTCCGCATTTATTAAAACACAATTACATCGTCAAGAATCATTAGATTGGGTTCGTTATCAATTTAATCTTCATGAATAATGACTAAGGATCTCATTAAAAGTGTATGATAAATAATAAATAAATAAAAATAATCCCTAAGAGTAAATTTATAGACATGTTAATTATAAAATTGGATTAATAATGAATATCAGCACTAATATTCTGAAACTAGTTCAAACAATCAAAACTATAAATACTAAATATGAAAAATCATAAGAATTCATGTTGAGAATAAATATTTAAAATGATTGCATATAAAAATAAATATGTGAAATTTTATGAATTTTATAAGTATGGTAGATATTTTTTCTGATTTGGAAACCTAATGTTCATTGAATGAAGTCGGGGAAAGAGGTAAGGATTTTTGACATAAATTCATTTTTTTAATATATGTTCGATATTATACACATAATTAAAATTATAATGTGAATATATCCCCTACATAAAATTTTATATAAACTATTATCTTCTATTATGGGTATTTTATGTTCAATTTCATGTCTATTCTTTCAAGGGATTTTTTAATTATACTATTACGCAAAGTACACGGGTTTCATTTCTCTCAATTATGATTATTTAAGACATAATAAATTTTGTGAACCATGCATAATTTTCATAGAGTATTTAATTAATATTTATATTTTATACCATACTAATTTTATTTATATTATATACTATCCATATCTTGTTTACATATATAGTTGAAAATTTATTCTGTTTTTTACACATCAGTAAGGATTTTTGGTTACTCAATATTCATTCTCTGAGTTATGATCCATCATGGAACTTATTTTATTTAATTTTAAATATAATACACCCATTGGTTGTATTATTTGGTATTACATAATTTATTTATTTATATATATATTATTTCTATATAAACAATATGATAAATATTTCTCACTAATTAATGTATGTTTCTCAAAATTAGTATTAGTAATCGGAGCCTCATTCTTTGACTAATATAGTTTTATCATGACTTTTGTTCCCCCATTTTTTTGTTCCCCAACATAACATTTTATTATATATTATTATATAATTCCTTTCTAAAAATAATATTTTACTATAATGATTGTTTTGATAGTCTATTTACAAAGTGTGTTTTCAATAATTTTAATTTTAAAAATTAATAATTTCTTTTTCACTATCAAATGTTTTATATATATGTTTACTAATGAAAAAATTATTTAATTTTCAATTATCCGTTATTATGGGTATATTTAGTTGTAAAGGTTTTCAATGGTTTTTTACATAAAATTAAAAAAATGACTTCTGTAAGTTTTCCATAACATCCAAATCATCATTAATATTAAAAAATGTGTTTTAAAATCACTTTTAACTATTAACTCCCATTTCCCCTAAATTTTATAAATGTATCCTATAATCTGGATTATTTTTCATGAATCATCCTCTAATATATATATGTATATATATATATTATAATTTGTTGGAAATGATCCCATGATACCAAACAATACAATACAAAATTCTATATTGGGTAGTATCATTCATTAATTATATTACAAAGATGTTTTAAATCCATATTAATACCCGTCTAGGTTTCCCTTTTTAAATTGGGGATATGTTATTTTGAAACTATCCAACTACTTAACATGAATGAATTGGGATATTTTTAAATGCATTAACTTGATTTATTCTGATTCCCCTCTAATATGTGAATATAAAATTTTGCATTTTTTCAGATTATATGAATTTCACCTTTAACAAATTTTATTTTGTTAACAGGGGAAATTATTATCATTTTTTATATTGTTATTGAAATTTGGATAATTTTTGGTATGGTCAATATAAAATTAGGGACTATTTATCTTCTTTATCTAAGTGTGTTATGACTATGTTTTCCATTTTATTTAAAGGGAATGTGTACTAGGCTTTTTAATAATTATTTATTGCTAAAATTAGAAGATTATGTAATTTATTTTTGTATTTAAAAATATACAGATAGCTATGTTTTTTGGAGAAATTTTTTCTTCAAGGAAGGCTCTAAAATTTTATGATTACTCTTATAGAGAATGCATTGGGAGAAATCACGTGATCAGTTTGGAAAATAATATATAGACCATCTATGTGTCGATAAGAATAATAAGACAACATACATTGATTTTTGGTGTATTACTTAATGACCCGAACTTTTTAATAACATTTGTATCCTAAATTTGGGCGTTATTTTATTTTAAACATAACATAACTATGTCCTTAATTAATGAAGTGAGTATAATAAAAACGATATCATTGGGATTCGACCGTTATATGACCATTGGTAAATATGACCGTGGGAAACTAAAATCATAATGTTATGATTATTGTTTATAAATACAACTAATATTGGTTAATTAACACAGAAAGAAGAGTCGATGGCCTCATCTTGTAGACTCTGGACGTACGAAGACCGTCTATCAGAGCTTGGGAAAGAGGTAGCATCACTAGGTTTTTCTCTGGACCATACAAAAGAAGAACAAAAACATGTGAAGATTGAACAAAATATCCTAAGAGAGAAGTTCAAGCTAATAGAAATCACAACTCAGGCAATGTTGTCTAAGCCGCCCTAATATTCTATCACTATGGAACACAATACACTTATGTCCTATGAAATTGTTATAAGGGGTTATGTAATGCGACATTAGTTATTTGTGTAAAACTTTTGTATAATTAAAATTGTTATTTCTTATTATGGAAGTGTTGGTGAATTAAAAATAATCAGATAAATGAAGGTTGAATTTGTAGTTCCTTATTAAAATTGAATTTTGGAAAAAATGGTATTTTAAAATAATTATATAAACATTAACTAATTAATAATGTAATATGATTTTCAAAAAATAGCCTTCAAATATTATTACCTGTAATAAATTTAAGGCCTAATAAGATCAACTTAATTTTTATTTAATAGTAAAGTATAAATAGTAATATACTCTTGTAAATAGTAATGAATAGTAAAGTGGCCAAAAAATAGAAACTTCACCCATGAATTTAAAAATACATTTTAGATATCTTAAAAGTGAAAAAAACGATCATAGTATATATTTTTTATTTATTTATGTCATAAATATTTTATATACAAATTTATAATTAATTTATTAATTTAAAATAGAAATTTATTTTCGTAAAATGTAATCATAAATTGTTTCTATAATTTATAATAGTTATACGTTAATTTTATGGGACCTTGATTACTCTATTTAGGTGTTACAAAATGGGATATAGTTTTATAGTTGTTTGTTTGAATAAATAAGTATTTTACCTGAAAAGTAAATTAAAAATATTTAGAAAATTATTTTCAACAAATGGAGTTATTTATTGAATTCAGAGAATAGATATTAGGTTAGGGTGAATTTTTGGGATTTTTCTGCATTAGATGAATTATCAGAAAATAATAAATATACGATTTTGAGTTTTGGGTATTTAATGACGTCATTAATGATGTAATAATGATGTTATCATTTAAGTCAACTTATGAATTGTAAGATATTCTATGAGATGTCCCAATTGTCCAGTACCATGGGAAAATACCCTGGGAAAACACATGGTTTTTCAAATACCACCGATGAGTTGTCCCATGGAAATTAATAATTTATTCCCTCACTTTTCCTATAAATACCAAGCCATTACCTCATTCCATTCAGTGAAAATTATCATCAACAAATCTATAGTCTTTTTAACTCACAATTATTCCTCCCAAGGTTCCCTAAATCCCCCAAGGTCCCGACCA
This sequence comes from Viscum album, assembly GCA_963277665.1. Lineage (NCBI taxonomy): Eukaryota > Viridiplantae > Streptophyta > Magnoliopsida > Santalales > Viscaceae > Viscum > Viscum album. Next base: position 112,661,110 of record OY728156.1, on the reverse strand, counting down.
TCAGGATTTTGAATTTACTCTCCATGGTAAGGGATCCTTTCACCCTCCACTTTTTGGTCTTGACTTGTTTTATGTTATGTATTATAGATTCTATTTTATTATATGGGGGTATGTTCTTAAATATCATTCATACTTTCTATTTCATTTTCCAATTACGATATACCATTTCTTTTATCATCAATTTATTTTTTGAATTATAAGTGACGCCGTTAGGCTGCCGAATTTTTGTGAAAAAAATCACATCTTGTCTTTTCCTTTGAGTTTCATTTTCATATGGTATTTCTATAAAATATCGATACAATGATCTTATTTATTTTTATTACTTATACCAACTGTATAATGAATTATTTTTTAGTGGGTTACTCTTGTCCCTTACTTTTTTATTTTTTTTATAAAACAAAGTTATATAGCATTGATGCTGCTGAAATATCATCTCAAAATTTCTCTCTCTTTATCTCAAGAAATTATCTTGTTTTATTTATGTTAATAACCAGACCTATTTCATTTCTATGGGAGTTCATAAATACAAAAAAAATGAAATATTTGATTCTGGAATTGACATAGAGGTAACACTCACTCCCTTTCCATGGGTTATAAATGACATAACAATCTTATTTTTAAGCACTTTTAAAACATCGCGATTTTGAAGTGAAACATGTTTCTTTAACTCTCTTTCAGTTATTTATAAAATTTATGACAATGATCTATGTGGATCACATGAAAATAAAGATACATTAAGGGTGATACCTGATACTGCTTCAATGCATTGGATAAAGAATTAATCTTCAGAGATGACAAGTTTCACGATACATTGGTGAATATCTTCGGTAATTTGTTATGAAACCTTGGGGATTGACCTTGGTGAAATGTTCATGAATGTATAAATTAGATGTTGTATCCACATATTCATATTATGATTCACATTCTTATATTATGATATTTCTCTTTTTCTATTGCTCATGCCTTTATGTAAATCATCATGTTCTTATTGATATCATAAGTAAACTATTACCCTTGTTTACCCTTACTCGGCCTTCTGCTCACCCATTCCTTTGATGTATGTCACTAGGTTATAAGATTCAGTAATTGTACATAGGATGGTCTTTTCAAGAATCTTTTCAATGGGAGTTAAAATAGTTTTTGATGTTTTCTTGTTTTTTCCTGATTTCCAAGACACTAGACTTTAATGATCTTTTGTTGGTAAAATGTAATGAAATGTTTTGTAATAAAAGGACGGTATTCCATAGTTGGTATCAAAGGAATGCTTAGTTATTTATATAAATTAGGCTATGGAAACTTTATGAAAAACCAAAATAAAATTTTAAATATAGGAAAACATCCTAGTATATGGGTGACTATTGAGTAAGTTGTTTATCAAGAAAATGCATCCCTGTATGGATATGAGTAGGTAGAGGCGGCTCTGGCACAGATGTACCTAGGAGTGAACACTCTGACAATGAGATTTAGGCTTGACCTAGGGTATTCTGGTACACAACCACAGGCCTTGCTGGACTATTGGTTAGGATAATCTCGATGGATATTTTTTGTTAGACATAATAAATTTATGAATCATTATGAAGGATTTATAAAGAAATATAATTGTTTAAGAATGATTTTTTAAGACATAAATTATTTTTTAGGAAAAAGATTCATTAATGAAATAATTTTCTCACTAAGGTTTTATTCTTTTATAAAATATATAGCAATAGGAGGAACCGTGAAAATGGTGACTGCAATGGACCATTCACTGAAGGCCCTCAGATGTAAGCTGGAATGGAAAATTTAATGCGAATGATAAACCAACTGACTCATGTTATGGGAAATAACGTGAATCAAGCTAAGAGAATGATCTCAACATGTAGGGAACAACATTATGTTGATTCATTTATTCATTATTGATCACCATCCTTTAGTGGATCGACTGATCCATTGGTTACGTAATAGTGGATCAGCACTATAGAGAATATCTTTTCTGTGATCCGTTGTTCAGTGCAAGAGAAGGTCACCCATGTTGTCTATCGCTTAGTGGTAGAAGCTGATAAATGGGGGAAACTGATTAAAAACACTATGCCAAGAGTTGAGGTTGAAGCTATGGAGTGGGAAGAGTTCATATGGATCTTCTTTACTATGTATTTCCCTCGTTCCATGAGAACAATAATGGAGAAGGTGTTTATCGAGCTGAAGAAGAAGTAGATAGAATCTATGGGATGCTACGAGATGAACTTTACAAGACATTACCATTATACCTCAAGCATTTTCGTGGAACTTAGTTGGAAGGTTGATAGATTCTTTCATGGACTTAGACCTCATCTGTAGAAGAATCTAGCCGACAAAGACTATGATATCTTTGAAGAAATCATGCAGAGTGAGATGAACGTCGAACTAGTGTTTGGTGATATATAGTGGTCTCATAAATACAATGAAAAGTAGAGGACTATGGATCTATGATTATGGAGTTACTTTGATCAAGTAAGAGAAGGAAATCAAGCACAAAGTCCCACATAAAATGAATGCGAGAAAAATCATTCCGGGAACTGCTTTCTCGGGAGAAGTAAGTGTAAAAAGTGTGGAAGGGTTGGCCATATTGAGCATAATTTTCATAGTTAGGTGAAGCCCCAAATTATCAACAACAATGACAAGGGGAAGATGGTGCAGGCCCTACCTGATGTAAAATGCTATATGTTTGGAATACATTGTCATTGTTCCAATCACTTCCAAATCTGGGGGTAGTGGAGGGTAATCACCATCAGCCTCAGCAATGGCCAAGAGAACAGGGCCATACTTTTTCAATCACTAAGACTAATTTTGAAGTGACAAATGATGTTGTGAGAGGTAATCTTATTGTTTTCTCAAATATATGAAGTCCTTTGTTTGATTCTGGTTCTATGCATTCATTTATTTTCTCCACGTTCCTAAAGAATTTCAAATCAACCCCCGATTTTTTAAAATAAGAATTATCAGTCAAGAGTCTTGGTGGGATTATCCAAGCATCATCAGTCTTTAGAAACTCTAATATTTATTTTAGTTAGAACAATATTATTTCATATCTAATAGTCATTCCAATTTTGGAATTATAAATTATACTAGGGATGGACTGGCTCTGAATGTATAATGCAAAGATCAAATGTAGAAGTAATTAAATCTAAGTAGTCATAAATGGAAAACCTATAGTTTTATACCAATGAGAGATATCTCAACATGATATTTGTCTAGAAGAACCTCCAATATCCATATTTAGGGAGTAGATCAGTGAAGAAGATGAAGGAAATGATATTTTAATAATAGAAAATTTCCCCATTGTCCAGGAAGATGATGATGTATTTCCTAAGGTGTTACTTGAAACTCCACCAGAAAGAAGGGTAGTCATATCCATTAAACTCATACCTTGATCCCATCTGATATCAATGACCCTGTATAGGATAAAATATGTGGAGCTAAATGAATTGAAGATTCAAATCCAATATCTTTTAGAGAAGGGGTTTAACCGACTGAGTGTTTCTCCTTGGGTAGCACCAGTTCTCTTTGTAAAGATGAAAAATGGATCGATGTGACTATGAATTGATTATAGAGAACAATAAGGGATCATAGAGAATAAAACAAATACCATATTCGAATTATTTATGACTTATTTGAAGAAATTAGTGGGGCTCAATACTTCTATAAGAGTGATATTCAATCTGGATTTCATCAATTGAGTGTGATGAAAGATGGTATTATGAAAACTTCCTTCTGATAAATATATGGGCATTATGAGTTTTTTGTTATGCCTTTTGAACTAACGAATGTACCTGCTATTTTTATAGATTTTATGAATAGAGTATTTAAGGACTACCTTGATAACATTATGGTAGTTTTTATTGACGATATTCTGATATTTTCCAAATGTCGTGAGGAGAATGAAGATCATCTAGGGGTTATTTTTCAATCTCTACGGATAGAGATGCTATTTGGAATGTTTATAAAATATGAATTATGGTTACAAAAAGTTGCTTTGTTGGGGAACATTGTTTCCAATGAAGGAATCATAGTTGAAACTACCAAGAAAAAAGATATAGAGGAGTGGCCTCAGCCTACAACAATAACTAAGATTCTATGTTTCTTTGGATTAGAAAGATTTTATATGAGGATTGTGAAAAAACTTCATGACATTCTAATCCATTAAATAGGATAACTTGAAAACGGGTAATGTTAATCTAGAAAAATGAGTGTGAGTAATGTTTCCAATAGCTAAAAAAGAAGTTGGTTATGTGAATCCAAATATTTCATAGTATGTTATCTCATTAAAGTAATTCAATAGCTTACGCTACACGCAACACCGAGTTCGAATGCACCAAAACTTATGAAACTAGCCTTTCAAAAATTGGTTATGAATAGTATTAACAATATTTTAAATATTATATACTCTATAAAATTTTAGAACCCCTATTATTTCTTCGTTTTGTCATAATATAATAACAAATTCAATTTTTCAGATAAATGATGTATTTTTCAAAAATGTAATTTTACCACCTACTAATGGTGAATTTTTTTAAATAAAATATCTGAAACTTTATTATTAAATTTGACAAAATATACTTCTTATTTATAAGTGGGACATAATAATTTAGTTTTTATATATATTTGGTACTTTTATAATAACATTCATATTTTTATGAAGTGTAGAAAATACTATATTTTAATTAAAAAGAAATTTTTTAATAAAAATAATTTACAGGGTCAAATTATTTATTTGAATGGTTTTTAAGTATAATTAGATTATATTTTTATCATTTAATACAATTCATGTCATTATAATTAATTTCACATTTAAATTTGACAAAAACACATGGTAAACTTTTGATAGTTTTTACTTATTTAAAAACTTGCTTTTTGGTTTTGAAAATAGAAATTAATTTTAAATTAATAAATACAAATTTTATGGTCAGAATTTGGTAAAATGGACTTCATTTTTGAATTTAAAATATCAAAAATATCTTGGGGTAAATTTTTTGTATCTTTTTGAAAACTTTCAATTTTTGATAAATTGTGAAAAACACTACGTTATTGGTTAAAACAAGATTTTTTTTTAAAAAATTATTTATATTATTTAAATTTTTTTAGTGTCAAATAGATTCATAAAACCTATATTAGTTAAATTTAATTAATTGGAGTCATTTAATAATATTTTTAGATATATATAAAAATTATTGAACTTTTTACCGTCTTTTACCCACCTCTAAGGAGAATTTTCAAATTTGTATAAAACAAAATTTCACCACTTCTATGAGTTTAATTTCAAAAATTCAAGAGTCACAGTTAATATCAGTAAAAAAAATGAGGTTCAATTAGATTAAAATAATCAATGGTGAATAGTAACTTTTTTACTTTTATTTACCATCGTTAAAAGTAAATAGAGTAATTAAGTGTAAAAATGATATCATAATTACCCTAACACATGTATTAATTCTATTGGAGAAAAATAATTCTACAATAAACAACCATAAGAATAAAATATGATACTCTTTGGTCCACATGGATTAGATTTGTACATTTATTATTAGTTTATTTAAGAAAGAGTTAAAAGAGTTAAATTCAATGTTTAATAACTAAACTATTTATAATACAGGGTTATACATAAGATAAATTCGACAATGAATATACATTATAAATCTAAAAATATTTCATACATAATGTTATTTTATTTAAAATTTTTATACATTAAATTAATTAATTTAATTATGACACAATGATGATGCAGTAATTACATTATTAATGAAATAAAAAATAATTGATATTTTTAAATATCCAAATAATTGTAAATTGGGACTTCTGATGAATTCCAATATTTTTATAGTTTAATTTGACATTTTATGGTTGATTAGATAAATTTTTTCAAAGTGATAAGGTTTTTCTGACTTTCACAAAAACTAAATACCAAATAGTGTCAAAATTTACAAAAATTAATTTTTAAAAAAAATACTATATTATTGGTTGATATAATATTCCAAAAAATCTATGGTTCGACCAAAGGGATTAAATATTATTATATATTTCATTAATAAACCACCTGAGGTTTCATTCGATGTTTAGAGTATGTTTGTTAACCATATAGTGTAAAAATACAAGAAGACATGGTAAAAGTTAAACTATTTAACAATGAGATAAATATTAAAGATAAGGTTGAAATGGTAACCTAAAATTATATAAAACCTATTGATTTGAAGTATTTAGACCCATAACTAGCTAAGGATCGAAATACATTCATTTGGAGCTATTGTAAACTGAAAATTATTGGATAATAAATTAATATTTTAATATTTCCTAAAGTGACCATCATCCCTCTTATAAAAGGGAACTTCCCCTTATCTCAAAATCACACCTCCAAAGCCATCTGCCATATCAAACCCCTTAACAAATATCCTCCAAACATCCATGAAAATCACCTAGTATCTTTAATTGATATCAAATCTAACCTAAGGAGAACTCTTGATCTACTCAAAAGGAAACACCTGAAGAAGTTGTAATAATTTCACCACCCTCTTTCATGTTCTTCTCTTATTCCACTTCCTCTTTCTTTGTTGTTTCCATACCAAAATAATAACTTCAGTAACTCCTACATACTATGATGTTATGATAAATATCGTAAAACCATTTTCATTATTCTATCCATCCTAAAAAAACAAAGTCATCATATGTGCGTACTTACGGCTTATCGTCTCCATGTCATGGTGTAGTTTGTTATTCAAAAAGTTAGTTTTTTATGGGTATAATAATGAGTATAAATAATGTAAATAATTAATATAACATGTTAATGATTCCTTATATATAATATACCATTAAATTACATATTATTCCACCATCAATGATATTGTCACTCGTGCGTACGTACGGATTATCGTCTACACGAACGCGATAAGATGAATTTCCACGTCGTAACCATTGAAGAATAATTTTCATTTGATGATTAAAAATATTTTGTAGGAACACAATATAATTCTGGATATGAATTAAATACATCATATCCATAACAAACATGTCTTACGTAACCAAGCATGTAAAGGAAAATGAGTGAGTTAACTCCTGAAATGATGATACTACTGAAATATTATTAATAAAGAAATATTAGAGGATCATATATGATATCATATTTTAGAATATTGTTATTTTATAATTTAATATCAATTTTTTTACAATTATACATGAGGTTAACATACCATCGGCTAAGGAAAAGTACAAGGTAAGGGTTAATTTCACAATCTCTTTATTATCCAAGGTTTTTTTACGTAAGTATCTACTTAGACCACTTTTTCATCCACATCAGTGTTTTCGTAAAAATGTATTTCAAAATATCCTTACTATTTACTAGACTATGGGTTAAAGTCATTTATACCCTTATTTGACCATATATTATTTAAAAAGAATCTTTCCGTCATTTTCCAAATAAGGTACTTTATGTCCTTTTCAACAAAATTAAGGTATGAATATTTTTTATAACTTATATGGGGTGTGTGACTATTTTCCTTCATTATACCAACATCGAAGAATCCCTTAAAATCTTATAAGAATATTATCATAGTATGTATTTTCTTTTATAATTATGAGACTCTTATATGGTTTCAAAATAGAAAGAGGTATTTCTTTCAAATAGTTTTCATTTCATCATTGTCAACTTCTTTTAATGGATTTTATACTTTTTTGAAGTTGATTTATCATGATACAAATATTCCATATTTTACTGATGGTTTTGTGATATGTTTGACTATGGATATGTTATTTTTATAGCATTCAGGGTTTATGGATAAATTATTTACATTTTATATTCTAGTTTTAATACGAATGATTATGTTATGTTTCAACCTTTTCATATGAGGAATGTATTGGACATAGTAAGTTATGGGTGGATCCCACTACAGCTCCTTGATTCATCAGTGAGTCTAATGAGACAATTAGATATGGAATTGGTCGAGGCCTTTCATAATTTGATATATGGTTTTGGCCAAGGCCTTAATCATTTTTAGATGTCATGGTTGAGGCCTTGAAAAAATGTTTCATATTTTTTTTCATTATACATTCCCTCATTATGAAAATAATATTTATGGTTCACGTGGTTATATTACTAGTAGAATACCCATTACTATGTTTTATAATGGAATTATTTACTTAGCTCATATTTCTTCTATAAAGTGTTAATTTTTATTATCTCTAAAGGAATTTGTATTCAATTATTCAGCATGATTATTGATTATGTTATCTTCTGCTAAATTTTTTACCATTACCGAGCATCTGAGATCACCCCTGTAATATTTTTTATTTTCCCATGATTTCCATGATGTGTATAATGATTGATATGTAGGGTTAAGCTAAATGGGAATAATGGCATTCTCAAAGAACATTCTATGTTGTATTTCATGTCTGAAATTGTAATGTGAAGTTGATGTGTGTTATCTATTTTCAAGAATTCTAAACAGATCAGTCTTTAGATACCTCATTTCCTTCTATCATGACAATGTATTAAAATAATGCACCAACTCTGGGTAACTGGGGTTGGTGCATTACAGTTGGTATCAGATGAATTTTATTATAAACCATGGAATTTGGATTTAAAAAAATTATGATTATAGAACACTACCCAATGATAGACTTTGTGGATTAATATAGAATAACATCCTAGAATTTTTGTTCTGTAGAGATTTTGTGACTTTTCCAAAAATACATCCCTGTTTGGAATTGAGCAAGTAGAGGCAACTCTAGAACAAATGTACCTAGGGGTAAAACCTGAAAACACTGCTTTGATCTTGACTTGAACGGGAACTCTTGCATGACAACAGGCCATGCTGCACTCTTACTTACAACACTCCAAGAGGAATACGCTTAGGATAATTCTCATTTTCTTTACAAACCATTATGAATGGTTAATGAGAATATATATCCTCAATTAAAATATTATTATTATTATGTATTATATTGATAAAATATTGACTTTATGTTAAGTATCATACATGTTTGGAATTATGTAATATGATTCATAATCTAATCTACTGTATGACATTGTTTAGAAATAGAACCTAGTGGAAGGAATTTGAGCCGTATCAATGTAGATAATCCATGAAGGTATTTCCCTCCTACAAAAGATAATTATTGTGGAGATGGTGATGAAACTAGTGCTAACCAGCTTATCACCATACTGGGAAAACTCACACAAGTTTTGAATAGTAACCTTACCCGTATGGAGCTCCCTGATGCATAATGCAGAGGATAAATGTTAGATCGCTTCATGAGGCATATACCACTAAAATTAAATGGGGCTACAAATCCATTTCAAGTTGAACAATGGATGCATTCCTTAGAGAAAAAATTTCATGCTTTGGGGAGTAGCAAAAGGAAAAAGTTTTCATGGTAGTTTATTGCCTCACTAGAGATGCAGATCAATTGTGGTCATTATTTCAAAACAAAAAGGAGGATAAAGAATTATCATGTATGGAATGGATGGATTTTAAATAGATTTTAATATAAATATACTTTCTTCGTGACCATTGAGCGGATATGGAAAGGCAGTTCTTGAGTCTAAGAAAAAAAGAGGATAAGAATGTCACAACGTATGAAGCTAACATTACAAGTCTAGCACGACATGATGTAGATTATATACATAAACCAAGGAGAATGATTGATCGATTATTTTATGGGATAAAACCATTTCTTCATCAAGCATTAGTCTTACAATATTTTTCATCGTACAAAGATAATGTCTTATGTGCTATCAAGACAGAAAAGGAATTATCTATGTCATACTAGATTAATGCAAAGCAAGAGAAGAAGAGATATGCTGAACACTCTGGGAAAGGAAATAAGGAAACATAGAATAATAGAAGAGTTGAGTTTCCAACCTATGATAGTTATGGACAAGAAGTCCCTATTGTTTATGAATGTATGGGAAATATTGTGGCAATCAATGTTGAATTCAACTATTGTAGAGAAATGGGTCATTATGTGTTGGTAAAAAATCCTTCATGGTTTCATTGATGCATTTTTGAGATGATTGTGTTTGTTGACAATGCAGGACTTAATGTTGTGTTTGTTGAAAGGGCGAGTCTCAATGACCCAATCTTTTGACAAAGGGTGTTTTCCTGGAGAATGTGGAAAAGTGTTTTTTGAAAAGGGAGTTGTGATCTTGTGTTAAAGAGTTTCCTAATGTTGTATGCCAGGAATTTTTCAATTTTAGAACATCAAAATTTTGGCAAAGGAAGAGTGGTGTGCATGTCCAAAAGTGGAGCGTAGGTGTGCATTGCAAGTCCTAATGTGGCACACATGTTAGACATGCATGTGTGGCACGCAAGTCATATTTCAAGATCATTATATCAAAACAAGAAAAAGGAAAGAAAGAGGCGCACAAGTCTAAATGTGGCATGCAAGGGTTGTGTGAAAGTATAGCATGCATTTGTGGCATGCAAGTCCTCAAAATTTCTACAAATAGATGGATACTCTCCTCATTTCTTAAGAAGATCAATACTTAGAGAAAATCCAAGATCTGAGCATGCATGTGGAAATAGAACACAAGTTTAGTGTGTGCGCAAGTGGGGCGCGCATGTGTACCATGGATGTGTACCAACAAAGTGTACCACGCAATTGGACCAAGCAAGTGGACCGCATATGTGTATTGTGAAATTGGACCGTGCATGTGTACCGTGCATGTTCACCGCGCAAGTGGACCGCACAAGTGTCCGCGCAAGTGTGTGCATAAGCACTGTGGAGTGATAGTTTGGCATGATAGTGTGGTGCGCTAGTGAGGTGCGCAAGTGTGGCATGCAAGTTGGTTTTTCAACAAAGAAGGTAGAGGTTTTTCACAAGTTTAAGGGGAACACAAGTCACCCTATCATTGCGTGAATGTTAAAAATTTCCCAGAACAACATTGGTAAAGCAGTATTAATTAGTGGATGAAATTTGGTTTTCAATAGAGAATCTACATACAGTGGAGGATACATTCATTAATGAAAATGAAGATACATATAGTTCTATAAACTATGAGTGGTTCCCTTCTAGAGTAGTGAGAAAAGGAAGAGAAATACAATAATCCTCTCAACTGGTAGTGAGCCAGAGAGAGAGACTAAATGAGTGACCCTTGGAAAAGTAGTGAGTTGACAGTAAAACCTTGTAAAGTTTGTGAGAATGGGAATAGAAGTGATCTAGCCTAATCTTTGTATATAGTAGTGTTCTTACAGTGGATTTGGTATAGTGGAATATCATTGTTGTGTACTCCTTGTATGTAGCCAAGTGGGGGTGAACTAAGTAAAAACCTATGTGTATGCCTTGTTTCTTCTGTTCATTGCATCTAAATCATAAACATAAGATAAAGATAAAAATAAGTGGCCAACATAAACACATAAGGGAAAAAAGAGACCATTAGAATATAGAGGTCATGGTTTAGTGATGAATATTAATTTGAAATAGAATATCCATACCCTAAATCACCCCCCTCTCAGGGTATCTAGACCCTTTTTGGTCCTAACAATTGGTATCAGAGGGATATTTTTCTTTTATCAGATTAGTTTGATACAACTTGGTGTAGTTGATTTGTGTGGTTAAATCAGTTTGATCTTATCCTAGTGTTCTATGGAAAGGGTAAAAACATCAAAGAAGAATCATGTAGTAAGGTGATATCTCTCAGTGTGGAAGTGTTAGTGGAAAAATGTTATTCAACTAAAAGAATCAAACAACTTACTGAAGGAATCTATGGATGAAAATTATAGGGAGAATATTTATTCACTCAATCAGGATGTAGGAATGAGTGAAGTACACGAACATCAAAGTGATACCGAAACAACTGATGATGAATAAGTTTCAATAAGGAGGTCACAAGTATATATTGATAACATGACCATGAAATTGGATCACAAATTTGATGAAGATGTTAAATCTAAAGATATCTGGATCCAAGTATTGGAAATTAAGGTCAACAAGCTAAGAGGATTAAATCAAAGTATTATTTATGTGGCTACTGACCTAAGGGAGAAGAATGATTCCCAAGTATAAGAAATACAAAAGATGTATAGAATGAAAGGAAAACAAAATACTGATGAATATGAAGGTGATCAGAATTCATATGAAGTTTAGAATCTGAAATCTAGAATTGATGATCTAGCTACATAGTTATCTAAACAAGTTCAGATGAATCAAAGGATACAAAAAGATGGTGCATGTTATTCTGATTCTCTTTCTCAAGAAAAATTGAAAGTAAAGGAGTGGAGTGACATGGTGGATAAGCTGACACGTTATTGGAAGATGATATGAGTAGAGGGAAGCTTCTCAAGGGAGAACATTATGTCCAACGTTAATCAAGGGATATGAAGATTATAAAGTTGGAATAAGAGATAGAATAAGTAAACAAGGAAGTGGAGAAATCAAATACCAAATGAAAGTATAAAATGAAGGATGCATTGCACTTACTATTTTATTATCCTTCGACAAGTGATGATAAAATGAAGAACATATATGGTATTTGTAAAGAGAAATAACAAAATATTTTCTCAGCTTAGACACCATATAGTTTGGAAAAAATTTGTATTTGATTTGATGAATCACCTCCCATGCATGATAGATAGACATCCGTGAACAATTTCAGAAGTGGAGAAAATAATATAGTGCGGGATATAGACCTAAGATGACATTTACAAAATGTAGTGACAACATGTTCTATTTCTGTGGGATTTATGGACACACGTCATCTTCTTGTTTAGAGGCTGATGAAAACATTTTGTATTGTGAAGATAGAAATTTTTCTGTGTTTGAGAATAAGAAGAAGCATTGTGATAAATCAGAAAGGAGAGTCTCTCAGTGTAAAAAATTCGTCCTATTTTATTACTATGTAAGAATGACACACACCATAAGTAAGTGTCAGGATGCTCAAGAGCCCAATGTCAATGGAAGAAATCAAAATCTCGCAAAATCTCGACAGAAAAATAATGAAATAAGGTGTGCCTTCGAGGGAAAATGTTTTATATGTTCTCATTATGGGTATTTGGCAAGACATTGCATCAAGAAGAGAGCAAGAAAGGAAATGGAAATCAAAAAGAGATTCTCAACTCCAGTGGTGTATAATGAAAAGTCCTACACTAGAAGACAAAGTGGAAAATTTAAAAACTAGTTTGCTAATCAAGGGGAATCACAAGGAAATAAATGAAAGGTGTATCAATACCCTTATCTACCACACTCATAACAACTCTCGAGGAGTGAATGGGAACAAATCTAGAATATTAAGGAGAGATCTACTACATTTGTGAGTAAGAGTCCAGCTATGAGTAAGAAGAAGGAATTTTCAGTGGAGGACTCACCACCAGTGAAAAATAGTGTGGTGAATCTGTTATCTTATAAAAGATAAATGGACAAAGAATGCATTGAGAAATTCACATGTCGTGTGACAAAAAAAGGTGGAGGAATGTGTAAGATCCTTCCAATGGTGGGAGAAGCAAAGGAAGATGACAATAAGAGATATTCCTACTTAGAGAAGGAATCATGGTAAATGTCATATTGGTGGAACATCAAAGAAGTAAATGTATACCAGTGGGTTTAAACCTCAATGTGTGAGAAAGGTCAAGCCTACAAGATCTACATATCAAAAAAAGGCTCAACATGTGGGTAATGAATGCATAGTCATATGGCCAGAGCAGTTGAAGTTGTCTAGGCAGTTAGAGCAGGAATGGAAGGAGTGTGATGCTCTTTTAGAAAGAATCAATGGGTTGACCCATCGGGATTAACCACAATCGTCTTCTTGAAGATTCCAGAAATTTCCCATCTCCCTTTGTATATTAATACTATTAACTAATGATTCAAATGTTTCAAGTTTTAGGGAGATATGATCCAAGGGAAAATGGCATATAAAGTTGAATAATAGCAGTGACATGCTTTAGTGTTTCAATTGACTCAAATTAGGTTGTAGATTTGAAGAAGAACGGGGGAAATAGAGCACAATAGGATGTGATTTTGTTATTAACATTATATATTGTTTCCTACACTGAGATCTCACTCATTAGGTTTAGAGGTTTGGTTAATGGATCAATGTAGAGTGGAAGATGAGAATAAATGATGCAGCATAAGAATAATGTTTATGGGCCTAACACTAGGAAGTGTTGCATAACATAGTAGAAGTAGTAAATAAAAAAAATTAGATGCAAGAGCCATCAAAGAAATAATTGGATTACTCAGATCAGGTGGTGTCTATCAAGGGAAGAAATATTGTTCGATAAGTAGAAATAATCTTGCATCTCATTCTCATTTATTTTGATATAATAATGTTATATTAGCTGACTGTTTTCAGGATATGAAGAAGTTACAAGAAGTAGATGAAAGGAATGATTTCACTGAATAATGAAATAGTGAAAAATTTCCTGATGAATGTGATGAGGAGGAATGTAAAAAAGTGGGAACATATGTGACTAATGAAGAGTCATAACAAAATTTGACATGGGAGATTGTTTCGAGGCTAGAAGATAAAGAATATAATCGAGACTAAATGGTTCTATTGCAACAAGATGAAAGAAGATGGAACAGTTATCCGAAACAATGCATGAGTTGTGTGAAAAGGATACTCCCAGATAGAGGGAATAGATGTTGATGAGACATTTTCACTGGATCAAGGATGGAGAAAATCAGATTATTTCTAGCCATTGTAGTGAAACAAATTTTCAAAGTGTCCCAGAATGATGTAAAATAATAATTCATGAATTGGGATCAAGAGGAAGAAGTGTATATTGAGCATCCAGATGTTTTTCCCATTCATAAGGATGAGAACATGTTTTTCGGCTAAAGAAGGAATTATATGGACTGAAACATGTACTAAGAGCATGTAACATTCACTTCTCAAACCAAATAGGCCAAGGAGGTCCTGAGAAGATTTGGAATTGAAAATTACAAGGAGATGAAACTCAAGTTATGCCCTAGATAAAATAATAAAAATATGATAATTGAAATCCAGTTAATATCACATAATACAAGAAGATGATTGGGAGATTATTTTACCTGACAGTGACAAGTCCTGACATTGTATTTCCCACATTCCAAGCATCACAACATCATAGAAATCCTAGGAAAGTTGCATGCTTGCAGTGAAAAGAATACATTGGTATATCAAGGGCACTGTGGATTTAGTTTGGAAGTATATTTTCAAATCTAATCAAGAGATTTTGGGATTTACAGATGAATATTAGGACAGATCAGTGGATGATAGGATATCAACGTCAGGAGGTGCATTCTATCTTGGTGATTTGTAAATTTCTTGGCTAAGCAAGAAGAAAGGTTACATTTCATTGAGCACCGTATAAGTTGAGTATATTTCCACCACTCAAGCTTCCACACATTTATTTTGGATGAAGTAGTAGCTTGATGATATGGGCATTGAAGTAATGTATCTGATCAAAATCTAGTGCAATAACTCAAGTGCAATAAATCTCAGCAAAAATCAGGTCCATCACTCAAGGACAAAGAACATTGAGATAAAGTATCATTTTATCAAGGATAAGGTTGATCAAGGAATTGGGAAGTTTGTGTATGTGCCTACAGAATTATTGTTTATAGAGATTTTGACAAAGGCCTTACCAACAGATGCTTTTGAAAGGTATCGACTGGTTTTGGGAGTTCGTTCGACTCCCCACACATAAAAGTGTGTGTATGTGGAACACCCCTCTCTCCAAGGTACTGTGTGTTTTTCTCTAATGCTCTAATCATTGGTCTTTCCAATGTTTCATACCGCCAAGGGGTGACTTTTGGGTTCATTGACAAAGGGGGAGAAACTATGGCTAAAGAGGGGAGGAAATTTCACTGTAAAAGACACAAGGAGAAGTTGACAGGTGGACCAGTGAGACAGGGAGAGAGCAATGAAATACAGGGAGCATTTTAAATTAGATGATGCTAGACTTGATCGATCAAAGAACATATATCATGACAGATGAAGATCCTGATAAAAGAAGAAGTGTGTTTGGTATGAGGTTGGTATGAAAATTTGAATTGGTATTTGGTTGGTATCAATAGTGGTGTCAGAAATAAGTGACTCATGGATTAACTTTACATGATACTCTTGTTTCTCAGGTCGACCATTGCTCATGTGGTCTTAGATTACGTGTTGATTAAATATTTGATCGCTATATGTATTAGAAGAGGTGAATGGTGGCTGAAGAATAATGAAGATTTAATGAGGTTTCAAATAATAGATAATTTTTTTGAAAAAAGTTGTCAACAAACCCAAAAGGGGGAAATTATATGGAAAAATCCCTCATGGTATCATTGAATAATTTTTGTGATGATTGTGTTTGTTGACAATGTAGGACTCCATGTTGTGTTTGTTGACAAAGAGAGTCTCAATGACTCATACTGTAGACAAACGGGGTTTTCTTGGAGAATGGGGAAAAGTGTTTTTGGAAATGGGAGATGTTTTCTTGTTTTATGAAGGTTTCTAATGTTTTACGCAAGGAATTTTTCGATTTCAAAACATAAAAAAATTGGCAAAGGAAGAGTGGCGCGCAATTTCAAAAGTTGTGTGCAAGTGTGGCACAAAAGTCTTAAAGTGACATGCAAGTTTGACGTGCAAGCATGGCATGAAAGTGTGGTGTGCAAGCCATATTTCAAGATCAACATGTCAAAATATGAAAAAGGAATGATAGAGGTGTGCAAGTCCTATTGTGGTGCGCAAGTGTGGCACGCAAGTCTGGCGCGCAAGTGTGGCCCGCAAGTGTGGTGCGCATGTTTGGCGCTCACGTCCTCTAAATGCCTATAAATAGATGGTTACTCTCCTCATTTCTTAATGAGACAATACTTAGAGAAAATCCGAACTCTGAGCATGAAAGTGGAAGTAAAACGCATGTTTAGTGTTCGCTCAAGTTGGGCATGCAAGTGTACCATGCAAGTGTACCGTGTAGGTGTACCGCGCATGTGGGCCGCGTAAGTGGACCGGGCAAGTGGATCGCGCAACTGGACCACGCAAGTGTACCGTGCAAGTACAACGTGCAAGTGGACCACACAAGTGTCCACACAAGTGTTCCTTGCAAGCAGTGTGGAGCACATGTTTAGCACGCTAGTGTGGAATGCTAGTTGGTTTTCGCGCAACAAAGGAAGAGGTTATACACTATTTAAATGTGCACAATAGTCACCCTAGGGTTGCGTGAAAGTTATAAATTTCCCAAAACATCCATGGTAAATTGGTACTAATCAGCAGAAGAAATTTGAACTTCAATAGATAATATAAATATAGTTGAGGATGCATTCATTAATGCAAATGAAGAGACCTACAGGTCTATAAATTGTGAGTGGTTCCCTTCCAGAGTAGTGGGAAAAGGAAGAAGAAGAAGGTGATCCTTTCCACCGGTAGTGAGCTAGAGAGAGAGACTAAGGGAGTGACCCTTGTAAAAGCAGTTATCTAAATTTAAACCTTGTAAAGGCAGTGATCCTAGGTATAGAAGTGATCTAGCTTGATCCTTGTAAACAAAAGTGTGATTATAGTGGATTTGGAACATCGGCGTATTATCATTGTATGCTCCTTGGACGTAACCCAGTGAGGGTGAACCAGGTAAAAATCTATGTGTCTTCCTTCTTGCTTCTCTACATTGATTCTAAAGGATAACCATCAGATAAAGATAAAATGAAGTGATCAACATAAACACATAATACGAAACAATGTTACCCTTGTAATATAGTGGTCATGATCGAGTGAGGAAGACAAATTTGAAATAGAATATACATATCCTAATTCACTCCCCACCTCGCCGGATATCTAGGGCCCTTTTGGTCCTAACATTATGAAAACTTATTTCCAATGAACCAAGTAGTCTTACCTCAAAAAAGGAAAAGGGTGCAAGTCCAAGCATATTCTGTTACAACAGATGAAGTGGAATAATTAATGTATTTGTGTTCTTGGATTCAATAATTATTTTCTCGTTATAAGAAGAATGTGACATATATAAGGATTGTAATGCAGTACTTTTTTTCATTAAGGATTTAATATGATGAATGTAATCATATTTTTAGTATGTGATAATAAGAGAAACATTACGTTTTTGGGGGATCTGACGTTGCGATTGATTTTTCAGAATTTAGAGGCCTTTTATAGTGAATTTGGACAGAATTAATTTGGATAGCTATAATGGTTGGAATGTATTAAGTTAAAAATTGGATAGTATTTCTTAATATTACTTTTAAAATATTATAATACTTTAGTTTTAGAAAAAGGAAAACCTGCAGGTCAGGAGATAACCTATCACATCAGAAAAAGATACAAGAATCGAACCCACAACCAAAGTGAAACCAGGCTTTATGACCTACCACTAGTCTACAGGAATAAAATAGTTATTATAAATTGTTTTCTTCGTTGTATATGTTTTGAACCATATATGATTGAGATAAATATAATATTTTTTAGTTCTATTATCTTTTGGAGTGAATGATTAGTTTGTAGGAGAAATTAGTTAAAGGATATAACTATAAATTTCAAGTATATATTTTCCCCCTTGTTCTATGAATAAATTAATTCTTATACTTTAGGGAAGGGATCTTCAAACCAAAAAAATTTGTTATCCTAATACGTTATGTTTTTTTGAACTGATGATATTTTAAATCAATATATATTTATGGATTTGAGGACCCCAATCTTACACTTTTTTTATGATTGATGACTTTAATCACTCCATATATATATTTACATTTTCCTCCAATTATGTCTCTATAATTGCCAAAAATGTTCTCCTATTTGAAACCCTAAGTTGGTGGTGAATTTTTCATTTCCCTTTCACTTTTATTAAGTCTAAATTATATTAACCTTATTTCTGATTTGGTTTTCCACAAAGGTATTTTCAAATTTCAAAAATTTATTTTCAATGAACAATTTTAAATTGTGAGGATGAAATTTATTAAAGGATGGGATAATGTAATACACCATGATTTTATAATATGTTATCTAATTAAATTAATTCAATAGCTTATGCTACACACAACACCGAGTTCGAACGCACCACAACATACCAAACTAGACGTTCAAAAAGCATTTATGAATAGTAATAACAACATTTTTAATCTTATATACTCTATATAATTTTAACACATATATTATTTGTTTCTTAGACATAATATAATAACAATTTCATTTTTTCATATAAAGGAAGTATTCTTCAAAAATGAAATTTTAATGCCTACTAATTGTGTTTTTTTAATTGAATTTCTAACAATTTTATACTAAAATTGAAAAAATAAACTTTTTATTTAGAAGGGGACATAAAAATTTATTTTGGACATATTTTTGGTACTTTTATGATAACATTCATATTTTGATGAAGAGTGAAAAATACTATGATTTAATTGAAAACAAAATTTTCAATCGAAATAATTTATAGTGATAAATTATGAATTTCAATGGTTTTTATGTATAATTAGATCATATTATTATCATTTAATACAATTTATGACATTATAAAAAATGTCACATTTTAATTTGACTTGAACACATGTCAATCATTTGATAGTTTTTACTTTTTTAAAAACTCTCTTTTTCTTTTGATAATGGAAATTAATTTTAAATTAATAAATACAAATTTTATGTTTTGAATTTTTAAAAATGGACTTCATTTTTGAATTTGTAATATCAAAATTAGCTTAGGGTAAGGTTTTTGTGTTTTTCTGAAAACATTCAATTTTTGATTAATACTGAAAAATACAGCATTATTGGTTAAAACCAACTTTTTTATTTAAATAATTATTTATTATAGTTAAATTCATTTTAGGTAAAAAAGATACATAATACCTATATAAGTTAAATATAATTCATTGGAGTCATTTTATAATTGGTTTAGAAATATAAAAATTTTATTGAACTTTTTGCCATCTTTTACCCACCTCCTAGGAGCATTTTCAAATTTCCATAAAACATAATTTTACTACATCTGTGAGTTGAATTTCAAAAATCTAAGAGATGCAGTTAATATCATCAAGTAAAATTTGGTTCAATAAGATGAAAATATCTTTTGGTGAATGGTAACTTTTGACTTTTATTTACCACGGTTAAATGTAAATAGAGTAATTAAGGGTAAAAATGATATCATAATTACTTTAAAAATGTCTTAATTCAATTGGATAAGCATAATTCTACTAAAAAACCTTAAGAATAAAATATTATCCTATTTGTTCCACTTGGATTTGTTTATGACATTTATTACTATTTTATTTAAAAAATAGTTAAAAGAGTTAAATTCAATGTTTAATAACTAAACCATTTTTAATATAGGGTTATACCTAATATAAATTAAACTATAAACATTAATTATAAAGATAAAAATACTTCTTACATAATGGTATTTTATTTATAATTTTTAGACATTAAATAATTTAATTTATTTATGACACAATGATGATGCAGTAATTACATTATTAATGAAATATTAAAATAATTAATATTATAAATAACCAAATAAATTTAAATTGACTCATATGATGAATTAAAATTATTTTTTGGGTTATTATAAAATTTTAGGGTTGATTAGAGAAATTTCGTTCGAAGTGATAAGATGGTTATGACTCTCACAAAAATAAAATACCAAATAGTGTTGAAATTGGCATAAATTATTTTTTAAAAGAAATACTATATTATTCGTTGATATAGTATTCCCAAAACACTAAGGATCGGAAAATGGATGTAAATAAAATTATATATGTCACTAATACTCAAGTTGATTTTTTCTTGGATGATTAGTGTAAGATTATTAACCATAAAGGTTAAAAATACAAGTAGACACATTAAAAGTTGAACTGTTTAACTAAGAGTTAAATAAAAAAGACGTGGTTAAAATACTAACATAAAATTTACTAAACCCTATTGGTTGATAGGATTTCTAACCATAACCTCCTAATTCTCAAAATAAATTCATTTGGAGCCATTATAAACCGAAAATGACTATATAATATATTAATATTTTAATCATTTCGTAAAGTGACCCTCACCCCTCTTATAAAAGGGAACTCCCCTTCTCTCAAAACCACACCGCCAAATTAATTTTTCTCTATCAAACCCTACCCATATATCCTAAAAAGTCTCTCAAATCAACCTAGAGTCCTTTCTTTTATCATAAAGACAACCAAATATCCCTTTTTATCAACTCAAAAGGAAACACATGAAAAAGAGGTAATAATTTGACCACCCTCTTACATTTTCTTTTCTTCTTCTACATCCTCGCTATTTGTTGATTCCATACCAAAATAATAACTCAAGTACATCCTACATACTTTTATTTTACTATAAATATGTTAAAACAATATTAATTATTCTATTCACCCTATAAATGACAAAGTCACCATACATGCGTATGTACAACTTATCGTCTCCACATCGTGGTGTAGTTTGTTATTCAAACACTTAATTATTTGTATGGGTATAATAATGAGTATAAATAAGGTAAATAATAAATATAACATGTTAATGATTCTTTATATATGATATACCATCCAATTAACTATTATTTCACCATCAATGATATTGTCTCTCGTCCGTGCGTACGAATTACCGTCTCAACAAACATGATGAGATTTATTTCCCCGATATAACCATTCAACAATAATTTTTATTTTATGATTATAAATAATGTTTAAAAACATAATATAATTCTAGATACGAATTATATACAACATATCCATAAAAAACATGGCTTATGTAACCAACCATATAAAGGAAAATGAGCCAGTAAACACCTAAAACGATGATACTACTGAAATATTATTAAAAATGAAATATTAGATGATCACATATGATATCATATTTATGTATATAGTTCTTGTATATTTTAATAAAAATGTTTTTACTATTATACAAGATGATATCATACCATAGAATAAAGAAAATTACATGGTAATGGTTAATTTCTCAATCTCTTTATTATACGAGTTTGCTTTTACGTAAGTATCTACTAGGGCCTCTTTATCATCCACATCAATGTTTTCTTAAAAATGTATTTCAAAAGAACATTACTATTTACTAGACTATGGGATAATGTCATTTATACCAATATTTTACCTTATATGTTTTGAAATAAATCTTTCCATTATTTGCCAAACTTGTTACATTATGGCCCTTTTAACAAAATTAAGGTAAGAATGTTTTTTATAACTTATACGACAGGTGTAGCTATTTTCCATCATTATAAAATCATCGAACCTTCCCTTACATTCTTATAAAAATAATTTCAAAATAAATTTTTTCTTTTATATTTATGTTACACTTAAATGGTTTCAAAATAAAAAGAGGTATTTCATTCAAATAGTTTTCATTTCATCTATGTCAAAATCATTTGATGGATTTTAAACTTGATTGAAATTGATTTATAATGATACAAATATTTAATATCGTATTAAAGGTTTTGTGATGTTTTTGACTATGGATGTGTTACTTTTATACCATTCATGGTTTATGGATAATGTATTTACATTTCGTATGCTAGTTTTAATATGAATGGTTATGTCATGTTTCAACTTTTTCATATGAGGAATGTATTGGACATAGTAAGTGACGGGTGGAGCCAACTACATCTCCTCGATACATCAATAGGTTTCATGAGGCAATTAGAAGTGGAATTTTCTAAGGCCTTTCCCAATTTGATATATTTTTTTTGGCTAATGACTTAATCAATTTTAGATGTCTTGGCTGAGGCATTGACAAAATTTTAAATATGTTTGGCATTATATTTCCCTCATTATGAAAATAATATTGATAGTTCATGTAGTTATTCAACAATTAGAATTCCCATGACTATATTTTATTATGGAATTATTTACTCATCTCATATTTCTTCCATAATGTGTTCATGTTTATTATTTTTAATGGAATGTGTTTTCAATTATTCACCATGCCTATTGATTATGTTATCTTCCGCTAAATTTTTTACCATTACAGAGCATATGATCCCACCCCTTTCTTATGTTTTATTTTCCCATGATTTCCAAGAAATGTAGTATGACTGATATGAAATGTTAAGCTAATAGGGAATAATGGTGTTCTAAATGTACTATTTATGCTATATTTTATGTCAGAAATTGTAATTTAATGTTGATGTATGTAATCTATTTCCAAGAATGATAAACTGATTGGTCTTTCAGGAAATGATTTCCTTGTATCATGCCAATGTAATAAAATAATGTACTAACTATGGGTAACTAGGGTCGGGGCATTATAGTTTACTACACCTGTGTTAGTTATGCCACCAAGTGGAGAAGGATTCGTTATTTTTAGTGATGCATCTCTCAAAGGGATTGGGTGAATCATCTTGCAAAATAATAAAATTCATTGATTATGTATCTTGATAGTTGAAGACTCTTGATTAGAATAATCCTATGTGTGATCTGGAGCTGGATGCTGTTGTTATTTATCGAGATATATGGAAGCAATATATTTATGAGGAGAAATGTGATATATACACATACCATCAATGTTAGATGTATATTTTGGAACAAATAAAATTGAACATGAGAAAAAGGAGATGGTTGGAACTTCTTAAAGATTATGATTGTTCAATTCATTATCATTTCGGAAGAGAAAACAAAGTCGTGGATTCATTAAGAAGGAAAGAACCAGTTTTTCTTTCCTTTAGAAGGATTCAGGGAGATCATTTGATCATTGACCTTGTAATGTTGGACATGGGAATTATAATGGAAGGGACATCATCAATCCAAACCCAAAATGATTTGTCAACTGTAATTACAAGAGAAGATCATGAAACCTCAGATTAAAGATCTTTTGTTATAGAAGAAGTTTGAGGCTAAGAAGGATGGAATGTTTCTTAAGATCAATATTGATCAAAAAGGTGTACATATATTTTGTACAAGAATATGTGTTTCATATTTTCTAGAAATAAAGAAGGAGCTGATGGATGAAGAACATAGATCTAGTTTCTCTATACTTCCTATAATAATAAAAATGTATATGGACCTTTGTGATCTGCATTGGTAGGATAATATGAAATGGGATATTTCTAAATACACTTCAAGGTGCCTGGTATGTCAGAAGTGAAGGAAGATACGAAAATTCCTAAAGGGGTATTGCAACCATTACCCATACCAGCATAAAAGTGGGATAATATCTCGATGGGATTTGTCACTGGTCTCTCAAGAACTTCAAAAGGAATCAATTTGATATGGTTTATTAAGGACCATCTCACCAAGACTGTCCATTTTATCTCTATTCGTGAAGATTTCTCTCTTGATCAACTTGCCATGATTTACATGATGTAAGTTGTAAGGGTCCATAGAGTTCTACTTTCTATTGTATAATATCATGATACAAGGTTCAAATTAAAATTATGGAAATGTTTTCAACATGATCAGAGTGGTGAATTGAATTTCAGTACGGCCTATCACCCCCAAACTGATGGAAAATCTGATAGGACTATTCAAACACCTGAGGACATGCTGAGAACCTGATCAACGGAATTTAAAGGTGGATGGGATCAACATCTTACTTTAGTTGAGTTCTCTTACTACAATAAATTCTACTCGAGCATTCAAATGGAACCCTACGAAGCTCTATATGGGAGGTGATTTAGAACTCCTACTTATTGGGATGATGCTAGTGAGAATAAGTTTTTTGGGCCTTATCTTGTGAAAGAGATAACAGACGAAGTCCATGCCATCAAACAAAACAATAAGGCTGCTCAGAGTCAGCAAAAGAGCTATGCCGACAACTGTCAAAGGGACTTGAAGATTCATATTGGTGACACTTCCTTTCTTCAAATATCACATTTTAAGAGATTCATGAGGTTTGTCAAGAAAGGGAAGATCAACCCTAGGTACATTTTCCCCTATGAAATCATTGATCTCATAGAAATAGTGGCCTATGGGCTTTCATATCCTCCAAATCTAACACAATTTCATGATGTGTTCCACATATCTCTCTTGAGGAAGTACATACTTGACCCTTCACATTTACTAAATCCAGAGGTCTTACAACTCAAACATGACCTCTCTTGTGAGTAGCAACCGGTAGAGATCTTGGATCGTATTCACAAGGTACTATGCAAAAATACTACCCACCATGTTAAGGTGTTGTGGAGGAAAAAAATGAGAAGAATCCATGTGGGAACCAGAGGATTCGATGAGGTAGAAGTACCCATAACTTTTCTCTTCTGAGTGTACGAGTTAAAATTCCAAGTATGAAATTTCTTAATAAGGGAAGAATGTAAATAACCGAACTTTTTAATAATATTTTTTCCTAAATTTGTGTGTTCTTTTATTTTATACTCAACAAAACTATATCATTTAATTAATAAAGACAGTATAATTAATGTTATATTGCTGAGTTTAAACCATTATATGCATGTTGGAAAATATGAATATTGAAAACTAAATGTTTATAATTATAATTATTTTTTATAAATACAAGTAATATTTTTAAATTAACACCAAATAAAGAGTTGATGGCTTCATCCAGTATACTCGAGCCTTATGAAGCCCATCTGTTAGAGCTTTAAATGAGGTTGAATTACTGGTCTTTTCTCTGGAACAATCCCATGACAAAGATCAACATGTGAAGATTTAACGGAATCACCAAAGTGATAAGTTAATGATGATAGAAATAACCACTGAGGAAATGTTTTCTGATTCGCCACAAGATTATATCACCATAGCACACCTTACACTTAGGTCCTATGCAGGTGTTGTATGGGGCCCTGTAACACGACCTTAGTTACTTGTGTAAACCTTTTTTATAAATAAAATTGTCATTTTTATTATGGAAATATTGTAAATTTAAAATATTTGGATAAACATAGGATGAATTTATAGTTTCAGATTAATATTGAATTTTAGAAATAAAAAGTGTATTTTAAAATGTTTATGTAAAATATAAATTATTAAAAATGTAAATTTATTTTATAAAATAATCTTCTACAGTTTTGACCAGTAATAAATTTAGAGTCTAATAAGATCAACTCAATTTGTAGTGAATAGTAATTTATGAATAGTAATACTCCCTTATGAAAGTAATGAATATTTAATTGTCCAAACAAAATAGAAACTTCCCCCATGAATCTATAAATACAATTTAGAAATCTTAAAGGTGAAAAAATGATCATAATATACATTTTGTTATTTTTGAATGTCATAAATATTTTATATACAATTTTATAATTAATTTAATAATTTCAAATGGAAATTTGATTTCTTAAAATGAAATCACAAATTGTTACTTTATTGTATTATGGTTATACAATAAGTTTATGGGACCTTGATTACTTTCTTAGGGTGCTAAAAACGATTTATATATTTAGTGTTTTTTTTGAATAAATAATTATTTTATTTAAAAATTAATTAACAAATTTAGAAAGAAAAAATTCATAAAATTGCACTCTTTTTTGAATTCATAGTATCAATATTATGTTATGGTGAAATTTTGGGATTTTTTTGTAATAGTTGAATTTTTAGTGAATAGTAAAATTACAGTTTTGAGTTTCTGGTGTTTAATGAAAATATTAATGATTTAATAATGATTTAATCATTATGGCATACTTATGAAAATTAAGATATTCTATGAGGTGTCCCAAGATTACAATACCATGGGAATATAGCATAGTAAAGCCCAAGGTCTTGCAAACACTATAGATGAGGTTTCCTTTGGAAATTAGTAATGTCTTCCCTCACTATTCCTATAAATACCGAGCAATTACCACATTCCATTTATTAAAAAATATTCATTAATAATTCTCATGTTTTTTTACCTCTTAATGAGTACTCCAAAAGTTCCCCAAATCCTCCCAAGGTCCTAACCTTCATGCTTTCGAAGTTACTCTCCAATGTAAGGGATCCTTTCACCCTCCTCTTTTTAGCAATGACTTCCTTTATGTTATGTCTTCTAGTTTCCATTTTATTATATGGAGGTATGTTATTATATATCATTATTACTATCCATTTCTTTTCCAAATTATGAGATACCCTTTATTCCTTAATCATTTTATTTTCAGAATTTTTAAGTGACTCCATTAGGTTGCCGATTTTTCGTAAAAGTAATCACATCTTCACATTTCCATCATTTTAATTTTCATATGATATTTAATTAAAATATCCCTAAAATGGTCTTATTTATTTTTATTCTATACCACTACTATATAATTAGTTATTTATTAGTGGTTGAACCTTTCCACCTCTCTTTTTATTGGTTTCTTAAACCATGTTATATAGTGGTTATGCTGCATAAATTTCGTCTCAAATTTTCTCTCTCTTTCTCTCAAGAAATTCTTTTGTTTTATTTATGTGAATACCCAGAACTATTTTTTTCTATGGGTGTTCATAAATACAAAATAATGATATATTTTATTCTTTAATTGGCATATAGGCAAACTACACTCCCTTTCTATCAGTTAAAATGACATAACGATTTTATTTTTAAGGACTTTTAAAACATCACGATTTTGAAGTGAAACCAATTTATTTTACTATATTTGGGTTATCAATGAAATTTATGATTATAATCTTTGTGGATAACATGAAAATAAATACACATTAATGGTGAGCCTCTGATATCACTCCAATTCATTGTGTAAATAATTAATCTTTTGAGATAACACGTTTCACGATAACTTGGTGAATAACCTCCATAATTCTATTGTGAGTAGTATAAACCACCATTATGAGGCCCATCATTTCCGATTTTAGCACTATAGAGATTTCACAAGGACCATATAAGAATTATATTACATCCCCATTCTCTTCTATGAAAACGGATCCATAACCCGAGGGTCCTGGGTTTCCCAGAGATTCTATGTCTATGTTGCACTTGATCCATCCTGCAAAAGGTGAGATCTAGAAAACTTCCATGGTCTGATAGTGATCAGAAACATTACAAACAATATTGAGCCGCCGAAGGATGAGCCAGAATACTAGTGTTGTTATGTAATCATATAACAAGAAGAGTATATGGATTCGATAATAGATATGAAACTAATATTATTGATAGAAGACATTACCTCTTAATCAGGTTACTTCTTTTGGATTATATCAAAAGGATTATGTGGATGGTTTTATTCTCAAATTTAGGTTTCAAGGTAAAGGGATGGATTTTGGGAATCTATTTGTGCATTTATTGGCCTAACATATGATCTTTTAGAGGTTTGGATATGTGGTAGAGTTTCTGGAAATTTAAAGGGAAGTAAAATTACTCATATGGATTTTTTGGAAACATGTTTAGTACACATATGTACTTACCAAACAAAATCCATACCAAACCATCCAGACTCAATATTGATGTTTTATGGCTGATATATTTCAGGAAAATAGGTCTGAGGGAAGTTTTTAGGTTATTTGTCCCATTAAGATAAGTGTTTTTCATTTATTTGGATCACGTTTTCCTTAACAATTGTAATTAATTTCATTAAAATTCACTAATACATTCGGTAAATAATAAATTTAATATTAGTATAAATTCTAAATTTGTATGATTTAAAATATTGAAACAATTTGTAAAATTTCAAATCATATAGTTAGAAATTAATTTAAAATTCATCCCTCTAGAGAGACGATAATACAGATTTTTAATGTAAAAAACATCTAAAATATTGGAATTTTTTTATAGTCATCGACAGAGTAAAATTGATCTAATGACCTATATTAAATTAATTGGTAAAAATATTATCTTATTAAATATTAAATCAAATATAAAAGATAATATATATATATAAATAATTTAGTTGAAAATGTAGAGTTTTACTAAAACTCAGTGTTTTTAACTATTCATTAATAAAATGAAATGTTTTGTACAAAAATAAAAAGTTTACCATAATATAATTATTATGTATCACTTTCAAATAATATGTTGATTTTTCTTTATAAAAATCATAAATGTATCACAAATCCTATTTAATGTGGGCTCACCATTTAATGAAAAAAATGCCATAATATTTTCTTTTATGAATAAAATTGGGTTGGATCTTTTATTATACTTATCATCTATGTTAGATTAATATTAAAAAAATATTATATTGAATGTAATGTATATATATATATATTACAATAATATCACTCACTAATTTTAATTAATTTAATTTGTTTTGGTGAAAAAATTAATTATTATAATTATAATAGTTTCTTTCATATTCAATCAGCTTTAATATTTATTTCTAATTTACATGTAACAAATGAAATCAGTTTATATTTTTGTAAACCATGTATTTATATAAGATTTTAAAAAAATTGAAAACTAAAAATTTAATAAATATATTTATTATATATTATTATATTTATTAATATTTTAATAATATATCGTTATCTTTTAATAATCCGTCTTGTTTGTAATGCGATCTATAAAACCACATAACTCCTGAAGGTAACACACACAATCTATGTGTTGAAATATTTTTAATTTATTGAATATATTGAATCTATTTAAAATACTAAATAATCTATAAATTATTATGATATTATATCCACTGATGTGCTTAGGGATGTTTATGATACACGCTATAAAATACAGTATTCATACTCTAAAGTTTAATGATGTTATATTATCTCTACCTTAATTAAATTTTTCCCTCACAATTTAAAAATGTCCTTTGTTATTAGGTATTTAAAATAGAATATTGTTGAAATACCCACATCATTAATATATTCAACATCTCATCTTCATAATTAGAGAGAATGGAAAGTACAATGCTCACTTAACTATGTTTTGTAATAGGAGAACATAGGTAGGAAATGGAAACATGGAAATAGAATAAAGTGTCTAAAAATATGTTATTATAGATAGTTTATAGATAACATTTTCATATGAATGTTTTTGACCATAAATCCATAAACCATAGGTATGTGTAATGGTCATTGATATTAAAAAATGATGATAATATGAAAAAAATTATTATTTCAAAAACATTTTCTTATTGATAAGGAATTATTTCACTCTAAACTATTTTTGGTAAATATAAGTTTCTATAAAAAAAATATTTTACATTAATTATGCATTGAACTATTTCTACAACATCTCTTATCATATGATCCATCATATAGTGAATAATACATAGATCATAAATACCATCCTAATCCATTTTATAAATGGTTCTGATTTCCATAATATTATGATTCAATAGTTTGGATGTAAGGTGAATAAATTTAAAAAATGAATTTATCATTATCCTTCAATAAAAATGATGTAGCTCTAAATTTTCACATTCTAAAAATTTGAATATCATCATCAGGTATCCTCTTGAAATATGGTAACAAATCAGATAACCATAAAACCTGATTGGAAACATGAAATCTTAATTTTAACTTAAGTAAGACACATGTTATTGGATATTATCATTACATAAAATACATTTATAAACTCCATCAATTATTACATAATACATTTTTTTAATATTCCTTAATGTAGAAATAAATCATCTTAATCAATTATTTCTTCATCATTATCTCAACATTAGGAACATATTAAGGGTTTCATTTCCGTCCATCTTGTGTTTTCAATTTTTTTTACTTTCATATGAATAATGTTTGTTTTTACCATTAAAAATATTTTCTCACAACCTTAATGAATAATTTTTATAATATAATCCTTCTTTTTGTCATAAATTATATAAAAAAGTCTATAACATATTTAATAGATCCAATATTTGGAGATCATTAATAATTCCACTCTATTTGTGCCAATAACACAAGTTGACCTTGATCCCATAGCTTCTTCGGAGGTATATTCTCTTGATTTTTGGGTAATGTATTTTCAATGTGACACATCTCCATCAAATTGTAACACTAAATTGTAACTTTTTCATTATCTACATTACACTACTTTTCCATTTGACCCTTTTCTCCACACATATAAAAAAACTCTTATAACATTCAAGATTTTCCCAAGATGATTCATTCAAAAGTTCTCACAAAATGGAAATTTATAGAACTTCTTATTATTTGTTGCATTAACTTTTCCATGGTCCCCATTATAACTCATCTTCTCTTAAATTCCTTTAAAAGTACCGGATTTATAGAATTCCTTCTTCATCTTGATGGCACATAAAACTACTTATTACAATAATGGAAAATGTTGAGAAACCAATGACCATTAGATATTTTTCTTATGTCATTCAAATAAATGGGGAATATTACACTCTATGTTTTGTTTATAATTCATAGAATAATTGGATAACCTTTTATAGGTAGATTAAAAAATAATAATACCCTCCTCTTTATTTTTCTTTAAGCTATGAAACTTTCCCTTCGACAAAATTTTCTGATCAAGTGGGATATTTTTTTTGATGAATTTCTCCCTAAAAGTCCTTGATTATGAGAGTTATATTTCTTCTTCCTCACTTTTATTCTAGATCAAATACCACCACTAATTTTCATCACCATTCATTAAATATACTAAAATTGAAACTTTTTCTTATTTACCAAAATCTAATGAAAGGAATATCTTCCCCAAATAATTGACCAATTACACGACTACCATTAGATCTATATTCCCATTAATGATGGGTGCCTCTGTCACACAAAGTGATCCAGAATCAAATATGTTTATGGTTGAACTTGTTTCTCAATCTAAGAACTGTTACATGTCATAATCTGATTACATTTAACTAATATTTTGATACCATTATTGGTTCCAATACAATTTGTAGTGATTCCCTTAGTATGGTAATCTCTAAATTTTCCATGAGTATTGACATCATTCATCTTTCATGGTTAAATTTATAGACAATGTAATACACTAGATTAGCTCATAAAATTAAGAAATTTGTATAATTATAAATATTGTATATCACATATCATAATTTTATGCATCATAAATCCTAGAATCAAAAATTTTTATACATTAGATAAATCATTACTTTTGAATCCTTCATAATGGTTGGTAAAGGGAATGTCAATTATCATAAGTGTATCATATGGGAGTGTTAATCGAAGTTCCTCGTATGTCTCTTTTCCATGTACTAGGTTACCCGAGTAACGCCCAAAAAACCTTGTTTGGTTTTTTACACCTAGATACATCTGTACCCAATCTACATCCACTTATATTATCCAGAAGGGGATCCATTTCTAGGAATACCAACATAATTCCTACCTTACCAAAAATATGGGTTTCTCTTGTATACATTTACTAAATTTCTATCATAGGATTGTTCTACCCAATATATATTTTATAAATCTAGTTTCCATGTTTGATGTTAAACTTTATTTGATACTAACAATAATTCCCCAATCGAGGAAGCACAAATACAATGCATTATCTTATTATATTGTCATGATTAAAAATAATGAAATCTCAAAGGAAATATTAGTTTAGAAGACATAGAATACCAGATTACATACATGATACCCATAATACATTGAAAAATTGGAAATAAAAACATGATAATCAATAAAATTATTAAACGACATCCTTAAAGGCTTACGAAAACATTTTATATTTATAAATATGGAAAGGAACATAAAATGGGTGATCTCAAATGCTCAGTATGGGTAATTAGTTCAGATGAAATAATTATTCAATATGCATAAATTAACATTGATAAAAAACTAATAGATATCACATTCCATTGAAATAACTAGATAATATAAATTCAATATATCAAAGTAGAAAACTAAATCACACATCATTTATTCAATGAAAATTAAATTAAATTTATCCATTGAGTTGTCGACAAGAAATAACAGGGATGCATAATAAATGAAACAAAATTAATAAAATTCTTAATTATTGTATTTCATGTTTTCTAGGTACATAGAACCTATATCATCATGACCATTCACATGATTCTTTATCTATTAGAATAAAACCCATACAATTTGGCCTACTATTTCATATCAAGAGACTGTCAATTCATAGAGGGGCTATATATAACCAAGACCCACTCTAGTCATACAAGCCCTAAAAATTCCTCATAATCATGAATATTTTTCCCTATCAATATATATTTATTGAATAAAGAAAATGAATTTATCAAATATATATATGACAAACCTGCTATTTAGTACACACTTAAACATTACTTACTACCTAAACCTCACTTGATACAACATAGAAGATCGAGAGGTATAGTCTCCTTGGGGTTTTTGATATTTACTTAACAACATTGAACATGAAAGAAAACATCTTTTTTGATTACATAATTTACATGACCACTACATTCCTTTGTACTGAGCATTACATAGGGTAACCTGAGAATATGCATGAAAAAAATGATGAGCTATAAAACCCAGTAAGGGAATAAACATGGAACAACATGAAGAATATGTTACATGTTATAAAATAGGAATAACAATGGATCACAAGAGAAACATTACCATAATTCCATGATAATTCATGATAATATAAATATAAAAATGTGGAAACAACATTAAATAGTATTTTATCATGATCCAAGGCTCATTGCATATGGAGAATGAGTAAACCCTCATTTCATGTTAATAATGAGTAAAAACTCGTTGAAATTGAGTTATCATGAGTCAACACCCATTTTACATGACATATCATGATACAATACTTTACCCAATGCATTGGGAAGCTATCAGGGCGCACATTTTTAAAGATTTCATTTCACTCATTAGTGTGCCACATGGATCATTGAATCAATCAACATCATAAGTTATTTCGCAATTAATTAATGTGGAATAAATAAATTAATGTAACAAATAATACTTATACATGTATAAATGTGAATACCATTGATATAGACATGGGTATGGTATTCACTACACAATTATCTTGGATGGGAAAAATGCTGTGCAATTTCGAGAGCATTACAGCGTGACATAAGAATTCATGAAAATGGTTGATGAGAGATTAAATGGGGTCTCATCATATATAAATGAAATGGAATGTTATGGGGTTATATAGATACATTTCCCAAAAAATTTAATAGAATTTTGATGCATACTATAAAAGAATTACATTGATGTAAAAGAGGAGAGAGAAATCGCTCAAAGAATATCGGCATGGTAACGGGTGTACAAAGGAGTTATTAATCAAAGTGAAAGGGGTCTTCCATTATCCAAAAATAAAGAGTAATGTATGGGGGAGGTGTGAAATCATACCCAATCCATTGTAATTGTAAAAAAGGGCATAACATCATAAAGAAAATTTGAAGAAAATGAGAAAGGAAGAAAACCCTTATATGGATGTGTGTTCCCAAAGGCTTGGGAGAGGCTTGAGAGAGGCTTATTGGGAGACTAGGGAACCATGAGAGGATTTTAGAGAGAGGAGTTAAGGGGTTGGTTTAACTCCAATGTCTTTTATTGAAGAGGAAGTGGGATATATGGTGGGTATATATAGGAAAGGAGATGGAATTCTTTATTATTTAGGTTAGGGACACCTCACATTAATCTAATCAAAACCACAAACCAGCCCATGGTTTTTTCCCATGGTTTATGCCAAAAGGAGTGGAAAACAATATTATATAATTGTAATGTCCGAGAATCTTAATATATTGAAGGTTTTTATGTGGATATGAGTCACACTATCAAGTAAATTCATTTAAAAAGTGAAAATGTTTTATAACTCTTTGAGGGTCCACTAATGTTTTTTAAAATAAACCAAACAACCTAAAATAACATTATATTTTTGAGAAAACATATATTTTCCGAAAATATCATTTATATTATTTTTATACATCACTATTGGGTCATTATGATATCATAAAACAAATTATATATTTAAACGGCATTTCATTTTTACCCAAAAAATCGAATATCTCAGAAAATTATGAAAAATTCACCGTTGGAAAATTTCAACATCCTGATTCCAAAAATAATATTCATTTTATCTAAATAATATTCTAAATATGTGAATTTTTCTTTTAAAATAAAAACTATAATTTATCCAAAATTCACAGGTTTTGTCAAAAACGACATTCAAACTGTAAAACAAATTACAATCACATTCATAAAATTATACAATAATTTATATTTAATAAAAATTAATTTTTGAATAATAATATTTTATGAAAACAATATTTAAATTAAAAATCCATTAATTCAAAAAAATTGATTTCTTAGTTGAATATTAACTAAAAATAATATTTGTACATTAAAAACAATTTACAATCTAATAATAATAAAATGAATGTATTTTAATTATTATTTAAAAATAATGCACATATTGATAGTTCTAAGGTCTTGTTACATAACCCCTTATAACACCCAAATATGACCGAATGGTAATGTGTGTGATGGTGATAGACTCTTTGGGTTGCAAGAATAATATCGCTCGGGTGGTAATCTCTATTATCTTCTACTTATCCCATAATGAGTTTTGATCAGGCTTAACATGTTCAAGGTACGCTTGGGCTTGGTCAAGAAGGAAGCCCAATGATGCCAAATCTTTTCTAGGCTCCGATAAATGGGCTTCGTATGGGGAAAGTCTATTAGATGAGGCCATCAATTTCTTTGACTGAGTAAATTCGATTTGTTAAAGCCCTATATTTATACTAATAATGTGATCACTCTTCAACAGCTATATTAGCAACAGTCACAATTCATAACAGTATTTTAAAATGAATTTCACATTCCATATAACCATAATAATACATTTAATTAGATCAATATGGATTTAAATTAATGAATGTTTTGGTCGTTAAAATGTTACCCCATTTAGGAATCTCACCCTTCAAATTTATTTTTCCCATACTAAAACAAATGAGGGTAACTCTCCTCTATTACTTCATCTGATTCCCACAAATCTTCTTTAAAAATTTGGTTTCACCACAAAAACATAACGAGGGGAATTCTCTAATATCGTAGTACATTCTCTCTATGATCAAATATCTTCACTGGTTTCCCCTCTTAAAAAAGATCATCCTACAACTGTATGACCTCTGAAAAGAGTACATGTGAAGTTTCTGGTATGTACTTCCTTAAGAGGGATACATGAAAGACATCATGTACTTTGGCTGTGGTAGGTGGAAGTTCTAGTCGGTCGGCCACATCCCCGAGATTATCAAGAATCTCAAAGGGGACGATGTGCCTAGGACATATCTTTTCATTCTTTCTAATCCTCATTAACGTTTTCAATAGAGATATGACTAGAAATACCATATCTTAGACTATAAACTCATGGAATCATCTATGGTTATTTGAAGAACTCTTCTTTAGACTCTGGGATACCTTGATATGATGGTGAATGGTTTTCACCTACTCAACCATCTCTTTGAACAATTCTGATCCTAACAGCTTACGCTCACCGACTTCATCCCAAAACACCGGTGTTCTGCACCTTTTCCCATAATGGTATTCATATGGTTCCATTTAGATGCTTTAGTGAAAAATTTTATTGTAAGAGAATGAAACCAGGGAAGAATGTTAGTACCATCCTCCTTTTAATTCCATGGAGAAAGCTCTCCACATGTCCTCGAGTTTTTGGATTGTCTTCTCAGATTGGACATCAGTTTGAGGATGATGGGCCACACTGATGTTTTGTTCAGTATCCAGAGTATGTTTAAGACTCTTCCAAAACATAGAGGTGAATTTTGGATCTCAATCGGATACAATAGATAGTTGTACTCCATGAAGCCTTACTACTTCCCTGATATATATCAGTGCCAGTTGATCTAGTGAGAAATCCTACCAAATAGAAATAAAGTGTACAGACTTGGTAAGATGATCCACAACAACCCATATTGAATTATTTCCTTTGGATGTCTTTGGATATCCGATGACCAAGTACATGGTGATGTTCCCCCATTTCCATGCTAGTACGGGTAATGGTTGCATCATCCCCTAAGAATTACAACTCCTTGCATTCACTTGCTGTCACACCAGACACTTTGATATAATGTCCACAATCTCCCTTTTCATATTGTCCCACCAAAATTTTTATCGGAGATCTCAATATATCTTAGTTCTCCCCAGGTGAATAGACAAGGCTAAGATTTTTGAGTAATCAAAAATCTAATTTCTATATCTTGATCAGATGGTACACATAATTGTGACCCAAATCTCATGATTCCATCCTTTTCAACCATGAACTCTGATCATTTCCCATTTCTGATATCTTCTACCCATTTCATAATTTTCACATCCTTTCTTTGAGAATCCAATAAACTTTCAAAAATATATGGTTGAGCATTCATTTTTGAAATTATTGATGATGATCCCTTCTTTATGATTCCCATGTCCATATTCATTAAATATAAGAAGATTGGATCCTTCTCAATTCTCATCAATTATATAATCATTGGATCATTTGAACATAGAGCATCATCCACCTTGTTCACTTTCCCAGTGAGGTAATGGATTGAGCAGACATAGTCTTTGATCAGATTTAACCATCTTTCACTACTGTAAAATGGACCTATCCCCACGGTTCTACAAAAAACCGTGGGTATAGGGTACCCTGTACCCACAGTTTTCGAAAACCGTAGGTATAGGGTACCCTGTACCCACAGTTTTCGAAAACCGTAGGCATAGAGATTATATAGGAACCTATACCCACGGTTTGGGAAAACCGTGGGTATAGTTCAGCTATACCCATGGTTTTTCCCAAACTGTGGGTATAGGTATTTCTCCTAAGGCCTATACCCACGGTTTTCTCCTAACCGTGGGTATAGAGATTTATCAAAAGGCCTATACCCACGGTTTTGAAGAACCGTGGGTATTGGTGTTTTTTTTCGGAAGACCTATACCCACGGTTTAGCCAAACCGTGGGTATACCTCCTCTAATATGGCGGGAAATTTTTTTTTGCAGGGGAAGAAAAATATTTGGTGAAAATATGGTTTTCATTAATATAATAACAAACATACACAACTAAATATCAAAAGTATACAAAGCTTGATTGGTCAGGAATATTGTCGTTTGAGTCGATCCGCTGTTCGAATCTCACCGCGTTTTTTATTTCTAATAAATTACATATAATTAATATAAGTAAAGAGATGTCTGAGTAAATCAACAATATTCCCGCAGCATAGTTGGTTCGGCGACTTATATCCTACAGCCGGTGCGGTGTTCGAATCACATCATTATCCTTTTTAGATATGCGGTTATATAATTTTATTAATATAGATATATACATATATATCAAACATGTTGATAGCTCAGTTGGTCAGAGAGGGGCGCATCCGGTTGCGGTGTTCCGTGTTTGAATCCAGGGAAGTCCATTTTTGGATTATAAATACCCACGGTTTTCAAACCATGGGAGCAGTGGTGTGCCATGCTGGTACATCAAGGTGCCGCACAGTGACATTGCTATACCCACGATTTGGGAAAACTGTGGGTATAGCCTTAGACCCATATTGCGAAACCTCTCAGCCCCACGGTTCCCAAAACCGTGGGTATAGGCTGTATTTCCAGTAGTGTTTGTTGGTGCATATTCAACTCCTTCTATGTTAATATATACTTTAGGATTTTGTAGTCCTTATATATTTCAAACTTCCCTTCAACGAGATAATGCCTCCAAATTTTAAAGCAACGATTTCCGCAGCCAACTCCATATCATGTTTTGGATAATTCTACTCATGAAAATTCAATTTCCTTGATGAATAGGCAATGACTTCATAATTTTCCATCAACACACATCCCATGACCTACTTTGAAGCATCACTAAATACCACAAAAAGTTCTACACTTGGGGGTAATGTGAGCACAGATGATGTGATATGCATCCTTTTTAACTCCTTGATGCTTTCTTCACATTCATCACTCTAGGAAAACATTACTCCATTCAGAGTCAGATTGGTAAGCGGATTGGAAAATCGTGAGAAATTTCTCACAAATTGCCGATGATATTCTATAATCCCAAAATTCTACGGATATATGTTACCGATGTTGGCCTCCTCCATCCCCCTATTATAGAAATATTAGAGGGATCTATATATATCTCATTACTTGGGATGATATGGCCTATTAATGAGACATCCTTCAACCATAACTCACGCTTGTTGTACTTTTCAAAGAGTTTCTCCTTCTGCAAGGTCTCTAGTATAGTTCTTAGATGCTCCTCATGATCCTCCTTGGTTTTGGAATATATTATAATATATTCTATAAAGAATACAAAAACCTTGTCGAGGTAATCTATAAAGACTCTATTAATAAATTATATAATTATTTATAGATCATTAGTGAGTTAGAATGGACTAACTATAAATTCAAAGTCCTCGTATCTTGTACAAAAAGCAACCTTGGGGATATATTCCTTTTTCACCCTTAATTGATAATATCCCGCCCGTAAATCCATCTTGGAGAAGTATTATTCTCCACGTAGCTGATCGATTAAGTCATCAATTCATGGGAGAGGATACTTGTTCTCTATCGTGATTTTGTTAAGATCATGATAATCGATACAAAGGCACATTGATCCATCCTAATTCTTGATGAAGAGTACTGGTGCACCCCATGGTGAAGCACTTGGTCGTATAAACCCTTTATCCATATTCTCTTATAGTTGTTTCTTCATCACCTCAAAATCCACAACAACCATTCTATACGGAGTCTTGGATATTGGCAACTCCCCAGGTATAAGATCAATTAAGAATTCAATATCTCCTCTAAGATGAATACCAGGCTATTCCATGGGAAACACTTCAGCTAATTCCCTCATAATATGCATGTTTTCAAGGATTGTTGCTTCCTTGGACTCAATAATCTGAACTAGATACGCAAGCTCATAGGGCAGTAATATCCATGCTTGAGATGGTGGATCTAAATTAGATTCATCTTCCTCCTTGTACTTGTATAGAATCAGGTGTTGATTCTCCATATGGAGATTTATTTTCCTCTCATGGAAATTTATGTTGGCTCTATATAATAAAATCCAATCAATGTGGAGAATTTCATCAAATTCCACCAGAGGGAGTACAAAGAGGTCCACCAGGAAGTTCAATACAAAAATTATGATAGAGGATGAGTTATATTCATGGGATGGAATGATTTAACCATTTTCATACTCACCAACATCTTTAATTCCATGATTTGTGGTGGTGTTGGGATTGTTATACTAAACCTTTGGGATATAAAATAATGTGTTGAACCTGAATAAAATAATAAATTCTCTATTCATGAATGAATAACTAGCGTACCTATCACCACTTCATTATCGGGGTTCACATCGGTGGTAGTGAAGGAAAAGTCATGCCCTTGGTGCCTTGGAGGTTGTCGGTTGCCTTTGAAAACTATTATCTTAGGGAACTGATTTTCAAAGTTCCCCATTAATTATAGTAAAGCAATGAAAAATGCGATGACGGTCAAGTGGAGTGTTCCTCTCCTGTATCGCAGTTGCGGTATTTTCCTGCCAACAGTTATCACCTATGTGCTCTTCTCTTTCACACATAAATCGTTTCATCATCCCCTTCAAGAAATTTTCGGGATGCTTTTTTCAGCACCATTGGAAAGTGGGGTGATGATTCATCTTATCACCATTGGATTTATCCATCAGACCTCCAGAATTTAAGTCCTCCTTATGCTTCTTATCCCCATGTTACCCCTGATATTATCTAATCTCCATTTTGACCACTAGGGAAAATAATTGAATTTATTCATAGCTGTCGATGTCACGGATCGCAATTGCCTTCCATAGGTTAAGTTTCATCCCACCAAAGAAGCAGTCAGCCTTCAATTCAAGGGTAACAACTAAGCTATAAGAGTATTGGGCAAGCCCTATTAAGATTTCCTCATACACGCCGACATATTCATCATCTTTCTGCTTGAGTTCATGGAAGTCCCTTTCCAACTCATGTCGGGGGGTGCACTGAAAATATTTTTCGAAAAACAACTTCAAGAAATCCTTGAATTCCAATGCTTTGATCTCCTCCTAAGGCTTCATATTATTTATCAAAATCCATAATTGATAATATTCACCATCCATATGATAAGTATTCAGGAGAACCTTTTCTTGTTCGGAACATTGAAGGATAGAGAAGATCTATTCAATCGAGTTGATCCATTTTTCAGTGATTGAGAGATAAAATGATCCATTAAATGTTGGATGCCTTTATCTCATGAAGCTCTCGATAGAGACATGTTTTTATTAGTGGGGTTGAACATTCATCCTAACTCATGTTTCTATTCAATGCTTGAGTTAACTGAGAGATAATCCTGACAAAGTTCACGATTCCCGCTCCCATCGGATTGGGAATCTCATTAGAACTATCATCACCTTGATCTTATAATCGGTTGTTAGCCAGAGTCCTCCTATTACCGAACATTGTCCGGAATAAAAGGAAAGTTAGGGATAACAAAAAAAAGTAATAAAAAGACAAAATGGTTGACATACACATTACTTTTATTTCCTTCACTTATGAATCTATAGGCTTCAATCTATGTTATCCATGACCAACATTCCAACATATATTCTTAGGGGCATGTTTTTCCCTTAATAATGATTCATACTAGGATTTTGAATTTACCAAATCATATC
The DNA here is from genome assembly GCA_963277665.1 of Viscum album. Classification (NCBI taxonomy): domain Eukaryota; kingdom Viridiplantae; phylum Streptophyta; class Magnoliopsida; order Santalales; family Viscaceae; genus Viscum; species Viscum album. The sequence goes on along the minus strand of OY728156.1, from coordinate 112,619,804 downwards.
CCCTAGGATTTTCTTAACCAATAGTGCAACAAGTCCTGTTGTCGTGCACCAGTTCTCATTCGAGTCGAGCTCAAAGTGGTGTTTTCAGGTTTTACCCCTATGATACATTTGTGTAAGAGCCACCTCTACCTACTCGTATCTAGAAAAGGATGTATTTTATATATAAACCACTTAAAAAATACACAAAAATTCTTAAGGTTGGTTTTATTATACATATTCTTGCCTCTAAGTCTTCAATAGGGTTTTCTAATCCTAATCCCAAATATAACTAAACCTGTCCTCTGATAGCAACTATGACAACCCTGCTCTTCATTACACACTTAAACATGATTTATTACATATACCTCACCAAATAAAACATAGAAGATCAAGAGGTCAAGTGTATTAGATGATTAGGATATTTACATAACAATTAGAACATGAAATACAATATCTTTATTGAAAACATCCTTTACATGACCACTACATTCCCACATACTTAGCATTGCATAGGATAACCCGAGGACATGCATGAAAAAAAGGGTGAGTATAAAGCCCAAAAAGGGAATAAATATGAAATAACATGAGGAATATAGTAAATGGTAGAAAAAAGTAATATCAATGGAGAAAAAGAGAAACATTAACATAACGACATGATAAATCATGATAATCATAACATGGAAATGTGAAAACAATATTTAACATGATTTTAGAATGACCTAAGAAACATTGCACATGGAGCATGAGTAAAACCTCATTTCACTTGAATTAGCATGAGTCAACACCCATTTGACATGACATATCATGATACTATACTTTACCCAATGCATTGGAGTGCTATCAGGGCACACCCTTCTTCAACATTTCATTACATGCATAAGCATGCCACATGGATCATTGAATCAATCAACATCATAAGTGATTCCATGATTAAGTAATGTGTAATAAATTCATGAAAATACAATTCAATTATTATTTGTGTATAAAAATTAATACCCTTGATAGATACATGGGTATGGTATTCACTACACAATGATCTTGTCTTGGAAAAACACGGTGCAATTTTGGCACCATAATAGTGTGACATAAGGATTCATGAAAATAGTTGATAAGAGTGAAAAAGAGTTCTCATCATATATAAATAAAATGTAAAGTAAGGGCATCATATAGATACATGTCCCGACAAACGTAAAGGAATTTGGATTCATAATACAAAAGTATTACTTGGATGTAAAATAGGAGAGAGAAATCCCTCAATGAATTTAGGCATTGTAACAGGTGTACATAGGAGGCATTAATGAGAGAGAAGGGGGTATACCATCATCTGAAAATAAATATGATAGTATGGGGGAGGTGTGAAATCATACCCCAACATTTGTAATTGTAAAAAAAATGGAATAGCTACTTAAATAAAATTGGTCAAAATGAGAAAGGAATAAATCTCTTACTTGGAAGTGTGATCCCAAAGGCCTGAGAGAGGCTTCATGGGAGATTGGGGCAACTTGGGAAGATTATATATAGAGGAGGGTAGGGGTTGGTCGAAATCCAAAGGCTTTTTGTGAAGAGTAAGGGGGATCTTGGGTGGGTTTATTTGTGAAAGGAGAGGGAATGTTTTATTATTTAGGTTTGGGACACCTCACATTAAACTAATCAAAACCACAAACCAGCACATGGTTTTTTCCAAATTTTTTTTTCTAATGGGGAGTGGAGGAAAATATTTTATAAGTTTAATGGATGAGATTATTAAAATATTGATGGTTATTATGTGGAGGTGAGTCAGACTCTCAGGGAAATTCATTTAAAAATTGAAAATGATTTATAAATCCCGGGGGGTCCACTAATGTTTATTAAAATAAACTAAAAAAACTAAATATCTCATTATTTTAATGGTAAAACATATATTGTACCACAATATCATTTATAGTATTTTATTTCATCACTATTGGGTCATTATGATGTAATAAAACACATTATATATTTAAACGGTATTTAAATTTTTCCCAGAAAGTCGGATGTATCAGAAAATTATGAAGACTTCTCCATTGGATAATTTGTACATCTGGATTCTAAAAATAATATTCCTTTTATATAAATAATTTTCTAAATATGTCAATTTTCAATTTTAAAATAAAATTGCCATTTTTCGAAAATTTATGTGATTTTAAAAAAACGACTTTCAAACCATAATAAAAATTAAAATTGATTTCATACAATTATTCAATACACAATATCTAATAAAAATTTATTTAATAATAATATTATTATATTAAAGTGTTATTTATTTCAAAGGTCTATTAATTCTTCAAAATTGATTTCATAGTTGTATATTAATTAAAAATACTATTTGTAAATAAAAAACTATTTACAAAGTAACAATAATAAAATGAATGTATTTTAATTAATATATACAATTTAATTCACATATTCATAGTGTTATGGTCTTGTTACATAACCCCTTATATCACCCGAATAAGATCAAAGGGTAAGGTGTGCGATGGTGACAAACTCTTTGGGTGGCTCAGATAACATCGCTCGGGTAGTAATCTCTATTAACTTACACCTCTCCCATAGTTGTTTCCGCTCAAGCTTCTTGTGTTCAAGCTCGTCTTGGGATTGGTCAAGAGCAAAGACAAATGACACCACCTCCTTTCTGAGATCCAAAAAATGGGCTCCGTATGTGGAAAGTCTACTGGATGAGGACATCTATCCATTGTCTGAGTAAATTGGATTTGTTGAAGCCCTATATTTATAATAATTATTTCATCATTTTTCCATGACTGTATTAGAAATGGTCACAATACATAACAATATTTCAAAATGAAGTTCACATTTCATATAACCAAAATAAGACATTTAATTTGATCAAGATGTATTTAAATTAATGAATGCTTAGGAAATTACAATATATCTCTGAGGATGATATGTAAAAACAAGGGTTGTTGACATTAATGAATGAAAATACAATAGAAATATCCTAAAAACAATATTGAGGGAAATGTCAATTTAAACATGCTAATGTGTCCCATACCACATTGAAAAATTTAAATCATATTCCCAGGAAAGAATAATATTAAATAAATATTTTAATATCATGAGTTTAATATTATTCATGATATAACATGTTAATGTTTATAAAATACTCCATATTAAATTGAATTAGGGAATAATTAAAAATAAGTATTAATGGGATGTAAATTGAGATGAAATCTCTTACCTTATTCTTTCTTATTGTGTTTTGGTATTCAGCCTCTCGAATATTGGTTTAAATTGTGTTAATAACAAATATAATAACCATAATAATTATATTAAAACAATATTATAACAACTTATAATATATAATTACTCATTTGTAAACAACATTCATTAATTTAACTATTTCAGGTGTTAATTTTCTATTTTTCCAGAGAAAATTTTAATTTTTTTTTTGTTTTTATAATTAATTTGGTCACAGTTTCATCATATCCAGAATGTAAAACATGACTTAATTATCATATATAGTCATAATATATGTATTTATAGTATTAAATAATATTTTTATATTGTAAATGAAGTTAAATATTCATGGAGACGGTAGGTCGTTCATAAGAATTAATTCTATATTCATTTCTTTTTTTAATTAAAAGAATTAAAATTATATGATACATATATATATAATAATAATAGTATCATATATATCTTATATATGTTACTTATGTTTATTAAAACCATCTTTTATATATTCCATGTATGTCATGAAATATTCATCTCGCTTTCAGGGGTGATTGTCCACACTACCACAAATGAAATTATCAGATTTACACAAGATGTAAAGAATAAAGGTATGATCTAAATAAAAATTACAGAAAAATAATGAAGTTATAACTATCTTTTATAACATATATGAACATATATTCCATCATTGATACATGCATGATATGTGGTATTGAAAAAATGAATAATAATTGTTTCATAATGTAGTGGTTCGTCATATATAGAAACAACATGTTTCGTACCCATTATATGGAGGTGAGTCTAAGTGATTGTAGAATTATTAACCTATAAAATAATTGTATTTTTTATACTAGTTTTAATGTAATCATATAATAAGAAGAGTATAATAATTGTAGAGTGGAAATGAAACTCAAAATCCTGAGAGAATATGAAACCTCTTAATCAAGTAATATCTTTTTGTTTATAGAAAAAGAATTTTGTGGAAGGCATTCATTCCAAATGGAGTATTAAAGGATGATGGCAGTGATTTTTTAAACTATTTAGTTAGATATTTTCACAACTCATGTGTTTTTAAAGTTGTGAATAAGTGGGAGAGGTGGTGACCTTGTATAGGGAAGTAAAATGATTCACATGAAATTTTGAAAATAAGTTCAGTTTACACATGTTCTTACATAAACAAAGTCATACCAATAAAAAAATAATCAGTAATGGGTTGATTCAGGCTGATATATGACCATATAATAGGTTTTGGATAAGTGTAATGGTCATTTGAAACATTATGTTAAATATTTAGTCTTTTATAATGCTTAATTTTTCCTTTATATTTATAATTAATTTTTTTTTAATTTCAATAATATTTTTGATAAAAAACAAATGTGGTCATTTTAGAAATTATAAATTATTCTAATTCCAAATATAGAATCCATATTTTCAAATTAAATTCATACAAGAAACATAAAATAATTTAAAATTCATATCACTAGTGGGATGACAATGGTGGTTTTTAAATTACATATGTCCAAATGTATCAAATGTTTTTATAGTCATTATCAAATTTAAATTAATCCCAATACCCTATATTGAATTAATGTATAAGAAACTATTCTTATTATCTATAAAAACAATGTGAAACATAATTTAACATTATAAATAAATTAGAAAAAAAGCATTTTTAAACTAAAATTCAGAATTCTAATCTAATCACTAAAAATGAACTATTATATAAAAATATAAAAAAATAACCCAAAACAAATTTTGATGTTTCCATTTATAATATAATTTTTATGTTAATATTTTTAAATTATAAATGTGTCAATATTGATTCAAAATTTGGTTCACAATTAAAAGGCGGTAAAAATGCCTTAATATAGTATTTTATGAATATATTTGGGATTGTTCTTATATTATGATTATCAATAAAATTACCTTAATATCAAAAATAATATATTTAATAATATATATATATATTAAATTAATATCACCAAATAATTGTAATTAATTTAATTTATTAGTGTAAAATAGTTTTTATGCATAAAAATAATATTACTTTATTTTATATCCAATCAGTTTTCATATTCTTTTCTAATTAATTAGTAACCATCGAAATAAATTTATATTTTTTAAACCATATATTTTAATATATATTTATCCCTTTTCAAACATAATTATTTAACGATTGGATTTATTTTTTCTTATTATATTAAATAATATTTTAATATTATATTGTTATCCAGTAAAACTCGGCCTTAGAAATAATTAATGATATAAAAAAGTTTTTATTTACTATAATTCATGTCAACATGATGCTGCATGGATTAAAATATATTAAATACAAATAATCTATTTAAAATACTAAATATACTATAAATTCTTGAGATATTATATTCTCCATTTCACTTGGTCATGCATGTGATACACGCTATCAAATACAAATTCATACTCTAGAATTTATGGGGGTTACACTAAGATAATGGGGTTTTCACCATTTATGGTATAAACCATCTTATGAAAGGTATTTATGAAAATATACCATATACCTAGGAGACATGGAATCCAATAAATAAGCATTGACTTCATTTTGATTAATTGATTATTATCCATGAGATTTTCACCATGAAAAATTATCTAGATGCATCTTATATTTATTTTAATGATTAAATAGAATGGTTCTTAGTATTTAAATTTCTATATCGATTATTATATATCAAATTATGAACATTGAATCTGTGTTCAGTTATTACCACGACATATTGATTATGCTTATTAATTCATTTTTTATTCCACTATCCTTATCCCTTACTGATAATTTAAACTAAACCTTATTTTGATTAATTTAACTGGAAATAAAAGAAATTTACTATGAATGATAAGAAGGATATGATACGTGGAAAAAATTAATTATCCATTATTGAAAAAAATTATATTTTATGTTGTATTAAATCTAAAAGAAAACCCATCCCTATTTCTGGATAACCAAAACTACTATACCCTTTAGTATAAAAGGATATTATTACTTTAATAAATTCTAATATAATGGTATTAGTCACCATATGTGGGCTTACTTGGGTAAGGTCACTACAAAAATATAACATTATCAACATTGTTTCAAAAAATAATTATATGTATTGAATGAATTGGCATATGGAAAATAAAAAATTTTCCGAGTCAAGATTATCATAATCTATCCAAATAATATGATTTAAGGTCTATGAATAATATAATCTTATAAAATTATAACATTCAAAAATCAATATTAATATTTCCAAAAATAATTTCAAAATAAAATTGCAATATTTCATGGGGGAAAACAATTTTTACTGATGAAAAAACATTTTGAAAATCTAAAAATATCCCCAATATTATAAAAAATAATTTATATTAAGATAAAAATGTAAATAGATAAAGGAATATTAAAATAAATTAGATATTATAATGGTATTATGTTTTTTCATGCTATATTATGTAAAAATATCCATTTCAAACTTGTAAAAAATGTTAAAAAGTATCTCATTTGGAAAATTATAGGAATATTAATTCAAACTGTTAAAGGAAAATAAAACATAGAAAAATATATCATTAATAAATTATTGGATAGTATAAAAAATTCATTTATTCATTTTTAAGAGAATATTAAAGTTGATGAGAATGATTCCGGATCTACCTGACAAGCTAGGCTAGTTTTCTTTACAAGTAATTATTTGGAATCATGAGTCAATTAAGGGAATAAAACGAATTAAAATTGTTTAATATCAATAAATAACTAATGGAGAATATTATATATATTTTTATGATAGAATGATCAAAAAATTCCACCAAAAATACTACAATTTAAATAATCTGGAATAATTATTAGATTGCGAAATAATCCCTTACATTAACTCAAATGTCCTTCAAATGTGACTAAAAATATTATTTAATAAATATATATTTATTATAACTATATAAGAATATTTATATATATTTTACCATATATTATTTTGTTATGATATTCTTTCACCCATTTATAAAAAACTTTTTGTTAATATCATTGCTCTGGGAAATAACTGCATTTTATTTCATGTATGTTTTTGTATGGTAGTTTCAAATCATTTATATTTATCACAGTTATATAATATATATAATTTATACCGCGATATTAAAATCATATGTATTTATTATAATTTTTCTATACTTATCAATAAAATATTGATATTTTAAAATGAATTATGATTTTTAGGGAGATAGTAGGCCCTACGTATGCATCAACACTATTTTAAAATTTTTATAGATGAATGAATAGAATAGTAAATAATAAATTACCATTAATGAATCATTATTGGAAATTGTAAATAAAATATGATAATTAAATCTTTCCAAATTACAATCCATATAAAACATAAATGAAAAATGGATAATTTGGCTTCGTGGTTGTGGAACACTACACATATGGAAGAGCAATGTTATCATTTTCGAACATATTGGAAAATAAAAGAAATATATAATATTATAATTATAATGGAATAATATTTTCATATATATCAAAAAAAATCATTTAAACCATAATAATAACCATCCTTAATTGTTGTCAATGAAAAATTAATTGTATCACTATGTGGAGATAATAAGCCTTATAAACACAGTAGTTATACTTTCACAGCCTACTTGACAGAAAACAAGGTCGATAATTATGTTTAAATGCTAATAAACAAAATCATATATGTTTCGTTTAATGAATTTACTATTTTATGATAAATATCAGGGATTTATATGAGGTAAAAGAAGAAATAAAATTGAAATAGGTCACAAAAGATACAACATCTTCTTCTAGAGACCTCATTTAGATATTATATAATGAAATCAAGGAGTAGTATTTGGATTGTAAAAAATATATAGAGATTTGATATGGATGTATAGATGGGAATTGTTTTGGTATTGGTCATTATAGGATTCTCATAATACTTTAAATTATAGAATTAAGGGGTGGTATTTTATAAGGGAGGTAAATGGAACACATGGATTGAAAAAATATATTAAAATGAAACTAAGTAATTCAATATTATAATTCATCCAAATTTCATAAAATTCAATGATAATTTTGGATACAGTTTTAATATCATCAACTAAAAAATTGAGGACAATTTTAAGTTGTATTTTAATACTTATAATCTGTTTATACCCTTAGTTTACCAATTTAAACATAACCATTGTAACACCTTTTTAACTATTATGGGGTTATAATTTAACATATATATATTTACAATGGACTGAAAATGAAAATGGGATTATATTTTTGACCATGTATTATCAACCTTGTCAGATTTCAATATTATAGTTCTGTAATATATGTTAATAAAATTTTATTTAAATAAAATTTCATTATTGTAACATTTTATACTATTTATTTAATTTTACACCATATATATCGATAAAAAGTGTAAAATCAAATATAAACCATTCACATGTATTTAATATAAGGACACAACCTTATTAAATTACATAATATAAATTTTAGTAAAAAAATAGTATCCTTTAATATTGGGTATATTTTTTGGTTTATAGTTTTAGAGAATTGGGATATAATATGTACATAACCATCCACATTCATATAGACCAGATAACACAAAAACGGTATCTATTTATTTCAAAATAAAAAACATTTCAAATAAAAAATGGTTTCTTTGACAAATATTCATGAAATTTATCTTGGATACCATTTATGTCTTACACATCCTTATAACCTATGAAAATAATTTAAAAACATGGTATGATCACAAAAATCTCAGTAATGGATATAAAAATAATTAAATAACACAATAGTCTATAAATACTTGTAATGTATGAAATCATTTTCCAAAAGGCATAATTTTCACCCATATAAACAAACCTTTTGAAACTTGGTACTTCCATGAAATTTCCAAAAATCATATTTAAAAAAATAGAACCATTAACATATCTTGGGTTATTAATTACATTATCTTTTAACCCTCTCAGATACCTATTAATTTGAAACCCTCACAACTACCTTACAATTTGTGTAACCATTACAGTTACACTTGGAGTAACCATACGAACAATCTCCAACAAACACATACCGCATACATTGAATGGTAATATATGTCCCACCCTTCATAAAAATCAATTCTTATGGACCTAAAAATAAGCATACAACATTGTTAATTTTATAAAAACATTGATTTTTAATTTTGTAAATATAGTATTTTAAAAGATAATTTTAAAAGAAAAATACCCTTAAAAATATCATATAATTCAAGTGGGACTTATTTTAGTGGATGGAATATATATATATATAGAATTTGAATACATTTATTTTAATATAATTTAAATAAAACTAATCATAATTTTTTTATTACAACGTAAATAATTAAGTAGAAGGGTATCCCAAAGAATGGAAATTGGGTTATGAATTCCCTTACATTGGGATTTTATTTCTTAAAAAATGTTTAAACATCATTTATATTGTTTAAAATAGTGTTATAGATATGTTAGTTATAAATATTCATCTTTAAAATATTTTATATAATAATTTCATTAAATCTTTTCACCCTTTAATTTTTATTTTTTGGTTTTGGGTGCATTATTTACATGATTTTGATGATCAGTTTGTGATGGATATTCTTTTCGATTGGAAGTGATACTCCAGAATTCTAATTGAATGGTATTTAAATATTTCTAGATCCATAAATTATACAATTTATCATTTTGATTCTAACATGATGATGATTAATAAGTTAATGCATTACTCATATATTTTAGGACATTATGGTGATTCATTAATCGTAATGAAATCATTTTGTTACATAAATTAATAACATGTGTGAAAAATGATTTTAGAACCTTATATAAGAAATTATTCATAAATTATAATTGGATAAAACCATAAAAATGGTTTTATGACCAGTCATGAAGGATGTAAATGAAAATAAAGGAATTTAACAGAAAACTCATGAAAAAAGAAGAGGATTCTTACCTCTTGAGCTCTTCTCCTTGTGATCTTCCGAAAGACCTTTGGTGTTTTTCTTTTTATGAGCCCATTAGCTCTAAGACATGGGGAATATCATTTCTGTTGGATTCTGGTAGAACATAAAAAAATTTAAAAGCTTTACTGCTGTGATTAGAAGAGTGGAATGAGGGTGCTATTTATTATGGAGGAGAGGAGGGGTTTTACATTATTTTAATCATTAATTTAATATTCATGTCCAAGACTACGAGTAGTATTCACTTTCATGATAAAAATAGTAAAAAGATAATGTGAGTTTAAATAATTGAGCTAATATCACCTATGATATCATAAATAGTGTATTTATTTGATAATTTGAATATACAGTATTTTACCATATTTCACTATTCATAAAAAATTCTAAAATTTTTCTAAAATACAAAAAAAGTGCCCTAACCATTTTTCGATGTGTGGAATTCAAAAAATATAATTCATTTTTTGAAAATAATTTTCTAAATATTACTAATTTATTTTTAAATAAAATACTACATTATTTAGAAATTAACAATTTGTAAAACTATAACTCAATTTCTATCACCATAAAAAAATAATCAAGAGATAATTTTCTTAAAGACTTAAGAATGCATTAAAAAAATTACTATTCATTATGGGAATAATACTATTCATATTACTATTCATATTACTATTCATATTACTATTCATAAGGGTATGTCACTATTCACTAAAAATCATGTTGGCTTCATCTGACTCCAAATAACTTAATGATCATAATTATATAAGACAATTTATAAAAATTTAGAACATTGAAGTGGAAAATTAATGTTTAAAGGCTAGTTATAAATATCTTCATAAAATAAAAATTCTTGTATTCCAATATATTTTTTAAAAAACATGGGTTGTTACATTATCCTCACATTTTGGAAATTTTGTTCTCACAAATTTTTTTACATATTGAATAGGTGATGGTACACTTCCATCATACCATTTTCAAACTCCATTGATGTTTCTTTAACCAAGTGGTTTCTCCAAAAAACCATTACCTGGTGGATTAACTTATTCCTCAATACATGTTTCCATAGATCAAGAATATGAACTATTTATATTCATATAAAAGGTTCTCTTCCACCTGAACGACTTCATAGAAAAATACATGAGATGAATCTTGGAAATACATTCTTAGCATTGAAACATGAAAAACATTGTGTACCAGAGATAAACATTGTGGGGAAGCTACTCATTAGGTGACTGTTCTAACCACCTTTAGTATTTCATAAGGTCCAGTGAACCGTGGACATAGCTTTTCTTTCTTACCAAAACACATAACACTTTTTCATGGTGAGATTATATGAAAAACATGACCACCTACCTCAAAAGAAATGTATTTCCTCATATTTTATACTTAACGTTTCATCCTACTCTGAGCTGTCCTCATGTGTTTCAAGATCATCATCACATTCTCGGCCACTTTATCTAATAATTTTGGTCCCATCAACATCCATTCCCTAACATCAACCAAAAATTATGGTGTCTGACACCACTTCAAATTAAATGCCTCAAAAGGTTCCATCTATATACATGAATGAAAATTGTTATATAATTGAACTCAACTAAATAAAGATAGATACTTCAAATTCTAGGTCTGTTCATTGAATAATCTTGAATCATATCCTTCAATGTCCAAATAATTAATTCTAACTTCCCATCTAATTAAGGGTTAAAAGATGTATTGAGATTTTTTTATGTTCCCAATGAATTATGAAGGCCCTTCCATATGTTAGAAGTGAACCTGGGAACCCGATCAGATAAAAATGATAATTGAACTCCATGAAATCATAAAATCTCCTGGTGGTAAAGTTGAGAATGATGATCCTAAGATATTATATTTCTAATAGAAAAAAATGTTTATATTTGGTCATCCGCTCAACAACAACCCATATCATGTGGCTACGTTAATATGTGTTTTGTAGTCCCACGATGAAGTCCATGGATATATTCTCCCATTTCTACAATGGTTCTGAAAAAGGATATAGAATAAACTTCGGTAATTTCTACTCTGATATAACCTATTGACATGTCAAAACATTCATAGTAAAATAAACAATATCTATTTTTATTGCATCCCACCAGTAATACACTTGAAGCTCTCTTTATATCTTAGTACTCAAAAGATGAATTTAAAATGGAGAACTATGATTTTCACACAAAAACTATTTCTTCAACTAGGAAACAAAGGCACACGAAAGCTTTTATCAAATCAAAAAATGAAATCATTATCATGATTAAATTCTAGAAACAAACCAATTTTAACCAATTCTACCTTTCTGTGTAGCTCGTGATCTTCCTTCTGCATTTGGTTAATTCTATTTAAATTATATGGAACTAACCTTATTAAATTTAATAGACCAAAATTTTAGCAATAAAAACACTTCTTTTAATATTGATGATATTTTCGGGTTTTGATTATTAGTGAATTTTTACATAATACAAAAAAAATCCACATTCCAATAGAGAATATACCACAAAAACAATATCCATTTCATTCAAAATATTAAACTTTTCAAATAAAAAATGTTCTCCTTGACAAATAATCATGGATTTTAACTTGGATTTGTTTCTCTATCATTTAAATCCTTATATACTAGGAACCCCATTTAAATACTCAGTATGAGTAAAAAAAACTCAGTAAGGGATATAAGAAGAAGGAAATAACTCATTAGTCAAAAAAACTTGTAATGTATGGAATCATTTTTAAAAATACATACTTGTCACCCATATAAACTTACTGTATGAAACTTGGGATTTCCATGAGATTTACAGAAATAATATATATCATAAATAAAACCTCATAGGTGTCTTTGGGGATTACATACATAAACATGTAACCCCCTCAACGACCTTATAATTCATAACCCTCACTGATACCTTGTAATTTGTGTAACCATCGTAGTTACACTAGGAGAAACTGTATGTCCAAAATCTAACATACACATACCCAATGAATTGGAAGGAGATATAAGTCCCACCCTTCATAATAATAATTTCCCATGAACCATAAAATAATCATTCAACAAGAATAATTTCATAAAAACATGACTTTTGAATTCTGAAAAAATTGAATTTTAAAAGTGGGTTTTAAAAGAAAAAGCCTCACACAAATTTCATATACATCTACTAGAACGTGATATAGTGAATGGAATATGTATATAAACTAAATACATAGATAATTATGTATAATATTAACAAAATAAACCACACCCCCAATTTTACTACCACATAAAAAATGAAGTAGAAATTTAACCCGAAGAATGGAAATCGGGTTAGGAATTCCCTTTCCACGAGTTTGTCTTACATAAAACAAGTTTAAACCTCATGTATAATGGTTAGAAGCGTTTTCCTAAAATAATAAAAAAATATTCATTTTAGTAATATCTTATATGAAAATTTTATTACATTATTTCGGCCTTAAATTGTTAGTATTTTCCCCTTCCATTGTTTTCGGCGCATTTTTACATGATTTCCATGATCACTTCATGATAGATATTCTTGTTGATTGGAATTGGATCTAAAAATTATAATGGAATGGTATTTAAATATTTAAAATACCAAAAATTATATTATTTATCATTTTAATTCTGATAAGAGGATGATTCATGAGTTAAAATATTATTGACATTTTCTTAGGTCCTTTTGGCGATTCTTCGATAGTAATGAAATCATTTTCATTCATAAATTAATAACATGTATAAAAAATGATTCCAGAACATTATATAAGATATAATAAATAAATAATAATATGTTTCAACCAAACAAATTGTTTCATGAGCAATTTTGAATGAAGTAAAATAAATTGAAATCACACCATCCATGAAGTCGATAAATCGACACATCACAGGAAGTGTTTTATTTTCTTGAATAAGTTGGACCAGAGAAAAAGTATAATGGCTAATATTCCATAAAAATGATGAAATAAAGAATATGTATGATATTGTATTATCATACCTTTTGTATTTGGGGATGTGAGAAAAAAAGAATAATAGAACCGAAAATGAAAAAAAAAAGAAAGAACACGAAAGGGGATGTTTACGTCTTGATCTCTTCTCATTGATGTCCTCCATAAGACCTTTTGTTTTGGAATTTTGGGGAGACCAACAGCTATAGGACATGGTAAATATCCATGGGGATGCAATTTGGTATAACTTAGTCAATTTCCAAGGCTTTAAAGGAGTGAGAGGAAGAGGGGAATAAGGGTGGTATTTATAGTGGAGGGTTGGATGGATTTTACATTTGTTTAATCATTATTATAATATTTTTTCTCAAGGCATTATATAGTCTTACTTTATTCAACCCCAAAACATACTAATGACATATGAGTTTGAAACAAGTGGGATTAAATCATTTTTGATTTCATAAATAGTGTTTTTTACTGAGAATTTAAATATATAGTATTTTACTATATTTCACTTTTCATCAAAAATTCAAGAATTTCAAAGAAATAAAAAAAATCACTCAAATAATTTTTTGACATGAAGAATTAAAAAATAAATTCAATTATTTTAAAATAAATTTTTAAATATAATTAATTTAATTTTAAAATAAAATCACCCTTTATTCAAGAATTAACATTTCTAAAACTATAACTCAAGTTACGTCACCTAGAAGAAATTAATCAGGATGTCATTATCTTAAATCCATATGAAAATAAAAAATTTATATAATTTACAATTAATTATGTTCATATTACTATTCATGTTAGTATACATAAGGGTGTGTTACTATTTAACAAAAATCATGTTGGTTTCATCAGACTTCAAATAACATACTGATCATAATTGTGGATGACCATTTTTTGAAATTCAAAACATAGGATTGGAAAAATTATATATTAAGGATAGTTATAAATATATTCTTAAAATAAAGCTTCAACTAATTCAATTTAATTTTTTTAAAACATGGTGTGTTACATTATCCACACCGTTTGGAAATTGTGTCCTTGTGATTTTATTTACTTATTAAACAAGCGAGGGCACCTTTACCTCATAGTATTTTCATACTTCTGTGTTTTTTATTAAACCAAGTCTTTTCTCCAAAAAACCAGTACCTAGTGGATTAACGTTTTCTGTAATAAATGTTCCCATAGATCATGAACTTTAACTAGTTTCCCTACATAATAATGGTTCTCTTTGAGATGAACTACATCTTTGATCAAGACATGAGATTAATCTGACACATATGTTCTCAACATCGAAACATGAAAAACATTGTGTACCTAATACAAAATAAGTGGAAACATTACACGATATGTGACTGGTCACAAATTCTCCCGGATTTTGTAAGGTCCAATGAACTGTTGTCTTAGTTTTCCTTTCATACCAAAACGCATAACACTTTTCCATGATGAGAGTCTAAAAAACATGATCACCTAAATAAAAAAATCATTCATCATGTTTTATACATAAATTTTCATCATGATATGATCTATCTGCATGTTTTTCTAGATCATATTCACTTTCTCATTCACATTCTCTACTAATTCTTTTCCCATCAATACCATTTCCACAACTTCATACCAAAAAGATGGAGTTTGACACTACTTCCCATACAATGTATCAAAAGGTTATATCTATATACTATAATACAAAATGTTATTTTAAGACAACACAATTAAAGAAATATGGTGATCCTAACTTCCCTAGAAGTCTATTGAAAAATCTTGAAGAATATCCTCTAATGTTTGAATAGTTCATTTTGACAGAACATATTATTAAGGATGAAAAGTTGTGCTGAAATATATTTTTTCCCAATGACATCTAAAGACACTTCCAAAAAATATAAGTGATCCTGGGACCCCAACCGATACAATGTTAAGGGTATCTTTATGTAACAGAAATCATCTTTAAGGTATAGTTGAGGAAGCTGATCCAATGAAACTGTATCTATAATAGAAGGAAAATGTGTAGGTTTAGTCAACTGATAAAAAAACCCAAATTGTTATGTAACATAAATAAGTATTTAGTAGTACCACCATGAAGTTCATGGATATATTATAAAATTTCAACTCAAGCACTGAAAATGGTTGAATCACCCCCTTCGACAACTTCTGCTCTGCTTTAACTTACGGGAATGTCAAACATTTCATGGTAAAATATGCAATATACCTTTTTATTCCATCCCATGAGTCATACTCTCGAAGGTATCTTATAAATTAGTATAACTTAGATGAAATGAAAATGGGGAAATATGGTCTTCACACTACAATTAGTTCTTTAACTAGGAATAACAAGGCACACACAACCATTTACCAAATCATAAAACACAATCTTTATCATGGTTAAATTCTAGAAACTTGCCCATTATAAAAAATTATACTTCTTTCTGTAGATAATGATATTTTTCTACACTTGCTTAATTTTGTTGGATAAATATTACTACAATGAAACCTGAAACAAAACAGAGTTATTTCTTACACCAACAACTTCTAATCCAGAATTCATCATATCATTAATCAAGGGATCTTATTCCAAATGTAACATGGTTAATGTTGCATGATGTTTTCTACTCATGGAATCCAACACTTTTTTTTCTTTTCCGGGATGGTAATTGATTGTGCAATAATAATCCTTTATCAGATCAAGACATCTTCTCTACCTCATGATTAATTCCATCTGAGTGAATATATACATCAGAATTTTTTGGTCAATATATATTTGAAATTTGGCTCTGTGTAAATGATTTCTCCAAATTTTCAGAGAAGAAACCATAGATTCTCATTTCAAATAATGTCCGAGATAATTGAAATCATTATGTTTTAGTTGTATTTAATCGTATGTAATTACATGATCATTCTTCATCAAAACAAAACCTATTACCTTCAATGAAACATCACTATAGTGGAAAAACTCACCATTTCTAGAAGGCAAGGCCAAAACTGTAGCATTCAAAAATATCATATTCAGTTCTTGAAAAAAACATCACATTCATCTATTCAAATTAATTTAACCCCATATCTCATCCACATAGTTAGTTGTCCAGAGAATAATGCAATGTTTTTATCAAAATGTTTATAACAACCAGATCATTCAATTAATCATCCCTTCTCTGTAAAATTTGTGGGTCTTGGTCATTGATCAATCACTTTTGTTTTGGTAGGATCAACTATTACTCCATCCTTATTTAAAATTTTTCGAAAAAAAGAAGTATTTTTCCACCAAAAATCACATTTTTGAATTTTCAATATAGATTATTTTCCATTATGGTTCAAAAAACAAACAATATGTGTTTTCCATGCTCCTAATTTCTCTTATAAAATATAAAAGCATCATCAATAAACAAAACCAAAAATTTATCTAAAATCTCATGAAATTTTATATTAATATGATTCATGAAAATAACTGCGGAATTGTATAGCCCAAATGGCGTAACCAAAAATTTCTAATGCCCATATCTAGTACAAAAATCTATTTTTGAGATTTCATCATCCTTCACCTTCATCTGATGGTATCTTGATCTTATGTAAATCTTGGAAAACAATAGAGTTTCCTAGATATGATCAAACACATCATCGATACGAGGAAAAATATATATATTTTTAATAATGATTTTATTCAAGGCTCTATAATAAATGAAAAGTCTCATGGAACTATCTTAATTTTTAACTAATAAATGATGTTCACTTCAGGGTGATGTTCTAGTAGGAATAAAACCTTTATTAAGAAACTCATGCAACTGATTTTAAATTCCCTAAGTTAAATTTCAGATATTCAATATAGGTGTTTTGAAATTTTCTTAGCATCAAGAACCAAGACAATTGTGAATTTGAATTCCCTATTAGGTATGAAACTGGGTAACTGATTTGGAAAAAATTCAAGGTATTCATTTTTCACTGGCTAAAAAATTAATATTAATTGTTCCATTGTTTACAAATCATAATTGCAGATGACCATCTTTCAAAATTCAAATCATAAAAGTGAAAAAATTTTGTTTAAATTCTAGTTATAAATATCTCTTTAAAACAAATATTCATGAAGTGCAATTTATTTTTTAAAAATTAGGGTGTAACATTATCCACACCATCTTGAAATTGATGCCTCACACTTTTATTTACTTATTAAACAAGTAAGGGTACCTTTCCCCCATAGTATTTTCATATTTCCATGTTTCTTCTTCAAACATGTGGTTTCTCCACAAAACCTTTACCTGGTGGATTACCATATTCTTCAATACGTGTTCCATTTAATAAAGAATCTTAACTGGTATCTCTTTATAGGAATGGTACTCTTCCAACTGAACTACTTCTAATCTCAAGACATGAGATAAATTTGGAACATACTTCCTCAATATCAATTAATGAAATAAATTGTGTAGCTGATATAAAATTGGAGGAAATGCTACCCGGTAGGTGACTGGTCCAACCATCTCTAGGATTTTATATGTTCTAATTAGCGATGTACATATCTTTCCCTTCTTACCAAAATGAAAAACACTTTTCCATGTTGAGATTCTAAAAAAACATGATCCCATACCTCAAAAGAAAAGTCTTTCCTCTTGTGTTCTTTATAACTTTTCTGTCTTCTCTGAGATATCCTCATGTGTTGTTGGATAATATTCACTATCATAAACAATTCCTCTTATAATTATGGGCCCTTCAACATCATTTCCCTGACTTCATCCAAATATTGTGGAGTTTGACACCGCTCCCAATACAATGCCACAAAAGGATCCATATCTATACTAGAATGAAAACTATTATTATAAGAGAACTTAACTAAATAATATTGATGATCCCAACATCCTAGATAGTCCATTAAAATTTCTCAAGGCATATCCCTCAAATTCTGAATCATTCATTATGACTGCCCATATGATTAAAGATGAAAATTTCGACTGAAATTTAATTTTGTATCCAAGAACATTTGAATCCCATTCAAAAAGTTTAAAGTGAACCTAGGATCCTGATCTGATACAATGGTAATAGGAAATCCATGAATCCTGACGACATCTTTGTGGTACAGTCGAGAATGCTGCTCCAATGACCTTTTTCATGAACAGAATGAAAATGTGTAGATTTATTCATCCAATCAACAACAATTTAAATCGAGTTGTTTCCTTGAGAAGTCTTAGGTAGTCCCACCATAATGTCTTTGGATATATTGTCTCATTTCCTCTATGCACTGGAAAATGATAATGCATCCCATTTCGTAAATTTTACTCTACATTAACCTATTGACATGTCAAACATTTCATGGTAAAATAAAAAATATCCCATTTTATTCCATCTAAACATGAATACATTTGAAAGTATTGGTACATCATAGTACTATTAGGATGAATTGAAAATGTATAACTATGAGTTTCAACCAACAATTCATTATTCAAATTGAAATCACAAGTAACACACAACCTTTTACCAAATCTTAATACACAATCTTTATCAATGTTATATTCTTGAAACTTATCGATTTTAACAAATTCTACCTTTTTCTGTAGATCAGCATCATCCTTCTATTCTTGCTTAATTTTTTCTGAAAAATATGGCTGCATTGAGACCTGAAACAAAATAGAGGTATTTCCTGCACCAAAAACATCAAATCCAAATTTCATCAAATCATTAATCAAGGGATAATGTTCCAAGTGTATCATTGTTAATAATGCATGATGTTTTTAACTCAAGGTATCTGCCAAATTGTTTTCCTTTTCTGGGTGGTAACTAATCATGCAATCATAATCCTTTATCTATTCAATACATCTTCATTCTTTCTCTCTCTCTTGTTTAATTTCTACAAAGTGTATATATATTCTTTAGACTTTTATGGTTAGTATATATTTAAAATTTATCTCTGTATAAATGATTCCTCCAAATTATAAAAGAAAACCCAAAGCTACATATTCCAAATCATGTGTGGGATAATTTATGTCATTATGTATTAGTTGTCTTAAAGGATAAAAATTTACCTGATCATTATTCCTCAAAACAAAACAATTTTCATTCAATGAAGCATCATTGTATTTGAAAAAGTCGCCATTTTGAAAAGGCAACAAAAAAACTGGAGCATTTACTTATATATTATTCATTTCTTAAATAAAACATAACATTATTCTATCCAAATAAATTTAATCCCTTTTCTCATTAACATAGGTCAAAGGCTAGATAAACATGTAATGTTTTTAACAAACTATCAGTAATGACCTGCTAATCTAATAAAACTACAATTAACTTTAACATTTGTCGGAATAATCCATTCATAAAAAACTTTGTTTTGACATGATAACCTTTTATTAATCCCTATTTAAAATCATTCCATGAAAATAATTCTGGTGGAACCAAAAATCTCACTTTTTGAATTTTCCATACAGTTTATTTTATTTTATGTTTCACAAAAGAACCCTAAGATGTTTTTCACATTCCTCTATACTGCTATAAAATACTATAATTTACTTAATAAACACAACCAAAAAAATTTCAAAAAACACATTATATATTATATTCATAAGATTCATTAATTCATTAGGTGAATTAGTGAAACAAAACACCATATCAACAATTTCATAATGACCATATGTAAGAAGATGTTTTGGGATGACATCCTCCTTCACCTTCAGCTGATGGTATCTGTACCTCATGTCAGTATTGGAAAAGTACTAACCTCCCTGGATTTGATCAAACAAATCATCGATATGTAGAAAACAACAATTGTTTTTAATAGTGATGTTATTCAAGTATCTATAATCAATGAAAAGTATCATAGAAACATCATTAATTTTAAAGAACCAATAAGATGCAACCCATGGTGAAGTACTAGGATGAATGCGGATTTTAGAAAGAAACTCATGCAACTGATTTTTCAATTCAATAAGTTAAATTTGAGACATTTGATATGTGTGTTTTGATAATAGACTTGCATCAGGAACTATGCCAATTTTGAATTCGACTTCCTGATTAGGTATGAAACCTTGTAACTCATTAATAGAATCATCAAGGTATTCATTTAACAATGATTGATAATTAATATAAATAGTTCCCTTCATATCAAAAAGATGAAAGAGAACATTCATTTCTATTTTTCAATAGTTTCTCATCTTCCTGATATGTTATCAGTAGTATGGGTTCAATCTTGTATACAAACTGAAAATCTTTCTGAAATACAACTTCTTTAACTCTACAGTCAGTATTAGAATGATAACCAGAATTCCAATCCATTCCCAAAATGATATATAACTCCACTAACTTATATAATACATACATTACATTCTACATACATATATAAAAGATACCACAAAAACAGTATCCACTTCGTTGAAAATAAAAAAAATTCAAATAAAACATGTTTTCATTGACAAATGTTCATGAAAATTAACATAGAATCCTTATAGGTCTTAAACATCCATATAAACTGTGAAAATAATTCAAAAACATGGGATGAACACACAATGCTCAGAAAGGGATATAAGAAGAAGGAATGAAAACATATGTTCATGAATAATTTTAGCTTATGAATTCATTTAAAAAATCCATTCTTGTTACCCATATAAACATACATTGTGTAACATGATATTTCCGTGATATTTCTAAAGAACATATAGAACATAAATAGAACCATAATGGTATCTTGATTATTTACTTTCATAATCTTGTAACCCTCTTGGCTACCCTATAATTTGTAACCCTCACGACTACCTTACAACTTGTATAACCATTGTAGTTACACTTGGATTAACGATTTTTGGACTTTAAACATACACATAATCAATGAATTGGAGGTATACATAGGTCCCATACTTCATCATAAACAATTCCCAAGAACCCGAACATAATCATACATCATGAATAATTTTATAAAAACATTTCTTTTGAATCTCAAAAAACCGAATTTTAAAAATGGTTTTTAAAAGGAAAGTCCCTTATAAATATAATATAATTGAAGTGAGAATTAATAGAGAGGATAGAATATGTATATACACTATAAATACACATAATTAAACATCATATAAACAAAATTATTCTCACAAACAATTTTAATAACACATAAATAATGAACTTGAATGTTAACCCAAACAATGGAAATCGGGTTATTATTTCATTACCTCGGGTTTGTCTTACTTCAAAATTGATTAAACATAAATGTCATTATTATTTTATAGAAACATTTTCATATTTATAACATAATATATAATCATTTTATAACATCATTTAACCATTTATTTGTTATTATTTCGTTCTTAACAATGTTTCTGGTTCATTCTTTACATGATTTCTATGGTCGGTTTGGGTTCGAGTTTCTTGCCATATGGAAGTGAAATAACATAAGGGAAATGAAATGGTATTTATATGTTTCCAGAATATATAATTATACCTAAAATATGTTTTTTATCATATGAAATTAGGAATTTTTTTAAAAAATTAGGGATATTTGTATAGATAATTTTTTACAATTGTAGGATAATCAAGAAATTGATTCATTAAATAATATAATGTAATTCATTGAAGTTAATTCCAAACAAGAAATAGACTACAACAAAAAATTTAATTTTTTTTCATTCATGAAAAGTTTTTATAATCTTTTTTTATAGAGGTAATATAAATTGGAAACACATCGTCCATGATTTTGGTAAATCGACACATCACAAGGGGTGTTTTAATTTTTAGAACAAGAGCGAGTAGAGAAGAAAGAACATGGTTATTCATTTACATGAAAATGGTAACATAAATAATATATATGATTCTGGATATTTCAAACCTCACCAATATCTAGTCATAAATAATTTACAAGAAAATAAATAAATTGAAAATAAAACACAAGGAAAAGGATGTGGATTCTTACATCTTGATCTCTTCCCCTTGAGATCATCCTTTTGACATTTGGTTTTTGTCTTTTTATGAGACCAGTAGATATAAAGAATGGGTAAGAAATTTGGAGATGGAATTTTGTAGACATTAGTCAGTTATAAAGGCTTGATATGTGTGATATTAATAGGGGAATAAGGTAATCTACCATGTAATGGATTTGTTGAAAAACCACATGTTTGAAGAAGAAACATTACAATCTAAATATTCTTTGAGGTAAAGGTACCCTCACTTGTTTAATATGAAAATAAAATTATGAAGAAGTAATTTACAAAAGTTGGGAATAATGATACACAATAATTCATTAGAAATAAAATTAAATTCATGAAACATTTTTTAAATATAAATTTATAAATAGCCTTTAAGCATAATTTCCAGATTATATTATTTGAATTTTGAATATAGTCATCTATAATTTTGATAAGTAAGATATTTGAGACCTGATTGAACCAACTTGATTTTTTGGTGAATAATAACATATGCTTATAAATAGTAATATGAAACTAATGAATATTAAATTCTATTATTATTTTATTTCAATAATTTTTTATGATAATGAAATCATGATTATTTTTACAATGTTTTAAAAATGAGTTATATGTTTAAAAATTATATTTTTGAATATATTATGGTTTTACATTAAAATTAAATTAATAATATTTTAAAAAATATTTTTAAAAAAGTGGAGTTTATTTTTAAATTCTAAAAATCTTTATAATATATGAAAATCATTAAAAACAAGGGATTAGTACAAAAAGATCAGTAAGGAATATATAAAGAAAGAAAGAACACAATAGTCCATGAATAATTATAACTTATGAAATAATTTTAAAAAATTACTTATTACCCATATAAACATAATTTTTGAAACTTTAGATTTCTGTGAGATTACCACAAAAAATATAGAACATAAATAGAACCTTAATTTTAACATGGGGAATTAACCACATAATCTTGTAAACCACTCAGATACCTTATAATTTGTAACCCTCACGAATACCTTATAATTTGTGTACCCATTTTGGTTACTCTTGGAGTAACCACACAGCTGACCTCCAACATAAAAATACCCATTGAATTTGGGGGAGATATAGGTCCCACACTTCATGATCTCCTAACTTAAAAGATAAGTCTTTCCTCCCATTATCTGTATATCTTTTCTTCTAGCTAAGAGTTGTCCTCATGTGCTATTTTATCATCTTTCCTTTATCATCTATTTCCACTACTATGTCTGTTCCCATCAACATCATTTCCCTGACATTATCCAAAAAAGCTATAGTTTTACACCTCTTTCTATACAATGACTCAAATCATTCCATCTGTATAATGGAATGAAAATTGTTACTTTAAAATACATCCACTAATGAATGTTGTTGTTCCAAACTTCATTGGTAGTCCATTGAACAATATCAAGGCATATCCCCCAATGTATGAATATTTCATTCTGACAACCCATCTGATTGAGGATAAACAATCTGTACTAAAATTTATTTCTATTCCCAACGACTTCTGATGCCCCTTCAAAAATTTAGAAGTGAGCCTAGGATCTTGGTCAGATAAAATGGAAAGAGAAAATCCATGCATCCATAAAATCTTTTTGAAGTATCATCAAGAATGCTGATATAAAGACATTGTATCTTGAAATGAAATAAAATATGCAGATTTCATCATCTGATCGTGAAGAACCAAAATTTAATTATTACCCTGAGAAGAATTTTGTAGTCCCGCCATGAATTCCATGGAAATATTCCTCCATTTCCACTCTATCATTGGAAAAGGATTAAGAATATCATTAGGTAACTTCCACTCTACTTTAAAATTTTAACATGTCAAACATTTCATTGTAAAATCATCAATATCCATTTTTTATTTCATCCCACTAGTATTACTTATGATGGTCTCTATGAATCTTAGTAATACCATGATAAATAGAAAATGGAGAACTATGAGCTTCACACAACAAATAATTATTAAACTGGGAATCAAAAGGCACAGAAAACCTTTTATGAAATCATAAAACACAATCTTTATCAAGGTTAAATTCTAAAGGCATTCCCATTTTAACCAACTGTACATTTTTCTGTAGCTCGCGGTCTTCCTTCTACTCTTGTTTAATTCTATTTTATAATGATGATTGTGCTTATACCTAAAATAAAATAGTGGTATTTTCTACACCAATAACATCTAATAAAAAATTCATAAAATCATTAATCAAGGGATTATGTTCCAAATGTAACATAGTTAATGATGAATGATAATTTTGAATCAAAGAGTCTGCCAATTTGTTTGCATTTATTAGATTGTAATTGACAGTGCAATAATAGTCCATTAAAAGATCATAGAATATTTTCTCTATCAGGTTTAATTCCCTCCAAGGGAATATAAAATTTATACATTTTTGGTCAGTATATATTTGACATTTGGATCTGTAGAAATGATTCCACAAACATTCAATGAAAATACCACTTCTATCAATTCCAAATCATGTGTGGGATAATTTACCTCATGATTGTTTATTCTTATTGAAGCATAATCACTTACATGATAATTCTGTATCAAAAATCTACCATGTTCCTTTAGTGAAGCATCACATTAGATGAATAATTCCCCATTTCAGAAATTCAAGGCCAAAACTTGATCATTCATCAACCCCTTATTTTGTTCCTAAAAAACATCACATTTTTTGCCCAAATATATTAAAACACTTTTTTCATTAATTATGTTAGAGGAATAGATAATCGTGAAAGTTTTTTAAAAAACTATTGGTAATAACCTTCTAATCCAATAAACCTATGAATCTATGTAACATTTTGGGTATTTTCCATTCATCAACCAATTTTGTTTTGTCACGATCAAATGTAATTCAATCCTTATATACAATGTTTCCATGAAAAGTAATAGGGTATAACAAAACATCACATTTTCTAAATTTTCCATACAACTTTTATTCATTTATTTTTTAAAAAAATACCTTAGATATTTTTCATTCTCTTATTTACTCATATAAAATAGTAAAATGAAATCAATAAACTCATCTACAAATTTATCAAAAAACTCATGAAATATTCTATTGATAAGTTTTATCAATGTGAGAGGATAATTAATTTACACAAACAGAATAAAAAAAATTTATAATGCCCATATCTACTACGAAAATCTATTTTCTAGATGTCATCCTCATTCACCTACAACTAATGTTATACAAATCACAAGTCACTCTATGAATGGCACCGATCTCCCGGGTGCTGATCAAACAAGTCAAAGGTATGAGGAAAATGATACTTGTATTTAATGGTGATGTTATTAAAGGATATATAATCAATGTAATGTCTCATGGGGCCATATGTATTTTTAATGAAAAAAATATAAGAACTCCATGGTGAAGTGCTAGGACGAATGAATACTTTATCAAAAAACACATACAACTGATTTTTTTTATTCAATAAATTCTTCTTTAGCCATTCGATATAGGTGTTTTGAAATTGTAATAGTAACAGGAACTAATTAAATTGGGAATTATACTTCTAGATATGGTATGGAACTAGGTAACTCATTTAAAAAAACATAAAGGTTTTCACTTACCACTGGAATATCAATAATTATATTAGTTCCCTTGTTTTCAACAACATGAGAAAGGTATCATTAATTTTCCATGTTTCAACAGTTTCATAGATTCTTGATATGTTATCAATTTTTTGGGTATGTTGTTGTATATAAACAGAAAATATTTCTTAAAGAAAAACTTTTTTAGCTCTACAGTTAGTCTTATCATGATAAAAAATATAAACCATTCCCAGAATGACAACAAGCTCGACTAAGTGAAAAATGGAAAGGTTTACTATTAATGTATTTCCACTGAACACAACATAAACATTCTTATAATTATTATTTTCTATAATAATACCCATATTGTTTCAACTTTATGTTCTGGTCTCATTTGTTGAGGTGATATTTTTAATTCTCCGTAAAATTCCTCAAAAATAGAATAATGTATAGATATTGTATCGAAAAAAACATTAAAAAAACTTGAGTTGACAAACAATGTACAAGATAGAACATCAATGGACTACCCGATGTATCCTAGAATATTTTTAAGGATCTCACTACAACTTTCTTCTTATAGCCTGCCTTATTTTTATCATTTGGATATCTCATTGTGAAGGAATTTTCATAATGACCTAGCTCACCACATTTAAAACACTTAATTGTTTACTTATCAGGATTAATCTTAGGATCATTTTCATTTTATTCTCAGGACATATGTGCCCACATTCCACATTGAAAAAACATCCCAGTTTTGGAAAGGAATTCTCTAGGGTGATTTTTTCCACACCTTTCACAAAATGGAAACTGGAATTTCTTACATTCAGATTTATGTGGTTTACTCTTACACATCTCTAACCATCTAGACATATTCTTATCCTCATATTCAAAGTACACATGATCATAAGAATACTCCTTCTCTACCCTCATCGAAAATGGGATAGTTTTCTCCTAACATTGGAATTCATAGGTGGCCAATGCCCTTTGTTACCATGGATTCAATCCTAAATAAAAGTGGTTGATTTTGCTATTAAGATATAGAATAATATTTAGATCATACCTCATCAGCCGAGTGATGTTTTATTAATACATGAACATTGAACCATTTGTAATTATACATCAATTCAATGAATTTATTCTCCATCCTATGGTGCACTACCTTAAAAAAATATTTTTCAGGGAATGTACTTTTAAATTAATCCTACTCTAAGACATCAATATCCTATCTATCCTTGATATTCTGGAAAACTGACCACCACTGATCGGATTCACATTTAAAATGATAAATTTCAAGACATAATATTTGATTATCTAAATATCCCATAACATTAAACGACTTTTCAAGGACCTTAATCCATTCATCATCCGCTATTGGGTCAGAAGATCCATTGAAATCAGGACGATGTCATGTAATAAAACGTTCTAATATAATCATGTTCTATTACTGTACACTAGTATAGAAAACGTTTTTTACGTCACCATTTTTTACGTCGGTTATATAAAACCGACGTCATAATATGTAAAACAAGGTTTTTTACATCGGTTATTAAATAACCGACGTAAAACCCTGTGTTTAGTACACCTTTAACGTCGGTTATTAATCGGGCGGATTCGTTTTTTACGTCGGTTATACATTAACCGCCGTAAAAAACAGAAGCGGGGGGCATTTGTTACGTCGGTTATTGAATAACCGACGTAACAAACACGGTTTTTGAAGGCCTTTTTACGTCGGTTATAAAATAACCGACGTAAAAAAAGAATCCGCAGATGTTTTTGACGTCGGTTATGGAATAACCGACGTAATAAAACGTGGATTTTGAGCCCTTTATAACGTCGGTTATAGAATAACCGACGTAAAAAAAGAATCGGAGGAAGGTTTTTACGTCGGTTATTGAATAACCGACGTTATAAATGTTTTAAAAAAAATTATAACGTCGATTATTGAATAACCGACGTGATAACTCATTTAAAAATTTACCCAGACCCGTGGATTTTCATTCGCGAGTTTACCTTCGACAGTCGCGACTCGTCTCTCTCACGCGTAAACCCGAATCGGCTCGTCCATTTCGTTGGTTTAGATTCGTTTTGCGATCATCGTTTCTCATATTTAATCTCCTGGGATCAATCATCTAAACTCGCAGCACTCAGGTAATCCTCCCACTCATTCGTTTTTTTTCGCGGATAGTATATATATATGTGTTGTGATTTTTTTGTTGAAACTAGCTATGATTCTTCGATTGCGAACCCTTTTAACTCGTTTTGGCACCATAATCTTATTTATCATCCCTAGATCTATTAGTTCGACTTGCAATATTGACTAATTTTATGATTTCACTAATTTTTCATCGTTTTCTATAAATCCCCGAGAGGGTTGGGGCGTGTCCATTTGGATGGGTTGCCCTTTTACAGTTGTTACTACTTTATTCAGTGATTCCAGGGGGTGGGAGGGCTATCAAGAGGGTTGGGGGGTGTCCAGGGGGGTGTCCAAGGGGGTAGGGTGTGGGGGTGGTGTCCAGGAGGGGTGGGGGGCTGTCCAGAGGGGTCGGGGGGTGTCCAGGGGGGTTTACAAGGGGGTGGGTGGGTGTGGGGGGATG
The DNA here is from genome assembly GCA_963277665.1 of Viscum album. Taxonomy (NCBI): domain Eukaryota; kingdom Viridiplantae; phylum Streptophyta; class Magnoliopsida; order Santalales; family Viscaceae; genus Viscum; species Viscum album. The sequence continues at coordinate 112,590,682 of OY728156.1, read as the reverse complement.
TCCAAGGGTGTGGGTGGGTGTTGGGGGGTGTCCAGGGGGGTGTCCAAGGGGGTAGGGGGTGGGGGGGTTTACAGGTAACACATGTTTATTTCTTGTATACATTTAGTATTTTCATATAATGTTAGATATTGTAAATTTTTAACTTATTAAAACATGTATCAAACCAAAACGATAAAACAATAAAAACCGTAAAGAGGAGAAGTCCTGGGCGCACCAGCCGGCCGGTGGTGGATCACCGGTTGGCCGGTGGTCCAGAGCGAAGCTCTGTCTGGTCCACCGGCCGCCCGGTGATGAGCCAGCGGCCGGCCGGTGGTCGAGACAGAGAGGAAGGCTCTCTGTCTGGTCCACCGGCCGGCCGGTGGTGAGCCAGCGGCCGGCCGGTGGTCCAGACAGAGAGGAAGGCTCTCTGTCTGGTCCACCGGCCGGCTGGTGGTGATCCAGCGGCTGGCCGGTGGTCCAGAGAGAGCAAGGCTCTGGTCCAGCGGCCGGCCGGTGGCACCAGGCAGTGGGCTAGTCCACTGCCTGGGTCCTCCGGCTGGCCGGTGAGCTCTCACCGGCCGACCGGTGGACTCAGTGAGTCCACTTTTCATATTTCTTGGGCCAACTCCTTGGCAACCTTTTGCCTGTGTTTACCATGTTTATCATTGTTTTACATGCTTACCATATTACCAATGTTTACTATTATGTAATTTAGTACACTTTTCTATTTTCTGATTAAGTAGTACTACAATAATTGAATTTTTATATTTGTGAACTAATGTTTGTTTTTTTGATTTGAAGGAAAATGACAGATCAATCAGTTGATCAGCCACATGATTCTGGAGATGAGCATATTGGTCATACATCTGGGGAGGAACATTCAAATGCTCCTATTACGAAAAAGAGTTCAAAGGTTGGTAAGCATGGGTGTACACGTTTACCAAAATTATCACTTGCCCGTACGAAGGAGGAGAGGATAGTCGTGGAGTTTGATAATGATGATCTTCCTAGAGGTCCAAATGCTAAAGATTTTAAGGGTTTTGTAGCAACTCAGGCTAAGAGAAAAGTAATCATTCTCTATGATGATTGGAGAAGTGTGGATAAGGCGATAATTTCTCAGCTATGGGAGACCATTTTGGTAAGATCTTTTGCTATTGTTTGACTGTTCTTTAAATGTTTCTAGTATATATAATATTTTTAACCTCTTTTTTATCAGATGACATTTGATATTTCTGACACTGGAGGAGTCAGGAAGAAATGCTTATTGTTGGCTGCTAGGAGATGGAGGGATTTCAAATCAACCCTCTCATCTGATTTCATTTATGGTCATAGGAGTCGTGAGAATCCATGTCGTATATATCCTTTTATAGATGAAGACACATGGAGACAATTTTTTTAAAGTAGAAGAAAAGAATCATTTTTGGTAAGGGCAATGCAAACTTTTATAAGATTTCTTATATAAATGATCTTATTATTGTTTTGTTAATGATTACTTATTCTTAATTTACAGCAATCAAGGAAAGCTCATCAAGAGATCCAATCTAAAAATGTATACCCTCATAGTTTATCTCGGGGAGGATATGCATTATTGGAAGAACAAATGATGGCAGAAAAATTTCAACAACTAAGAGCTGAGTCTTCAAGCTCTGGAGAGGTGGCCCCTCCATCCCCTCCATCTAGACATGAAAAATGGAAAAGAGATCGGAAGGGAAAAAAGGACAATATCTTTCGGAAGAATCGAGACTCGTAGTTGAGAGGATTGTAAGATATCTATTTTATTTATTTAAGTTTACTATTTTCGTCATATATTTCCAATCATTATAGAAATGTTCAATTAATTATTACAGGACTCTCTTGAGGAGCAAAGTTCACAAGGGACATTTACACCATCTGGGAGGGAAGATATTTTATCTGTGGCATTGGGAAAGCCCGAACATCCTGGCCGTGTAAGAGGATATCCGGCAGGTGTATCGGTAAGAAAAGTGTTGCCACGTTCCTCAACTTCTAACGTTGAGGGAGTTTATAAAAAAAATAGAATCCTTGGAGGCTGAAGCCCATAATATTAATGTGACAATGGAGGACAAGATTAGAGCATCGGTGCAGTTTATGTTTGCAGACTTGCAAAGACAATTTCAGGGTGCAGCTCCCACTCCACCTCTCCCAGTAGCTCCCACTCCCCCACCTCAGCCTGCGGACCCCATTTTTGATCCTCCTCCTCCTCCGTAGCTACCTACTTATTGTGAGTTGTATGTTGATGATCCTCAACATCATATAGTTGCATATGGGATGGTATATTGTATAGGAGATACAGTTCATCATCAACAGTTAGAGGTAGAGAATCAGAGGGTCACTGTACAGGATATTATAGATAGATCAGCTCGGATACCATTACCTACAGATGAGGTGACGACAGTTGGACATAGTATCAGCCATTTTTTACTTTGGCCATCCAGACTTCTTCGACTCATTACCATAGATGTATGGATGTTATATCTTTTATTTTATATTTTTATTAATGTTTTATCATTTGGAAACTAATATATTTTTCAATTTATTTTTACAGGAATACTTCAAAGGTAAAGTAATACTGTATAGGCAACAACAAAGACAGATAGCTATGACATCAGATGCAGATACTAGCAGTCTTGACAAATTGTCAAGATATTCAAATTTGTTGTTGGATCATTATGACTTTACAATGGAAGCTCATGTTTGTGGACGTGAACTAAGTGTGGGGATTATGAAAACTGATATCATGGAGTTTGTCACTGGAGATAAGTTGGGCATCAACGTGGTGCAAATTTTTATCATGTAAGTCTTAACACCTTTTCCTTGCGTTATATTTATTAAAAATGTATACTTATGTCTGCTTTGTATTAGGTATCTGTATAAAATGTGTGAGAGGAATGAGCTGAAAGATGTATATGGATTCATGGACCCACAATTGATTTCCCCTGAAGCATGTGCATTGGATGAGGAACAAAGAATGCTTTATATTGCTGATAGATTTGAAAAGAATGTAATCACACAGTGTTGGATGATTCCTTTTTGTGAGAGGTATGAAACACATCCCTCTCAAAGAGTTAATTATCTTTTAACATAAAAAACCACTAACGTTAAATTTCCTTTTATCAGGGATCATTGGATGTTAGGGGTTTTTTCCCCTTGGGAGAAAACACTTTATTGGATATGCTCTCTCCATGATGATGTGCGAGAAAGTTTTAAGAATATATTGGAAACGTAAGTTTCAATTTCACAATATTTTTATATATTATAATGAATTTTAAATTTACCCCATTCGTATTATTTTCTAACAGGGCATGGGTCCACTTTCGAAAAAGCGCAAAGAAAAGGAATTTTGAGATCAAATATGTACATGCGAAGGTAAATATCCATTTATAATTTGTACATTTTGATTTATTACATAAAAATAATATATTGAATTTACACTCATTCAAACAGAAATGTCATGAGCAACAAGGCATCATCGAATGCAGATATTACATGTTAAGATTTATGTATGAAATAATAACAACTGGGACAGTTCTGAGTTTTGACCTGGTAAGATTTCCTCTTTCTCATAATATTTCAATTTGATTTATTCATTATACACATTGACTACAATCCTTTTCCTTTGTAGCTTTTTGATGACCCTCAACCCTTTACTGCTGAAGATATCAAACACATACAAGTGGAGTGGTCAAATTATTTTACAGGTTTGATTGACATTTAGTTGTTTGTAATGTAAAATGTAATTTTGAATATTGTCAATGTAATTGTGTATTTCGTAGTCGTTTAGGTTGGATTTAGTTTTTTTTTAAGTTGACAGTGTAAGTTTTGAATGTTATATAAGTGAATGTTTAATTTTTCTCTACTTCTTGTTTTGCTCTACTGTTGATGGTTTTTCTGGTCTGGATTTTGGTATGGGGGGAGAGGTTCCAATGGGGTGGGTGGGTGTTTGGGGGGTGTCCAAGGGATATGGGAGGGGTGTCCAAGGTGTGTTTGGGGTTGTCCTAGGGGTCGGGGGGGGTGTAAATGAGGGTGGGGGTGTCCAAGGGGTGGGGGTGTCCAAGGGATATGGGAGGGGTGTCCATGGTGTGTTTGGGGCTATCCAAGGAGTCGGTTGGATGTAAATGAGGGTGGGGGAGGTGTCCAAGGGGTGGGGGTGTCCAAGTGGTGGGGGGGTGTCCAAGGGATATAGGAGGGGTGTCCAAGGGGTGTTTGGGGCTTTCCAAGGGGATGGGGGGGTTTCCAAGGGGTAGGGGGGTTTCCAAGGGGTCGGGGGGGTGTCCAGGGGGTGGGGGGGCTGTCCAAGGGGTGGGGGGTGTCCAAGGGGTGGGGGGGTGTCCAAGGGATATGGGAGCGGTGTCCAAGGGGTGTTTGGGGCTGTCCTAGTGTTCGGGGGGTGTAAATGAGGGTGGGGGGGCTATCGAAGGGGTGGGGGTGTCCAAGGGGTGGGGGGTGTCCAAGGGATATGGGAGTGGTGTCCAAGTTGTCTGGGAGTTCTGTCCAGGGGGCCGATTGGGTGTAAATGAGGGTGGGGGGGGGGGGATGTCCAAGGGGTGGGGGTGTCCAAGGGGTGGGGGTGTCCAAGGGATATGGGAGGGGTGGCCATGGTGTGTTTGGGGCTGTCCTAGGGTTCGGGGGGGGGGGTGTCCAGGGGTCGGGGGGTGTCCAAGGGGTCTGGGAGGGCTGTCATGGTGTGGGGGGGGTGTCCAATGGGTGTTTGAGGCTGTACTACGGGTCTTGGGGGGTGTAAATGAGGGTGGGGTGGCTGTCCAAGGGGTGGGGGTGTCCAAGGGGTGTCCAATGGGTGTTTGAGGCTGTACTAGGGGTCGTGGGGGTGTAAATGAGGGTGGGGGGCTGTCCAAGGGGTGGGGGGGGGGGGGGTGTCCAAGGGTTGTGGTGGGGCTCCAATGTGGTGGGGGAGGGCTGGCCAGGTTGTTAGGTGGGTATAGATGAGGGTGGGGTTCAGTTGGGGCTTGGGGGAGGGCTGGCATGGTTATTTTTGTTTGGTTTCTGGTTGCTTTTTGGTGAGATCAGTGCAATTATTTTTTTAAAAAAATATCTCTTTCACGTCGGTTATTTTATAACCGACGTGGTAAATAAATCGGTAGGGGTTTATCACGTCGGTTTTTTCGAGGACCGACGTGATAAACCGTTCCCGGGCCTTTTATCACGTCGGTTCTTAATATAACCGACGTGCTAAAAGGCCTGGGAATCGATTTACCACGTCAGTTATTGGATAACCGACGTGCTAAAACGTTTCCCAGGCCTTTTTATCACCTCGGTTATTTAAGAAACCGACGTGATAATAGGCCCGGGGAAGGGTTAATCACGTCGGTTATGTCATAACCGACGTGATAAACGATATCCCAGGCGTTTTATCACGTCGGTTTAGAAAATAACCGATGTGATAAACCCCCACCCCCCCCCCCCCCCGCGCATATTTATCGCGTCGGTTATTAATGAACCGACGTTATAAACACCGTGATGTTAGGGATGTTACGTTGGGTTTTAAATAAACGACATAAAAAACGTTATTTATAACGTCGTCCGTATTTACGTCACCTAAAAACCGACGTAAATAATGAAAAATAGCCGACGTAAAAAATGTTTTCTGCACTAGTGGTACCTATGGATATTCTTATGCATGTATTACACCACCATTTATTTTCTATGCTAGCTGAACCATTACTACCACAATCTATTTGGATCCAATCCCTACCGTTACAGGCTGCAGACTCGGAAGGATATCATTATGTCTGGGCCCCTCTTCTTTGATTCCCTATTTGAACTGCAAAAACCGATTTGGAACAAACATATCTTAGTCGAAGAAACATGGTAATATTTAAACACAATATCATTTCCCATTAACAATGATGTAAAAAATCATTTATGGTATTCTATTAACATTATCCTAACCCATATGTTATGTAAACCATCCTCTGATACCAAAAATAAGGACCTAGCCTTATTACATTACATAATCATGAATTTTAGTAAAAAAATAACTTCCTTTCATGTTGAGGATGATTTATGTTTTTGTATTATAGGTAGTTGGGATATGAAATGTATATCACATTCCACATTCATATAGAGAAGATACCATAAATCAATATCCATTTCATTCAAAATATAAAACATTTCAGATGAAACTTGTTTATTTGAAAAATATGCATGACACTTAACAAGGATTCCATATATTTCTTACACATCCTTTTAACCTGTGAAATTTATTTAAAAACATGGTAAGAGCACAAAAAAATTACTAAGGGATATAAAAAAAATTAAATAACATATTATTCATTGAATACTTCTAACATATGAAATCATTTTTAAAAATAAAAATTTATCACACATATAAACATAACTTGTGATCCTTGGGATTTCCATGATATTTCCAAAAAACATATAAAACATAAATATAATTAGACATGTGTCTTGGGTCGTTACTTACATAATCTTGTAACCCTCTCAACTACATTATAATATGTAACCATCACGACTACAATACAATTTGTCTAACCATTATAGTTACACTTTGAGTAACCATGCATCTGACCTACAACTTAAACGTATCTAATAAATTGGAGGGAGATATAGGACCCACCCTTCATCAAAAAAATTACCATGAACCAAAACACAATCACACAACATGAACAATTTCATAAAAATTTCATTTTTAATTTTGAAAAAACATAATTTTAAAAGAGGATAATAAATGAAAAATCCCCATAAAATTGTCTTATAATTCATGTGGGACTTATTAGAGTGGATGGAATATGTATATAAAATGTAATTAAAAATAATTAAATATAATATAAACCAAACCAATAACATAAAATTTTTTACTACCACATAAATAAATAAGTATATTGTTATCCCAAAGAATGGAAATTGGGTTACGATTTCCATTACCATGGGTCTGTCTTACTTAAAACATGTTTAAAAACCCTATATAATAGTTAAAATAGTGTTATTAATATCTTACAAAAATATATTACTCTTCATAATATCTTATATGATTATTTTTTTACATCGTTTTACCCTATAATTTTTAGTATTTTTCTTTTTATTTTTTTGGGTGGATTCATTACAAGATTTCCATTATCGAGTCATGATGGATATACAGGTCGATTGGAAATGAAACTCTAGAATTGGAATGGAATGGTATTTAAATATTTTCATTACCATAAATTATACCATTTATCATATTTAATTTTAACGTGAGGATGATTCATATGTTAAAACATAATTGATGTTTGTTTAGGTTATTTTGGTGATTCTTCGATCTTAAGGAACTCATTTGGTTTCATAAATTTCTAAATTTTGAAAAAAATGTTTCTAGAAAATTTTATAATATATAATAAATAAATTATTATTTGGTTCATCCATAATAATTATTCCATGACTTGGCTTGATAGAATTAAAAAAATCGGAATCACATTATCCATGATGTCGGTAAGTGGACACATCATATATGATGTTTTAATTTCACGAATAAGGGTGGGAGGAGAAGAAGTATAATGGTGAATCTTAAATAAACAAGATAAAATATAGAATATGTAATATTATGTATAATACATTCCACTTGGATAAGGGGAGTTGAAGAAATAAGAATAATAGAAAAGGAAATGAAAAGAAAAGAAAAAACACAAAAGAGGATATTTACCTCTTGGTTAATTCTCCTTGAGATCCTCCTTAAAGCTTTTAGTTTTGGCCCCTTCGTGAGATAAGAAGATATAGGTCGTGGGGAAGAACCTTAGGGATAGAATTTTGAAGAACATATACAATAGTTGTGGTATTATAGGTTTGAGAGAAAGAGGGGAATGAGGGTGGTGTTTATAGTGGAGGGGAGGAGGGATTTTACATTATTTTAATCATTATTATAATATTTTTTCTCAAGTCTATAAATAGTCATTATTAATGTGATCCCAAATAGTAATAATTGAATGTGAATTGGAACCATGTAGGATTACATCACATATGAAGTCATAAATACTATATTTAACTAATAATTTTAATATACGGTATTTTCACGTATTTCACATTTCATTGAAAATTCAAAAATTTTAGAAAAATACTAAAAATTAATCAAAACCATTTTTTGACATGTTGAATTAAAATATGAACTATTTTTTTTGAATTTTTTTTATAAATATTACTAATTAAATTTTTTAATAAAATCATACATTATTTAAAACTTAACAATTTTAATATTATAACTCAATTTTTATCCCCTTGAAAAATTAATCAATATGTATTTTTATTAAATTATTTAGAAAACAAATTAATAATATGGTTTACTATTCACTAGGGTCATTTAATATTCATATCACTATTCATTAAGTTATTTTACAATTCATCAAAAATCAAGTTGGTTCCATCAGACTATAAATAACTTATTGATCATAATTATAGAAGTCCGTTTTTAGAAATTCAAAACATAATATATTATTAACATTGAGATTTATGAATTTTAATTAATATTTTTAAACATGGGGAGTTCCATTATCTCCACTTTTTTGAAATTATGTCCTCACAATTTTATTTATTTATTAAACAACTGAGGGTACCTTTCCCTCATAACATTTTTAGACTCCCATGTTGCTACATTAACCAAGTGGTTTATCTACAAAACCATTACCCGATGGATTTACTTTTTCCACAATACATGTTCCATTCCATAAAAAATTTGAAATGGTTTCAATTCATAAGAAATGTTCTCTTCAAGCTGAACTACATCTGGGCTCAAGACATGAGATGAATCTAGCACATACTTTCTCACCATCGAATCATGAAAATGATTGTGTACCTGAGATAAAAATACAGTAAAAGCTACTAGGTAGGTGATTGGTCCAACCATCTCCAAGATTTGATAAGGTCCAATGAACCATGGAATTATATATATATTGTTACCAAAACATATAACAGTATTCCATTGTGAGATTCTATGAAAAACATGATCACCTACCTTGAATGAAAAGTCTTTCCGCCTGTTGTCTGCATATATTTTCTACCTAATCGTAGTAATCCTAATGTGTTGTTGGATCATATTCACTTTCTCACCCAATTCCTCTTCTAATAATGGTCCCATAATTTTCCTTTTCTAGACATCATGTCAAAAATCTAGAGTTGGACACTTCTTCCCATATAATACCTAAAAATATGCCATTAGTATATCAGAATGAAAACTGTTATTATAAGAGAACTCTCCTAAATAAATATGATGATCCCAACTTCCTTGTTAGTCTATTTAAAAATCTTGAAGCATATCCCCCAAATTCTGAATCATTCGTTCTAACAGCCCTTCTAATTGGGGATGAAAGGTTTTCCTAAAATTTAATTCTGTGCCCAACGACATTAGAATCCCCTTCCAAAAGTTATAGGTGAACATGGGATCCTGATTTAATAAAAAGGATAGTGTTACTCCATTACCCTAAAAATATATTTGAGGTACAATTAAGAATTTGAATCTAAAGACATTGTATCTTGGAATTAAATAAAATTTTCATATTGATTCATCCAATCAACAACAATTCAAATCACGTTGTTACCTCAAGAAGTAAAAGGTAGTCCCACCGTGAATTCCAAAAATATATTCTCCCATTTCCACACTTTAAATGGAAAAGACATAAGCATAAAATTTGATAACTGTTGATCTCAATTTAAATGTTGATATGTCAATAATTTCATGAAAAAATAATCAATATCCCATTTCACTCCATCCCAGCAGTAATACACTCAAATGTAACATTACATCCTAGTACTACCAAGATGAACTGAAAATGGAGAACTATGAGTTTCACACAACAAATATTTATTGAATCGGTAATCACAAGGCACACTTAACCTTTTACCAAATTTAAAAGCACAATATTTATCAAGGATAAATTCAGAAAACATACACATTATAACAAATTATACTTTTTCGATAGCTCATGGTCTTCATTCTACATTTTCTTAACATTGTCTGATAATGATGACGACACTAAAACCTAATAAAAAGGAGAGGTATTTCCATCACAAACAACATCTTTGAAAAAATTCATGAAATCATTAATCAAGGGATCATGTTCCAAACATAACATGGTTAACTATGTATGATGTTTTAGAATCAAAGAATCTGATACTTTGTTTTCTTTTCTCTGATGGTAATTGATCATTAAATCATAATCTTTTATCTGTTCACACCATTTTATATTCCTCATGATTAATTCATTTTGAGTGAATATATAATTCATAATCTTATGGTTAGTATATATTTGAGATTAGGATCCGTATAAATGATGCCTCCAAATTTTCAAAGAAAAGCCCTTGGATTCTCATTCCAAACCTTGTGTGGGGTAATTTAACTCATGATGTTTTGGTTGTCCTTAATCATAATCAATTACCAACTGTATCCTTTCTTTTCTTTATGAATGTGGTATATTATCTTTATGAATGTGGACTGATATGTTTGAATTATATCCCAATTCTCTAAAACTCTAAACCATAAAACATTTCCAATAAAACACGTTTTTTTGAAAATCTAAATGACATTTAACTTTGATTTATTCTATGTTCTACACATATATATAACTTGTGAAAATAATTTTAAAACATGGTATGAGAACAAAAAGACCATAAAGGGATATAAAAATAAGGAAAGAACACATTAGTCCATGAATACTTTTAACGTATGAAATCATTTTCAAAAATATATTCTTGTTACCTATATAAACTTACCTTATGAAACATGGGATTTACATGAGATTTCCCTAAAACATAAAAATAAAAAATTGAACCATAAAGGTATCATGGGCCATTAATAACATAATATTTTATCCCTCTTGGATACCTTATAATTTGTAAGCCTCACATTTACCTTACAAATTGTGTAACCATCGCAGTTACACATAGAGCAACCATTCGACAGACCTCTAAATTACACATACCCAATGCATTGGAGGGAGATTTAGGTACCACAATTCATCATAAACATTTACTAAGAACCAGAACATAATCATACAACATGAATAATTTCATAAAAACATTTTTTTGAATTTTGTAAAAATAGAATTTTAAAAGAGGATTTTAAAAAAAAAAATCTCATTACAAATATCATATAATTCAAGTGGTACTTATTAGAGTGGATTGAATATGTTTATAAACTTTAAATAAACATAATTAAATATAATATAAACAAAAACAATCACATAAACAGTTTTACTATCATATAAATAACGATGTAGATGGTTAACCTAATGAATGGAAATCGTGTTTAGAATTCCCTTACCTCGGGTTTCTCATAAATGAAACTAGTTTAAACCTATGGTATAATGGTTGAAAGTGTGTTATTGTTATCTTAAATTAAAATATTCATATTTATAATATATTATTTGATCATTTCATTACATCATTTCACCCATTAATTTTTTGTATTTGTTCCTTCTATTGTTTTGGGTTGGTTTCTTACATGATTTCCATGATCGGTTCATGATAGATATTCTTAACGATTGGAAGTTCAACACAAGAATTTGAATGGAATGGTATTTACATATTTCTTATAACATAAATTACACCATTTATAATTTTTAATTCTAACATGATGTTTATTCATACTTTAAAACATTATTGATATTGTTTTTTGGTCATTTTTGTAATTCATTGATTGTAATGAAATCATTTGTTTCATAAATTAAAAACATGTCTAAAAAATGATTCCTGAACCTTACATAAGATATAATACATAAATTATTATCTGGATGAACCATAAAAATGGTGTCATGACTAGTCTTTTATGAATTAATATATATTGAAATCACATCATCCACGATGTCGGTAAATTGACACATCACAAATGGTGCTTAAATTTATCGAATATGTGGTAGAAGAGATGAAGTATAATAGTGAACCATCCATAAAAATGATGAAATAAATAATATGTAATATACTATATCATTCATTCCTCTTGGATACTGTGAGATAAAGAAAGATTAATAATAGAAAGGAAAATTAAAAGAAAATAAAGAACACAAAAGTAGATGTTTACCTCTTGATATCTTCTCATTGAGATTCTCTTTAAGGCCTTTGATTTGGACCTTTTGGTGGGACCATCTGCTCTAGAAGTTATGGATTGAATTGGGGGAAAAATTGGGAATAATGTAGAAAAGTATTATGGAATGAGTGGTGTGAGAGGATGAGGGGAATGTGGGTGGTATTTATAGTGGAGGGCAGGAGATATTTTACATAAGTTTAATCATTATTATAATATTTTTTCTCAAGACACTAAATATTCTTTATTAATGTAAACCCAAAAGGTCATAATGGCATTTTAGTTCAGAAAATGTGGTCTTACATCACTTGTGAAGTCATAAATCATGCATTTAAATGATAATTTTAATATAGGTTATTTTACTGTATTTCACATTTCATAAAAAATTCACGAGTTTCAGAAAATTACCAAAAATTAAAAATATCCAATTTGTGACGATTTGAATTCAAAAATGAATTATTTTTTTAAAAAATAATTTTATAAATATTAATAATTTAATTTTAAAATATAATTATAATTTATTTAAAAAATAACATCATTAAAACTATAACTCAATTTATATCACCATGTAAAATTGATGAAAATGTCATTATGGTAAAGTCTTAAGAGAAAAATAATTATTTAATTTACTATTCATTAGGGTCTTATAACTATTCTTGTTACTATTTATAAGGGTATGTTACTATTCACCAAAAATAATGTTGGTTCCATCAGACACGAAATAACTTACTGATTGATACCTCAAGAAATCTTAGGTAGTCCCACACCAATTTCCATGGATATATTTTCTAATTTATACACTGGAACTGAAAAATACTAAATCATCCATTTCGATAACTACTTCCTTGTTTTAAAAATTTTACATTTCAAAAACATCAAGGTAAAATCTGAAATATCCCTTTTAATTCCATCCCACCAGTAATACTCCCGAAATTATCTATATATTTTAGTAATTCCAAGATGAACTTAAAATGGAGAACTATGAGCTACACCCACGAATTCATTCATCAGCTAGGACTCACAAGGAACAAACAACCTTTTAACAAATTTTAAAACCCAATAACTATCAAGTTTAAATTCTAGAAACTTACACAATTTTACCAATTATATAGTTTTTAGCTCACAATCATCTTTCTGTGCTTGCATAATTATTTCTAATAATGATGATGGCACTAAAACATAAAAAAATAAAATTTTATTCCTGAACCAACATCTTATTAGGAAAAATTCATCAATTCATTAATCAAGGGATCATGTTACAAACATGACATGGTAAATGATGCATGTTTTTCTCGACTCAAGGCATCTTCCACATTGTTTTTTTCCCATAATGTAATTAATAATGTAATAATAGTCCTTTATTAGTTCAAGCCATATTCTCTACCTCCTGTGTTATTCCTTTTGAGTGAATATATACTTCGGACTTTTATAGTTGTTATATATTTTACATTTGGCTCTGTATAGATGATGCATCCAAATTTTCAAAGCAATAAACACAAGTTTCCAATTCCAAATCATCTGTGGGAATATTTTACTCATTATTTTTTAGTTTCATTGAAGAAAAATAAATTGCATGGTCATTATGAATCAAAACACAACCATGTCCCTTCAATGAAGCGTCACATTAAATGAAAAAATGACCATTTCAAGAAGGAAAGGAAAAATTTGGAGGATTCCCCAATCTCTAAATCGGTTCCGGAAAACAAACAACACATTATTTTATAAAATTAAAATCAACCACTTTTTATATTAACCTATTTATAAGGCTAGATAATTATTCAATTTTTAAAATAAACCATATTTAATGAAATGATAATTCAAGAAAACTACTAATATTTGTATCATTTATGGGGTGTGGCCTTTCATTATCTACAGTTGTTTTGGAAGGATCAACTGTTATTCAACCCTTACTTATAATGTGCCCAAGAAAAGAAATCTTTTGTAACTATAAATAGCACATGATGAATTTTACATATAGTTTCTTTTCCATTAAGTTTTTCAAAATAGTGCGTATATTTTATTCATGCTCCTATTTACTATTGGAAAATACTAAAATGTCATCATTATTCATAACCAAAAATTTATCCAAAATATGATGAAATATTCTATTCACCAGATTCATGAATACATTATGTGAATCAGTCAACCCAAATGGAATAAAAAAAAATCATAATTCCTATTTCTTGTAAGAAAAGTTGTTTTTGGGATATCACCCTCCTTCACCATGAGATTATGGTATCTAGATCTCAAGTCAATCTTGGAAAATTTATGAGAACCCTGAAGCTGATCATAGAAGTCATCGATCTGAGGAAAAGGATACTTGTTCTTTCGAGTGATGTTATTTATGGCCATATAATCAATGAAAATACTCATTTATCCATCCTTATTTTTAACGAACACAATAAGAGCATCCCATGGTGATGTTCTAGGAAGAATGAAGAATTTATCATAAAACTCCTACAAGTGATTATTTAATTCAATAAGTTACATTTGATCCATTAGATATGGGGGTTTTATAAATATTATTATAATATTGAACATCATCAATTTTGAATTCGACTTCCCAATCGAGTATGAAATTGGTTAACACATTATAAAAAATAATAAGGTATTCATTTACCCGAGACAAATCATTAATCAGAACTGTTCAACTGTTTTAATAAATATGAGAAAGATAACTTTTATTTCCATCATTCAAGATTTTCTTATCTTCCTTATATGTTATCGATAGTATAGGTTTTTTATTGTATACAAACTAAAATTCTTTCTGAAAAACAACTTCATTAGATCTAGAGACAATCTTAGCATGATAAACAAGAAGGAAATGCATTCCCAAAATGACATAAAACTCTTATAAGGGAAAATGAAAAGGTTTTCTGGTAAATTCCTTCCACATACCACAATAAAAATATTCTTATAATTCCTCCATTCTCTAATATTTCACCTTAGTGTTTTAGAAATAACTTCATGATTCATTTATTGAGGGGATATTTTCAATTTACAGGAATATTCCTCAGAAATAATGGAATGTGTAGACCCCTTTTTGAACCAAACCTTATCAGAATCTGATTAAACAAATGATGAACCTAATACAACTCCATTGGATATCCCAAATTCTTCTGAATTAGTCTCAATATATCTCACTACCCCTTTTTTCTTATAGTCTGTCTTCTTCGCATCATTTGGATCTCTATTTGGAGAGGCATTTTCATAATGACCCATCTAACCACATTAAAAAAACATCACTATTTTCTTATTAGGAATATCCTTAAGATCATTTTCATTACAATCTAGGGCCACATGTCCGAACATACAACATTGAAAAACCATTCTAGTTCGGGTAAGGAATTACCTAGGGTGCTTTTTGTGGCAATTTTCAAAAACTGGAAAATGGAATGATGTACCATCAGATTTCGTTGGATGATTCTTAACCATCATTTGGAATCTAGACCTCTTATTCTACCTATTTTTAAAGTACATGTGATCATAATAAAACTCTATATATGCCCTCTCATTACATCAGATATGTTTTTAATAATGTTTGAAATCATGGGAGGGAAATTCCCTTTGACACCATGGATTTAATCTAGAGTAAAAGTTTTTGTTTTTTATAAAGATTGAAAATAATATTTGGAGCTTACCATGCATGTCAGGTGATATTTTCTTCATACACAACCTCTTATGCTTCGTCATATTTCTTCAATTCAATGAATTTATTCTCCATAATAAGTCACACCACCTTAGGAAAATATTTTTCAAGCAATATAATTTTAAATACATCCAACTCGAAGGCATAAATATCCTCTCTATCCTAGATATTTTTTACCATCTACCACCACTGATTAGAATCATATTCAAAACAATAAATTGAACGAATTTCCTTTTGATTATCTGAACATCCCATAACATTGAATATTTTTTCAATGGCCTTAATCCTTCCTTTATCTTCTCTTAGGTCATGAAATCCATTGAATGTAGGAGGGTTTGTAGCTTAAAATGTTCCACTATGATCATGTTCTGTTGTGCCACCTCTGGTTGTTATCTTTTAGGGATGTCACCACCATTTATTTCATACGTCATCTCATCCATTACTATCAAAAAATGCTAATTTCCAATCCCTACCATTATGGGTTGCAGATTCGGATGGATATAGTTCTGTCGGTGACTCTACTCTTTATCTTCCCAATTTCATATTGCATAAAAGAATTATGAGAAAACATATATTAGTCAGTGAAACATGACAATTTTTAAATTCTATATCATTTATAATTAATTAAAAAGTGAAAATCATTAATGGTAATCTATTAACATTATACTAACCCCTAATGTTATCTATACCATCCTCTGATTACAACTATAAGGACCCGGCCTTATTACATTACATAATCTTGAATTTTTGGCCAAAAAAAATTCCTTTTATTTTAAGGATACTTTATTGTTTACAATATTTTAGAATTTAGATATAATGCATACATTACATTCCCCATTATTATAGAGTAGAAAACACAAAAACAATATCTATTTCTTTCAAAATATAATACTTTTCAAATAAATCTTGTTTTATTTAAAATATTTTTATGGAATATAACTTTGAGTCCAAATGTTTCGTACACTTATTTATAAGATATGAAAATCATTTAAAAACATGGTATGAGCACAAAAATTCCATTAAGGGATCTAAAAAAAGGAAAGAACACATTATTCCATGAATACATATATCTTATTATATAATTTTAAAAATGACATACTAGTCAACGGTATATGCATACCTTGTGAAACATGGGATTTCCATGAGATTTTTAAAAAACATATAGAACATAAATTGAACAATAAAGGTATATTGGGGAATTAATTACATAATCTTGTAACCCTCTCGTCTACCTTATAATTTTTAGCCCCCATGGAAACCATGAACTTTTTGTAACCAACACATTTACACTTGGAGTAACCATAAGACTGATCTAAAACAAACACATTCCCAATTCATTTGAAAGTTATATAGATCCCACCATTCATCACACAAAAATCCCAAGAACCAGAACATAAGCCTGAAACACGAATAATTTCATAAAAATATTTTTTTTTGGAATTTTTGTAAAAGGATAATTTTAAAAAGTGATTTTAAAAGAAATATCCTCTTAAAAATATCATATAATTCAAGTGAGACTTATTAGAGTGTATTTAATATGTATATAAACTATAAATATATATAATTAATTATTATATAAACAAAACCAATCACACAAAATATTTTACTACCACATTAATAATGAAGTTGGAAAAACAAAGGCCAGATCTTAAAAATTCTTTGGAGGCGGCGATGGCCGCTCCAGCCCCTCCCCTCTTGGAGGTGGAGGATCCATCACTGCCGCACACTGGAGCTCACCCAACGCCCTTCATACTCTTTTTGATTCGTGATTTCTTTTTTTATTTTCCCCAGATTTCTCTAAGAGAAAAAGTCATTGAATGCTTTTATGGTCTCCCATAATTGTCTATTTCACGTTTAGAATTCACTGAGACGTCCTCTCTTCTTCATGTAAACATAATCGCAAAATTTATGCATCGTCGGTCATTGGTTTATTTCTTTGATCTTTTTTTTTTGAATCATGTGGTCCGTTACAGTGAGCGACGGTTGGGCTGCTGGGCTCCAAACACATCATGATATGATTTTCTTCGGAATATGACATGATTCATTCCTGGTCAAGCGATCCTCAGACCTATGATGGTTCACGATTTCTCCTCATTAAATGGTATAATGATTATCATATGAAACATGATTCATCAACAATTTCGGTTTGGGTAAGTTTTACATAGCTTCCTATCCCTTTTCAAAACCATTCGATTATTCGTATGCTAGGAAACATGGTAAGATGGTATATCTGTTCGGATAGTAGGACCAGGGTAGTGTGCCATTCGATGTTGTCGAGGGTTAGTATCGAAGTCGATGTATATAAAGTTCATGTAGAATTATTCTGGATTTCTGTGGGTGAGGAGTTATGTCACAAGCAGCATGTGGTGTTTGAGTTAAGGTACGTGTTCTGTTCTTCATGCAAGAAAATGGGGAACAATTTAGACGTTTTCGGGTGTAGGGGTTTGAGACACTTGGGTGTTGGGAATGTATAGGCGACTCGGGCCTTAGTTGGTCCCGCAGTTGGGATTAGGAAGCTAACGAAGGTTAATTGAATGTATGGGATTAGGGTAGTTGAAAGTTATGCGAATGATGGTCCTATAGATGTATCAGTTAAGCATAAGTAGGCAGGGGTGTGGCCTCCTAAACTGAGTGTCACAGAAATATATAATAGGTTGAGAAAAGACTTGGCAGGCCCTCTAGGAGATATTTAGGTCATAGGGGTTACACAGAATAGTGGTGCAATACAAGTTGAGAGGAATGAAAGTCTGTCAAACTGAAATACATTGGCAGTGAGTGCGGGGGTTAATGCTGGTCTGGTCCAGGATTTTTCTACAAATCATCAAGAGGTGGAGGCCTATTTGTATCTGAGTAAGGAAGTGGGGTATCGGCTAGCTGGAAGTAATGATCATGCTATTGGGATGCATCTTCCATGCATGGTCTTGGAGGACACCAATAATCAATCACGGTTCAATGATCTGCAGGTTTGGGATGGTGGGCTACAGAATGGTGATAAATGTGTCTCTAGTGTTAGAGGTGAGTTGGCTATTAGAAGTAGTGTTGAGGGGGTGCAACATATGGCAGTGTAGAAAACAGGTCATGTAGTGCATGATGGCCCTGTTGTGGGGGCTCTGGAAGGATTTTCTGATAAAAGATTCTGGAATAAGGATGATGAAGGGGTCCTCATTATAGTTCCTACAAGCAACTGTATTTGTGGTTTGGAACAAGAGGATGCAGAGGTGACTAACCCTGGAAATATTGGTTCCAATGCAGAGATATGATCTCAAGAGGCTACTGCTGCAAATGAAGAAATGAGGATGGTGTTGTACGAAGATCATGAAATAGTTGAACAACCGCAATGCTTAGCCTTAATTTATACTAATGGTCAGTTTCAGCAAAACCAGTCATCACCTTATCAAAATGTGGTTATACATGGGAAATGGGGGGATATTTCTAGGAGTGATAAAGAAAATAATGGTGGATTTCCGAGGCCCTCACATAAAAACATTTTCTGGGGGGGGAAGGTGAAGGTATTTGAGAACCAGGAGGTGAGGATTGCCTCACCCCGAAGGTGGTCGAGGAAATATTGCTCCATTTTTTCAAAACTGATTCTTACTAGGCCATCTATAACAAAGGGAGGCGGGGAAGGTCTAAATAAAGGTATGCAATTTCCTAATGCATTTATTTCATTGGAGAGGCTGAATTTGAAGTGGAAGTATGCCAAAATACTATAGCATTATGAAAGATTGGAATGGGAATTGGACACTATAGAGGAAGATTTCAATCATGGGTGTGGGGATGGGTATGGTTCTAATTCTTTCTAGTTAATGTTTTTGGGATTGAGTTCTAGTGTAATGAACTTTCGTTTTGTTTTAATTGATGGTCTGAGGTTATCCTCTGAATGACATTCTGGGTAAATAATGAAGTTGAAGGTTAACCCAGTGAATGGAAATTGCGTTAAAAATTCCTTTTCCTCTCATTTTCATTACTTTAAACGAGTTTGAACCTTCTATATAATATTTAAAATAGTGTTATTAATATCTTAAATAAAAATAATAATCTTTGTAATATTTTAAATGATAATTTTATACATAATTTCATCAATTAATTGTCAGTTTTTTTCCTTCTATTGTTTTGGGTGCGTTCTTTTCCTGATTTCCATGATCAGTTCATAATGGATATTCTACTATATTGGAACTAAAAATACATAATTGTAAGTGAATGGAATTTACATATTTATATTATCATAAATTATACCATTTATGATTTTGAATTTTGACATTAAGAAGATTCGTAAGTAAAAACATTATAGATATTTGTTTAGGTCAATTTTGTGATTCTTATATCGTAATTAACTCATTTTGCTTCATAAATTAATAGAATGTTTAAAAAATTATTCAAAGAAACTTATATATGATATAATACATAAATTATAATATGGTTCAACTATATTTTTTTTCATGACCTGTCTTGATGGAAGTAAATAATATTGAAATCTCATCGTCCACGATGTTGGTAAATCGACACATCACACAATGTGTTTTAATTTCTTGAATAAGACGGAGAGGAGAAGAAGTATAATAGTGAATCATCCATAAAAAATCTTAAATACATAATTTCAATATAGTGTATCATTAATTCCTCTTGGTTAAGGGGAGGTTAGGAAAGAATAAAAATAAAAATATAAATGAAAATAATAGAAAGACTTCAAAAGAGGATGCTTACCTCTTGATCTATTCTCCATGATATCCTCATTAAGGCCATGTATTTTGTCCTTTGATGATACCAGAAGCTCTAGGATGTGGGAACGAGACACGGGGATAGAATTTACTAGAAAATATATAGGGATAAAGTCTTCTGATGTGTGAGAGGAAGATAAGAATGATGGACGTATTTAAAGTGGAGGGGTGAAGGGATTTTACATTATTTTATTCATTTTTATAATATTTTTTCTCAATACCTTGAATCGTCTTTCATTATGTGACCCAAAATAGTAATAATGGCATGTGAGTTCTAACTAAGTGGGGTTAAATCACTTATGATCTCATTAATTGTGTATTTAACTAAAAATGTGAATATTTGATATTTTTACATTTTTCACCATTCATGAAAAAATCAAGAATATCATAAAAATCCAAAAAAAATCACCTTAACCATTTTATTATGTCTATAATGCAAAAATGAAAAGCATTTTTTGAAAATTATTTTCTAAATATTAAAATTTAATTGCTAAATAAAATCATTCTTTTTTCAAAAATTATTAATTTTAAAACAATAAATCAATTTGTATCACATTGAATAATTAATCAATAGGTCATTATCTTAAAAATTTAAGAAAGTAAAATAAAAATATAATATACTATTCATTAGGGTCATGTTACTATTACTATTACCATTCATATGGATGTGTTACTATTCCCCAAAAATAAAGTTACTTCCATTAGACTTCAAATGGCATTCTGATCTTAATTATAGATTACCTTTTTCGAAATTTATAACAAAGATGTAGAAAAATTATTTTTAAATGAAAATTATAAATATAATCTTAAAATAAATTTCATTCATTTTAATTTATTTTTAAATAAACATGAGGTGTTATTTAATCCTCAAATTTGGGATATTGTGTCCTCATAATTTTATTTACTTATTAAAAAAGCGAGGGTACCATTCCCTCATAGTATTTTCAGACTCCCATGTTTCTTCTTCAACCAAGTGGTTTCTCTTCAAAACCTTTATCAGGTGGGTTTCATTATTCTCTAATAATTGTTCCCTTCGATCAAGAATCCGAACTAGTTTCTCTTCGTACAAAAGGTTCTCTTCTAGCTGAACTTCTTCTAGGCCGAAGACATGATATAAATATGTCACATACATTATCAAAATAGAAATATAAAAAACATTGTGAACCTGAAATAAACTCAGATGAAAAGTTACATAGAAGGAAATTGATCCACCCTTCTCCATGATTTCATAAGGTTCAATGATTCTTTTACATACCTTTCATTTTTTACAAAAACTCATAGCACTTTTCCATGGTGAGTATCTAAGAAAAACATGATCACCTAACTCAAAAGAAAAGTATTTCCTCTTACTTTTTGCATAACTTTTCATCCGGTTCTGAGTTTTTCCAATGTATTTATGGTTTATATTTACTTTATCATCCCCTTCCTCTACTAATTGTGGTCCCACGAACATGTTATTCCCGAATTTATCCAAAAAATATGGAGTTTGACATCACTTCCCATACAATGTCTGAAAAGCTTCCATCTGTATACTAGAATGAAAACTGTTATTATAAGATAACTCTACTAAAGAAAGATGTTGATCTCAACTTCCCTGGTAGTCCATTGGAAAACCTCAAAACATATCCCCCAAATACAAAATCATTTGATCTGACTTCCCATCTGATTGAGGAAAAAAAGCTATAATGAAATTTAATTATGTTCACAACCACTTCTGATGGCCCTTCCAAAAGATAGAAGTGATCCTATAATCCCGATCAGCTACTATAAAAATAGGAACACCAAGTAACCTAACAATCTATTTGAGGTACAATAAATTAAGGTTATCCAAAGACATTGTATCTCAAACAGAAATAAAATGTATAAATGTATAAATCTGATCAACAAAAACACTAATCACATTGTTAACAAGATTATTCTTATGTAGTCTCACCATTAAGTCCATGGATATAATCTCCTATTTATTCTCACAAAATGGAAAAGGATGAAGCATACACTTTTGTAACTACCACTCTTCTTTAACCTGTTTACATGTCAAAAACTTCATGGTAAAAAAATATCCTCTTTCATTCCATCCCACTAGCATTACTCCTGAAGGTCTCTATACATCTTAGTACTTCAATGATGAACAAAAAATGGAGAACTGTGTAAATCAAAGAAAAATTATTTCTTCAACTGGGAATCAAAAGTCACACACAAACTATTACCAAATCATAAAACACAATCTTTAACAAGGTTATATTCTAGAATGTTATCCATTTTAAACTTTTATACCTTTTTTTATGGCTCTCTATCTTCATTATCAACTTTCTTAATTCTGTTTGATAACAATGACTGAACTGAAACGTGAAACAAAATAAAGGTATTTCCTAAACCAAAAACATTAATGACAAAATTGATCAAATCCTTAATCAAGGAATCATTTTCAAAACATAACATGGTTAATGATTCATGATGTTTTATACTCAAGGAATCTGCCACATTGTTTGATTTTTCAGAGATGGTAATTGATCGTGCAATCATAATCATTTATCTATTCACGAAATCTTCTTGGTCTCTTGGTTAATTACTTTTCAATGAATATATACTTCATAATTTAATGGTCTGTATATATTTGACATTTGGATCCTTATTTATCATGCCTCCAAATTTTCAAATAAAAAAACCACAGATAACAATTCAAAATCATGTGTGGGATAATTAAACTGATTATGTTTAGTTTTCTTGAAGCATAAGAAATTACCTGACAATTATGTATCAAAAAAAATCCAAGCCCCTTCAATTAATCATCACTTTAGATGAAAAAATAACAATTTTAGGAAGGCAAGGCCAAAATGAGAGCAATCACAAATCTCTTCTTCAGTTCCTGAAAATATACATCACATTATTTTGTCCAAATAAATTTAACCCCTTTTCACATTAACATAATTAGATGTCAATATAAATATTAATTTTTTTAACAAATCATCATTTTCAACATGATAATACAATAAAACAAATATTCTCTGTAATCTTTTTGGTCTTTTCAATTCAACAAACACTTTTGTTTTAGTAAGATCAATTTTCATTCCATTATTATTTAAAATTTTCCCACGAAAATAAATATGTTGCAACCAAAAATCATACTTACTAAATTTTCCATACATTTTATTTTCATTTATTGTTTTAATGGAAGCAGTTATATTTATTTCTTGCTCCTATTTACACTTAGAAAATATCAGAATGTTATCAATAAACACAACCCAAAATGTATCCAAAACTCATGAAATATTATATTTATACAATTCATGAATACAAATGGTGAATTAGTTAACCCAAACACTGTTACAAAAAATTCATAATTCCCATATCTAGTATGAAAATATTTTTTGAGATTTCATTCATTTTTACCTTTAGGTGATGGTATCCGGATCTCATATGAATATTGGAGAAGTTCTGAGATCCATGGAGATGATCAGACAGGTCATTGATATGATGAAAATGATACTTTTTTGAGAGATATTATATTCAAGAATCCAAAATCAGTGCAATGTATCATGGAACTATATTTCTTTTTAACAAACATAACATGATCACACCACGGTGAAGTGCAAGGAAGAATGGATCCTTTATCAATAAACTAATGTAACTGATTATTTAATTCAATAAGTTTCATTTGATCCATTCGATATAGGGGGTTTTAAAAATGGATTATCCTCAGGAAATATGCCAATTTTGAATTCAACTTCTAGATCAGGTATGACACCAGGTAACTCATTTATAAAAACATCAAGGTATTTATTTACCATTGGAACATCATTAGTCTAAATAGTTCCATTATTTTCAATAATATGTGTAAGATACCTTTCATTACCATCTTTCAACATTATATTAGCTTCCAGATATTTTATCAATTTTATGGGTTTTTTCTTGTATAAAAACTAAAACACTTTCTAAAAAATAACTTCTTCAGCTCTAAAATCAATCTTCTCAGGATAAATAGAAATCTAATCCCTTCCCAAAATGAAATCAAACTCTCACAAGGAAAAACGACTAGAATTGTAGGTAATTTATTTCTATAGGACACAATAGAAATATTCTTATAATTCCATTTTTCAATAATATTTCACCCTAGTTTTTTTACAATAAGTTCTTGTCTCATTTTTTGAGGTGTGATTCCGATTTACCCAAAAATTCATCAGAAATAATCGAATGTATAGACCCAGTATCGATAAAAACATTAGCAAAATTTGAGTATAAAAAAAATTACATGTTACAACATCATCGAATGTTCGAACATCTACTGATGTAGTCTCAATGGATCTCACTACAACTTTCTTATTATAGTATGGATTCTTTTTATCATTCAGATCTCTCATTGGGATGGAATTTTCATAAAGAAAAATCTCTCATCTTTTAAAACACATAACATATTTCTTATCAGGATTAGTCTAATGATCATTTCCATGACAATATCAGGCCATATGTCCAAACATACCACATCAAAAACACATCCCAATTTATTTAAGGCATTCCCCATGGTTCTTTTTTTCACACTTTTCACAAACTGGAAACTAAAATTTCATACCATCATATTTCATTGGTTGACTCTTACCCATCACATTCCATCCAGACCTCTTCTTCTCCTTTTTTTCAAAGTTCACGTGATCATCACAAAACTCAATCTATAAACTCATATCAAATCAGACAAGATTTTCTTTTATTTTTAATTCATAGGAGGAAAATTCCCTTTGATACATTAGATTCAGTCAAAATTAAAAGTAGTGAATTTTTCTATCATGATCCAAAAAAAATTTGGATCATACCTCGCCAGTCGAGAGAAGTTTCCTTCATATGCTACCACTAAATATTCATACTTCTACATCAATTATATGAATTTATTCTCCATCCAAAGTCACATAGACTTATGAATATATTTTTCATAGAAAATACTTTAAATTCTATCACACACTATGGCGTCAACATCCTCTCAATCCCTTGTATTCATTACCATTGACCACCACTAATCATATTCACCTTAAAAATGATAAATGGGATGACTTAAATTTTGATTATCTGAACATCCGATACCAAAAATATATTTACAAGGGATTTAATCCATCATGCATCCATTACTAGGTCAGAAGATCCATTAAAATAAGAAGGGTGTTGTATCATAAAATTTTCCAGTATCATCATGTTCTGTTGTGGTACCTCTGGTTGTTCTCTTGCATATATTCCACCACAATTTAATTCCATTATTAGTTGATCAATTACTGTCACAAACTGTTCGGTTCTGATCCATATCATTCCAGGCTACATATTTAGAAGGATATCATTCCGTTGGTCCTCTCCTCTTCGGCTTCCATGTTTCTTCTACAGAAAACCATTCTAAAAAAACATATATTAGTCGATGGAACATGGTAATATTTTAATTATATAACAATTAAAATAAATCCTAATGTAAAAATAATTTACAGTATTCTATTAACATCATCCTAACCCTTAAAGTTATCTAAACCTTCCTCTGATGCCATCTATAAGGAACCGACCTTATTACATTTCATAATAATGAATATCAGTCAAAAACTAACTTCCATTAATATTGAAGATGATTATTTGTTTATTGTTTTATAGAATTTGGATATAATACATAAATTACCTTGCACATTTATATAAGAAAAGAAATATCACAAAAGATGATGTTCACCTCTTGATCTCTTCTTCATGATATCCTTCTTGAGGCCTTTGGTTTATTAAGAACTCAGATATTCATTCCAAGTATGGATAATTATTTTCAGATTTTTTTATGAAAAATAAAAAAGGGGAAATTTTTCTATGTACATGTCATATACTCTAGAGTACACGTTGTGTACTCGATTGACGCATGTAGTTGTGTACTGGCTATGTAGTGGCCGAATACATAGTAGTGTAGGTAACAGGGAGACCACATAATGTAGGGGATGATTGTGGATATTACATGGTGTATACCTTAAATGAACACAAAATAAACTTTTCTTTATAATATATGAGTCAGAGCAGGGGCACTTCTCATCTCTAGAAAACCCTTCTTCTCCTTTTGTTTTATACAGGAGAGTGACGAATGGATGAAGATCTTTTATATCCTCTCGTTCCTCCATATGAACTTCGATTTAGATGTCACTAGGTGTGTCAGATTCACACGGGCGAGTTATCTCTTCCCCTAGAGCCTCTCTTCATAATTTCTCCAATATAATGAGTTATCAAGGGTGGATCTTTTTTACCATTTTTTATATAATTGTCATTCTAGGCCTATTAAAGGGCATATATTCAATATTGTTAATCGTACAACATCGAGGTAGGTGGGTTTTTTCTCTTATTTATAGTATTCTAATTATATATTCCTAATGTTCTGAATAACCATGTTTGGGGAATTGCATTTTTTAGGGTTTTAACCCTGTTTAATACATTATATGGGATGTTTGTTTCAGAAAGGGTTATTGCTTATGCATAAGGTATTATACATTTATTTTCGGTGTGTTTCCATCATTTTATTGTATATAGACATTGGGTATAGAATACTAATTAGGATTTCTTTGATTTCAATTTATTATGTCATTAGGATTCAGTTACTAATTATATGAGATTGACGTGTTTCACTTTGTTAATGTGTGACCAAGGGAAATTGACTGTGAGAGCATCCCTAGGTAGAGACAATTTTTGTATAAGTGATGTTATTTGGACCTAGAGGTATTAACTATGAGTGTTTCTAGGTGGTCATAGACTAGAGGGCATATACCGTGAGAGCTACCTAAAGGGTCATTATTAAATGAATTTTGGACCATAGGTAATTGATTGTGAGAGTGCTAGGGGTCACTATAATTTATTGTTGTTATGCATACCAAGGGGGTATTGACTACGAGAGCTTCCAAGGTGGTCGTTTTAAATGATTAGTGTCATGTGAGACCAAATGGGTTAGACTGAGTGAGATTTTCCAAAGGGTTATTGTTTATAAAGACGATGATTTTGAACTAGAGGGGTTAGAATGTGCGGACATTCCCAGAGGATTTCTTAATAAATACTGAATTATTGTGATGATTCTGCCAAAATAAATCACAAGCTTGGACTCGATCATACTGTATTGTTAAATGGTATTCTGAGACATCTACTTTTATAATACATAGGGGATACAAAACAGAGGATATATAATAGGATTACATTATTTAATGGTTGAATTAATAATAAAAGAAAATGAATGTAATTGGAAACTATATGATTGTTTTCTTTAGAGAACTTCCTAATTTATTGTTTCAATTTTTTCATTATGTCTGCTATATATATTCACTGATAGTTATGCATAGATCATTTGGTATTTTCCTACTGGTATTCATCTCACACCATATTTGGGTCATTATTTCACCCAAAACAGATTTTATTGTTGTAGGTTTAGGTAAGCACAAGTTACCATATTTATCAGCTACTTGATTGCTATTGGACCTAGAGAGTATGAGACCAAGATGAGGCCTGAAATAATGTTAGAAATAACTATTTTTTGTACTGTGGTTTCTCTATTGTTTTACTGCCTTATAAAATGTTTGGATATTTTCCATGATACATTGGACATGCATCAGTAATTTACATATTTTGTAGTTTATATTATCAATATTCCAATGTTTACTTCTTTTGTATTGTATTACTTCTTTTTCTTTTATTTTCTATTTGATTCCAATGTGTTACTCTACCAATAAGTTCATAGTTTTCCCACTATAACAACCAAGTACCTCAATTCTAGTAAGCAGCATCTGGAATTCATGAAAATATGCTTGCTGTCATGTGAATAACCGGGTACGTGGCACCTTTGGTCGGCATCTAGAACAGGGACGTTATAAAGTTGTATCAAAGTTGGTTTTCCTTTTTTTTGTTAATATTTGGATAATATATATAGGTATAGGATGAAATATATAGTTGGTAATATTTTGTTTCTGGGAGTAGCTAACACATGTATAGGAAAAATCCATATTACCTAAAATATTGAAATTTTTCTGGTTTTTCCATTGTTGTAGTTGAATTATATCACTGTTGGGTGAATCACTTGTTTCTTGATGTTATTGTTGATACCGTTGTGGTTATATTTCTATTTCAACCTGATGAGATTAGATTATGGCATCTCATGCATTATATAGTAACATTCTAGAGATCACATGTCATAAATTCCTGTTATTCCATTTAAGGTGCATTTCTAATTTCACATTATTGTGATAGATGTTGTGCAAAATAGCCATGATGATGTGATAAAGGTCATGATAAAATACCTGATATTTTGGATCGAGTATTGGTATTTCTAAACATTTATTTTGATAGAAATGTGACTTTGTTCTTGAGGTGTTATGAGACCTCTTGGATTGGAATGTGTTAGATCATGTTTGAACTTTAATTAATTTTTATCAAGTTATTATTTGAAAAAAGATTCCAAACATTGATTCTTAGGGAGTATGGGCTCTCAAAGGTCAGAATTTTTCATGCCTTAGTCAAAATTAATTTTTTTCAAGGGTTCCAGTGATGTTTTAGGAGATTACTATCTTAAAACCCAGACAACAAGACGTGTGGTTTTATGAACACATGACATGTGTTCCTCTATTGTTGAAGACACCAAATTTCTTATGTACTTTCCATGTACTATATATACACATCATTCAGTCATTAACATTGTGATTGAATGTGTGAACAGAGGCACATGGTTGGGAATCTTTTGTAAAACACACAATTTATTTGGAGTATACTATGTGTTATAAATACCCTTTGTCCAGCCGTGTGACTAAAGACATGGGTGGATGAAACAGAGGTTGTACACACCTTTTATCATTTATAAAACCCATGTAGAGTCAATCGTGTATCTAACTGTGTGGAAAGCGACATAGGTGGATGGAATAGAAGTTTTACATGTCGTTTCTTGGGTGAAAACGTCGTGTAGTGTTACCCAGGAGAGAACAGTGTGGTTCGAGCTATGCAGAAGTTCTTTGGTAGGGGAAAATTCAAGTACACGCTGTGTTTATGGAGGAACACTGCATATGAAAGGGGTGTTACACGACAAGGATTATAATATGTACACGCCATGTTAAATGATTCTGATAATACACCGTGTAGAAGTTATACATTCTATGTAACACTGTTTTGTAAAAATTGAATGTTTTTCTTCTACTGTTCCATTCTT
This sequence comes from Viscum album, assembly GCA_963277665.1. Classification (NCBI taxonomy): domain Eukaryota; kingdom Viridiplantae; phylum Streptophyta; class Magnoliopsida; order Santalales; family Viscaceae; genus Viscum; species Viscum album. Next base: position 112,561,127 of record OY728156.1, on the reverse strand, counting down.
GCACACCTATGATTCAGTCCATGAACTAAAGTGTGTGCTTGAACTTGAAGATTAATATTTCCAAGAGGTCTTATAGTTGTAAACTAGACACAGAGCAATCATTAGACACTAGAAATGGTAGATCAGGGACTACCAACAGATCCTCCCGTCGTGCCCATTTAGGCTCCAGCTATTGTACTAGATGCAGTTACTCATTCATAGTTCTGTAAAGAATTTTTGAGGGTATTACATATTTTTTAGAGAGAACTGCATTTTTCAACATCTATGAAAGAGCTAACATGGGAGTTCCAGCAGTATCATCCTCCCAGTTTTATAGGGGATGGAGTACCACAGACTAACGTGTAATATTTGGAGTCCATGATTTCCATCTTTAAGCATATGGAGAAACATCCAGAGACAAGGGTAAAGCTTGCGATGTATATGCTATGTGATTCTTCTATGATATGGTGGGATGTTATCTCACTGGCAGGTCATCATCGGGATATGTCTTGGGAATATTTTCATAGGAACTTCTATGATTAATTCAATCCCATGATTTTGACGGCCGATCCAGCCCAAGAGTCCATGAATCTTGAGAAAGGTCCTCTTTTAGTGATGGACTATTCCACTTTAGTTATTGAGATACAGTGCTTTGTAACTATTCTATGAGGTGATGTGTTATCTTTGGCTAGGAAATTTTCAGATAGACTTAGGTACGACATATGATCATAGGTGAAATCCTTCAGGATGACTACAATGATAGCTATAGAGAACCAAGCTCTGATTGCTGAGCACAATCTGTGAGAGTTTGGAGCTGTGAGCTAGGGTGGTTCAGCATCCAGTGTTGTAAATCTCTTAATTAATATCAATATATTCCATAGGGAGCTTTCATGAGATGTATCTACAGGTGGCCAGGTGGTATGTTACTAGAGCGGGAAGAGTGGGAATACGGGGCCACATTTCTTGAAGGACCCAGTCGAGTGCCGATATTATAGCATTGTTGTCTATCTTCATCATTTTCGTAGAGTGTTATCACAATAAGTGAGTGAAATGAGATCGGTTATGACTTTACATTCAAGATAAGGACCATCAATTTCTCATCAGTCTTGGAACAAGAGTTCGACATGCCATTCATGCCAAGGAGGTTTTCTTTGTCATGGTAGTCAGGCTACGTGTTCCCAACGACAATAGGGTGGATCATCTTAGGGTAGTCAGAGATGGTCATAGGGCGGAAATACTGGTCAAACTTTTTCAATGGAGGATACCTAGCAAGAGAAGGATCTCGAACCCTTTACAGTTTGGGGTACAATTATAGTTGGCTCAGTTTTAGCTTCTACTGTTTTTGATATAGTGGTTTCTATAGTTTTATATCTGTTGTCCTTATGGATATCCTTGGGATCATTATATTTACATCAAATAATGTTATGACTCTAGACACTCCATTGTGGATTAGTATGGAATGGATACGATTTTGCAAGGAGTGACCTATTGAGGTTTGTGGGTGTCACTTCTTATGGGTCCTCTGGGTCATGGAGATAATAGGTTCTGATATTATTATCATAATGGACTGATTATTCTTTTTCACCTATTTTTTGAATTCTATCACCATAGGGTTAGTTTGAAGTCACCAGAAGGATGGTCTTCTCTATACACAGAACAATGGTATGTCCTAGATAGTAGAGATGGACCTGAGTATCATGGGTTTGGGGGAACCATATCACAGTTATCTAGTTTATATCAGGATGAAAAGGGGGCTTCATATATAGAATTTTATATAATGGTTGATCATTTCAGAGATGTCATTCCTGATGAATTTTAAGGCACACCTTTGGAGCATGATGTAGATTTCTCTATAGAGATTGTTCCAGGAACAGCACTGGTTTCCATTCATCCTTATAGGATACATACACCAGAATTAAAGGATCTCAATAAATAGTTATAGGAGTTGTGGGAAAAGGGTTTCCTTAAACTGAGTACTTGTCAATGGGTTTCTCCTATCGTGTTTGTGAAGAAGGTGGATGGTACCCTTAGAATTTGTGTGGATTATCAAAAGATGACCCATTTGATGTTCAAGAACTGATATCCCTTGCCGAGGATTGATGATCTCTTTAATCATCTTAGAGGAACCCGGGTTTCCTCAAATATCATCTTTGTGACTGGTTATCATCAGTTGAACATTATACTATTATATATACCCTTTACCACCTTTCTAAGCAGGTATGGTCTATACGATTATTTGGTTATGTTGTTCGGTCTCACCAACATGCTGGCAGTTTTCATAGAACTGATGAACTGAGTATTACATCCTTACATGGATTTTTTCTTGGTAGTTATTAATAACTATATCTTGGTATACACTCACACTCGACATGACCATGCCACCCTTCTTGAGATCCGTTTTAGCACACAGATATAGCATCAGTTATATCAAATGCTCTCAAAATGAAACTTTTGGATAGACCATATTCACTTATTGGTTCATGTCATCATAGAGATAAGAGTATCAGTAGGCCAAGAGAAAGTGAGAGAAATAGTTTCCTAGGAGAATACGACTAATGTATTTGAAGTAGATATTTTTCATGGGGATGGATGGTTACTAAATTCTATTTATAAAGGACTTTTCATGCTTAGTAGTTCCATTGATGGGTCAAACTATGAAGGGTGTGTATTACTCGTGAATATATTATTGTTATTCATACGTTAAGGAGCTGAAACAGACATTGAATTCATCATCAATACTGATTTTTTAGAAGTTAGGAAAGAGTTAAAATGTCCACTCTGATGGATCCGTTATTGGGATGGGAGAAGTGCCTATTTAGGGGAATGAGTTGTTGCATATGGGTCTTGTCAGCTAAGGCCACATGGGAATGGTTACCTGTCCCAAGATCTCAAGTTATCTACAGTTGTGTAGGATTACACTATTTTAGAAATTATCATTTGGGAGATAATTTTTTGGTATACACTGACCAAAAAACCCTCAAGTACATCTTCACTCCACGAGATCTGAATTTGAGACAGTGAAGTTCGGTTCAGTACCATTAGTCGTCTGACATTGAGCTCTCCTGTCCTTCTAGGAAAAGCATTATAGTGACTGATGTATTGATCATTAGGACACAGAAAAAAGTTGTTCAAGAGGGAAACTGTCTGTGGATGCTTATAGCTCTGATAACTGAGATACATGTGTAGGTGCATGATAAACATGGGAATCCTTTTATTTCTTTTATAGTTATTACCTATTCTTTACTAGATCGAGTGCGAACAAGGCAGCTAATAGATTCTAATGTCTTCTTCCTATGAGAGTGTGTTGGGTGAGGACCCAACTCGTGGGTGGACCACAAACAAGCATGATATCTTGTGTTTTCATGGGAACTTATGGGTGTCTCTAGACATATACATGGATATATTGAGGTATTTTCATTCCTTATTTTGGGTAGTTCATCCTAGTGTCACAAAGATATATCGAGATCAACACTGTCAGTATTGGTGGGCATGTATAAAAGATGGATGTTGCTAGTTTTTTATAAGATGTTTCACATTTCAGCATGTGAAGTTGGAGAATCAATGACCAATAGGGCATTTACAATATTTACCCATTCTTGAGTTTAAGTGTAATGATGTCATGATAGATTTTGTGATGGGTTTACCAAGTTCTTCTTACAAGATTGATGCAATTTGGTATTTTATTGAAAATCTAAATAAGGTTTCACTTCTCTTTCCAATAAGTTAATCATATAGTTTTGATGAGATATGAAGGTTGTACGTGTGATAGATTGAACATTTTCATGTGGTTTGTCACTCTATAGATTTTGACAGGGATTCCTAGTTTACTTCTCGTGTCTGGTAGGGACAATAGAGGGATTTGGGTACATAGATACTTCTAATTATATCATACCACACCCAGATAGATGCCAAGTCTAAGTTCATGATTCAGGGTTTGGAAGACATTCTTTGAGCATGCATCTTGGATTTTGGGGGGTCTTAGGAGAGACACTTTCCCATTGTAGATTTTTCATTCAATAACTGTTTTTAGGTGATGATTTATATGGCCCATTATGAGGCTTTGTAAGGTAGGACATGTTGATCACCCATATGTTGGATAGAGGTAAGAGAGGAAACAACGATAGGACCTTGTCTTGTCATGTAGACCAATGATCTGGTGGTGTTGATTCAATAAATAGTTGATAATGTATATTCTTGGCAGAAATCATGTATGGATTGATAGATATGACCTCATTAGTTCATGGTTGAACATCATGTTTTCTTATATGCTACACCGAGTTTGGGACACAAGAGGATTAGGAGACATGTGAGGCTTTTACCGAGATAAATTTGGCCATTTAAGGTTTTGGAGAGAGTCAGGTCGATTTCTTATTAGTTGAAGTTACCTCATAGGTACCATGATATGCACGACATCTTTCACGTTTTTCAACTACGACGTTACTTCTCAAACTCATCTCATGTTTTTAACCTTAGAAGGTTGAGTTGGTGGGGGTGCATCCATCGAGGAGAAACATATACGTATTTAGGTTCACAGCCATAAGGTTCCTTGTGGCTAGTCTATTCCTTTGTTATAGGTTATATTGAAGAGTGGGTGAGTATAAAATTATACTAGGGAGATGGAGGTTGACGTACGATCACAATGGCCAGAGTTTTTTGATGTTTCTTCTTCACCACCTTTATCAGGGAAATTCGGGGATGAATTGATTTAAGTGAAGAAATTTTTAAGAACATGGATCCTCATTTCATGTATGGATCATTATTTTTGTGTTGTTTTGAGGTAAAAGTAAGAAATGGTAAATTTTCAACATACTGGCCTTGTACTCCTGAGTACACATCATGTAATCAGTTCTTGCCTGTAGCCATGTATTAGACGTGTAACGGCCAAATACATGGCTATGTAGGTGACCAGGAGACCACCTAAAGCAGGGGAAGATTGAGGCTAGTACACGACATGTAGATTAAATTAACACACCTTGTAATTTTCTTTTTTAATGATTATTTGATGTTGGGTAGCATCTCATATCTAGAAAAAACTTCTTCTCCCTGTGTTTCATATATGAGAGCGATGAACGGTCAAAGATATTAATGCCTCTATCGTTCCTTCATCTGATATCCAATTCAAATGTCGCCCAATGAGTTGTATTCCAACCGATGAGTTAACTCTTCCCCTTGATCATATCTCTCTAATTTCTCCTCAATAATGAGTTTTTGATGGTTGATTGTTTTTACCCTTTACGTAGACCTACATTATTCTAGGATGATTGAAGGGACGAAGTTCAAGAGTGTTCATCGTAAAAAATACATGTAGGTATTTTGTGCCCCTATTTGATTGTATTTGAATTATATATGCCTAATATTCTTGACATATCTTGTTTAGGGAATTGCATGTTTTTTATTTTAACCCTTTTTATTACATGTTATGGTTTTTTTGAGATAGGTTTATTGTTTATGCATAAGTTTTCATACATTGATTTTGGGTGTGTATCCCTCATTTGATCATATATGGATGTTTGGGTCCATAATTCCTGTAACGATTAATTTTTTTTACATGAATCATGTTGTTTGGTTGGAGTTACTGATTATATGAGATGCATGTGTTTATCTTTGTTAATTTACGACCAAGGGGAATTAACTGTGAGAGCTTCCCGAGGTAGGGTTGTTTTTTGAATATGTGTTGTTATGTGGACCTGGATGTATAAACTGTGAGAGATGTCGGTTGATCATAGAAGAAAGGAGTTATAATGTGAGAGATACCCATAGGTTCTTTTCTAAATGATTGTTGGACCATAAGGAATTGACTGTTAGATCTACCATGGGGGTCATTATAATTTATTGTTTCTATGCAGACCAAGGTGGTATTGACCATGACAACTACACATGTGGTTGTTTATAAATGATTATTATCATGTGGGACAAAAGGGGATAGACCGTGTGATATTTCAAGAGGGTCAGTGTTTATTTAATTTATGATGGTTGAACCAGGGGGGTTAGACTATGAGGACAGTCCTATCTGGTTTCTTATGAATGGTTGAATGATTGCAAAGAGTCATCCTAGAAAAAGCACAAGCTTGTACTCGGTCTTACTATTATATTATATGGTCTTCTAAGACATTTGGTTTTCTATTACATAGAGGATACGTCTCAAATTCTATATCACAGGATTACATTATTCAATGGTTGAATTATTTATAAATTAAAATGATTGTAATTGTAAACTGTAGGATTGTTTAATTTTGAGTACTTCCTAGTTCATTTCTTCATTTTTGCGTAAAAACAATAATATATATTAACTAATAGTTAAGAACATATATTTTGGTTGTTTATAATTTGGATTTTTCTCACACCTTAATTGGATCACTCTTTTGGACCCAAAAAGATTATATATTTGCAGTTTTAGATAAGGGAAATCACCCTTCTTCATCAAGTACAAGATTGCTTTTGTAGCTGGGGAGTATGTGAAAAAGCTGATGCTTGTCATGATATTGGAGTTTAATGTTTTCTGTACTTTGTTTTCAATATTTTATTTCCAAAATTTTGACTTGTGTGGTTGTTTTCATAGATATAGGTGACATGAATCATTTATTTACATATACTGCAGTTGTTTATACCATTAGTCTTCCACTGTTTACTTTTTTTGTATGGTATTACTGCTTCTGCTGCTATTTACTATTTGTTTCCACTATGTTACTTTTCTGATGAGGGAATAGTTTTCTTACTATAAAACCCAAGTCCATTGCTTCTAGGCGGTAGCCGCTAGCATTCAGGAAAATTCACTTGAGTCCATGTGACCAACTAGGTACGGGGCACATTTGGGAGGCATCCAGAACTGGGAGGTTACAGTTTTGGCCTTTTGGTGAGACCAACAGCTCTAGGACAATGAGAACATCCTTGGAGATGGAATTTCATATAGAAAAAAAATGTTCTGGGATTAAGAGGTGTGAGTGGATGTGGGGAATGGGGGTATTATATATAGTGGAGGTGAGAGTGGATTTTACAATATTTTAATCATTATTATAATATAGTTTCTCAAGAATATGAATAGTCTTGTTTCATGTGACCTATAATATTAATAATTGCATGTGAGTTTGAACCATGTGGTATTACATCAATTATGAGGTCATAAATAGTGTATATAACTGATGATTTGATCAGACAAAATTTTACCGTATTTAACTATTCATAAAAAATTCACCCCATCAATTTTCTGATGTGTAGAAATCAAAAATTAAGTACATTTTTAGAAAATAATTTTCTAAATGTTACTAATTTAATTTTTAAATAAAATCATACATTATTAAAAATTTAACAATTATGAAACTATAACTCAATTTATATCACCTTGAAAAATTAATCAAGATGTTATTATCTTAAAGCCTTAAGAAAATAAATCAATTATATAATAATTTATTATTCATTAAGTATTCACCATAAATCATGTTTGTTCCACTATACTCAAAAAAACTAACTAATCATAACACAAAGGGGAACTGTTATAGAAAATAGAAATTATAAGAGTCTTTATATTATGACTATATAATTAATTTTCCACTATGCTTTATTTCTTTTTTCCTTTGTAGAGTTTGATATCATTCTGGGAATGGATTGGTATTCTATTTATCATTCTAAGATTGACTGTATAGGGTCCAATATTTACTTAAGGTATGTTTTTATTTATATTTTGTCTTGTGCCTAATATTTTTGGCAAAATATGTGTTTTAAAATTCATTAATATGGATTGGGGATATTTTGGGGGTTTGGGACATAAAAAATAGGGAACAAGAGTTTTCTAGTAAAGTCATATGGTCTTTTCACCATTATTCCTGTGAGTGTGGACAACACATGTAAATCATGCTGAAGAAGAATCTTTGTATAAGATCCTCCACACTATTTGTGCATGTTCTAGAAAAATGTGCGAGAAAAGGGTGTACTATAAGTAGGCTTTGAATGGTTAAATCATAGTTTAACAAGTCGTACGGTTAAACCGTGCGGCCTGGAATCATTGAGAAATTTAGAAAATTTCCATGATGGGATTTTTTTCCCATATTGTGATTTCTCCAAACTTATTCCTCCAACAACCTTAGTGATGAGATAAAATTCCAATATCATCTAATAGGTCTATCTCCTATGATTATTGGTCGTTTAGAGCACCGTTGGTTGTGGAATGAAGCCCCGGGTATGTCCAATCTCCTATTTGCTTCCTCTTTTAGATTAGGGTTTCCATATTCCTCCCACATCCTTTCAAATATCTAAAACCCTTTTTTAAGGTGAGATTTATTTTGAGGCTTCATGTTATGTTTGAATCTGGATACAAGTCTATGATTAAGAGTGTTTTTGTAGTTGGATTCAAGGTAGGATGTCTACAAGTTATATCCCATAGGTTTGTTATCGATTTGTGCTTGTGTGTTGAGATTTTTACATTCTATTGTTGTGTATTGGTTACCTTGAGTATGATTTGGTAAATTGGGTATCTAAATGATTCTTTAAACAATCACAATCCCCATAGGATTTGTAGAGGAGTAATTGGACCTTTTCGGCCCGCCGATGGGGTGTGTCGGTAGACCCGGACCTAGAGTGTGGTACAGTAATGTAACGGGTTGCCGAAAAATAACATGGAACCCATGTAGAATATGTCTTAATGGTTTATTAAGTTTGAAATAAAATGATGATAAATATTCCTAGGGTGATAAAGGGATAAGTAGTGGTTTGGAATGACATGAAAATGGGTAAATTTGGTTGAATGGGATGATGTCAACTTTTTAAAAGAATTTGGATGGAAATGCCAAAGATTACTAGTGAATGTTAAATGTTGAACTTATAATGGGATGATGGAATGGGAAAGTGGGAGTAGGTCAATGGCTGTAATAAAAAATTGTATGAATATGATGAATGGGAAAATACATGGTAATTTTGGCACACCAAATGGTTGAATGCAGTAAGTGGTTGGGTGATGAGATATGAGAATTCTAATTGAAATTCATTAGTGGGTAAATTATTGTGGAATGATAAATATAATAAATGGGTTAATTAATGATCAATTATGAATTTTGTCTATGTAATAGGGGTTGTTTAATACAGCTAATGGGATTAGGCATTGGAATAGGAATTTTGCTATATTTCTATGAATTGTAATTGGTAAATGTGTTAATGTGTTCTATAAAGATATTAATTCCCATGTTCAGTTCATGTGATGACCCTGTTTAGAGTAACAGTTTATTGGATTCTATGTTGGGGATGATACAATGTGGTCTCAAAAGATTTATTTTTCTATTTCTTACTATTTGGGGATGAAATAAAATAGATTACGATGTGTTCAGCCATGGTAATGAGCTTATTCTTGGGAGAAGCTAAACCATGTACGAGGGAAAACCCAAGTCACCATGGGTGTGAATTGTTGTTATTAGTGTATGTTGTTATATTTGAATGATATTTCACCATTGGGTGATGCACAGGTTGTGTTATTTGTTTAGTTTATGATATTCTACTCATTTCTAGAATGGCATGGTACTATACATTCATACGTCATTATAGAATCCTAAGGATATAAGTGGAATGCATTAGTATAAGAACACACATGGGATGGGTGTGTGGGTAATTCAGAATAGAATTCATTTTATTTCCTTGATAAATGTGAAGAAAATATTTCTTAATAATGCGAATGAATGTTGGTGAATGAAAATAATTCAAATGAATAGTTAAGAAATATCATAAATAAAGAAATATTGTGACTGGGTTAAAATTTCAGGGTTGTGATAAATTTTAAATGTAGTTTTGGTGTCTAAAAGAAAAATGTGTGTATAAAGATGGTAAAATTGTTAATTAATTTTTCATAATAAAATGAGTAAATGAGTTATAATGATTATTTTAACAAGTTGTGAAATGGGAACTGTACCTAAGAAGAAGGGATCATGTTGTAAAATAAGAATTAATTTGATAAGGTATTGACGGAAGACATTTGTTTATGTAAATTTGGTACCCCATGTTTACCATGACCACGATAGGCATTGTCGGGAAAGTGTTCTATGTGTGATGATGACCATTGAGAGTGATAGGAAAAACAGATTGTTTATTTCTTTTTGCATGAGAGATTTTTAAATCAGCAGTTAAATCATGTCGGTCATTATTCAAAGTGTCGAGTGAATAATATGTCTAAAAATGAGAATGTTTGGGTTCAATGGTGGGTTTCATTGGTGTTTTTGGTTTTACCCTTGTATGTGTAGGTTCGAGCAGTGAGAGTTCCCTAGTAAAGATTTTGGTTTAGGATTGTGAATTCATGTTGGTTTTGATATGTCCCAGGTGGTGTTATAAGGGAAGCCATGGTGGGGTTGAGGACTTTGTGTTGTAAGGATTTTTTCAGTAATGTGATTAAGGGAACTCTCATGGTTTATGACCATAGAAAGTACATGATGGACCCCAAAGATGGTGTATGGGTCTTGGTGACCATGTAAGTATAGTCTTTATGAGTTGTGTCTTGAATCCCAGGTTGGATATTTTGCTCGTAGTGCATATGAATGTGTACACCATTGGTGTGGAACCTAGAGTAGATGGTTTTTTGGTATGTAAGGTATAGTGTGCATCATAATGGGAGTGAGAGTTCCATTCATGAGAATTTCTTTTTTAGTGTCATGATAGGAATGGTTAGGAGAGTGGAACAATAGATTCTCTTGGTTGTGTCTCCAGTATAGGTATTTGGTATCATTCCACCTTCAATGTGACCTATGAGATAGGACGGAAATAGTTCCTAGTGATTTTTGGGTGTGTTTCACACATGTAGATATTTTGGACCATGATAGTGGGAATTAGAGGGACTCATGGTGGAGGTTTGATCTTGAGGGATATGTGGGAAGGTTGACGGCTAGTTGTGCCACTCGAGTTGTGGTTAAAAGATGACAGTTTTCTTAAACTCAAGGGTGACATCATGAGAGGTTTGGATAATGACACAAGTACCTTGGAATATATACCATGGAAGATGCTTCAGAGGTGGTGTCAATGAATACTAAGTATCCAAAGTTTTAGTGAATTCTATAGTTGTGCCCGATTCCTTCATAAGGGAACCATAGTATTGTTTATAAGAGGTGGGGATTTATTTGAATGTTTTCGTCATATGAATGCCTAACTCACCTATTTTGATGATTATTAATAGAGTTATCAATTTTGTTTTTGAGAATATGATACAAGAGTGGTTGAAGTGTGGTTATATGTTTTTCTTGATGGTGAAACTCAGGGTGAGAGTGGTCACATGGATGAACATGTTTGTATGAATGGTATTGGTTGTTGGGGGAGATGCAAAGACCATATGATGTCTGATGAGGCTAACTAACTGTGATGCATGGTTAGGTTAGTATGTGGGAGATGGACTACACATGTAAATGTTAATTTTTCAGACACTGTTGGTTTGACTGGTGTGGTAGACTATTGTGCTTCAATTGTTAGTTAGTGGGACACATCAGAAGAATTCATAAGGTGGGGTGGAAGAAGTAACACATCAAATTTTGGTTCATGGGTAAATGGGGGTACAATCGTGGATAAATGGTTAATCCTGGTTGTAAATCACACATGAGTAGTGGTGGTTACGTATTGATGAGATGAATTCAATAGGAAGGCCTGAAATCCTTTGCAGATCATGGTGTCCCATTGTTCGAAATAAGAAATGGATAATTTGGTGGTGGTGTTCTTCAACGACTACATAGTGTACCTAAACTAGTGAAGAGAATTACAACATCTGGATATCATCCTAGGTACGTTGAGAAGATATGGATCAGGTCGAGAGACATGGATGTTTTCGGTTTGAGGAGGGAAATCATGGAGTTTATGCATGTGGGACTAGTATGTGTGCAACATGATTGTGGGATGTACGTCGTCGATGTCTGGGGGTTAGGTCCTTGGGATGTACCAGAGGATGAAAAATATCAAGGTTTATGTTAATAGAATATTAGAATGATAATTGGTTGAAGTTAGTTTTCTAGTTTTGGAAAAAAGCTAGATAGTCATGTCTATGTTTTTGGGGTAATCATGAGATTGAATGTATGTAACGGTGGTTGGGATCCCTCTTGAGAGAAGTGGTAACAACACTCCTATTGTGGGGAGTGATAAGTTAGTCCTGAATTTGGAGAAGAGAACATTGAGTCGACGTCGTGGTGCAAGGGTACCGTTGAAGAACCTGCAAGGTGAAAGTTAAGTTACATGGAGAGGCATTTGGGCCATAGATGTGGTGTCGGATAGGACAAGTGTTGGCTTGAGGTCAAAGTGGTTTTATGTTAGTCTTTTGATGTCTGTGTTGTGTTGTAAGTGGGTGTGGGTGGATATGAAAATATATCTCGAATGATAATTTGGGGTCCTATGAATCCAATTAATACTGGGGTTAAACTTAGGTAATTTTCCCTTGTGTGGTTTTGAAACATCATGAAGTTGAGTGATCTCAGGTCATGTGATGTGGTTTAATGCCAAGGTTGAAGCCTAATGACGGTCTGGAGGGCAGTAATGCTGTGATGAGGGAATTCTACTAGAATTCCGGGAATGAACTAAGTGGGTGAGTGGGATGATAATGATAGGCTTCAAGTTAGTAAGGACATTATGAAGGTGAAAAAGTTGTAGCATACCATTAGTGAAAGTTGGGTTTTTTTAGACAAGCTAGTTATATGTGGTTGTCCTGAGATGGTAAACATTAATGGGTGTTGTGAGAGTGACCCACCTCTGAGTTCATGTTATAGTGAATGAATCTATTAAAAATGAAATTTTACTTAAGTGTGACTGATTTTATCTTAGACCATAAATTGATAGAGTAAAAATTCCCTACAAAATGGTTTCTATGGTGCAACTGGATTCTAATGTGGTGTAATTCCTTATAGATTCTTGGGTGTGGTGACTTTAATCATGTTAGGTGATGAGAAATTTTGATTGAGACATACTAGTCCTTTGTCGATGGAGGGGGTGCCATGTAATCAAATATGGTGGAGGGAACCATATTGGATAAATGGTTGGTTGATGATGTGATCAAAGCATCAGGTTGGAAGGACTCATGGGGTCACCGTTCGAGTGTCTTAGAGCCAGTAAAAATCCATGGAAGGAGTTTGTTTGTTCAAGTTGGTGAGATTTTGGGTTGATATTGGATGTATAGTTGTGGAATGGAATCTGAAGAAATGTGGTTGGAAGGATTCTGTGTTTTCCTTCTATTGATATCGGGTTTGGCCCCCGTTATATTTTTGGAAAATTTAACAAAAGTGATACAAATCTATTTGGTTCATGAGTTGTATAAAAGATATGGCCGATGAGTTTCTGATTGGTTCCTCCATGATGATGTAAATTTGGGTAATATGATTCCATGTCTTGTCAGTTATTTTTTGTCGCATGTGTTTCCAACAAGAAGTCCTCAGGATGGAAATGGTTGAAGTGGATGAATCCTTGAAGAATTTTTATCTCTTGTTGTGGGTGTAGTGAGGAAGGCTTGTGGGGAACATCCACACCCTTGTTTCTTGTTCGACGGGAATTGTGTTGTGCAGCCAAAAACATGGATGATGCGAATAAATAGGAAAGCATGGTGGAATGACCTCATGTTCTGAAAGATTAGTAATTCTTAGAAGAGCATCTCGAGGATGAGCTGTTATAAGGTGGAGAAGTTATAAGGTCTCATATTTTCTTAATGTATTTTTTTGTTTATGTTTTGGATTGGTCCTCTTTTTTTTACTAGATAAGTGTTTCACAAGAACTTAAGAACGATCAGAGGTGTTCTAGGGGTTTGTGACACAAAAAGGGGGAATATGAGTTTTCTGGGAATGTCACACCGTCTTTGCAAGGTTAGACCCGTTAAAGAGGACATCCCATGTAAATCTTGAAGAATAAGTATTATTGATTTAATCCTATGCATGGTTTTCAAACAGTCCAGAAAACTATTTGAGAGAAGAGCATGTGGTTAGTAGTCTTTGCACGATTTGCGCATCGTTTAGAAAACTGTGTGGGTAAACTGTGTAGCCCAGAAACGTTATGAAAATTACAAAAAATCCATGATCGGATTTTTATTCCCTACCCAAGATTTATCCACCTTCTTCCTCATTCAAAAATTGTGATGATACAAGAATCCAATATCATTCAATATTTTTATCTCCATCTATTATTAGCTATTTGGAGCACCATGGGTTGCAGATCGAAGCCATGGGTCTAATCTCTTCCTTGTTCTTATTTTCGATTATGTTCTCCATCATTATCACATATCCTTCTGAAGCTCTAAAATACTCGTTTTCATGTGACATTTAGATCGTGGATTATAGGAATGTTTGAATCTGGATCCAAGGATATGATTAAGAGTGTGTTCATCATCATATTCCAGGTAGCTGGTCTACAATTTATATAGCATAGTTTTGTTATATATTTCTGCATGTGTGTTGATATTTTTCCTTTCTCATATTGTGTATTGGTCACCTTTAGTATAATTATGTAAATTGTGTGTTGAAATTATTCTTGAAAACCTCACGATCCCCATGGGATGCATATTGGAGGACTTCAACATTTTAGGGCCACCTATGGGGTGCACCAGCAAACCTGAACCTATAATGTCGTAGGGGTTAGTGATGGGTTAATGAATAATAACGTGGAACCCATATAGAATATGTCTTAATGGTTGATTATATTGGAAATGAAATGATGATAAAAATTCTTATGGTGATAAAGGAATAAGGGGTTGTTTGGAAAGACATGAAAAAGGGTAAATTTGGTTGAATTGGATTATGTCAACTATTTAATGAAATTTGGTTAAAAATGTAAAAGAGTATTAGTGCATATTAAATGGATGACATATAATTGGATGATAGAATGGGAAAGGGGGAGCATATTAATGGGTGTAATTAGTAAATGTATGAATATGCTGAATGGGTTAATACATGGGGATTGTGGCACACATAATGGTTTAATGTTGTAAGTGGTTGGGTGATGATATATGAGAATTGTACATGAAATGCCTATGTGGGTAAATGCTTGTGAAATGATTTATACGATAAATGCGTTAATGAATGGTCAATGATGAATTTGGATAAGGAGTAGGGTTTTTTGAATACACCTAATGGGTTATGGCATGAATATGGTAATCTGGCTAGATGGATATGAATTTTAATTGGTAAATGTGTTATTGGGTTATATAATGATATTAATTTACATGTTAAGGTCATGTGATAACCCAGCTCGGAGCATCAGTTTAGTGGATTCCAGGATGGGGGCATTAATGATTGTATAGATGAAGATGCTCCTTTTCAAAAATAGTTTCAGTTTGTATACAAGAATGAACCCATACAATTGATAACATATCATAAATATGACATACTATTGAAAGATTGAAATAAAAGATACCTTGCTAATATTGGTGAAAATATGTGAATTTTTCATATTAATGATGTGATAGTGGTAAATGAATACCTAGATGTTTTTCCTCCTTTGTTACCTAGTCTCATACCTAATCGGGCAGTCAAATTGACAATATAATTTTTTAGTGATGATAAGCCAATTTCCAAAAACCCATAACAAATTGCTCAAATGGAACTTCTTGAATTGAAATATCAGTTATAGAATTTTTTTGATAAGACTTCATTCATCTTAGAACTTCACAACGGGGTTCTTCTGTTTTCATTTTTAAAAAGAAAGATGGATCCATGATACTTTTCCTTGATTATAGAGTATTTAATAACATTCTTTTAAAAAAAATTATCATTTGCCTCGTATCGATGACTTATTTGATCATCTATCGGGATCTCCCTACTTTTCCAAGATTGACATGAGATCTGGCAACAATCAGTTATAGATGAAGGAAGATGGAATCCTAAAAAATACGTTTTTGTTCTATATTTGGGCATAATTAGTTTTTTTAATGAAGTTTGGGTTAACTAATGAACTTGTTGTATTCTTGGATTTTATGAATATAATATTTTAGTAGTTGTTTCATATGTTTTTTTTGTGTTTATTGATGACATTCTGATATTTTATAAGAGTAAAAAAGAGTATGAAAACATCTAAGTATTGTTTTTGAAAAGCTTTAAGGTATAGAAACTATTTATAAAATTATAAAAAATTTAATTTTGGTTGCAATAGGTTTCTTTTCTATGTAAGATTGTAAATAAGGATGGAATAACAGGTGATCCCACCAAACTGAAAGAGGTTGATTAATGAATAAGAATATCAAATATTAGAGATATTAGTGGTTTTATTGTATTATCATGTAATTGGTGATGATTTGTTAAAAACATTTCATGGTTATCTACCACACTATCCATGTTAACGAGAAAAGGGGTTAAATTTATACTGACAGAAAAATGAGATGTTTGTTTTATGGAACTCATGAATAGATTTATAAATTCTCGAGTTTTGACCTTGACATCCTGAAATGGGGAGTTTTTCATCTACTGTGATTCATTAATGAAGGTAGTTGTTTTGTTATGATGCTGAGTAATCAGGTAATAGCATATGCTTCAAGACAATTGACACATCATGAGTTAAATTATCCCACACATGATTTGGAATTGGTTTTTGTGTTTTTTTCTTTGAAAATTTGTAGTAATCATTTATACGGAACCAAATATCAAAAATTTACACACTATAAAAGTATGAAGTATATATTCTCTCATAAGGAATTAGACATGAGGTATAGAAGATGACTTTAACTAATAAAGGATTATGATTTCACAATCAATTACCATCTGGGAAAATGACACAAAGTGGTGGATTACTTGATTTGAAAACACCATGCATCATGAACCATGTTACATTTGGAACATGATTCCATGATTAATGATTTTATGAATTTCGGCTTAGAAGTTATTGGTGTAGGAAATAAATCTATTTTTTTGTGCAATCATCATTATCAGACAGAATTAAGCAAGCGCAAAACAACGACCGTGAGAAACATAAGAAGGTATAATTGGTTAAAATTGGTAAATTTAGAGAATCTAAACATGATGAAGAATGTGTTTTAAAATTTTTTAAATGTTTTTGTTTGCCACGTGATTCCCATTTGGAGAATGATTTGTTTGATGAAGATCTTAGTTATCCATTTTGAGTTCATACTGGGAGTGGTAAGGTGTACATAGACCTTCATTATTATTATTGTTGGGATGGAATGAAAAGAGATATTAGATATTTTACTGTAATATGTTTGACTTGTAGATAGGTTAATGTATAGTGGATGTAACAGAAGAGGATGTTTCAGCCTTTTCTAGTGCTACAGTAGAAATTGGAGAAAGTATCCACGGAATTTTTGGTGGGATTACCTAATACTTATTGAGGTAACAGTGATTTTTGGTTAATTTTTTATCGTCTGAAAAAATGTACTCATTTTATTTATATTTTAAGTTTAATGTTTTGGGATAAACATTCTAGTTTCTACCTCAATGATATTATCTGGTTACATGTATTTCCTCTTTCCATTTTATCTGATCAAGATCCCATGTAAATTATAATTTTTTTAAGAGACTTTAGATTTTTTGGGCACAAAATTAAATGTCAGTACATCTTTTAATCCTCAATCATATGTGAAGTCGGAATTAATGATCTAGAAATTGGAGGATATTCTTGGATCTTATTAAATGGACTACCAGGGATGTTTTCAACATCATCTTTCTTTAGTTATGTTTTCTTATAATAACAATTTTTATTTTATTATATAGATGGAACCTATTGAGGAATTTTTGGATAAGTGGAGTAAGATTACAAGTACTTGGGATGAATTCATGGAAAATAAGTAGATGGGACCAGAATTAGTAGAGGATGTGGATAAGAAGGTGATGATGATTCAGTAACACATGATGATAGTTAGAGCTAGTTGAAAAGTAATGTAGATTATTGACCGAAGCAGTTTAGTAGGAGGAGAACCTTTATATGAATAGAAACCAATTTCTGATTCTTCATAGAAGGGAACAAGTATTTTGGAATAAGGAAATGCACTAGGTAATGATTTTTTTGGATAAAACACATTGGTCAAGAAGAGAGATGAGAATTTGAAAATTTTATGATCAAAAGGATCCCTCACTTGTTTAGTATTTAAATAAAATTGTGAGGGAACAATTTCTAGAAGGAGAGGATAATATGACACCCAAAGGTTTGAAACAATTAAATTGAAATATATGAAACCTTTTTTTAATTATATATTTATAAATAGACTCAAAAAATTATTTTTTAGTATTTATGACTTGAATTTTGAAAAATAATCTTCTACAATTATGATTAGTAAGATATTTGGAGTCCGATGGAAGCTACTTGTTTTTGGGTGAATAGAAACATACTCTATTGAATAATAATATGAACATAATGAATAATAAATTTTATTAATATTTTGTTTTTATAAGAAATTAATATAATGACATCCTGATTAATTTTTCAAGGTATTAAAAAAATGATTTATAGATTTATAAGTATTATTTTTGAATGATGTGTGATTTTATTTTAAAAATAATTTAATCATTTTTAGGAAACTATTTTCATAAAATGGAGTTCTTTTTTGAATTATAAACATTGAAAAATGGTTAGGGATGATTTTTTAGTATTTTTCTGAAATTAATGAAATTTTTATGAATAGTGAAATACGGTAAAATACTTTATAATCAAATTATCAGTTAAATACAATATTTTTGAATCAAGGCTGATGTAATACCCATGGTTTGAAGTAATATACAACTATATCTATTTTAGGTCACATGAATCATGACTATTCAAAGTTTTGAGATAAAAAATTAAAATAATTATTAAAATATTGTAAAATACCTCCGCCCCTACACTATGAATACAACCCTTATTCCCCTCTCTCTAAGGACCTAACCCCAAAAGACCGAAGTCTGTTCCAAAAAACATGGTGTGTAATTTTTTTATAAACCCATACTGATAAAATTACACATCACAATATATCATAGATAATCTTCTCAATCTGCATTTTGGAAAACTTGTTAAAACTAATACTTTTCTTCAAAATTGAATAAGATAAGCTTCATATTGTTTCCATCACATAGTTGAACTCAAAGATAAAAAAATACTAACATTATTAAAATAAAATAACCACATAGGGCGATCACAACAATTACCAGTATGGGTTCTAAAAACTATGTAATGAAATTCATTTTAAAATTCATCATTTTGAAATAATTATAATACATTTTTTTAAAATGGAACAACATTTCTTGAAGCATGTCAACATAATTTTTAAAATGTTACTAAAAAACATTTTTAGGGTAATATCTTATATAAGAATTTATATATTTATTTAAAAGCTATAGATAAAACAGACATCATAATTTTCATATCTATAAAAAAATGATTTGAAAGCTGCATTTAAGTCAGGAGTTGATCAAACTAAAATAAGGGTGGCATGCAAGGGTTTAAGTATGAATTAACACATGTAAAAATAATTTCTAAGAATTTCACAAGGAAAATTTCATAAATTAATTAACACATAAAATGTAATTCCTGAAATTACAGATATATTTCTCACCTATGTATCAATAATTAGAGAATAGATGCTACAAATTGTTTATAAAATTCATTCGATGTACATACTTGATTATCCCATGTTCATTTATTACAATTATCATAAGTAAATTTTTTTTTACCAAGGATATTATACTAGTTGAATAATCACACGGTTGGTTAAATATTAATCACATATGGAGGAAATGCGTAATGTCAGATTATCATAAACATTCTTTCAAGGCCTCATTCCAAGACCATATATAATTATTTTGTTAAGTCCTCGTCCCATGACCTAGTTTGTCTTATGAGACCAACAGATGCATTGAGTGGCTATAGCAGGCATCAACCATCACATTATAAGTCCAACGAAATACTCGTATTTATAAATGTATTTAGATTAATGTGTCCCATGAAACATTGATCTATTAAATCAATTCTTTTATTCAATGTGTCACATACCACATCGAATAATTTATTTATATATTTTATTCTACGTGTCCCATATCACTTCTAATAATTTAATTCTTAATCCATATGTTATCATAAGAGATAAATTTTATTTTTCAATAATTTATATATTCATAAATATAATTTATAATTCATTAACTATAAAAATTAATCTAAAGAATATTTGGACGCATAGACATACAATTGTACATGTGATGATAACCAGTGTACATAAAATAATATTTTGTTTGGGAATGTCACAAAAAATAATAACACATAAATTAAAACCCTTGTATCATGAAAATGATCATTTTGTTTACTAAAATACATGTTTATGAAAATAAGTCTCATTTTCACCACACACTAATAAATGGAAGATTAAAATTGGTTTAATCATAATATTAAATGACTAATAATGATTATTTTTGTATATTTATAATGAATTACAATACAATACTTGAAAATATATAAAATTTATTTCCTATGAGGGATTGATGCAGAAAAAATTAAACAAACATCAGTATAAATGTATGTGTATATGTGTTAAAAAGATACTTCCAACTACTTATCCTAAAGTTAATATTCAAGATGTATGTAGAGACAATTTTATTAACAAGGTGATGAATTCTTTTTGAATTCTTAGGCAGACAATAACAAGACACAGTTTTTTTATTGTTTCCCAATATAAAACTGTATCATGTGAATTGTATAAAATCAACATCAGGTCAATACCATACATTTTTTTTAAAATAAACCAAGACAGGAATATATGTAATTGTGGTAATTATTTATACATGTGATTTTTGAGTGGAGAATTAAAATAATATGTATAAAGATAGGAATAACATTTTAAAATAATTGTTTATCATAAAAAGAAATGAAGCATAAACCTATTAGGATTAGTCCTAAAATATTTTTCATTACAATATCATGCCATATGTAAAATATAACCACATCTAAAACACTACGTTGTTTTTTCAAGGCATTCCTTAGGGATCTTTTTCCACACTTCTCACAAACTGAAAACATGAATTTCATTACATCATATTTTTTCGGTGGATTATTACCGCTAAATTTCCATCTAGAAAACCTCTTCTTCTTATTTTCAAAGTGCACATTATCATCATAAAACTCCATCTCTACTCTCTCTACACATAAGACAAGTTTTGGATAATATTGGAATTCATGGGAGGCCAATTCCCTTCGATATCATGGCTTTAATCTTGTATAAAAGTTGTTATTTTTTCTATCAAGAAATCGAATAAGATTTAGAGCATACCTCACCAATGAGTTGAATTTTATTTCATATATATCCTCCGAATCATCCAACTTTTTCATCAATTCATTTAAGTTCTTCTCAATCCTATGTTTCACCGCGAGAAGAAAATATTTTTCAATGAAAATGATTTTATATTCATCCCACTCTAGGGCATAAATCTCCTCTCTATCCCTGATTTTTTTGTCCATTGACCTCCACTGATCAGCTTCACCAAAACATTTTAAATTTAATGAATTACCTTTTGATTATCTAAATAGTACATAACATTAAATATCTTTTTAGGGTTCTTAATCTACCCTTCAGCCACTACTGGGTCAGAAGATCCATTGAAAGGAGGAGGGTGTTGTCTCAAAAAATGTTCCACTATCATCATCACGTATTGTGGTATCTATTCTTATTACCTTGAATGGATTACAACTATAATTATTTATTAAATTTTCTATTTCATTACACTCAAAAAATTCATAGTTCCAATTCCTACCATTCTAAACTGCTGATTTAGAAGTATATCATCTTATCAGTGCCTCTCCTCTTCAGCATTCATGTTTCCATTATGAAAAAACATTCTGATCAAACATATCATAGTCGAACCAACATTGTAACATACTTAATATATAATATTATAGCGATTCAATACATCCTAGTTATGTGTATGTAAGGATAGTATAACAAAATAAAGGCATTTTATAGAAAAAACAAGAAAAAGGAAGCGGATTCTAAACTTGTGATCTCTCTTACATGAGATCCTTCTTAAGGACTCTTTTTTTTGCCTTGTGGTGATTCCAGTAGATCTATGATGTTGGGAAGATGCCTAGGGAGAAATTTTTGTAAACATTTATGGTTCCCAAGGCTTAATAGGTGTGATAGGAAGAGTGGAATGATGGTGGTATTTATAGTGGAGGAGAGGAGGTACTTTACTTTATCTTAATCGTTATTTTAATATTTTTCATCCAGAATATGACAAGTCTTAATTAATGTGACCCAAAAGTGTAAAGATATCATGTTAGTTTGAAACAATATGTATTACACCACATACGATTTCATAAATAGTGTATTTAACATATAATTTGAAGATACAATATTTTACCATATTTTACTATTCATCAAATATTCATGAATTTCAGAATTATCCGAAAAATTCACCCTAACTGTATTTCAACGTTCAGAATTAAAAATGAACAAGTTTTTTTTTTAAATAATTTACTAAATTTTATTAAATTAAATTTTAAATTATTTCATAATTTATTCAAAAGTATCAATTTTAAATCGACAACTCATTTTTAACACCTTAAATAAAGTAATCAGGATGTCCTTATCATAAATAATTAAGAAAATAAAATAATTGTACAATTTACTATTCATTAGGGTCATATTACTAGTCATACTACTATTTATAAGGGTTTGTTAGATTCACCAAAAAATCATGTTGTTTCCATTATACTCTAAATAATTTATGTTTATCTAAAATAAATTTATTTTTATCAAATCATGTTTAAATTTATATTTATGTGAGGAATTAAATTTATCAAAAATATATTTAAATTTGTTTTGTGGTAAAGAGATTTATTCGGATGCAAATTATTTATTTCTAATTTTTAACCATTTATATTTTTCAATATATATATATATGAGTAACATTCCTACATCTCATGAATTTTTGCATCATGGTTTTCTAAATATTTTGATTGCATGTTTATACATATATGGAATACAAGTCAATAATTTTAATTTGGGAATTAAATATGTGTGTTATGTAAATGATTGATTATTTTTATATTTTAAATTTTCTTGTTTTTTCTCAATATATATATACATATTGAAGTGTTATTTTTCATATTTTGATTAAATCATGGGTGTCTGATACATATTATTCAAACCCATAAAAAGGTAAAAACAATTTTTTCAACATTCACGATCGACTTATAATTACATGTATATATATGTATATTTAATTAATGTTAATATCCTCAAAATATATGTCCATATATATATACACATGAAAGTTACAAGTTTGAAATTTAAGTGATAAATTGATAATTTTGGATGTGACACATAATTATATATTTCTTGGTTTTTTAGGAAGACACAATTTATATGTTTTCTACTGTTATAAATTTTTTCATTCATTAATTCATGTATAAATCAATAGAACAAAAATGTAATTACACTTTTTATTCAATATTGGGGTTTTAAAATTATTGAATTTATAACAATATGAAATTATTTATTTATTAAAAAGATTTTGTACATGGGAGTTTATGAAATTTCCATGTGAAAAGTGTTTTGGTAAAAACCAAAATTTCAATTTAAATACAATGTAATTTTATACATTTATATATAAACCTATATATATATATATATAAGTTTAATGTGAATTTTAATGTAGTGAAATGTTTCACAAATCTAATTTCAGTAAAATTATTTATTTGTAAAGAAATCTAAAAAATGTTTTATGAAAATATAGCACATGAACATTGTAAATATGGTATGGAATTGGGGAATGAACTCAATCCCTAAACAAGTGGGTAGGCCCGATAAAGCTTTCAATTTTTTAGGATTCTATAATATTTTGTTTTCAAAAGTTTGCGTAGTTTTTTTCAAAAAAACTTCACTAGATTATTTTTTAAGTAATTTTTGTTCGTATGTTATTCTAGTAGTTATATATTATTTTAATCTTAGGTAATTTCAATTATGTTTTTCAAATGTTATTTTGAAAATTATATTTATGTTATTCTTGAATTAATATATAAATGTTATTTTTAAGGAATGAATTCTTAAAAATTATTAAAATGAATTCAAGAGAACTTATTGAGAAATTGAATGCTCGCCCATTATTTAATGGTTTTTTCCTAAGAATTAAAGAAGTTGAAACTATTACCTTGACACTTTTTGTGTTAGCATGCATGAAATCGTATAAGATAATTGTGTTATTTTTGTTCAACTCTAATAAATGTAAGGTTTTTTCTAATACCCTAGAACCTATACCATTAAAAGGTCCTCGTATGTGTAATTTTTTGTTTAATTATTCATTTTGCTTTTATAAAAAAATAAAATAACATTTTAAAGAATTGACCCTACAAGAGTGTGCTTAGGGAGATAAAATTAGAGGAGTACCTTGATGATGTTCATAACAATTTACCTTGTGTCATACCAGATCAGGAATTTGAGGTCCCTATTTACATAGTTCATGATACCAGTGAACATTCAAAACCCTCATATTGAATTGATGAAATGAAACTTATTGAATAGGAAAATCATTTTTAAGATTTTATTTATAAAGCATTCATTCATCCTAGCACAACACCATGGGGTTCCCCTATTTTTTCGTTAAATAGAAATTTGGTTATATGAGACATTTCATTGATTATAGAGCCTTGAATAAAATCATTATTAATAACATTTATCCATTACCTAATATTGATTACTTGTTTGATCAGTTCCAAGGATCTCATTTCTTTTCCATGATTGACTTGAGATATAGTTACCATCAGCTGAAGGTGATGGATGACGACATACAAAAACAACATTTTTTACTAGATATGGGCCTTATGAATTTCTTGTTATGTAGTTTGGGTTAGCTAATGCACCAGTTGTATTCATGAATCTTATGAATATAATATTTCATGAGTTCGTGGATATGTTTTTGGTTGTGTTTATTGAGAACATTCTAGTGCCTTCTAAGATTAAATAGAAGCAGGAAAAACAACTATGGGTTGTTTTGGAAACCATAAAGGAAAAGAAACTCTATAGAAAATTCAGAAAGAAGGATTTTTTGTTGCAAAAAATTCCTTTTCATTAGATCATTGTAAATATGTTAGAATAATAGTTGATCATACCAAAATAGAAGTGGTTGATGAATGGCCAAGACCTACAAATGTTACAAAGATTCATTGTTTTTTTTCGATTAGCAGGTTATTACTAACGGTTTGTAAGAAAACATTGTAGGTTTATCTATACTGATAACTAAGATAAAGAGAAAAAGGTTTAAATTTATTTGTTTATAATAATGAGATGTTTTTTTTTCTGTAAATGAGGATGAGATCGATGAATTCTCTTGTTTTGGACTTTACTTCCCAAAATGGTGAGTTTTTCTTCTATAGTGATGCTTCATTGAAGGGAATTTACTGTTTAATGATACATAATGATGATCTGTTTACTTACTCTTCAATAAAACTAAATCATCAGGAGTTAAATTATCCCACACATGATTTGGAATTAATTTTTGTGGATTTTTCTTTGAAAATTTAGAGGAAACATTTATACAGAGCCAAATATCAAATATTTTCCCACTATAAAAGTCGGAAGTATATATTGACTCAGAAAAAATTAAACATCATGAAAAGAAGATGACTTGAATGGATAAAAGAATATGATTTTACGATCAACTACCATATGAGAAAAGGACACAAAGTGGTGGATTCCTTGTGTTGAAAACACCATGCATCCTTAACCATGTAACTTTGGAACATGATCCCTTGATTAATTATTTAATAAATTTTTTATAGAAGTTGTTGGTGTATGAAATATATCTATTTTGGTTCAGCTTTCAGTGAAGTCATCATTATGAGATAGAATTAAACAAGCATAGAAGTAAGATAGTGAGCTACATAAGAAGGTAGAAATGACTAAAATGGGTATGTTCCGTGAATTTAACTTTGATAATGATTGTGTTTATGATTTGGTAATAGGTTGTGTTTTCAATGTGGTTCCCAATTGAATAAATATTTTTTTGAGTTAAGCTCGTAGTTTCCTATTTTTAGTTCATCCAGTCAGTACTAAGATGAACAAATTATTTCAACAGAATTATAGGTGGGATGGAATGAAAAGGTATATTGCATAATTTATAGTGAAATGATTGATATGTCAGTAGGTTAAAGCGGAGCTGTAGTTATAGAAGGGGATACTTCAACCTTCTGAACTAGTAGTGACTAAAAGATAGATTAAGGTCCTTGAAAATATATTTGATTTTACGGGGGGTTCAAAAAATCAAATGGAAAGCCTTTCGATTTATCATTTTGAAGGTGAGGCTGATCAGAGGAGTTCAATGGTCAAAAATATCAAGGACAGAGAAGAAATTGATTCCTTAATGTGGGATGAATTTTAAAGTATTTTCGTTAAAAATATATTTTCATAAGGTGTTGCAAAATAAGATGTAGAATAAATTCCATGAATTGAAGAAAAATGATAAATATTTAGTCTCTATGTATGAAGGAAACTTCACATGATTAGTGAGGTTTGATAAAAATCATATTTTATACATTTATATCAAAATCACCCACTTTTACTTATGATTAAAACCAAGGAACGAAGGGAATTGGGCTCCAATGTATTCATATGTTTTGAGAAACTTATCTATTGTGGTGAGAGGGTAGAGATGGAGTTTTCTGTTGATCACGCGTACTTTGAAAACTAAGTGAAGAGTAGGTTCATATGTAAAGTAATGGGTAAGAATCCACCAATGAAATACGATGATATGAAAATCCAGTTTCTAGGTTGTGAAAAGTGTGAAAAAACGCTAGTGAATGACTTAATAAAACTGGGAAGTTTTTTTTATTTGGTAATTTTGGAATTATAGTTGGAGATTGTAATGAAAACGATCTTAAGACTAATCCTAATAAGAAAACTGTAATGAGTTTTAAATTTGGAGAGATTGGTCATTATGAAAATTCTTACCAAAATAGAGATTTGAATGATGCAAAGAATCCATAATATAAGTAGAAAGGTGTAGTGAGATGATTTTCAACTACGTCAGAAGATGTCGGACCATCCATTGATGTTGTATCAGGTACCTTATTTGTTTTCTCATTTTTTTCTAATTTTTTGATTGAAATGAGGTCTACACATTCCTTTACATCTGAAGAATTTTCTGGTAAATTGGAAACATCACCTAAAAAAATGAGACCAGAACACACTGTTAAAACATGAGGGGGAAATATTATCGTAAAGAGGAATTATAAGAATCATCATTTCATGGTCTGTGGAAGGATATTACTTTCACACCTTGTTGTTTATTTCTTAATAAAGTTTGATGGCATTATGGTAATGGATTGGATTTCTCTTGATCATGTTAAGATTGATTGCAGAAATAAATAATATGTTTCTCAGAAAGAGTGTCTGTTTTTAAACAAGAATGAAACCATAAAATTGATAACATATCATGAAGCTGATAAATTTTTATAATATGGAAATCAAAGTAATCTTTGTCATATTTTTGAAAACAATGAAGATGTTCAAATTATTGATGTGCCAATAGGAAATGAATAACTGGATGTTTTTTCTGATGAGTTACATGGTGCCATACCTGATCAAGATGTCCAATTCCCAGTTGTCTTAGTTCCTAATGTAAAGAAATTTTCAAAACCCCCATATCAAAAGTCTCAAATAAATCTTATTGAATTGAAAAATCAGTTGTAGGAGTTTCTTGATAAATGCTTCATTCGTCCTAGAACTTCACCATGGGGTGCTCATGTTTTGTTTTCTAAAAAGAAAGATGTCTTAATGAGACTTTTCATTGATTATAGTGCCCTAAATAACATCAAAAATGAAAACAAGTTTCTTTTCCCTCATATATATGGCTTGTTTGATCATATCTAGGGAGCATAGTATTTTTCTAAGTATGACATGAGATCCGAATTCCATCAACTGATGGGGAAAGAAGATAAAATCAAAAAAACTACTTTTCATACTATATATGGGAATTATGAATTTATTTTTATGCTTTTTAGGATAACTAATTCACCTACTACATTGATGAATCTAATTAATTGAATATTTCATTTTTTCATAGATAATTTTTTCATTCTGTTTATTAATGACATTATTGAATTTTCTAAGACCAAATTGTAGCATGAAAAATATATAAGGGTTGTTTTTCAAACTTTAAATGAAAAAAATCTATTTAGAAAATTCAAAAAGTGTGAAATTTTGTTGCAATAGATTACTTTTATTGGGAAAATTGTAATTAGGGAATTAATAATAGTTGATCCTACCAAAAAAATGTGGTTGATGAATGGAAAAGACGCAAAAATGTAACGAAGATTCGTAGTTTAATTAGATTACCATGTTATTACTGGCGGTTTGTTAAAACAATTGCACAGTTATCTATCACTATATGTAGGTTAATGTGAAAAGGGGTAAATTTATTTGGATAGAAGAATGCGATTTTTTTTTTCAGAAACTAAAGAAGAGATTGGTGAATTCTCTAGTTTTGTCCTTCCTTCTCGAAATGGTGAGTTTTTCATATATAGTGATGCTTCATTGAATGGACTTGGTTTTGTTTTGATGAAGAATGATCAAGTAATTAATTATTATTCAACCATGAGTTAAATTATCATACACAGGATTTCAAATTTTCAATGGTAGTTTTATCGTTAAAAATTTGGAAGCATCAATTATATGGAGACAAATGTCAAATATATAATGACTATAAAAGATTGAAGTATATTTCCACTCAAAATGAATTAAACATGAGGTAGTGAAGATGTATTGAACTGACAAATGATTATGATATCATGATCAATAACCATCCTGGAAAATAAATCAAAGTGAGGGTTTCCTAGAGTTGAAAACGTCATGCATTATTAACAATGTTATATTTGGAACCTGATCTCTTGATTAATGATTTGATGAGTTTTGTATTTGAAAATGTTGGTTCTAGAAATAACTCTTTTTTGTTTTCAGTTTCATTGTATTCATCATTATCAAATAGAATTAACCTGGTGCGGAAGGAAGATTGTGAGATACAAAAAAAGGTAGAATTGGATAAAATGGGAATGGTTCCAGAATTTATCCTTTATAAAGAATATGTTTTAATATTTTGTAAAATTTTTTGTGTGACATGTGATTACAAGTTGAAGATTTTATTTTTGAATGAAGTTCATAGTTCTCCATTTTATGTTCATTCTAGAAGTACTAAGATATATAGAGACCATAAAGTGTATTATTAGTGGGATGGAATGAAAAGATATATATCTGAATTTACCATGAAATGATTTACATGTCATCATTTTAAAGAATAGTAGTAGATTACGAAGGGGATGCTATATCCTTTTTAAGTTTTAGTGTGGAAATGATAAAATTTATCCATGGACTTTTTGGTTGGCCTACCAAAGAAATATAGATTTAATAATGTGATTGTGTTTGTTGTTGATCATCTAAAATTAAAAATAAATTTTATTTATATTGAAGATACAATGTCTTTAGATCATAATTATCGATTATACCTCAATGATATTGTATGGTTACATGGAGATCCTCATTCCATTTTATCTGATTGAGAACCTAGGTTTACTTCAATTTATTTTGAGGGACTTGAGAAGTCATTTGGTATTGAATTAAATTTATATATAGCTTTTTATCTTCAATTAGATGGGCGATCATAATGAAAAATTAATGATTTTGAGGATATTCTTCACGATTTTTCAATGGACTTCTATGGAAGTTGGGATAAACATATATCTTTAGTTGAGTTCTCTTATAATAATAGTTTTTATTCATGAATACAAATGGCACCATTCGAGGCATTTTATGGGAAGTGGTGTCAAACTACAGCTTTATGGGATGATGTTGGGGAAAGAAATTTTATGGGACCATAATTAGTAAAAGAAATGGCTGATAAAGTGAAGATGGTCCTATAACACATAAAGACAGCTCCGATCAAACAAAAAAGTTATGTGTAAAATAGGATGAAAGTCATTTATTTTGAGGTAGGTGACCATGTTTTTCATTGAATCTCACCATGGAAGAGTGCTATGTTTTTTGGTAGGAATGGAAAGCTATGTCCCTATATTGTTGGACCATTTTTAATCCTAGATAAGGTTGGACCAGTCTCCTACCGAGTAGCTTCTCGTCCGATTTTATCTTAGGTACATAATATTTTTCATGTTTTGATGTTGGAAAAGTATGTTCTAGATTCATCTCATGTCTTGATCCCAGAAGTAGTTCAGATAGAAGATAACCTCTCTTTTGAAGGTAACCCGGTTTATATTCTTGATCGAATGGAACATATAATTTCAGAATTAGGTAATCATCGAGGTAACGGTTTTGTGAAAAAACCACATTGCTAAAGAAGCAACATTGGAGTCTAAAAATTCTATGAGGGAAAGGTACCCTAGCTTGTTTATATTTAAATAAAAGTGAGATAATGCAATTTCAAAAGGTGGGGATAATGTAACAGCCCATGGTTTTAAAAATAAATTGAAATACATGATCCTTTTTTAAATTGATATTTATAAAAATACTTTAAACATAGTTTATCCAGTTATAGGTATAGAATTTCGAAAAAAGGACATCTACAATTGTTATCAGAATGTTATTTTGATTATAATGAAACCATGTTGATTTTTTGGTCAATCGTAACAAAACCTTATGAATTGTAATTTAAATAATAATATGACCCTAATGAATAGTAAATTGTAATATTATTTAATTTTCATAATTATTTATGATAATGACCTCTTGATTAATTTTTCATGGTGTTCAAAAATGAGTTATAGATATAAAATTGTTATTTTTTAATAAATAATGATTTTATTATATATATTTAATTAATAATATTTAGAAAATTATTTTCAAAAAAGGGAGTTCATTTTTTGAAATCTACACATTAAAAAATTTTAGCGTTAATTTCTTTATGATTTTTCTTAAAATCATGAATTTTTTATTAATGGTGAAATATAATAAAATACAAAATATTCATGTTATTTTTTAAATACACTATTTACGACATCATAAGTGACGCAAGACCACATGAATCAAACTAACGTGCTCTCTATACTATTTTGGGTCTCATTAATCAAGAAAATTGATTTCGGGGGAAAATATTAAAATATAGATTTAAATAAAGTAAAATCCCTCCTCTCCTCCACTGTAAATACCACACTGACTCCCCTCTTCCTCTAATAACTCTCTTGAAACATTAATACCATGAGCCCGCACATCCAAATTTAGTACAAAAAAATGATATGTATTTTTTTTATAATTGTTAACTAAAAAACACACATTACATTTTACAAATGATGACCATATCTGATCTAGATTTTAGAGATATAGACAACAACTTAAATATATTGAAATACTGTTTAAAAAAATCATTACAGTTTAAATAATTGGAGACATCTATAGTTTCACCTTAAAATTCCTTTTGAAATATATGGAATCCTATGTAAAACAGTTTAAAAACATCGAATAAGAACAAAATGCTCAGTAAGGTGAATAAAGAATGAAAAACTGTTAGTCCAATGGAAACATGAAAACCCTTTAAAACCCATATTCGTTTAAAGTCATAAGCATGCATAGAAACATCATTTAGTTTCCCTTATACATATTTACCATATCACTATTAAATTCACCTTTACACATGGAATATCCATTTAGTCTACTTCTATATATCGAGTACCCAATGCATTAGAGAGTTATAATGGGACTCAACGATCATATCTTGAGTTGTAATGGGCTCAACCCAACATATCATGACCTATAATGGGATCAACTCAACATATCTTGAGAAATAATGGGCTCAAAGCAACACATCTTGAGGTATAATGGGATTAACACAACATAACTATGTCCATTGAACATATTAGGAATAAAACACTTTATAAATCATTTTAACACTTGAGAAAAACACATTAATGGTTTCAAAATTTCCTTATTCGCAAAAAAAATCACATATAAACAATAAAAACCATATACATAATAATGAAATAACATTCATAAAAAATTATCATGTCAACATATAATTGATACATCTTTTTAATTAACCTTCATGAAATTATTAGAACTACTCATGCCAAAATATACAATCTTTTTGAATTTCATTTAATAGACTTTTAAAAGGATTTGAAAAGAAATGTCCCTTACAAATATAATTGGTGTGATAATTAATATAATAGAATTGATATGTGTATATACTATAAATACACATAATAAAACATAATATAATAAAATATTAATCACACAAATAATCACAATACCATATAATGAATAATGTAGAAGGTTAACACAAATAATTGAAATTTGGTTATGAATTACCTAACACCATTTCAGCCCGGTAATGGATGAACATGGGTCGAATTAATGAGATATAAATGTGTTATATCATCAATAATATATCACTATGGATGTATGGGGAGCTTCAATATCATACTCCATCCTTATGAATTGAAAAGAGAATAAAGAAGAAGAGATTCTTGAATAAAAGTGAGAAATAGAGGATCCCTTACCACATGTTCGACCTTCCCTCAAACGTGTTTAAACCACCTCATGATCTCTTCTACATGAGATCATTATTAAGGCCCTAGTTCATGACATCTTGGTGAGACCAGTAGGACTTGGTCATGGGGAAGGGTCATGGGATGAATATTGGGAAGAACATAGGAAAGGTTCAAGGCTTGAGAGGTGTGTGAGGAAGAGGGGGAGTGGTTGGTATTTATAGTGGAGGAGAAGATGAGCATAACATTATTCAAATGATTTTTTATTATTTTTCCACGATATAAGAAATATTTATGATTACAAGAATAAAAAGAGTAATAAGTGCATGTGAGTTCAAGATAAGTGTTCTTACATCATCCATGATGTCAAAAAGGAGTCTAATGAATCCAACTTGATTTTTTGTGAATATTAACATAACCATATGAATAGTAATATAAATATTAATATGACCCTATGGGATAGAAAATTGTATTACTATTTTATTTTTTTAATGTTTTAAGAGAGTGATAACTTGATTAGTTTTTCAAGGTGTTAAAAATTGATCCATATGTTAAATATTGTTATTTTTTAATAAATTATTATATAAAATAAAAATTAAATTACTAATATTTAGAAATTTATTTTCTAAAATTAGAGTTCGTTTTTTAATTCTATATGTCTAAAAATGGTAGGGTGAATTTTGAGGTTTTTTTCTGAAACTCAAGAAATTTTTATGAATAGTTAAATATGGTAAAATACTGTATATTCAAATTATCAATAAATACACTATTTTTACATCATAGTTGAATTAATACCTCTTGGTTTGAGCTCAAATTCACATATTACTATTTTAGGTCACATTAATGAAGACTATACATAGTTTGGAGTAATATTTTTATAATAATGATTAAAATAATATAAAATACCTCCTCTCATCCAGTATAAATATCTCCCTCAATCTCCTATTCCTATCACACCTCTCAAGCGTTTTAAATTTTAAATGTTCTTCTAATCCCCCCTCCCCCCTCAAAGTCTCTTCCCCATGTCCTTAAGTGGCTGGTCTCACCAAAAGGCCAAATCCAAAGGCCTTGAAGAGGATATCAAGGAGAAGAGATCAAGATGAGGTTTAAATGTGTTTGAAGTAATACAAACTCAAGGTAAGGGAATTTATATCTCGATTTCCATTGTTTCGGTTAACCATCTACTTTATTATTTATGTGGTATTAAAATTGTTTGTGTTGTGAGATATGTTTATATTATGATTAATTATGTGTATTTACTGTGTATTTAAATATTCTATACACTCTATTAAGTATCTCTTCAATTATATGATATTTATAAGGGAGTTTTCTTTTAAAAACAACTTTTAAAATTATGTTTTATGAAACTAAAAAAAAAATTATATAATAATTCTGTTTGTATGATTGGGTTATGGTTCTTGGGAATTGTTTGTGATGAATGTGGGACATATATCACCCTCAAATGCATTGGGTATCTTTAAGTTGGAGGTCAGTCGTATGGTTACTCCCAGGGATACTACGCTGATTACACAAATTGTAAGGTCTCCGTGAGGGTTCCAAATTATATAGTAGCTGAAAGGGTTACAATATTATTTAATTTATTCCCAAATATATTTTTATAGTTCTACTTATTTACTATATGTTTTGTGGGAATATCATGGATAGAAAATGTTTCACAAAGTAAGGGTGAAAGGTATGAATTTCTTAAAATGATATCATATGTTACAAGTATTCATGGTCTAATGTGATATTTCATTCTTTTTATATCTCTTACTGTGATTTTTTTCTCATCCCATGTTTTTTAATGATTTTCACAGGTTGTAAGGATGTGTAAGACAAAGAAGGGAGATAATTAAAATGTTATAATGATTTTTCAATGAAATCATTTTTTATTTGAAAAGTTTTATATTTTGGATGAAATGAATATTGTTATTATGGGATCAACTCTATATTAATATATAATGTTATGAATGTATTATATCTTAATTCACTAAATCACTAAACATGAAAAGATCCTCAATGTGAAATAATGTGAGTTATTGACTAAATCTATGATTATGTAATGTAATAAGGACAGGTCCTTATAGTTGGTATCATAGGATGGTTTAGATAACATTAAGCGTTAGGATGATGATAATAGAAACCAATAATTTTTTTTACATTTTGGTTAATTTTAATTAATAAAGATTTTTAATATTACTATGTTTCTTCGACTATGATATGTCTTTTAAAAATGGTTTTTGTAGAATAAATGGGGAAGAAGGAGAGGAGAGGCACATATATAATGATATCCTTTTGAATCTGTATTCTTGAATGATAGAGATTGGAACTGAGAAGTTTGTGAATGTAATGACCTAGCTGTCACATTCAATAAATGGCGGTGTCATCTATTCAAGAGAAAAACAAAAGGCACCACAACAGAACATGACGACATTGGAATAATCTATGAGACACCACCCTCTTTCTTTAAATGGATCCTATGACCCATTACCAGATGATGGATGGATTAAGGACCTAATATATTAGATGTTATGGGATATTCAGATAATCAAAAGGAAAGTCTTTCTATTTATCATTTTGAAGTTGAATCTTATTAGTTGTGGTCAATGGTCAAGAATATGAATGATAGAGAGGATGTTGATGCCTTAGAGATGGATGAATTTAAAAGTATTTTCCTTGAAAAATATTTTCCAAATGTGGTTATAATTAGGATGAAGATTCAATTATTTTTATTGAAGTTGAAGGAGAATGATTCAATGGATGTGTATATATTGAACTTCACCTGACTAGTGAGGTATGCTTCAAATCCTATTTTTGATCTTGATAGAAAAATAAACCACTTTTATTTATGATTAAAGCCAAGGTATCAATGGGAATTTGACTCCTATGAAATAAAATATTATGAAAAACTTTTCAGATGCAGTGACAAGGGAGAGATGGATTTTTCTAGTAATTATGTGCACTTTGAAAACAAGGATAACAAAAGGTCCAGATGGAAAGCAATGGGTAAGAATCATCCAAAGAAATCTGATCGTAAGAAATTATAGTTTCCAGTTTTTGAAAAGTGTTGAAAAAATCTCTTGGAAGAATTACTTAACAAAATATGAATGTGTTTTCTATGTGCTATGTTTAGACATATGGTATGATATTGTAATTAAAAAGACCCTAAGACTAATATTGATAAGAAATCTGTTATGTGTTTTAAATGTAGAGAGATAGTTCATTATGAAATTTCATCCCCAAAGGGATATTTTAATGATGCAAAGAATCCATACTATAAGAAGAAAGGTTTAGCGAGATCCTTTTCTAATACATCAGTAGATGTCGGGCCATCCAATGATGTTTCATCATGTACCTTGTTTGTTTAATCAGTTTTTTCTTATGTTTTGTTAGACACAAGTTCTACACATTCCTTTATTTCCAAGGAATTTTCGTGTAAATTGGAAATATCTCTTTAACAACTAATATCATAACGTATTGATAAAAAATCTTGGGAAATATTATTGCATTGAGTAATTATAATAATCCTTCCATTATTGTATGGGGAAATACATTACCTAAAAAAATTTGTTTTTCCCTTATTGGAGATTTATTTCATTATGAGAATGGATTGGATTTCTATTTTTCATGCTAAAAAAGACTATAGAGCTAAAGATGTTGTTTTTCAGAAAGAGGTTTAGTTTATATACATGTTTGAACCCATACTATTGATAGCATATCAGGAAGCCTAGAAACTATTTAAATATGGAAATTAATGTTACCTTACTTATATTGTTGAAAACAGAGTAACTATTCAAATTAAAGATCTACAAATAGAAAATTAATAACATGATGTTTTTCTAATGAGTTACCCAATGTCATACATGATTTGAATGTCTAATTTACCATTGACATAGTTCCTGATGCTAATCCAATTTTAAAACCCCCATATCGAATGGATTCGATGGAACATATTGAACTAAAAAATCAGTTGCAGTAGTTTCTTGATAAAGGATTCATTTTTCCTCTCACTTCCGCATGGGGGGCTCCAATTTTGTTTGTAAAAAAAATGATGGTTCCAAGAGACTATTCACTAATTATAATGCTTTGAATAACGTCACTTTTAAAAAAATTCTTATTTTCATCATATTTATGACTTTATTGATCTAATCCAAGGTGGTTTGTATTGCTTCAAGATTGACTTGAGTTCTGGATACCATCATCTGAAGGTGAAAAGTGATATCATCCCAAAAAAAACTTTTCATACTAGATATGGGCATTATGGGTTTGTGGTTATTCTGTTTGGGATAACTAATTCACATGTTGTATTCGTGGATATCATGACCATAATATTTCATGAGTTCATGGATAATTTTTTGGTTGGTTTTATTGATGATGTTATGGTATTTTAGAAGAATAAACAGGATCATGAAAAATATCTATGGGATGTTTTTCAATCGTTAATAGAAAATAAATTATATAGAAAATTCTGAATAAGTGATTTTTGGAAGCAAAAAATTTCTTTTCTTGTGAACGTTGTAAATAATGATTTAATAAAAATTGATCTTACCCAAACTAAGGTTGTTGACGAATGACTAAGACATACAAATATCATAAAGAATCATAGTTTTATTGGATTATAAGGTCATTAATGTTAGTTTGTTAAAAACATTACATGGTTATCTTGACCACTAACTATGTTAAAAAAAAGGGGGTTAACTTTATTTTAATATAATAGTGTGATGTTTGTATTTAGAAACTAATGAATTTTTTGGTGAATGATCTACCTTTGGCATTCCATTCCAAAAATAGAGAGTTTGTTATCTAAAATGGGGACTAATTAAAGGGACATTGATGGGTTATGATACAGAATGATCTGGTAATTTCTTATGCTTCAAGACAACTAAAACCTCATCAATTAAATTATCCCATATATGATTTCGAATTGGAATCTATGAATTTTTCATTGAAAATTAGGAGGAATCATTTGGCTTGAACTGATAAAGGATTATGAATGTACAATCAATTTTCATCTGATAAAATCAATCAATGTGGTAGATTCCATGAGTATAAAGTATCATGCATTATTAACCATGTTATGTTTTGAGTAAGATCCATTGATTAATGATTTGATTAATTTTCTCATAGAATTTATTGGTTTAAGAAATAACTCTATTTTGTTTTAGGTTTTAGCACAACCATCATTATTATAAATAATTATGAAAGCGTAGAAGACAGACCATGAACTACAGATAAAGGTATAATTGGATAAAATGGGTGTGTTTCTAGAATTTAACCATGATAAATATTGTGATTTAATATTTGTTAAGAGGTTGTGTGTGCCTTGTGTTTACTTATTAAAGATATATTTGTAATGTGGATTTCACAGTCCACCATTTTCAGTTCATCCTGAAAATACTAAGATGTACAGAGACCTTCAGAAACATCATTGGTGGGGTGAAATTAATAGAGATATTTCCGATTTTACTATGAAATTTTTGAAATGTCAAAAGGTTGAAGGATAGAGGTAGTTATCGAAGGGGATACATCACCCTTTTCCAGTTCTAGAGTGGAAATTATATAATGTATATATGGTCTTTGTTGTGGGACTACATAAAAGTTATCTTGGTAACAATGCGATTTGGGTTGTTGTTGATTGGATGAAAATATATTTACACATTCATTAAATTTGATATATAATTTATTTGGATCAACATTCCTGACTGTATCTCACAGATATTTTGAGGTTACATGGAGTTCCTCTTTCGATTGAATATGTCTTGGATCCATGGTCAACTTATATATTTTGGAATGGCCTTCATAAGTCGTTGTAAAAAAAATTATATTTCAGTATATCATTTCATTCTCAATCATATGGGATATCTGAATGAATGATTTAGACATTAGTGGATATGCACAAACATTGTTCAATGGAATTTTAGGGGTTTTTGGATCATAATCCTTGTTTAGTTGAGATTTCATATAGTAACAGCATGCATTCCCTTATAAACATGAAACCTTTGAGTCATTGAATGTGAAGCGGTGTATAACTCCATGTTTTTTGATGATTTTGGGGAAATAAAGTTGATGGGACCATAATTAGTAAGGAAGTGTATTAAAAATTGATGATGATCAAGAAACACATGAGAACAACTTAGAGAAGGAAAAAAATTAATACAAACCACAAGAGGAAATACATTTATTTTGAGGTAGGTGATCATTTTTTTTCAAATAATATCACCATGGAAGAGTTTAATGTGTTTTGTTATGAAATGGAAGTTTTGACCATGGTTAATTGGACCATATGGAATCCTTCATATGATTGGACTACTCACCAACCGAGTAGCTTTGCCTCTGAGTTTGTCTCAGGTACACAATTTTTTAATTCAATTATTCATATTGTAGGATTTTTTTGTGGTTAAGAATT
Organism: Viscum album; assembly: GCA_963277665.1. Taxonomy (NCBI): domain Eukaryota; kingdom Viridiplantae; phylum Streptophyta; class Magnoliopsida; order Santalales; family Viscaceae; genus Viscum; species Viscum album. The sequence goes on along the minus strand of OY728156.1, from coordinate 112,522,375 downwards.
ATTTATGACAATGGTTGGGACCTATATCTCCCTCCAATGAATTTGGTATGTGTAAGTTAGAGGTCGGTTGTATGGTTACTCTATATGTAACTATGATGGTTTCAAAAATTTTATGTAGTTGTGAGGGTTACAAATTATATAGTAATTGTGAGGGTTACAATATTTTGTAATTAATGCCCCAAGATACCTTTATAGTTCTATTTATCTTTAATATGTTTTGTGGAAATATCATGGAAATATCATGTTTCACAAAGTATGGGTGACAAGAATGCCCTTTTGAATGTGATTTCATTGGTTACATGTATTAATGGACTAATGTGTTCTTTAATTCTTTTTATATCCCTTATTGAGATTATTGTGATCATCCCATGTTTTTATACGATTTTCACATGTTATAAGGATGTGTAAGACAAATAATGAATACAAGTTAAATGTTGTGAAGACTTGTCAATGAAATATTCTTTTATTAGAAATGATTTATATTTTAGAAGAAATGAATACTTTTTTTATGATATCTACTCTATATTAATGGAAATTTTACGAATTTATTATGTCCAATTCAATATATCTATAAATTGGAAATGATCTTCAACGTGAAAGGAAGCGAGTTCATGTCTAAATTGATGATTATATAATGTAATCAGGTTCGGTCCTTATAGTTGGATTCATTAGAGGGAGATATTGGTCCCACCCATTATCGTAAATAAATCCTAATAACTAAAACATAATCATACAACATGAATAATTTCATCAAAACATTTCTTCATAATTTTGAAGAAATAGAAATTAAAAGGAGGGTTTTAAAAGGAAAAACCCATAATAATATCATAAAATTATTCTAAGACTTATTATAATGGATGGATTATCTACATACACTGAAAATGCACCTAATTCAATATAATATAAACAAAACCAATCAGATAAAACACATTACTACAACATAAATAATGAAGTAGAAGGTTAACCTAAAGAATTGAAATCGGGATAAGAATTCCCTTACCTCGGGTTTATATTACATCAATCATGTTTAAAACAGTTGTATAATGGTTAAAATATATTTATTAATTTCTTTCATAAACATATTCATCTTTATAAAATCTTATATGATCATTTTATAACATCATTTCACCCATTAAATGATAGAAATTGTTCTTTCAATTGTTTTGGTTGCGTTATTTACACAATTTCCAAGATCGGTTTATGATAGATATTCTACTTGATTGGAAGTGAAACTCTAGAATTGTAATGGAATCATATTTAAATATTTCAAGTACCATAATTTATACCATTTTTCATTTTTATTTCTCACATTAGGATGATTCATAAGTTAAAACATTATTGATATCTTTTTACGTCCTATTTGCCATTATTTGATCATAATTAACTCATTTTGTTTCATAAATTAATTAAATGTGAAAATAACGATCCTAGAACCTTATATAAAATATAATTCTTAAATTATATTTTGGTTCAACCATACAAATGGTTTCATGACCTGTATTTAAATATGTAACGGAAATTAAAATCACGTAATCCACAATGTTGGTAAATCGACACATCATGGGAGATGTTATAATTTATTGAATAAGAGTAAGAGAACAAGAAGTGTAATGGTGAGTCTTCCATAAAAATGATGAAATTTAAAACATGTAGGATATTAGATCATTCAAACCTCTTGGATAAGTGTTTGTGTGTAGGGAAGAAAAATATAAAAGAAAATGAAAAAAAATAAAGAACACAAAATAGGATGTTTACCTCTTGATCTCTTCTCCATGAGATCCTCTTTATGGCCTTTGGTTTTGGCCTTTTTGTGAGACCAGAAGGTCTAGTACGTGGGGAAGATCCTAGGGGATGAAAGTTTACTGAACGTAGACAATTCTCATGGCTTGAGAGATGTGAGAGGAAGAGTGGAATGAGGTTGGTATTTATAATTTAGGGGAAGAGAAATTTTACATTAATTTATTAATTATTATAGTACTTTTTCTAAAGACTATGAATAATATTTCTTCATGTTACCCAAATAGTAATAATTCTATTTGAGTTTGAACTAAGTAGAGCTAAATTAGATATAATTTAATAAATATTTTATTTAACTAATAGTTTGAATATACAGTAATTTACCATATTTCACTATTCATCAAATACTCAATAACTTCAAAAATCCCAAAAATTAACCCAAACCATTTATCATTTTTTAAAATTAAAAAATGAACTGCATTTTTTAAAAATAATTTTACAAAAACGACTAATTTATTTTATAAACAAAATCGTACTTTATTTAAAAATTTACACTTTTAAAACTATAACTAAATTTATATAATGACCCAGCCTTATTACATTACATAATCTTGAAATTTAGTCAAAAACACAAATCCTTTCATATTTAGGATATTTTTTTGTTTAGTGTTTATTATAATTGAGATATAAAAAATACATTAAATTCCACATTTATATAGACAAAATATCATAAAAACAATATACATTTCATTGAAAATAAGAATCTTTTCAAATAAAACATGTTTTCTACAAAAAATATTCATGAAATTTAACTTGGATTCCATCATTTTCTTAAGCATCCTTATAACCTATGATAATAATTTAAATACATGGGATCAATAAAAAGATTTTCTTAAGTGACATAAGAAAAATTAAATAAATCAACATCTATGAATACCTGTAACGTTTGAATTCCTTTAAAAAGAGACATACTTTTTACCCATATAAATGTACGTTATGAAACATGTGGTTTCAATGATATTTCAAAAAAAAAACATAACATAAATAGAACCATAAAGGTATCTTGGGTCATTATGAACATATTCTTGTAACCCTCTCGGTTTCCTTATAATTTTTTAACCTCATGAATACCTTACAATTTTTTTAACCATCACAGTTACACTTGGAGTAACCATACTACCAACCTCCATCCTGCACATACCCAATAAATTAGAGGGGGATATAGGTCCCACCCTTCATCATAAACAATTCCCAAGAACCAGATCACAATCATACAACATGACTAATTTCACAAAAACCATTTATTTTGAATTTTTAAAAAATAGAATATTAAAAGAGGGTATTAAAATGAAGAGCCCCTAACTAATATCATATAATTCAAGTGGAATTATTTGAGTGGATGGAATAGGTAAATACACATTAAATACATATAATTAAACATTATATAAATGTAACACCCCGAACCCTCTAAGATAGAGCCAATACATTACTTGTAATATTCTCATGGATATAAGGATAGAAAAATCCTAAAGGAAGGATTAGTTTAGTAGTCTTGAATAAACTATATACATAGATGTAACACAAATTTCATTGAAAAGGGTTACAAGATAACATATATAACAAAACTAAAAATTGCAACCACATGATCTTAATAAATGACCTTATATTCATCACCTGTTGAAGGTAAACAATAAAAGGGGTGAGATAAAACACTCAATAAAGGTTAAAAATAGCAAAATAATGAGTACAAAATAAGGGAATCATAATAAATCTAAAATAATCAATATGTCTTGGTGAATAAATGAAAAACTAAGTCCATTAATAAACTTAGAATGAAACTTCACTGATAGATTGTGTCATAGTGAAAAACTAATGGATAATAATTATAACTGATAATTTATAAAGAAGAGTATTATTATTTTGATGTCATGTATCTGACACATGAAACCATAATACCATTAAAATAGTTTAGTTATATGGGAAAAAACCTGTCTGATTTTTAGAAACAAACTCAAAGTGTTTGTCGCCAAACTGATTTGTCCCATGAGACCTACCGATGCATGAAGGAGATATAGAGGGCTCCAACTTCCACTTATGATCCAAATAATTCTTTATACACTGATTCAATACAATAGTAATGTTCCTTTTCAATATCCATATAGATTAGAGTATACAGATTCATTAATAATTCCATAATTAAAATAACTTTCCAAATAAACAGTATATGTAAAATGGTATACAGTTTATAAAAAAACATATCCATGATATGAGATTATGGATATATAATATAAATATAACTTCCAAGGAAAAATGATCTCAAATGGGAAGTAGGTACACCACATACTGATTATTAGGTTCACTATAAAAAGGTAGTCAAAATAAAATAGTAGTTGAGACAAAGTCACTTACCACAAAGTAATCGGTCAAATCATAAGACCAGAATATAAAAACCCTCAAATAAACCATTGAATTACAATAATATATATATTATCTTGTTATTATATATCAAATTTCAGTACACATATACCACAAACAAGAAGTAAGTGGAAAATAATAAAAATCTCATAGAAATGAAAGTGAGATGAGAAACCCCTTACAAACATTTCAGCATGGTAACAAGTGTTATTACAAGGGATTAAGGAGAGGTAAAGGGGTATTCCATTATTTATATGTCACATGTGTAGTATGAGGTAGGTTTGAAAACATACCCCATCATTAGGAATTAAAAATAAAATGGCACAATATAGGGGATATTTTTTAACAAAATTGAGAGAGAGGATCCATTACATTATGGTTGAAGGTGTTCTAGATTGTACTTAATTAACTGATTAGTCGAATTTAGTTTAATTAATTAATAATTAGAGAACTTCATAAAAATATAATTTATATGTTATGACCATATTATTTTCATTAATTATCTTTTCTATACTTTAAGTGAATAAATTTTATTGTTTTGGTAACATTTTTTTCTTTCGTTTTCATGATCGGTTTACTTGTATTCATGAATGGATGTTTTTTTGAAATATGGTTAAACATAAATAATTATTAATATAAATTCATAGTGGCATTAAAGAGATATAAATGATTTTATAATTATTCTGGTTATATACCAGGAGGATGACACATTCGATGATTTAAAATAAACACTTGAATTAGGCTTGGCGGTTTTGTGCACAATAAAATTGTTTTGTATTATTATTCCATATTAGGAATGTGTAAAGATTAATGAAAATTAATTAAAATAGAATAAATATATTATGACCTATTTCAACCATTGAAAAAATTTCATGACTAGTATTGAAGATATTAATTCAAATTCAATACTCATCTTCCTTGAGTGTGATAAATTTACACATCTCGGACGATGTTTTCATTTATTGTTTAAAAAGGGGGAAAAGAGAGATTATGATGAAATATTCCATTAGAATAATTAAAATACAGTACATGTAAGGTAATATAATTATCATAGAATTTGGATGAGGGTAGTTGAGAAGAGAGAAAAAAAGAATAGAACTTTGTAAAAGAAATTGAATGAAAGGATTAGGAAGGTTCACCTCTTGAGTACTCCTCCTTGAGAATCTTCATAAGTCCTTTGGCCTTTTTGTGATACCAGAAAGACTTGGACGTGGGAAGAGGTCCTGGGAAGTGTATTTGGTATAATTTAGTCAAGTCTTCATGTTTGACTAGTGTGGGAGGAAGTGGGGGTGAGGGTGGTTTATATAGTGGAGATGAGAGGAGTTTTCTTAATATTATAATCATTAATTTATTATTTCTCTCAAGACAACCAATAGTGAGTATTCCATGACCAAAAATAGTAATATATTCATGTTAATTTGAACCAATTGGGCTTACATCAGTAGATCATCATCAATAACTCGATCAATCCATTATTGAGCATTTATTGTGAATTATCGGATTTTACTATTCATAAAAAATTCAGGTATTTCAAAAAAATCCCAACAACTCATCCTAACAATTTTTCTGACATGTATAATCTAAAAATGAAGTCCATTTTTCAAAAAAAAATTCTAAATATGATTAACTAAATATTTAATCAAAATCAATATTTAATTGAAAAATATAAACACCTATAATTTTCAACATCATTTTTTAGGTGCCTAAATTCATTTATACACTCAATGGTATGAATACCATTCATAAGATTCATGTCAGTATTCAAATGGGTAAGTTACTATTCATAAAGGTAGGTTACTATTCATAAGGGTAGGTTACTATTCACAAAAAATGATTTTTTCTTAACAGACACCAAGTAACATAATGATCGCAACCATGTATGTCATATTTTTAAAATTCACAGTATAGAAGTGATAAAATTAGGTTTAGATGGCTAGGTTAGGGATATATCCTAAAAGTAACCATGTTTTTTTCTTTAGAGGCTCGGTGATTCATGAAATATAGGCAATAACTAGAATATATTTAAGAGAAACATTCCATGAAGTGTATGGGGTGCTACATTATTCACTCCTTCGGAAATTTCGTCCTCGAAATTTTATCTATGAAGATCACCAAAAATATGTGGGTGATTCTTTTTCATAACATCCTCAGGTTCCCATTTTTCTTCCTCCATATTTTGGGGTTTTTAAAGAACCTTTACAAGATGATTTTTTCGATTTCTCTATATCTTCTCCCTTGTATCAAGAATCCCAATAGGATTTTCACAGTATGAAAAATCGGGTTCTAGTTCTATTTATTCATATGTGAGTGCATACGTTGGGTCTGGCATGTATTTATTTAACAATGACACGTGGAACACATCATGAACCCTAGAGAGACTATGAGGTATTTCTAAAAGGTAAGCTACAACTCCAATTCATTCCAGGATTTCAAATGGTTCGATGTACCTGGGGCTCAGTTTCCCTTTCTTACAGAACCTCAAGACAACCTTCCATGGAGGTGCTTTCAGAAATACATGATCTCCAACATGGAATTCCAAATCCTTTATCCGGTTTTCCGCATAACTCTTCATCCATATTTGGGCTACATTAATATGGGCTTGTATTGTATTCTCCTTTTCCATGGTCTCTTCAATAAGTTCTGGACCTATAAGTTTCCTCTCACAATATTCATCCCAACAAGTCGGAGTTCAATATCTCTTTTCATATAATGCTTCATATGGAGCCATTTGAATACTAGAATGGATACTTTTATTGGTGGAAAATTATACCAAAGGAATGTATTGATCACAAATACCTTAGAATATAAGAGAGAATGACCTCAGCATGTCTTCTAGTGTTTGAATAGTCCTTTCAGACAATCCATCAGTTTTGGGGTGATAAGCAGTACTCATATAAAGCTCAGTATTCAAAGCCTTCTAGAGACTTTTCCAGAATTTTGATATAAACTAGGGAGATAGATCATAAACAATCGATATAGGTGCACCATGAAGTCATAAAAATTCATTAATATAAAGTCTTTCCAAGAGCTCAAGTTGAATATCCTCTTTTATAGGAAGAAAATGTGTTGATTTTGTGAGCCAATCAACAATTAAAAATATTACATCGTTCCTTCTAGGTGTCCTTGTTTGCCCAGTGAAATAATCCATCATAATGTTATGCCACATCCACATTGTAATAGGTAGATGATGCATCACTCTTTTGGGATGTTGTCTCTCTGCCTTCACTTGTTGACAAACCAGACTTCCTGACCCGTAGTTAGCAATTTCCCGCATCATATTATCCCCCCAGAAATATTTCTTCGTATATCTATACATCATGGTTATACATGGTTGTATAGAAAAATTTGAGATATGAACATCATCTAATATTTCCCTTTTTATCTTAGGTACTAATGGAACTCATAACCTCTTCCCAAATTTCATAACTCCTTCTTCATACACGAAGTCAGCCAGTCTGCCAATCTTAACTACATTAATTTTCATGGGTAGGTGCTCATCATCAGATTGAGATCTTTTTATCTTCTCTAATATAGATGGTTTATCAATCATTTTAAAGAGGAGTGAACTTTCTCCTTCCTTAACAATTCCCATATCAATCTTCAGTAGATCTATTAATATAGAATCTCTTTCAATCCTCATTTGAGTCAGAAGGCCATGATCATTATTTCTTACTGCATCTTCCAACTTATTCTCCTTTCCTAGGTGGTAGTGTATTGAACAATAATAAACATTGAGGGACTCAATCTATCCTTTTTCCTCATGTTTAGTTATTTTTTTTGTGAAAATTTATTTCAAACTCTTGTGATCTGTAGAAATATTACATCTCTCTCAGTAGAGATAATGACTCCATATTTTCAGAGCAATGATTACAGCTGCTAAATCAATATCACGAGTTGGATAATTTTTCTCATGTTTCTTCAGTTTTCTTGACACATAAGAAATAACTTTATTGTTTTTCATAAGGACACAACCTTGTCCATTCATTGATGTATCACTGTATATTACAAATCCATCACGCACCAATGTAAGTGTCAAAATTGTAGCATTGACCAATATTTTTTACAATTTTCTGAACCATTATGTACAATCTTTTGTCCACACAATCCTAAATCCTTTGTGTGTGATCTTGGTTAGCTGGTTAGCCATTCGAGCAATATTCTAAAAAAACGCCGATAGTAACCTGCTAAGACAATAAAACTACATACCTCATATATGTTTGTTCGTGTGGTCCAATCTTGGATTACATTTTTCTTCACAGGATCAACTAGGATTCCATCCTTAGATAAAATATGGCCATGAAAAGAAACTGATTGAAGCCATATTTCACACTTGCTGAACATCCCATATAATTTATTTCTTCTAAGAGATCTTATAATAAGCCACAAGTGATTCTCACGGTCTTCATAGATTTTAAAGTATACGAGTATATCATTGATGAATACCAAAACAATGTTATAAAGATATTCCTTGAAAACCATCATCATTAAATCTATGAAAATATAGGGTGCATTTTTCATCACACAATGCACCATTGTAAACTCTCAATGTCCATACCTACTTTGAGAAGCTGTCTTAGGAATATCTACCATTCACACACACAACTAATGATATTCGGAAGAAAGGTCAATCTTCGAAAAGTATTGATCTCCATGAAGTTGATCAAATAAATCATCAATATGGGGGAAAATGGTACTTATTCATTATTGTAATAGAATTTATTTCCCTTTAATCAATGCAAAGTCTCAAAGATCCATATTTCTTCTTAACAAATAGTATAGGGGATCCACATGGATAAACACTAGGTCGAATAAATCATTTTTCAATAAATTCCTATAGTTGTTTCTTTAGCTCTACTAATCCCACAGTAGCCATTCTATAGGGAGTATTTTATATAGGTCCTGTATCAGGAATTAGATCAATATAAAGCTTATCTTACCTCTCTGGATGTTGTCCAGGTAAATCTTATAGAAATAAATCAATATACTCTTGCACTATGTGCACATCTTCAATTTGAATATTTTTTTCATCTCCCACAAACATAGGTTTATCTTCCTCTCCTTGTATTTCATTCAGTAGAGATACTGGGGGTGGTTTTAGACAAGAATCAGGTGGCGAAGTTTCGGCACTAAAGACAAGAGATTCTACATCATTTTCAAAAAATTTAACTTCCTTATTCTTAAAATTAATCTTCGCATAATAATTTGACAACCAATCCATACCAAGAATTATATAAAATTCAGTCATTGGTATGAGGACATGGTTAGAAAATAAAGAATGATTTGGTGTCTGGAGGGGGGCTAGTCAACATTCCTTTTTTGCAATCATATATCCCTTGAATGTTTTTACTAAAACCTCCTTTACTAAATTGAATTGGTCATATCTCATTTTCTTGGAAAACTGAGAATATATAAATGAATGAGATGATCTAGAATTAAATAAAGTGTTGGCAATGTTTGAGAAAACAATTATAGTACCTGCCACAATGTCACTAAGAAATTCAACCTCTGCGGTTGTAATCACATAGAATCTCCCTCGATCTAATGGATTTTTCTAAGGCATGTTTCATTTTCTCTTTTGACCCTCATTTTCATAGTGTCCCATATCTCTGCAATTGTATAATCGAATATCATTGAATTTTTTCTTCCCCTTGAATTCATTAGATCGATGACCCTTTTTATTCGTAGTTATAGTAGACTCCCATGCCTTTCAAGCATTTCCCGAGATGATTCTTTCCACAATTCTCACATAATGGTAATAGATTTGTTCCTTTGCTCTTCTTTGGTGCTTCTCATTTTCCTTTTTTATCAGATTACCACTTCTTATCTTGGTTTCCTTTGAAAAGATTTGATCTAGAAAATTCCCTCTCTGTTTTGATGGGACCTGATACAATTTCATCATATGATGAAAATGATTGAGATTCCAGTTCCCATTGAAAACATGGCTTAAGACCTTCAAAGAAATTATCAATCTTCTCTGCCAAGTCACGTACATAATCTACAGCATACCTGGGCAGCCTTGTGAAAGTAGCCTCATACTCTGCAAGACTGTATTCTTACCTTTGTTTTTTGATAAGGAATTTCCTCTTCATTTCATTGATCATGAGGGAAATATTATTCGAAAAATATTTCTTTAATATTCCTCCATTCCATATCATTTATTTCTTCTTCCTCTGTGGTATTCTGAATCAAGGACCACCATTGATCATCATATCCATTGATACAATATACTTTTAGTAGTACCTTTTCATTTTAATTTCATATTAATGCCATTAATATATTTTCAAGGGACTAGATCCATTACTCAGTAACAACTGGGTTAGTATTCCCGCTAAATGATGGGGCCTTCTGCCACAAGATTCGATCCAACACAGGTGTTGAATGGTTATTCATTACAACCTGAGTATGTTATCCCAATATGGTCATGATCTAATCTGCTCCAACATTGACTATGTTGACTTGATCAGTATGGATATCCCTAGATTTTATACAAGTATTCATTCCCCTTCACTAGTTAAATTCCATTTCTAAATAATGGGGTACACTAGATTAGTTTATGAATCTCATATAGAAAAGCACTCAACATAGAATGAAATTCTATGCATATCTAATCTTATAAACGTGGTTTCACTGAGGAAAAATTTACATCAAGCTCTTTCATAATGGCTTGTAAATAAAATATGAATTATCCTAAGCTTATCACCTGGGTGTTTTGTAACTAAGAGTGCAGAAAGGCCCGTTGTCATGCACCAGTTCCCGTTCGAGTGTAGCTCAAACTGGTGTTTTTGTGTTTTACCCCTAGATACATTTGTGCCAGAGCAGCCTCTACCTTCTCATTTCCAGACAGGGAATAATTGATTAAAATATCCAAATAATAAATTCCTTATCAAAATACAAGGATGTTCTTGTATGTTTATCCTCATACACTGCCTTAGGGCTTTGATCCCTACTATACATTTCCCACTCTAGTTTCCATGTTTTCTACTAAACTTCCTCTAATACCAACTATAACACCCCAACCCATCAAGGATGGAGTCGGTGCATTACGTGTGATATTATAATGGTTATAAGGAATGAAAAATATCAAAGGAATAATTATTTTATTAGTCTTGAAGAAAATAGATACATTTATGTAACAAAAATTACATTCAAAAAGTTTACAAGATACAATACATAACAAAACTAAAAACTAAAACCACATGAAATCAATAAATGACATTCTCTTCATCACCTATTGAAGGTAAATAATTAAAGGGGTGAGATAAAATGATTAGTAAGGGTTAAAAATAGTGGAATCATGAGTAAAAAATAAGAGAATCATAATCAATATGACATAATCAATATGGCATAGTGAATAAATGAAAAACTAATTACATTAATTAACAGAGAATGAAGATGCTTATATAGATTTTGGCATAGTTAAAACATCATGGATAATAATAATAATTGATAATGAATAAAAAAATGATTATTTTGGGGATCTCATGTATCAAGGACATGAAACCATCATACCGTTAAAACAAATTAGTTCTATGGTTATAAACCTGTCTGATTTTTTGAAACTAACTCGATGCTTTTGACGCCAAACTGATTTGTCTCGTCAGACCTACCAATTCATCGAGGGGGTATAGCGGGCCCCACCCATCACTTCATGTCCAAATCATTTTTATACATTGATTCAATAAAAGATAAATATGATTTTTCAAAATCCGTACAGAGTAGAGTATACAGATTCATCAACATTTCATTAAATAAAATAAATATCCAAATAAACACCATATGTAAAATGGTATATAGTTTACACAAAAACCATATCCATGATATGAAATTAAGGAAATTTAATATAAATATAATTTCAAAGGAAATGTGAACTCAAATGGGAAGTAGGTACACAATATACAGATTATTAGGTGCACCATACAAAGTTAGTCACAACAAAATAGTAGTTGAGACAAAGTCACTTACCATAGTGTAATCGATCGAATCATATGACCAGAACATAATAACCCTCAAATGAAACATTGAATAACATCAATATCAATAATATAATGTTATTATATATCAAATGGTAGTACACATATACCACATACAAGAAATAAGAGGTGAAAAATGAAAATCTCATAGAAATGAATGTGAGATGAGAAACCCCTTAAAAACATTTTGGCATGGTAAAGACTGTTATTGCGAGGTATTAATGAGAGGTAAAGAGGTATTACATTATTTATATGTCACATGTTCAGTATGGGAGAGTTGAGAAAAAATACCCCATCATTATGAATTAAAAATAAAATGGAACAACATAGGGGAGATTCTTGAACAAAAGTGAGAGAGAGGATCCCTTACCTTATGATCGAAGGTGTTCTTGATTGTTCTTAATGACATGAGTAATCAAATATAGATTTATTAATTAATAATAAAAATACCTCATAAACATATAAATGATATTTTATGACCTTATTGGGTTCATTAATGGCCTTTTTGATGGTTTAATAGATTATTTTTTTGGTAGCATTTTGTTCTTTGGTTTTCATGATCGATTTACTTTTATTCATGAATTGATGTTTGTTTGAAATATGGTTAAACATAAAAAATTGTTAATATAAATTCATAGTGACATTAAATAGATATAAATAATCATATAATGATTATGGTTATATACCATGGGGATGAAACATTCGATGAGTTAAAATAAATACTTGGATTTGGATTTGCGGTTTTGTTCACAATAAACTTATTTTGTATTATTATTCCATATTATGAATGTGTGAAGATTACAAAACATTAATCAATATAAAATATATATATATATATATATTATAACCTTTTTTAACTATTTAAAATGTTAAATATCTAGTATTGAAGATATTAATAGAAATTGAAAACTCGTCTTCCTTGAGTGTGATAAATTTACATATCTCGGAGGGTGTTTGCATTTATTCCCTAAAAAGAGGGGAAAGAGACATTATGATGAAATATTCCATTACCACAATAAAAATCTTGTACATGTAAGGTACTAGAATTTTCATGGAATTTCGATGAGGGGAGGTGAGAATAGAGAACAAAATAATAGAACTTTATAAAATAAATTGAAAGAAAGGAGAAAGAAGGTTCACCTCTTGAGTACTCCTCCTTGAGAATCCGCTTAAGGCCTTTATTTTTGTCCTTTTTGTGAGACCAGTAGGTCTTGGACGTGGGGAGAGGGCTTCGGAAGATTATTGGGCAGAATTTAGGAAAGGATTTATGATTGAGTGGTGTGAGAGGAAGATGGGGTGAGGGATGTTTTATATAGGGGATGTGAGATGAGTTTTTTTAATATTATAATCATAAATTTATTATTCCTCTCAAGATAACCAATAGTGAGTTTTCCATGACCCAAAAAAGTAATATAGGCATGTGAATTCAATCCAATTGGTCTTACATCAGGACATCATAGTCAATGACTCAATTAATCCATTATTTATCATTTATTTTTAATTATTGGGTTTTACTGTTCATAAAACATTCATGTATTTTGAAAAAATCCCAAAAATTCATCCCAAACATTTCTCAACGTGTAGAATCAAAAACTTTAGTCCATTTTTCAGAAATAATTTTCTAAATATGATTAATTAAATATTCAATTAAAATCATTATTTAATCAAAAACTAGAAACACCTAAAATTTTCATCTTTTTTTATGGTTCCTAAATTCTTTTATACACTCAATTGTTTGGATACCATTCATAAGATTCATATTACTATTAAAAAGGGTATGTTAATATTCATAAGGGAAGTTTAATATTCATAATGGTAGGTTACTATTCACTGAAATTGATTTTTCCTTATCAAAATCAAAATAACATACTGATCGCAACCATGTATGTCATATTTTCAAAATTTACATCATAGAGGTGACATAATTTGGTTTACTTGGCTAGGTTATGGATATATCCTAGAAGTAACCACGTTTTGTTCCATAGAGGCTCAGTGATTCATGAAATATAGGATATAAATATAATTTATTTAAGATAAAAATACCATTACGTGTCTGGGTGCTACAATAAACATAACCACTCACAAAAACAATTTTACTGGCCCATAAAAAATTGATGTAGAAGGTTATCTCAATGAATGGAAATAGTGTTAGGAATTTTTTTACCATAGGTTTTTCTTACTTATATCATGTTTAAAACTATAGTATAATATTTTAAAGAGCGTTACTAATATATTAAATAAACATATTCATCTTTATAGTATCTTATATGATCATTTCATTACATCATTTCACTCTATAATTGATTGTATTGGTTCCTTTAATGGTTTTGGGTGCATTCTATAAATGATTTCCCTGATCGGTTCATGATGAATATTCTTGTCAGTTGGAAGTAAAATTCCAATATTTTTATCGAATAATATATAAATATTTACATTACAATAAATTACACAATTTATCATTTTTAATTCATGAATGAGGACGATTCATATGAAAAAATATTACGGTTATTTGTTTTTGTCATTTTGGCGATTCGTCGTTCGTAATGTATTATTTTGGTTTCATAAATTAATATCATGTGTAGAAAATGATTCCAAAAACATATATAAGATATTATACATAAATTATAATCTCATTCAACGATAAAAATGGATTCATGACTAGTAATAAAGGATTTAAAATAAAATAAATTCATTGGAAAGAAAACGCATGAAAAATAAAGAGGGTTCTTAACTCCTGATCTCTTCTCCTTGAGATCACCATTAAGGCCATTGGATTTGGCCTTATGGTGAGACCAGCAGCTCTTAGACATGATTAATATATATGGGGATGTAATTTTGAAGAATTTAGACAATTATTATGGCATTAGAGGTATTATAGGAAGATGGTAATGTTGGTGGAAATTATAGTCGAGGAGAAGAGATATTTTATAGTAATTTAATCATTGTTTTAATATTTTTGTCTAAGAATATGAATAGTTTAATTTCTGTAATCAAATTAGTATAGAGAATATTTTAGTTAGAAAAAATTGGGATTACATCACTTATGATTTCATAAATAGTGCATTTAACTGATTATTTGAATATACAGTATTTTACAGTATTTCATTATTGATAAAAAATTAAAAAATTTCATAAAAATCCATAAAATTCACTCTAACCATTTTTCTATGTATAGAATTTTGAAATAAACTCCATTTTTTAAAAATAATTTTCAAAATATTACTAATTTTATTATTAAATAAAATAACACTTTATTAAAAAATTGACAAATTTAAAACTATAACTCAATTTATATCACAATGAAAAATTAATCAAGATGTCCCTATCATAAAAAAAATACAAGAAAACCATAACATAATTTACTATTAATTAGAGTCATATTACTATTTATAATGGTATGTTACAATTCACCAAAAATCAAGTTGGTTCCATCATACTCTAAATAACATACTTATCACAATTGTAGATAACTATTTTTTGAAATTAAAAACATAGAAGTGGAAAAATTATGTCTAAATGACATTTATAAATTATTATTAAAATAAAGTTTCATGAATTTAAATTTATTCTTAAAAAAATGTAGTTTTAAATTATCCCCACCTTTTATAAAATTCGTCATTATAATTTTATTTATTTATTAAACAAGTGAGGGTTCCTTTTCGGCATAGAATTTCGAAACTCCCATGTTTTTTCATCAACCATGTGGTATCTCCCAAAAAAATTTACCAGTTGGATTACATTATTCTACAATACCTATTCCATTTGATGAAAACTATGAACTGGTTTCTCTGTATAAGAAAGGTTCTATTATAGCTGAACTACATATGGGATCAAGACATGAGATGAATCACGAACATACATTCTCAACATTGAATCATAAACAAAATTATGTACATGAGATAAAATTTTAGGCATAGATACTCCATAGGCGACTGGTCCAACTTTCTATAGGATTTCATAATGTATAATGAACAGTGGACTTAGCTTTAAATTCTTACAAAAAAACATAATACTCTTCTATGGTGAGATTATATAAAAACATGATCACCTACCTCGAGAGAAAATTATTTCCTCCTATTGTCTGAATACAATTTATTTCAACTCTAAGCTATCCTCCTGTGTTGTTTGATCATCATCACTTTCTCAGCCACGTCCTCTACTAATTCTGGTCCCATCAACTTATTTTCCCCAACGTCATCCAGATAATTTGGAGTTGGACATCTCTTCCCATACAATTACTCTAAAGGTTCCATATTTATACTAGAATGAAATCTGTTATTAAGAAAGATTTCAACTAAAGAATGATGATGATCCCAAATTACTTGGTAATCCATTAAACAAGCTTGATAAATATCCTCTATTTTCTTAATTGTTTGTTCTGTCTTCCCATCTGATTGAGGATGAAAATATGAACTAAATTTTAATTATCTTCTCAATTTCTTCTGAAGGCCATTCCAAAAGTTATAAGTTACCCTATGATCCTAGAATGATATATTGGAAATAGGAACTCCAATTAACTTGACAATCTCTTAGAGGTATAGTCGAAAAAGCTGATCTAAATACCTTGTGTCTCGAATAGAAATAAAATCTGCAGATTTAGTAAGAAGATCAATAACAACCAAAACTGCATTATTAAGTCGAGAAGTCATAGGTGGTAACACCACAAAAAACCTCGATACATTTTCTAATATCTAATCTGGAACTAGAAAAAGAAAAAGTATCCCCTTCAGCAACTTCTTCTCTTCTTTAACTTGGTGACATGTCAAAATTTCTTGGTAAAATATGAAATATCTTTTTTCATTATCTCCCACTAATAATACTCCCAATGGTCTTTGGACATTTTATTACTACCAGGATGAACTAAAAATGGTGAAATACGAGCTTCACACGACAAATAATTATTCAAATAAGAATCAAAAGGCGCATAGAATCTTTTACCAAATCATAACACAAAATATTTATCAAAGTAAATTTCATTCAAATTAACCAATTTAAATAGTTACACTTGTTTTTTTCTCACAATATTCGTTTTGATATTTTGTAATTCTGTCTGATAAAGATAACAACATTGAAACCTAAAAAAACATTTCATTTCCTTCACCAACAAGTTCTGTGCCCAAGTTCATTAGATCATTAATAAATTGATTATGTTACACATGTAACATGGTTAACGGTACATGGTGTTTTCAACTCATTAAATATCCCACTTTTTTGTTTTATCATATGGTAATTTATCTTGCAATAATAATCCTTTATCGGTTTAAGAAATCTTCTCTACCTGATGTTTAATTCCTTCTGAGTGAATATATACTTCAGAATTTTATTGTCAGTATATATTTAACCTTTGGATCCAAATAAATTATGTATCCAAATTTTCAAAAAAAAAGACCACCCCTTCCAATTCACAATTTCATGTGGGATAATTTAACTCATGAGGTTTTAGTTATCATGATGAATAATAAATTACCCAATCATTCTGCATTAGAACACATGAAAATACATTTAATAAATAATCATTGTAAATGAAAATATAACCATTTTAGGAAGGCAGTGCCAAAACTAGAGCATTCACCCATCTCATCTTAAGTTCTTGAAAAAAAAATCAAAATCTTATTTGTGAATAAATTTAACCCATTCTCACATTTAATTAGTTAGTGGGGTAGATAACCGATCATGGTTTTTAACAAACCGTCAGTAATAATATTCTAATCCATTAAGACTATGAATCTCTATAACATGTGTTGGTATTTTCCATTCGTTAATCACTTTTTTCTAAGAAAACTGGTATTCCTTCTTTATTTCCAATGTTCCCATGAAACAAAATATTTTTCAACCAAAAATCACACTTTCTAAATTTTAAATACAGTTTATTTTAAATTAATGTTTTCAAAAAAAAACTTCATATGTTTTTCATGATTCTATTTATTATTAGAAAATACTTGAATGTAATCAATAAACACAACCAAAGACTTATTTATGAACTCATGTCATATTCTATTTATAGGATTCATGAATACAACATGTGCATTATTTAACCCAAACGATATAACAAAAATCTCATAATGCCCATATATAGTACGAAAATCTATTTTTGGGATGTAATCCTCTTTCACCACCAGTTGATGGTATTCATATCTCAATTACATATTTAAAAAATACAGATACCTATAGATCTAATCAAACAAGTCACCAATATGATGAAGTTGATACTTGTTTTAAATAGTGATGTTATGAAAATATCTATAATAACTAAAAAGTCTCATGGAACCATCTTTCTTTTTTACTAACGAAACTAGAGTACCCTATAGTGAATTGCTTGGAAAAAATAATCCTTTAGAAGGAAAATCCTAGTGCCCATTTTTTAATACATGAAGTTCCATTTGAACCATTCTATATGGGGGTATTAAAATTGGATTAACATTAAGAACTAAGTCTATTGTGAATTTGACTTCCCGGCCAGGTATGACACTAAGTAACTCATCAGAAAAAACATAAAGGTATTCATTTACCACTGGAACATCATTAATCTAAATTGTTCCCTTTCTTAACCATATTAGAAATATAAATTTCATTTAAATCTTCAAATAATGTCTCATCTTCTTAATATTTTATCAATTTTATGGGTTAGTTCTGCTATAAAAACTGAATCGCTTTCTGAAAATCAACTTTTTTAGCTCTATAGTCAATCTTATCTTGATAAACCAAAAATTAATCCATTCCCAAAATTAAATAAAACTCTTCTAAGGGAAAAAAATAAAATTTGTAGGAAAATTATTTCTATATACCATATTTATAATATTCTTAATATTCATATTTGATATGTTATTACCCCAAAGTGTTTTACAATAAGTTCTAGCCTCAAATATTGAGGTGATATTTCTAATTTACAAAAAAAATTCATAGAAAAAAAGTAATGTAGAGACCCTCTGTGAAACAAAACATTAGAAAAATATGATTAAACAAACAAGGTATGTGATAAAACATCATTGGATGTCCTGATATATGTTGACGTAGTCATAAAGGATCTCACTATACTATTTTACTTATAGTCCGGGTTCTTTGCATCATTCTGATCTCTCTTTGGGCAGGCATTTGCATAATCACCCATCTCACAACATTTAAAACAATTTACAGATTTCTTATTAGGATTATTCAAAGGATCATCTTTATTACAATCTTTATCCATATAACCAAAATTACCACATCAAAAACATTTCCCATTTTGGGTAAGGAATTCCCTAGGGTACTTTTTTCCACACATTTCACAAATTTAGAACTAGAAATTCTTACCATCGAATTTTATAGGCTGATTATTACCCATTTTATACCATCTGGACCTCTACTTTTCCTTATTATAAAAAATAATGTGATCATCAGAAAACACTATATATACCCTCTCATAACATTAGAATAATTTTCTCATAACTTTTGAATTCACGGGAGGCGAACTCTCTTTGATACATTGGCTTTAATACTGAGTAAAAGTGGTTTACATTGCTATCAAGATCCCGAATAATATTTGGAGAATACCATGCCATTCAGTTGAAGTTATCTTCATATACAACTATAAAATCTTCCTCTTTTTAGTTAATGTTATAAAATTTATTCTCCATCCTATGTCAAAAAACCTTATGAAAATATTTTTCATTGAAAAGACATATAAATTCAACCAACTCTAATGCATCAATTTTTTTATTATCCCTAGAATTCCTGACCACTGACCACCACTGATCAGATTCACATACAAAACAGTAAATGTAATGAATTTCCTTTTTTATTATCTAAACATCCCATAAAATCAAATATCATTTAAATGACCATAATCCATTCTTTATCCTCTACTTTTTCAGAATATCCACTGAATGTAGAGAGTGATGTCTAATAAAATGCTCCATTATCATTATGTTCTATTGTGGAACCTATGGTATTTCTCTTGAATGGATGATATCACCATTTACTGCCAGTGCCGACTAATCCAATACAATCACCAACAACTCGGTTCCAATCTCTATAATTGTAGACAATATATTCATAAGGATATCATTATGCGAGTTCCTCTCCTCTTCAGCTTCAATGTTTCTTCTGCAGAACACCATTCTGAAAAAACATATAATATTAAAAGAAACATTTTAATATTTAAATTACATATAATTTCAAATTAACCACATAGTAAAAAAACATTTATGGTATACTATTAACATCATTCTAACCCATATGGTTACCTAAAACATCGATTAATACAAAATATATAGACTTGATCTTATAAAAATACATAATCTATAAATTTAGGAAAAAACTCACATCCATTAATATTAATGATCTTTTTGGGTTTAGTGTTTTAGAGAATAAGGATATAATAGATACATTTCATTCCACATTCATATAGGGAATATACAACAAAAATAGTATCCATTTCTTTTAAAATATAAATTTGTCAAATAAATCATGTTTTATTTCAAAAATCTTTATGAAATTTAACTTGGATTCCTTATTTTTCTTATATATCCTTATGAACTATGAAATTAATTTATAATCTTGTGATGGAAAAAAAATCTCAAAAGGGGATATAAGAATAAGGAAAGAAATCATAGTGCATGAATACTTGTAACAAATGAAATCATTTTAAAAAAATACTTACTTTTTAACCATATAAATGTACTTTGTGAAACATGAAATTTCATGGAGATTTATAAAAAAGATATATAATATAAATAGAACCATAAAGGTATCTTTGGGAATTACTTACATAATCTTGTAACCCTCTCAACTACCATATTATTTTTAACCCTCACGGCTACCTTTCAATTTGTGTAACCGTCGTAGTTACACTTGGAGTAATCGTACGACTATCCTCTAACTTAAACATTACCAACGAATCCCACCCTTCATCATAAAAAATTACCAATAACCATAAAACAATCATCCATCATCAATAATTTTATAACAAAATTTCATTTTAATTTAATAAAAATAGAATTTTAAAAGAATAATTTTAAAGAAAAAACCCATTAAAATATCATATAATCAAAGTAGGAATTATTAGAGTGGATGGAATATGTTTATAAAAAATACGTACACATAAATAAATAAAATATAATTAAAAAAGTCACACTAACAATTTTACTACCACATAAATAATGAAGTATATGGTTTACCCAAAGAATTGAAATCGGGTTAAGAATTCTTTTACTTCGGGGATGTCTTACTTCAAACATGTTTAAACTATATGTATAATGGTTAAAAAAGTGTAATTAATATATTAAATAACCATATTTTTATTTATAATATCTTATATTATCATTTAATTAAAATATTTCACCCTTTAATTTTTAGTATTTGTTCATTCAATTGTTTTGGGTGAGTTCTTTTCATGATTTTTGTGATCGGATCAAGATGGATATTCTTGTTGATGGGAAATGAAACTATATATTTGGAATGGAACGGTATATAAATATTTCAATTAAATTAAATTTTAACATTTAAAATTTTTAATTTTTTCATGAGTATGATTCATAAGTTAAAACATTATTGATATGTGTTTAGGTCATTTTGGAAATTATTTGATCATAATGAACTCATTTTGTTTCATAAATTAATAACAGGTGCACAAAATGTTCTCAAAACCTTATATAAGATATAATTTATAATTTATAATCTGGTTCCACCATGAAAATGGATTCATTACCATTATTTGAAAAAGTTTAATAAAATAATCGAATTGAAAATAAAACACATGAAAAAAGAAGGGGATTCTTACCTCTTGATCTCTTCTCCTTTAGATCCTCCTTAAGGCCTTTAGTTTTAGAATTTTTGTGAGACCACTACATCTTGGACATAAGGAATATCCTTTATGTTGGAATTTGGAAGAAGTTAGAATATTATCAAGGATTGATATGAGTCATAGGAAGAGGGGAATGAGGGTGGTATTTATAGTGGTGGAGAAGAGGGATTTTACATTATTTTAATCATTATTTTAATATTTTGTCAAAGAATATGAGTAGTCATAATTTTTATGATAACAAATGAAAATAGGGCATGTGATCTAAATAAAGTGGGATTATATCACTTACGATGTCATAAATTGTGTATTTAACTAATAATTTGAATGTATGGTATTCTACTGTATTTTACTATTCATAAAAAATTCACGAATTTCAGAAAAACCCTGAAAATTCACCCTAACCATATTTCAATGAGTATAAATCAAAAATGAACTCTATTTTTTGTAAATAATTTTATAAATATTACTAATTTAAATTTTAATGAATATCATACATTATTCCAAAGTTAACAATTTTAAAACTATAACTCTGTTTATATCACCTTCAAAAATTAATCAAGTAGTCATTATCTTAAAAACATAAGAAAATAATATAATAGTATAATTTAATATTAATTAAAGTCATATTACTATTAAGTTTACTATTAATATTGGTATGTTTATATTCACAAATAAAAATCAATTTACATCAATCAGGATCAAAATAACTTACTGGTCATAGTTATAGATGACCATTTTTTGAAATTCAAAGCATAAATGTAGAAAAATTCTGTTTAAGGGGTAGTTATAAATTTCTTCTAAAAATAAGGTATCATGAATTTCCGTATATTTTTTAAAAAACATGAGTTTTTACATTCCTTAATTGTCTTACACATTCTTATAAGCTATAAAAATCATTTAAAAACATGGTATGAGCACAAAAACATCAGAAAGGGATGTAAAAAAATAAAATAACAGATTAGTCCATGAATAATTGTAACGTATGAAATCATTTCAAAAAAGACATACTTATCACCCATATAATCATACATTTTGGATCACGGGGCTTGCATGAGATTTCCTCAAAACATATAGTACATAAATGTAACAATAAAGTTATCATAGGGCATTACTTACATAATCTTATAACCCTCTCGATTATCTTATAATTTGTAACCCTCACGACTAAATAACAATTTATGTAACCATCGTAGTTACAATTGGAGTTACCATATGGCAGACCTCTAACATAAACATGACCAATTCATTGGATGGAGATGTATATCCCACCATTCATCATAAGAAATGACCATGAACTAGAACATAATTATACACCACATATAATTTCATAAAAACTTTTCTTTCTAATTTTGTAAAAACAGAATTTTAAATGCAGATATGAAAAGAAAAGTCCCTTAAAAATATCATATAATTCAAGAGGAATATATTACAGTGTATGGAATCTTTATATACACTATAAATACACATAATAAAATATAATATAAACAAAACCAATCACACAAATAATTTTACTACCACATAACTAACAAAATAAAAGGTAAACCCAAAGAATGGAAATCAGGTTAAAAATTCACTTACCTTGGACTTGGATTAATTAAAACATGTTTAATCCTACTATATATTGGTTAAAATAATGTTATTTATATATTAAATAATAATATTTACCTTCATAATATCTTATACGATTATTTTGTTACATGATTTTACACTTTAATTGTTATTATTTATTTCATCAATTGTTTTGGGTGCGTTCTTTAAATGATTTCCATGATAGATTTATGATGGATATTATTGTAAATTAGAATTGAAAATATAGGATTGGATTTGAATGGAATTTTATTATTTATTGTAGAAAAAATTATACCATTTATAATTTTGAATTCTTACATGAGGATGATTCATAAGTTAAAATATTATTGAAATTTGTTTAGGTCATTTTGGCGATTATAAAAATCGCAATGAAATGATTTTGTTTCATAAATTAATAAGATGTGTAATAACTAATTAGAGAACATTATGTAGGATATAATACGTAAATTATAATATGTTTCAATGATTAAAATGTTCTAATGACCTCTCATTAAGGATGTAAAATAAATTGATATCACATTGTCCACAGTGTCGGTAAATCAACACATCACGCACGATGTTTTCATTTTTTTAAATAAGTGTGAGAGGAGAAGAAGTATAATGTTGAATCATCTATAAACATGATTAAATACATAATATGTAAGATATTGTATCATTCCTACCTCTTGGATAAGTGGAGGTGAGGAAATATGTACAATAGAAATGAAAATGAAAAGAAAAGAAAGAACACCAATGAGGTTGTTTACCTCTAGGTCTCTTCTCCATGAGATCATTCGTAAGGCCTTTGCTCCTGGAATTTTGGTGTGACTAGAAGATCTATGTTTTGGGGAAGATCCTTGGGGAAGGATGTTTTATTATAATATTATTCTAAAGGCGTTAGAGGTGTGAGAAGAATAGGGGAATGAGGGTGGTATTTATAGTAGGGGGAGGAGGGATTTTACATTATTTTAATCATTATTAAAATACTTTTTCTCAAGACTATGATAGTCTTTCATATTATGCCCCTAAAAGGAATAATGGAATTTCAGTTCGTACCATGTGGGATTACGTCACTTATGATTTCATAAATAATGTTTTTATATGATAATTTGATTATACTGTATTTTACCGTATTCCACTATTCCTCAACAATTCAAAAGTTTCTGTAAAATACCAAAAATTAAACCTAAGCATTTTTCGATGTGTATAAATAATAATTGAAATCAATTTTTTTAAAATATTTTTCTATATATTACTAATTTAATTTTTAAAGAAAATCATACTTTATTCAAAAATTAACAAATTTAAACTATAAATTATTTTCTATCTTTTTGAAAATTTAATCAAGATGTAATTATATTAAATCATTAATAAACAATAATTAAATAATTTACTATTAATTAGGGTTATATTACTATTAATATTACTATTCATAAGGTTATGTTACTATTCACCAAAAATCATGTTTCTTCTTTTGGACACCAAATAACATGCCGATCATAATTGTAGAGGACCGTTTTTAAAAATTCAAAACAATGAATTGGAAAAATTATTTATAAATGATTTTTATAAATATCTTCTTAAAATAAAGTTTCATTAATTTCAATTTATTTTTTAAAAACTGTGGGGTTTTACATTAACCCCACAATTTTGAAATTGTGTCCTCAGAATTTCATTTAATTATTAAACAAATGAGGGTAAATTTTACTCATAGCATTTTTAGAGTCCCATATTGCTTCTCCAACCAAGTGGTTTCTCAATGAAAACAATTACATAGTAGATTAACTTATTGTGATATGCCTCTTCCCTTTGATCAAGATTATAAACTCGTTTCTCTTAATAAGAAATGTTCTCTTCTAGCTAATATTATTCTAGGCTCAAGACCTGAGATGAATATGGAACATACTTTCTCTATGTTGAAACATCACAAACATTGTGTACCGTAGACAAAATAATAGGCAATTATACAAGGTAGGTTACTGGTCCAACCTTTTCCAGGATTTCATATGGTCCAATGATCAACTGTATTAACATTAATTTCTTACCAAAACTAATAAAACTTTTCCATGGTGTGATTTTATGAAAAACATGGTCGTCTATCTCAAAGAAAAAGTATTTCCTCATATTGTCTACATAATGTTTCTACTTACTCTGAGCTGTCCTCATGTGTTGCTGGATCACATTATCTTTCTCATCCACATCCTCTACTAATTCTGGTCCCATCAATTTTCATACCTCGACATCATCCAAAAATGATGGAATTCAACACAACATCCCTATCAATTCCTCAAAAGGTGTCATCTCTATACTGGAATAAAAACTGTTATTATAAGTGAACTCAAATAAATAAAGGTACTAATCCAAAATTCCTTGTTAGTCCATTGAATAAGATCAAATGATATCCTCTAATGTCTTAATTATTTGTTCTGACTATCCATCTAATTGAGGATGAAAATATATAGTAAAATTTAATTTTGTGACCAACAACTTCTGAATCCCCTTCCAAAAGATTGAAGTGAACCTAACAACCTAATCAGATGAAATAGAAAGAGAAAATGAATGAAAACTAACAATATCATTGAGGTACAATCGAAAAAGCTGATCCAAATACATTATATCTCGAATAGAATGAAAATGTGCAGATTTATTCAGCCAGTCAAAAACAACCCAAATCATGTTGTTACCTCAAGAAGTCTAAGGTAGTCATACCACAAATTACATGGATATATTCTTCTATTTCCACTATGGAACTGGAAATTTCTAAAGAATACCCATTAGTAACTTCCAATATTCTTTAATCTTTTGACATTTCAAACATTTCATGGTAATTTCATCAATATCCATTTTTGTTCCAACCCACCAGTAATACTCTCGAAGTTATCTGTAAATCTTAGTACGACCAGGATGAATTTAAAATGGATAATAATGAACTTCACACAATAATTATTTCTTCAATGAGGAATCATAGGGCACACAAAACCTTTCACCAATTCCTAAAACACAATATATATCAACGTTAAATTCGAGAAACATACCCATTTAAACCAATTATACCTTTTTTGTTGCTCGCAGTATTCCTTTATTCTTTCTTAATTCTATATAGTAACTATTATTTCACTAAAACATGAATAAAAATAGTTGTATTTTTGGCACCACAACTTCTATGAAAAAATTCATTAAATCCTTAATCAAGGGATCATTTTCCAAATGTATCATGGTTAATGATGCATGATGTTTTTTACTCAAGGCTTGAACCACATTGTTTTTTTTCCTAGATGGTAATTGATCGTGAAATAATAACCCCTTAACAGTTAAATGCATACTCAATACCTCTTTTTTAATTCTGTCTGAGTGAATATATAATTCATAATTTTATGGTCTGTATATACATTATATTTGGCTCTGTATAAATGATTCCTAGAAATTTTCAAAGCCAAAATCATAGTGTTGGATCGAAATATAGATGTTTATGAATACTTGATATTACAATTCAAGAGGGGGGTGAATTTTAGGATTAATAACTATGTATTAAAACACTTTACAAATTAGATTAAATAATCTTAAACTAATACAATTCACAATCAATACAATTAACCACAATTGTCTTGGATATAATAGGTAAGATACGATGTAATACTATAACTACTATAAATCAATTGTATTAAAAATGAATATAATAATCAGAGTAATAAAAATGTAAAAAGTTATACCATAAAGCATATAGGATCTATTAATAAAATATTTAATAGAATAATCACAATTGAAAAAATTACAATTGAATATTAAACTAATAGGCAAACAATACAATTTTCGTTCTAATACAAACATCAGTGGAAATGTAAAAGTATTAAAATTATTTTATCCAAAAGAGATGGTTATCCATTCACTAAGGATAAAAGTTTTTTCTTAACACCACCTTGGTAAGCCCTCAATGCGATGATCGGTACATATGTCTTGTTATCTCAGAAAGCCCTCGATTTTGCAGGTAATCGGTACATCTGTCTTTCAAACACTTGAAAGCCCTCGATACGAAAATTGGTAGCACCGTCTTCCTATCCCCAATATCCCTAGATCGTTATCACCTGATCAATCACACAAAGAAAAATAGAGCACTTATTGAAAAAAAAAATCTATGAATGAGTCATTCACATATTGTAATCTCATGGATTTCTTACGAATAAAAAGATAAGTCACATCATCTCTCTTTAGAAATTAATAGAAGAAAAGAATGATCAATATCTCTTACTTCTTTTCTCAGTTTCAAATGTCCACTTATTTATAGGCCTCAGGTTCCAAGGGTCATATTTCTCTACAAAACTCGAAGGTACATGGACACCTGGCCTTATAACGGTCATATTGAAACGAAAAACACGACATAATTTTTATTAGTTTATAAATAACTCCAAGACATCGTTTGGGTTAAAGAAAAAGATATATGAAAAATATTTTCATGAATTCGATTGATTTAAAACTTGTATTTTCATAAAATTCAAAAACATTCTTGTGATAAAAGTAAAATATGAGTACTATTAATATTACTTAGTTCAATGTATTGATACGATGTACGGTGAGTATGATGCACAATAGTTAGTACGATTTATAGGGTCAGAACGATTGATTGTGTTGGTACGATTTACAGTGTTATTACGATTGATAGAGTCAGTACCATTAACAGTGTTAGTATGATTGATAGAGTAAATACGATAAACATAGTCCATATGATAAACAAAGTTAATACGATAAAATAATATAAAGAGATTTGTCATTTCCGAAAAAATACCTAAAACTCAAAATAGGACTTCTGACTTAACTATCTCCCCCTTTTTTGGAATGCGCAAAATACAAAGTAAAACAAGAAAGAAGTACGTATCTCCCCCCGAGTTAGGAAAAATTTTTTGAATATGAAATTGAATACAACTAACTCACCCTTATGTTTATACATTCTTAAGAATTTTATTCATTTATTTTTTATGATTTGGATGTATTATATTTGATTAAAACATTCTATCCCTTTTATAAAACATTCTCCCCCTTTGAGATTTATAAAAATAATGGGTAGTATTGAATTTCCTGAAATGGTTAGAGAGAAATAAAAATGCATGTAAATGGTAAAGAGAACATAAAACACATTAATATGACCAAATTATATAAATTTTGAAAAATTAATCAAGAACGAAAGATACAAAAAAAAACATTCATGTGTTTTCTCTTTCTTTTTATTTCCTGACTAGATCATGGAGAAAAACTTTCATCTTCTTGATTTTTTTCTTATCTTCTAAGATAAAATCACCCTGGGATTTGAGAGGATCTTGTTGATTGGAAAAAATCTGATCATGATTCCGGATAGTC
Source organism: Viscum album (assembly GCA_963277665.1). Lineage (NCBI taxonomy): Eukaryota > Viridiplantae > Streptophyta > Magnoliopsida > Santalales > Viscaceae > Viscum > Viscum album. The sequence continues at coordinate 112,493,554 of OY728156.1, read as the reverse complement.
TCATCTTGAACTCTAATTACTTCTTCAAGAGTATCAATTATGCCTTGAAAATTATTATTGTCTTCCGACAATAGAATAATTTTTATTCATCAACAAAACTATTTCATATTTGAAATATGAAACCATTTAAAACTATGACTGAAAAGAATTAATATTCTCTTGAAACTATTTTATTGAATGAGTATCAGCTCCAGGAGTTTTTGGCATCAGATTCAACCTTTCAATAGTTTCTTTGTAAAGATTATTGAAAAAAATAGAATGATCATTTGAAAGTATTCTTATGTCTTCAATCAAATAATCATGTTCATTCACTGAGCATTATATTTTGTATAACCACTTAGTCATATTATTGCCAGCCTTCTTATGGGAAACTGAACATTTAGACAGTACTTTTAAATCAACTTCTATTGACCATACTATCTTTCAATGTTCCCTTATAGAACCAAAGTTCTTCCATTGATTTTTTGTGATGAAATAAATGTTCCCATCAATTCTAGGAAAAAAAGTAAGAGTATTCTCAATTATCCTCAATACATGAACAATGTAATAACTTTTTAGGAGAGAAATTGTGTATTATGAATCAGTATCTTCATCGTTTGAATCAATTTCATTTTATCGGCTTGAGTCTTAAAAAGGACATTTTCCTTTTTCTTTTTCTTTTTCAATTATTTCTTCTTCCACTTTTTCACTGATAAAAACTACATTTTCTGTATTATAAGTTTGAGCACCTTGCTTTACTAGATAAGGGAATATATTTGAATGATATTCAAGAGATTTAGCTTCTTCTTGATTGTCATGAGAAACTTGTTGTACACATTGACTTTTCTTTTAAAAATATTCTTCACTACTCATCTTTCAACTCTAAAACAATCCCTAAAGAAATTATTCTTCCTCTTCTTCAACATCCTAAACATCTTTCAATATTTGTTTCCCTTTCTCTTTTTCTAGAAGACTCTTTATTACTGTTTCATGTTTCACTTCATCCGTTAGTTTAGCACTAGCCATATCAACCTCTTTTACGATTTTAGTAACATCAAAATTTTGATCATTCCTTTTCAAAAGATTCATACATTTTATTCTCATCCTAAAGAGTTTCCTATACACTTATCCTCTCATCTAAAGCTTCATCTAGATTAAGACCAAACATAGGATCACCTTCTCTTCTTTGATCTCTATCATTCCTCCACATGGCCACAACCTCATTATTTTATTTTGTTTTCTTCTTTGTCTTAGTACTGATTTGAGGATCTGATTTTTGAGAAGCAACAACATTTGTAAATGATTCAATTGGCATAGGTGCTGATTGTTTTGGTGCTGATTCAAATTCTACATCATTAAAAAAAGTTTTCAATTATCATCAAAACAGTCAAATAACTTCTTCAATATATTCTTACTAATACAAGAAGGCTTTAGTTCTTTCAACTTTCCTTTCAGAGGAATATTACAGAACATCAAACTCAAAATAATGAACTTTCTATAAGAATATATGGATACATAATCAAATAAGACTTGAACGCTCCTGACTTGACATTCATGATTGTTTCAAAATTTTACCCCATGAGATTTATGTTTCTAATATTTATAAGATAGTCCAGAATAAATATTTCATTCACCTTAAGGGTTTCCCTATCCCATTTTCTTAGGATAAGATCGCCTCGAATCCAAAGCACAAAAAACCAGTTATCTCAAGATAAATGGGATAATTTTCTCTTCTCTTCATTTATGAGGAATAGAAATATTTATACTCTTTAGCTATTAAATGTACCAACTTCCTCTGGTAGTTTATGAGAAGGAAAAAAAGAATCGCCTTTGGCAGAATCAATGAGAAAATGAGCTTCTTGTTTCATAGACATTGAGATTTTTCTATCGTAGACAACTAAGTTGATCATCATATTTTTTTCAAAGGACACGGTATTATAGAATTGACTAACCTCTTCAACAATAATTGGGTCTTGAGATACGATTTTCTCAACACAAAGATTTTCCTAGCCTTGAAACAAAATAATCCTCTTGATTGTTGAACCATACATGTCAATGAAATACAGAGAAAATAACCTTTATTTGAAGATATTTTCCTTTGAAAACTTCATTGAAGACATTTTGGAAGGAGTGTCGGCAGAGTACTTAGACATAAAGGTGAGACAAAGAAGAAATTGAATGGAGACTTAAAAAAAGATAAAGGGCTTCGCCAATAAATCTGAAAAACCAGTGAGAGTTAGGAGGGGGGTTTTATTTATAGGTGAAGAAAAAAATTGTTGGTCTTCAACGGTTGAGATTAGAAGATAAACAATACAATGGTGGGGATTTAAAGGGGTTTTTAAAAAAACCTAAAACAATAAAATGTAAGAAAAACAAAAAAAAGTGGAGAAAGAATATACCTATTTGAGATTATATGGAAGTTGTTGGTTTCATAGTATTATTAATGTAAAAAAAGTATGATAATAAAAAGAAAATAAAACCATACAAGGATGGAAAAAGAATACGATCGGTTGTGAGACCAATTTAAAACAAATTCATTACCATAGTTTGTCAAGCCGATGAAAAACAAATTTATTACCTGAGGTTGTCATACCGATGGAAAACAAATTCATTACCATAGGTTGTCATGTTGATGGAAAACAAAGTTATTACCATAGGTTATCATGCCTATTGAAAGAAAAGTTGTTACCATAGGTTGAAATTCAGATGGAAAACAATGTTTTTACCATAGGTTGTCATGTTGATGGATAAAAAAGTCATTACCATAGGTTATCATGCCGATGGATAAAAACTTTTTACCATAGGATGACATGCTGATGGAAGAATTTTTTTTTACCATAGGATGACATGCCAATTGACAAAAAATCAATTTGGTAACTAGATATAGAAGATTATAAACATAAAGTTAAAATGATAACCGGACAGTCAAGATGATAATCAAAAATACAAAATAGAAAATCAAAAGAATAAATAGATAAAGAAAATTATAAAAATTTGTTAAGAAATACATCATGTAAAATAATAAAAATGGTATCCCACATTTAAGATGAGTTCTTTTAATATAAGTGGAAGTGTAAAACATGATGTATATATGAATGAATTTTTTAATGTAATCATTCATAGATTTTATTTTTTGAACTAAAATCTATTGGGAGGAAATGGTTTTGTAAAAATTTTAGAATGTTTTTCATGCATTCCGATGAATTGTAAAATAATATATCCTATTAGTATGTGGTCCCTAAGAAAGTGATTACTAATTTCTATGTGTTTTTCATGAAATTGATGTGGTGGATTTTTACTAAGGGTATGGGACTAGTATTATCACATAGAATTTGAATTTTGGAAAAAAACTCAATCCATAATCAGTGAGTGTGTTTTTCATCAACAACACTTGAGAACAACAACTTACATCTTCAACATATTCAGCTTCATCAGTGGAAAGTGCTACTGAGTGTTGTTTCATGCATGACCAAGAAAATAAGGAATATTTTAAGAAATAAAATGTTCCAGATGTACTCTTTCGATCCATTCTACAACCACCAACGTCAGCATCTGAAAAACTTTTCAATAAAATCATTTCTAGAAGAATAAAATATACCAAAATCTAGAGTTACTTTTAAATACCTAAAGATCATTTTCACAGTTTTTAAATGATACTCTTTTTTATTTTATTGGTTTCTTGCACATAATAATATGAAAAACATTAAGTCTGGCTGACTAGCCATAAAGTATAACAAACAAACTATCATACCACTAAAAGTTTTTTCATCTACTGGTTTCCAAGTTTTATCAAGATCAAGTGTATTTGAGGTACCAATTGGACTACTGATACTTTTATTATTATCGTATCCATAATTTTAGAGTAAATCTATGATATACTTACGTTGAGATATATAGGTTCCTTTTAGTTTTTTGAGAAATTTTAAAATTTAAAAAGATTTCTAACTCACCCATAAGACTCATTTCAAACTCACATTTCATTAAATTATCAAAGGAACCAGTTAGAGATTTCTGAGTTTATCCATATATGATGTCATAAACATAAATTTGAAAAATCAAAACAAATTTATTTTCCATTTTTATAAAAAGGGTTAGTCCTGCTGTACCTTTTGCATAATTATTTTGTAATAAAATCTTATAAGTCTATCATACCATTCTCTAGGGGAATTTTAGAAGCCATATAATGCTTTGGTAAGTTTAAAAAAATGATTAGGATATTTTGAGTCTATTCAACTATGTGTTTGTTCAACAAAAACTTCTTCTTGAACACAACCATTTAGAAAATCACATTTAACATCCATTTGAAATAATTAAAAATTAAATTATGATGCAAAGGCTAATAGAATTTGAATAGATTCAATTATAGATATTGGGGAAAATGTTTATTCATAGTTTATTCTCTATTTTTGATTATATCCCTTATCAACAAGTCTTGATTCATTTCATACAATGATTCTATTTTCATCACATTTATTTCTGAAGACCCATTTTACACCAATTACAGTTGTTTATTTAGGTCTTTCAACTAATGTCCAAACTTGATTCCATTCAAATTCATTTAGTTCATCTTCCATTTCTTTAATCCAATATTCACCACCTAGGGCCTCACTTGGACTTTTAGGTTCAAATTGGGAAATAAAGGAAAGGTGTTCTATTTCATTTCAGAAGGAACATATGGTTTTCATAGGTTGAATTACATCACCAATGTTATTATAAATTGGATTATTCATAAGAAACAATTGATTTTAGGTTTTGTATTACTTTTTCATCAACATAAGGTAGAAAATATTTTGGGGTAAATGTTATAGAAATACTTTTTGGAAATTTTCTTTATCAGAAGGATTTTCTATCATAGGTCGATAATCAGATTTTTAAAACAAATCTGAAGATGTACGTTGAGGTTTTATAAAAATAATGGGATTGGATTCATCAAATTTTACATGCACTATTTCTTCAACAATAAATGATTTTTTTTAAAGACTCTATATGCCATAAAATTTGTTTAATAGCCTAGAATGTTTCCTTCATCTGACTTGTGTGAAAATTTTTATAGATTGTATTTTGTATTCAATATGAATACTTTGAATCCAAATACTCTAAAGTATGAAACATTAGGTTTTCATCCAGTCCACAATTCATAGGGTGTTTTATTAAGAAAATTTCTATTTAAAACATGATTTATAATATAACAATCAGTACAACCAGATTCATCCCAAAAATTCATAGAAATTGAGTATTAAATGAACATGGTTCTTTTCATTTCTGGAAGAATATAATTTATTTTCTCTACAACACCATTTTTCTGAGGAGTTCATGGAGCTAAAAAGTTGTGAGTAACAACATTCTTACTACAAAAATTTTCAAAATCTGAATTTTGAAATTCACCACCATGATTACTATGATTAGTTATCAATGGTAGGTATTTCACATTTTTAACATGGGCTCTCAAAATTTTTAAATAGAAAATGTATTAAAGTTTCTTTGATAGAAAATAGACCCATTTAAATCTAGTAAATTCATCAAATCAAAGAAATACATAATATTAGCCTCCAATGCTTTCAGTTTGTGAAGGACCAAAAAGATCCAAGTTCACTAGTTGCAATGCATTAGAAGTTAGAAATTCATTGATTGATTTAGATCTAGTTTTATGTTGCATTCAAAATTGATAAGGATCACAGACCTTTGAAGAATCATATCTAAGATCTGGTACATCCTTTACATGTATTTTATTTTAATGTTTACAAAGGTTTTTAAGGTTGCAGTGTCCTAGTCTTCTATGAGATATCCATGACTGATCTTCTATTACACTTTATCAAGGTAATTAATAGCCATTATGGTCTATTAAGTTAATATTGTATACATTCTCTTTCCTCTGGGAAGATAGAATGAATTCATACATGGAATTGTGAACTAAGAACTTATAATTTCTAAAATACAGAAGGTATCGTTCATTACATAATTGAATTATACTGATGATATTATTCTTTAGATCTTTTACAAACAAAACATTTGAAATTATAACTTTTCCAAGAAAAAAATATTACATATCCAAACAATTTCTCCTTGAGCATTATCTCCAAAGGTAACGCTTCTACAATTTTCTTCGATAATATTTTCAATGATATATTTGTTTCCCATCATGGGTCAAGAATAACCACTATCCATGTACCAAATATTCTTGCTGGTACACTTCTTATTTTCCTGAAAATGAAACAATTATTTTTTCCGGACACAATGTTTTTGGATCTAGAAGGGTTAGATAAAAAAATTTAGGAATCCAATTTTTTTTTCCAAATTATATTTATGAAATCAAAAAGATTTAGTTCTGTTAAGAGAAAACTTTCTTTCCCAGTGTCCACCACATTAACACATAATACAGAAATAAGCACTTTGAGGAACAAAATTATTTTTACTAAAAACTAGTTTTGAATTAGTATAACCAAAACCAGAATTATTTCATGAAGGACAGATTTGAGAATACATTTTATCAAAGTTATCCTTGCCATACAAAATGTTTTACAAACACTTCATCAAGGAAAATATTTCTGACATTAGTTTTAAAACTGTGTTTTTATCCTTGAAAAAATTATTTCAGGAACTAGAGTAAGTCTCTAAAATATATTTCATAGAAGTTACATTTCGTAGATCCTTAGAAATTTTATCCTTATCAGAATTGACTTTCTCAATGTCTTTTAAAATAATTTCAAAATTATAAGTTTTCATATCAAGATCATTAGAATGATCTGATACTTTTTTATTTAAAATAGAAATTATATAATTTTCTTTGTCATGATTTTTCTTGAGTTTAGAATTTTCATTCTCAATTAGTCTAGCAAACCTAGACACTTTTCATAAGAAGGAAATGTGTTATCTTATACTGAAATAGAATTATCATTTGAAGATTCATAATATTTACCATCAGTATATTTTTCATTCAAGGACACATTTGTAGAAGATTCATAATTGTGTACCTTATCCATGAAACAATGATCTTCAATTGGTAGTCTGTATATAAGTCCAAGATTCCTATGTCCTGACGATTCATATTCTAAAGAATCATCTGATGAATTTCCACCACTTTCACTCCCAATATAAATGTATATCAAGACTTTCTTTGCCTTTATCTTGTAATAATTTTTCTTATTTCTTTCAAAATGTCTCACCATTCTATCATTTATTTTCAATAAAGTACAATAAGGTCTTATACGACCCGCTTTCTTGTATTCATAACAAGTTACTTCTGAGTCTTTCTTATCCTTTCTATATTTATTTTTTAATATGTAATGGATGACTTTATTTCCCACAATCTTGTTCATCCTTCGAGAAATATTAGTTAAGTCATTATCTAAGTGATCTCTATCACTTGATTCTGACATAACAACTTTATTAGCTTTGGATATTCTTATCCATTCAATTGTTTTAGCTTTAGACGTTGTAGTAAAATCTAAACTTCAATTTCCATTTTTCATCTTATTGAAATCAAAATTTCGTTTAAATCTTGTCTCATGATGTAGATGAGTTCCAAAAATCTCATCAAGAGTAATCTAAGAAACATTCATCTTTTCATCAATAGTTGTCCTTTTTGATTCCCATTTGTTTGGAATCATATCAATAATCATGTCTACAATAGCTTCATCATCTAGACCTATTTATCTCATAGAATGTAAACTGTTGACAATTGTCATAAATATTTGTTACACCTTACATACTGGTTCTCCATAAAGAAAAATAAATCCATGATATTCTACCCAAAGAATTTATCTTCTTGTTTTTATAACCATATTTGCACTAAAAATGTGTAACTTCTAATTTCTTCCAAATACATTTCCCTGATTCACAAGATAATATCTGTCTATTTATATTCATGGTAATAGAATATAGAAATTTATTGTGAGCCATGTAATTCAGTTGATATTATTTCTTTTTTTGATAAGTTAAAGTAGTGACTTCTTTGTCATGGATTTTGTAAACCACAGTAAGCATAATAAAATTGTGTACACCCATATTAATAACAAATGTCTTCATTCGATATCTCCAGTACTCATAATCATTCCCATAAGAAATAGGTCATCCTGTTGGATTCCTATTCTCAATTGATCCAATATTCATTCCTTTCATCTAATAAAACAAAATCTTTTCAACTCCACACGTTAGTGAAGTATGTAGTTATAAAAATAATATTGTAATAAAAACAAAATTATATTTTAAATGAAAGAGAAAGTAATAAAAATTAGTGGAAACCTCATTTGATTAAAATTTTTGGATTGAAATATAAATGTATATAAATATTAGATGGAACAATACAATAGGGGGTGAATTTTACATTTTAAAACATTGAATTTAAAAACTCAAATAATTAGTTTAAATGATCTTACACTAATGCAAATCAAAATCAATACAATGAACCAAAAATGTCATGGATATTAAATGTATGATATGATGTAATACTATAACTAATATAAATCAATTATATTAAAAATTAATACAATAATCAGTGTAATAAAAATGTGAAAGATTCTACCATTACAGGTATAGAATATATTTACACAATATGTAATAGAAAAATCGTAATTGAAACAATTACAAATGAATATCAAATGAAAGTAGAAATAATACAATTTATGTTCTAATAAAAACAGTTGTGGAAATGTGAAAGTATTAAAATTCTTTTTTCCAAAATAGAATGTTTTACTTTCACCATGGATAAAATTTGTGTCTTACCAAAACCTTGGTAAGCCATCAAAACGATGATCGGTACGTCTGTCTTGATATCCCCACAAGCCTTCGATACAATAATCAGTACATCTATCTTGATATCCGCGCAAGCCCACAATTTTTCAGATAATTGTTAACTCTATCTTTCAAACAGTTGAAATCCCTTGATACAAAGATTTGTAGCACCGTCTTCTTATCCCCAACAGCCCTCGATCGTTATCACCTGATCGGTCACACAAATGAAAACAAATAACTTATTGAAATACATAAACTAAGAACAAGCCATTCATGTTTTTTTAACTCAAGGCTTTCACACGAAGAAAGAGAGAAGTCACAAAGTCTCTCTCTTGAACTTTATAGAAACAAAGCATGATCAATGTCTCTCAGTTATTTTTTCATTTTTAAATGACCACATATTTATAGGCCTCAGGTTCCAATGGTCATATTTCCTTGAACAATCATATTTCTCTAGAAAATTTAGAGGGAATTAGACACCTGGAATTATAATGGTCATATTGAAACAAAAAATCATGACATCATTTTGATTAGTTTATAAATAGCCCAAAGACATTATTTTGGTTAAAACAAAAGATATATGAAAAAGAGCCAGTTCGATTGACATGGTCGATACGATTGATAGAGTCAGTATGATTTACAGAGTCAGTGCAATTGATAGAGTCTGTAAAATTGATAGATTTAGTACGATTGATAGAGTCAATTGAATAATCATAGTCAATACGATAAATATAGTCAGTATGATAAAATAACATAAAGATATTTATGATTTCCAAAACAGAAGACATAAAAGTCAAAAGTGGAATTTTGACTTATCACATAGCTTCCAATACCAAATCATGTGTTGGATAATTTATCTCATGATGTTTTAGTTGTCTTGAAGCATAAGAAATTAACTGATCATTCTTCATCAAAACTCAACCAAGTACCCTCAATTAAGTATCACTATAGATGGAAAATTTTCTATTTTGTGAAGGCGTGTTAAAAACTAGAGCATTCAACAATCTTTTCTACAGTTCCTAAAAACAAACATCATGTTCTTCTGCCCTAAAAAATTTCACCCCTTTTCACGTTAACTTAGTTAGAAGGCTATATAATAGGGAAATTTGTTTAACAATCCATCGGTAATAACCATCTAATCCAATTACACTACAAATATCTATAACATTTTTGGGTCTTGGCCATTCATCAACAACAATTTTTTGGTAAGATCAACAATTATTAAATCCTTATTTACAATTTTCCCATGACAATAAATCTATTGAAACAAAAAATCAAACTTTATGAATTTTCCATATAGTTTCTTTTAATTTAATTCTCATAATACAACCCTTAGATGTTTTTCATGATCCAATTTACTCTTAGAAAATACCAGAATGTCATCAATAATCATAACCGTATGTTTATCCATAAACTCATGAAATATTCAATTTATTAGATTAATTAATACATGAGGTGAATTAGTTAACACAAATGGCATGAAAAAAAATTCATAATGCCCATATCTAGTACAGAAAGCTGTTTTTGGGATGTCATCCTCCATCACCTTCAGCTGATGGTATTCAGATCTCAAGTGAAACTTAGAAAAGCACTGAGATCCGTAGATATGATAAAAATGACATCTATATGAGGAAAATGATTCTTGTTATTAATATTTATGTTATTCCAGTCTCTATAATAAATTAAATGAATCATGAAACCATATTTACTTTTAACAAATAGAAAAGGAGAACCAAATGGTAATGTGCTAGGATGACTGAATCCTTTATCAAGAAACACCAAAAACTGATTTTTCAATTTAATAAGTTCCATTTGAGACATTCGATGTGTTGGATTTGAAATAGGATTAGTATTAGGAACAAATTCTATTGTGAATTCGAATTCCTAATTATTTATGACACCGAGTAACTTATTAATTAAAAAATCAAGGTATTGATTTACCACTATCACTTCATTAATCTGAAGAGTTCCCTTGTTTTCAACAATATGAGAAAAAATAAATTCATTTAAATCTTTAAAAAGTTTCTCATACTCATGATATGTTATCAATTTTATGGGTTTTTTCATACATAAAAACTGAAAATCTTTATAGAAAAAAACATCTTTAGCTCTACAATCAATCTTATCATTATAAACAGAAAGGCAGTCCATTAGTAGAATATAATCAAACACTACTATGGAAAAAATGACCTGGTTAACATGTAATGTCAATCTATAGTCCAAAATAGAAATATTATTATAATTACGTATTGTTATAATATATCCACCTATTGTTTTAAAAATATGGAGACTCTAATTTTTTGAGGTGATATTTTCAATTTAACCAAAAAATATTCTGAAATAAAAGAATATACAGACCCCTTATCGAACAAAACATTAGAGAAATGTGAGTAAAAAAATAAAGAACCTCTCATGTTGTGGAAAATGATCTCACTAAACCTTTTTATCCATAGCATGGCTTCTTCGCATCATTTAGATATCTATTTGGATAGGAATTTGTATAATGACTCATCACCCCACATTAAAAAAACTAAATATTTTTATTATTATAATTTGTCATAGAATAATTTTCATTAAAATCTCGGGCCAAATATCCAAACGTACCATGTTTAAAATAATTCTTATTTTTGGTAAGGCATTCCCCATGGTTATTTGTTCCAAACTTTTTATAATATTAGAACTACAATTTCATACCATCATATTTCTTTTGTCCATTCTACCCATCACTTTCTACATAGACCTCTTCTTCTCATTGTGGTCAATGTAAACATGACCATTAGAAAACTCCATCTATATCATCTAATTACATTATACATGTTTCTAAACACTGTTAAATTCACAAGAGGCAAATTCCCTTTGATTCATTGTCTTCAGTACTAAGTAAAAGCAGTTGATTTTTTTATCAAGATCCTGAATTATACTCCTTGAATTCCTCTTCAATCGATTGAAGTTTGTTTCATACAAAACACTGAATATTATTCTTCTATTTAAATTCAATGAATTTATTCTCCATCATAAGTGAAACCACCTTAGGAAAATATTTTTCATGGAAAATACTTTTAAATTCATCCATATCTTAGGAATAAACATCCTTCCAGTCCTTTATATTCTTGGTTGTTAACCACCACTAACTAGATTAATCCTGAAAATGATAAATGGAAGGACTTATCTTTAGATTATATGAACATCACATAACATCAAATATATTTACAAGGGATTAAACCCATCCTTCAGCTGCTACTGGGATACAAAATCCATTGAATGCAGGAGGGTGTTGTTTCATAAAATGTTATGTTATCATCATGTTCAGTTGTTGTAACTCTAGTTGTCCTCTTCCATTGATGACATCATGATTTTTTTCCTCCGTGTGCTGATCCATTACTGTAACAAACTGTATAGTTCAAATCCATACCATTCCAAGCTATATATTTGGAATGATATTGTTCTGTCAGTGTATCTCCTCTTTAGCTTCACAATTTCTTCTACAGAAAACCTTTCTAAACAGTCATATCATTGTCGAAGAAACATAGTATGCTTTAAGTGATAGATCATTTAAATGTAATTATGAATTAAAAAATCATTTATGAAATTATATTAACATTATCCTAACCCCTAAAAATACCTAAACCATCTTCTAATACCAATTATATAGACCATGCCTTACTAGATTACATAATCATGTTTTTTAGTCAAAAAATCACTTCCTTTTATATTGAGGATTTTTTCTGTTTTACATTTCTAGAGAATTGGGATATAAAACATTCAATAAATTCCATATTCACATAGATTAGATACCAAAAAAATAATATTCATTTCTTTCAAAAATATAAAACTATTAAAAATTTATATTTTCTTTGACCAATCTTTTTGAAATATAACATGGATTCCTTCTATGTATTAAACGTCATTATAACCTATTATAATCATTTAAAAAAATTTATGAGAACAGAAATCTCATTAAGTTATATAAATTAAATTAAAAAACTAATTAGTCAATGAATACTTGTGACAGATGAATTCATTTTCAAAAAGTCATACCTGTCACCCATATAAACATACCTTGTGAAACTTGGTTTTCCCTGAGATTTCGAAAAAACATATAGACCATAAATAGACCTATAATGGTATCTTGGTGAATTATTTACATAATATTGTAACCCTCTCGAATACCTTATAATTTTTCACCCTCACAACTGCCTTATAATTATTGTAACCATCGTAGTCACACTTTTTGTAACCATAAGGTCAACCTCAAACTTATACATACCTAATGAATTGAAAGAAGATATAGCTAGCACCCTTAATCATAAAATATTCCCAATAACCATAACAATATCACAAAACATGAATAGTTTCATGGAAAATTTTCTTGTTAAATTTTTAAAAATATAATTTTAATAGAGGATTTTAAAAGAAAAATCCCCTCACAAATATCATATAATTCATGATGGATTTTTTAGAGTTTCTGAAATATATATATACATTTTAAATACACATAATTAAATATAATATGAAAAAAAACAATAATAAAAAACAACTACCGCATAAATAATATAGTAGAAGGTTAACCCAATGATTGGGAATTGAGTTAACAATTCTATTAACTCATGTTTGGCATAATTAAAACTTGTTTAAACATCATGTATAATGGTTAAAAAATGTTTTTAATTTTTCACATAAAGATATTCATCTATATAATATAGTAAATGATCATTTTATTGCATCATTTCTCCCTCTATTTGTTAGAATGTTTCTCTTGTATTCTTTTGGGTGCGTTCATTACATGATTTCCATGATCAATTCATGATGTATATTCTTTTGGATTGGAAATAAAACTCCAAAATTAAAATTGAATTGAATTTAAATATTTATAGTACCATAAATTATAGAATTTATCATTTTTAATTTTTACATTATTATGATTCATTGTTAAAACAATTTCTATAGTTGTTTTGGTCATTTTGGTAATTCTTCGATCGTAATGAACTATTTTTAAAAAAAAATTAATAACATGTATAAAAAATAAATAACTAACCATATATAAGATATAACAAATAAACTATAATCTTGTTCAACCATAAAAAATGGTATCATTAATTGTATTGAAGAAGTAAATGAAATTGAAATCACATCATCTATGATGTCGGTAATTCGACTCATCAAGGACAGTGTTTTAATGTCATGAACAAGTGTGAGAGGAGAAGAAGTACAATAGTTAATCTTCCATAAACATGATGGAATGCAGAATAAATATGATTCGAGATCAATCATTCCTCTTAGATAATGGGAGGTTTGGAAATAAGTATAATATAATAGAAAATGAAAATAAAATAATGAACACAAAAGGAGATGTTTACTTCGGGATCTCTTCTCCTTAAGATCCTCCTTAAGGCCTTTAGTTTTGGACTTCTGGCGATACCAGAAGCTATAGGATGTTAGGAAGAACCTTGGTGATTAAATTTCGAAAATATTTGACAATTATCAATGCTTGAGAGGTGTGAGAGGAAAAGGGAAATGAGTGTGGTATTTATAGTGGATGGGAGGATAGATTTTACATTATTTTGATCATTATTATAATATTATTGCTCAATATATAAATATTCTTTCTTCATGTGACCCCAAATAGTAATAATGGTAGGTGAGTTCAAACCAAGTTGTCTTAAATCACTTATAATTTCATAAAAAATGTATTTAACTGATAATTTGAATATATGGTATTTTACCGTACATCACTGTTAATAAAAAATCCACGAATTTTCCAAAAATCCCAAATATTCACCCTCACCATTTTTAGATGTGTAGATTTAAAAAATCAACACCATATTTTAAAAATATTTTTATAAATATTAGTAATTTAATTTTTAAATATAATCATACTTTATTAAAAAATTGACAATTTTAAAATTATAACTCAATTTACATCACTTTGAAAAATTAGTCAATATGTCATTGTCTTAAAGCCCCATGATAATAAAATAATAATATAATTTACCATTCATTAGGGTCATATTAGTATTCCTATTAGTATTCATAATCGTTTTTTAGTATTGACCAAAAAAAATGTTGGTTCCATCCGAATCTAAATAACATAATGATCATAATTTTAGATGACTATTTTTCAAAATTCAAAACATCATAGTAGAAAAACTTTATGTTTAAATGAACCTAATAAATATATTCTTAAAATAAAGTCTCAGTTTTTTAAATGAATTTTTTTTAAAAACATTTTGTGTTATATATTTTATGATATATTTATCTAAAAAATACATGGATCATAAAAAAGGAAAAAATATTGAATTATTTTTTATATTTTTAAGGACATTTACTTTATTTTCTATTAAATTAATTAATATCGTGTTGGTGGTGTGTATGAATTTATTATAATTATATAATACATAAATAAAAGAAATAAATATTAATCATTTAAATAATTTTATTATTATACAAAAAAAAACTTATTCCTTCTACATAGTTTTCCCCCATGTGAAAAAAGCGTTATTTAAAAGTAGGATAAACAAATTTTGTATTTTTCACATAAAAAACATTATTTATATTATTTATATAGGAATTTATCAGTTAAATAATTTAATTTTCATTATATAGAAATTAATTTAAATTAACTACATATGATATGAATTTTTGTTTTGAATGGTTTCATTTATACTTCTTACCGACATTAATTTGATTTACCCTTTACTGTGCTGATAAATTTTACAACAGTTACTAATCATAATACATTAATATGAAAGAGAGGAATTTGGGAAATTTTATCCTATATATTTAAAATATGTAATTAATTTTTAATAATTCAATACATATAATTGGATTAAATTTATTTTAAAATAGTTCCTTAAAATGTGATGAAAACCACCTTTATAAAATAATACATTTTTAAGAATGGGACTACCTTTATTATAATCAAATGCATGGTAAAAATATTAGATGAATGTAAAAAAAGTGTATTTGATATATAATATATATAAATGATTAAAATAATTACCCAAACATTATTTATTTAATTTATAATTTTATTAATATATTTCATCGATATAACTAATTTTTTTATAAAAACATCTCTATTACTTTTAAATGGTTCCATTTTTTATTTTTAATTATGTAATATTGAATTATTTTTTTTCACAACAGTAGTTTTTTTCACGAATTTTTTTTAATAATAGTCATACAAGAAAATTTAATGGATATAATAAAAATATATTTCTTATATTTCATTCAGACTTGGAGTTTTGTGCATCGAAAGCTATCAAAAAAATAATCTGAATATAAATATTTCATAAAATATTTGGGTGCTATATTTTACCCCATTTAAAATGAATCTATAAATTCAAAATAAATCAATATAGTGATAAAAAATGAGTATATCTCTATTTCCTCACACCCTTAGGTTCCCATGTAACTTATATAAATTTTTCATCTTTAATTGTACCTTAAACCTTAGACTAAACATGCTCCATAACAGTTTACCTCTATCACCAAACATTTCAAACAAATTTTTCTCATAGTAATGATCATGATACAATGGTTGAAACTATTATTTCGTTAATTATTAAGGATTATTATAAAATTTTGTTCGATATATACCCGAAATATATGAAGAATATGATAGAGGTTTGGTGGATGAACCAAGAGAGAAGTTACCATCCATTTTCAATCAAGAATTTCGAAAGAACTAATATACCTAGGGATTAACATTTAATTATTTATAAATCTAATAACCTTCTTCAAGGGAGAAATTAATATAAAAACCATTTTTATAGATATAAGCATAAAAATCATGTCGATGATTGTCATCATAAAATTTCTGTATACTTTGGGATTCCATGATATACTTTTGTTTGTATCTATCAACTTCTTCCATTCATCAGTTAGTTCAGCTCCAAATAGAAATTATTTTCTATAACATTATTGCAACATGATGGATTTATAAACGTATCTCCATAGATATTTTTATAGGGATCCTTCTGAATTCATGATTCAAATATATTGTTGTATGAAAACACGACCAGGGGAAGGCCTTCACCCCCTTGTCCTTAAAAACCATTTTATCACGATCTCAATGTATCCTCTATGTTTTTAAATATTCTCTAAAAAATAAAATATATATATAGTCAATACCTCTCACTAAATATCATATTAGTATCCAAAACCTATTAAAGGATTTAATAGAAATTCAAGGTGAACCATAAATCCCAAATAGATCGAATAGAAAATGATACTCCATAAAATATTACCACATACATAAATTATATTATGTAAATGTTAAAATATTAAAATTATTCTATAATATTAATGATGTTTACTAACATTTTGTGTTGAGAAACATCATTTAAAAGTTTATTATGGCCTTCTGATGTTTCAGGGATTCTAATGAAAAAAAATCCATTATGAGGTTTTACCACTCCCATACTGAAATGGGTAATAGTTATAACAACCAGTTTTAAATCAATCTCTCAACCATAACATACCGAAAGACTAGTAACTGATATTCATACTCTCCTATATATCTCTTCATGTTTTCCTATAATATATATACTTGGAGATCTTTATAAATCATCATCCATCCAGCATGAATATGGATTGTTGAACTATGTGCCTTATCCAATTTCTCCTTTATCATGTATGGATTAAAATATGACACATGATTGGTTTTAATACCATATCATTATATTATAGTATAGGTTAAACTCCATAAAATTCAATACATTTTTAGATATATCAATATATTCCATCGACCCCATATTAATTCTACCATGAATGGAAGAATGAATATTCATTATAGAACGTTAACATATTTACCCTTTCCACATGATTTCAAGATCTATCTTCTACAAATTCATAAATATTATTTATATTTCAATTCTTATCCTAGAAATAAATGAATTTTCATCTGACATATAATATCAGTGACATAGTTTTCTATCATATGTTAGTGATATATTGGGATATCAAAGTCTGTTTATAATGTTTCCATATTATGTAGAACACATTTAAATAATTATATGTAAAAAATAATTCAAAATTTTATGATAATAATATATATAACAACATTATCTATAGATAATTTCACCATAATATCATTGAAATAATATATAATTCTGAATCCAAATATGTGTTAGGTAATTTTTTTCATGATCCATAAAATAGAAAGAAAAATAATTAATCCACCATTCATTATTATTAAGGATGAATCATAGTCCTGTAATTAATGAATCAATGTAGATCAAATACCCTTACCCACTAAAATGTAGTTGATTAATAGGTTTTTTGATCAACTATATATTTAGTTTGTTGAAACCTTATTCAAATTCAAATTTCCACAAGAACATGACCCCCATATTATTAAATATTTTGAGTGTATTAGAATTTTGTTAGAAATATCTCAAAAAGAATAAGTATTATCCATCCCAAAAATAAAAATAATTTATATCGGTTACTTATATTGGTATATTCCATTTATTATTTTATTTCATTGTTTATGGATCCACTAATATACTGTTACATGTGATTATATGACCCATGAATGAAACTTTTTAATAAAACAAATCACACCTAGAAAATTTTACATGCATCATGGTAATCAGAAAAATTATAATATTTTCTTTTTATTTTCCATTATCAATTAATATTTAAGTTTTTATTCAATAAAAACTACTTCAAACTGGTCAAGGTAATATATAAAAACATTATTCATTAAATCCATGATGACAGAAGGTGTGTTGTAAAGTACAAATGGAATTAATATGAATTCATATATACCGTACTTGATATAGAAGACCATGTTGGGTATATATTCATTGTTGTTTCTTATATGATGATATCATGATCTAAAATAAATCATGGAAAATAATTATCTTCTCATAATTTATTAAAAATTAATCAATATGATAAAATAAAATTTTCATTGTAATTTTTTTTGTTTCATATAATCAATGAAATAATGAATCAAAAAATGAAAATTATCAAATAAAACATTCTCTCCCAATGGTGAAGAAATTATTTTAATAAATCCATTTTCTCGATTCCTAAGGGCATTATTATAAAATTAAAAGAACTCAGTCAGGGAAATAATATGTGAATCATTTTAAGTAGGTGTACCACTGAGAATGAGTTGTACTTAAAACTCAATGTCATGATTTGGGGGAAGACTATGAATGTTCTCAATAAACAAATATACATATTCCCAAAAATATTAACATTTTTAATCATTAGTTCCACCCCAACCATTATTGAAAAATATTCCTCAGGAATAGGATGAAAAACTCATATAATTTATTTAATATACGTTGGGAGTGCATGTTCAACCATTCCCTGATTGATAATTAAAATTTTTCATAACATATGAAATGTTACCTCCTTTCCTTGAAAATTGATATGGTATCTATAATGAGTGAGAAATCAATGACAACAATAACATAAAATTCAACCAATAGAAGAATATTATGATTCATGGGATGAACGGTCCCTTAATATGCTATCAGAGAGGAGTTGTAGAATTAATATTTCATCATCAAGGAAGATGGATTTCTCATTTACAACTCAATATCTAATCATTGAGGCGTTGATAGGATTCACTCAGAAAAATATCCATATATATAAATAGTGGGTTAAAATATAATCAAATAAAACATATTATGTTATGTAGTGGATGATAATTGTACATAACAACATATCTCTAAGAACGTTCTCATTATATGTAGTAATAGAATAAGAATTCCCTTAAACACTTGGTAGGTTTTGTGGTATATTCTATTGATTATTAGGTAATGGTTATATTAGTACCACATTTACATATAGTTAAATCATTCTAAATTGTTTTATTTTCCCTTAACCTTTAATTCATGATCATGATGTCATTTTATCCGCAGATGAATAATAAACATTTTCATTTTAGGTATATACCATGGTGTTTCCATCCACATATATGGAATGTTTGAAAATTATTCATTCTCTTATTCCCTTTAAACATATTTTTATATTTAATCATTTTCACTTTATTTCTTTCAATGACAGATGAAATTGTTAATTCATTCAATATCTCAATATAACATGAAATTATATGTACATAAGATGATAATTTTTCATAGACTGCTGTTTGTCGAAGGATTGGTTTTGACCAGTCAAAAATAAAGTCAACCACACTCTATGTATTTTATATATAGTCTAAAAAATTAATTTTTATCCTTGTCATATTATCTTTATAGTTATAATAATTTTCATATTTTTTCCTTTTATATAATAATTTTCCCTCTATATCTTATAGTTTTTTTGTGTGGAAATTATTTTTTAGAATAGTTCCTTAAAATCCATCATTTTCATGCCCATTATTTCATCCTCTTATATATTGTTTTGAATAAATTACAACCATTTATCTTCATCCTATTTATGATGATATATTTTTATGAAAACAATATCCCTTTCAGTACATTATAAAGTGTTATATTTCAACACTGAAGAACATTTCCATTTCCCACCTATAAATAGATCAGCAGTCCCACTATATAATAGAGGTTACTGACACATGGAGTGGTATTACATTTTCAAAACATGTTTTAAAACTATATATGGAAATACTTATTGGTAATAACATGACACTTATTACCAAATATAGTAATAAATTGTTCACCTCTAATTGTGTCCACAACTCTATATTTATTATAATTTAATAGAGGGAAATACCTATATGGATTACGTGAATGGATATTTTTTTAATTCCTTCCACTAGTAAAAATTTAATATCAAGGTAAAGAAATATATTACATCACAATTATTACACCAACATATTTTAAGAGAATAAAATTATGTTTGATAGTGTATATGACATACAACACTAAGCATAAATGACCCTTGATATAATATTTAAATATATCCATTATAACCTCATAGTTAAATTTGATGGTATATATATTATTAAATGATTAATAAAATATATATGTAAATTTGATACTCAATATACATTATTTGAAAAATTCTTATTAAATAATCTCCCAATTTTTGTTAAATCATTTTATTCTTTAAAATCATGTTTTATTCAAAAGTGGGTTTTCATAGTTTTTGTGGAAAAATATTAGAATAAATTTATATAACATTATAAATGAAATTTTATAAAATAAAAAACATTTTATAAATAATAATATAAAACTTATCATCTGGCGAAATTTTGGGATTTTTATGAATTGTTTGATTTCTATAGAATTGTGAAAATTAGAGAATTTTCAAATACATCCATTTATTTCCCAAATATATAGTAATATAAAAGTTAAATAATATTTTGGATTTCATATTAATAATAAATATGAAACATATAGTTTATAATTATAGAATTATTTTTCCTTAATTAGTAATTTTATTGATTTTTTATATGTTCATTTCTATGTTTCAAAACATATTTTTTGCGAAAACTCTTATTATATGCATAAAATATTCAATTAATATAAAATAATACAAAATTAGATATTATTTAAATTGAATTTACAGATTATATATCTATATAAATTAATTCAAATTCATCTAATGAATATTAATATTCATATATTTAATGTAAAATAATCATTTCCTTCAAAAATACATTTTTCAAAAAATAGATTATCATTGTCCATGTGAGGTTGATTTTAAATTATTTCCTACCAATTATGAGAATAGAATTTGATAAAGGGGTTCTATATTTTGAATCATCATATTTAATATTAGCAAATAAGATTAAGATTTGTTTTGGTCATAGTGAATATCTAGAATAATAAAAACATCCTACCACAGTTAAGTTTAAAATAGTTTTATCGAATGTTATATTAAAATGATAGGGATTATAATGACCTAAAAAAGGGTCTATATTATTTTTTTGACTATAAGTAACCCCTATATCCTCAGTATTATTTATATTTTACATTTATATGCCCTATGAGTATGATTGTGAGCTTTATATTGACTGAAGAAAATAAAATGACAAAATTTCATTCTTTTATAATAAAAACATTATTAAGAAATAATATTGGGATAAAAAAGAGGTATTTTTTATTTAAATATTAATTTTAATGATATATAATATTTATTTTCCATGGAAATAGATTTTACATTTATTGATAAAATAATTATTATAAATGCATATGCAATGTCGATGTAAGAATTATTGAATTAAATGAAAAATAAAATAAATGATATTAGTATTTTTAAATGAGATTCACATTTAAATATTTATTATATTGAATAAAATAATTATATATGTCATGTTATATGGGTGTGATTATGATATATTCTAATTCCATTACATTCATTAAATGAAAAATTTAAGGAATATTTAAAAAATGATTCTAATGATATTGTATAGAGAATAATGTCATATTAAGGAATTTAAAATTTTAAAAAATATTATCATAAGAAAATTTTATGTGAAATGTTATAAAATATAATCCATATCCAAATTTTGGCTTTTTTCCATTTATATTTTGTTTCTTGAACCCTAATAAATAAAATTCATAATACTGCAGTATATGTAAAAAACTATAAAAGGGGTTAAAACAAAATGATACAGGTAAAAACTAAATTAAGTAAGTAAAAAAATTATTAGATAAATTTTTTTTTACTCAAGAACATATTTACTTATAATATTATCAATATTGGTACATGATAATATAAAAATTTAACAATGAAAAGTTAGTACTTGGACAATTTCCAAGAGTTCCCCTCTCATAACAAATAAAAATTAAACTCTAATCATTTTCTCTAAAAACCTCATGATCATTTTGGTTAAGGAATTATCTATCCAAATAAAATCCTTAAATACGTTTCTATATAATATAGGATGTTATTAATTATAAAACCATCAAAGGAATAATTTTTTTGTAAGACTAATGATATTATGTAAAGAAGAGTTATCATTCCTTAATGATAATATTTTTTTCTTTTCCCATTACTATAAAATCTTATTCAACAATAAAAATATAGGAAAATAAAAATAAACTATATGAAGATATTTTTAATGTAAATTGAATAAGATATATCTATAATGAATCTACTCAATTTGACAAAACTTGTCACCCAAAACTATATTCCACACATCTTGAAGTGAATTTATATTTGAAAAAAGATAGGGAAGAGCAATAAGAATAAAAAAATATCTCTTTCGAATGAATTACTGATAGGTAACATTATTTAATCATCTATAAAACATAATATTAAATCCAATATGATCAGATTCAACAACATGTGATAAATAGATACCATAAAAAATTTCATACACTAAGGGAAAATAATTACATAAAAGGAAATATACACTCAAAGTATCTCAAAACAAATATATACTCAAAGAAATGGGATAGTGATAGAAGAGTTTCATGTACAAACCAATAGGTAAAAAATAAAAAAAACTCCACATGATGTTATCCCTTTGAGATCATGTCTCCTACAACTACACAATATGATGGTAATCAAAATGAGAAACCTTGGAACATGGTTTCCTTGCCTTTACATATGTCCGTAAAATTTAAATGTGCAAATAACCATAAAGACCCATGAAAGGCGTAAAAAATGAATCCCATTAAGATACCATAATGAATCTGTTTAATTATTTTTTCAATTAAAACTAGTAAACTAGTTTTAAAAATATTCAAAACTAAAACACATCAAAACAATTCAATTTCTTGTAATTATTTAAAAACCCATTGACATTCGTTGTTATGAAAACAATTGTTTTCACACACAAAAAAAATCTAAAAATGGGTCAAATAGATAAACAGTGATATAATGTACAAATTTCTCAAACATAACCAGAAATACATGATTAAGTTGTGCATAACATCAACATCTTGTAAGTATATAAATGAAAAATTATCAATTTGGAATAATACATATAATCACATCAAAATGTAACTAATAAAATTTATAAATCATATAAAAAAATATTTAATGATAAATTTTATCATAGGGATCTAACCATCATTCCCATCATGAGTTAGTATACATGTATTCTATCTATATAGGTAATAAAATCTATCATAATCATCCCTAGGTATAACTGTATGATCTCAGAAGGTCTATTGTCAATCAAAATATAATCTCACAGAGTATTATACCCAAAGGATCACTCTTTACACAGGAAGAAATTAGAAGATCATATTATCCTCCCATATGAAGATCACATGTTCCTTAAAAAAAACATTCTTACACCCTGATTAACCCATATTCTACTCCTTTCCCACATATCATATGAAAATTCTCATATCAATGAAACTATAACACAATCCATTTCCCAAAACACATTTCCAATTTGAAAAAAAAAACATACATGGTTAAATAATTTTTAAAACCATTTTACAATACATTTAAAATAACAAAAACCTATTTATTACATTTTATCAAACTCTATTTGGGAATAACAGAAAATATCATTTGGAAAATCCCACATTAAACACAAAAATTTCAATCCAATCCAAAAGAACATAGAAGATTAAACACATAGAAATATTAATTTATTTTATTATAAATTAATCAAAACAAACCAATTGAGATGAGAGATATTTTGGAATGCCATGCGAAGTGACTTAATATGATACTCATACATATTATTTGGTGAAAATATCATCACATCTAATGAAGAATACCATGATGATGTAGAAAAAATCATCACACACATAAGACAGAATATGTTAAACCAAGACTCTAACCACATACACTAGATTTCACCCACACCACCCCAATGGGATGAATTCTTAAAAAAATGATTGAACAAGTACTAAAGAGGTGAAGAGAAGAGGAAATCATGAATAAATTTAAATTCCTCAAGAAAAGACAAAACGAAAATAAATTTGAATCCACATAAAAGGAATGGGGAGAACCTCCAAGATAGATGGTATCACATAATGGATGATAAGAAATTAGGTAAAACCCTTAGAATATTTTAGAAAAATAGTTAATCAAATATTTTAATGATATGGAAATTTTCATAAGGTTTTGCCACACTATTTGGAAAACAGGTCACCAACTATAAAAGTTCCACTATCCACCAAAAATAATCTAGATCTTTATCTCTGGGGTATAAAAATATTTATAAAACCATACACAAAAATTGTGAAATTGAACTGTAAAAAATACATCACCTCTTTCACGGTTGTGGCAGGATTTTGAATATCCATGGGGTAGCCTTGCACCATGTTCTGACTCCACAAGACACTAGGTATCACCCCCCCCCCCCCCCACACCCAACAACACAAAAAATACACTCAATGATAATTTAGACTCAATATTTGATTTAAAGTTTTTTTATGGGAATCAAAAACTTTGCACCATTTGACTTTATACCCCCATATGGTCCACATGATTTATTATAAGAGAATAAGTGGGGTCACCACTCCCTCAACAAATATTCCACTCCAATGTATCATGGTTGTTTCCCCAATACTTCCAAAGTATATGAACTGAGAAAGTGAACATAGAGTGGAGCACCATATTCTAAACATCGATGATATTAATCAATTGTTTCACCATTGTTCCATCAGCCCCTAACTCGAAATCATCCCAATCATGCATTTATGATTTTTCAAAAATTATGTCTTTAGATCGAATAGGTGGAAGACTTCGGGAATCATGGTCCTCCACAATGGTAGTTCTAACTTATAGGATGACCATCGATACTCAAAAATGTGAATTTTTCCTAAGAAATCATATCTCCATCATCACCTTGTTTTCGAAACAACATAAAACCAACTGAACTAATATGTAGTAAAAAACATGATATCCTACCAGAAACATCAATGAATGATGGAAATGGTTAACATATGACTTTTTTGGAAATTGAGTTGTCTCTAAAATTTTCCAATTCATCCAAACCATCCAAGTCATCCAAATGAAAAGTATTAGTGTAGAAATAGATTAATTTCCAACCTCAGCCTAGCACAAATTGGATTGACAAGACCACCCATATAACACCTCAGTGGTAGAAATACTAATAAATTATTGATATATATTTTTATATTAAAACTATTAAAATGGAAGGTTCCTATCAAAAGAACCTCTAGTAAAAATAGGGAATTCCAACAACAGATCCTCGATAGTCTGGATGGTCCACATATAGTTGTTAACAATCTATGGGTAATATATGGTACTCAATATCAATTGGGTTACCAAATCCACCAAGAGTCCATTCCAAAAGTGACATGTAAAACATGGATACCACAATGAAATAGTTTCAAATTTAATTCAATTAATCTAAATACCCCACTCAAACATATAGGTATTTCAGTTCCTCAACCTCTATCCGTAACATGATATGTAATAAATATGTTAATATCATCACACATTCGAAAATAATCCATATGTAATCCATCCAAATCTAATTATGAGGTAGTCTAATCATAAATTTCATACTGATATCAACCCACTTTCAAACTATAATGGAATGTTTCGACAACAATATAGATAGTCAGTAATGTTTCACATAGTCTCTACGGATGTTCAAGCACTTGGAAAAATTTCAAACAACATCACTTCTTATTTCGGGCCACTAATATCGGCCTATCATGTCATATATCATCATCGTCACCCCAATGTGAATTGAACAACTATAATGATTCCCATTATGATTCACTACCTACATAGAGCTCAATAGAAAAACGATATTCATGAAAAATTTAATAGATTCATTATAATAATGCGGTCAATCACTTGAGGTGTCACCAAAATTTAATGCACTGATAATTTTCTGGTATTTGGGGATGGAAACCTACCGAATCATTACTTGATCGATAAGAGGGGGTATGACATATGTGTCGGAAGATAATGTATTCCATCTATATTCCTAAATTTCTACTCTCAGATTAGAAAACAAGATCATTAGAAACAACTCTTCCACCATTTCCAAACATACCGACACTATATACTTCTACCCAAAGCATTGGTGACCAAATTCCCTTTCTTAGGAATATATGAAATATTGAAAGAGAAATTAAAAAGTTACTCCACCTAGAATTTATGCCTAACATTCAAGTCACATTGATGTAAAATGTACTTCATTATCTTTTTATTTTAATAATTAGTGAAATGATCCTGAATATGTAATGTATCCATTTCATTAAATGCACAAACATTTCCTATTTTAGTTCATGGGTGGTTAAATTTTTCCAATGTTGGCATAGCTTCCACGATACATATAACACCAAATTCATAAACTGCATCATTACACACATCAAAACAATTTCAGAAGCATCATAATTTAAAATATAAGCTATCATATAGGATGAATCAAAAATTGTGAGGATGTCAAAAAGTTATGAAACTAAAAAAAATAACCCTAGATATTCTCTTACCACTTAATCATCACCCATTTCCGAGTAAAATAAACCAATGTATAGGATATACTAGGGTACTCACATAATATATTTATAATACCATTTCTGGTCAAGGATGATATAGAACTCAAACAAATTCTTGGGTTTCTCTAAAGTCACAAATTCTTTAAACTTATTTGGATTCACTGAAACTACTAAATTAAAAATCACATGGTCCAAAAACAATATTAGTTGAATAAAAATATAGCACCATCCCCATATTTATGATATATGTTTCTCTCTCAAAAAAACAATATATACACTTTAATTTTTTATTTTTCTCCTCCTACATATTGGATATACAATGACTTATTCTATAAACAAAACAATGAAGTAGTTTAGAAAGAGATGGATTATACAGTTCATTTGAATAATTAAAACATCCAGGTCATTGGTAATACCAAATATAGTAACCAAATACAATATATTTATTTTTTGACTTTGAAAAGTGTTCTTTGGAACATCTTATTATTAAACTCTCAATTGGTTGTTCCCCAATTTTATGTCTATATTTTCTAACTAGTGAGGATATCTAAGATAATCAAAAAAATAATCAAGTAAAGGAAATGGGTTTTTTAATTACTATTACTTTGTTATGATTATGATATTCTATAAATTTTCAGAGGATACCATTTCAATTCATTGATAATAGAATGTGAGAATACCATGGGGATATATTGTGATGGATAAAACAATATCCCACAAGATATTATAGCAAATCATTCGACTCCTTCAACTCGGATGGACACATCGGATAAGATGGTTAGTAAAACAAGATCATTTTAGGGTGTAGATCGATGGAAAACTCAACATAATTATAAGGAATAAACCATAATAAGTATTATAGAAACATTTCAGGGTTCCTTCTCATGACCAATGTATATTCACCCAAAGAAAACTACTCAATATTCTAATAAAACAACCTATAAAAATGACACGAGATAAACCCCACCTCTGAAGTAACATATTATACCTCCCTAAAATAACAATTACATGTGACTACCCCCATAATGATTATGGAAGTTTAACCTTTGATTGTAATAGGATACCAATGAATTAATATTGATCAATAAATATATGTAAATAATAAGATCAGAGATGTACATATCTAGAACATGGATGTACCATACATTATATAGGCTAGCTATGACAACACAGAACTTAGGGAACATAAAACATGACTCCATCATCCTACAACAAATAGTCAGAAAATCTAATACAAAATCCATCAACTCATCCAAAATACCTATGTAATAAATCAAATTATATGAAATTAAATATTCAGATGATCCAATGTCAAATAAAACCAATGATTTATAATAAGTAATAAACATCATACCTATAATGGTGGATGGATCTGAATATGAGAACACTTGTATGAACTCTACAGAATTTGCTCCCCTATCTCAAACGTGGTCCAAATCGTCTACCCCAGTGATAATCCCCCATCCACGAGGACTAGATCCACCACCCTCTAATTAATATGTCTACACTAGAGAACCATACAAGAAAATAGTGCATACATTACACCCATATGTAACCAACTAAAAAACTAATTTAATATTCCCTAACTATCAACAATTGTAGAACATACTCACAGTATTTGGGAAACTCATCCTTATGTGTCATTCCTTACCTCAATAAAAACTGAATAAAATTCAATGCACCGTATGATCTAAAAAATCTAATCTTGAATATATTTGGAAACTATTTATCAAACCTCTTTGTTACTAATCCCAAATACTCTTATATAATAAATAAGCACTCTGGGTAACACCAAATAAAGGAAAACCACTAATATGTATCATTCCATTCTTATATTCCTCTTCCATTACTACATTTTCAGCAGCCTCTGAATAGCCTAGAATACATTGAAGGAAAATCATAGATATGATCTTTGGCCTAAAGTCCATAAAAAAATATGAACTAGATATACTCATTAACATAAATATATGGGGATACCTAATCAAATATATAAATATATCTACACACTCAATCATGGAAGGATCACCCACCTATATCATTAAAAAAACATTTTATTTAAACATTCGTGTCCTATGTGTGCATATACAAAGTATCAGCAGTCGTAATGGAAATCTAGCTGAGATCCTCATGCATTACAGTAAGAACCATTTAATCCTACTACTTTTTACTTGGTCCATCAAAAAAATTCTTTGAAAATACCACTTTTGAGGTATTATGGGTTATAAAACAATCGAATATCTACTCAATATGTTCGATGAACTCCTTAGGCTCATTCGATCCCTAGTTACTAAGGAATATTATAGGATTTTGAGTCCAAAAGTATATAACATAGTTTATGGTCCAATTATTTTCATAACCAATATGTTGACCTTTGTTTTAGGTCATAAATATTAAAAACTCCACCAAATTCAAATCAATATCAGGGTTCACCTATATGGTACTCCCCGCTACATCCTCTCTATGCCTGGATTTGGTAATTCTAAGAGAAAATTTCTACATGACAAAATTCATAGGCTTCATAATGATTTATAATTTAATAAACCACAAAAAAGGTTTCAAATGAAAACCACCAATATAGGATCACAAGAAACCCAAAAAATTGTGTAAAAATATCTATAAAACAACCCATAATCAGGTTCAAAATAAAACCAAAATCATGAACTAGGCATGGAAACTCGTATTTTGAAATAATAAAGGGTCGGATAAGCACTCCACCATTAGAAACTTTTTTATACAACTGATTCTAAAATAAAAACCGTTTATAATTCCATTTTGTAAACATCTATCTTCATTAAACCAAGCTCATCGCCCAGTCTGATCCACCACATAACCTAAACCGTGACCGTTATTTCCATTGGAAGGAAAAAAGGCCCAATCATAATAAATTATCTCTTGGGAATAATTTTTAGATAAGCAACTAGCATTAATCATCCATAAAATTTTATGGTCCATCCAATATCATCATAGTAAATATATGAAGATAAAAATATATGATAATGAAAGATACATATCAAAAGAAAATAATTCCATAAAAGTCCATATATACACATGGAATCTCAAAAAAATCCCAAAATCAAGGAAATGATACTATTATAAACAAGTCCCAAGTAGGAATAGTATTTATAAATTACATTAAACAACTCCACATGTGTTCATCCATGTTAGACCATATCTCCTACAAAAACTCTATATGGTTGTAATCAAGAAGAGCCACCCTAGAACATTGTTCCCTTTCCCTTAATCGTGTCTTTAAAAATGAAATATTTACACACCCATATAGGATCAAGAAAGGTGTGTGTCATGAACCCTTGTAGGATACATCCTTGGATATATTTTAATCTTTTACCCATGTAAACAAATAAACGTTTTTGAAAGCATTTTAAAAAAGAAACCACTTTAAAACAAACAAATTATATATAATCCTCTAAAAACCGAATTTTACCATTCTTAATTATTTTTTCAAATCAATTACCAATCAAGGATACAATATATAGAAAAGTCTATATGGAACAATATTTTTGAACATAACCAAAAAAGCATAATAATATAGAGTATACCATCAGTATCATATATCAAGATTAATATAAAATAAACAAATGGGAATACTACATATCATCACAAGAAAATGTAATTATTAAAAAGCATAAACAAATATAAACCAATCAACATATTATTAATATGATCTAATAAATATAACCATTAGGAAATTCATGATTGACTAATCATGTATTCTAAAAAGATATTAAATGGAACCCCTCGTGATCTTCCGTAGGCCCAACTCTAAGAGCTCAAATGTTCTCTCCGTAACTAATACGGAATGTCTCGTGGAATTATTACATAAATGATAAATTGATGCAAATAAAAAAAGGATAATCTCATGGTCATCACTAAAAATTATCACTTGTTCCCTTGAAAAAACATCTTTCTGACACCCTGATAAACCCATGTCCCACTCCATGACAACACATCACAATCAAGTACCTATATCAATCAAGCTATAACACAATCCATTTAATATAAAAAATTGCCAATTTTACAATAAACCATTTCCATAGTCATTTAATTTATAAAAACATTTTATATATCCATTTAAAATCACAAAACCTCTTTCAACCATTTTATAAAACACTTGTTGGGAATTCTATCCACACAAATTCAAAAAACCCCACATTAGACACTAAATGGCCAACCCAAAGGATGAAAACCAAAATATATGTAATACATAGCATTTATAAATTATTTAAATGAATA
Organism: Viscum album; assembly: GCA_963277665.1. Classification (NCBI taxonomy): domain Eukaryota; kingdom Viridiplantae; phylum Streptophyta; class Magnoliopsida; order Santalales; family Viscaceae; genus Viscum; species Viscum album. Next base: position 112,462,277 of record OY728156.1, on the reverse strand, counting down.
TTTAATAGAATAACAAATTTTATAAGAAATTTCATGTCATTCCATTAAAAATTCCCTTAAAAAGTTACACATATATTAGATTTGGTCTAATGTTTATCTCCCTTAATGAAAAGCACATTGATGTGGTATGAAAAATACTAACACACCACTGAAACAGTCAATAAAACCAAAAATACAATAGTATTCTCTATATTAAGACAACACCACCCCTAGGGTTTCATATCTCTTTAAAAATGAATTAATAAGGCTTCAAGAGTGGAAGAGGAGAAGAAATCATAAAAAATGACTTATCATAGAAAAAGAGTCTATGAAAATGAAGAGAAATATATACCCAATGGGAGTAGAGAAGCTCTGATATAGGTGGAGGACTATGAATAATGGATGAGGTGAAATAAAGGCCAAAATTATAAAATATTTATAGGAGGAAATAGTAAAAGAAAAAATTTAACACGTTAGACATAGTCATATGGTTGGGCCACATAGTTAGGAAAACCATGTGCAATTAATTTGGGTTTCACCATATAAAAAGAATTCTCCACATAGATATATTTATATTTTTATATGGTTTGAAATTCATTTCCCAAACTAAAAAAATATAATTGTAAAAAATATCTACACCCCTACACCATTTCCATAGGTTCTAGAAAAAGTAAGAGCTAACCATACCCCCTAGAATGTGTCCTAAAACTATAGGATTTGACACTATGAACCCAAATAACTCTTTGTACAAAGTATAATATAATTAAAAATAAAAATTAGATGTACTAGTGACTTGAAAGGAATTAAAATATCAATTTTATATTTTATGTATTGTGGAAAACACATCCTCCTTATATATGGTAGATTACTACCTTACAAACCAATGTAAATTTTTTTTATCACCAATTCCCACAGATGATATTAATTATATATTGAATCTATATATATATTACATTCATTATATATATATATAATTCTATATAAATTATATATAATTTAATTTGTTATCATTTCATTTATTGAATGTTGATATTGTCTTCTGTGTTTACATGTGGACTACCATCTTTACTATGGAAATTAATTTATTAGTCATCAACACATAACATAGAAAACACATACTTTTATATTCAATGATATAAAATGGTATTTACTATATAATTATCAATCCATAAATGTAATAAAATACCTAACTTTGTTACGTAGTGATCTTTAGGATACCAAAATGTTAATCATATGTACATACAATATACAATGGAAAGGATTATAATGTTGTTCATTTATAATAACCATATTTCATTGTTTTTTTAAAGTAATATTGATTTATAAAAATTATAACTTTTTCAGGACTGTTATTTTGGATATTATATTTCAATTACCACTTTTACTATAATCAAATTGTCAAATCCATTTTGGACATATGATCTAAATATCTTCAAAATGACTGATGTGAAATTAATTTAAAATGTACTTAAATATAAAATGGTATTATATAATTAAAAACAAATAATAAATAGTCAAAATGTTCTTATGAATGAAAATAATTACATGAAGTTTACTATTTATGAATATAAAGACTGTATACGGTGAGTCAAACCTGAGGTAAGGGATTTTATTTCATATTCCGTTAATTGAGGGGTATTATAATGTTATGATCATAATTTCTTGTATATAATGTATATGATTCCATTTATAAATATTATATCATGAATCCTTCTTAATTTATTGTATATTACATTAAATATAATTGTACTTCATTCAAGGGTATTTGATTTGAATGTTTCCAAGTGGTAAGATGTTTCATCACTAAATTTGTTCATCTAGGTTATATTATTTATTCATTATCTTAAATATTAAATGATTTTGTGAGTAATGATATTAGATTATTTAATGTTTTATTTCTTATATTTTTCTATTTACTTTTTATTCACATAATCAATTCATTTATTAATTTCCTCATCAATGTTATGATCATTGTAAGGGTTCTTCATCTCAAACATTATTCTATAGATAATATGTTATGTCATACACCTATTATATTTTAAAATTTATATCTACTTCCTCTTTGATTTGTTCTATCAGTAATATCATTAAATTAAGATAATTTAACATTTCATTTACTGTCATATATTTTATGGGGGTTATTATGTGGTTGTTACCTAATTATTAGGGGATTATTTCAAAATCCCACCATTATTAAAGATTGATTATTTTCAAGATTATATTAGTGTAATTAACTAGTATTTATATATTAAAAATCATAAAATATCTTCCAATATGTTACATTTTATATATTATATGTTATCCATTAATTATAATCATTTATGTACATAAATGATCATAAATTTTTTTTGTAAAAAAACATTATCTACTTTTTATGGGGGAATATTTTTCTTTGATGGCCATGATTTTAATATTCTTCAATAATGTGTTTAATATTCATTTAAAAAATTTTAACTAAATTTTTCCTATGATTGTAATACTAAAACATCTATTTATATGTTTTCTTTTAGTCATTTTGTCAATGAGGTACTAATTTAATTTTACTAATGATGTGAAAAGATCATTTTTTAACAAACTCAACATGAATATAATTTTTACCAATGATGAAAACTAGATTAATTGAAGATTATATTATAAATTTATGTGGTTATTTTAATGTGATATAATTTTCCTTATATTCATGAAGAAATTAGTTTTTAAAATTTATTTTAAATCTGAAAATGGTATTTTCCTATATAATTATTTTAAGTGATATATTATAGAATTTAAATTTACTAATGTTAAAACGAATTTATTATCCTTATTATCTTTTTGTAATATTTTTTAATGGTTCCAACCTTTTTTTTAATTATATGTTTTAGGATATGATTGATTGGGGAAAATTATTAACATTTTTTCAATAATAATTTAGTGTTTATTATGTATTGAATTTATATTCAACCCTTTCACAATAAGGATTCATTGGAATTATTATGTGATAGTAGAGGCCCAATGTATCCCCTTCATTCATTGATTAGTATTATGAGACAAACTAGATTTGTCATTCAGTCGAGAACTAAACCATTTGTGTATGAAATATTTCAAAGATACCGAGATAGTAAGTTGATGATGTATGTAGTTATGAATTCCTTCGTTGTGATGCTAGTTATTGATTTCTATATAATTAATTAAATAGTTATGATATCTAGGTATATGTTTCAAGTTCAAGTTATTATTTATATGGTGTTATTTTATAATCTTTTTTCAACCAAATTATTTTTCATGGTCAATTTATTGATTTCATCCAATGTTATTTTTAATTTTATATAATCTAATTTATGGTTTCGTTGTAACCAAACAATTCATTATTCAAATACATCAACATTCTAGATTTAAAATACAATAACTTCAGTATACAAAAAGAAAAATTAATAGATTTGAAAAATAAGAGAAAAAATCCAAACCTTTACCTTAATCCATTCCTCATCGGCATCATCCCCAATCAAAATTACCATATATTGAGAAACCCCATTAAAATATTATTTTTAATATTCAAAATTCAATAAAAACCCATCATTACAGCATCAGTCGATGAAAAACCTCATTACGTACACCCTGACATTGACCATACATGTTGTCCCTAACATCACTGGTGAATAACTCATCACCATCAACAGAATATAATCACTTTTAGCCAAATAGACGCTGTCACCATAGAAACACCAAAACCAGAATTCACTGAACAAATAAAACATGAAAATCACTAGTAAAATATTCTTAACAATAAAATGAATAATAATCCTAGTGGGAACCCAATGACAAAGTTGAATCCCCCTTGTGAGTTTCCTCTAGGAACATCATCATCCACTCGAACTAAAAAACCCCAAACACCATAGAAACAACCACACATGTCTGAATGGGAGAAGAGATGTGAAATAATGTAATACGAATTGTGTATGGAGTGGACTTAGGCCATGATAGCGAGCACTAACGATCATTATGACCATCAAACCCTACATTTGTAGCCACCTCCAATAGAAAAACAATTGTATAAGTACAAGTAGAATGAAGGGCCAAAGAACCAGAAAACCATCATTGATGACATGGAGGAAACACAATTACAATCCACTTCTAGGACACTACCATCACCATTAATGACCATAATTTTCTCCACCATAAAAATTGTCCACATAGAGAGAAACCCAAATCCAGGAATACCCAAAACTAAAAACCTAACAGAGAAATCAAGGATAAATTATCCTCAACACTACCACCCTCAAAATCCAAAAATAACCCAAAACACCATCATGTTAGGCCAGAAAATGGGATATTTAATGATATGTGAGGCAGTAAGATTATTAGAGGAGTTATAATAAGAATTACCATTATCGGTACCCCCAGGTGCTCCAACAAAGGACCCAAAATATTTTAATTTATGGAAAATATAGTATGCACTTCCAAAAATTCCACCATCAACAAAATCCCAAATCATCGGGAACCTATTAAGTCAAGCCGATATGGTGTTTGTTATTAATGGTACTGGTAACAATTTTAAAAGATTCAATGACTATATTCAAAGAGGAGAATGAAGTGATTAGAAGAAGTGAATAAGGATCATGCTAGTGAAGGACATCTCAAAATTAGGTCGCTATGAGATTGATAAATATATTATTATAGGATAGAACCCCTAATAAGGGGAGAGTGGGGTCTCAGAGAGTGGGGGGATATCCTCTTTATTGGCTAAATAAAATGATTTTTTAATTATTTTCCATTCTATATTTATTATTCCTTATAGAATCCATTTCACAGAACCATTAATAATAATTCAAACTCAACCACTATTTTTCTCCTTTAAATAGGATTTGAAGATAGAATATTTAAAAAATTTCGAATATGTTGAATATTTACATACAATATGTTCTATTTTTAGGTTTTCAAAAGTAATGATAGATTTGAATATGTATCAAGTTTACCAAGATAAATATACTGTCTATACCTTCAAGATGTGATTCCTTGTATCTAGTTCAAATTTAAAAAATGTTATTACCAACCATATGAAATGTGGGTTATGGGATTTACTATTGAAATAAATGGATTATTACTAGAATTATGGATAATTGATTTTGGAAAACAATTTTTACAAATTATAAACCTTTGACAGATATTGGGGACATTACCTAAAGAAAATATGGTTAAGATTTAGATATGGATGGTTTATGATTTTCTATCACCATAATGGGTTGAAAATTCTAAGGTTGATAATTAATTTAATGTAATATGATACACCTATTTATGTTATTTTTCATGAATATCCAATATGATTAAGAGTATATTTAAATACATTTTTCGTAATATAACCATTGATATTAGCATATATTTAAGTGAATATGTTTATTCTATGAATAATTATTTCATATTTTTTTATATATGTTTAGTTTAATTAATAAAATTTATTGTTAATATGATCATTTATGATAATGTAATAATAGTAAATTAATAAAATTATATTATTTAAAACACTATGTTGTATAGAAAACAATTCCAGTTGAAATATAATTTGATTACTAAAGTTATTTTTTAGAATGTTCATAATATTTTATTGGAATTTTATAGTTTTTATGTTAATATTGTCTTTGAAAAAGGACAAATCACAAGTAAAAAAGAAAACATGTCACATTCGGAAATGTATTAGGGCTTGAACACACAAAAATAGGGTGAAAAATGTATAGTTCATACAATTGGTCTACATGATATCCTGATTACTATGAAATTATTTTTACAAAAAATGGTTCGATGGATAACAGTTTTTTTTATATTGGAAAACATTTTATATCATCAAATTTTTATATTTCTTTATATTATTAATGATATTTTGGGATATGTTTTATTTTTTGGGTGGCATATAAGGAATATTGAATTAATTAATAAGATCATTTAAAAAGAATTTAATAATTTTTTGGATTTAAAAAAAAGGTATGAAATCGCTTTTAAGGTGAAAAAATTCATCAATTTCGGGAATATTGAGGTGAATTGGGATGTAATTGTTTTTATTTGGAAAATAATATATGTTAGCCATTTTCGGAAATATTGAAATAATTTTTATTTTAGTTTTTAGAATGATGTTTTATACATTTTTTATCCTTCCATGTGTAACCATTATATTTTACTTTAATATATAATTATACAAATAGAATCTAATTATTATTTTTTTGATCATATGATTAAATAAAAATTAATTTTAATTATTTAGATGTAAAATAATTATATTGTATATTTATTTCACCAGATAAGATAGGATGTTGAAATTGATTAAATCAAAAAAACGACGGTATTTTTCTTATTATATACAAGATACCATGATAATATATTTACTATTTGCCTCAATAATAACAATAAAATAACCTATAATATTAGAAAATTTATCAGGAAATAAAATGGTTATATATTTACACTTATTTTTAAGGAATTGATGTCCATTTTTAGACGACTTTAGTTTATGGTATTGTGGTTGTTCAGTTTCTCATGTTAATTTACATTATTAGGATCAATAATCTCCATGATTATCCAATAATAATTAAAATGTATTTATTTGGTACTTGTCTATATATTCACTTGCCACTAATTGTTTCCACCTTTTATACAATGTTATGTGTTATTGTTGATGAAATTCATACTATCATCTCATTATTACCATGATAAAGATTCACTAACCCTTTGTATGTTGTGGGATTTCAATAACTGAATTTGAAAACTTCAAACCCTTGACTTCTAAGACAATGGAAAAGTGTAAGTATAAATTTTTTTAATGTGGTTTAAATGTAAAAACTCATGATTTTAAATGATGAAAATCATTTTTGATAATGTATACAACATGAAATACTGTTGGGCAAAAATCCCTCAAGGTAACATTGCAGCATTTTTGGGTTGATTGTGTTTGTTGACAAAGCAGGTTTCCATGGAGAATTGTCGAGTTCCCGAGAAGTTGTTGACATTCCATGTTGACAAAGAACTTTGACAAAGGAAAGGACGATCTGGAGGCGGTACAAAAGAGCAGTACAAGGTGGCGCCGTTTTCCAGTGCTTGCCAAATTTATGGGCCTGAAAATCGCCAATGGAAAATGGAGTGATATGTTGTTGGCGAAGGTTGAGGAGAGAGAAATGAAGGAGGTGTGCGGAAAAATTAAGCGTGGCGCGCAAAACTAGAGGGTTGCGCGAAATCTTGAAGTGTGGCGCGCAAAACAGCGGGTTGCGCGAAATTGTATTTCGCGCAAAAGATGTTTCAAGGCCGAAAGCGTGAAAATCAGTAAAGGCATGAGGCGCGCGAAATTTTGGAGGCGTGCGCGGAAAATTGAAGTGGCACGTGAAATAACGGATGAAGTATTTCGCGCAAGAGGTGTTTCGAGGTCCGATGATCGGAAAATGGAAAAGGCATGAGGTGCGCGAAATTATGGAGCACTGCGCGGAAAATGGTTGTGCGCGGAAGATTTGTATTTCGCGATCAACGCGGATTACGCGCTCAAGAAGGGTTTTTCGCGCGGGGTCGATTTTGCCTATAAATATGAAGTGACCCTCCTCCATTCAAGAGAGTTCAAGACATAGAAAATACCCGAGCTCTGGTTCGCGAAATTGAAGTTAGAAAGTGTGTTGCGCGTAAACTTAAAGTTTGCGCGTAAAGTCAGATTGCGCGAAAAGCAAAGGCTGCGCAGAAAGTTGGTGTTGGCGCGTAAAAGGAAGATTGCACGAAAAGTGGATTTCGCGCAAAATAAGTGAATTGCGCGCAAGGCAGTTTCGAGGCTGCGCGTAATATTTGGAGGTTGCGCGAAAAAGGAATTTCGCGCAAATCATAGAAATTGCGCGCAAGTCACCGTAAGGGTTGCGCGTAAAAATTGAGGTTGCCCGGTACATCCGTTGCAAAGTGAGATTCATCTGCGGGTGAAAGTTGGACTTCAATAGAGCATCTACATACAGAGGAAGATGCATTCCTTCATGAAAATGAAGAGACCTACAGGTCTATAAACTGTGAGTGAATACCTTCCAAGAGCATTGAGCTTAGGAAGAGGAAGAAGGTGATCCTCTCCACCGGCAGTGAGCCAGAGAGAGAGAAACAGGGAGTGACCCTTGGGAAAGTAGTGAGCTGACCCTAAACATTGTATAGGAAGTGAGCCTGGGCATAGAAGTGATCTAGCCCGAACATTGTAATCCGCAGCTAGTGAAGTTTAGTGGACTTCGTACGACCGGCAACCTGTCGGCGTATGCTCCTTGGACGTAGCCCTTAGCGGTGAACCAAGTAAAATTGTTGTGTCCTGTGCTTGCTTTACTTTCTGTTTATATTGTGCAGCAAGAAAGAGAGAGAAGAGTGTTTTGCTTAACAGCGAAACAAGATCAAAAAGGGCTTTATTTTTTAATTAGTCATACCCTGATTCACCCCCCCTCTCAGGGTATTCAGCCTAGTGGACCTAACAAGTGGTATCATAGGGAAGGTTAACAGTTGGTCTTCTCTCAATGGAGGTCACTAATCATAGAGGGATTCCGATCTTCGACGGATGTAATTTTCAGATATGGAAGAATCGAATGCAACACTGTTTCCGATCTCTGGGAATGGATGTGTTTTCAGCAGCTATGCATGGTATCACAGCTGATATTACTAGTGGTGCATTATCAGAAGCTGAGAACAAAGAGTTGGATGCTGATTCCAAAGCAATAAACGCCTTAGGTGGAGCCCTCTCTAATCCCATTTATACAAAGGTGATGTAATGAAAAACGTCACATGCCATGTGGGAATTTTTTTTGAATATTTATGAAGGGGATACAAAAGTCAGAGAGGCAAAGCTGCAAGTGTTGTGGAACAAGTATGAAGATCTCAAAATGAACCCGAATGAGTCCGTTGATGCATTCTTTGACAGGGTAAATGCTGTGGTAGAAGACATGCGGGGTCTTGGAGAAATTATCGAAGACATTAAAATCGTAAAGCGCATCTTGAGAAAGCTTCCACCTCGGTTCAATCCGAAAGTTTCTGTGTTGGAAGATAAAGATCTGAAAGAGATAACATTGGATAACCTACACATCACTCTTATTGCATATGAAATGAGAAATGATGACAACGATGCTGTGGAAAAGGGGAAATCCAAAGAGGTGGCATTTAAGGTCATGAAGAGGCTCACTATTGAAGATTCTCAGGAGGAAGAAGAGTCAGATGAGGTGATGTCGTTCCTTTCTTCAAATCTGCAAAGAGGAAAAGGAAAGTTTAAAGGGAAAATTCCACTAGCATGCTTCCGATGCGGAAAGGTTGGTCATCTTAATGCAAGATGCCCCAAAAAGTTTCAAGAAGAAAGCGATGAAGATGAAGTTAAGACTCCCATAAAAAAATCTTCATCCTATGTGAAAGGGAAGAAGCAGTTCAAGAGAAATTTCTTTAAGAAGAAGAATCTTCTTTCCCAAGAAATTGACAGTTCAGCTGAGTCTGAGGGTGAAGAAGTTGAAGAGATAGAAAACTGCAAAGATCATGGTCAAAATGCGATGGTGGCTGTTGCTAGTAGTGCTCTAGAAAAGAAAGAAACTGAAACTGATGAAGAAGAAGAACAAATTGAAGGGAGAGTTGACATGGAATCTGAATTAGAAGCAGCTCTTGAAGAGATAGATGTTTGGCGAGCAAAAACAAAGAAAGCCAACAAGATAGTACGTGATGCCAAACTCTACATGCAACAACAAGAAGAAGAGAAGTCTGAGCTTGAGAAATAAATTGAGAATTTTAAGTCTTCCAGGCCAGAGCGCACAGAAAAGGTTGATGAGCATAAGCTCAAGATTGAAGAGCAGAAAAGGGAGATCGATTGCTTGAGTCGAAAAGTGAAGGATCACGTCAAGCGTATTGAAGAGCGTGAAGAGGAAGTTGTCGGTCTGTGGAAAAAAGTTAAAGACCAGGAAAAACCTTTGAATCCCAACACATTCTTGGGAAATCAGGTCATTACGAAGACGGAAAAGAAGAAAGAAGAGCCTAGTAGTTCAGCAGGAAAGAAGCAGCAATTGAACTCATATGTTAAGGCTGATTCACGACTTAATTAGAAACAAAAATCTGCGGCAGTTGAAGTTAGACCGCAAGCACCTGTCCCGAGATTGAAAGTGGATTTGAGCACAAAGAAGGATCAAAATACTCAGAGATCCAAAGGGGAAACTCGTAGTGCTGAAGTAACACGAAGGAATGCACCTTATATCAGGTGTTATTGTTGTGGAAATATGGGACATTCACAGTATGTGTGTTCCATAGCCAAAAGATATCGAAGGGAACAAGAACAGAGATGGCAGCCAAACAGAGAACGGTTTTCCAGAACATTTTTTGAAGGACACTGTTTTTGGTGCGGAGGATTTTGACACATGGATAGGTACTGCACTCCGACCATTCAGAAAAATGTGCCAAAACAGAATCAAAATGTTCGCAAGCAGCAGATCAGTAAACCGACAAATGAGTTAAAAGTTCAGAACAGATTTGCAGTTTTGCAAGATGAAGCTGGTTCATCATACTCTGAGAAAGAACAGAAGCCTAAATCCATGCCGAGTATGAAAGAAAAAGTATGGACTAGGAAGAAGAAAACTGAGAAGGCCGTAGTTGCTGAAATTGCCCTTAAAGCATCAGATCGTTCTGGTGTTTGGATCCTTGACAGTGGTTGCACATCCCACATGACGGGTAATAAGGATCTGGTTACAGGCATAAAATATTTCAAAGGAGTTGTCAAGTTTGGAAATGATGAAGTCCTGAAGATTGTTGGCTCAGGAAAAGCCAAGTTTGGGGGCAAAGAAATGAGACATGCTGATGTCTTGGTGGTAGAGGGTCTCAGTCATAATTTGCTTAGCGTCAGTCAACTATGTGACTCTGGGCACTCTATACTTTTTACCAAGAGGATGGGTATTGTTAAAGGAAAAGATGGAATAGTCATTCTTCAGGGAAAACGAACAAAGGGGAATCTTTACCTGGTAGGTGGGGAAGAAGATTCATGCCTTTTATCCAGAGAAGAAGAAAATCAGTTGTGGCATAAGCGACTTGGTCATCTATGTCAACCATCTATGGAAGATCTGGTAAAGTGTGATGCTGCTAGAGACCTTCCCAAACTATCACGTGATCGCACTCATACGTGTGATGCTTGTCAACAAGGGAAGATCATCAGGAATACATATAGGCCAAAGGAACAAAAAGCAACTCGAGTGCTCGAATTGGTGCATGCTAATGTATGTCGACCTATCTCACCACGAGCTATAGATGGGCAAAGGTACTATGTTCTTTTTATTGATGAATACAGTAGAATGGCCTGGGTATTCATCATTACCAATAAGACAGAGGTGTTCAGTTGCATAAAGCAGTACAGGAGGGAATCAGAAAAGATGCTTGGGCAGAAAATTCTGAGGTTTCGTACTGATAACGGTACAGAATTTACAAACAGTCAGGTTGAAAACTATCTCGGGAAACATGGGATAAGGCATCAAGTTTCATCAGTAAGAACTCCCCAACAGAATGGTGTGGTAGAAAGGAGGAATCAGATCATTAACAACATGGCCAGAACAATGCTTATTGATAAGGACCTACCAGAGAAGTTTTGGAAGGAAGCAGTTTTGACATCGGTCTATGTTTCAAACAGGTCCCTATTATGTCCGAAGCAAGGGAAGACTCCGTATGAACTGTGGTACGGAAAGAAGCCAACGTTGAAATACTTTCGAATCTTTGGAAGTAAGTGTTTCATTCTCAAAAAAGAACATCATAGGAAGTTTGAGGCACGAGGAGATGAAGGGATATTCCTTGGCTATTCAGGGAAAAGCAAAGCATATAAATGCTTCAACAAGAGGCTGGGAAAAATTGTTGAGAGTAATGATGTCACTATAGTCGAAAATGAACAGACTGCTCAACGACCCAGTGAACAGTTCCTGGATGAAAGTGATGATGAGGTAAGCAACCCAGGGGGAGCAGAAGTGGCAGAAGCTGACTCAGAAGAAGATACTGATGATGAAGAGGAAAGTGTCAAGTCGGTGTCTGCGAGGAAGACAAAGAGTCAAGCTGAGATTGATAGGCAGAATATCATTGGTGATCATACAGCTCCAGTTCAGACTCGAAGAATGAAATCATCACAGCAAGCATCATTTTTGTCTCAAGTGGAGCCGAAATGTTTTTCTGATGCAGCTGAAGATGAAAACTGGGTTCAGGCCATGAACGAAGAGCTTGATCAGATTGAGAAGAACCAGACATGGGAGATTGTTTCGAGGCCAGCGGACAAGAATGTCATTGGGACCAAATGGGTCTATCGCAACAAGATGAATGAAGATGGCACAGTGATTCGGAACAAAGCACGACTAGTGTGCAAGGGGTACTCCCAAATCGAGGGAATTGATGTTGATGAGACATTTGCACCGGTTGCAAGGCTGGAGACAATAAGATTATTCCTAGCCATCGCAGTGCAAAGGAAGTTCAAAGTGTTCCAGATGGATGTCAAATCCGCATTCTTGAATGGGGTTCTGGAAGAGGAGGTGTATATTGAGCAGCCAGATGGTTTTCTCATTCATGAGGATGAGAACAAAGTTTGCAGGCTGAAGAAGGCATTGTATGGGCTGAAACAAGGACCAAGGGCATGGTACTCAAGGCTTGATCAGTACTTGAAGAAGCTTGGTTTTCAGCGTGGAGGAGTTGATTACAATCTCTATTTCAGTAATGACAGTAATCAAAGGATGATGGTGTTGGTTTATGTCGATGACATAATATTTGGTGGATCAGATGAAGCTCAGTGCAGACAGTTTTCCGAATTCATTAAAAATGAGTTTGAAATGTCAATGATTGGAGAGCTAACGTTTTTCCTTGGTCTACAGGTCACACAAGGAAGGAATGGAACATTCATTTCTCAATCTAAATATGCCAAGGAGGTCCTGAGAAGGTTTGGAATGGAAAATTCCAAGGAGATGAAGACTCCGGTGGCTACCCGGATGAAATTATCAAAAGATGAGGATGGAAAGGCAGTTAATATCACAGAATACAGGCAAATCATTGGAAGTCTGTTGTACTTAACCGCAACAAGGCCTGATATTGTTTTCGCCACATGCCAAGCAGCGAGATATCAAAGTAATCCCAAGGAAAGTCACATGCTCGCAGTAAAAAGAATAATTCGGTATATTAAGGGCACGGTGGACTTCGGCTTGACATACAATAACAAATCTCAGACAGAGTTATTGGGGTACACTGATGCAGACTGGGCCGGTTCAGCCGATGATAGAAAATCAACGTCAGGTGGTGCATTCTATCTTGGTGGATTGTGTATTTCTTGGCTAAGCAAGAAACAAGATTGCATTTCATTGAGCACCGTAGAAGCTGAGTATATTTCGGCCACTCAAGCATGCACACAGTTATTGTGGATGAAGCAGCAGCTTGAAGATATGGGAGTTGAAGTGAAGTCTCCGATCGGAATCCAGTGTGACAACTCAAGTGCTATAAATCTTAGAAAAAATCCCGTCCATCATTCAAGGACAAAGCACATTGAGATTAAGTATCATTTTATCAAGGAGAAGGTTGAGCAGGGAATTGTAAAGTTGGAGTACGTGCCTACAGAACTACAGGTTGCAGACATTCTGACAAAGGCCTTACCCAAGGAAGCTTTTGAGAGGCATCGACTGGCTCTGGGAGTTCAGTCGATTCCCCGCACTTGAAATAGTGTGGATGTGGGTCCCCCACCCCCCTCTCCCCGAGGTATGGTGTGTTTTTCCCTAATGTGCTGATATGTGTTCTCTACTATGTTACAGACTACAAAGGCGTGACCTTTGGGTTCGTTGACAAAGTGGGAGAAAAGTGCTTGAAAAGTGCTTGACAAAGGGGAAGAAAAGTGTTTGTTCAAGGGAGAAAATAGTGCGGAGATTTGATAAATCATACTTGTTACGGGGAGAAGCTGACTGGTGGAGCAGCCAGAAAGGGGGAGAAATGAGAAAGGGGGAGTGTATGAAATCTGACGATGCTAGACGTGATCGATCAAATCATAGAAATCACGACAGCTAATGATCGTGATAAAATCAGAACAGTGGTGTTGGAATGGTGTGAGACGGTGTCCAGCTATCAACAATTGCTATCAACTTAAGAATTCACCAATTGGTATCAGTGTGGTTCAACAACTAGTTTTATTTTAAGAATTGGTATCAGGGTGGAATCGACAATTGGGGTCTGACATGAAGTGATTCATTGATGAACTTTTCATACTACTCTTGTTTCTCACACCGAGCATTGCTCATGTGGGCTTAGAGTACATGTTAAGTGAATCCTTGAACGCTATCATAATCGCAAGAGGCGAATGGTGGTAGCAGCTGGAAGAAGACTCAGTGAGGTATCAATGTGCAGAAAATATTTCTGAGCAGAGTTGTGAAGAGTTGTCACCAAACCCAAAGGGGGAGATTGTTGGGAAAAAATCCCTCAAGGTAACATTTCAGCATTTTTGGGTTGATTGTGTTTGTTGACAAAGCAGGTTTCCATGGAGAATTGTCGAGTTCCCGAGAAGTTGTTGACATTCCATGTTGACAAAGAACTTTGACAAAGGAAATGACGATCTGGAGGTGGTACAAAAGAGAAGTACAAGGTGGCGTCATTTTCCAGTGTTTGCCAAATTTATGGGCCTGAAAATCGCCAATGGAAAATGGAGTGATATGTTATTGGCGAAGGTTTAGGAGAGAGAAATGAAGGAGGTGTGCGGAAAAATTAAGCGTGGCGCGCAAAACTAGAGGGTTGCGCGAAATCTTGAAGTGTGGGGCGCAAAACAGCGGGTTGCTCGAAATTGTATTTCGCGCAAAAGATGTTTCAAGGCCGAAAGATTGAAAATCAGTAAAGGCATGAGGCGCGCGAAATTTTGGAGGCGTGCGCGGTAAATTGAAGTGGCGCGCGAAATAGCGGATGAAGTATTTCGCGCAAGAGGTGTTTCGAGGTCCGAAGATCGGAAAATGGCAAAGGCATGAGGTGCGCGAAATTATGGAGCACTGCGCGGAAAATGGTTGTGCGCGGAAGATTTGTATTTCGCGATCAACGCGGATTACGCGCTCAAGAAGGGATTTTCGCGCGGGGTCGATTTTGCCTATAAATATGAAGTGACCCTCCTCCATTCAAGAGAGTTCAAGACATAGAAAATACCCGAGCTCTGGTTCGCGAAATTGAAGTTAGAAAGTGTGTTGCGCGTAAACTTAAAGTTTGCGCGTAAAGTCAGATTGCGCGAAAAGCAAAGGCTGCGCAGAAAGTTGGTGTTGGCGCGTAAAAGGAAGATTGCGCGAAAAGTGGATTTCACGCAAAATCAGTGAATTGCGCGCAAGTCAGTTTCGAGGCTGTGCGTAATATTTGGAGGTTGCGCGAAAAAGGAATTTCGCGCAAATCATAGAAATTGCGCGCAAGTCACCGTAAGGGTTGCGCGTAAAAATTGAGGTTGCCCGGTACATCCGGTGCAAAGTGAGATTCATCTGCGGGTGAAAGTTGGACATCAACAGAGCATCTACATACAGAGGAAGATGCATTCCTTCATGAAAATGAAGAGACCTACAGGTCTATAAACTGTGAGTGAATACCTTCCAAGAGCAGTGAGCTTAGGAAGAGGAAGAAGGTGATCCTCTCCATCGGCAGTGAGCCAGAGAGAGAGAAACAGGGAGTGACCCTTGGGAAAGCAGTGAGCTGACCCTAAACATTGTATAGGCAGTGAGCCTGGGCATAGAAGTGATCAAGCCCGAACATTGTAATCCGCAGCTAGTGAAGTTTAGTGGACTTGGTACGACCGGCAACCTGTCGGCGTATGCTCCTTGGACGTAGCCCTTAGCGGTGAACCAAGTAAAATTATTGTGTCCTGTGCTTGCTTTACTTTCTGTTTATATTGTGCAGCAGGAAAGATAGAGAAGAGTGTTTTTCTTAATAGCGAAACAAGATCAAAAAGGGCTTTATTTTTTAATTAGTCATACCCTGATTCACCCCCCCTCTTAGGGTATTCAGCCTAGTGGACCTAACAAATACCATTCTTAAATGACCAATTAAATATTATTTAAATATCACCATAATATCATAGAAGATAAAGGTTTGGGTTTGAATAGGTTAATTTTTTTTGATATATATATAAGACATATTAAATTTTGTTTGATAAATACATAATAAATAATAACTCAAATTTTATTAATGGCATGTAATTCTTTAAAATCTTATATCCTAGAAAAATGGGTTTTATTAATTTTTTGTCATAAAATTTTAAAAACTATTTATGGAATTTGAAATATATAATTTAATAAATTAATCTAATTTTTGAAATAATCCTAACTAAATTATCTTAACCTAATATATTTTTATTTTTTTAAATAAATTTTTTTTCATTGAATATTGAAAGTTGCAAATATTTAAAATAATTTCATTTATTTTCATGAAATAATTTGATAAAAAAGATATATTATAATTTGGATTTTTTCTTAAATTAATATATGAAACATTTTATTTATAATAGTATAATGAATTTCATTTTATTCAAAAATTGTCATGATTTTGGAAGAAGTTTTTTTATTAGAAAATTGGTTTCAAGTGTGTGTTGATTTTTTATTTTAATTAAAATCACATCTAATGAAGATTCATTTCAATTCAATTTTTAGTTTAAATATATATATATATATATATATATTTAAATTCATATAATTATGATTAATTTTCATTGAGTTAGTGTAAAATAATCCTATCTTTGAAAATGAGTTTTTCTGAAAACTAATTGTCATAGAGCATGTGAGTTAGAAATTAAATAATACATTACCACTTAAGTGAATTAAATATAATAAAATGATTCAAAAATTCTTACTCTTCATAAGTAATATTAGGTAACAAGCTGAAATTAAAATTATTCATAACAAATAGTAGATATAGTAAAAAATATACTACGACTGTTAAGGGAATAACATGTTTATTGAGTGATAATCTAATGAGATAAGGGTTATAATGATCGATAATCCTCTAAATTTCTATTTTTAGACACATTTAGACCTTATATCATCTATTTTGAGTAAATTTAATAATTATAAATTGTATTGGAATAATTTTTACCTTAATATTAATTAATGTGAAGAAATAGGCAATGTTTCTCTCTTTAACATTGAAACATTTATTCTTTGTTCACATAGGGATAAAAAAGAGTCATGTTCGGTTTTATATATTCATTTAAAGAAAAATATTTTTTATTTATCATGTAACTTTATTAATATTTTTAGTGATTAAATAATTACAATAAATTTATTTGTGCCACTAAAACAATAATTATTTAATTAAATGTAAAATAATATAAATTGTACAAAAAATATTATATGAAATATAATTTGAGTGAATTATTTTTTCCCGTGAATATTTTAGGTAAATATATCATTTTTTAGATGTTAGAATTAAATATAACTACTTTACATTTCTATCATCAAATTTCAAATTTAATGAATACTTCCAATAAATGAAATTATTTATATTTTATAATTAATAATTTTTATTAAATGGTTCAAATTTTCAAAAAGATTATATTCAGAAATATTATTGGTTGAATGGTCTATAATATCAAAAAATGCCCCAATTATAAATAATTTTTCCATTTATAATACCTTTATTGACCTATAATAATTATAAACCACAATACCATGTTAAAGGCCGCAAATGGTAAACAGGGTTTAACTAAAAAATTGTAAAAACAAAATATAAACATGTCCAAATGATATTGGATATAATGAATCTGAATAAAAACATATTTTACATTAATCTCCAAAATTTTGATCAACTTGAAAAATTCAAAAAAATTACATTAATTTAATTATTTAGGAATTTCCAAGAGTTCCCCTACCTTCAGTTATAAATGGGAACATCCTCTCATCTTATAAAAGCACTACATGATGTATTTTTTCCTGAAATACATACAAAAATACATTAATAAATTACATTATTTTTTTCTATAGGAAATGGTGTTATTATAAAATCCCCTATAAAGTATTTTTGTGTAATCTTAAGGAGGATGTTTGAAAATAATGTGTAGTTCTAAACTAAGAATTTTTATATTTTTACTTCCTCCACCTCCTAAAAATATTATTAAAATGTGATGATATAATGTAATAATTACATCATATATAATGATTATTTATTTATTTTAATTTAATACCAATTATACATATCATCTTTCATCAAATTGGTAATAATACCATCTTTCGTTTGTACGGTGGAATACAGCCTCACGGTGCGATGTAATTTATTTCCCATAACTACAACTCACAATGGGTTTTAGTGTTGTTTTTAGTATATATATTTCATAGTCATGACCTATATTAATCGTTAATGGAAAATATATCATTTACATTAGTATATTTCAATTCACAAAAATTTGATAGTGTAGTTCATGCGAACGTCTGAAATACCACCTCCATGAGGCGATGTCTTCTGCACAAAATAAAATGGATGATATATATATTTAAATATAATGAAATATTATTTTATTTATTAAAAAATTATAATTTTGTAAATATATAGCAATACTTTCCTTCATTCTACAGTGATAGTTAAATAATACATGTGTTACTCAAGTGTACGTATGTATTACTATCTCCATGATTGTAATGTCACACCCCGACCTAGAAAATTAATTTATTGTATTATCCTATTGATCTTGGTTCATTTGGATGAGTATTTTGTTGAGTACATGTTTTCATTTTATATATTTTTGCTAGAAAATGATGTTTTGGGCATAGTAGAAAGTGGTGCATTGGTAGCACATGATTATGTGAAACCAAGCAGCATAGCCAAGTTAATAGTGTAGCTTGTCTTGTGGTCCATGGGTAAGGGTTACATGTTTCACATGGTTTCTGACCTCATTTGGATTCTATGTGAGATTTTTTTTTATATTTGGATAGTGGCGGCTGCTTGGTTTATGCACTGTTTGAAAAACTGTGTGGCCAACACATGTTATGCACCTAGAAATTTTATATCTCTAAATTCATATTCTACCTTATTATCTTTTTACCCAAATATGATCTTTTATACCTCTTGGTAGTTTTTTTTGAAAATTATGGAGTCCAAACCCCATGAATTTGGTTGTCCTCCCTCTATGGATTCTCATATATGGTTCAAAGTTGATTCTCTTAGAGTATTGGCATCTCTTCTCCTCTAACTCTTTGAATCTCTTAGTTTCATAGTGTTTCATTAGTGGGTTATTATTTGTAAGAACCATATAGGTTGTGGTTTATGTGTTGTATTGTGTTTATTTGGTTTTGGGCATGAAGATAATTCCAGGGAGTTTTCTATAGTTTTTCTGAGAGTTTTGTCGCATTCATACTCTTTTGGATTTGGTGTTATCATTATTTTAAATTTTTATGAATTAAATTTGATACATGGGAATTATTAAATTATCAATAAAGGTGTTTTTCATACTTGTGAATTGTTTTTTTCGGGTTGTTTTATTTCATTTTGGTTGGTGTAATTTGGTGGTAATAGTTCATAAAGAAGTTATTTAATTATGATTATGTATATACACACCAAAAGTATTTTATAGAATTCCATGTATCCCTTTGTGAATAAATTTGGTATTTTTAGCTTTTTATGGAATGGGTTATGTTATGATGTTAGGGTTATATTATGATATGATACATATGTGTGGATTTTGGGGACTTCTATGATTTTTCAATTATGTATGGCTTGTTGTGTTGGTGTTTAAACATGTTTAATTACATTATAAATGGTATTGGGTAATTTTACGGACACATATTGTGTGCTATTTTCTATGGAGAAATCCATGTTTGCTCAGGGTGAAAACATGGTTGGGAATACAAATGATAACAAATCTACATGAATTTTCTCAATCGAAAAATCTTGGATTTTGAAAAACATAACCATGTCCCTTCATTCCTTCATTAAACACTTGATTCATTACTAATAGTCAGTTGGTTCCATAATAAAACGAATGTGTTTTCAAATTATATTTTTAATAAGAGAACATTTTCAAAATTGAAGTATGTTTAGATACTAAATGGTATAAAACCCAATTTGGATCCTTTTGGTATTTGTGTGTTTTCATCTTGGTCTTGAAGTGGTGATAAAATTGGAATAATATTTGAAATATGATGGCCTTTTTGGCATTGCAAACATGCAAGTGGGATTTTATATTATTTTGGACATGTTTAAGGCTTTTTTTTAATTCATTGTAATTGATAATTTTTATGGTTATTTTGTCACTTAACAATGTTTTGGAAATAACTAATGGGTTTAAAAGTAAAAATGCCTAGTTCACATCATAACATGTTTTGAGAATTGGTTGTAATGGTCATGTGATATGATTTCCCGATTGGGATTGGAAAGAGATTTTTGTTAGATGAGAACCCATATAGAGGATTTACCAAGAGTTTTTTATCACATAATTGGTGTTAGTGTTTGGGGTAGGCAAGTGAAGTGGCCGAAGGTATGGTGGCTCATCTGTTCGAGGGAGTCATTAATTCACCATGAATTATTATCCTGGGTTTCTTAGGTGACATTTAGATGGTGGAATAATGGACGGTTTTCGAAACATAATTATATAGGTTTGTACCATTTGGATATTTAATTGTCTAGGTGGGATTGTGAAATTATATTGGTAATTATAATGTCCATTGAGTTATTTACTATAGATCATCACCATATTCGAAAAAGTTAATCTTGTTTGAGTATATCTAGGGATCACTCTAGTGTTGGTTAGGAAAAGGCCATCGTTTCAATCTGTATATGAATTTTTATATTCTATTTCACTTTTTTTCCAATTTATAGAACTTATTTACATTCAACATTTAAAATATTTAATTTTTGGGATTCTAGTTTTAGTTTTTCATATAGAATAGTAATCATATCATGAAAATGGGTATGTGTGTGTTATCTTACAAATGAAAGCTATGATTATTTATTTAAAATGATAAAAAATTCTTAATTTTCAAATATATTTGTATTTGAAACCAGTTTTTGTAGAATTTTTTTGAATGAAAATGGATGGATAAAATGGTTGTTTCCTATTATGCTATCATATAATCACACCCTATGTGTCCCACACTTCATCGGTATAACTGAGTTGTTATTCCTGTTCAGTTATTTAGTTCATGTGGTCGAAGATGGATTAGGTTAGACTTGTGGATTATTGTTAACATGTGGAAAAATTATGATACTTTTGGTGTGGTCTTGTTTTAGTTATGTATTCAGTTTTCATTGTTCTCTATTATTTAGTTTTTGTTGATCAGGTTTGTCTCTTATTATTGTCTAGTCACTAGATCTTGTTAATATATATATTTTTTTATTTTCAGCCTAGTTTTATATTTGGATAATTGGTTCCCTTTTAATATTA
The DNA here is from genome assembly GCA_963277665.1 of Viscum album. Classification (NCBI taxonomy): domain Eukaryota; kingdom Viridiplantae; phylum Streptophyta; class Magnoliopsida; order Santalales; family Viscaceae; genus Viscum; species Viscum album. Next base: position 112,440,988 of record OY728156.1, on the reverse strand, counting down.
CACGGATACCTAAAACTGGTATCCAAACCTTGGGGATTAGGAACACCCTTCTGGCCATGTCTCAGATCAGGTCAGATGTCAGGATGGATGAAATTATGGATTAATTTATGCAGAAATGGTATTAGAGAAGGCCCATGCATTTGGGGTGGAAGGTAGTTGAAGATTAGGGATATTGGAGCTTGATAGGTAGGTGTGGGAAGGATATCATGATCCATTTTCTTCTATGAACCTTCAGTAACCAAAGGTAGTATGGATTTTGATCCTTATTTTTTATTGTATTGGTGTATGAAAATAGAGGAAAGTTGGTGTCATGTCATGATCTCACATGAATTAGTGACCCATATGGAGTCTGGGTAAATGATTAAAGGAAGTCTTAGTTGTTTATGCATAATTGGTCTATGTCCATTTAACCATGTATATTATATATGAATGTAAACTAATTCTTCATCAATGATGTTTGATGTGAATTTTTTGTTAGTCATTTGTACCTTTTGGAATGAGCTGTGCTTTGTTTTTTTTGGATTGGGTGGTTTTTAAATAAAAACAGTTTTTGAAAAGAAAATTATTAATTTTAAGTTTTTTATAATTGACAAATGGGCATTAAAATTGAAATTAATTTAGAATAATGAAATGTTTGGGAAAATGTTATAGAAAAAATTTGTTAAGGATTTGTTAAATTCTTGGTTTTGATGATAAATGGTATATGTGAATCTTGGTAATCCTTTTGGACATTCAATTATGTGTAGTTATGTATGGAAATCTAACATTGGTGTGTATTTATATATTCTTTAAGACGAATTATAATGGAAATGTATGCGATTTTCCATATAATCCCATGGGTAGGGTTTGAAAATAAATGGATAAAAATGGTTGTTTCAAAAAAGAAGGTGTAGCAGATTTTGAATAATATTTGTTACTTTAATAAGTGGGTTTTGTTTGTGAATGTTGACTTTTAGTATTGTATAAAAGACATAGAATAAGGTAGTTTAGAATCTAAAATGAAGGGGGTTCTTTTTAAATATGATTTTTTGGTAGTGGTTTTAGGTCTTTGACCTGTGGGGATCTTTTGTTTTTTGGAGGTGTTTTTCTCAAATATATTTATAGTTGATGTTGATTATAGTTGTGTGTTATTTTTGTTTTTCCTAATATGACACCTAAAAAGGACCCTATTTTTTCTTATCATATCATTCCCAGTTTCTAGTTCATCAAGAGATTTGCGAATTTATCATGGGGATCGATGTCTATTATAGTTAGTAGAGAGGCCTAAAGATGTTATGTGGGTCTTTATATCATTAGAACCCCTTGAAGATGTTAGAGTCCATTCTGTTCAAGGATTTTTTGAGGGTCCATCCTGGGATAAATTAGTGATTTTTTCCTTCCATCATTGCATGTTGAGATGACTTGAGAAATAATTAAGACCACTTTTATTCAAATTTTCAAACCTGTGTAGTCGAAGATGAGTAAGGTTAAAGAGATGAGGGATGTTTGGAAGGGCTGACAGTCAGTGAAATCATGTATTGAACACCTCAAATAGTTGTTTTTTTCTCTATAGATGTGGATTTAGAGAGTTAGTTGAAATATCATCTATTTTATGGGTATTCTTCCAAATATCGTTGAAAATACCTATCATCTGGTAATGTTTGTTTTGACAAGATGGTATATGAGGTTTGTCTAGATGAGTTGGTTGTCAAGGTGTAGTCATTAGAGGTTCTATCATGATAAAGTTCCCCATATGGCGAGAGGTTTGTGCTAGAGGAACTCAATCCTAGAAGTCTCCATTGTTGATTTAGGCTTTCAAATTCTCTGACAATTCACTCATGTGATTATAGAGCTGTCTGTTTGGAAATTTGAAGCCTTCATCTCGCAATCCTCCAAATACTTGTCATCATTGTGGTGATCGATGTCATCTAGATATGTTTTATAGGTATCATATACAAAAGAAAATTCATTTATTAGAGGATGTTAGTTCCTTAATGTGATGCAGTGGATGCTTTAGTAATCAGGGCTCCAACCTAGGCCTCAAAGAGAATCTCTCGCACACTCTACAATCACCATGGGTGTGGAAATACTTTGTCTATTTTTGTTCCCATGTTCCAGAGGGAACATTTGATTTTCTCTATTTTTTATTTTTTGTTGTTGTGTGTTCATTATTTCATTGTATAAGTGTTATGGACTTCTCAATTTTTATCTTGAGTGGTTATTTCTATCTCCATGTTTGTAATTAAATAGAGTTTTCCCTTTGGTGTTTTCTTATCACTTATGAGGATTAGTTCTTGTTTTATTTTTTACTCATTTGTAGTTTTGGAGCATTATATAGTTGTTGAATTATTTTTTTTCATTTTCTCTATTTGGTTTATGTTCATTCTATTGGGTACACCCTTTTGGTACTTTGAATAATTTTTTGATCCAAAAGGGTATTAATCCCTATTTTCACCTTTAGGTATTTATGTGTTTTCATTTTGGTCTTGAAGTGGTGGTGAAAGCAGAATCAGATTTTAATTATGAAGGATTTCGTTTCATTTGTAACATGAAATTGGTTTGGAAATTTTTGAGAAAAATCATTTTGATGTATTGTAATAGATAATGCTGAAATCCAAGTTGGTACTTTTTAATGTTTTTTAATCAAATTGGGTTTTTGAATGTACAAATTGTTGGTTTTCAACAAATCATGTTATGAGAAATGTTTTGAAACATAGTGTAATGTGATATCCCAATTCAAACTTGCAAATGGGATTTTGTGATATATTCATCCTACAATAGAAATTACGGAAGTTAGTTATCACAAAGGTTGTGTCGATATTGGGGGTAATCAAGTGTGGTGGTGTAAGTTAAGATGAGTCACAAGATTGATGAACACCTCATTTAAATATGTGTTATTACCATGGGTTCACTACTACCATTTTAGAGGTTCGAGTAACAGTTTCTTTTGAAATTCAATTAGATTGTTTGGTACCCCTTGGATTGTTTATATGCCCTATGATATTGTGCCACTATATTGGTAGTTAGAATGCCTTGTGAGTTATCGACTATGCAGATGTAGCATATACCGGAAGGTGAGTCCAATCTGAGTATATACAGTGATAGATGTACAGATGATTAGTAAATTCGCATGTTTTCTAATTTTATACTATTTTTCACTTGGTTTCCTATTTATAATACTTATTTACCTTCAGTGTAGCTTAGTATTGTTTTTTATGGATTCCAATTTGGGTCTGGGTGTTAAAATACTAAATCTATTTTGAAAATTGGAAAGTGTGTGGGTGTGTGTTCTCATACATAGAAATGTAGCATCTATTTATTCAAAATGAGAAAAAATATTTCTTTCATATATATATATATATATATACATAAATATAATACATTTATACACATTTTAGGAATGTAAATTTATGAATTTTGCAGTGGTTTCTAAATGCATTGTTGTTTGCTCACACCATACTTGTGCCACTCCGCATTGGTACACCCAAGGTATTTTTTATGTTCAAGTTTCTAGTTCATGTGACCGCATCTTGGGAATCTTTGTCTTGTGGTTATTGAAAAAAGGTATCATGGAGGTCACTTATTCCATGTACCATTTCAGTTGTCTATTCATTTTTCATTATTGTTTTTTAAATATTGTATATGTATCAAGTTTGAATATTATTAGTGTTGAGTCGATGGATCTAGTTTCATATTTAGTTGTGGTTATTTTTATATGAGTTATTTGTTAAAAGAAACATTCAATTTTGGATTACATGAATGCTTCTATGATTTTCCAAACCATTGGGATTGGGAACATCCTTCAATCCATGCCTCATACTAGTTTGGATATCGGGATCGATGTAATTTCAGCTAGGTTCATGACATGTAATTGTTTCCCACGCTTTTTTCGGGGCATGCACATCCGTTTGTGAGGATGTGCAGTTGTTTCCCCTCATTCCCTCCTTCCAAAGGCGGGCGGTATTCTCTCTTTATTCATGGATGTCTTCTCCTTGATCAAAATAGGATGATGGCATGTCGGTTCATCCTTCAGTGGATTCATCCTCAAAACTCATTACCTACTCCGGGTCTCCCTCAACAATTTATTACATTGTTTGTGAATTTTATTCCCAGTTCGATATCTTCATGGACACTGATTATTTACAATACTTCTGTCAAGACATTCCATATGGTCTTGACATGGTAGAAACCTTTGGTCATAGTAGATGACAACATCAGACATGTCGAGGATTCTATGGGTGCGTGGTCATTGGGGAACCTGTATTCTTCCTCATAGGAGGGAATCTCAAGGGTGCAGAACCCAAGGCATCCCATGTCGAATATGGGGAATCACATGCCATAGGCATGTATATGAGGTTTTCCTCAGCTTCCCGTGTTTAACACAGGGTATTCTGCAAGATTAACATCAAGCAGAGACCGTTACGCCAAAGGCATGTCATCCAAGGTTTTCCTCAGGCATCTCATGTTTATCACGAGTTAGGCCATGAGTTTAACGTCTTGCAGAGACAACTACGCCAAAGGCGTGTCATCTGACGTTTTCCTCAGTAATCTCATATTTATCACGAGGTAGGCTACAAGTTTAATGTCTTTAGGAGACGGTTTGAGGGTGATCAGAACGCCCCTTGGAGACGGATCAGATTGGTACATCCCATGCAGGGGAAACCTAGAATATGGATGGATCAACACGCCCAATGAGGACGGATCCGAGATGGTGCGCCCCATAGAGGGGAGATGTCACACTGTAATGGATGATCTGAACACCACTGAGGGTGGATCAGGGAGAGTGCAACCCAGGATGGGGGACACCATGGATTACTATTGGCTGGGATTAAACCTCGTGGAGGATTCTTACCTACCCTATTTAGAGGACAGGGATCAAAACCCATGTAGTTCGTAGGGGTGATGAATCGAGGTGTACACATAGGAGAATGACCCGAAGACATGTTGGGGCTTACGCATGGATATCGGCCCAAGTACTGCTAAGAGTAGTGAGGAGGTGGATGGCATGATCCCACTGGGATGTGGTATCCGTGGTGAGATTCAAGATGGATAATGGATATTTGAATTAATTGGATGGAGAATGAAATGGGACCATCGCATGGGCGATGGTGAAGCTGGTCTTGAGCCTCGAAGAGACCTCATACGTATCCCCATGGCAGGAAATCAAAGTCCACGTAGTTCTGGATGGTGCCGCTGAACCGATGTGAAGGTGGAACTTGGTCCTATGGGTGTTGGGCTTGAACCTCGTGAGGTTTCCTATGTACCATGCCTTGACATGGATGAAAATCCACATAGATCGGGATGGTGCGCCAGAGGACCGGTGTGAAGGTGAACCTTGGTCCGATGGGTGTTGGGCTTGAACCTGATGAGGTTTCCTACGTACCATGGCTTGACATGGATCAAAGTCCACGTAGTTCAAAATGGTGTGGTTCTTGCACTCTAGGTTTTCGAAGATATCGGGTGAACCGACGCGAATGAGGTCAGAACGACCGTGTGGTGGGATTGAACCTTTTGAGGCTTCCTATGTACCACACTATGACATGTATCAAATTCCACATAGTTCAAAATGGTTTGTGGCATACACTCTATGCTGCCCACGGTGTCGGGTGAACCGATGTGAATGAGGTCGGAACGACCGGGTGGTGGGGTTGAACCTCATGAGGCTTCCTACGTACCATGCCTTGACATGGATCAAAGTCCACGAATTTCAAAATGTGAAGGGACTGTTGAACCGACATGAAGGGTTGTCGGAGCAACTGGATGGCAGGGCCACAATGGCTTACTGCTGGATTGGGATGCAGTATAAAATTATGCTGGATGGGGGCATGTCGGGGAACCGATGTGAATGAGGACCTTGGTCCATCAGGTGACGGGCTTGAACCTCAGTGAGGTTTCCTACATACCATGCCTTGACATGGATTAATTACCTCATAGTTCAAAGGGCTTCGTCAGTGAACCGACATGATGGTAAACATGGGGGGTCCACTGGTGGTGTTCTTGAACCTCAAGAGTGTCCTACGTACCCTACCTTGGCATGGATCAAAGTCCACGTAGTTCTGGATAGTCACAACGACTTACCACTGGACTGGAATGTTGTTTAACATCATGCGGGATAGCATCCAGTTTAACGTCATGCTGGATAGGGGCATACAGTTTAACATCATGGTGGATGGGGGAATTTTCATGGTTAATTATTACTCTAAGCCCCCGTGATTCATTCTCGGTGTGATAAACAAGAGTTATCATAGACCTGATGATCATGTCGCAAAGGGTGTGTCCCTGAGAAGTGAGGAGGGTATTACACATTAGGCGGCCCATGGTACCGGGACTTACTCCATGATGGAGGACCGAGGAAATGGATGATGATAGTTTTGGGCTTGAGCCTTGAAGAGGCTTCCTACGTATCCCCATGGTAGGGAATCAAAGTCCACATAGATCTTCTGATGATGGCTTACCACCGATTGGGGTTTCAACAGCTTACCGCTAGATTGGGTCATAATGGATTACCACTGGATAAGTATGTGAATGGATTACCGCTAAATGGGGTCGCAATGGCTTACTGCTGGATGAGGATGTCAATGGATTGTCGCCGAATGGGGTTTCAATGGCATACCACTGGATTGGGTCACAACAACATACTGTTGGATAGGATCACAATGGTGGATGGGGCTTACGCGAGGAAGCATCCTGAGTGCTGCTATGGAGCGGCAATGGTGAATGGGGCTTACCCAAGGAACCTGCCCAGGTGCCCCTATGTAGTGACAATGTTGAATGGGGCTTACGCAAGGAAGATTCTTGGGTGCCTCTATAGAGAAGCAATGGTCAATGGGGCTAATGCTAGGAAGCTGCATGGGTGCCGCTAAGGGGCAGCAATGGTGAATGGGGCTTACGCAAGGGAGGTTCCTGAGTACTGCTATAGAGCGGCACTTGTGAATGGGGCTTACGCATGGAAGCTTCCTGGGTGCCTCTATGGAGCGGCACTGGTGAATGGGGCTTACGCTAGGAAGCTGCCCGGGTGCCGCTATGTATCGACAATGGTGAATGGGGCATGGTCTAGGAAGTTGCCCAGGTGCCGCTTAGGAGTGGAAATGGTGAATGGGGCTTCCGCAAGGAAGTTGCGCTGGTTCCGCTGTGGAGCGACACTGGTGATTAGGGATTATGCTAGAAAGCTTCCCAGGTGCTGCTATGGAGTGGCAATGGTGAATGTGGCTTAAGCAAGGAAGCTACACGGGTGCCGCTATGGAGCGGTAATGGTGAATGGGGCTTATGAAAGGAATCTGGTCGGGTGCCGCTATGGAGCGGAAATGGGGAATGGGGATTATGCTAGAAAGCTGCAAGGGTGCCTCTATAGAGAGGCAATGGTGAATGGGGATTGCTCTAGGAAGCTGGACGGGCACATCTATAGAGTGACACTGGTGGATGGGGCTTATGCTAGGAAGCTGCCCAGGTGCTGCTATGGAGTGGCAATGGGGAATGGGGCTTACGCTAGGTAGTTGCCCGGGTGCCGCTATGGAGCGACAATGGTGAATGGGGTTACACTAGAAAGCTTCCGGGTGCCGCTATGGAGCGGAAATGGAGAATGGGGCATGTGGTAGGAAGCTGCCCGGGTGCCGCTATCGAGCGGCACTGGTGGATGGGGCTTAAACTTGGAAGTTGCCCATAATGTCTTCCTCATGTCTGACCATGAGGGAATCCCGACTCACTGGTGGGTTGAGGGCTTCACCTATTCACTAGGGCACAAACAGGATAATTCCAAGTTGGATTGGAATCATGCCACTATAATCATGGCTTTAGGAATCTTATGCTTGGAACACAAGGTATCTCTTTTTTGGAGGAAGAGGCCTCCTATGTTTGGCACATAGGGTGGACAGCAGTTTATAGTCTTGTAGATAGGACTATTGGCATCTCATGCATGGAGCACAAGTAATCTCTTATTTAGATCAAGAGGCACCTTATGTTTGGAACATAGTGTGTACTATAGTTTAAAGTCTTGTAGATATGACTATTAGCATCTCATGCTTGGGTCATAAAGAATCTCTTATTTGAAGCAAGAGGCATCCTATGTTTGGAGCATAGGGATTACTGCAGTTTAAAGACCTGTAGATAGGACTGCTGGCATCTCATGCTTAGAGAATAAGGCATCTCTTGCTTGGAGCAAGAGGTATCCTATCATTTGTTAGACAGGGAGCACTATAGTTTATAGTTATGTAGATAGGACTGTTATCATCTCATTCTTGGAGCATAAAACATATCTTGTTTGGAGTAAGAGGCATCCTATGTCTGGAACATAGGGTGTACTACATTTTATATTCATATAGATAGGACTATTAGTCATATTACTATTCGAGCATATGGAATCTCTCAGATAGGGAAAGTCGCATCCTATGTTTGGAACATAGGGTGTACTACAGTTTATAGTCATGTAGATAGGACTATTAGCCATCCTACGCTTGGAGCATAAGGAATCTATCGGATAGGGCAAGAGTTATCCTATCATTTGTTAGATAGGGAGTACTACCGTTTATAGTCATGTATGGAGGACATTTAGGCATAAGGCACCTAGAAATGGTTGGTGTTGGGTCTTACGCAAGGGTGGCCCTTTCAGGTTCAACCAGGCCTAGGAGCTAAGTGATTGTGTTTTGAAGTCTTTCCTAAGGAATGGTTTGACTCATGGTACTCAATGAATTGATGATGAGGATCTGAACTCACGACATGGGAATGAAACCAAGAGGAATATGTCGACTACAGGTGTTTCACGATGTGCAGAGAGTAGTGGTGCGGGGGTGCAGGCCCTGTGGTATGGACCTATAGGCGCGAAGGTAGGATCCTTGCAAAGGATTGGTATTCGCGAAGTAGCTTCGCAGAGCAAAGGGGCTCGGGGAGCATGCGGTCTTGCGGAGCATTGTCCTCTTACGGAGAAAGGGAGGCTCGCAGAGAAAATTCTTGTGGAGTAGCATCATGGAGCATTAGCTCACGGCGCATGGACTCACGGTGTATGGTCTCGTGGAGCAGCATCACAGAGAATTGGCTCGCAGAGCATGGACTCACAGAGCCTCGGCTCGCAGAGCAGCAACACGAAGGAAGCTGCTTGTGGAGCATGGCCTCGTGGAGCCGCAATGCGGAGCTTCATAGACTGGGAGATCATCCGGCCAAGGGGCGAAGTGGCTATGTTCATCGGGGAGAAGGGGGCGAGTTGGGTAGTTATAGGCAAGGGGCACCACGAAGCAAAGCTCACTTGAAGCGAAGACGGAGTTTGCTCCGCGGTGGATCACGAACATCAAAGGGTTTCACAGAGAAACTCACCTCCTTTGCTTCGCGGCAGGTTCATGAATGTAAAATTCATTCCTGGAGAATCCCACATACAGTGCTTCATAGTGGGTCTTCACGGCACATCGTAAATGTCAAACAGGTTCACGGAGCTTCCTGCCTCATTGCATCGCGGCGGTGCTCCATGATTGAGGAGGGAGCTTCACGAATGGGATTTGCGAACTAGTTCCAGCCCAACTTCAAATGTCCCTAACTACTAATTGGTAACTCCGTTCGGGCCCTACGACCCACCAAATCGAAGCTTGCGAAAAGTTCTACGATCTTGGATCATGTATGGAAGCATTAGGAAAATTTTGTGGACACTTTTTATGGGGTCTATAGTAATATAGTTATTTTTTCATACTAATATTTTTTATTTCATTTTAAAAGTATAATTGATTTATAAAACGTATACTTATAAAATGATTTTTAATCATTATATGGTTTGAAAAATACAACTTTTAACATTGTCAAACTATCAAATTACATTTTAGGAATATAAAATAAATATCCTAAAACATCTGACCTAAACATAATTATATATATAATTAAATATAGAATGTTATTAAAAAATTTAATATGAATATTAAACAACTAAATGGTTCATAAGATAATAATTTTTTACATAATATTATTCTTTAGGATGATAAAAAACATAAATAGTGAAATGAGATAGAGTTAAGGTATTTTGTCCCAATTTTTGTTCATTAAGGATATTATAATGTGATGAACCATCTTTCTCTCATATGGTTAATATGATTATAATTTTAAACATATTATCAATATTCCTTAATAATTCCTTTCATAGTATGTTTAATATAATCTAACATCATTCAAGGAGATTTAATTTAAACACTACCACGTGGTAAGATGTTTCATAACTGAATTTATTTTCAATGGTTTATATTAGGTTATAATTGTATATGAAATTCTATGATAATGTGTGTAATGAATATGGATTATTATATATTCTATTTCCACTTGTTTTATGTCGAATATTATTTCATAAAAAATCAATTCATTTATTAATTATCAATTTAATTTTATGATCATTATAAGGGTTATTTGTCGTAAATTTTATTTATTGGGACATTTGTTATGTTATATGAATATTTTATTTTTATGACATTTATATACATCATCATTGAAATTTTACATAATTAATACGTAAAAATTAATGTTATTTGACATTTATAAGGATGTTAATAATTTTATTAGGGTTCTGATTCAAATTTTTGCAAGGTAATAAGGGTTTATTAAATACTCTCTTCATTGTTCAAGACCGATTATGCTTAATTCTCCACTAGGGAAATTATTTGGTATGTCAATAAGAAAAAAATATGATTTATTATTATTTATTTTGATATAAAAAAATACAATTTCTTATCAATTGCATTTTTATGTACTCAATAGATCAATTTTTAAGGAATGTAGACATTATATTATTTTAATTTAAGAGTCATTTTTTTCCATTATCATGTTTTATAATAGTATTTAAAATTATATTTTTATGAATATTCTAAAAATGTTTCATTTAATTTTAACCATGAATGGATTTTTAAAAAACATTTTTAAAATTAGGCAATTATTCATTATTTGAAAGACGTACTTATTAAATTTTTAACAAAATGGTTGAAAGTATATATTTTTTAATTTAAGTGGAATGATTAGAATTTACATTCACTGTGAGAACTCAATATTTTTATTTTTATTTTACATGTTATCATTGTTTTTTTAATATAAAATTGTTCCCCATTATTATAGAAATATTTTGTATTAGTAAATGATTTTCAAATTGAAAATGATTTTTCTCCAAAGAATGTTGTAAGGATATTTTATGGAATTTCAATACACCAATTTCAATGAAATTTATTTAGATATGATCCCCTAGATTTATGTTATAATGGTACAATATTTATTCTTTATAAGGGTTATTTATAATATTATTGAATGGGGGATGTTTTATCATTTATATACTTGGGTTGCAACCCAAAAGTTTATATTAATTATATATTGAATTTATGTTCCCCCATTTCATATTTGGAATTGATTTTACCAATTAATTGATATGTTGGGCTCACTAAAAACCTCGATGAACCAATAGGTTTCACAGGTCAAAATGGATTGGTTATTTGGGGAAGGCCTTATCAACTTTTTTATGAGGCCTTGGAATGGTGACTTGATGACATGTTTTTATGTCTGACACTTCACATTCCCTCATTATGAGACTAGTTATTGGTGTCCATTTGTTTTTTTGGAAATATTTTTCTATCCATTGAATGTTGGATTGAAATGATACTGATTGCAGTATTGAAATAATGATGTAGATTCTCAATATACAAGAGGGGGTGAATTTTATACTTGAAAAATTCCATTGGAACATTTAAATATGGGGATGTTTAACGAAGATAAACAAGGTAAATTCAGAAGACCTCTTAGTTCTACAATCTTGCATGATTCCAAAAAATGTGGTTCCAGAATTGAAACATAAGAAAATTTTACAAAGGTAAAGATTATATCTTAAAGTGTATAGAATATTTTTAATCATATTATTAGTATAAGAAAGTATAAGATATTTATAATTTCCTTAACAACCAAAATTCAGTGGTAAAATTGAAACAATACATGTTACAAGTAGTAAATATTTTAACCCAAAGAGAAGGGTATCCAACATCCTTGGATAAAGGTCCCTTGATTTGTACTTTCAAGAAAGTATATCTTATCCACACCAGGGTAAGACCTCAATAGAAATATCAGAGTATATATTGTTATCCATGCATTCCCTCGAACTTCAAGTTTATCTACACCTCTATGATCCTATCCCTAGAAGCCCTAGAATGTACTCAACAACATTTGGAGTCACAAGAAGAAATTATGAACAATATGTTTAGTACACACAAAGGAAGAAAGTATCTATCATTAGAAATCACTACAGCAATATGTAATCTCTAGATTGATCAACGTCATGAGCTCTTTTAAAGAAGATCCTATTTATAGGCACATCTTCAATGGTCAGATCCCTCTTCCACTGGTCATATTTTTCCATGAATTTCGGAGGGACCAGTACACATGTCACTCAATCAACGGTTGGTTAGAAACCGAAAGCACGACATTGTTTTATAACTCATACAAGATTATGAAAAAATATGATTTCATAAAAAAATTCTGTTTTCCGAGTGTAAGGAAAAATAAATGTTTGGATTCTAACAAAAAAAAAATCGATGTTTAAAATAAAATGGTACAAGGAGTCAGTATTCAAAATATTTTGAAAATTTTATTCTATAAAATTTTGGAGTATGAATTTCAAGGAAATTTGAAGTCTTAATTCATATGAATTCAAATTCTGAATTCATAATGTTGGGAGTCTAAATTGAAAGAATTTGGAGTCTGAACTCATAAATTTTGGAGTCTGAATCTAGATAATTCAAAGTCTAAAATCAGATAGCCCGGAGTCTGAATTGAGGGTATTCAGAGTCTGAACATAGAATGTTCAGAGTCTAAATTCAAATATATCAGAATCTGAATTTGGATCCTGAAAACAGAATGCTCTATGTCTATGTATTTATAAGATTCCGAGTTTTTAGATACGAAATAGAATTTTATAATTATAACGAAAATGTGTTAGGTTTAGATAAATTATTCCATGAATAATGGAAAAAGGTAAGGATAAATTTCCATAGGGAAGGAATACTTTTTTATGAATGTAAAACATTGGGAAAAGAAATTTGACTTAAGATAGAGTGTTTTTTATTTTTAAAACAAGAATGAATGGATTAGTAATAAGGATTCCTTATTGACTCAACAATCTCCCCCTTTTTGGAAAGCACAAACCTCTATACGAAGAATAATATAAAGATATAGAAAATATTTTTCTGTCCATGGAAAATAAATATTATATCCCATAGAAAATGGGAAATGATAAATATGACTAAATCCACTTTAGGATTTGGATACACAGTGGATCATATTCTTGATTTTTGGATTGAAACTTAGCAGTTTATTAATTATGAAAATCTTCTTGGATGAGAACTAATCCTTAGATGAACCCCCCTTAGGGAAATTTCTTCTTTTACTTAGTAATTATTTTATCATTCCCTTCTCCCCCTTTGTGATTTGAAAAATGATTAATGGAAATGGAAAATAAAATACGGTATATGATATATTAGTACTAAACAACCAAAAGTATAAAGAGAAACCAAAAAATTTCATTATGATTGGAAAAATTTATACAAGAAATAAATATAAAAAAATTGGAATTGAAAAATATTATCCTTACTTATCCTTTGGAATAAAATTCTTTACTGTGGTTTTGAGCTTCTTGAGTTCCTTGCGATCCTCCACTGTACGTTTGAGAAGCTGATCCGGATCTTCAGTTTTCTTCTCTAAGGATATGATTTTTTAGTCCTGAGATTTAAGATATTCTTTATATCCTTTCATAACTTCTTCTTGGTTAGAAAATAGTTCTTCAAAATTGATTATAAGCTCTCTTTCCCGCTTCCAAATATGAGAATCTGAATATAACTTCCCATTTAGATCTTTCACTTCTTGTATCTGAGAATTTTGTTTCATAGTTAGCTTTTCCTCAAAACTATTTGTGAGAACCTTGATCTTCACATCATCAGTGTCAAATGAATCCATGAAACATTATTAGAACTCATCAAGAATATTCATCTATTCTAATGTATTCCATGAACACCTTGTAGTATTTTGGGATGAAATTTTATGATATTCATAGCTAATAAAAAAAGTCTTGATGTCTGCCTCCAGTTTGACACACATATCCCTCACCATGGATGTTGAATTTGATTTTTTATTTAAGGTGTGTTGATGCATCTGGAATTTCAATTCTCTGCTTGGAAATATGGGAAAAGTCCCAACAATATTATTCAAAGACGAGAATAAAAAATCATGTCCAAGGGAGGATGATTCCGAATCAGATATTTTTTTTGGTGTGGTTTTTTATAACTCAGCGATTTTCACTTTGAAGAACCACAAACATCTTTCTTCATTTCCACAGCCTTGGTAGGTTTATAGAATAATACATGTTTCCCCTTATCAACCATTGAAATGAATTCCTATTGATCTGGAGAGTCATGTTAACTATTATATAGAAGATCAATTTTTTCTTCATCAAATTCAATCTTTTCTGGTCATGCCTCAACATCATATGGGTGAATGAAAACGTTTTTGATGTTTTCTTATTCCGATGGTTTGTCTACTTCGTCTTTAGCATTCTCTTCATCCTTCCCAGGAGTAGCAAGATTTCATGATTCATCTTGAGTTGTTTGGAATGATAAGTTCATAAAAGGTCTTTCCTTCTCATAAAAATATTCAACTTTCTTTGTTAGATCTTCAGTATCACCACTCCCTTCTTCTTCTTCTTCTTCTAATACTTCTTTTTCTTGGACTTTTTCCGTAGTAACAAACATTTTTTCCAGATTCTTTGGTAAAAGGATATATCAATAAGTATTTTCATACCAGAATATTCGCAAAAGCTTTCTTAGCATCCTTCGGAATGGATTGAACTATTTCTGATTCAGGAAACATTTTCTTCTGCTTCTTCCATTTCTCGTAATTTTCATGATCTTTAGCTGCCTTCTCCCCCAAATATTTTTCTTGATGAGGGTCCAAGACAAACAAAGGCTCCCCTTCTTTCTGATTTCTCTTGTCTTCTCTCCATTTAAAAACATCCTCACCAGGATAAATTTTCTTTTTGGCTTTGGTGATGTGGATTGGGTTTCCTTAGTCATTGGGGTTTTTGCCTTCTATTACACATCCTTCAACTTCATCTTTATTCCACCATTTTTAGAAGTCTCAGTCACATCTTATTTCTTCGGTAAGGCTTCTACCTCCTCATCAAGAAATTCATAAAATTCTTCAGATTATTTGGAAAATACAACTTTCAATCTTTTCAATGTTTCATCAATTTACAACATAACCTTTCAATTCCATGACGTAGATCTGCAAGGAATTTTGGCAGATTCTAGACACCGAACAATAATATTAGATTGAATGGCTAGATAGATTATAATATGAGCCTTTAGATTTCCATTATTTATGTTCTAAATTTTAACAAAGATATATTTAACAACATTTATCTTCCATAGGTTTACAAGAAATCCAAAATGTACATATCACATTTCTTTAAAGTATCATTGTCTCCTTTTCTCGGTATAATTAATCCTTGAACCCACAATTCAATAATCTAATAATTTGTAGTCAGGTGAGGAATCTTCAAAGTCTTTACTTATAAGAGACCAAGGCAAGCCATGGCCATCACATTATCAAAATATCATTGAATATCAGGCAACTTATGAGAACAAAACACAACATACCTTTAATCAGTAACAACAACCAATATTGAAGCCTTGGTGTAAGAAAGTTAATATGTCTTTCCATAACACTTGAAATAAATCATAATCCTCCCTTCTTCAGTGAAGAAAATTATTATATCATTTAATTCTATTAACAAATCCGAATATACCAAATCATAAGCTTTTGGTTGTGAAAGGCAAACACTTTCCCACCCAGTTAGCTTTATATTCTTAGAAATAATAGAATAATACTTTTCAAAAAAAAATCGGATCAACTAACCTTTCTCTGTATATATTTCATTCAGATATTGGTTTGACAGTTGACATATCTTTCTTAGAGGTGACATCGGCAGACATTCATAAGTACAAAAGATCTGAGAAGTTCGGAACGGGCTTATGAAGGAGGGAAGAGCTTCTGTAATCATGATCCTGAGTTTTGATGTGGGAAAACCATCAGGGGTCCTTTATATATGCACTTGAGGCAATAGTTCATCTTCCATACGAAATCCAATGGTTGAAAACCCATCTGATCAAATCTGATAGGTGAGATGAAAGTTAGAAGGATATTTTTATAGAATCTGATCTTCTGTGGTTTTTAAAAAAAACATCCATATTTAAGAAAAAGTGAATATGAAAATTTAAAAACAGATGAAAATACCAACAAGTAAATGATTATTACAAACATTTTAGAAAGGAAACATACATTTCAGATTTCTAGGAATATTATTTTTACTGAGAAAAATTATTCTTGAAGAACATTAGATTCCAAAAATTTTAATTATAAAAACTTTTTGAACTACGAAAATTTTATTAAAAAACATATTACTATGAAAATATTCATTATAAAAAAAACTAAGAAGAATAATCATTACAAAAAATTTAAACTGCAAAAATCTTCATTACAGAAAATTTTAAACTAAAAAAATCTTCATTATGAAAAATTTTAATATGAAAATATTCATTACAAAATATTTGAAGAATAAAAATCTTCATTATGAAAATTTTATGTATGAAAATATTCATTATAAAAATTATAAGTACAAAAATATTCAAATTGAAAAAAAATTAGACTATAAAAAAAATTGACTACGAAACAAATGTTAGGCTATGATAAATTTTAGACTACGAAATTTTTTATAAACATAACAAACAAATATATTATGACTATGAAAATGATTTCCTTACTGTAAGTAGATTAGTTTCAATAAGAACATAAAAAGGAATATTACCTTACATTAATCATTCCTAATTTTATTTTAATGTATTCATATGTATCGGAGGGTAATTTTTTTCAAAAAATACTAACATGTTGATATTGTGTTTTGATAAATTGAAAAATGATATCTTCTTTGAGTGTGTGATCCCTAAGAAACTGATGCATAATATCTAGGTGTTTTTCACAAGATTAATGTGTAGCGTTTTTTATTATGGCAGTGACACTATGTTTATCACACAAAATTAGTGTTTTGGTAAAACTCATACCATAGTAGATGAGTGTGTGTTGTATCCAAAACACTTGATCATGACAACTTATAGCTGCTACATATTCAGCTTCTGCTGTAGAAAGTGATACTGAGTGTTTCTTTTTTCATGACCAAGAAACTAAGGAATCTTCTAAGAAATGAAATGTTTCGAATGTACTTTTCCTATCCATTATACATCCACCAAAGAAAGCATCTAAAAAACAATTTTAAAAAATATCATTTCTAAAAGTGTAAAAGACTCCTAGATCCATTGTTCCCATTAAGTAGGAAAAAATACTTTTCACTACCTTTAAATGAGATTCCTTATGATTGGAATGATATCTTGCATATAATCATACTGAAAACATTAATTCTGGATTACTAGATATCAATTAAAGGAAACTTCTTATCATACCTTTAAAAGATGATTGATCTACAAGTTTCCCAGCTTCATTTAGAACATGTTAATTTAAGGTACCAATGGGAGTACTTATACTCTTAGTTTTTTTATATCCATAATTTTTAAGATGATATTTAATATAATTATGTTTGGATATATATATTCCTTCCAGTTTTGGAGAAATTTGAAAACCGAGGAAAAATGTTAACTCATCCATCATTCTCATTTCAAACTCTTATTTCATTAGATCCACGAAGAAATCAGTTAATCGTTGTTGAGATGAACCAAATATAAATTCATCAACATAAATTTGAACAGTCAAAACATTTTTCTTATCCATTTTTATAAAAAGTATTTGATCAACATTACCCTTAACATAATTATTTTGAAGAAAAAATTCTATAAGTCAATCATACCAGGCTCGAGGGGCTTTATTGAGTCTATACAAGGATTTGGTATGTTTTTAAAAATGTTCATGATGTTTTAAATCCTAAAAAATATGAGTATGTTCACGAAAAACTTCCTCTTGAACAAAACCATTAAGGAAAGCACATTTAACATCCATTTGAAAAAGTTTGAAATTGAATAATCCTACAAAGGCAGGTAGAATATGAATAGATTCATGTCTAGATATTGGAGAATAGGTTTCATCATTGTCTATTACTTCTAGTTTATTATAGACTTTATTAACAAATATATCTTTATTTATTTATATGATTCCATTTTCATTACATTTATTTCTTATGACCCGTTTTACTCCAATAAGAGAATTTTCCTTAGGTCTTTCAACCAAGGTCCAGACATTATTCTTTATGAATTCATTTAGCTCCTCTTGCATAGATTTTATCCAATAATCATCACCTAAAGCATCATCAGTGCTTTCTGGTTGTAATTGGTAAAGAAATGATAGATTTTCTACTTCATTTCATAAGGAAATTCTAGTCCTTATAGGTTTATTTACATCACCAATGATACAATCACTGGGACAATTCTTTAGAAACAACTGATTTGGGTTTTGTAAGACTTGTTCGTCAACATTGGGTAGAAAGTCTTCTAGAGTAAATGCTTCAGAAATATTTTCTTGATCATTTTCCTTATCAGAAGAATATTCTAACAAACATTGATAATAAGTTTTTTAAAACACATCTGAAGATGTAGGTTGAGGTTGTTTAAAAACAAAACGATCAGTTTCATCAAATTTGGCATGTAATTTTTCTTCAATAGTAAAAGTTTTTTTATTGAAAACTCTCTAATCCATAGAATTTGTGAAGTAGCCTAAAAAAATTCCTTCTTTATATTTTGGGGTGAATTTGCGTAGATAATCTTTAGTATTCAGAATTAATACTTTGCAACCAAAACCCTTGAAGTATGAAAGTCTAGGTTTGCAACCATTCCATAACTCATGAACAGTTTAATAAAGGAAAGTATAATTAAAACATGATTTATAGTATAAAAATCAGTACTTACGGCTTCATCCCAAAAAGGTTTGGCTACCAAATACATACTCAACATGGTTCTTGTTATCTCATGAAGAATTATTTCTTTTTCCAACAACACCATTTTTTTGAGGTGTTCTAGGTTCTGAGAAGTTTTGAGTAATTCTTTTTCTACTACAAAAAGTTTAAAAATTTTAATTTTGAAAATCTCCTGCATGACCTCTATGAATGGTTTGTGTTAGGCCAAAAAAATCCATATGGACTAACTGTAATTCATTAGTGGTTGAGACTTCACCGATTGATTTGAAAATTTATTTATGTTTCTTGCCATATTGACAAGGATCACACACTTTTGAAGAATCAAATCTATGCTCTGGTAGATCCTTAACTAGTATTTTCATAGAGAGTTATCATAGGTTCCTACGGTTAAATTGTTATAACCTTATATGCTACAACCAAGAATGATCTTCCATTTCACTAAGGCAACGTAGGTATTGGATCCTAAGGTCTTATAAGATTAATGTGTTAACATTCTCCTGCTTGTTGGTCGAAATAATAAACTCTTCCTTGGATTTATGTACTAAGAACTTGTCATTCCTTAAATTCACAATGAAACCATCATCACATAATTTAATAATTCTATTGATGTTGTTATTAAGACCCATAACATATAAAACATTTGAAATTGATGTTTTTACATTAAAAACAATGTTACCTATACTAATAATTTCTCCCTAAGCGTTATCTATGAATGTTACTTATCCTCCTTTTGTCTTGAAAATATTTTCAAAGGAGGTTTTGTTAATAGTTATATGCCAGGAACATCTACTATTGATGTAACATGTATTGTTGTGGTTACTATCTTAACATTCCTTAAAATAAGAGTGTTAGAATTTCATAACTCAAATGTTCCTGGATCCAGAAATTTTAGAAAGCAAAATTTTAGGATTCTACATTTTCTTCAAAAAATATGCTTTACGAAAACCGAGAGATTGAGTTCTGTTTAAGGAACAATTTTTTACCCAATTCCCACCACACTGACACTTAGTACAAAAATGTGCACTTTGAGGAAAAAATTAATTGTTAATAAAAATAGGTTTTGAAATTGTGTAACCAAATCCATAATTATTCATTTAAGGTCAAATTTGGGAATTCATTTTATCAAAATTTCTATTCCCTAAGGTAATGTTTGACAAACACTTCCTCAAGGAAAATATTTCTAACATTA
Source organism: Viscum album (assembly GCA_963277665.1). Classification (NCBI taxonomy): domain Eukaryota; kingdom Viridiplantae; phylum Streptophyta; class Magnoliopsida; order Santalales; family Viscaceae; genus Viscum; species Viscum album. Next base: position 112,420,862 of record OY728156.1, on the reverse strand, counting down.
GTATAATAATCAAGTTCTTATCGTCAAAAACATTAGTTTTAGCACTGGGGTTAGGCTCAAAAAGTTTTTTCCAAAAATTAATTTTTCTAGATCCTCAATATATTTATCCTTATAAAGATTTACATCCTCAAGGATTTTTAAAATACATTCAAAATCAAGGGTTTTCATATCATGATCATTAGAAAGATCTGATATTTACTTAGTAAGAATAGAAATCATAGAATTTTCCTTATCAACGTTTTTCTTAACTTTATAATTGTCACTCTCACAAAGCATAGAAAATGTAGAAACTTCTTATTAGGTAGTAAAAGTATTATCTTCATCGAAATAAGACTCTTTATTTGAGGATTAATAGTATTTACTGACACTATAATTAGAATTCAAGGATATATTGGTGATGGATTTAGCATTGTGTACCTTTTCCAATAAACATTGACTTTCAATTGTTAGTCAGGCTATTAGACCAAGATTATTCTGTCTAAATAATTCGTAATACGAGGATTCATCAGAAGAGTCTCCACCATTGGAATTTCAAGTGTCATTAGCTATCAAAACATTCATAGCTTTATCTATATAGTACTTCTTATTATTTATCTCAGAATGCTTTTCCATTCTATCTTTTCTCTTAAACATAGGAAAATCCAGCCTTATATGTCCAGCTCTTTTGCATTAATAACATATGACTTTAGAGTAATAATTATCCTTTCTTTCTTTCTTATTGTATCTATATTGAAAGTCTTTCTTCCAAACTGTCTTGTTCATCCTTCGAGCAAGACTAGTTAGTTAATTCTCGTAATGTTCACGTTCACTTGATTCAGATGAAATAGTGACCTTCTTAGACTTAGATCTAGTAACTCTCTTAGGAGTATTGTCTTTCATATGATTTAAAGTAGTTTTAAGAGAAACACTTCCATTTCAATAATTTTTCTTAACATTGTCATAATCTACCTTCATTCTAGTATCCTTTTGAAGATGTGTTCCAAAAATCTCATTAGGTGTGATCTGTGAGACTTTCCTATTCTCATCCATAGTTGTTGTCTCGGATTCCCACTCATTGGGCATGATGTCTATAATTTCATCTACAAGTTCCTCATCATCCAATCCTTTTTCACCCATAGATTGTAAGATATTAACAATAGTCATAAATCTCTGTTGTACCTTACATATAGGATCTTAATAAGGAATAAAAAACCATGGTACTCAACTCTAATCATAGCTCTTCAAGTTTAAATATCTTTGGAAGTACCAAAATGTGTAACTTCATAATTCTTCAAAATATAATTTGCTGCTTCACAACAAAAAATATTGCTATATATATTCCTGGTCATGGAAAATAACAAAGTATTTCATACCTTATAGTTTAGTTGATATTCTGACTTCTCTTGATTTATAAAAGTTCTAACTTATCAAAAATCATGTAATCTATAGTAAGCATAAAAAAAATTTATACTATAGTGTTAATAACAAAAGTCTTCATACGATCTCTCCAATATTCGTAATCATTTCCATCAAAATAGGTGGTCTAGTATAATTTAAGTTTTCTATGGAACCATCATTCAATCCTGCCATCTTATTTAAAATCATTACACACAAACTTGTCAGTAATAAATGTTTGTAAACAAAGATAAAAATATCCTAAGTTAGAAAAATATAGAACAATTAAAAAAATGAGTAAGAAAACATATATGTGAATATAAGTATTTCAGAAACAACCTCTGATACCAATTGTTGGATCACAATGATTTTGAATCTAGTATCGAAATAGTGATGTAGATTCTCAATATACAAGAGGTGGGGTGAATTGTATACTTTAAAATTTCTATATGAAATTTTAAAGATGGTAATATTTAATGAAGAAAAACAAGGTAAATTCACAAGACCTCTTAGTTCTAAAAACATTTTTGATTTCAGAAATGTGGTTCTGGAAATAAAAATTATGAAAAGATTACAAAGATAAATATTCTATCTTAAATCGTATATAATATTATTAATCAAAGTACAATTATATGGAAGTATAAGATAGTTATACATTCCTCAAAAAACCAAAATGTAGTAGAAAACGTGAAACAATACACGTAATAATGAGTAAATATTTTAACCTAAAGAGAAAGGTATCCAACAACCTTGGATAAAGGACCCTTTATGTATACTTTCAAGAAAGTCTGTCTTAACCACACCTGGGTAAGCCCTCGATACGAATATCAGAGTCTGTCTTGATATCCCTGCAAGCCCTCGAACATCAAGGTAGTCAACACCTATTTCTTCCTATCCCTGGAAGCCCTTGAATGTACTCAACAGCATTTAGAGTCCCACAAAAAAATGTTGATCAATATGTTTAGTATGAACAAATCATGAGAGTCTCTCTCTCTAGAAATCACTTCAGAATCATGTAATCTCAAGATTGATCAACGTTATGAGATTTTTCAAATGATATTATATTTATAGGAACATCTTCAATGGTCAGTTCCTTCATCCAATGGTCATATGATTACATGAATTTCGGAGGGCCTTGTACATGTGTCACTCAAACAATGGTTGGTTAGAAATTGAAATCAATACATCATTTTAAAACTCAAACATGATTAATAAAAAATATGGTTTCATAACAAAATGCATTTTTCGTAGTTTAAGGAAAAATAAAAGTTTGGAGTCTAACCAAAAAACCATTCGGTGTTTAGAATACATGGACATTCAGATTTAGCCTTAAAAATAATTTGGTACCTGAATTCTATAGAATTATGGAGTTTGAATTTCATGGAAATTCAGAGTATGAATTTATAAGAATTCTATGTCTGAATTGATAAAGTTGAGAGTCTGAATTCAGTGAATTCATAGTCTAAAATCATAATGTTCGGAGACATAATTTAGAGAATCCATTGTCTGAACTCAGAATGTTCTAAGTCTGAATTCAGAAAATTTAGAGTCTGAACTCAAAATGTTCATAGTCTGAATTCAGAGACTTCATAATATGAATTCGGATCATGAAAAATGAATACTCTATGTCTATGTATTTATAAGATTATGAGGTTTTAGATACAAAACCAAATTTTATACATAGAAAGAAAATGAGTTAGGTTTATAGAAATAATGCCATGAACAATGAAAATAAGGTAAGGATATGTTTCCTTGGGAAGGAAAATTTTATTATGAATATAAAACATAGGGAAATGAAATTTTCATTAAGATTGAGTTTTTGTGATTTTCAAAACAAGAAGGAATGGAAAAGTCATAAGGAATCCTTATTGACTCAACATGGATATGTTTTAAGGTATAGTTATTATTCATATGGTGTTATTTTACTATAATTTATTCCTACCAAATAATTCATCATACTATTTATATTGATTGAATGAAATTTATTTGTATTTATATACACATCATGATTCATTATTCCTTATTTACTAATGGTAGATACAATTTTAGATAACCTTTAATATCTATTTAATATCAACTCTTTTTTATTTCATTTCCTCAAGATATTAAGAATAAATCATTGAATGTGTTCAAGGATGATAAATTATACCATACACTATGTTTTATCTTTATGAATTCCTATTTAATTTTAGATTCAAGTATATATCTAATTTATTACAAAAAAACTATTATTTTTATAAGTATTCATTTCCTTGAATCTACTAAAAATGTATCCAAGTAACCATTGCCTCTTGGACACTAGGTCATGTTCTCGACCAAAAAATTATAAATCATATTTTATAAATATAAAATAAAAAAAACATAACATAAATTAAAAATTTATGTATAACTAATCTATAAATCATAATCTTGGATTCTTTAGAAATATGTTCATGTTCATTCATAGAGTTATGATCCCTAATATATGTTTTCTTAATCTTGTTCCCTTGGTTTCATCTAAACATTATAAAATAGAAATTCTAAAGACCATAACCCTAGAACCCTAGAGCCAATTTTTTTATTAATTCATTTGTACTAAATTAAATAAATCCAATATGAATGTAAGGAATATTTTCATAGACTTTTTAAACTAATATCATTCATAAATCCCACATTACACATGAAATCATAAAATAAAATATTTTATTCTAAATGGAAATTTTTTATCCCCGCTATCATATACTGTTATATAAATTATTACAGATTTTTTTAGCATCTTAGGGAAATTAAATAGAGGAAAATTCTGAGCTAATATGCTTTGTATGGTAATCTATACAAAAAAAGATAAATAATGCATGAATAATATGGTATTCATAAATGATGATCAGTTAATTCCATAAATATTCCCATGAGATGAAAAATTATTTAGGGATTTTATATATATTCAAATAAACTCAAAGAAATAAAAATTCTAGACATTAGAAACATATTGTTAAGGCCTTTATCGAATACATCATAATATATCATGAAGTGCACATGCCAAAGAATATTCATAAATGAGCATGGTTCTGAAAAAAATACCAAATATATATTTTATCATTATACCTACTAATTTACCATGGGGATATGTAAATATAGGAAACACTTGTCACTTAATATGTCCAATGAATTAATCATATGAATAGACAATATAAGTCATTTAACATGCCATGAAAATAAATTACTGTCAGTACTAAATTAACATGCATATAAAATATCAATACACTAATCATATAAGATATTACTAACCCATAAAAATAAATATGTAGGACGATAATGTAATATGATAACCTTATTAAATCATATGATCACAAAAGGGGATGATATGGATTAAAATTATATCAAAATCTCACAGGATAATTTCATGAGAAAAATACCCTTTTACATTGAAATAAATATAAAAAAATCTTAATATTTACTAGATATAGAATAATTTTTATGAATAGAAACATATAAAAAATTATGTTATGATTTAATACAATGAGTGATCATGATGGTGTTAAATGTTGTTCTGATCATACAATTTTAAAATAATATTCCATTGACATTTTTATAAAAATATCAAAAAATAAATCATTCAGAAAACAAAAATAATATTCCATTGATGATATTATATAAAAATTAAAACACTGTAACTTTTTTTAATAAATCATATTATATTACTAAAAAATCATTTACACATTAAATAAAAAATATAGATGTAGAATAGAATGATACCTACCTGGGATGAGAAACCTTCCCAGTTTTCTTCATAAACATTAGTTTGGTATATTGTGACCAAAATGTGGGAATATTAAAGTAAAACATATAATTTTATAAAATTAATCATTTTATAAGAAATTATATTGATTTATAGATATAATTGTAAATTAATTTCACCATTTTATACAAAAACCAAAAAATTCTTAAATAATGAAGCGATTATGGAATATGCCCTTATATTAAGTCCAGAATCCTTATATTGTGTTTAAAACTAAATTATAATACTCATATTTTTATTATTAGTATACTTTAGAATCATACACAATATATAAAACCATATATGAATTCATAATTATCTTTTACTACACTTTTATTGACAATTCATTGTTAAAATCATTATTCAGGGTAAAAACTACTTAATTTTCTCATAACTATTTTCATTTTCTAGTTTTTGTTCATTTGCATTTATCATGGTTCAATAATGTAAATAATGTTATAAATCACCTATGTATATAATATATAATTGCTATATGCATTTACATTCATCCATAAAACATTCAGATAAAAATTAATTTCATTATTTATATATTCGATAGGCCAAATGTATGCATGAACATAATATTTAATATTTAGACGGATGGGATAAATGATAGTAAAATAATAATTAAACATTAATTTTTTTCACAATTTCATATAAATGGTATATATTCATTATATATACCCTTATTACCATTGATATAAAAAATAATAGATCAAAATGCTTTGTAGAGGGGGTATTCTATACGCACACAAAAGAAACATTATTATTTTTCAATTGATTGGAAGGTAAGAAGATATATTTGATATTATATTTCAATATTTATATTTATTTCATAAATATCATATATAAACATTGAAACCATCATAATACACATATATAAAATAGGGTTCTCAAGAAATAATTTCATCACTTTGTATAAAGGGTATGTTGTACATTCTCATGAGTGATAAATTCACTTTATATGTTATAGAAATGAGTGTGAATAATTTTTTATTCATAATTATATGAAGTTATTAGAATATTTAGGAAAATAATTATATTATATTATAATAAATACCATGTACATCGGGGAGGTAAATGACTAAATAAATTTAATGAGGTTAGGTGAGATGATTACTTCTTCTTTGAGAGACCACCATTAGATCTATTATTAAGGAACCTATAGTTTTTCATTTCGGATTACAAAAACATGAATAACATGAATAATGATTTTTGTAAGAGTAATGGATAATTATTGGTAGTGATTGGCATATTAGTGTTTTAAAAAATAGGGCCAAGGGGTGTCATTTTATTATAGAGGGAATGGAAAAAAATGGAATTTAATAAATATTATAATAAAACAAACACTATAACTAAAATAGGCTTTTGCGATGGGCTATTTGGGGCAGAAATTAATCCCATCACAAAGAGAATATCCCAGAGGTTATCTGCGATGTGGTTTGGGGTCCCGTCGCAAAAGGTAATGCGCAGTTTAGCACAGGATGCATGCAAAAGCGAGGGATGCACGCTAAAGCGCGGGAAGGTTATTTTTGATGGGGGGATACCCCAGTCACAAATTTTGTGTTGGTGGGAGGGTATTTGCAACAGGTCCCATAACAAATACGGAAGGCGGTAAATGGATTTTTGCGACGAGATTTTTTCTTGTCGCAAAACGTGTGTCAGCATGTCACTTTTTACGATGGGCTCTGTCACAAATACCCTTTTAACCAATGACAACATTTAATGCGGACAAAGGTATTGGTGACGGGCCCCGTCGCAAAAAGTTCCTTTTTGTGATGGTAGTCCTGTCGCAACATGTCCTGTTGCAACAAGTCCCATCCAACTAATCTAACCTATTTATACCCCCCTCCGTTCTTCATTCTCTTCCTCTCATGTCTCACATCCTCTCTTTCTTTAAACTCTATTTTTAGAGTGAAAATTTTTCTCACATAGTTTTTTTTACGGAGAAGTTGTGAAGTCACGTACATCAATAAGAGATCAAGTTTAAAGATATTTATATTATATTTAATTTAGTATTTATTTCATTTTTTATGTCAACTTTAATTATTGTTGATTAGTTGTAATTAAATTATATTTAAATGGTTTTGTAATATGTATTTGTTTGTAACAATAAATTGAAAATATTAATTTTAATTCTTAATAATTCTTAATAATAAATAATTCGTAATAATTAATAATAATTAACAAAAATTAGTGTTGTCTAAAAATAATTAATTCTAATTGGTAATTAGTAATTAGTAGTTGTAAATTGTTTTTATTAATATCAATTAACACTAATTAGTAATATTTGTGATTAATCAGTAATAATTACAGGTAATTAGAAATAAATAGAAATATTTAGTAATAAATAGAAATAATTAGTAATAAATAAGAATAATTAGTAATAAATAGAAGAATTACTAATAAATATGTATAATTAGTAATAAATAAGAATAATTAATAATAAATAAGAATAATTAGTAATAAATAGGACTATTTAGTAATAAATAATAATGAATAGTATTAAATAGTAATAATTTGTAATAATTTGTAATAATTAGTAATAATTACTAACATTTAGTAATAAATAGTAACAAATAAGAGTAAATACTAATAAATAGTAATATCAAGTAATAAATAGTAATACTTAGTAATTATTATTAATAATTAGCAATAATTTGCAATAAATAGGAATAAACATGAATAAATAAAAATAAATAGGAATAAATTTGAATACATTGGAATAAATAAGAATAAATAGGCATAAATTGAAATAAATAGGAATAAATAGTAATAAATATATATAATTACTAATAAATATGTTTAATTATTAATAAATAGGAATAATTAGTAATAAATAAGAATGTTATTAATAAATATGGATAATTAGTTATAAATAAGAATAATTTGTAATAAATCGTAATAATTAGTAATAATTAGTAGTAATTAGTAATAATTAGTAATAAATAGTAATAATTAGTAATAATTAGTAATAATTAGTAATAATTAGTAATAAATTGTAATAATTAGTAATAATTAGTAATAATTACTAATAGTAAGTAATAATTAGTAATAAATAGAAAAAATAGTAATAATTAGTAATAATTAGTAATAAACTGTAATATTTAGGAATAAATAGTAATAAATTTTACTCATTAGTAATAAATAATAATAAATAGCAATAAATTAAAATAAATAGGTATAAATAGGAATAAATATTAATAGATAGAAATGTATATTGTAATAAATAGAAATAAATTATAAAAAATAGTAAAAAAATTATTAAATAGTACATAATAGTAATAGATAGTAATAAATAGTAATAATTAGTAATAATTATTAATAAATAGTAATAATTAGTAATAAATAGTAATAATTAGTAATAATTAGTAATATTTAGTAATACATATTTATAATTAGTAATAATTAGTAATAATTATGAATAAATAAGAATAAATATGAATAAATAAGAAAAATAGGAAAAATAGGAAAAAATAAGAAAAATAGTAATAAAGAGTAATAAATATTAATATTTGTAATAAGTAGTAATAATTAGTAAAAAAATAGTAAAAAATTGTAATAAATTGTAATAAATAGTAATAAATAAGAATAAATTGGAAAAATAGGATTAACTAGGAATAATTAAAAATAATTATGAATAATTTGGAAAATTAGGAAAAATTAGGAATAATTAAGAATAATTAGGAATAATTAAGAATAATTAAGAATAATTAGAAATAATTATGAAAAATTATGAACAAATGAGAATAAATAGAAATAATTAGAAACAATTAGAAATAATTAGCAATAATTAGCAATAATTTGCAACAATTAACAACCATTAACAACAATTCAGAATAATTAGCAATAATTATTAACAATTAGGATCATTTAAGAACAATTAAGAATAATTAGGAAGAAAATAAATTGTAATAAATTGTAATAACTTGTAATAACATGACACAACTTCTAGTGGATTGACGACACTCCTTTTACTTGATGACTCTTCTCCTTTTATCTTTCACCGACTAAAAACATTATGAAAAGTATGATTCTACGTATGCATATCCAATCACGTATGAATTTTTTTGAATATTCATTCATATGAACATAATTTTCATAATGTGTTTTGGTGGTGACAGTTGCAAGAAGATGATACATCGATGAAAAGGGGGATCATTTGTCTGACAACTTATTTACTTGCATTTTTTTCAAACTGAAACCACAAATAAGAATCTACTCAGAGGTACGCTTATGCATTATTATATTAATAAGAATGAATAAGTATACATCCAGGAAGATTCAGCATTGTGATTTCTGTGTGAGAAAGTTGCAAGAAAATGAGCCGTCGAACAAAAGAGTAGTCGTTAATCCACTGAAAGTGTGTCGCCCGTAAGTAATGGTAATTATTAAGAAGTAATTTTAATTATATATATTTTTTAGATAGAGTTTTTATAATTTAAAATCAATAAATAATAGTAATGAATTTATATTTTGTATAAAAATATTGAACAAGGAAGTAGACAACAATCAATATTAGATGATCGTGCTTAGGTAAATCAGCATAAAAATCCAAACGGTTCTGGTTTAAATCCTATATAGATTGAGGTTGTTGATGATTTATTATCATTTACATCATCAAAACGAGAATATGTTTTAGAAGGAACAATAAAATTTACTTGTAAAAAATGTTCTTTGAGAAAGTTTGACACATTTGACAAGGTTGGGGGACATCTCTTACAATTTGGTTTTCAACCAGATTATGTTTGTTGGTATCAACCCATTGAACACAGTTCTGGAGAAGATACCTATAACATGATTCTAGATTCATCACAGTTCCAAAATTTATTACATGATGTTGCAAGTCCATCTGTTCAACAAAATGAAACTCAAGATGATATTTATTTAACTCCTGAGTTGGCACCATCTGAATTTTATGAGTTGTTGAGGTTTTTTGAGGATTCATTATATCATATATGCAAGATATAAAAAATAGTAGTTGAAAAATTTCTGGCTATTAAATCAGATAATTCTATTTCAATCAAATGTTTTGATCAGATATTTTCTTTGTTTAAAACCCTGTTTCCTGAAGGAAATGTGTTTCCTACAAATTACTATTAGAGAAAGAGGCTTGTTCATAATCTGGGCCTTAGTTATCGATAGATTCATGAATGTCCGAATGATTGCATGTTATATTCTACTGAAAATGATTTGTTGGATAGTTGTCCCACATGTGGAAAATCGAGGTATAAATAAACTCAACCAGCAAAGTATGGAAAGATTCTAGTAAAACAAATGAGATTTTCCCCTTACAAATATGTCGAAGCGTTTATTTATGTCTCAAAAAATAGTTTCAATGATGTCATGGCACAAAACCAAGATTTCAACTGATAAAAGCATGAATCATCCAACTGATGGTGATTTATGGAAACATTTTGACCATCTGTATCTGCCTTTTGCTTTAGAATACTAAAACGTGTGATTGGGTATTTCTACATATCGTTTATATCCATTTGGTTCTTATGGTAGTCAGTATTAATGTTGTCCTGTCATTATAACTCCATACACTTTACCAGCATGTATGTTGATGAAGGATCCTATATCATTTTGACCTTATTAATCCTAGGAAATCAAAAAAAAATTATATTGTTGTTTATTTAAACCATTGATTGATGTGTTAAATACAGTATGGAGTGATGGTGTTAGTAAATATGATGTTGATTTGAAACCAAATTTCATATTAAAAACTGCATTGATGTTGACGATTTGTGACTTTATGTCATATGGAATGTTATCTGGCTGGAGTACACAATGTATGAAACCACGAACTTACTATATGAAATAAAAAAATACCTTTATGCTTGTTAATGGAAAAAACATTTCTATTTTTACTATCACCAAAACTTTCTTCCAACCGCTTATCATTTTCAATGAAACAAATTTCATTTCAGAAAAGGAAAAATTACAAGGGATGAACCAACAAATATTATCCCAGGTACAAAGTTAAAGTCATTTATATTTTCATTAACTCCCATCACATTTGGGCCAACCGTAGACCCACAAAAAATTCATGGATTTGGGAAAGAACATAATTGGATAAAATAAAGAATTTTTTGGGATCTTCCATATTGGTCTTATTTGTTTGTCCGCCACATGATAGATGTCATGCTTATTGAGAATAATTTTTTTGATAATTTATTTCAATCAATTTTGGATACACTAGGTAAGACCAAAGATACTATAAAGGCACGATTAGATTTTTCCCAAATTAGCAGGTAACCAAGAAATTGAATTATTTGAAAATGTAAGATCACAGAGCTTAATGAATCCAAAATAACTTACACACTATCCAAAGAGATTCTCTTACTATTTTGATAGTGGATTGCTAGTTTAAGATATCCAGATGGGTATTCTTCCAATTTGGGTAGATGTGTTAAGAATGGGTGTATTACTAGATTAAAAAGTCATGATTATCATGTTATAATGGAAGGAAATATGCCGATTAGATTCAGAGTTTTATTGAATTTTATGATTTCGGATTCGATAACAAACATATCATATTCTTTTTGAGACATTTGTGCAGCGACAATAGACTATGATGTGCTAAGAAAAATGGAAGAAGAAGTTGCTGTAATTATATGTAAACTAGAAAAAATATTTATGCCGTCTTTATTTGACTCAATGGAACATCTGATATTATAGTTTCCAAATAAATCTAAATGTGGTGGTCTTGTAAAGTTTTGATGGATGTACCCATTCGTGAGATGCATGTATAAGTTGAAAAAAAATGCATGTAATAAAGCATCCGTTGAAGGCTCAATTGTTGATTCTTATTTTCAAGAGGAAATTTCTTTTTTCTTCTCTCAATATTTTGAATCTCAATATCCCTCAATAAAATCATATGGGATGAAACATGGGGAATGTTAATGGAAAAATTGACAATCAATTATCAGTTTTAAATCATCCAAATCATGGTTTCAATGGAGTTCATTAACAATGGATTTTAGATATTGAACATCACTGAGCTCATACATATGTTATTCTCAACTATGAAGAAATGAATTAATTTTTATTATGAGTGATTTTATCACTTATTCTATAATTTATGTTACAGTATGTAAAAATATTTCATTTTTTAGTTATATGGTGATTATTTCAATAAAAAACATCGACAAATTACAGCAGAAACTCTTGAAGAACGCAGATAAAAATAAATTTATCATTTGATTAAAAAACTGCTAACATAAATTATTGAGGGTTTAATTTCAATTATGTTTATTATTTGTCATATTGATAATTGTTTTACAAATTTTTAGGTGTCTCGATATGCTAATAAAATTGATAAGAGACTGTGTATATTGATTAACCCAACATTTGAAATGGTTAAATATTATAATGCAAATGTAGTGAATGGTTTTATATTTCATACACTTGCACATGGGGAATAAAAAAACAATGAATAGTGGAGTTTTCTTGAAAGGATTGCATCCTAGAGAATTTTATGTTGACTTCAATGAAATTTTAGAATAAAAAATTGAGTTGTGTTATCCAGGGCAGGATTACATAACGATGTTTAAATGTCAGTGGTTTGAAACTAAGAGAGGCTTGCGTGTTCATCCAACTCCTGGAATTGTCGATTTTAGATTTAAAAGTATTTTTTGCAGTAAATGTACCATATTTACTAGCTCAACAGGAACATAAAATTTATTACGCAATGTACTGTTCTAATTTAAGAGACATGTGTGATTGGTGGAGCATAATAAAAATGAAATCTTGGGAAAATCAGTTTACTCAAATTTAATGTCGTTCGACTGAAGTGAAAGGAATTGAAATTTTTCAAGATACTGCTCAACATCAATATTTTTTTACAAAGAGACATGAATATCAATGATGACACTCCATAATTATGTATCGATGAAGAAGAAGATGTTAATGATGTTACAAATGAATTTGAAATGACAAGAGATGATGAAACTGAAACTTATATGGATATTGATGATTCTGAGGAGGAAGATGAAGACATTGACATTCACAGCTATAAAGATGAGGATGAATACAAGCATTGACATAGTTAAATGCTGGTAATAATCATAACTAATAAATATCTATATATAATAGTTATTTTCAACTATCTACTAACAACAATAATTTTGTGTTTCATATAAATCATGTTCGGTTTTTTGAGTTGCAGGAGGCTAATAATATTTGGATGAGAGTGATTTTGCACCATCTTAACCTTAGCCTACTGATTTTTTAGGGGGTACACGAAGGGGACATGGTCTTGCATGACTAATGATTCCGAACCCTATACCTGAGCGACGTCCACATCTTGGCTTCAATCCATGCACATAGATGTATGGTAACCTGTATATTTTAGTTAGAATTCATTAATTTATTTATATATATACAAATTGTTTTATTATTTATTCATTTTCCCCAGTTTTCCACATGTATCTATTTGACATGGGAGCTTTATCTGCCATAATTATTTTTTTAATCCATAGATCACATGGGAACATATTTCCGTTGATGTGCGACACAACATGTTTGATCATTGGCTGGTACGTTAATAAAGAATATTTATTTTTTTATTTATTTTATTAATAACATGATATTATAAATTATTTTTAGGGTTTATGGTATCCCATAAATAATATCATGCATGACGCTATCTATGCGGCATGGCAAGTGTTTATCCATGACCATTTCTGTCAATTTTTGCACAATTTGAGAATAACAACCATTAAGAATGTAGGAGTGATAGAATTTTATGAGTCGTGTAGAGCCCACTGACCAAAGTACATTTCATCTCATGTTTGCGATGGATTATGTTTACACTGGTTGGGTGGTGGATTTTAGAGGAGATATTCAGTGAGACGGAAGAACCGGGGGCGACAGAAGGTCACACATCGAGCTAGTAGCCATACATTTAGTACGCATAGAGTGAATATGGTAAGTATATTTATTAAATATATTATATAACTTTAAATATCAATAGTTTGTTTTATATTTTTTAATAAATTTGTGCATCCTGATACTACAGAGTTCGATGTTTATCGGAGGATGTATAGTGATCCGGCCACTAGAGAGATTAGAGGTGATTACCAGCGTTGTATTGTGGTTAGTATTATTTTAATCAATTGAAAATTAAATACATATAATATTTTCATAATTTTTTCAAATTGGAATAGAGGTAGTAATATGAAGCTGAGACCTCTCAGACGCAGGCTGAGAGTCTGGATGACACGACCGGGAAGACTAGTGCCCACCATATTGTTGATGCGGTATGGATACATGCGACTCAGTATGGTTGTGAAAAGAGATGAGTAGTTGGTATCGGCTCTCATGTGACTCTTGATACTTATTATGGTACCGATGGGATGCCGACGTCCATCTTGATAGGAGCTTGTGGAGAGACATCATCTTCCACCTCATAGTATGAGGAGTAGTTGCGAACCTAGTATGACCTTATAGAGAGTTTGTAGAAGCATCATGAAGAGATGCGTCAGCAGTAGTAGCAGCAGCATCATATGTAGAAGATACGTCGATGGCAGCAGTAGTAGCTCCAACATGAGCAGATGGAGTACAAGCGTCGTCTGACTCGTAGATTAGGGATGAAGTTTCCTCTACCATCACCTATTGCTCCTCCACCTCCTCTTCAAGACCACCCCCAGTGATTTGTTTTCTATGTTAAAAACTATTGAATTGAAGATTTATTGTAATATGAATTATTTACAGTTTTTGACTTTTATATTGGTGCAAATTTTGCATAATTTATTTCTTTTATCTTTAATATTTTATTATTTATTATAAGTATTATATGTTTTAATATTTGTTTATTTTATTAATAATAATATCATTTTTTTATTTTTTAATATTTTTTTGTAAATATTGAGAATTGTAATAATTTTTTATTTTTTTATATTTTAAATAAAATTAATATGAATTTTTTTATTAATCATCATTTTATTAAATATTTTTTTTTGTATTATATTTTTTTAATGTTTTTTTATTTTACTAATAATAATATTTTTTATTATATATATTATTTTAATACTATTAATATAATTTTTTCATTATTCATAATTTTATTAAATATTTTTTTATTATTTTTAGTATTTGAAATGGACCTTTTTCGACGGGCTCCCGTCGCAAATAATTTAAATATATTTTTTTATTAATATTATTTACGACTGGACTATAGGCCCGTCGCAAATAATAATTGTGATGGGCTCATCGCAAAAGGTTTTTATATATATAATGTATATAATCGGAGGCTTATTTTTGAAGGGCCTAGCACAAAAATTTTATTTATATATAATGTATATAATCAGAGCCTTATTTGAGATTCCATTTTCTACAATGAGCTATTTGCGACGGGGCCTCGCCGCTAAAGCCTATTTTCAATGGGATCCCGTCGCATATAGCCCGTCACAAATACATGTAATTCTAGTAGTGAAAGTTGTTCTCAGACCAAATGCCTAAACGGGTATATATATTTTATTATAATGTAATATATAATTAAATATAATCATTCAATAAAATATGTATTGTTTTATGTTATATTTTAATGATTATATTCTGGTTTAACCCCTTAGTTAACATATTTTAACAATAACCTGAGTGATGTCCTTTTTACTCTTATGGGGTTATAAATTTAATTAGAAGGTGAAAAAAAGGATAATAAATGGAAATGGTATTACAATTGTAACCATATAATATACCCCCTGACATATTTTATGATGTTAATGATTCTAAATAATAATAATTACAAATAAATTTAATAAAATATCATTATTTTCAATTTGACAATAATAATTTCATTTGAAATCGAGTATGATATGAAAATGTTTTAATTCATATATAGTCATTTTAAAATCACTAATATGTAATATTTATTAAAAAATTTCAAGTATCAAAATAATTCACCAAATTTTGTAAATTTCATTTAAAAATAATTTACTTTCTTCAACTAATTGAAGAAATATTATGTCATCATTAAATAATTATTAAAGGTAATTATATAAAAAATAAAAATCAAAAATATATTTCCATCATGAAAACAATTTTATTTTCATAAAATAAAATTTTAAATTCATTCAATACTTTCTTATTTCACTATGTAAATACATAAGATACATTTAAATTAGAGTGAGTGACATTCTGTATTTTTCAATGCTTTAAAAATCAAATAGTTCATTTTTTTTGGAAATTTTTACACAAAAAATTATATTATCAGACTAATGATACAATGGTATAACTATATTCATCAATTATCAATTTTTATGTTAGAAGGTCTCCTTAAAATTTTTTTTTATCCTAGATTATCATGATTTACCCTTTTCCACGATGATAAAATTTACAAAACACACTATTCAAAACTCCAAAAATAAAAATGGACCTGTTTTGAAAATTTCAACTTCATGATTCAAAATATTTAATAAATTTAATAAAACTTAATTCATATATGTGGATGAAATTAGTTTTTTAAAATTTTTGTAGAACACAATGAAATCCTCATTTAGAAAAAAAAAATTACGACATAAAGATTGATTTATAATTATCTAATGAAAAGTAAAAATATTAAATTAATTTTACAAATGTTATTGATTATATAATATATATATTTAATTTATATTACTACCCAATAGTGATTAATTTATTTTTTTATGAACAAAATGAACTTCATGCATAAACAAAATTTATAAGGACATCTCATTTAGTTTTAAATAATTTCATTTTTTTATTTATATTAAATTCATAAATGAATAATTTATTTTACACATTTATAAAACATTATTCATAAATTAGTTATTCATATTCATACAAACATATTTTATAAATATATTTTAGTGATATGAAATATTATGGTTCGTTTAGAGTTGGCATTGTATTTATCATAACATATTGAATAAAATTATTTGATGTGAAATATTTCTTATATTATTGGACTGTTACAATACCTATACCCATAAAGAGATTTAATATTATAACAAGGAATTGATAATAAGATATATATTCTATATTATATAATACATTTAAGGTTTATTGGAACATGTCATTATATTTTTGTTCTGTCCAACATTATGAACTACATCATTATGAGATCATTATTACTGACATCAATGATTAAATTTAATATCTGGAATATATCATTACCATTTCATGTTGATTATAGATTTCTTTTTTATATATATCTTTCATAATATTTTCCCAATTTTTTTTTTCCAAATAAATTTATTTGTATATTTGTCCCTTTTGAGCGACTGAGATCACCCATATGTAGGATTATATTCCACTGGTTATGGATTAATGATGTATGCATTAAATATAAAGGATGACAGACTGTAAAGAGTAATTTTTATGATATATTAATGATTATTTATTGATTAATTATTTTCATATATAAATAAAAAAATATTCTTTATATAATGAACATGAAATTTATTAGATTATGGTGTATCCTAATTATTGAATTCTCTAAAGCTAAATTGATGATTTAAATATAAGAGAGTCAATATTCATTATTGTTTTTTATTTAAGTATAGTTATATCCAATCATTTGTAGTTGATATCAAATCAAATATGTATGGTATGTGTTTATAGAAAAATATCTAGGTTTCTAGGTCTCATTCGACATAGTTGTTATAAAAGGAATGGTTTAGTCAAAATTGGAGATTTGTATATTTGCTAAAGAAAATATATAAATAAATATAATAGGTTTGATAAAATGCAAAAAGGTATATATAATCCTTTTGGATAACTATATGATTTAATGATATTGAAATAAAAATCATTTTTGAGCTTTTTCACAATAAATCGTCAATAAAAATACAGGGAAATAATGTTATATATGGATAAAATCCATATGTTTTGTAAAAGTATAGACGATGTAGTTTTTACTATCAATGAAAACCTATATTTATACAAAAAAATTAGATAATGATCAGGAATGAATTAAACTAGGGATAAATATCCTTGAGATTGTTTGTTTAGAAATGTATCAATCATAACTCTAATGCACAATGACTGGGCCCTAGATTTCACACATGTTGAGACAAACTTTGTGTATTTTATTTAGTTAATCACATTCTACTTATGAATGATTATACATAATTGAATAATGATTCCAAAAAATATGGTTAGAGAACCTAATAAATATTAACTATAGATATCTAAGGATTGAACAATGACAGTCATTGTTTGATCTAGTAGTATCATTTGTTAAAAATAAATTCTACATATAGAATAACATTTTATATTATGTTTTTTATATACATATCGGATTATTATCATAACCATTTTCTATTATAGTATTTGGATAAATTAGTTTGACGAAAATGAATCTAAAAAATGTATGTACCTAGAAATGACTCACTATTATTAAAGAATAAAGTACCATGCTTAAAATTTTGATAATACTTTTATATTGATATTATAAATGATAATTTGATCTTCATTATTGTATATTAGGTAGTGAGATTGAGAATTTTAGTTAAACTCATAGTTATTTTCCTCAGGGTGAGATTATTTTCAATGACAATTCCATATATTATAAATATTATAAGGATTATTCTTTAATATATTTTTTAAAATGGTGTGGTGACATTTAATAAATGATATTAATTACCTTTTATTTTGAATTTATAATAATGATATATTATGGGGGATATCTATTGGAATCCCATGATTGAGGTTTGGATAAATATTATGTTTAATATGTAATAGATAATTATATAATAAATTGATGTTAGGTTTTAAATATTTATGTAAGATATTAATTCGTATCCATGGGATTTATAATTGAAAAATGATATTTATTAGGGAATTAAATCTCATTTTTTGGATTATGATATATAATGAAAAATTCTTAAAATAGTGCTCAATAAAATTTAATGGTTGATGGTATAGTTAGTTTCTGGAAGAATATGAAATATCTTCATGGTTTAGTGTCATGTATATTCAAGTAGTATTTCATAAATGTTTGTTCTTGAGAGTATACAATTAGAATATATACACACTATGTTTGATTATTTTATTAATGAATAATTTTGTTTGACGATGTAATAGTTAGATATTGTGTAACACTCAATTATTTTGAAATATGAAGATCATGTTTGATATCATGTATGACATGAAACACCATGAATAGAATAATATTTAATTCCCATTTACATTATGATATATATATATATATATTAAAAAAATTCAATCAATCGATAGCTTGTGATGCACATAACACAGTGTCTAAACAAAACCTAAAACTCCATTAAAATATTATTCATTAAACAAAACCATTATAACATGGATATTAAGTTTTATGGTATGAATAAGACTAAATAAACTATGGAAATTATATGTCTTAAAAATATATAAAATAAAATCAACGGTTAAATATTTATTATAAACGAAATAAGAACCATTTGAAAGAGAAAAAAATCATTTTCTGAAAAACAAAATTCTTAATTGCGGATTTATTTCTATATACTCATATAATTTAAGAGTAATTATAATTTTTTTTAGAAAATATATTTGAAAATATATGATTCCTTTTTTAAATATAAATAATAATATAATCAATATTTTATTTATTTAAAATATTATAATAAGGTTAATTTTTGGATGAACAGTAAAAAAGAGAATATTAATCGAAAACATCAATTTTATTTAAAATAATTAAATTAAATTATAATATATAATGTAATTTACAATTATTTAGATCAATTATATTATAATTTACTTAATTGTGGTAATTTTAATCACTATCACATTTATATTTATGTAAAAAAATTATATATTTATGTGAATTTTATTATTAAAATCCCACTTTTTTGACATGTTTATAAATACAATATAGAATTTTATTCTAGTACTTTTGTGAATTGAACAAAGAATAATAGATTTTATATTTAGAATCGAAATAGTAAATATATTATAATTTTTTCAACTTAATTATTTAGTAATATGAATTGAAAACAATGAAAATTTTGCAAAAAATTAATTTACTAAGGGTTTAAACTAAAAAGATAATGGTTATATTGACATACGAACTTATCGAACACCAATTCGATTTCCATATATCAACCATATTCATAATATGTTTCTATAATTACCCACATTATTATAATTTTATTATTAAAAATAGGTGTAAGTGATTCTTTTAACAAATTAAAAGGGTGTTATATCCCCCACTAATATAAGGCATCCCCCTCTCCTCTACAATTCATACTCCCAATGACCCTGGATATGGAAAATAAAAAAACAAATATATTCCTTAAATCCCACACCATATTCTATATTACCTGGATGGATCATAAATATAAACTAGGAGGGCTTTTAGTAACCCTAAAGTGTCTTCTCCAAGAAAGAGAAAATGTTTTTAATTATGTGTTATCATTTTACATTTTCATATAACCATTATAATACTATACGAAATGGAAAAATATAATTATTAATATATAATAATATATTGTTATGTTACATAACAATTTATGTCAATACCCACATCCTAAAAATGTAATATAAAACTGTTGATCATGTGTGTGGTGGACTAC
This sequence comes from Viscum album, assembly GCA_963277665.1. Classification (NCBI taxonomy): domain Eukaryota; kingdom Viridiplantae; phylum Streptophyta; class Magnoliopsida; order Santalales; family Viscaceae; genus Viscum; species Viscum album. Next base: position 112,400,195 of record OY728156.1, on the reverse strand, counting down.
CACTTCATGAGCTGATGTATTTCTTTTTCAATACCCATATTTCAATGATTGATGTAATGATTTATTTAACATATTTTTATGATTTTTATGATGTTATTATAAATATATACTTATCATATCACACTTACATTTTTTACTTTGCATTCCTTGATTGGTACGATATTAATTATTGTGTGTACGGTGGACTCCCGCCTCGTGAGATGATGTGATTCATTTTTCGCATATGAATTACGTGGAAGGTAGTATGGAAAAATGATTGTGAATATATCATATATTGATGATATAAAAATAATTAAAAAAATATAATATAAATTATAACTTCTTACCTTCCAATCCATTGAAACAATAACATATGTCATGCGTATGTGTAGACTACCACCTTCAAATAGATATATGAAAATTACTTTTATTTTTTACATAGATTGTAATTATAAAAAAATTAATAAATATAAAATGATATATATATAAATCATGAATCAGTATTGGTTAATTAATATTTATTTTTCATTTCCTTTTATCTTATGAGGAAAATGGAATCAACGTTAATGCCTGTGTATGCCATGTCGTCTCTATTAAAGATTTAATCTATTTTCTATCTACAAATTATAATGATTAGAATAAATAAATACATATTTAATATTTATGATATCTATAAAATGCTTAAAAATAGATATGGCTAATCCAAGATAAAATTTAATGGACTAAAATTACAAAACATAATAGTAAACAAAAAATTATGCCATTATCACCCATTAATAGTGATTTTAACAATGAATTGCTAACTTAATATAAGAAAAAACGATAATTAAATATAATGTGGTATGAGTAAAATTAATATTTTTAAGTAACGGATTTTTAATTAACCCATATTTATTATAAATAAGGTTTAGAAACATATGAATAAATTATAACAAGTAGTAAGTGTTTCTCATCTTACTTATACTTCCTTGGTACTTATAGAATAATCACCACTTATTCCACTGGGTAGTGTAAATATTATACATTTTTATATGTTATATCATGAATTTATTTTTTTTAGGATATTTAAATTCATATTTTATATTATTTCTTTCATGGGGCTTAATATTCAATTTTACCAATGTGGTATGTGTTTATTTCACAATCTCGCTATTATTTGAAATTATTATTATTACAATCTATATAAGAAATTATTTTAAATTTTTATTTTAATATAAATATATTTTATTCTACTATGGTGAATAATTAACTTGGTCATGTAATAATACAATTTATTCTATAATTTTTACATAAAATTATTTTAAAATTGTTTTAGGAAAATTTCATTTTTTCTCTTCGGTAGAGAATCCCTATTCATAAAAATCCCTTTTTTCAAAAAATTCGTAAATAAATATATTTTTATAATATTGGGAATTATTTTTATATTTAAATTTTAAACCATTTTGTCTATTAACCAAATGTTTTTAAAAAGATTCATCATGTCATTCTCAAAAAATGGAACATTTGGATTTTACCAAAAATGAGAAAAAAATATTTGTTTTAACAGGTACAAAATTAATTTAGATTTCCACTATCATGAACACTCAATTAATTAATGATTATATTACTTGTATTACTGTTTTATTTCCAAATAGAATTATCACCATTTTCTTAATTATTAAATTAAAATATATTTTTAATGTTAAATGATTTTTTATAAAAGAATTTATAATGACTCTTTTAAGGTATATATATTCATTAATGATAATCACTTGGGTTATGTTGTATTGATACCATTACTTTAATTAACCTAAATGGTTTATTATCATTTTTTATGGGGATGTAAAATTTAATTACCATTCTCTATATTACTCGGGATGGTTTAAGATTATGTTCATTTAATGGGGTTAGTATTCACAATTTATGTGATAGTTTTTAAATATGAATATTTATATTTATAATGTTTTACCACCATCATATGATGAATATAATAGAATTATGAAGTGATTTTTAGGGCCTAGATTTGTATTTCTCCTCAATCCATCTGTAGGTCTCATGAGATAAATTAAATTAGTTATTTGGTTGAGGGTATAACCATTTATCTAGGATGTATTAGCATGATGCCTTGATAATAATAATTCTTGTCTTGAGCCCTTGATTGTATGTGTATGATATCAAATATTATTCATTCCATTATTATAAGATCAGTTAATGATTTCCTTGTTATTATTATTTTAATTAGAATATCCATGACTGTGTTTAAATATCATGGGATTGTATATATGAATTTTTTTAATTATAATCTATTTATTCCATTTTATTCTAAGGTTATCAACTAAATGAAATCTGAATTAGTTATTTACTATAACTCATTTATTTTGACAATTTATTCATGATATATTTATTTATACAGTTACTTTTTCGAAGAATCTAAGATAACCGATTAATTATATTTTATTCTCCCCATTATAGTCATATGTTATTTGTGATTTATATAAATGGATACAAAATAAAGAATAAATAAATTTTAAACTAAAAATTTTATGTATTTATGTTTTAATTTGTAATTTATATTTAATGTTTGTGTCATGTTTTTTAATTCTTCTAAACTATTCTATCATTTGGGATGTTATTCAATGATGTTAATTCCAATGTAATAATGTAGGAATCGAATCGGTGTTATTATGGTCGAGGTCTCTTCAATTAGTATCATAAAATTTTTTGTGGAACTATTTGGAATTATATTTGTTAAAACATAGTTTAGGTTACCAAAACCTATGATATACATTGAAGATAATTATATAATAATATATTTTTATTTTTTTAATTGTGAGATTAGGGTGGATCCCCATTCTCCTGGCTCCCGCTCATGTCCTCTACTCTCATCCTCATAGGGTTTCGAGAGTCTCCTGACAGTGATGGCTCATTCTGCCGCTTCTTCAGTCTTATTCAGTCCAGTTTATCTTCCTCATTTTTGTATTCCCTTCTTCCCAGTAGCCCCTCACTTATAGGGTTCCCTTTTCTTAGATTGGGATCTCTAATTAAATTTTTTATTCAATCTGGTTCATTCTCTTTGGAATGTTTCATCCCTTGTTCCTCGTATCATTTCGTGCTGCATTGTATTTAGTGTTTCCTCCCTGGTTCCCACTTCATTGTTTTGACAATCATTTCTCGGATGCTTCTCACATGTTCTTATTTTATTAGGGTTTCATTCTCATTCTCCCAGTTTTCCATTCCATGATGGGTTTTAATCTGAGGATCTTGTTTAAAGTCTTTGTTCGCTTACTCTATGTTATTGTTAGTTGATCCTTTACTCATGCACCCCATCTCGGTCTGGTGTGAAGGCTCTCTTGGTGTATTGGGAGGTGTTAATCAAGCGTATGTGGTTTTTTCTAAGAGAATATTTTTTTGGTTTTATATTTTTACATCTGTTTTTGGTTGGAATTTTTATAGGACAATGTGTTTCCTGGCTTAGTCCCCTACGAGGAATACTCTGCTCAATCATACTCCGATGTCCTGGTCATGCACTCCTTTCCCAGTAGGTCAGGTGCATGGGTCTTCAAGGAGGTTATGGGAGGTGAGATTTGAGAGTTTTAGGGTCTCAGGGAGGGCGACTGGACCATCATTAATGTTTGGTGTTTGTAATGTTCTGGTTTGATGGTATTGTGGCAGTGGTGTTGGAGTTATATAGTGGTGTTTTTAAGACAACAATGGTGATGGGTGGATGTCTTGGTTCTATTTTCTCCAGTTATGGGCTCTGGAAATTGTGGTTGACGACGATGAAGCGGGTGTTCTAGACGGCAATATGGTGACTCTGGCAGTGATGGTTATGGCGACAATGTTCAGTTCAGTTGGTGAGAACATGATGATAACTATAGGTGATGATCACGTTGACATCGATTTATTCATCTTTCTTTGATGCAGCGGTTGCGCGATTTTTCTGGATCCATCACTGATTCTACAGTTTCCACGGTGTTGAATCTCAATTAAATTTTTGAATATGTGTACTGTTTTTATTTTGGATGTGACAAGTGGTGTTTCTGGTCATGTAAAGTTCCCACTTTTTCCTCAAAAAGGTTTTTTTGAAAATAAAAAAAATTATTTGGAGGTAAGGGTGAGATTAGGTGATTCTTCAAAGAAAATACACCCATATCATGATTCTATAAGTGGAACTAGTTCTATAATAGCTATATCTATGAGAAATAACTCCAAAATGGAATATTGGGATTGAAAATTTCATCACTTGGTGAACAAAAATATTAAATAATATTAACCTCATTTAGAACTCAGGGGGGGATATTCTTATTATAAATCACATTTTCATAAAAAACTATTGGATATAAAAATAAATATATACCCAAAGAAACAATATTTATGATTATGAAATTAGAAATTCCTTTATTTTTCAATACATATTCTATTTTTAACTTTTTTTGGAATCATAAATTATGTTTTATAATTTCAGGATCTAATATAGTGTATGTCATTATTTATAAATGACACCTAATGGAAATAATAAAAACTATAACAATTCACCTTCTCCATGTTTTTATTTCCCTCCAAGGAATGATAATGAAGATATATATAGTGGTGCATAAAAATATGTCCAAATTATAACCATATTAGGGAATATGATATAGGTTATGAATAATAATGATTCCACTGTGGAATATCCTGATAAACCATCATGAATTATTTCAATATTAAACCACTTTATTCCTTAGAAACCTCTATTATTGAATTGGTTTGCCAATAAATTTTCATCTAATAAATGGATATATTCATTGGTGATGATATTTCTCACTAGGGGAAATAGTGAAAGAGAGAATGTACTTAGAGAGTTTTATCATCTCTCATGAGATCAAGATCAATGGTGGTCATTGATTCAAAAAAATATAGATGAATAAGTAAAATCAAAAATGGAATTAAAGGTGTTATGTAACTATACTATGAAATAAATTTTTCTCTTGAGAAATGATATGATATTAATGGACTATTATTGAGACTATGATATAATAAAGAGGAACATGTTGATATTTTTGAAACCAACATTACAAGGATAGAAAAGAATGTTGCAGACTGTATATGTAATCCAGTGATAAATATTGGACACTTATTTTATAGTGTTAAACCAATCCTTCAAAGGAAACTACTCTCCCAAAATATAACATCATAAAAAGAATGCTCTAATTTTTATAGCCTCAAATAGATTCTATATAAGAAGATCATGATAGAAAAAAAATTAAATAAACTAGAAAAGGGTAAGAAGAATTTTACATAATATGATACTTGTGGAAAGAAGATCATTAGTGAATTCCTAAAAGGAATAGGAGTTTAATTAATGTGTGGAGAGACATTCAATAAACCTCATGAATGTAAGGGTAGTGGAGAATCTATAAAAATAAAGTTATTTAACAATAAAAATGTGTGTCAGTATTCTAACCAATTACCTAAAAATCAATTGAATATACATGAGAATACGATAAGTGATTAAATTCAATATTATTTTATTGATATAGACGAGGTGGAAGGATGAATTTTACAATAAATTTGTATCCATGAAATTTGTTGTGAATGAGTTTTATTTAATTTATTCTCATTATAATATTCATAAATTGTATAAGGCTTTTACAAATGTATTATTTATTTAAATATTGGAAATCATGATTTTAATGGTACCATTAAAAATATATCAATAGACGATTTTACTTTTTAGAAAAGTCATGGTTGAGGTGAAATATCCTTTAATTTTTTCTTTATATTGAGATAATACTGACAATGACATGTTTATGGTATAGTATTTGAGACAATGAATTTGGTTTCTTATTTCAGGGTTTATGTAATATTTTTTGGAGTTTACAATATTCTTGGATCTATATTTAATATATTAAACAACATTAGATTATATGTTTGGATTAATTCATATATTAATTAATGTGTTATGGTGTTCAACATACTCACATAATTGGAATGTGACATTAAGAGACACTATTTTTTCTTAGGAATATAATCTATATTTAGTGTCATTCCTTCAATATTACTGGACATGGAATTTGGATAAAAATATTTCTCACTAGTCTTACTGTTAACTATATATGATATTTATTTATTTTACATTGGTAGTTATTGGTAACATTTTCTAACCATTATGATTTTTAAAAATATGAACAGATAAGAGGAATGATTAACCACTCTAATGATCTAGTATATTTATTTTGGAGTAAATATTCATTTGGGGTATTAATTTAATAGATTTAGAAATGATGTTTGAATTATTTTAATTACAAAAATAAGATGAAAATTTTCCTATGAAATATAATTATATGAAGAACATATATTCTTATATCTTCTTAGTCCTATTGTGAAAGTAATTCCTTAGCTCTTAGTAAAGGATATTGAAATAAATTATTTTTATAATGCATTAATTTCTATAGAACAAATGGTACATTCATCCAATTGATATTTATGTATTTGTGGCCATTAAATGTTCATTATCATGAAAATTATTATTATCATTGATCTATAATACTCACCATATTTATTTACACATTTCATCCATGTCAATATCATCAATTGTCAATAATTTTATGCAATTTGGAAACCTTGTATTAAGAATTTTTTGTGACATTCGTAAATACGATCGTATCATATAAAGATGATGTTTAATTATCCATTATGATGATGTTGGATTTCAAGAAGGTTATTTTAAAATGTTAAACACAAGATTACCATGATCAAAATTAAACCATGATTACACAATTAATTTAATCATGTTAGAATGTAACATGACATGATTATAAAATAGAAACATCATGTTCGATATGTGTATTAAATGAAACGCAAAACATAGAAGATAATATTAAATCCCTAGTAATTGAAATATATAATTTTAAATTAATTTAGTCTCTTTGACACATTGTAATGCCTGATAAAATGGGTTTAAATGAAACAGGATACCCTATTAAAATAATATTTTTTTAAACATAATCATTTTAAATTACCATTAAGATAGAAGGTATAGATTACCAAACATAATTAAAAATTTATATGGTTAACATATGTATAAAATAAATTGAATATTAATATATATTTTAAATTAAATAAATTCAATTTTAAGTAGAAATAATAATTTTTATAAAATTCTATTTTTCTCAATGGAATATTAGTCACGCATCGGAAAAATATAATTTTTCCAAATTTTATAAATTTTCTTCTAGAAATTAATGATCATTTATCAATTTTAATTATAAAAATATCATTATCATAATTTTTAGAATTATATTAATGTATTAGGTTTTCTAATGAGTAGTGAAAATAATGAATTTTAAATCGAAAATAAATTTACATTTCAGCAATATTAACAAAAAATTATTTTAAATTGAATTTTAGGTTTATTTGAGTCAAAATTTAATTACATTTAATTAATTTTGTGCATTGGAATAATTTTAATATTTAATTTTAATTTTTAAACATTCTATATTTATTCATATATTCTATTTGGAAATCATTTTTTCTTCGCATCTATAAGTATAAAATTGTGTTGGATTATTCTATATCAGGGAATAAAATTTGAAAAATGGATTGCATATTTTAAATAATCATAATTTATATTTTAAAAGAATTTAATAATAATTTATGACATTAAAAAATAGTAAAAACAATAAAACTCAATTACCATGATTAAGGTAAACATGAGTTTATAAGCGGAATAAATTAAAATGATATAGGATAAAATGACACTACAACATGTAGAAATATCATTTTCAAGCAATATTTTACCATATAATATATACAATTTTATAATGATCTATTATTTATGCATGGTAATGACAAAAACATGGGTTTAACATTTTTTAATAAAATTACATTTGTGTCCTCTCCCCTACTTATAAAAGGACACCCATGCCCTGTAGTCTTCACAATATAGTATCCCCTTAGATTGTCCAAATTTTATAGAAATATATTAATTTAATCCATCCATACATAATATATAATTTTTTTTATCATACAACTAATATAGGAAGTATTTAGGTAAAAATAAGAATATACTCAAAGAAGAGGCAATGTTTTTAATAATGTGTTTTCATTTTTCATGTTCTTTTAAATACATAAAATAATTCCCAAATATCCCAAAATAATAATAACATTATCTAATATATACTAATAGTTTATTATGTTAATTTAATAAACTATATCAATCTCCAATCCAATAAAATGGAAAAAACAATTCTATCTTGTGTCAGGCAGACTACCACCACATGTACCGATGTAGTTTGTTTTCCATCACCACCATTAAAGGATAGATGTAGTAATTAATTTAATATATGTATATTATATTTAAAATATAATTATACGTATTTAGTAATCATGTTACAAATTCCTTCTTAACTTACATTTAGTGAGGGATAAAATAATTTCTCTTATGTGTTTAGCGGACTACCACCTATCAAATCGATGTGATCCATTTTTCACAAAACTTTTACATAAAAAGGTGGTAATTAAAAAAGATAAGTAATATTCGAAATATTTATGGAATAAACATAATTAAGGAAATATAATTTCATCGCTAAATTATTATCTTCCAAACCATTTGAAACAATAATGTTACTCATGCTTATGAGTGGACTACCTCCCCCAACCAGTTGTGTGAAATATTATTCATATAATTTTTATATGGATGAAAATTAAAATTAATTTTAGAAATATTAATTATTTATATAAAATAATATTAATTAATTAAATTTTAATTAACATTTCTTTTATTTTTATTCAATATGTTGGGATAAATGGAAATATATTTGATGCGAATATATGACCAACCACATCCATAAGATATGTTATCCATTTTCAATCAATAAATTTTATAGATTAGTATAGATAAATATATAATGAATATATTTTATATTTATATCATTTTCACATTTTTATATGATTGAGAATTTATAGATTTAGAAGGACCAAAAATCCCAAACAATAATTTTCATGAAAAATAATGAAATTATCACCTGAGATAATGAGTTTTACAATGAATTACTAATATACTATTTAAAAAATATTATAATGTAATAATATATGGTATTATTTATATCACATTGGTTATTTAATTTATTTTTAATTAATATATAATTATTATATAGAAAATCTAGGTAGATATGAAGGAATTAGAAAATGTGGTAAGGGTTTCTTGATTTACTTTTACATTCATGACACATATTCCATGATCATCACTTAGTTTTGTTTGGTGTCAATACTATGAATTTTGATATTTTATATCATGAATAAATTTATCTTCCTGGCATTTTATGTCTCATTTGATTTTATTTATTACATGGGGCTTACGATTAAAAAGGTAAGAGGTATGTATTTATTTCATGATGTCACCATTATTCAATAATGTTTAAGTCTCTCTTGGAAGAATTATTTGACAAATTTTACATTATAATAAATATATTTTATTATTTTATAGATATTCAAAAAATTGATCTTTTAACATTATAATTTTCATCTCTGAGGAACTAAACTACCTAATAAAATGTTTTTTAAAAAATTTACATTATTTCTCACACAGATAAAAAATCATTTTTCATAAAAATACTTATTTTCTAATTTTTTTAAAAAAATGCTTTTATCCTTATAAAAATTATTTACATAAGAAATTTTCAAAAATATTAACTATTTATGTGTTAGTTTTAGTCAATTCTAAATTCAATTTTCAAATCATTCCTCATTAGATTTAAGAGAAAATATTAAAATAATATATGTTTTAATTTTTATGACATGGAAATATATTTTCAACATAATGACCACCCAATGATTTAATTATTATTTTAGATGTTTTAACCTTTTATTTTCAAATAAAATTATTTTCAAAACAATTTTTGAACTTTTAGTTTTACAACTATATTCAATTTGAAAAGGTTATTTTCTTAAAAAAATAGATATTTTATTATATTTCTATTCATAAAATACATCCACTAGGGATAAGATGCATTTATACCTTTCTTATTATTTTTATATATGTTTTATGATTAGTTTGACTTGGGATGATAAATTTTATTTCCATTCACTATATTATTCTCAATGGTTTGTGATAATGTCTATTGATTCTAGTAAGTATTAACATTTCTTAAGTTTTTTTTAAATAGAAAGACTTATTTTTATTATGTTTAACCCCTTTCATATGATAAATGAATTTATACTATTTTATTATCAGTGGGAAAAGTAATTACATATTCATTTATGAGTTGATATGTCTCCTAAGACAAATCATATTGGGTATTTGGATGAGGCCTTTTCAATTTATATATGATGTCTTGGCATGCAGTCTTGATACTAAGGAGTCTTAGAATAATTACATGAGGGTATGTATAACATTCCTAGGATATTTCATTAAATAATTATTAGATTTTTTATTAATTTCCATGTGACTATTTTATTATTTATAATATCCATGGGTGAGTTTCCTGATTGAGTGATTTTTATATGGACTTTTTATCCTCAATTAATTCTACCATAATATTATTACTTTATACGTTTAATGGGTTTTTTCAATTATTTATCTTTATATAATAACAATAATTATTTATTTATTGTGTATTATTCTACAAACATACCCATATTGAGCATCTGATCTCACAAATTTCTTACGTGTTATTCTCCGTATGGTAATAGAAAGTGTTTTTTTGACAAATACAATGGAATACACTATGAGAAATAATGCGACTCTAAAAGAGAACACTATTTTTATTTTATTTTTTAAATAGTAATGAAAATTTTAAAGTATGTATATTGCTTGAAAACACTACAAAACTATTTATTCCATCATGATGAAATTCCATTTACAAATTCCAATCTTATAAAGTATGTACAAGATCTAGGTTTCTAGGTTCAAGGTTTCAACATTTTTAGAGAATAGATTTCATTTATATTTTTGATTAGGATGTTCTAATAATGTTCAAGCTAATTTGGTAAATAATTATTTATGGAGAAAAAAATGTGACTGTGGATGAACTATGAATGAAATAGGTTAGCCTAAGATTTATGTAAGTTGATCTAAAATAATTATAGGCTAATATAATGATATAGGTACTAGGATTTATGATATAATACCTTGTATGTTATCAATTATAATAATTCCTCCACATTGATAAATTTTATCCACATATTTATACCCTTTTGGTTTTCTGTAATGGATAGACCAAGAAGTTACCATGGATGTAGTAGATAATGTAATGATTACCTTAATGAAAAATATAACATAATGGGAGTTGGTGTAAGAAATATCATAATTATTCCCAACAAAATGTCAAGATATTTGATTAAAACAATTCAATATAGTTGATTTCAAAAACATTACAATTATGTGAAATATATATTATATTGAATGGTAAACTGATGATGGTCATTAGACACACAAATATAACAGAAAGTGTGAACCTTCAAAAACACATTTGATTAATGTAAATAACCTGTGAAATTAGGAAAATTAATTTCCCAATCCATGGGCTAATTAAGAATATATTTATCCATAAACCATGAAAAAAGGAAAATACTATAAAACTATTACCATTTAATCTATTAGTTAATTTTCACTAAAGATTTTCATGATTCTTATATCATGTATGATTTTACTAACTACTGGAAATTTAGTTATAAATATAATCCCTTAATGGTAGGATTATAATATAAATCACTATTATGTTTTATAGAGTGTTACAAATTATTGATATATACATCCATCCCATAGTATTATTCTATGTGAAATGTGTAATTTTTTAACTCACTTTCAAAATCCCTTATAAAAAATTTCACCTAACCACACATGAAAAATAAACCTGTGGACTTACAATAGTGTATAGATAATTATGTGCTCTTTAATATAATTACTCTAATATTATTATTCATACATCCAAGACATAATTTTTCAGTGGATAAAATGATATGCCAAATAATTTTATTATATTATTACATTTAAATAAGTCAATATGTTTAATTTCTAACTTAAGAAACATCATCAAACACAAAAAACCATGATATATATAGATAAAATAAAAATATTAACATACCACCATTTTAAAATTTCTATTGATTCTGTGTTAATGAATATAATTAACCACTTTATGATATAATTTTATAATTCAAATAAAGACTAATTTTAATATGCATGAATTTAATCAGTTTACCTAAAATGGATAATAAGTTCATTTATGGTTTAGAAAAGTATTATTTTTGAATATTTTATTTTATGAAATATTAATTCTAATTCATGAATCATATCATTTTTGATAAATTATTTTAAAATTAATAATTCATTAAAAATATTATTTACTAAATGATATTAAATAATTAAAGTAACAATTTATATTTGAAATGTGATTTTCAAATTAAAATTGTTTTTAACTAATTTTTTATGTTTTTATTCAAAATATCCATGTAAATATGTTTTAATTTTAAATTAATATATTATATCATCATTTTTAAATTCCTTATATAAAATTTTAACGAAAAACATTGTTGTGTTTTTTCTTAAAATGATTTTTTTCAAAAAAATGGATTTCATAAAACATTTATCTTTTATAAATATATAATTATGTATGAATAACCTAGACAATTGTAAAAATAATATTATGTAAAAAATATAATATAATGATTAAAAATATTTATTTTAATATATTATATGAACTGATAAATCCTATGTCCAAAATATATAGAACAAACTACAATTGTATTCTATGAAAAAAAATTATTTTATGTTATTTCATTTAATTAATTATTTTCTAGGTAGATCAATATTTTTATTTCATTTAAAGGATCATTACAATTATATTTATTTGTATAAATAAATTTATTTAATAAAAATCAATATCTTACATAATTTTACCTTATATAAAAATTTAATGACTAAAAACATTAATTTTTTAAAATCAATTTTACATTATTATGTGTGTTTATTTTAATTTTCACATTTTACACATATAGAAAAATAATTCAATAAAATTATTTTAAAATTTTATGATTGAATTAAAACATTATTTGAAAATTTGAATGATTATATTTTTCGATAAAATTTATTACTATAGTTAGAAATTAATTATCTAGGTAGAAGTAGAATGATTATATTATGTTTCACAAATGGTAAAGGAACTATTCCATTAAAAAAATATTCCTTGAATTGAATATATGAGATTTTTATTGACAAATACATGTGTCTCCTACACTTTTTCCATTATTGAGCCTTTGAACATACAATAGTAACTTCGTATTATTGAAAATATTATGTATGCTCCAAAAAATACCATTAACTTCACAAATAAAAGAATACTCATCCTCTACATGAGGCCTCACATATTATTTTAATTAAAACTATAAAAAAATTCATATTAAAATCCCTATAATAATATCTATAAAATTATTACTATAGTATATCATTTTTTTCTTAATCCTTTCATATTCTAGTATATATGGAAGTAATATTCAAGTTAATATCACAAGTATTATCAACTACATATATTTTATTGATAATATTTTTCTAAAAAAATTTATATATACATGAAAATATAATTATATTAATATAATCTATATACATTATTTTTATAATATTAAGTTTAATTTCATTTTTTATCAAATACCCAATCTATTAAGGTAAAAATCAATGTTCTTGCATTTCATGGTCTATAACCTCCACCACATAATATGATTTGTTTTATGTTACTTCAATAAATTGATGGATATCAATATGTAATTGGAGTATAATTTTTTTATTGATATCATTATTGTTTTTATGATAAATTTGAGAAAATATTAAGGATTTGATTAATATATGATCCTCATTAATTTAATATTTTTAAATAAGCAATCAATGGGGATAAAATTTTATTCTAATTGTGTAATTTTTAAATATCTATTTATAATTCTTTTAGTTCCTTAAAAAATTTATATATATATATAATAAGATACATATAATTTCATTATAATTTTTTAATAATTATATGAGAAAAAAACAGTGAAATAATGATTGAAAATTTTTGGGTATATTTATGTTATAGTCGATTTTAAAACCTAATTTTAAAATACTATGATTTGATATCATGAATGAATATGGGAATATAAAAACTATTACAAAATTATATATATTTTTATATCATTAATAATTGTTTTTAGATGATTATATATCAAAATTTAATTCATTAATTAACAAAACATGTATCGATCATCAAGAATCACTAAACCATAATTGTTATTTATTTCATAAATATTAATAATAATTATCCCACTCATTAACGTAGTATAACATATCGTATGTGATTTTCAATTATTATTAATATTATAATTAATAATAATGTAATTAAATACATTTAATAATAATTTATATGGATAATATAATTAGTAAACTAGTAAAACCTATAAAATCTATGAACACTAGATGTGAAAAACCAGAAGAAATCATATAGAAAATGATTAATTATGAAGGGTACAACGGAAAATTGTTATTGAAAAAGTTTTAAAAAAATTAATATGAAAATATATTTAAAAAAATATTTTAATATACATTCATGGATGTCTTGAAAAAATTTAGGAGTTTTTATCTCAAAATTCCATATTTATGAATAATTTTTCCTTATGAACGTAATTTTATTTATGTTGTTTATATAATTCCTATTTGATACATAATATAATGAATTATCATTTAATCATGGTATTTTATTTTAAATTTCAAGACATAAATCAAGGGGTTTTTATTGAAGTGTTTTCAATATATAATGGTCTTCTTGGTCTCAATTGTTATTCATTGAAACATAATAAATTTTGTGTACCATGTGATTTTTTTACAGTGTATTCACTATAAAATTATATATTTCTAAAATAATATTTTCGTTTTATTGAATTCATTATTCAAGCCATGTTCCCTTATTCATGAGTATATTGATTTAGTTGTTCACCCACTATTAATGATTTAAGTTAACTAATTTTTTGTTCACTTAGTTATGATCAATAATTAAATTTATTTGTAATATAATGGGCATATTCATAAATTAGATATTATAATGTAGTATTCTATCATTTATTCTATGGATATACATTCTTATAATATTATACCATGGAAAATAATCTCTAAATTCATCAAATATTTTTCTCTTAAGGGATATCTGAAACTGAAATATACATAGATGAGTTAAAATGAATTTTCTCAAACTCCCCCCTCCCCCATTAAATGGACTTCCACATTAAAATTTTATTATAGGTTATTTTACAATAAAATTTTCTAAGAGTAAGTTTTACAATAAATATAGATTTATTATACTCTTTACAATGTGTTTATTCAATAATGTTAATTTTCAGGTATTAAAAAGAACCCTTTCATAATAAAATGATATTTGTAAATATTTATCAACAAAATAACTTCAAAATTTATAATGATGTATAATTGGGTATTGTTCTTAAATTAATGGGTTTTAATGATTCTTCATATATCCTTTTGAAATAATCTTTTTGTAATGACACATAAACGCCACTAGTATATTAATAAAAAATTGTTTTTTGAAAAGTCACATTTATGATATCACATATATTTACCACTCTATATTAATATTGTTGTTACAAAAATTTTATTAAGTTAAATTTTTTATCATTTAATATAAATGTGT
This sequence comes from Viscum album, assembly GCA_963277665.1. Classification (NCBI taxonomy): domain Eukaryota; kingdom Viridiplantae; phylum Streptophyta; class Magnoliopsida; order Santalales; family Viscaceae; genus Viscum; species Viscum album. The sequence goes on along the minus strand of OY728156.1, from coordinate 112,384,593 downwards.
TATCATTTGGGGGAAATTAAAAAATGATACAAAACTATCCATTTAATGATATATTTATCGGTGGTATCCTTGAAGTATTAATTTATAAGGATTTGTATCAACTACATCAGCATCTTTCCATCATTCCATTATTCTATCAGGGATATGATTTTTGGACCATCCAACTCTTTCCATTTGATATATCATGAACAATATTTTTATTTATTTTAGCATTAATATTTTCATTACTTTATATATTTTGAAAATCAAATTTTACATAATTATGATTGGATGATGAAAACCATGAATTATTGTTTTTCTATTGACATGTAGAATGATTTCATATTTCATATGTTATTATTGAAATGAAGATAATTATTCAAAAAATAAATATATAATGTTTTGGCATCCAAAATATTTTTTTTTCTATTGATTATAATCAGGTAATAAACTTCATTGATAGAGGGGAAATATTTTAATCCTTGATAATTAACCAATACTTCCATAGTTTGATTTGGTATGTTATTTTCTTCTTCTTATTATATGGATAACTGATGTCCCTAATTTGTTTATACATTATCATATATATTAATGATCATAAAAACTTGTTTTTCAATAGATATCAATATTTTTTGGATTGAATTATTTATATTGATCATTATGAAGAATTTCATGTGATTTACATCCAATGTCACAAATCGGGAGGAATGGATATATGCCCATGTTGTCAGCCAAAGCATAAATGTATTTTTCTTCCCATATACAAGTCGACATTTCCCTTCTAGAAGCATATGTAGACCAATAACTGATACTACACACCATGTATGGCGCAATACACATCGTGTACTTCTACCAACTAGGCGGTTATATGCTCTAATTCATGGGCAGTGTGGTAGCTTACCAAATAAAGGATAAAAGAGGTCCAAACAGTTTTAACAAAGATATACACCATGTACATTCTAGTACATGCCATGTATGTTGACAACTATAAATAGAAGGGACGACCCTCCATTTTCAGGACCACTGATTCATTCCGAAAATAGACCAAGGAGGAAAATTTGGAGATTCCAAAAGAGTGAAAAGAATAAAAGAGGTGATTTCACTACCTCCCCGACATTCTTCAATCTGATGTTTTTGCAATGTTTATTTCAGTTATCATAAATAGTTTAGTTATTAGCTACTCTATGTATATCTAAACTCCCTTTGTGTTGGTACTGTGGAAGATTATGGATTGGAATTTGTCAATTCTTATATTATATTTGTGTTATTCATTCTTCTCTCATAATTACTTAACCATTCTATCTAAATATCACTGGAAATTTCTTATCAGACCATGAATGGAATTTTTAGGGATCACATGAAGGATTTTGATTAAGAACTTCCATGACCATTGAATGTGCTTATTGTATCAAAATGAATTCAGTTAAAAATAATAAGATAAGTCAAATTCTAGACCAATGAAATTTGTTTCTAATGTTTTAAACAAAAATCACCAAACCAAGAGTGTTTTGTGAGATTTATAACCCACATATTTCGGTGTTTATAAACAACAACACCTAAGAAAATTTATTTAATAACAGAATAAAAAATCCACTGCCCGAACGTTTACTTATCATTTCTCACCAAAAATCACATTTTTGTGTTTTTAGTTATCATTAATGTAATTAACCCATAAATTGAAATTCAATCACCATATAATTAAATAAAAAAAATAGTCTCCAAATATTAAAAAACATCATTAAATTAATTAAAAACTAGAAAAACAAAACAAAATAACTCCCTCTCCCTATGGACTGATCCCTTACTTGCATTATAAATGTTTGGGTAAATTAATTGGGATTGCCGAAAGTAATAATTCAGTATAAACAATATCACGTTTTTGTGATGTTTCCATGGATATAATGTTAAAATTGTTTTGATTATTCTATTTGTATTAATTAAAGTTAATATAAAAATTAAAAATTCTAAATTTTTTTGTACTTAATTTCATTTCTATTTTTCATTATTTTATTTTTTCTCTTTTATGATTGGTATTTTGTGTCCCCCCCTCCTCTATCAAAATTTCTCCCATGTCATACCCATATGGAGTACGATATTCATTCCATATAACATAAATTAATTTTCAGACCATTAGTAAAATCCCATAATTTTGATATCAATAATGACATCATGAAACTCATTCAAAACATGGATCGATTTGAAGGTATTCGCAGTAAAAAAACCAACACTCATCTCTCCATTTTTTGAGTGATTTGTGACACATTCTGCTACTATGGGGTGTTTGAGGACTCTATTCTAATTTATTTATTTCTTTTTTATTTAAGGGATAAATCAATGGATTGGATCAAATTATTAACTCAACGCTCTATCCCCATCTTGGAGGCATTGGTCCAAGCTTATTGGTTATAATATTTTCCAACCTCCAATATGGTGACACAGAGGAATGAAATTAAAAATTTCCAACAACACAATTCAGAATACTTGTATGAATCATGAAATTGTTTCAATGAAATTTTAAGGAGGTTAATTAATAATCACCTTCAATTATGGATGAAATTCCAAAAATTCTATAGTGGTCTCACAAAAAACACCAAATCTGTAGTGGATGCAGCTGCTGGAGGAATAGTAATGAGGTAATCAACAGAGGAACTCTTCGACTTTCTCGAAGATATGTATGAAAATAGAATCCAATAGAACATGGATCGTGGAACTATGAAGAGAGGATTTCACAATACTAATTCCACTATTATTCTTTCCACTTAACTCAATGTAGTTTCCAAGAATATTGATGTGTTAAATCTAAAAAACACATCTAAATATCAAATAGTGAATCAACCAACATGCGGTGAATGTTGTAACAATCACTTCATGGTTGAATGCCCAGGGAAAAATATCAATGCCTTAAAAAGTGTGGTAAATTATTTCTCCTAGAACAGAGGTCCAAATATACACCCTCAGTACCAAAACCCTCCATGGAAAGATAACTCTAATCTAGGCTCGGGACAACAACATCAAAATTCTCAACCCCACCCCAAAAGGCCAACTGGTAATGGGAGTCAACAATATCTAAATCAATATTCAAGATAGTAGCATTAGGGTTCCTTCATAATTCAAGGGTTTCAATACCCTCACCTGGAGCAACAACCAAGGCATCCCCCACCCCAACCGGATGCACAACATCCTCAGTAGGAACCCCCATCAATGGTGGAGGAAATGATGACAATGTTCATTACAACTCCTGAAACAAGATTTAAAAATTAAGAGGCATTTATTCAAGGCCTTGAGATTCAGATTGGGCTATATGTTAATCTAATCTCTTCAAGTAAACATGGTACTCTACCAGGTAAAGCTAAAAGGAACACACGAGATGAAGCCAATACTGTCATATTACAAAATTTGAAGGAGCTACCTTAGAATACAACTAAAAATGACAGTGAGGCCGAAACACCAGCTCAACCAATGTCCTCTAACAAAAAATAAGTAAAAATCATGGAGACTTCCTTGACTCAGACACTACCATAGATCATACATGGCTAGGGAAATGAATTTATTATACATTTTGAACCCCCTTATCATTATGCACAAATTAATAAAGGGCAGATGGACCTAAAGTTCGCAAAATTCAGGGAGGTATTCTGAAAACATCATATAAATATACCCTTCACTGTGGCATTAAATCTAATTCCATTGTATATGAATATTATTAAGGAAATATTTACCATAAAAATAAATATGGATGATTTGGGGATAATTCCTCTAACTAATGAATTCTGAATAGGGATACAACACTCTCTCCCTCCTAAAATCCAATATCCAAGTAGTTTCAAAATATCTTGAACAATTACATCTCATGAGTTTTAAAAGGACCTTTTTCACTTGGGGGAGAGTGTAAACTTGATTCACAATAGATTCATAAAAAAATTAAGTATAAATGATCTCTAACTAACTCGTGTATCCCTTCAGTTAGCTGATCAATCCATATAATATCCTAAAGGGATACTTAAGGATGTGCTCTTAAAAGTGGGATGTCTAATTCTTCCTACTGACATCATCATACTCAACTTGGAAGAAGATAAATAGGAACATATCATTCTTGTAAGACCCTTCTTGAAACTGTGAATGTTTTGATAGATGTGAACCACAGTGAGTTGATTTTCTACATTGGAGTTGAAAAATTCTCCTACAATGATGTCAATGCAGTTTCACAGATTTCACTAATAAAGAATGAGGATTGTTTTCCCTTAACAATGACGAATGTTCCCTTTTTCCATATGGTGGATGACATGGAATGTTACTCTATCACCACTAAACCAGTCATTAATGACATCCAGTTTTAATATGGACTAGAAGAGTTTCAATTCATCATCATTCAGGCAGATCATTATTGGAAATGTGAAATCATTCCAGATATCTGAGAATGAACCAATGTAGGACCCATTGTACCCTTAGTTCTGAAGTCCCATCAACATGAACTCTAACCTCTCCCATCAGTCATAAAATATTTGTACATTGTGATGATAACACTCTGCCAGTAATCTTCAATGCTTCACTTAAATTAGATTAGGAGGATACACTCATACAATTTTTAAAGAGGAAAATAGGCCCTCATGATGACAGTTTTTGTTCTTAAAGTGATAACACTAACCATTTTCACCAATAAGGTGTCACTGGAAGAAGGAGCCAAGCCCTCTAGATAATCAAAATGATGGTTAAATCCTCTCATGAAAGAGTTAGTAAAGAATGATGTAATAAAACTCCCAGATGTGGGGATCATCTACCAAATCTCTAACATCCCATAGGTAATCCCACTTCAAGTGGTACCAAAAAAGGGTTGAATAACCATAATAAATATAATAAAAAGAAATATATCTCAACCCGAACATTCATAGGATGAAGAGTATGTTTTTGGATTACCAAAAACTAAATGATTCCACATAAAAAGACCACTTCCCACTTGATTTTATGGATTAAATACTAGATCTGTTAGCAGTACATGAATTCTATTGCTTCTTAGATAGTTATTCTGGTTATAGCCACATAACTATTTCCAGTAAAGAAAATGAAAAAGCATTTTTACATGCCCATTCTGAAAAATTTATTATCGAAGGTTGTTTTTTGGCATGTTTAATGCTCTATCCACCTTTCGTCGTTGTATGTTGCCCATCTTACATGATATAATTGAGCATATTCTTGAATTATTCATGGATGATGTTTTCTACTATGGTAAATCATTCAACACTTTCTTGAGAAATGTAGAATTAATTTTGGAACTGTATGAACACACTAGTTTGGTTTTAAAATGTGAGAAGAAAAACTTTAGGGTACAACATGGCATTGTCTTAGGCCATATAATTTCTAAGACGGGAATTTTAGTTGACTCAACCATGATTAAAATCATCTCACAATTTTCTATACCATCACCTATCCATGAAATCCAAATATTTATGGTCATGCCAATTTCAATAAAGTATATTTTCGTGATGTATAAAAATAGCTCAACCATTAACCAATATTCTTACAAAGGTAGCTATCTTTGAATTTTAAGAACAAAGATCCACATCATTCCAACTTATAATGAAAAAATTAGTAGAATCACCTATCACGATTTCCCCAAATTGGGCAGAGTAGTGTCAGGTTATGTGTGATGAAAGTGACCATGTAGTGGAAACAGTTATTGGGTAGAGACTTGATAAAATCATTAGACCAATATATTATGCTGGAAGAGCCTTAAATGAATCACATATAAACTACAATAATACTAAGAAGGATATGATCTTCGTGGGTTTTTAATTTGATTGTTTTTTTAATTATTTAGTACTTTCCATAGTAATTGTCTACACCGACCATGTTGCACGAAAATACCAATTGAACCAGAAAAATGAAAACCCATGACTAATCGGTTTGGTTCTTCTTCTCCAATATTTATCCATGGAGATCCCTGAAATGTATGGTAGTTAAAATGTTTTTTTGATCATCTCTCATGGTTAGAATTTCCTCAACATGAAGGGAATGATGATAAAAAACCAAGGAGGACATCCCAGATTGGGATATTTTTTCTATTGGATAATGAACTCTTCTACGGTATGATAACATAGTTAATTACTTGTATATGAAAGCCATTCACCCATATATGACACTCTAAAAATAGAAAATATTTTTATCTAACATGTAATGATATTTCTAGGAACACCCTCTTCTTGCCCGCTCATGTGGTGAAGGGGTGATCTGACACTGCATACTGGAAGAATAAAGTCATGCAATTCTGGAATTCTATAATTCTTCCCAGTTGGGGGACATCATGGGACAGACTGAACAATGGAAAAAATTCCTTATTCTGGGTTTTCTGTCCCTCCATGCACAAGGATTCCAAAACTTTTGTGACACGCTGTGATCCATGCCGGTGGATAGGTTACTTGGGTTGCCGAGATGAAATGGCTAAACACCCCAATCTTGAGGTCGAGATCTTAGGCGTATGGTGTATTGACTTCATGGTCCCTTATCCTCAATCATTTGGAAACTCGTAAATACTAGTTTGTGTGTACTACGTATCCGAATGGTTGGAAGCTGCTGCCACAACACACAACACTACAAAAGAAATTGTATATTTTTTTTGAAAGAAATAACATTTTTAGAAGGTTGGTGTTCCACGTGTGCTGATTATTGATTGAGGAATGAATTTTGAAATTAAATTAATGTGAAATTTTCTTATGAAGTACTACATGAGATATAACAAGGGGATACCTTACCATCCCATGTTTATTGTCCAAATAGATGTCTTCAACTGTGAGTTAAATCATATCCTAGAGAATATAGTTGGAGCTTCACGAAAGGACATGTATACGAAACCTATTGATGCCTTGTGAGAATACATTACCGCCTTCAAGAAAACTCTATGATATCATCATTCTGGTTGATCTACAGGAAAAAGTTTCATTTAACTTTGGATCTAGAACATAAAGCCTATTGGGTTGTGAAAGCCAAAAATAACGTTCTCATGTCTACATAAGAAGAGTGCAAGATTCGACTAACAGAACATGATGAACATCAGCGGGAGAAATACCAGAATTCCATGATATAAAAGGAGAAGATGATGGTGGTCAATGACCTCATTATCTATTGAAAATAATTTCATATTGGTTGTAAGGAACTTTTATTTTACTCCCATTTGAGATTATTCTCAGGGAAACTCAAGTCCCGATGGTTGGGTCCTTTCAATGTGATCAAGATTTTCCACCATGGTGAGATGGAAGTTGCTAGTAAAGATGGTCAACAACTCTAGGTAAATGGTAAGTGTTTGAAACCCTATTTTCAAATAAAACATATGGTGGGTAGAATCTCTAATATAAAATTCAGGTAGATAAACTCTCAGAAAAGTCCAATCCAATGACATAAATCAAAGGCAGTGCCTTGGAGGAAACTCATAGGTTACATGTCGTAGACCACCAATATTAACGTCTTATACTTTTCCATTTAGTTTATATTATTTATATTATAAATATATAGATTAAATAATTTAATAAATAGGGATTATACTGGTACCCATGGTTAGGTTACTGGAATATATTCGAGTCATCCCCGATTCGAATCCCTCTATATCTTCCTTTTGTATGAGATTCTTCCTTTCATACCCATGTTTAATTAAGCAGTGTGTGTGGTATTTATAAAAGTTAAATATAAGTTTTTCTAAATAAATGAAAACCCATGATAGGGATGGACTGTATGGCCAGCATGGTAAATCAATTCCAGAAGACCCGGGTTTGAATCCAGAAAACTAGCCCATTTCCATCATTTGTTTCTTATTAATTAGACCATACACTGTGAATTTTGATAAACCTCATGTGAAACATGTTTTAAAAAAATATAAATTTCTTTTTAAATAAGAAAATAAAAGTCTGTGAAGTTGGAATATTGGCCGAGTCTCATACCTGGATTCAAAAGACCTAAGTTTGAACATGGCTAATCTTCATGTTCAACCTCTTTGAATCAAGTGAAAACAACATTTCGAGCATTTTCTTCATCATATGTTGAATTATACCATTAATTTTATTATTAAAAATAATTATAATTGGGTAAAATTAAAAACTTTTATATAGTGGTTGATGGATAACATTCAGAATGGTTGATCACCAGTTCGAATCACACCCCATGTACCAGATAAGAGGTTTCTGTTTTCATATTTTATAACACACAACATCTATTTTCCAATAAATTATGTGTGTAGATTTATTTTTAGTAAATAATATATATATAATTAGTTTAATTATGAATATTAATTATTGTATACTTTAATATAATAATTATATTATATTATTCAAACAAACCACACACATACATTGTGGGTACACCCAGATTAATGCCATGTCCTTCGCCTATAAAGGTCGGGCCCTACCTAGCATCTGGTCATGTCACTCACCCCCTCCTCGTTTCTTTTACTACACATCTTCCACCCTCCCCAAACATCGATATATTTATTTTTAGTTTTTTTGGTCACCATATCCTCTGTATGTTTCTGCTTGATCTAGGTTGGCCATTCTCCTCTCTTTATTTTAGAGTTTTACTTGCGTTTAGGTCGATTTCTTGACTGACCGACTGTTCAGCTTCCCATGTCGTACATGGAGTGAACGATGAACACACGCCATGTAAATATAATACATGGCCACACACGACACATTTTCATTATTTGAATTCTATATGTTGTGTATGTTTGGTACTTGTCATGTACTATGCCTCTACTAGCCATCAATCCCAAACTGCGTCCTCTAGGACATGACCCATTCCCATTTCCCCATACACAACATTTATTTTTGGGACAGGCAGTCTCTTCTGAACCTTTGGGGGACTCCGTGTAGATGGTGTACACTCTTTGCAAACCATGTTATCACACATGTTGTGTACCACTTTACATAAAACATATATGTTTTCTAATTTCGTTCCCTATTCGAGAGGTGTATGGCTACTAGCACGGGAATATATACATTTGGTACTACATTTCATGTACACCGTGGTACACACTATGTACTGAGGTTCTTCCTAACACATTCACTGACAACCTGTCTACCTAGAAAACATGGGTTCTTCAATGTTCCTATCACACGACGTGTACCCTGGATCTACACGTCCTGTTCCCCTAAATTTTCTATTTTCCAGTATTTTTTTCTTTCTTTTATATTTTTCTTTTTTTCTCATGTATTCATTTCCTTTCATTTAAATATGGCCAATAGTAATCATGTGAGTGGGAAGCAGCCCTCTTCCACTATTTAGGGTGATCAGACTCCTCGCCATTAGATTTTCATTCATCATTCCAAGTGAAAGACTTTATATTTCTAGTTTTCCCAGCCTCAATCGTTGGAAGCTCTGCCTCATCTTCTGATGCAACATTCATATGCACAATCTACTGATCCACTGTTTTTTGTGTCACCTTCTCCTAAAACCGTTGATCCTCTAGCGGTGGCATCGATGTCATCCATTATGTCTGAGATCTCCTCTTTCACAGATCCATATTCTAGCTACACCCCCTTTAAGCTACCCTTCACACCTGCATTAGACCCGACTGACCCGGAAACTCCACCCACTATTGGCCAGCCCACTATGGTAGCTTAGTTATTCACTGATCCACCTACTACCATTGTGGAGGGACATTATTCATTGGAACCATCCATTACACCACCACCTACACCGGACAATGCTCTCCATTTGCCGTATTAATGCACAACGACTAAAAAGAGACATTTCCACTGTTCAAATTTGTGGCAATAGGCCTCAAAACCATGACCAAAGGATATGACCATAGTTTTGGCCAACCATGGCCACTATCTCCCTAGCAGTAGGTCCCGGACTATTTCCATGGTTTTGAAAACAATGGTAACAGGCCTCCAAATTTAAAATTGTGGTGCTTGAACTATAGTCACGGTTTACACCATGACAATAGTTGGCTATTTCCACTATTTTAACATTTGAAATAACCTCAAAAAACCGTGGAAATATCCAAAATTATAAATGTCTCCACCGGTTTTTTATCCCTGAACCTCCATTATGTAGTCCAGTGAAGTTACGACTACACAGTACCACAATTTTGTTATATATATATTATGATATATATTTTAATAAAAACTGAGGTAATAGACTCAAAACCATAGAGATTGGGCTTCCCACCAAATATTTTTGTTTGAAATTTTTTTCATGCGGAAGAGCAGGCACCCTATATCCATTGTTTTGGAAACCATGACCATAGGCCACAAAACCATGGAATTAGCCTTGGGATATTTATACAAATCAGAAAACAGTGGTTATAGGCCTATATCCATGGTTTTAAAACCATGTTTATAGGCCACATACCCGTGGATATAGCCACCTATAGCCATGATTTTTAAACCATGGCTATAGATCCATGGAAATAGCTCCATTTTCTAGTTGTGATGAATGGTCATTCTTACATGTCATATTGTGGTAGAAAGATTGTGGTGATTATCCCTCCATAAAATCTAGTTGATCGACTACTATAGGGACATCAATGTTTCCTAGTGTCTTGGAATTTTGGAGGGGATTGAGGAGCTTCTCGTATATACACATCTTTTTGGGGAACAATACGTAATTAATCCTAATTATAAAGAATATTTATAGAGTTCATGGAAACATTTGAGTTCAATGGGCTAGACTACTATTAAAGGAACACCGATACCACTACCCCTATCTATGTTCGGCAAGGCAGCCACCCTTTTCCCCCCACAATGGAAGCTTTTGGTCATGGGTGAGGCTTATAGCCCTCTTCTACCTCCCCAACATATTTATACACTCTTACTCATCCCATGAACTCTGACCTCGTTTCCATGTGACTAGATCTTGATGGGCCTAGAAATAGGTACACCCCCACATCGAATAAGAGCACACCCATCATTGAACCTCCCCTTTATTTCCATCCAATGTGCTTTAGCACCATTCTTTTTTCTGACCGTGAGTATATGTGTGTCATGTCTAAATGAGGCATGGAGATACTTACATGTATTTTCTGGTATGAATACCCTAGCCTCACATTCGTTGTGACCATCTACATCAATTCTATGTTTTATGGCTATCATGGCAACCTAGACAACAGATTATATTCCACTCGTCTAGCCCACCATTTGGGAGTCTTTGAGAACTCTCTCCCTCAAAAACCCTTGGGGTCTATTCAGCATCTTGACTTTATCATGTTTATTCACATGAGTATGGTCGAGTGTTGGGGGGAGGTTATAGACTTGGGAAAGATTCCCCTACTCATACAAGGTTGAGGGATGACCCAACTGCTCCTGCTGGTGTTCCTGAACCGGACTCACTACATCCACCCACAGATGTTCCCTCACCTCCCATTCGTCTACTTATATTTATCCTTATTTGTCTACCATCTCCTCTTATTCTATGACATCCACATCCTAACCTCTATATACACACTTATCTAATAACTCTTTTTCCCTCCGCCTAGCTGAGTTAGAGCACCATCGAGATGCTATGGCATAAACACTTGGGAGGATAGAGCAGATGTTGGGGGTTCTTATTCACCCCCATGTCCTTTCACTACCAGAAACCTCTCCATCTCTGCCACATCCCTCTTCTCCTTATACTTCTGCCGCGTAGCCTCTGATGACATCTCTGGTCACCGATTCTTTTCTCATCTCTCCTATAGGGCCAGTTGTCACTAGCACACCACCTACAGTTGATGTCCCATTTGCACCCTCCTCTAATAAGCTTGAAATACCTCATGTTCATATCGTTCATAGTGCTGAGCCCATCACTCTAGTATCTGATGAGGTTACATCTCCATTGTCAGGTTCTTATCTAACAGATGATGACTCTTCTGAGGCGACCCAATGAATTGTTTTTTTGAACATTTATTTCCATTATATATATATATTTTTTATATTTTCTGGTTGTTATGATGTATTTATCTGCATCTTTTTCCCTTCCCTCAACCATCATTGGTATTCGGGAGTGACTTGGGAATCTCTATTTTCAACCACATCCCCATTTTATTGATTCACCTTGAGGGGAGTATTTTTTAGTATTTCTTTTATCTTTTATAATTTGGGTTTACTTCTGTCATTTCTTCCATTCATCATATTCCTGCTGTTTCCCAATTTTCTATCATCTTCCTTTGTATTTATCTTAGGGGACCCTTTGAAGTATTATGTGTGGGGGAGGGTCTCTAATTATAAAATTATTTTCCTTGAATAGATTTAAGAGACATCATTAATAGTTCACATATTTTAAACTGAGAATAATTTTTTCTTAATTATAATTATAAATAAAAATTACATAAAGGGAAATTTTTAAAGGTACATTCTTATTTCAATGTTTAAAGTATTTTAAAATGATTATTGATATAGTTTGATTCTAGATTTAATTTCATCGACATTTACATTTATTGGAAATAATCATTTTTACTCTAATGATGAACTAATTGACCCTTGTATTGTTCCAATTCATGAGAGGTATTCTATTACTTTTTGACATAGACTTTATTATACCCCATTTCATGAGAGATTATTGGGATATACATAACTACCAGAACGTGCTAGTTTTTCTCTTCCAAACATGAGGATATTTGAATCACATTAAAATGATTAAGATATTTGATTTTTTTCATCCGCTTTTTACCTTGAGACCTACACTACATCTGATATTTGTAAAATCCATAGAAACCATGAACTTCCTTGATAGTAAGCTACATCAGACCCCTATTTTTCCTTCCTACTATAATTATTTTATAATTTTTCATGATTATTCAATTGAGATTTAGTGAGGGATACTTGGATATTTATGGTATATGTTAGTGAGAAACCATGAATTTAAGTGCGGAGGAGTTTATCACTTATACGGGTTGGAAGAAGGGTTTCCCAAACCACTATTCATTGTATTCGTAGTGGATCATATTCAAACAAATCGATAAATTAAAAAGAGGGACCAGATTATTTATTACATATTATTGATGATTTTTACCCATATTGTAAAGGGTATATAATGGTTATGATACCCTTTTGAGAGATCCTTCTTTGGGGTGCATTTTCATTATGAATTATTTTGAATATCATGCATTAATGATTAAAATTTAAGGCTCATTTTCAATCCATTGAGATTAATTTTCATCAATACCTACCAACCCTAGGCCATAAAATCATTTTAACCATATTGAATGCCCTCTTGATTTTTGGGATTTGACTTCTGAAGTGGAGAATGATACCACTTGAATGCCTTTCGACAGAGTTAACATACTTAAGAGTGAGTATATCTCTAATTAAGTAATATTACATGACGAGTGTGGATCTTTAATGTGAGGTAAATCATCAAGTGGTAAGATTATTTATGAAAAGATAAATAATGTGTATGAAATATGATGAATTTTTTTAATTCAATTATATATGACATATGATTAGAATATCTTTGGACATGAAATATGTTTTCTCCTTTTTTAATTCATCAGATATAGATATAGTATTTACAATGATAATTATTTAAATACATCCCTTTATAAAGTATGGATTCTATTGATTTGATGGTGAGGTCTTGGTTGGGGAATAGAAAATGACTAATTATGGGGGAATTTGAGGTGCATAATTTATGTATATTTTTTCATATATATTAACAAGCATAAAACCTATTTTTTAATTGAAATTAATTTTTTTGTGGATCCAACATTTTATATTGGTGATTATAATGACTTTCAGGTGTTTTCCATCCAAATCCACAAAAATGGAAAGGAATGAACAAAAATTTAATTGTACACGGCGTGTACTTCTTCCAAATTCCATGTATTATTTCCACAACATGGATCAGGAGGACTGGATAAACAAACGTGTTTCCATCCAAAGAATACATGGCATGATATTCCCATAAACATACCATGTTTTTCCATTCTAGCTGCAGTTGGTGGCCGTTGAATGATACTACATTCCATTTATAGAGGTACTAAATGCTGTGTACTTCTACCAACCAGGAAGCATCATGTTCTATGTCAAAAATGGTGCTATAGTTCTCTTACAAAAGGGGAAAATAGGTACAAACCATGTTGACCAGGGTACACAACATATATATTCTAGTACATAACTTGTATCACCAAAAAATATAAATAGGAGGGAAGTCCATTCATGTTCAGGACCACATATTCATTCCATGCTAGAACCAAGAGGAAAATTCTAGGGATGCCAAATGAGAGAAGAGAAGAAAGGAGGTCTTGCTGCTACTTCCCCATCATTCATCAATATGAATTTTGTGTGATGTTTAATTTAGGTATCACATGTAGTATAGTTATTAGATATTCACTGAGTAGCTAAACCCCCAATGTGTTGGGGATATGGATGATTATGGATTTTAATTTGTCAATTGATATATTATATTTTTTTTATTCATTCTTCTCTAATAATTACGTAATAATTCTTTCTAAATATCACTAGAAATATCATATCAGGACATGAATGGGATTTATAAGGATTACATTTGGAGTTACAATTATAAACATCCAGGACCATTGGTTGTTCTTATCATCTCAATAGCGTTGCAATTAATAAAATTTATAGAAATACAAATCGGGGCCAAGGAATTGGTTTCTGATGATTTAAGAAAGACTCACCATACCAATGGGGTTATATTACATTCATAACCCATATATTTGGGGTATTATGAAAAACCCAAACTTACAAAAGAATTGATTTAATAACAACTTTAAAAATCCACGGCCCCAATGCGTTCTTCCCATTTCTCACCAAAAATTTAAAAAAATCATTATATTTATTGTAATTTGTCTATCTATTGAAATATTATCACCATGATATTAATAAAACAAAAATAGACTCTAAATTTCATCAACATTAACTAAATTAATCAAAAAACTAGAAAAAAAATCAAAATGAATCCCTTCCACTTTGGATTGATTCCTTACTTTCACTTTACATGTTTGGGTAAATTAATTTGTTTTATGGAAAGTAACAGTTCAGCCAAAATTATATCATTAACCTAGCTTTTTTTGTGAATGTGGTTCCTCAAGGAATGGTATGACAAATCCTGCTGTCCCTTATGATGAATGCATTAGACATAAGAAGGTGAGGTGTGGAGATTTTATTATATATCCCTTCGATGAATCTATAGGTCTCCTGAGAATATTAATTTTTTGTTTTTCGGTATAAAAAATGTGTAATATGATACTATCTTGGAATGAGGACTTTCTAGGAATATATCATGACAGAATTCTCAATGACATGTATTGAGTACTAGAATATTGAATTGGAAATAGATTTTTGATGTCCATATTTGTGAATTATATCTGTATTAGATTAGTATTCTTGATGTCCATGTTGTTATTAATTATCATGGATATTTGATACCATGTTTCATGTTAATTATAGAATCCTGTTTTTTCTAATTCCTTCCATAATTTTAATTAAATTTATATTCAATGATTTCACAGATTTAACATTTTCAAATACTAATTTATTTTTTTCACCCATTATTATGATTATATTCACTATGTTTTTAAGATATTTAGTAAAAATGATATGATTATAAGGATATCATGTATATGGGAATTTATAGGTTATGTTTAAGACATCTAATAGATTAAGTAATTTCTTATATACTAAAAATTCATTCCTGATAAATATAACACGATAAATACTAAATTATGGTACTTATTAATTCTATTAATCTATAAACTAGAAAATAAATTTTATATGTTAGTAATTAAATAATTTTTATTGATTTTGTATTTAAATATTGTTATATTAAAAAATTTGAACCCAGTAACAATTCATGAAATAAATTTGTGAGTTCTAACATTTGTATCCAAGTGTGTGTGTTTGGGGTATCACAAAATTTGTGTGTTAATAACCAATTTCCAGGAAAGTGACTTCCCCCAAAACACAAGGTGGTTATTATAATACCATCTGATTTAACATTAATCTATCCATATCCTGGACACTATCACATCTCTCATGGTAGGTTCCATAATCTCTGTATTGTGTCACAACAAATCTCAACCTACCCCTCTCCCTATAGTTCGTCACACACCTCATCCATCACCCACCAACTTATTATGAGGTAAAAATGTAACAAATATCTTATTATATGGTGTCTATCACATACATAAGATAACCAATACCCTATTAATATGGATGTTTCTTCTCAGTTACCTCTCACTCATGGGTTTTTCATATAGTTCTATAGAACCGTTCATGTCCATTGAAAACAAATATTTTTATTAAAAAATAGTATCACATCTCACTCATAGGGATCCTATTAGGGACATATCACTTATTGTAGGACTAGGCCTTTTCAACCCACATCATATAGAATATAGTCCATCTCCATCCATAATCATAGAATCGTGGAATTTAACATATCCCAAGAAAATCACCATTTATTCCTGAAGAAATATTCACACGATACCTATCCAATAACCCCTAGAATGACCTATTGTTGATTCATAATATGATGATACTATTTGTATTATCAGCTTTCCATTCACTGAATAAACTATTACCCTTTGTACCTATCATTTTCTCTATTAGCTAGAATCAAGTCGCACCACATCCACATTCCAACTATCAATATGTTTTCACTAGATAACTCATAATAAAACAATTTTAAACTATGTTCCAAGTAATCATTATTCTTATCCAAACTAGTATAAGGATTTGATCCCACATTTCTCTTGGAAGAGATCTCAATAAAAAAAAGGACAATATTATTTTTTCCCATGTTTGACCCTTGGGGACTAATTCTTCTAAAAATGAATTATATCACTCAATAAACCATCAATAGTTTTCTTTATATCAATGAATGTGATGTGAAACTATGTCACCTATCCAAATTCTCCCTATTCCATCTCAGACTTTTCTAACCAGACTTATAAAACTAAGCTATCATTTATGTGTCTCTTAACATATTTGATAAATAGAAAATTCCTTTCTTCCATAGACCCATTGTTGTCTACCAATGAATAAATAGTAATAGGGTTATACCAAATGTGAAAAATTGGTAATCATAACATTCTCTTAGTCTAGGTGGCCTACTAAAAGCCTAAATCAACATCTTGGGAATCCTCTTTCTGTATCACCTATAACCACCCCCAAGTAACATGCTAAATGGAAATATATCATATATATAAATTCACAAACCAGATAATGTTAATTATTATTAAATTTCATATTTTATTAATATTCATGATTATATTTTATGGAGAAATATTAAATATAATATTTTTATGTGTTTTTTAAACCAAAAAATAATTTTTTTATAAAAAAAAGTTGTTTTCAATGAATTTTATTGATTAATAAAGAGGTTAAATTTAATATCTCGAGAATTTTATATCATTTATATGAATATAATTTTTTATTTATCTTATGTAGATTATCTTAGGGTGTTTTTTGGGGTGTCTCAAAAAATTGTTTTTTGGTGAATATGGAAAACACCATTTTTATGTATACCACAACAATTTTTAACATAATTTCATACCAAAAACATAAAATATATACAACCGTTGTCTTTTAATAATATACATTATGGGAGTATAATATTAAATTTAAGATTACTATAATGTATTTTAAAGATATGATATAGATTTTTAATAAAATGATATATTTAATAAAATAAAAAATTGTTTTTTTATTATTTATTATTAATAAAGGGGATAGAGATTCCATTAAGTATATTTATTTTGATAATATAAAATATCCTTAAATTTTATAAAATAAACCAAAATAATAATTCAAATCATAATAAATAAATTTCAGAAGCCTAAATGATTAGATAATAAATACATTATTAAAAACACCCCTCCTAATTGACTATATATAAACAAAAGCATTAAATCATTCTCCACACTCTCAATGTAATTTCATATGGAAAATCACTACTAGAATAAAACATTACTCATTAATCCTCATTTCTTTAAGATTATGTAATTGAATTGAGAACCAGACTTCAAAGGTATTAAGATCAATCAAATTAAGGTGTCATGAACGAGCCCAAATACCATTGGAACCCTAATGACGGAGCCAATTCTAAAAAACATAAAGGGAATTCTAGATCAAAATAGGTTGGTAACAAGGACAAGTAATCATAAATGATAAAATAGGGAATAAAGTTTCATCAAAAATCGTGAAAGATTAAAGTATAAGTCATCATACATGACACTCCAAAATGTGAAAGTAATATAAACCAAATAGGAATATCAAACACCAAAAAAGTACATCATAAATAAACTAAATTAATATAAAGAATTAAAATAAAAACTCACATGAAATAGGTGGATAACATCTCCACCAGTCACCTCCATTATTTTGAGCCCAAAGGATCAATAATATTAACCTCCTATAAGTGGTGTTTTTAATTTTTTCAGACATCACATAAGAAAATATAAAAATACCTAAAGGAAAATAAATATTGTGTACTATGTATCCAATTATGGTCGAACAAAATGTTCAATAGTCGCACAATAACAATATACCATTAATTCTATCAATTAGAATATTTTATGGTGTTGTAAACTGATTTGGATCGCCATCTGACCTGGTGCATGAACCTGTCTACGGTAAGGACTGAAGGGCATTCCCAATCCCCATGGGCTCAAACAAGTTCATAGGTACCAATAAGAGAAATTGGGAATATTTTAACTGATTTTATAAATCTAAAATAGTCAATAATAAAAAAAAACAAAATCTATAAAACCAAACCAAACAAGCCTTCACAAGTTTTATATTTAAGTCTTCAAGTTCCTACAAAATCGAAGTATAACTACTACAAAATGGTAACAAAAAAACATTTCCCAAAACCACCACAAGGCAAGTGGATAATATCCTTCAAGACATCTACAAAACACCACCCAGAAGGGTCAATATCATGATGAACCACCATCAACAAAAGCATTTACATTATCCATATCTAATATATCCTAGTATTCTTACACCCAATGGTGTAAGCAGGGTGTGGGATATTTCCTAGTAGGATTCCACACACACAGATTCCAGGCCAGAAACGTTAAATGTAGTATATAATAACCAGTTTATTAGATGAATTAAATTGAAAAATCAATTTAAGGGGACCCAGTTTTAATGAAAAAATTTTAACGAAGTCAATTTTAAATGAAAACACCATTACCTTTGATGTAACCCTGAATGCAAAATCATATGACGACAGTGAAATTATCATTTTCAAATAGAACTAAAAATGAGAGAGTCTATATGGGTAATCGCTTGTAAATAAGACCCTAGAACTTCATGTGTCGGTGTAATATTGTTTAGAAATGACAACCATCAACAATCCCATGCACAAGCCACTAGGGAGGAGAAGAATCCAATGTTATAGTGGTCTCTGATCACCATCAATGTTTAGTAAGTGTTATCATCATCATTCATAATAAGTGTAACTAGGTTTTAGAAACTTATATATCACTAGAACACATGTCCTACTCCACTCCCTAGCTACATGGGCTTCCATTAGTTCTCAAACAATTTACACATGCCACATGGTACACCATATCCACACACACACACATGCCAAACAAGGCACTACACACATTAAAATCACTAATTTCATACACAAAACATTTTTTTGACCCAAACACACTCCCAATATATTTTTAAAAATGATTCAAATCACAAAAATATTTTAGATAACTGTTTACTCTTTCAATAAAACTTTTCAAAATAACACAATAATGGACCACTTAAAAAACACACCCCTTTCTCATGTAAATCTTATTTAAAATCCCATGTAATGCCAAATTACTTCAAAAAATACATTATAACTACACTCATAATTAAAAAACATGTTAAAGAACAAAGGAAAGCCAAATAAATTCATCAAGTAGCATTTTAGAACATAATAACCTACATCTGATATGAAAAGCCCCAAAATCCAGTTTGAAATTATCACCGCACCACAATAGAACCACAAGGAAGAATGATTGAGCCCTATTCTATGGTATTGAACTAAAAAAATCAAATAATAACCCCAAAGTTTTTACCCTTGGGATAGATAAAAATAAATCCCAATAATAAAAGAGAAAATCATCGAATAGAGAGATATTAAGAGAATAAGGAGGACTGAAATGACGATTCTTGGGATAATTGCACAAAATCTGGAATGAAATCAAGGATCTAGAAGAGTATTATGGAAGGAGAGGTGGAACTAGGGATAAAAATCCAAACATAGGGAATAAATGGAGTGTTTTGTGGGTTAATCATGAGAGGATAGTTAAAATGATCCAAAATGTTAATGTGTTTTGTAGATTTGAATAGTTTGTCCTCGCAATTTTGGATATAGTGGAAACTATTATATTCGGAAAGATTACTCTTCCTAGTTACCACGGACATGGTGCATGATAATTAAAAGGCCACGAGGTATGTTCTATATCTCACAACATGGTTTCTTGGGTGGGTGCATGGTTACTACTAACCATGTGCAGGGCTCTAGCCACCCAAAAACATCCATTTTCATTAACAATTTCTTAGGAATCCCATTGAGGAAGTGATTCAAAAAAAATATAATACATGAATAACTAAAAAAGAGATCACATGTGGGATATATGGTATTTCATGGCTTTTCATGTTTCATATTTAAAGATAAACCTTGATTTCATTTTCCAATAGATGGAATATATATTAATCATAATTCAAAAAGGCTTAAATCAAAATTTTAAATATAAAATTTCTATGAATTTATTCTAATGAATAAAATAGTTCCATAAATAAATTGTATTTATTTCATACCAAACAAAATAACTCTTACTTAAGAGATAACTATATCCTATCCCACATAAAGAAAAAAGTATATACACACACACTTAATGGAAAATTAAATAAAATAATTAGGAATTAATCGAATTAAAATAAATAAAATAATCATCTATAATTTCAATTTTCAACATGGATTCTAATTTAATAACTAAAAGGTAGGTTTTCATCACATCATTCAATTTCTAAACAACATTAAATTTAATATTTTTTATAAAGATTAATATAAAATAGTTTTCATCAAATCAATATTTAATATCAAGACATCATTTTTCATAAATCTGCCCAAAATTTCAATTCCATTAAATAAAGGGTTTAATAAATATCTAAATACATTTAAAATCAAGAAGCATGTTATAAAAACTCAATGTTTTAAATCTATTATGTAAAGACTCGGAAATTTCGAGGAAATGTTTTTTCATAAATACTTTGGAATTTTATAAGTCTACAGTTTCTAACATAACTTTATTTCGAGGAAAGGTGTGACTAGAATCAATTTCTGATGTTTTTTTCAGGTACGTTTGGTAAACGTACATTTAGGATTATATATCTTTTGAACCGGTGCTCGAAATTTAAATATGAGGACACCGATGAACTCGCATCGCTTGTATTCTCTTAAGGGGACCTTTAACGCCATTACGTTTTATGCGAGTTGAGGGTTAAATTTTGGGGATTTATAATAAAAAAATATAATTGGGGAACACAATTTTATTTTATATCTGGAAGTTATTTACTCCTAAGGGGAGTTATAAGTGGGGCCCACACCCCCTTAACCTCCCATGAGAGATTTACTGTGGTCGGACCCACGCGTTCCCTAAACCTTTCATCTCCCTATAACTCTCCTTAAACCCCCCATTAACACTTACCTTCTTTAATTTTGGACAAATCCCCATAATTTATTGTGATCTCTCCACCTTCCCCTATCCCTTTAATTTTTTGACAACACTTTTAATTAATGAATTGAACTACAATTAATTAATTAAAGTGGTTTGAATTTTGAATTCCATGTGTTAATAAAATATTAGCCCTAGCTAATATTTTATTTTGGGACTTGTTGTGTTGAGATGATTTTTGGGAGAACTCTTGAGAAATTGAAGAGAGAGTCATATTTTGTTGAAAACAACACCCATCCATCGATGAACTGCTGATGAATGAAAATCATCTCCTTCGATTATCGGCCAAGCCAACTGATAAGGAGGCACCCGCAAGGAACACTGATGACGTGCCATCCTTAGCTCCTTCTTCCCCGATGTCAATGAGTTGACACCGTCTCCCCGTGACATCGTCTTCTGTGATGCCTGACTACCGCGAACCGTGCAATCCTCGGCTCCTTCTTCCCTGACATCAACGAGTTGACGCCATCTCCCAGTGTCGTCATCTTCCACGATTCCCGATTACTGTGAACCTTATTTCAAGGTAGGCGATTGGTCAATTTGAAGTGATTATTTTCGTACCCTGTTATTCATTGGAAATAATAGATTTTATTCAGCCAATTACTACCACTTAACGCAGAGGGCACGGGACAAACACACATGGCCCAATGACCCTCTGTAGTCTCTTTTTTTTGTGATGGATACCATGATAGAAATGGTGGTGATGAACAAAGGAGGCATCCGCGTGCTGGCCGCGTAAGGAAGAACTGCAGCCCACACCCGCGGTCCGCTCAGCCAAGGAAAAACTGGCAGGCCATAGATGGCCCGACAAAAGAGATCGCGGTGCCACAATGGTAGCTGCGATGTCGAGGATCGGCGCCTGCGCTCCGTGGGATGCTTCGGCGGGCAAACCGGCCGGCTCTTCGGCCGGCCGGGCGGATGAAGGTCACGACACCCATGGTTCCGCGAAGGGAGACCGCGACCCACCCATGGGGACCACTCACACTAGGAGGTCCATCCAGATTCAGCCAGCCAGTTGGGAGGACATCACCACTCGGCGTTGCTATTTTGTGAAATCGGGGGGCCGACCCCCCCCCCCCCCCACCCCTCGGACCGCTCGGCCTGACGGTAGAGCTGCAGCCGACTGGCCCGCGCCCTGACAGGCCACGCCGCACCGCGCCGAGCTAGGCCGCGCCTTGCATTGCCGGGCTACGAGACTCATCGGTCCGGTCTGACCCTCGGGCGGGTTGGACCCGCTAAAACCGGGTTGAACCGACCCTCCTGCTCAATGGGCTTAACGGGCCGAGCCCGTTTTCACTTAAACCTGAATAACTATAAGACCACACGTCAGATGGATGTGCTGTCTACGGCTTTGTGACCCTTGCTATGAAGTGGTATTTTTGATATACTCTAAATTAGTTTTGGACAACTTTGGAAAGTGTCTGGGTTTTGGAACGATCATATTTTCAACCGAGCCCTGAAAACGGAAAAGCCAATATCTCTCCGACCGGGCGTCCGATTAATGCGATGTCTGTCGCATTGGGTTTCTATTGACGAGATAGAACTTCGGGATACATCAACTCTGGACATCATGATATTTGATGTATCTACCCATTGGCTCGAGGAGCGGACCTTCCTGAAATCAAGGGTGCTGTGTGCGGGAACCCTAGAGTTAGATACGACTACGACGACTACCGTATAGGGATCCTACGTGGTTTCGACGACAATTACTAATGTACATGGATTCACCATCGGTTCAGTAGCGATTACTAATTTACTTGGATCCTTTGTGGGTTTGGCAGTGACGACTATTATACTTGGATCCTCCGTGGGTTTGGCGTCGATGACTTATGTATTAGCATCCAACATGGTCTCAGTAGAGGAGATGATTCAGAGGATAAATTTAATCATCTCCACCCCTCTTCCTGAGTTGTATACCTATGTGAGCTGAGTCTTGACTTCCAATAATTACCATCATTCTGATTGACTTCATTCCACTGTGGAATGGGTTGTGCTTGGGCTCGAGAGTTGGATCCGAACTGGTATTGTTGACATAGATATATGTATGGGAATATGTCTAAGTAGAGTTGGTTGATACTTCGTGATTGAATGTTTTCTTTGTAGTTTATCCTTCGTGGACTCTAGAAGAACTTCGGGGGTCTCGGGGTCCCTACTGAGTATTTTTATACTCACCCATGCACGGGATATGCCAACAATACATTATGTTGGATGTAGACGACGGACAATACTGATCATGGTAGAGACTTGTGGAGCTGGACGGTACCTGGAGGTGATCCTCTCGGCGGGACGTACACGGAGTGGACGGACGGACTCGATGTGCTGTGGATACCATATGTACCCACCCTTCAGGTGGGATTCCAGGAGGATGACTTAGCGGTTGCATCTTTACTTTACAGTTGTTTTACTAGTCTTTCAGTTGTACTATACTCATTGTTGCGCTTGTATTTCTAGACCCTTTAATTTCAGCACTTACTTTTGTATATAGTTTTACTTGTGCTTATTTCAGTTGCATACTATGTTATGTTTGTTTACTTTTACTTGGGGTATTCACAGCATGGGTCCCGAGGACGGTTCGTGACAAATTGGTATCAGAGGATCGATCATGGTGGGCCGCCTGGAGAAGGTGGACGAGGCAGAGGAGCTATCCGAGCAGCGGGTGGTGGATGAATTTTTGAGGCTCTACCACCACCACCGCTAGTAGGAACACCCCAACCAGAGGGATCAGGAGGATAGAGGTGGGCTCAGCTCCAAGCAGTCGAGGCCTACGACCGCGGCGCACCTGAGATGATTCTAGGAACTATCTTTTTCTACTCCACCATTGCTGCTATACTTATAAACACAAGAGTGTGTCATTATTTTATTTCTGTTGCCCTTGTTCTGAGGTCGGAGATTCTGCTGGAGCCATTGGCTCAATCCATACGGCTAGAGACTCCTACGAGAGCAGACTCTATCATTTCACACTGGTGCTGGCATTGTGATCTTACTCTATAATGTTAGATCATCAGATGGGATCTTCTTGTAGTGACGTCGAGGCCTTACGATGTCATCTTGGGTATGGACTAGTTATCTACAGTTCATTCTCAGATCGACTGTATTAGGCGCATAGTGCGGTGTGTCCGCACTGATGGGAGCAGTTTCACCTTCATCAGTGAGAAGGGAGCCTTTGCAGCACAAGATGGACTTACTAAGAGGAGAGGGCATCCGATTGCACATCAGTTGGATAGTCTCATCCTTGGAGTAGTTGATGTGCAGACTCTGTGTTTTCTTGTTTTGGTGGATCAGTATGTAGACATTTTTCCTGATGACGTTCCACGACTACCTCCTCAAAGAGAGGTAGACTTATACATTGAATTGTACCCCAGGACAACACCGATATCTACTCTAGTATATAAGATGGCTCCCTCCGAGCTTCGTGAGCTGCTGGTACAATTGGAGGACTTGTAGGGTAATGGATTCATCCGACCCAGTGTATCACAATGGGCTTCTCCGATTTTGTTCTCCATGAAGGCACATGAGAGCTTGCGACTGTGTGTCAACTACTATGTCCTGAATCAGGTGACTGTAATGAACTGGTACCCACTTCCGAGGATTGACGACCTCTTTGATCCGCTCAATGGAGCACGATGGTCCTCGAAGATAGACCTCAGGTCAGTCTATCACCAGTTTATTGTTTGAGACGAGGATCTGTAGAAGATGACCTTCAGGTGTCGGTATGGACACTACGAGTTCTTGGATATTCCCTTTGGAGTAACCAACACTGTAGTAGTGTTCATGAGTCTCATGAACATGATCTTCCAGCCTTACCTCAATTGATTTTTCATTGTTTTCATCGATGAAATGTTGTTTTACTCGACTACAGGGGAGGAGCACACCTACCACTTGTAGGTTGTACTAGACACACTCCGAGAGAACCAGATTTATAGTATGCTCTAAAATTGCCAGTTCTGGATTCAAGAGGTTCACTTTCTAGGACACGTCATCTCAGAGACGGGAGTAGGAGTTGATCTAGTGAAGATCGGGGTAGTACTTTCATGGGAGCCTCCTAGGAGCGTGAAGGAGGTGCAGAGTTTCCTGGGTCTGGCTAGTTACTATCAGAGATTTGTGACAAACTTCTCTACAGTTTCCGTATCACTTTCATCCTTGACGAAGAAGTGGAAACCCTTCATTTGGTCATATAGATTTCAGAAGATCTTTTATGAGATGAGGCAGAGGTTGACCAGTGCGCCCATCTTGAGGCTAACGGAAGAGGGCGTTGGGTTCATAGTGTACTGCGATGCATCAGGGACCGGACTCGGGTGTGTCCTGATGCAGGAGAGAGCAGTGATCACTTATGGTTCATGGAAGCTGAGACAACATGAGCAGAACTATGCTACCCATGACCTAGAGTTACCAGCAGTTGTCTTCACCATGAATATGTGGAGGAACTATCTAATGAGTGAGCACTTTACAATCTACTCTGACCACCAGAGTCTCAGGTACATCATCTCGCTGAACGACCTGAACCTGAGACAGCGGAAATGGCTTGATTTCCTCTAGGAATATGACTTAGAGATAGTCTATACTCTTAGTAAGGGGAATGTTGTAGCTGATGCTCTCAGCAGGAGATCAGATATTCAGCTACTTGGAGAGGCGACGAAGCATCTATCCTTATTATATATATCCTTTATGGATAGATATGGAGCAACCTTTCTATATTCACTCACAATCACTCCTCCACTCCTTCAATGAGTTAGAGAGCCAATGCGTGGGGACATTCACTGTGAGACGTGACATGCTCAGATATCCACAGGACAGGCCCCTGATGGATTTTTGGAAAGAGGGGAGCACTTCATCTTATTTAAGGGACATACAATGGTACCAGTTGCACTACAGGAGGAAGTGATGAGGGATTTTAACACTTCCCATCTAGAGGTACATCTAGGAGTGAATAATATGTACCTGGACCTCAGAAGACATAACTGGTGGCTGGGTACGAAGAAGGTTATATCAGAGTTTGATTCACGATGCCTAACTTGTCAGCAAGTGAAGGTAGAGCACCAGGTACCAGCAGGCTTGGTACAGCCCTTAAAGGTCCCAGAGTGGAAGTGGTACGGGATGTCCATGGATTTTGTGATGAGTCTTCCACATATATCTAGAGGAAATGACTCTATTTGGGTGATCGTAGACCGACTCACCATGTCAGACCATTTCCTACCGAGCAGAGAGAAGGGATCAGTAGAGAGCTTGGGATGCCTCTACATTAAAAGTATTGTACAACTTCATGGTGTGACATCATATATTGTTTCCGCTCGAGATGCACATTTCACTTCCCATCTATGGAACAGGTTACAGGAGGCTTTTGGGAT
The DNA here is from genome assembly GCA_963277665.1 of Viscum album. Classification (NCBI taxonomy): domain Eukaryota; kingdom Viridiplantae; phylum Streptophyta; class Magnoliopsida; order Santalales; family Viscaceae; genus Viscum; species Viscum album. The sequence goes on along the minus strand of OY728156.1, from coordinate 112,357,617 downwards.
ACAGCTACGTCTGAGCACCGCCTTCCATCCTCAGATGGACGGCCAGACAGAGAAGACCATTTAGACACTCGAAGAAATTCTCTATGCATGTGTCCTTGAATTTGGTCATAGTTGGGAGGATCACCTACCCTTCATGGTGTTTGCATACAACAATATCTACCACTCCACCATCGGTATGACACCTTACAAGGCACTATATGTCTGACCATGCAGATCACCTCTGTTCTGGACTGACTCAGAGGAGTCAGCACTTGTAGGACCAGAGATGGTTCAGGCTACTATGGAGAAGGATAAGATCATCCAGGAGTGGATGAATACTACACAGAGCAGACAGAAGACCTATGATGATATGATATGGAGACCACTGGAGTTCAAGGATGGAGACCACATTTTCCGACGGGACTCACCTCGATGAGGTCTACGGAGATTTGGTCAGGTCGACAAGTTATCTCCACGTTTCATTGGACCTTTCTAGGTCCTCAGTAGAGTAGGAGAGAGGGCTTACCACATGTCCCTTCCACCTCAGTTAGACCGGGTGCATGACGTCTTCCATGTATCTCAGCTGAGAAGATACGTGCATGACCCGACCCGCATCATCGATCATGGGGAGCTGGACATCGATGACGGGGCAACATTCACGGAGGTCTCAGTGGAGATCAAGGATCGACATGAGTGGGTCCTACATGGATGGTCGATTCCTCTAATGCGCAATCGCTGGCAGTACGGGAACCTCCAGAAGTGCACTTCGGAGTAGGAGGCTCAGATGCGAGGTTAGTACCCCCATTTTTTTCCCTATTGTGTGTTGTAGATTTAATGGGCCATAAAGCCCTGAGTTGGGAGTAATGTAAAGACCCGATACTTTCAGGAAATTTTTTTTCTTAAATACTTTGGAATTTTACGAGTCTGTGGTTTCTAACAACACTTGATTCTGAGGCCCGGTGTGCCCGAAATCAATTTTGGATGTTTTGTTTGGGTATGTTCTGTAAACATACATGCGGGTTTTTATATCTTTTGAACCAGTGATTAGAATTGAAATATGAGGACACTGATGAACTCGCAGCACTGGTATTTTCTTAAGAGGAAATTTATTGCAGTTGCATTTTATGCGGGTTGAGAGGTAATTTTTGGAGATTTAGAATAAAATTAATAAAATTGTGGAACACAATTTTATTTTATATCTGGTAGTTATTTCCTCCCAAAGAGAGTTATAATTGGGGAATACACCCACAAAACCACCCATGAGAGTATTTTGTGTGGTGGGACCCACACATTCCCTAAACCGTTCATCTCCCCATAGCTCCCCTTAAAATCCCCATTAACACTTCCCTAATTTAATTTTTGACAACTCCCCCTAATTTATTGTAATCAATCAACCTTCCCAACTCCCTTTAATTTTATGATAACACTTTTAATTAATTAATTGAACTACAATTAATTAATTAATGTTTTTTGAATTTTGAATAACATGTGTTTATAAAATAATAGACTTAGCAATTATTTTATTTTGGAACTTGTTATGTTGAGAATATTTTTGGGAGAACTCTTGAGAAATTGAAGAGAGAGTTCCTCTTTTGTTGAAGAACATCGTCCTTCCATAGAAGAACCTCCGAAGAAGGATGATCACCTCCTTTGATCTTCGGCCAAGACAATGGAGAAGGAGCCACCTTCAAGGAACACCGACGACGCACCATCATATGCTCTTTCTTCCCCGATGTCAATGAGTTGACACCGTCTCCCCGCGACGTCGTCTTCCACGACGCATGACTACCGCGAACCTTATTTCAAGGTAGGGGTTTTTTCAATTTGAAGTGATTATTTTCATACACCATTATTCATTGAAAATCATAATTTTTATTTGGAAGACTCCTACCTACTAACGCGGAGGGCGCGGACCGAATGCACACAGAACGATGACCCTCTATAGTCTCTTTTGATTGAGATGGAGACCAAGATAGAAAGGTGGTGTCAAGCACAGGCGGCGGCCGCATGCCGGCCACATACGGAAGAACCGAGGCCTCCAAACATGGCCTACTCGGCCATGGAATAATCGGTCGGCCATAGTTGGACGGACGGAAGAGATCACAATGCCACAAGGGGCGCCGCCCTGGGGAGGATCACGGCCCGCGCTCCACTGGGCGCTTCGGCGGGCGAACCAGCCGGCTCATCAGTCAGCCTGGAAGATGAAGGCCGAGGCACCCATGGTGCCTCGAAAGGAGATCGTGGCACACCCATGGGGGCTGCTCGTGGCAGTAAGGTCGGTCGGCATCGGCGGGGCGGTTGGGAGGGCGGCACCACTCGGTGACGCCGGTTCGAGAAAGTGCCCCCCCCCCCTGACCGCTCGGCCAACCATTCGAGCCACGGCCCGCCGGGACTCGCTAGGCCGCACGACTCATCGAACTGGTCTGACCCTATAATGGGTCGGACCTAACAAAACCGTGTTGACCCGACCTGCCAGCCCACTGGGCCTAACGGGTCGGGCCCGTTTTCACATAAATGTGAATAACTGTAAGACTCTACGTCCGATCGATGTGCCATCTGTGGATTTGGGACCCTCACGATGAAGCGATACTTTTGTGATACTTTGAGTGAGTTTTGTAAAACATTGGAAAGTGTCCGGGTTTTGAATTGAGCATATTTCCAACCGGGCCCATGGAACGGAAAAGCCAATATCTGTCAGACCGGGCATCCGATTGATGTGCCATCTGTCACGTTGGGTTCCTTTTGATGAGATAGAACTTCGGGATAATTCAACTTTGTACTTTGTGATAGTTGATTTATTGACCCCTTTGATCGAGGAGAGGACCCTCCCAAAATTGAGCGTGCTGTGTGTTGGAACACTAGAGCTGGCTGTGACTACGACAACTACCGTAATGGGGTACTTCGTGGTTCTACAACGATGACTACCATACAGGGATCCTCCGTGGGATTATCGACGCTGACTACTGTACATAGATCCTCTATGGGTTCGGCAGCAATGACTACAATACTTGGATCCTCCGTGGGTTCGACACCAATGATTACTTTACTTGGATCCTCCGTGGGTTCGACAACGATGAATTCTGTACTAGGATCCTACTTGGGTTCAGAAAAGGATTTGATTCAGAGGCTTCATCTAATCATCTCCACCCCTCTTCGTGAGTTGTATACCTGTGTGAGCTTAGTCTTCACTTATAATCATTACCATCGATGTGAGTGACTTTTATCCTATGTGGACTGGGTTATTCTTGGGCTCGAGAGTTGGAGCCAAACTGGAATTGTTGACTTCATTATATTAATGGGAATATACCTATGTAGAGTAGGTTGTTAATTCGTGAATGTATCTTTTCTTTTTAGTTTATTCTTCATGGATTCTAGAAGACATTCAGGGGTCTCAGGGTCCCTACTGGGTATTTTTATAATCACCCCTGCACGGGCATTGCCCGCACTACGTTGTGTTGGATGCAGACGACGGACAACACTGATCGTGGTAGAGACATGTGGAGCTGGATGGTACCTAGAGGTGGACCTCTTAGTGGGACGTACACAGAGTGGACGGACGGACCCGAGGTGCTGTGTAGACCATCTATACCCACCATTCAGGTGAGATTCCCAGAGTACAACTTAGTGGTTGTTTCTTTAATTTACTGTTGTTGTACTAGTCTTTCAATTGTACTGTACTCATTCTTGGGCTTGTATTTCCGGCCCCTTTCATTTCATCACTTATTTTTTATACAATTTTACTTGTTCTTACTTATGATACGTACTCTGTTGTGTTTTTTTTACTTTTATACAATCAATTACTTCCCAGTATAGGTATTTATGCCATTGGTGCTAGTCACCAGCCCCTGGCCTATGGAAGGCGAGCTTGGGGTAGTCACGACACGGGCCTTGAGGATGGGTCGTGACATATTAAAAATAATTTAATTTCCGTGAAAAAATATTAGGAATTGATTCTAGGGAAATTATTTATGGAACCACCTAACATTAGATATGATCAATAATTCACGCCCATAATGGGATCCACCAATGATGAAAAAATGCATCGTATATTAATAAATAAATATGCAGAGGGATCAGATATTCCATCAGTAAATTCATTTATAAAATATGGAGGTTAATGCTTCCAAAATTTTTATGTAATGATCTATCTCTACCATGGAAATAGTAATAGGGTCCATTGTTCTTGTTGTTCATATTAAATGGAGGCTTTTCAAATTTTATAATATCTTTAGAAATAAAAAAATCTTACCCACCTAATTTACTTGTTAGAGCCTCATGGATAGAAAAAACATCCATCGTAACTAGGCTTCTATACTATGGGGAGTATGTTTTTTAATTAATGGGTGCACAGTTCTGTAAAACATTTAACAAACATAAAAATTATTATTCTTTGAGGCCACACATGTTTGATAGTCTAGCTTCATGGTTTGGAAAACCGATGTTCACCCTTCTAGGAAAATATCAAAGGTGGCATGGTTTTTCAGGAAAAAAATGAAAGGTATTCCATAAACATGTAAAAATAATACCCAAACCCTTGGAAATCAAATATTTTCCATATATATTCTAGAACTTAGAAATAATACTTATCAAATGAATGATCAAAATGAAGGGATTTGGAGTATCCAAAATCAGGTAATCATATTTCCCAAACAACCCATCATAAAAAAATCATATCCTTATAAATGTTTCTAATAATTATCCATATCAAATAGATGAGGTCAATTATATCTCATTAGTCCCCCACAATCCAAAGTATCATGATAATCAAGACTTTTCTACTATAGCACAATGAACATTGGTAGGATCATCCCATGATGTACCATTATATTTGAATCAAATATCTTGAGTGGATGCTCATTCACGGATAAATTAGGATGAGAATCAAAATATTCATGACTCATTACATGAGAATGGATAGAAATATATTTCTAAATGTTTGATACATGGAACATTTTTTGTATCTACATCAACTATGGTGGAAGTGATAAATGTTAATCCATGTTCCCCACCTTCTTTAAAACATTTAAATGTCACACAAAATTAGGATAGTTTTTCATTTATTATAAATAAATCATTGACCGAATATAGGTGAAACTCTCAAGAACATACATTCAATAAAAATATACTCCAACAGTATATGAAGAATATCAACATTGGATTTATACCATCTGGGAGTCATCCACATTATCTGGTGAATTTACTGAATCATATTTTCATCTCTTGTAAAAATATCAATCTAACTAAGTATGTTTCACCAATTTCATATTGACACAATAGAGATTTAAAGATCCAACCATACAAGGACTAAAAAGGAGCCTTGCATGTTATGGGATTGTAACTATTATTATAAAAGAACTTAACCAGTCTCAAATGGTTAACCTAGTATCCACTAAAATCATGGATGTAGTTAGAAATAATGTTATTAATAATTTGTATAGACTGTTATTTCTATCCATCCGTCTGTAGATGGTATATCATACTCAAATGTACTTGAGATCCCATAATCTCTTCAAGGCCTAACAAAAAATGAAAGCTAAAATGGGGGTCTCTGTCACAGAATATCAAAGAGAATACTCTATGAAACCAAACAATCACTTTCATATTGGGATTTCCCAACTACATATCTTTGGGTGTATCATGAATGTGTACATAGTGGGACTATATATTCAGATGATTGATCAAAACCCATATCTAATTATTCTTTATATAGATATGAAACAACCTAACCAATATTGATATATAAATATTGTCCAATTCAATGTAGGTAGTTGAATTTTCTAAATTGTTCTTGAAGATTTTTTATTTTAGCCATGACCTGTTGGAAAGTATAACTGTACGAAAAATTTCTGAATTATTTCATCTCATACAATGACCCCAAAATCATCATCGCATATTATAGATCATCATTTTGGTTTATGGTTGAACATCCAAATTGGAACAATAGAAATCTCCTATCAAGACCATCCTTACTGAAAATACACAACCAACTGATTCTAAAAACATAGAAAACCCTATATGGTGGATGGACACTGAAAAATTGTCTCCCCACAATAAATAGTGTTACTAATTATACAAATTTTTTTTATTAAGATGATTCTCCTTGAGTATTATATCTAGAAGATAATATGTAATTTAAATACATTCCAACTCATCCTTTGACTATTCCTCCTCAAATACATTTAAATACATATGTTCAAAAAAACCATCAGGTTCTAATCATCTGATGATTCTTTCATTGAATGGGTGTGCAGATTCATACTCAACACATCAAAAATGACATTTCATTTCCCTATGGTATGATAAATGTGGAAATTAAAATATTTCAGGTACTCTACCCAATGCGTCTGATGTATATTCAGGAATATGTGGTCTGAATATTTGGAAAAAAAAATTCAAAAAAATTAATTCCACCAAATCTTAAGTATGTGTATCTATGATACATTATAAAGGTTATTGGTTGGATAATTACTCTAATGTTTCCTAAAATATCAAGTACCATATACTACCACATGACCTTCTTGTATAAGAACATGACCAAACCCAAACAAGATGCATAAAATAAGACTACATTAGATTTCATAGCCTCTGAAACATTCATCTCCAACACAAGAGTTTAATGGTGTTTAAACTAAATAATAGAAATCTGAAATTTGTCATCACATATGAAAATTAGTCCCTTCTAATATATATTGTTAACATAAGAATACAAAATTGAAATGTCCTTTGCAATACGGATATAATACATTTCTAGATCAAAAATGCACTAAATCTTGAAAAAATACATGGTTTCTCCCATATAAAAACCTTAAAATATTCAAAATAAAATTATATACCATGTTAAAAGTGTACATGTAATAAGAAATCAACTTATTGTATCTAGAAATCATATTTTGATAGCTTAACAAAAATCACTATCTTTTCAACATTTCTAAATATTTTTTCAGATAATTCACTTGATCCTCAGACCAAGAGTAATAATAGATGACATAAACAAAAAACAATGAATATATCTTGATAATAATGATGATCATGTTCTTCATATCAATAAATACTACAAATGAATGGGTTTGACAAAATGAAAGGGATAAATATTCTTAATGGAAATAGATACTTTAGATGGTGGTTTTTTGAATGTCAAAACCATTTATTCCCAACTAGTGATAATGAGAACAAAGATCAATCATTGTGAACCACTTTTACACATTAATATAATAAAAAAATCCTAAATTCCGGGAAACATATAATTTTTCTTTACATTAATTTGTTTGTGTTTTAGATAAGAAAAACATAGGTAATATGTGCCATCAACTGTCCCTAAAAAGATATCATGAACTACCAAAGGTGACACACTATGGCATATAAAGACTATATATAAAAAATCAACTAATTGAGTCTTAATATATATTATTTCAAATGGGTACATATATTAATAATTAATATACACTGGCCGAGTTCCATTTTCCAAATCTATATAAAAACATTCCTCTATTACTGGTGGTAAACTATTAAAAGTATAAGGAGAATGTTTGGAAAACACAATGAAATAGGAGAAATATTATCGATCCAAGTATCTAACTATAAATACAAAATACAAAAATGGTATTACTATCACCAAATATGTATTATAAGGTTTGTTTCTACTCACCCTTGTGTCCAATTATCCTTAAATGATATAACAAACCCCATTGGGCAAGGTAATGGATACCAGTCCATTATAGATGTCAATAAAAGTCTTAATTACAATGGCCCATTCCATTTTAAAAATGGAATAAATGGGTATCATTTGGGAATAAGGAAATCCCAAGTATGTTAAATCTATGATAAAGAGTGGATGTAAGAAGGACACCAAAGACCCTTCTCTCCTTTCGTCTCGAGAGGCATAGTAATATACATCACACGAGCCAATAGATATATTATATTATTTATTTGGTTCACAATAATAGTCAATTTAAATTAATGAGAAGCACCCATGTCAAATAAATAACTCAATAATGATAATTATATAGTGATGGTGCCTCTCATATTCACTAGTCCAGAATTAGCTTCTTCTGAAGACTCTTCTACTACATGAAAAAGCTTTTTTCTTGGTGTTTATTGTTAGAACTCCATAAATATATATTAATATAGTTACAACATTGTAAATTTAGGTGTTAATGAACCCATACCACTATGTAGAGAATATATTAAGTGGTATAATTTCTTTATATTCTCTAAGAGAATAAAGGAACTATATATCATTTACAGCTCAGTAGAAACATGTCTCTAATGACAAAAATTTCAATAGTGGAAGAATGTTAAATGGACTCTTATATGTACTATAAGGGTTCTAGAGTTTCCTTCAAATTAGAACCAGCATGAGACATGTCATGAATAATATTCCCCTTAAAATAACTCAAAGAACTATCACTAGGAGAAAAATGTACTACCGTAATCAGTAATGAACTACCAAAATAAATCTTAAACATGACCGCCATATCCATAATTTCTGCAAAAGATGTGAGATTCATAATGAAAAATAAGGAAATAATATTAGGTCTAAGAATCACATTGAAGACTCGAGCCTTCTTCTTTTCATTAGATATAATCTCATGTGAAATCTTCACAAGCTTAAAAAATAAGTTCTCATACATCGTCGTGGTCCTATTAGCATGTTTGAGTTTGAAAAACTCTATATCCTTAAACATAACCATAGACTATAGATATAATGGATTGGTGATGAATACCCAAATTTATATACACTCTAACTCATTTTGGTTCTTCTCCATAACTAATTAATACATCCATCTCCCACTGGAAGGTGTAAAATTTCACCTAAATAAAATTAATACTCTATAAGAAGTTAAGAATAATTTCTTATTTTCTAAACCAATACTCAACATCAGAAGGATATATAGAGCATTGGAAATCTTTTCAGTTCTGGTGAAGGAACTATTGAGCACAATTATGAGATTGATCTATCTAAGGTTTGATGACAAGATCAAGAATGATATCCAGTGAAGTCTCATATCCAATATCATGGACCACATAAAAAATAATTTCATCAAAATTATGGTACATTGGAGGATCTTGTTTTTGTGGTTCACAAACTGTTTCATCCAGTGCATTAGTGACCTAGTTTTAACTTATAGTTTTGATGTAGTTGGATTAGAATATATATAATGATGATTAGAATCATAAGAATATGAATATAATTTATAACATATAATTGGAGTAAGTATATGGCTTTTTTTAAAAAAAGATAGTTAAAAATAATTAAACATAACAATACACAAGCCTCATATGTTGGTTTATCAAAATTGGTAATCAGTCTGAACATTGAATTGTAATCAGAATCAATATGATTCAATCAGAGTGTAAATGATCAGAATAAATATGGATACAATTAATAAGAGTTTATTTATTGTAATCTTAATATTATATATAAAAACATAATAGAAATATAAATACGATGTTTCACCTCCAACTATATGTGTATAAGAATTTAAAAACAAGTAATAAAATAACTAAAAAAATTAGGAAGGAACTTCAAGCTATTAAAATATATCTCTATTAAAATTCATAGTAAGGTATTATATAACCAATAATAATTGTATCCATTATTTTATACATAAAAGAAATAATATATTCCCATACAAGGGAAATCACATAAAATTATAATCAAAATTGATCAATATTAGCATATTTGGAAACAATTAGTATGATGATTAGATTCTCTTTCTAACTATCCTGGACAGCCATCGATCTGATGGATCAGTTTCTAAGTGATCCTATTCTTGTAATCCCACAATCATTATGATGATCATATGTAAATTACTGTGTAAAAAACTATAAAATTTTTCAAATAATAAGAACAAGATTTACACGTAATAAAATATCAAGAGATCTCTCAAAATAAGAAAATGGAAATGAATAAAATTAGTAGTAGAAGATCATAACACATTGAATAACCATTTATTTTTAGTAATATTCCATTTGGTAATATTTCTCTCCCAACGGTCATAATTCCCCATGTTTTTACAATTATTTTGAGACCTATAATTCAATGTATCTATTGTAACTAGTTTTTCAATGTCACTTTTGATTACATGATTATTGTATAAAACATTTTCCCTACATTAGATACAAGTATTCTAAAGATTATTATAAACATAAGGTAGTCGGATTGACATCTTGATGAATATCATTGCGATAACCATTATGAGTATCATTTCAATGTTATATGTAATAATATTAGTTTTATTTTCAAGGATATGTCATTATGATAATCCAAAAAAAGATTATAACTTAGGACACTAATAAAGGTGAGTCTGATTAACTGAACACACAATCATGAAATTAATCATATTGAAGAACACACTTTCTATACTCATAATACATAAATATTTATTCTAAGAGTAATTAATTGTAATATTTTTATCAAATACATTATGAAACACTTATTTAATAAAATATTATAAAACCGTTTCTAAGAAAGTGATGGTGATTTTAAAATACAAGAAATATAAAAGTATAAATTATAAATTCTGACTAAAAATTGACACCCTTTTTGAAAAACAAAAACCCTAAAACATAAATGAAAATTATCCTAAAAAATATACAACCCATTTCATTTATGTACTTCATATTCAGAATTATTCTTTAATAAATAAATCTCAGTAAGTTTTTATGTCATATTAATTGGATAGAATATATGATGTTGAATATTATTAACACCCCCTAATGATAATATATTCCCCTAAATATCTTATTTTCATTAGATATAAGAGTTTATCACGCTTTCTTAATAATTATCACTTCGATAATAATTTTTCCCCAATTGAATAATTATATCTCTAATTTTATTGTTCCAAATGAAATGGGGAATGAATCAAAAGTTTCTAATAATTGTTATGAAATTATAAACAAAACAGTACAATTAACTATCACATCACATATAATGGAAATACGAAAGAAAATTTCACCAATACAAATAGGAAAACATTCACAAAAATTATAATTAAATAAAAATTTAATGCATTTATATATTTGAAATGATAAAAAAATACTAAACATAAATAAATTTAGAATTAAAATGAAACAATATTTATTCTTTCATTATTAGTGTATTGTAAACGGCTTTTAATTTAAAGAACCCATATCGATCCTTATCTAGATTATTAAACTTCTCTTCTTTTATCCAAAAAATCACAGAAAATTTCTTATCATGATTACCAAATATTTTAATTTCTACTTTATGAAATTTGATTCTATTTAACTCCAACTACATATATCATATCATTCCTTTTAGATAATTTACTTCCTCAATATTATTATCTGTTTTATTCGTGAAGACTTCGAAAAACATGACACTATCAGAAATTTATTTTGAAAACTGACTAAAATTTGTAATTTATTCATTAATGGGATTCTTCACATAATAAAAAAATTCATCACCAAATTTGAGTTCACCGTTAATTTTTTGAGATAAAATATCCATTAAATTACCTTAATTTATATGACTTTGAGATAGTTCATGAAAAAAATTCACTATAGCTCTATGCTTAATAACATTCCCTATTAAAACATTGATTAAATATGATTTTTTGTTAATGATTTCATGAATCAACTAACACATATATTCGCTGTTAGAAAATATGGAATATCCCCTTCATGTCTTATATGACCACGAAAAATTAAATAAAAATCCTTCAAATAAATTATTGTAGCTAAATATTATTTTTCTAAATGAACCTCATGGGGTTTTATTAAGGCACATTGAATATCAATATGCTTGAATTTCTATTAGAAAAACCTTTGAAAATTATTTTCAACAACTTTATAAACATTGTTTGCATCTTCTTTATCATCAGATAATTCCATTATTTCTACACCATTAGTGTCAGCATTATCATCAGTGTTTATCATTGAATGTTGTTCTTGATCATCATTCATAGATGAGGACATTGTTATATCTTCTAATGAGGATTAATTTTCATTATAAAGTACATATTTAATATCCTTATCCGCCATAGAAGTTAAGTCTGATGAGGATTTAGATGATGATTCTGATTATGACTTATCATATTGTGTTTTCCTTATCATCTTCATCATCATTCTCATTATCCAAAATATTAACCAAAGAGTTCTTCAATTAAATCATTTTAAATTTTTTCACTTCATTCTTCAAATCCACTTTCTTTAGAAATTTTTTTCTTTCCCATCAACTTTTTCATTATTTGCATTATCAAACTCCTCCTTGGATTGTCAAGTTATTCATAAATCGCATTTTCCTACTGCTACTTTTGATGAATCATTTTCTTGAACATGTTGTACTAATTATTCATAAAAAACATGTATCATTAATTTCTCCATGAAATAAAGTGTCTTAACTTGTATAAATCTTGTTTCTTGAAAATGTATACCTATTTCCCATATAATTTTATCTCTATGATAAGTACAAATTACTACATTCTCATAAGCTCTATTGATTCCCTTCAAAATATCATCCCAATGTTTCCTATCTATCATCTTATTTATTTTTATTTCATATATCTTTTCCATTTCTAATGTATTTCATCATGATTTTTCAAGTACATGGCCTCATTAAGATAAATTTTGATCTTGGGATAATATAGTATATTTTCTACTTTATTTTTCTGCCATTCCTCACACACTTTATTCAGATCATTCTATTGTTTTTTTTGATTTTTATGGGGAGTTCTCAACCTTCCAGTTTTTATTCTTATCAATCGTCAATGATTTACATGATGGTTCTTCTTCTAAATAGGCATATTCAACTTTATTTAAAAAACGTTTTTCCCTTATCATAAAAAACAAATTTGATCATATTCATCGTATCATTGCTGATGAATGAGATCATTACTCTCATCGTAATCGAATTGTTTTCCACATTGTAAACCTTCAATAATTCAACTACCAACAAGAAAAATAATGTTTGAAATTTTATGATATTAGATTTTATTATTCTTGTTTTGATATTATCAATTGTAATAAGAATATATTTCATGATGTAAATTTTCTTCATGTTCACCTAATATTCTTGAAGAAAAATAATTGAAACTTTTAGGGTGTATCTATCCCCTTTATTTATTATCAGTAATCCTTGTATCAACAAGTTATCAACATTGTATTTTAGTAATATATGGGAAAATTTCCTAATATTCATATATTCATTAAACAAAATATCTTCATATTTTTATCTATAAAAATAAACAAGACTATAAAAATTTTACAAGATGGACAATATGCATCTCTCTTTGAAGGCATTTTAATAAAATCAGATGGTTTCTAATTTTCAATATTATATCTCGTACCATAAATTGTGAAATAAATTCTACATTTTCCATATTCAACAAAAAAATTTAACATTGCCCAATAATTCAAGAATGATACTGGTATAAAACAAATCAATTTTCTTATCTAGTTTTTCAATGTAAATGGACTCCCAGCCATGGAAGGAAATGATATTTTTTAACATGGAATAATATGTAGAATATAAATCCCTCTTGATCATAATTTATCTAAAAAACCCTCTTTTCTCACCATCATAATGGTACTGGTGTCAGCGAAACGAAAAAAATAAATCTGATCAGAGTCGGATACATAAAGGATGTACTAACTAGGGGACAAAACACATGAACAATAGATATGGGATGGGGGTTTCTATCCTTTAAATAAGTGATTAAAATGATTATTTATCTTCAAAATAAAATCCAAGTTTGATATTGAATGAAATATTATTTGTTGGTTGTCACAAATATAAATAAATATTAAAATAATTTTTGACCTCTCAAGGTTTTTAAAATTTTAATCGTATATTCAGTGAAATCAATTAGGAAAAACTTTTAAAACATTGAAAACATAAAAATATATTATAAAAACATAAAATTATAAAAAATAAATATAATGTAATCATAATGAAATAGTGTAGAACTGAAAATAATGAATAAGTACCTTTCATTGTGAAGAGTTCCATCAGTATATATACCTTATTATTCTACATATTTGTAAACTAAAAAATTATAGTATTTTTAAAAGTATGAATATGAGAGATTCATTAAAGATAATAATTACGATAGTTTTTAAAAGAAAAATAATTATGATAGTTTTATTATGTGAAAAAAATTTAATATAATATGTGATTATGAAAAAAAAATTAATCCATATTTTTTTAATAAATTTTGAGTTCAATTTTTTTAATAATTTCAGAGTTCTTTAATTATTTTGAGATTTATGAATCCAGAAATATTAGAAATTGTTTTGAGTTTAGAAAATTCATTACGATGAAAATTTTATAAAATGGTATTTTTTTATTCTTTTTCAAAAAAAAACATCAAACATATATACCACCTATAAAAATAAGTAACATAATGTAAAGAGATGGGTTATCATAAACTAGATATGAATTATTAATTGACATTTATCATTCTTAACATATATTTATTTTATTCAAATATATCATAATGAAGTGTTTTTTAAAAAATATCACCATGTATATCTTGTATTATGATTAATTGTAAAATAATAACTCATTTAAGTGTTTCATCCTGAAGTAAACGTGGACTTTTGTTTATTATTATTATTATTTTTTGACAAATTGTTTATTATTTTTTAATGTGAGAAATGTTGTGGGTTTTTACGTATGGTGATGGAATGTGTGTCATCACAATGTATATGTGTTATTTTTAAATCAATTCTATATTATATGAGTGTGTGTTTCATCCAAAAAACACGATCATAACTGTAATAACCTATGATTTTAATCAGGTTTCGATCCTTTATATTTTTGTCTTAATTCAATATATTGTGCATAATATGAATTATTAAAGTGTTAGAGATGGTCCTAATGGTGTTAGGGGATTTTTTGAAGACTATAACCCATATTTTTAGGAATACATTTTTTGATCATCATTTAGAGTAAACTATGTTAGAAATACTCAAGGATAGAACAAATAAAATGAATAGTGCCTTTTTGGATAGGTCATTACAACATTGGTTGTGCACGATTTCCCTAACCATGTGTTCTGACCATGAAAGTTCCCTTTCATTCTAAATTACCCCTGAATGATTGGCGCATGGTTTTGAAATCCATGCGGCCAAACCATGCAAAGACTAATTTTTTGTTAATTTTACTATTTCCCCCTTAATGATCTAATTAAACCTCATCCATCCCCATAATCTATGTTCCCACTAGATTAACCAATTTTTCCCTTATTAAAGCTTTTTGAATCCCAATGGTTGGGATTGATATATCTTATTTATCTAGAACCTGATGAAGCTGACATTCATCAAGTTAGATACACAACACTATTTACTCAAGTCCTTTTTAGTCATTCTTATCATTTCCTACTCTCGAACATATTTACAATGAATTATAATTTTCCATTTTGTTGATCTACTAAATTATAAGATATATTAGAGGGTGATATCAGGGGAGGATAGTCGTAAAACCCTAATGTGGGTAGTCTATAACCCATCCCACGTGTTCATTGATTTTGGAAATTATGTCTAGGTCCCACTAATTTCATAGGAATCCGTTTACATTCCATTCTTATATTAATTAGAAAAATATGGTTATGAACTTTTAAAATATGTGATTAATTGTTGGTGGTTATTCCTTAAATTCCCTCAGTAGAATGTATGGTGTTATTCTATATTTTAGATTTTATTTTCTTGGAAAATTTGAAGCATCATTCAGTAGTTCTTGACCTTGAACACACTAATGGTAAGCCACCTTATAAATAACAGATTTTTGAAGGGTGAATAACTTGTACCATGTCCCTTCCACATGACCCAACTAATATAATTTCTTAAATGTTATTCATAGTTATTACTAATAAATTATAAATTATACTAAGTATATGACATGACCATAATAAATGTAAATGAATAATTGGTTTCATGTCCATAGAACCCCTTACCACATTAATTAAAGGGAGCAGAACCAACCATTATTAATAAACATATTAAATAAATTCATTAAAGGGTTTCATGAATCATGGAATTTTAAAACTAATGAGAGGAATGGATTTATCCTATTGAAATTATATTTGACTTGATTATCTAGTTGGAATGGCCTTACACATTCTCATATTGTATTCCTTTCATGGAATTCCATTAACACTCAAGAACCCCATTCTGATTCAAGGATGCATCTTTCTTAATTTGAGACCAACCTAGATCCCAATATCTTCTTATTCTTGGATTGTCTATATGACTCTGTAGGATCCCTCACAGAGTATTTAAGGATACCTTGGATACATAACATGAATCCAATATTGACAATTCGGTTCCATGGTTATAGCCCATATGGCCATATCACTATTTATCCCTATTTTTCCTTTGTTGGTCACCGTAAAATCGGTAGCCATATAATTATGGAATTCCATTGACTATTCTATTTAGATTAAAATCTTACCCTTAGCTAGACCCAACTACTACTTTTTTAGAGACACCTACGATCTAGGTTTCCTTAATGAATATCATGGAACCACTTCATATAAACTATAGATTATGGATATCTTGTTACATATTAGAGCAATAAATATTGTTAACATGTTACTTATCTATAAATTGGTACAAAAAAATATTGAATTGGATATATGTTCAGACACCAGTTAAGGGCCGAAGAAGGTACTTGGTTATTGAGTTACATTTTACTACTTTACATTATATATATTCATGCTTACACACTATCAAAATTCAATAACAATGGCTGCATGTTATATTCCCTGTTGATGGTCGCACACTGAGATTTATCTCACACCCTATTCAAGTTTCATTTGATATAAGAAACATGTTACATGTTTTTAGGTGTCGAGAAAGGATACTGTAAGGATTCAAAAACATTATTTATTATTGATTATGTTGGATCATGATAGTAGATGATTGATCTAGATCATTTGATTCTTGGGGTTGACAAATATTTATTTTATACATTAATAGAATATGTTCTTCATGCAAACTTGTATCCTTGATTTCCTGTTTTCTCGTGACATGAATTATCATCATCAAATGGGGATGTTATTACATTTATTTAAGTTATTGCTATTGTTGTCTATATTTATTTTTTTTGCCTTCTTTTTAAATATCTTGATTCAACGATTTACCTCTGTTTATATGTATCCAATGTTCTATACTCTAGTAATGAAATCATAGTCTTCCCAAAGACACACGTTAGGCCCTTTATTCTAGTCGGTATCCTTTGGTGTACTGGGAGAAGTGCTTGAGGCAATGTGGCAGACCGGGATCCAGGAACCCATTAAGTGGAATCCAAGTCTCAGATCTCAAAATTTGGTATGAGAGGAGGTTTCATTTCATGATCTACTATTTTGATATAATAGTAAGGAGATTAAGAACACATGGGACTTGTTAATGATATATGATTGAGCATTGTGAAACCATGTTTGAGGTAAAATCCATGTTACAAAAAATATAATTATTGTTCCATTTTTCCTATTGTAGTTGTTGTTATTTTACCATTGGGTGACACACATTTCGTGTCGATTTTTTTTATTATTCTGATTTTTGATTTCTTTCATCCTTGTCCTGATGATATAATGGAAAGGATCATTGTTACATGCATCATATTTGGCACCTTGGATTCTCATTTCTTGCATATTACCACGCCATATAGGTGAATTTCACTATTTTCAATTCTTGATATGCCTAATATTATTGAGTGATGATTTGATAGTCAAATTTTACATGTACTAAATCTTGTTTTTATTGAGTGATTTCATGTCTCAATTCAAAAGTTTTATGGGACATCATGTTTTAGGATGAGTACTTTTCTGATATGATCCATTTTTCTATAAATAAATGATTGTTGTTTCCTATGATATGGTGTACTAGAACTAATTCAGTGGAATGTATATCCGTTATAAATTGAATCATTGCATCTAAAATTAATTGATTTATGTATTTATTCCACCATGTCATGTTTATGAATGTTAAAAGAGTGAACATGGTAATTAAATGTAAAATGAAATGAAACATATAGTTAAGAACCTATTGATACATGGTATTTTAATCATGTGGATGAGATATTATTCTTTTAGTATTCATTTTTATTATTTTCATCATCATTTAGTGTTCCTACCATTCTTATTAAGATTTTTATAAGGTTTGTGCTTGGAATTTGTAGAGAAATTCTACAACAATATCCTTGTCACATACTCCATGAAGGTGGGATGACCATTATTCAGACATAGTGGGCCCTGAGATTCTAGTTTTTCCTCCAGATGTACAACTTGATGCACCGCCTATTTTACCTAATCTGAGCACTGCATCCCATGTTCATGATTGTTTCCAATGTTTTACGAATTCCATGAATGTTTCTCCATGATTTGAACCTACAATGTCTAATATAACTTGTGAGTTATAGTAGCAGCATCCTCCTACATTTTTAGTGGGTGGTAGTTTAGAGGCTACTGAGTATTGGATAGAGGACACCTTAGCTATATTTGAGAAACTAGAGGCACCAACAAGGTGGAAATTCATGCTTTTTACATACAAGTTGTGTAATTTTTCCAAGAACTAGTTGGATATGATTACCTAGGATGGTCGTCATCAGGGCATGTTGTGGGATGATTTCCATAAACTCTATTATGATCAGTTATTTCTTCAAATGTTGATAGATGAACAATCCAGAGAGTTTATTCAAATATAAAAGGGTTCAATGTCAGTTATGGAATATTTAACATGTTTCAGGTCTATAAAGCATATTACTCCGACTCTAGATGGTGTTGAGGTTTCTCATGCAATATGTTTTGATGATGGTCTCCAATATTCCATCATTACATATGTGAATTTCTTTAAGCCACCTACCTTTTCTCCAATAGTCAATCAATATCTTATTACTGAGCATAACTAGAGGGACATGAATAGTACTAGGTATAGAGGATTAATTTCATGGAAATATAATAGTTATCTCTTTTAAATGAATCATTCCCTTATGGTTTCTCATTATATTAATGAATACTAGAGTACCCATTTTGATGGAACTATAATGGTGTATCGGTGTGGACGATGGGGTACCCGAAGCCTTGTTACGATAGAGACCTAATAGAGTGTCAGGATTGTGTTCATAAGTGGTACATTTAGTGTTTTTATTGACCATTCTACCAGCCTCGAGTGGAAAAGGATATGTGCTAGCACCACCTTCAGGATTGGGTTCTTCTACACCATGTCTGGAGGGGAGTTGGAATAGCACATAAGTGACTAACTAAGGAGGAGGTCGTGGTCATGGTAGTGGTAGCCAGACCCCTGATTAGAAGCAGCCGCCACCGAGAAGTTATGATCATGGTAGTCCATCTATTGCACAAAGCTATGGATCAGGCCGGTTTCATGCACTACATTTGATACTTGATGATCAGGCTGTGAGACCATCTAAAGAAAGAGGCACTACTCTAGTGGCATATAATATAGTATGTTGTTTATTTGGTACATGTGATTCAAAATCATTTATCCCTATACCCATTGTGGAAAGTCTCTGACAAAATATATATAGCACATTGGTCATATGCTAATGCAGGGACATCACCCTTGGTGTAGGAAGTTACCCTTACTTATGGAACCTATTTGTTATCGAGATGAAAACATTCAACATCATACTCAAGATGGACTGGTTGGTTCGTTATCATTCTTTTATAGACTGTTATCACCATAGGGTATCCCTCACATCACTAGAAGGTAGTAGTTATCTGCATAATGGTGACTGGGATATCCAAGAAATATGAAATGGATCAAAGCATCGTGGGAAAGGTGAAGAGACTGCCTAGATTCCAAACCTCTTCATAGAGGATTAGGGTTTACATCAATATGATTAGCCTCCAGTAGTTGATCTTTTTAGGGATATCATTCCAGACAACTTTTTTAGATAACCCTATTAGATATAGGTAGAGATTATTATTGCGCTAGTTAGAGGAGTATCTCATATGTCTATTCCTATTTAAAGTATGGAACCAATAGAGCATCAGGAGATCAAGATATAGTAACAAAATTTTGATGTCAATGGCTTTATATGTCTTAATACATATTCTTGGGGTTCACATGTTGTTTTCACCAAGAAGGTGGATGAATTATTACGTCTATGTGTATATTATAGATGGTTGAACCAGATTACAGTAATGAACTGAAACCCACTTACTTGAATAGAATATCACTTAAACTAGCTATGGTGTGATAGGGTCTTATCTAATATTGACACTAGTTTGGGTAATAATCATGTGAATATTAGGCCATCAGACATACCACATATAGATTTTCATATATTGTATGGTCTGTATGAGTACCATATTCTACCATTCACTCTTACGAACACACCCTCCATTTTAATGGATCTAATGATTAGGGTTTCCACCCCAATTTGAACTCTTTTTCATGGACTTTATGAATGAAAAATAGGTTAATTTTCACACTCGTAGTGACCATGGAAAGAATCTTGAGATTATTCTAAGTACACTGAGATAGAATCATATTTATTATAATATTGATAAGTACCAATCATAGATCATCAAGGTTCTCTTTTGGGGTCATATAATATTGGAATTAGGTGTAACTATTGACCCTAAAAAGGTTAGTGTTTTAGTTTACTGGGAAAATCCAATGAACCTGTTTATAATACACAGATTATTGTGGCTGTTTGGATATTATAGGAATTTCACACATCACTTCTCACATCTTGAATCACATATGAATAGTCTTACAAATAAGGGTGTCAATTTTATTTTGTTAGATGTACGTGAGAAAGCCTTTCTAGAGCTTAATGGAAGGCTTGTGTCGAAACCTATTCCAAATCATCTGAATCTAGGCATAGGTTATGCCATCTTCTTTAATACATCAAGCATTGGTCTAAGTGAAGTGCTGATTCAAGAGGATAGATTCATTGTATAAGGATCTCAACAACTAAGGCCCCATGAATGAAACTACTCAACGCATGACCTCAATGTATGAAAATTTTTCCATGACTTACGTTGTTGGATATATTATCTATTGGGTGAATAATTTTTGGTGTACCTGGACCACCAGATCCTTAAATATAACTTCATATAGTCTGATGTGAACCTCAGATAGTGAATATGGATTGAATATCTACAATACTTTGATTTTCAGCTTGCATACCTGCCCAGAATGGGAAACGTGGTTTCAAATGAGCCAAGTTAGAAAACTCAAAGACAGGTTGTAGGGGAATCCATTGATTAATGGAAGTTAATGGAACTCTTTTAAATGTTTCATATATAATTTCATGATAGTTTCAAGATGTATTGTCTATCATATATGGTAGTTACCTATACCCTCCATGTGAAAGTGAAGAGTAGGATTTTTTTTGATCAGTTAGGATTGGCTCTCAGTGAGAGTATATAATGAGATAACCAGCTTCCATATTGGTTTATTAATTGGGATGATGTCCTACAAATCCTTGTACATGTTTGGGTTCCTCTAGATTTTAAAATATAATGTATGCATGAGTCTGGAAATTCTTAGTTGGAAGATCATCTAGGAATATCCATGATTTTTTGAGATATGTGACACCACTATTGGTGTCCTTGAATGAAATGTTAGCTTATAAGATTTATCACTAGAAGTTGCACCAGTCAGTAGGTGAAGGCAGAACACCAGAAACCTATAGGCTTATTACATCCACTTCTAGTCCCATAAAGAAAATGGGAATATGTTCCATAGAAATTTTAGTCAGTTTTCCTAGGTCATTAAGAGGAAATGACACAGTTTGAGTTGTCATTAACAAACTGATGAAGGTGGATTACTTCATTCCTATTCTGTATACTTTCTCAGTCAATGAGCTGGGAATATTGTATATATGTGAGATCATATGACTACACAAGGTTACATGTACTATCATTTCATATATGGATTCTCATTTCACAACACTATTCTTGTTGGGATTGTACAATGATATGGTAACACAAGTTCATCTATGAACATATTTTCACCCATATACTGATGGAAAATCAGAACAAACAACACATGTTCTAGAGGATATGCTCCCAGAATACTTCTTTTATTATAGTGGTACATGGAAAATGCATATAATTATCATTGAGTTTTCCTGTAATAAAAAATTTTATAATATTATTTAGATGTATCCCTTCAAATCATTGTTTGGTAGGACATTCTGTTCACTTATTTAATCGCTAATGGTAGCTGAGGTAGCCCTATTATGTCCTCGTCTAATTTAAGAGAATTCAAAGAAGGATTAGATGATTATAATGTGTATTATTACTACTCAGTGTAGACATAAATATTATGTCATTATTCATCTAGGACCACTATAGTTTGAGGTTGGGGGTAATTTTTCAATTTGGGTATTAACCATGATAGGGAATAGATAATTGATGAAACAAGGGTAGTTTTTACCTCAATACATAGGCTCGTTGGAAACTATAGAGAGATTATAGCTAGTAGCCTATCTATTTATACTACCACAGAGGAACCATGGAATTCAACATGTATATCTTGTTTCAAAGATTTTCTAATATCACACGGACTCTTATCAAACCAGTGACTTTGATAATGTTGAGATATATGTTGATTCTACCATTAAAGAGTATCCAATATACATCATTGATTAAATCATGAAGTCTCTATATGGTCGGTAAGTCCATCCAGTATGTGTGTTGTGGAAACACATCCATGTGAAGGATGTGTTTTGGGAGTGTGAGGAAGATGTATGTGCCCACAGGCTAGAGTGATTCACATATTGATTTAATCCACCCTTGGAAGGCGAACTGAGGGATTATTTTTTTAAATGGCGGAGAATATAAGAACCAACTTTTCACTCAGGTTTGGATCATTTAATTTTTTTTCCAAATTCTATATTTTAGGCCTGATATGGATGCCTAATGGGTTATTAAGGGAGACTAATGGTGTTAAGGTCTTTTTTAGAGCCTGTAACCCCAATTTTTTGGAAAAAAAGAACAGCACATTGTTTAGATTTAACCATTTAAGAAGGAAACATGGTTATAAGAAACCATTTAGATTGTGAATTTTTTTACAGAGCCTTACCGCATAGTTGGTGCATGATTTCCCTAACTATGTGGCATAATAGTGAATGTTCCCTTTCATTCATAGGTCCACGTTAAGGGTTTTTGCATGGATTGGAAAACCAGGGGCCAAACCATGCACATGCTAATTTTTGGGTAATTTTACTATTTTTTCATTAATATTTTTATTAAGGCTCCTCCTTCCTCCCAATCTAATTTCATGCATGATTAACCTATTTGTCTCAAATTTTGAAGCTATTTGAAGTCAAAAGGTAGGTATTGAAAGATCCCTTTCATCTAGGATCTGATCAAGCTTCTGTTCATCACGTTGTATGTGCAATCATAAGTACTCAAGTCCCTTTTAGCTGTTCTTTTCCTCCCTTGTTCTTAACCATGTTATCGAGGTGTGAGTGTTTATTCCTTAATAACATATCTACTCCTTTCAACAAAGAATCAAAGAATGATATAAGAGGAATAGAATCATACGACCATAAGGAGGTTTGTTTATAACTCATCCCTCATGTTCATAGATTTTGGAAATTATGTGGGGCCCCAATACTTTTGTTGGGTGTCTTTGATTGAATTTTCATTCCATTATTAGATTCATTAGAACCATATGGTTTTTTAGTTTCTAGCTCTGTTATTAATATTTGGGTGTTATACCCAAATCTCCATCCATAACATGTATGGTGTCATTCCATATTTTAGTTTTTCATGTTTTAACACTTTTGAGACATCGTTCGAGTGTTGTCGAGATTGACCACATTTATGATAATCCTTTTTATAAATAATATATTTTTGAATCATGTAACAGTGAATTAAAAGTACCACATCTCTTCTACTTGACCCGCCTCAGGTATGTTCCCAAATGTAATTTATAGTATTTAGTGATAAATTGGTAAGTATAAAATTTATATGAGTTGACATAATTTAATGTAAAAAAATAATTTTTTTCATGTATGTAGCACCCCATACCCCATTAATGGAAGGTATAAGAACATAATTGTATTTTTAATCATGACATAAATAAATTTATTAATGTATTTCATGATAAATGGAATATCTAGAATAATTAATGGAAAGTCTTGAACCAATTGAAATTGTATAAGAGATAATTTTCTTGTACAACGTCCTAACTCGAAATCACCAAGGATTCTAATCAGGGAATTCCATGAACACTCGTGAACTCCGTTCGGAATCAAGGATGTGGTTTTCTTAGGTTGCGACAAAGCTAGATCATGATTTTCATATTTTATTGGATGCCCAATATCATACCATAGGATCCCTCACATTTTATTTAAGGACTCCATGTATATGTTCCTTGGATCCAACATTTTAGGATACATGGTTGTAGCTTATAGGGCCCTTTCACTACAAATCTCCATTTTACCTTGGTTAATCACTTGTGATTTAGTAGGAATCAGGTTATGGAATGCCTTGGACTATAATCCATGGATTACACTCCAACCCTTATCTAGACCATTTTAATATTGGGATAGAGACCCCTAAGGTCTAGGCTTAATCGGTGAATACCATGGAACCACTTTTTATAAACTATCAATTATGGTTTCCATGTCACATCTTGTATCCTTCACTATTACAAACTTGTGAATTATTTTTAATTTGGTACAATCAGGTAATGAGTTTGTTATATGTCCAGACACTAATCATTGGATGAATCAGGTACTTGGGAATTTAGTTACATTGTATTCGTTTACATTATATATTAATTCCTACAAAATATAAAATTTCCATTACACATGATGGATGTTATAGACATTGTTGGTGGTGGAAAAAATGAGATTTATCTCCCACCCTCTCTGAGTTTAGTTTAGTACCTAGAGTATATTAAATGGATTCAGGTGTTGATAAAGTGAATTCAACACCTTCAAACACTTGTTTTTTTCATAATTGAGTCAAATAGCATATGACTAAGACGAATCATTTGATGATTGGGGTACTCTTTGATTTCTTTTATAAATTTGTAAAATATGTGTTGCATGCTATCTTGTATCCATGATTTCTAGTTTTCTGTTGAAATGATATATCAACATAAAATATTGAATATAATTCCAGTTATTCCATTTATTTTTCACTATTTAATTTATTTTTCTTTGGGCCTTCTCTTTACATACCATAATTCCACTATTTTCCTATGTTTATGTTTGTCCTCTATACTAAAATTTTATAATGATGGAATAGTTTCCTCACAGACACACCCTAAGCCCTTACTGATAGTAATTAGCCTCTACCATTATGTAGAGGCACTTGAGGCTATGTGGCCCACCAGGCTCGGGGCACCCATTATGTCGAATCCGGTTTGGGATATAAAAAAACATCCAGGTTCGAAATATATGGATATAGCAATAGAAATTTAAAATAATTATTATTTTGTAAAAGACAAATAAAATATATAATCTTTTATTGAATGAAATGTTTTAGATGTTCATTTCCTATCTATTATACATTTATGAAAGGTAGTATCGAGGAAAAAAATATTCAAAACTAATTCTTGAGTAATAGTAAATTCTAAAATCCAATGTTCCCTTATGATAAAAAATTATTAATTTTACATATTTATGTTAGTAATATATATGATTTTATTTATATCATTCATAGAATCATATAAGAAAAATTAAATCTCAATGTCTAGTAGTTAAGTAAATTAAAAATCCTATCATACCTTTAAAATTATTTTGATCAATTTGTTTTCCAGCCTCATCAAGATCATGTGTATTGGAGGTATCAATAAGAGTGAAGATTCTTTTAATATTTTTGTAACAGAATTTTTAAAGAAGATATTTAATATTCTTATGTTGAAATATAAGATATCCTTGTTGTTTTTGTGAAATTTGAAAACCAATAAAATATGTTAACTCACCCACATTCTCAATTCAAACCCATAATTCATATAATTCCAAAAAGAATATTTTAATGACTAATGAGTAGTTTTGAAAATAATTTCATAAACATTGATTTGAATAATCATAATATTTTTTTACCACTTTTATAAAAATAGTAGGGTCCACACCTCCCTTAATAAAATTTTTCTGTAACAGATATCATGTTAAACTTTTATATCATGCTCTTGAGGTTGTTTTACATCCATATAAATATTTGGAATGTTTATAAACATATTCAAAATGTATTGTGTTAAATATTTTTTTCATCCAACATACACATTATGATGAACATATACATTATTAATAGAACAATCCATATACATTTTACATGTTTCAAATTAAATAATGCTCAAAAGGAATGATTTATTCAGATGGCTTCATGTCTATCTATTGGTGCATAGGATTCTCAATAATATAAATAAATATATATATATATATATATATATATATATATTATGTTGCTTAAGTCCCTTATCAGCATTTTTAGCTTTATGTATATCAATTATTACATCATCATTAAACTTATTCTAAAAAACCCATAATCATCAAACTATATAAGTTTCTTAATTTTTTCAACTAATGTAAAAACAATTCCTCTCTAATTTATTAGGTTCATCTTTCATTTCCAAAATCCAATCCTCATAACCTAAAGACTCGCCAATAGTTTTAGTTCCAAATTGAGATATGAAATATTAATTTTCAATTTAATACCATAAAGAACTTCTAGTCCTAATTAGTTGATCAACATCACCAATTATACTCTCTCCAAGATGATTCTTAAGAAAGAACTGACTTCATGGGTTTTGAAAAGTATGTTTTTAACATTATACAGAAAATTATACTAAAGGAAAACATTAGAAACTAATTATTGAGTTATTTTTTTATAAGAATATCTTTGTAAATATGGATGAAAACTAGTTTTTCAAATAATATCTGAAGATATATGTTGAGGTTTCTTAAAAAAGTTATTGATTTCTTCAACATAACATTTAATATTTCCTCACTAATAAAAGAAGTTTTATTAAAAACTATATATTCCTTAATAGTAGTGGCATAACCTAAATATATTTCTTAATTATATTTGTGTGAAATTTATATGTATGTTATCTTTGTTATTCTGGATGAATACTTTTCAACTAAAAACACTAAATTATGAAACATTTGGTTTTCCTGATTTTCAAAACTCATTAGGTGGTTTATTAAGAAATGTTCTAATTAAAACTCTAATTATATTATAGTAGGAATCACTGACCAATTCATCTCAAAAATTTCCTGCAACTAAGTAATCACTCATCATGGTTATAGTTATTTTTTGAAAAATATATATCTTAATTTAAATATACCATTATACTGAGGGGTTATTGGTGATGAAATGTTATGTTAAATTACATTGTTACTACAAAAAAAAAATTCAAAGTGAGAGATTACAAATTCATCACCATAATCAAAGTGAATAAAAATAAATGGAAGTTTTTTCAAATTATTATCATAGATAGAAATGTTCTAAAATAAAAAAATTCATCATATTTATTTATGGTAAAATAAAACCATTTTTATCTAGTGTAATCATCAATTATGTCATATAGATTGTATTTTCAACAAATATTACTTGTTTTTTTGGACCATACATGTTCATGTAAACTAACTGTAAAGAATATGAATTAGAGAATTCATGAATAAGTTTAAAACATGACTTATGTTTCTTACCATATTAAAAAGTGTAACATAGTCTTTAGGAATCAATCTTATGTCCTGGAATATCCTTAAAAAGTCAATTCATAGTTATGATAGATAAGTTTCTATGGTTTTATTTTCTTATACTTCTATAATATGACCATTATTGAACTTCTATTTCAGCAATATAATGTATTTCATAGCTATTACTGTATTCTATTTTATTTGTGAAAAAAATATCATAGTGATTTGTGGAAAAGATTAATTAATCCATGAGACTATATATGAATCACATATCATTAATAAGTTCAAAAGTTAACGTTCATCACATAACATATAAATTTTTAAGGCTGTTCTTATGTTTTTTAAAAATAAAACATTTGAAATATGTTTTTCAGCACGAGTAAAAATGTTACATATTCTAATAATCTCTTATCAAGAATGAACTTAGAATGTAACCTTTCATCCATTCATCTTGATAATAATTTCTAAATCATTTTTTTAACAGTCTGATTCTATTAAAATTTACTATCTATGTACAATTTATTATTATTTCTGATATATTCATTGTTTTCATGAAAAAAATAATCAACTTTTACATGAAAAACCTTGAGGGTTCTCATATTGTTAGAAAAATATTTGGTTACCAAATCCACATAAATTCTTTTGGGAAAATGTCATGTATTTTAAAAAATATTTTTTATTAAATCCTAGTGGTTGAAATTTGTTTAATGGAAAATTATTTTTATAGTGGACATCGATTTGAAACTATGTGAAAAATGATCATTATTATAAATAATGAAATTTTTACTAAAAATGGTTTATTTATATAAAACCCCCATTCTTGAACTGCTCCCCTAAAGATGAATTTGTTAATAAATTTTATCAATGTTTTCTTTACAAGTGGTATTTTTTATAGGTTTATCTAAAGAATAAATTTTAGTTCTACATCTATATTATTATCCTCATTAGTGTTAGTCTTATAAATGAGTTTTATTTCTAAAACATTTCTCTCAGAAGAATTATTTTAAAGATCATTATAATTATTTTCCTTTTAAAAATATTTTTATCAGAATATTTCGAAATATTGGATATTTCTTTTTTTAAAACATCAATTCTTGAATCGTCTATATCTATATTAGCTTTAGCATTTTCAATTTTATTATAGTCTTTTTCAATTTTTATTTTCCAAAAGATTCTCAAAATTGGAAAATTCATCATAATATGGATGAGTATTATCTCCAATGGATATGGTATATTCTTCTTCCAATGATTTAGATTTTTTAAAAATTATAATTTTCACTAAGAGAAATATTGGTATTATTTTCAACAGTTTATACCTCTTATATAAAACATTTAATAAAAATTAGTATGTTTGAAAATAGTCATTTGTTCTTCTTTCCACAAATTCCACGATCTGAATAATTTTGTAGAGCAATCGTTTCCACTACCAATCCATGCATTAGAAGAATTAACCACCTTCTTAGCATCAGATTTATAATACAGTTTGGCATTATTTTCATAATTCTTGTAATTACCATCATTCCTATTATTCTTTGGATAGTCTGGTCTAACATGTATAGAATTCATATATTCATTGAAAGTAACTTCATTTTCCTATCACTTCTATATTTATTTCGTTTATTGTATATGTATTGTATATATTTCATATGGAATATCTTGTTCATACTTCTAGTCTAGTTTACAAACTTGTTTTCTGAATATTCAGAAATACATGAATCATATTTAACCATTACATTATTCTTCCAAAGGATTTTGTATCATTATAATATTTTTTAACTATAAAAGGTTCATTAGTTGTTCAAATAGTAATACCTCCTTTTTTATTTCTATTTATCAACATCTACTTTAAATATTCTCTTATATTTCATAAGTGTTCAAATAAGATCATAAAGTTTAATATTCTTCCACTTATTTTCCTCATAAATAATAGTTCTATCTAATTCCAATTTATTGGGAATAATACAAATTATGTTCTCAAAAAAGGATATCATCATCATGTCGTTTCAATCGAATTCCTTATAGACTATTAAAATGGCCATAAATATCAGGTTCATCTTATCAACTTATTCATCGAGATTAAAATCATACAATTGATAATATTCTCTTAGAATTGGACTCCTAGTTTAAAAATTTTTGGAACCACCCAAATATGTGACATCATGATTTTTAAAAATACTGTTAGAAGCATAACCAGATGATATTTGACTAAATATGATTCTTTTTAGGTAGAATAACAACGTATTCCTTTCTCTTTATTTCAACTAATATTCCATATTTTATTAATGGGAAAATGTTGTGACTTCTTTATAAAGAATATAATAAAATCCATCAAGCATGACACAACTATCAACCCCAATGTGATATAAAAAGTCCTCATCCTACCAATCTGGTACTCATGGTCAGCACCATTAATGATAGATTGTCTATTTTGATGTAGGATGTCAATTGAACAAAAATTTAGACCATCCATATAAAAAACTAATATATTATTTTCTAAAAGTACATGGTAGTATAACATGGATTATAAAAAATTTATATCAAAACATTAAATATCATGTAATATGTAAAGTAGAAACCTAATAAGATTTAAGAAGTAGAAACCTCCTCTAATAATTATTTTTGAATTAGTATTTTTATAATAAATATTTCGATAATAAGAATAGTATTATAACTAATAACTTATAAGAGGGGGGATAATTTTTTAAAAAAAATATTTTTAAATAATTAAACCATAAAATACACAAGCCCTCTAAGTTAGTTTATATGACTCAGTACTCAGTCCATTCAATGAATTGTAATCAAAATCACTACAATTTAATTATTTTGTAAAATATATGAATCAATATAATTCCAATAAATCAGTGTATGATTATCAGAATCTAAATAGTCCAGATAAACATAAAAATAGAAATTTTAATATGATGTTACAGTTTACATAATTTATTTAGTGAAATATAAAAAATTGTAACAAAAAAGTAATATAATATTCAAAAAATAAATAATGTATTTCATGCTATTAAAAAATAACATTTTTAACCCGATGAATAATTTTGTCTCTATACCAAACTAAAGGTGTCCTATATTTTATATATACAATAATTTCTATGTTCCCTTGCCTTGGAATCCCTTGATATGATGATCTCAATTACTCTGTCATCCTATATATAAAATCCCTCAATATGATTATCAGATTCTATATCTACCTAGCATCAGTTACCCTCGATCTAATGGATTAGATTATTTGTCTTTTTATCCCTATAAGACTTAAATTTCTATGATGATTGGACATAGAAAACAACTAAAAAACTATAATCAATTTAAATTACTTAGAAGAAGATATTCATACAATGAAATCTTAATATCCCACACAAAATGAGAAAAATAAAATGAATCAAATAATCAACCGTAGCTCCAAACTCCACCAATGACCTAATATTTATAGGTATTATCCTGAAGGTCATATGTCTCTCCCAACAATAATATTTAATTGATTTTGTTTTAATGACTTGAATTGTTGGAATTTAACACCATAATTGTAATTTATTGTCCAAAATTGTGTTGGTTTAAAACATTATGGTGTTAAACATTTTCCTTAAAATAGAAAAAATGATTCTGAATACGATTATAATCATATATTATTCTGATGAACCTCCTTATTAATATAGTTATGATAACCATTAGAAATATCAGTCTGAAGTTATCAGTGTCGGTATAAATCAGATTGTTAAGACATTATTATTACAATAGTCCAGAAAGAGAGTGAAACTAATTGTAATGAAAAAGATGAGTATGATTTTGAAGAAACGTAATCATTATGATAATAGTATTGAATAATATAAATTTTAAACTCATAATAAATATAAACATATTCTAATTATGGTAGATTCTAATTTTTTCTCAAAAATATTCTAAAACACATAGGGAATAAAAAATTAGTAGACATGTTTTATGAATGTCTTTGTGAATTACAATAAAAAATAATCGAAACATAATAATTATAACTCATAAAAATATAATTATATCATTTTATATGAATATCTAAGATATTATAAAATTACTTGCTCGAGGAACATAATAGATTAGTGTTAATGGGAGCCTAGAAACATAATCTTCTATAATGGTGATACATCGTCAAAATCTCTCATAATGGACTTCCCTTTGAGTAATCCTACTTAATAGATTTTTTATATCATGGAGAAATAAAAAATAATAAAGGGGTTAACTCATATTCTCAGTCTGGGTAAACAAGGGATATATGTAATAATAACAAGATCATAACATTAGAATATTATAACCTACATATCAATGATCATAATCAAGAGTCATTTAATAATGATTAGAAGTTCAAAATACATGAATCATAAGATAATAAAGAATAATCCATCAATGAATAACATAGAAATAAGGAATTGAATTTTTTTTGTGGACACATAAACAAATATCATCATCCCTATAAGTCAAGGACCATTTCCAAAACGAACTATGTAACTTCATGTGGGGTAAACTTACTAGTTAGGACACACTACCATCCCTAGCTACATTACATTCCTTATAGTGGATCATGTTACTAATTATTCCCATATTGGATGAAACCTCTCAACTTTTTTCGATCAATATATCACCAGATATAAATCTTTACCCAATAAATTAGAGGTAGAAATAGGTCCCGACCATCAATGTATCAATAATGGGATTTCCCATTTCTATGTAGACCATCCCTTATATATGTGTAAAGGGCTTACTATACTATATATGGGACACCCCATGTTCACCTGTAAAAATATTACCCGGTTCTATCTGGGCCACCATGTGAATCTATAATCACCTTAATCGAGTCATCCTAGGAAACACCACGTTCAACTATAATGGGATTACTTGACCCCATCTGGGCCACCCCATCATATTACCATTTTCCTCAAACCACAACTTGGGTTAAGTGAAATGATCTTTCATATCATCATAAAAACGCATAAAAAATCATCTTCCATGAAATTATTATCCCACAGAAAATAAATGGGTATCAATTCAATTTCTTTTAATCATGATTAGTTTGTGTAAAACATATAGGTTTTATAATAATCTATTTGAATCATGTTTGAAATGTTAAAAATAAATTGGATCAATAAACATCATATCATCAAAATATAAAATTTTTAAAAAAACAACATTAATGTTAACCTTATATAATTTTAATAGTAATAAATGATCTATATTAAATAATTAAATCTTATATAGAACAGAATTTTGAAATATCACTTCGAGTAATTTTAATAGAAAATACCATTTATTTGAAAAATAACTTTTATTAAGATAAAAAAAATATTCCAAAAATGTCTAATTATAAACCACATTCAAAACATATGAATTAACCTTTTTTCTCAATTCAAATATGTCTTTTGAAAAATATCATTTTATATTTGAAAAAAATCATTTTAATACATAAAACATCATGAACATGTTTTTCATTGTAATTAATATTGAAAAACATAAAAAAAAAATTTGAATCCATTTTAAAATCTTTTTAAAACATAAATTATATTTAAAATAAATTCCATAGAAAATTTTATTAGTAGATAATTATTATTTTTTAAATATTGTTAATAGAAAATATTTTTGAACATAATCGATTTCGGAGCGAAGAGAGAAATAATGTATAACATTCCTTAAAATATTTTTGTATGATTAATATTTACCAATGAGGGAGAAAATGGTTCCAATAAATTAATATATCATGAATAATCACATTAGAAGAAAATTCCTGAGATTTATTTATATATGTATAACAATATTACATCTAGAGAAACATATACATACACCAATATCAATAAATGATGAGACTATAACAATAAAATATTACCAATTTGGCAACATTATATCATAATCCCGCAAAAATAATAATATACTATGAATATTAACATATAATTAAAATAATTATATTCTTTATATTACATGTTAAAGGATATTATATAAACCTTTTAAAATAATTAAGGATCATAACATAACTTGTTTATCAGAGATAGAAAATTGAGACACAATTACATTACCAATTTGGTAGCATATCAACCCTAAAACTCAAGAATGAAATATCATAAAATATAAAATTAAATATTAATAAATTTACATATATTAATCATGGAATAAATTAATGTTTATTTTATACATTAAAAAAATGAAATCTGTGGTGAATATGGAATGATTCTCACAGAAATAAAAGTGAGACCTGAAATTCTCTTACAAATAGAGTGACATTTGAATCATTATCCCTGTGATTAAATACAATAAATTTAAACATTAAGTATTATTAAATAACAGAATTTATGATATAAAATATAATATTTATTATATACAACACATAAAATAAATGAGGGGTGAATATGGCATGTATCTCACCGTTATTAAAGGTGGGATAAAATTACCTGTCTAATTTAGTAACCTTTGAATAATGATCCCATGAAATAAATACATAAATTTAAACTTATAATATCATGAAATAAATTAAACCCTTCATATAAAATTTCATAGTGCAGTGTATACCCCGTATTAAAGAAAATTGGGTGGAATATGACATGTATCTCACAGATATTAAAGTGAGATAAAATTCCAATTATTGGGTCTTAAAATTCATTATACACATTCAATCCCCAAGTATAAAATATATAATCTTATTATACATAAAAAGAATCATATTCTTATATATAATAGCATATATTAATTTTCAATTAATTTATATTACCCTATTAACAATTGTGTTTAAAGTCATGTTTTGGGTAACAATAATATTTTTTCATACAAGGTCTAACTCGTTATTCTTGGTCCCAGTTATTAGATAATGATTTAATTCTTTCTAGAATTTTAACAATGAAATAAATATATTATATGTTCAATATATATTTATTTATAATAATCCATAAAATATTTAAATGGTAATTGAAAAACAAAATTCTTTGAGACTATAGTTCGTACGTACGCATGAATGTTAATTCCATTTTCTTATAATATTTTGAAAAAAGGAAATATAAATAATTTATATATATATATTCTTTATAGTAGCGTTATTATATCATATATATCACATATGTTAATTAAACCCATCCTTAGACACTCAAACGAATCACATCCCCTTGAGGATACGGTATTCCACACATACACAAATGATTTTATCGTATTCCCACAAAATGGAAATATATTTTATATAATAATTATGAAAACATATATGGATCATAAATATAATATATATAATATGAAAAAATTATTTATATCATTATTATTAACCTTGATAGGTGTTAATGAATTATTTAATGACATTGGTTTGTATGGTTGTAGTCCATCATATACACGAACGTTGATTGCTTATTCCATTGGATGGATGTCTGTGATGGTATAGATCATAACTGTAATATAAAAAAATCATAGAAAATTTCATATATATATATATATATGTTATTAAAAAATTATTATATTAAAATAATTTAATGGGTGGTGAGTGAAATTAACCCAAAGTGTGCATTGAATAATGTTACCTCTTAATTCGTGTAACTCATTTTGGTTCACACCAAAGGACTCCCATGGTTTTTATATAAAATGTGAGGATTATATGTTTATATGATAATATTTTCATCTTTTTGGGAAGTTTTTTTACCAAAAAACGGCTTTATAGGTGTAAATAAGTTTGGGTGTTAGTTCTCTTTTATAGTTGAAGAGGATTGTCATTCTTGTAAATCCAAAATTCTAAACAGTACTGAGAGGTCTCCCATACATAATATATAAATATCCTGACCCCAATATCCCAGACCCAGTTCCTTAATTAATTAAATTGGTAATATAAACAATAGATCATAGCCTAAATTACAAAATGATTAGTATCTTTGTAAAACAAAACAAATAAAATTTGTTTTACATTATAACATGAGAGGAAAAAACATAGAAATTTCATTGAAAAAATCCATAAAATCATGGATTATATCTGAAAGTCATTCATAATATACATCATTACATCCTAGGTAAAAATAAAACCTAATAAAGGTGTGAGTTCAGATGCCCAATAAGTTTAAAAAATACTGTGTAATATGTCTTAAATAAACATAAACCATAAGTTATGGTGAATATCTAAAAACACATTCCATTAAAACATAATCTTGATAATCATATATAAGGAATAAAAACTGAATAAAGAATTACATATAAACAATCACATGGGAATGAATCCTAACCATGAATATTATACTATTTTAATAATCAAATGTGTTATAAATTAATAATATCATATTGAGTAAATGGATAATTCCAGACATTATAAACATATCATAATGAACTCTTCCTAGAAAGAATACGTAAATGGGTTAAACATAGTCTAGTTTGTCTCTTTAGACCTACCAAAGCATTAAGGGGGTATATATGGACCTTCCCATCACACATTATGCCCAACTAATCCTCATATGTCTAAAAAATATATCATTAAATAAAATTTTCCTATTTGAATTTGAAATGGTTGAATCATACTCAATGATGAAAGTACACTAAAGAATCAATGATATATTCATGAGAGAAATGATATTTATCTTTGAATTTTTTATGAAAAATCATTTCCATTTTTCATAAAAATAATATTATAAACATGTATATACAATAAAAGTGTCTGGAATAAAATTATATTTGATGAATATGAAAATAAACTTCATATTAAAATTTGGAAATAGAAGTGAAGCTGTGTAAAAAGGGTGTTTAAGAAAATTTAGAAACCAGTGACTTTAGTGCATTCTGAGAGAAAATATTATGGTATTTAAGAAGGAAATATGAATAATTCTATTCAAAAAACTATAAATGAACAAAGAATGTTTTTAAAGATAAAAAAATTGTATTTGAAGAAAATATTTTTTTTCATTAATATATAATGGGGAGTATACTTAAAAATGGGTTATAAGTTTGAATGTTCCATTAAATCATAATTTCTTATCAGGAGGAATTTAAAAATGAACAATATAAAATAAGTTTTTATGCATAAAATGAAGATGATATAATATGGATACAATATTTTGGAGCATATACAAAAAATATATAATAGTTATCTAAAAAACATATTAGATTGGTTTAAAGAGAGTGAAAGAGCAACAAGAATGAAAAATTAAGGTTTAAAAAAAACCCCTTACCACATTGAAAATATTTGAACCATTTTCCTATAAAATTAATCATCATGAAATAATACATTAAATACCATGATGAAAAATATATTCATGATATGATACATAAAGGGGTATTACATATATACCACACATAATAAATAGTGGAGAATAATGCATATCATAGAGAAATAAGAGTGAGGTGAGAAAAACCATACAAAATATGAACTGAATGGTTTATGAATAAATTCACAATTTTCCTTTATAAGATTTCATTATATAATTTTTGGGTAATAATTTATAAATATATATATTAAAAAAATTACTAAAACATCATAAGTTCAAGAAAATAAATTGATATATATATATCTTCATAAATACAACCCAAATTCATAGATTACAAAAATCAAACCCTTAAACAAGAAAATTATTGTTCAAGATGAATTTTTAATTCTTGAATAACTTTTAAAGAATTATATTTTTTTGGTAAGTCATTAATTTTTTATTAAATGCTTAGTAAAACCAAGGAAGTTAATGTATGTTATCAGGGAATAATAATATTTAACATGATACATTTCAAAAGTAGTTAATATTAAGAAACATATAAAACAACTCTATAAATATTGAAATATTTAGAATGAAGGTTACTAAATTCCTAAATAATCATAAAATAATATTCTTTAAAAAATGTATCTCTTTATCCCCCATAGAAAATATTTTAAAACATTGACACCATAAAACTGTAATGAAAACATTGATGCTTCTAAATCAATAAAGGAGAAGTACAATATTGTAAAATCCGTTTATATTATATGAATCTTATTAATAGATCATAATTGATAAAATAATCAAATAACCTAATTCTAGAATCCAAAAAAAGGCATATTAATATGTCATCTTTGTCTTATGTATTCGCATATGCTTTACCATGATAAATTTGAATCTATTGAGATATATTTCTCTTATATTATATGGACATTCATTATGTTATTTCTCTATATAGTTACAGTTAATGTATTAAATAATAGAATATTATTTTCTTCTCCTGAAGTTATGAGCATGGTGGATTTTTTCTCACAGTTAGAGGAATATCCTCTTCCTCGTAAGAATATACCATGGTTTTCCTTCCAAAATTATCACATGTGGGAACATAATTCATTCCCTTGTTAAATTTTACCATAATTCTATATTCCATCATATTATTCTCCTTATTCCATAAAAAATTATAAAACATAAAGAATTAAATATTTGTATTATTAGCACATGATACTATATATTCATATGATTAGAATTCTTGTGAGACTTGATGACATAAAAATATTGTTATAAGGCCATTAAATAAAACCTTATATATATCCTTTACATCATGTACATTGGTGAGATTCACATTCCTTTTGTGAGGTTCTATTTTTAAATAATATCACACACTAAATTTGGTAATGAATCATAATGCATAATTTAGAATGATAAAAACACATCAAAAAATTGAAGACATATGAATAGAATCTCATAATCATAATCATGGTTTATTTGAGGAAATGTTTACTTTTAAATAAATCATAATGGGTTTTAATAAAAATATGAATTATCCTATGCATATCCCCTAATTGTATTAAATTCTGTGTACAGTAAGGATCATTGTCATGTACCAAGTTATTCTGAGTTTGGCCCAACACAACTTTTAATAGTTTTTTACAATAGGTACATATATTCCAGAAACACATCCACTTGTATTATTTATATAGGTATGTATTTCTATGAATAATAACATTATATCTACCATAAAAAATCAATGTTGTTCTTCTATGCTTATCATACAAATCTTTCTGAGGGTTATGATTCCAAATTTATGTTTTATAAATATTATAATTACTTAAAAAGACCATAAATTATCTTAATAGAATTACAATAAATCATATAAATTATGAAGACATTTTTAATTAAATTATTATTGACTCTAATTTCATTACCAATGTCTTTATGTACTAGTGTGGAACACATTCAAATAAAGGTTATGTATTTTCTTATATCCCGTTTAATTTTTTAGGATATACCTTATTGGAAAATATCTCAAGTTCTTAGTGAATTTATACAACCCATTGATGTATCATATCATAAATATATTTACTTCCATGTTGACTTATTTCATGATAATTAATTTTAGGTGGAATTTTTTTTTGACTTTTTTCAAAGTGGTAAGGGTTTCTTCCAAATCCTCCATTTTACATTATGTTTATTTTTTCACTATCATTACCCCAATTTAATAATTATTTAAATTTTTTATATTTTTTATACAATATATATATATATGTTCCAAACTTATGTTCTCAGATCAGTTCATCTTACATTGATGGGTAAATTCATTTTCAATAATGTCTCTTTTCAATTCATCTCGAATAAGAAGACCTATTTATGGGAACATTCTAATTTCCAAACCATTTTCATATACGCATAGTAATCTAATTTAATAAACAAATATTTTTCTAAAATCACACATTTTTTGATTAAAAACTAATATTTTCATTTCTTGTTTTAATCAAACAATTATGTATTTTCTTCTTTAAAGGCTATTTTATATTTTTTCCATCAAACTTCACTAAGTGGCTCATCACAAAGGTTTCATAAACACTCTTTTAAAATGTTTTCACATTAGCTTCCGAATTTCATTATAAAATTTATTTTATTATTCTTCAAATATAATTTAATTTCCCATTATTTTTATTGGATATAGATGTTTACAATTTTATTTTTAAGACAAATAGATAATATTTTCCTAAATAAATTTTATTTTCTATGAAAAAGGGTATTTATCGCAAGAATTTATTAATGATCTTATTACAGTACCTTCATCTATGATAATGATTCACATATTTGAATGTGATAGGGTACACATTTATTTAAAAAAATAATTTTATTTGACATATGTGGAATCCATTAGACTTAGTAAGTGATGAGTGGGGCCTGATATAGACCCACAATTCATTGATCGTCTAAAGAGACAAAACCTATCTAGATTTGGTTGAGTCCTTAAAAATTTATTTTTAGGGAAGTTCCTAGTGTATGTGGTCATAATATTTAAAGGCTTGTATACACAATATAACATAACTAAGGATCGATTAGTTTAGCAGTCTTGAAGAATTATATACATACATGGATACCTTATTACATTTAAAAATAATTAGAGAACATGCCAAAAGAAAATAATCTACTCTTTACCACTTATTCAATGATTTCATCTTCGCAACCTGGGGATGGAAAATAAATAAAATGGTGAGATCAAGCTCTCAGTAATGGTTATATAAAACAGTTATAAATGTTTCAATTTCATTAAATAATTTAAATTATGGAAAGGTAAATAATCTGAAAAACATGTTCCATCCATATGATATAAAAGAAAGTGAAATATATATTTTCTCATTTTGAAAACCTCAGGGATAGTAATGAATTAATACAGAATAAATAAAAATCTAGTTTATGTGGCATAATTTATCTGGAACATAAACCATTAAATCATCAAGATAGTTTATGACTATGGTTAAATATTTATCTGATTCTTTTTAAAAAAACACGAAGGGTTTGTGAACAACTATTTTGTATCATGAGACTTAACAACTCATTGAAGGGATATTTATAAACATGTCCCACCCGTCACGGAAATTCCAAAGAATTATTCATACATATCTTCATTTTAATGTAAATATAATATTTAAAAGTATTATATAGATATGAGAATAAACATATCCATGATACAATAAATATGGTTATTTAATGAATTATGAATATAAATAAATGGGAAATATACATACACCACACCCAAGGAATAATTGGTCAAATGGAATATCATAATTGTTTAATTGAAAAAATTTATTTTAATCTTACATAGAAATTCACGTATTAAAATAGGAATAAATCATGATAAATGTTTAATAACTAAATTTAAAACATATAAAATGTGTTCTTAAGAATATTAAGAAAAGTGTCTCTTTTGTGCCACTAATGAAAAAATATGAAAGAGTATCTAAATGAGGTAAAATGAATAATTATAAAAAAATTAAAATTTAATTAATATATTATTTCATTAAATAAAGAGTAATTTAAAAAAATGTGGCTTAAAATAGATTATGTAGTGTACTTTAAAATGGGTAATAAATTTGAATGATCCCTTAAATTAGGCTCAGAAATTATGATGAATTGAAAAAGTGACCTTATAACACTTGCATTTCCACCAAAAAGTCAGAAAATTTGAGCAAGGAAAAAATTATTGTAACATAAAAATAGAATTTAGGAGGATTACATAAGAATAATTAAGAATTATATTTCTGTTAAGAGAGAGAAAGTAAAAATCGATTCAAAAATAGTGGTTCGGGATGAATCCCATACCTTATGTACAAAAGTGTTCAGCAATTGCACTAAATGTCATGGATATTGTAATTCAATTAATTATTAATTAATTAAGAACCTATTATACATGTTTTTATTTGGTATAAATTTTTATGATAATATATGAATTTTTTATGAGTTATAAGAATCATTTTCATCATTCGAGAGGGTTCATTTTCTTGGTTTTCATGATTGGTTCACCTTACACATGTATATAAGTTCATTTAAAAATAGTATTATTTCTTTAGAATTGAAATTATATGTTATTTATAAACATAAATAATATTAAATGGTCTTATATATATATATATCAATTATTCATATATTCATATATTCGGATGATTCATTAGAAAAATATATAATGTTGATCCTTAGTATATTTTGGTGAATTTTCAATTACCACAAATTTGTATTATTTTGTTAATTAATATTATATATATACCGGTTACACAAAATTATATGTCTTATAATATGTGTAATAAAATATTATTAAATAATATTAATGATTTTATATCAAACCATGAAGACGATAATGGAGAATAATGATGCACCATCCACAATGGAGGTAAATCGTCATAACATAGACGATATATTCATTTTTATAATAGAAGAGACTGGGGAAGGGGATTGATGATGTATTTTTTTCCCCACAATAACATTTTATTATATATAGTATAATGTTGTTATCAA
Organism: Viscum album; assembly: GCA_963277665.1. NCBI lineage: Eukaryota > Viridiplantae > Streptophyta > Magnoliopsida > Santalales > Viscaceae > Viscum > Viscum album. The sequence continues at coordinate 112,315,848 of OY728156.1, read as the reverse complement.
ACATGTTTTTATAGAGGAGTTGTGAAAATGATAATAAATTAAATGAAATTGAATAGATAATAAAGGAAACCAAATGTGGATTTCACCTCTTGAATTTTGTCTCCTTGAGAACCTCATTAAGGGACTTGGGTTTGGAATTTCTATGGGACCAAAGCCTCTTTTACATGGGTATGAAAAATGGGATTACTATTGGGATATAATTTTTAAATATTTGATACTTATGATTTGTGAGGAGAAGTGGTGGTATTTATATGGGAGGAGAGGTGTGTTTTATCTTTATTTTTGTACATTTGTTTATTATTTTTCGTTAAAAATAATAATTGTTTTAGAATTATCACTAAATATATTAACATAATTTTGGGGTGTTAAATACTATGGTGACTAAATCCACACTGGCTCAAAAAAAGTGTTTTTTTCTTTATAATGGATATATATCGTAAATTATTGTATTTCACTATTCGCAAAAAAATCATATATTTTTGGAAAATATCAAAAATCAACTCTAATATTTTTAAATACATCTAATTGAAGAAGAAATATCCATTCAATGAAAATAATTCTCTAAATATGATAAATTTAATTTTTATTTAAAATCATTATTTACTGGGAAAATGGATATTTTAAAATTTAAAATTATATTATACAGCATTGATAAATTAATTAAGTTCTTATTAAATTATATATAAAAATAAGAAAAAATATTTTAATTTATTATTATATTTTATGAAATTAATTTTTTCTTAAATCACAAAATTAATTATTAACTTGTAAATAGACATTTATGTTTTCTAAAAATACCAATACTTAGTTTATCATTTCTCAAATGTTTATTAACATATACTATGATAAAATTAAATTATATTACCATTTATAATATGCATAAATTTTATTTAAACTTTCATAGGTGAGGTTACTATTATATTAGACTAATTACTATTACTACGGGTCACATTATTATTTTAATGATCAGGTAACCATTTTATTGATATATGTTCCTTAATTTCTATAAAAACTATTATTTCATTCATTAATGAATTATAATGTTTTTAATGTGTTATATATGTGATTTTATATTATTTATACATTATGACCTATTTTTTAACAATGTAGGATGTAAAGTGAATTGAATTTATTTAAGGGGATTCATTCTACAAAATCATTTTGTGTTATTCATCCCTCCTAAAGAAATTTTCTCCTGGAAATTTTTCTTGTATATTTCCCTCTAAAATTTATGTTGGTGGTTATTCTTCATAATATATTTTGGTTCCAACGTTGCTTCTTCCACTTTGTGGTCTCTCTAAAAATCCTTCACAAGTTGAGTCTCCGAATTTTCGAATACACGTTGTGTCTCCCAATTTTTGAATATATGCATTCTTATGATAATAATATTTATATGATCATCACAGCACTAAATTTTGTTTTTAGTTATATTTCATCATTGGTGGCAACATATTTTAGTTCTCAAACATAATTATTTAGAAATCATGTTTGGATCACATCATGAATATTTAAGAGACATGGTGGAATTTTTATTTAGTAACCTATAACAAAAATAATTTCTTGAATTCCAAATGGTCTGATGTATCTGGGACTAATTTTCCACTTCTTAATAAACCATAAGACACCAAAAAATGTAGATACTTTCATAAATACATGATCTATCACATGAAATTCCAAATTCTTTCTCTAGTTGTCATTAAAATTATTTTTTCTAGTTTGAGATGTTTTAATTTGATCCTAAATTGTATTTACCTTTATCATTTCCTCTTCAATAAGTTTTTGGCCTATAATTTTTCTCCCACTAATGTATTCCAAACAATTTTTACATTAACATATCTTTCTATATAAATCATCATATGATTCCATTTGAATACTAGAATGGAAACAATTATTTTACAAAATTCCAACAAAGCTAAATACTAATCACGCATAACTTGAAATTCAATTTATCATGATCTAAAAATGTCTTAAAATGTTTGAATATCCTTTTAAAATATTCCATCAGTTTGAGAGTGATAAGAAGTACTCAGATGAAGATCAGTATTCAAACCCTTCTGAGTACTCTTCAATAATTTTGATGTAAATCGGGGATCTCGATAGGACAAAATCAATAAACATGAACCATAATGTTTAATGTATTAATTAATATTGAGTATTGATAGGGTCTGAATTGGAAAATATTCTCTTATATCAATAAAATGTTCTTTATGAAGATCTATAATTATAATATAGTTAATAAAATAATAACAAAACCCCTCTCCTTCATCATAAATATCACCTCTCAGCACCTCTTATACACACACCTATTAAGCCTTTATATTTTTACAATTTTTTTCCAATCCTCCAAACAAGACACCTCCCTATGTATAGGAGGTTTTGGATTCAACAAAAGACCAAAACCAATTTCCATAATGAGTTTATAATATACAATAATTCGAGAGGAAAAATCCACTTCCAAATTATTTATATTATTTTCACTATAATTTCCATTCATAAACACTAAACACCTCCTATATCCAAAAATGAATGATAAATATAGTATCTTATGTACTAGAATGCTATAAAAAATGTAAAATCTACCATAATTTCACTTTAATTCTTAATTTAATTCTAAAAGTAAAAAACAAATGTTGTGAGGTGTCGATTTACTGCCTTCATGGATGATGTTTTTTCATATTTTGAATTCCACATTCAAGGATGGTTAGAAAACCATTATTATTTTTAAATAATATTATAATATATGTATCACAACTTATTTATTTTTCTGTAACTAGTATATAGATAAAATATTGATTAATGAAACATAACTACTTTTCCATGATCAAAACTATTCCACAATAAACTAAACATTTATCACTAATGTCTTATCTATTGATTAATCCTCACCCCAAATATCTAAATGAAATATATACCAATTTAATATTTTAAACTTCTAATGATAACATATAATTTCTATTCAAGATATATATTACTAGTTTTCATGATCTTTCTGATATGTATACATTTGAACCAATCATGAAATCAAATCAAATAAAAACTCTTCAACGACATAAATCCTAAAAAATTAAATAAATGAACATAATAAGAATAAAATAATTAGAAAACAATTTAATATGTTTTGAGTTACATTACTAATGTATCTAATTTCATTATCTACGATTTTAGGAACAAGTCCATAACTCATTCGAACATAAAGTAAGTGTTTTCTCATCTCACTCTTATTTTTGTGAGATATTATTATTCACCAATATTTCTTATATTTGGTGTATTTATAATTACCATTGATCAATAATATCATGATTATATTTATCTTCATCGTATTTAAATTCTTATATTGTGATCCTTAATATTATGGGGTATATGGTTTGATTGTTTGCAAAGTGGTAAGGGTTTCTTCCCAAACATCCATTTTTCATTATCATTAACATTTCTCTCACATTACCACAATTTAATTATTATTAATATTTATATAATTATTCTAAATTATATTTCTATGTTAAAACTCATCTATCAATATTATTTAATCATGTTTTTATGGGTAAACACATGATTTATATGGTTCACTTTTCAATTCATCTCAATAAGAAAGGATTATTTAAGGTAACTCTCAAATTTATTACCCATTATCAAGTACACTATTTAATATATTTTAAGCCCCCAATATTTTTAGGAAATGTATAATTTTATTATTAAGAACTATATTTTTATATTTTTTGTTTTATCCAAACAATTAGAAACTTTTCTATTTTAAAGACTCTTTCATATTTTCCATCAAACCTAACTAAAGTGGCTAATTTCTCAAAATTCATAAAAAATATTTTTTTTTCATTTTTAAAATATCATTTCGTATTTTTGGAATGATTTTTATTTTAATATAAATAAATATAATTCCATTAACATTTATTTTATGGTATATACTCGTTTACAATAAAATTTTTATGAAAAATAAAAATGATTTTTGAAATGTGCTCTTCTTTTCAAACAATAAGGGAATTTCTCACATGATTTTGTCAATAAATTTTTTAGAGTAATTTCATCTATGATACTGATTCAATTTTTTTAGTGTGGTATGGGAACATTGATTTAGATATATATATTTTATTCGATAGATGATGAATTCATTGGACTTATTAAGTGATAGGTGAGGCCCACTATAACCCTTCAATTATTCGGTAGGTATCATGAGACAAAACATATTTGGATTTGGTTGACTCATAACTTTTTATTTCCAGATGACTTGGTCAAGGACTAAACATTATGTTTTAGATGTCAAACATTATGAATTCCTTCATTAAATATTAGAAATTGATGAATCATGTGATTATTTTATAGTATAATATACATTGTTATGTTTATTGTGATTTTTTATATTTCATAGTTTTTTAAAATGTTTATTGTATCCATATTATATTCATGATTATGTTTTATTGGAATATGTTTATGTTATTAACCTTTTCTTATTATTTATGTTTATGATATATTTTTATATATTGAATAACCTTACTGTGCTTCTGAGCTCACACATTTATTATGGTTAATTTTTTCACAAGATGTGAAGATGTATATTATGAATGAATTATAGGGATTGTCGAGGAGTTTATGGATTTTTTAAATAATGTTTCTTTTTTTTATTTCAAGATATAATGTAAAACATATGATTTTATCGAGTTTCCTGATGCTAAAAAATTATTCAGTCCATTGGGATGCGAACACATAGTACCAAAGTAATAAAGCAAGGAACTAGAAAAAAACACATTCATAATATTTTCAATCAAACAAGAAATGAAAAAAACATAGAAACATCATTGATAATGCCCATAAACACATATATTATACTTGAAATTAATTCATAATAAACATCTTCTCACCCTGGGGAAAAATAAGACATATGAAATTGTGAGATCAATTTCTCAGTAGGGGTAAACAATAGAACTAAAGCTATCATAGATAAATATAAATAATAAGGATGGTGAATAACTAAAATCATTTTCCCTTAAAAAAATCAAGATCATAATATGGATAGAATAAAATATGATTAAATAATTACATATAAATAATCACATGAGAATGAAACATAAATACAAATATTCTTCTAGTTGAATAAAAAAATGGCTATCAATTACTAATATCATAACAAGGAAATGAATAATGTCATACATCACAATCATACCCTGAAGGCCTTTGATAAGACACTACAAATGGGTAAAAACCCAGTATATTTTGTTTTAGGGGTCCTACTGATTCATCAAGGGGATATAGCAGGCTCTATACATCACTTAATATGTCCATTTCATTCCTCGTATTTTGTGACACCTCATACAATTTCTTAAGGTATTCCCATAACCTTTCCATGGTTTCCACCTACTTTGAGTGTAGATGGATGCATATAATGGTGAAGTTAGATATTGTTTTTCATTCCACATTAACAAAACATTTCTACATGATGAATTATTATTTAACATCATGTAAATGGGTTACATGATGCTTAATTATACTTGGTACAATCCATGAAAGGACATTCACACTGTGAAATATTACACATATTTAATGGTGGTTTGATGTCATGAATGATTTAACTAATGGACTTTTATTCCCATCTGATGAATTTTTTAGTGTATTTATACACCATGGTATTCATGTAATCTAACTATATTACATTTCATAAAATTTCCCACATTCATATTTTAATATAGACGAGTGTTTTTTGTCATTGATCATTCTCTAGATTTCATAGATCTCCAACCAAGGCATTTTAGAGACACTACATCTCCATGATTGATGTGTTCATTATTCGATCTTCATTGTGGTATTGGTTTGTCTCTCTGGGTAAGAAACCATTCAACTTATTCATTAAATTTGATCACCATATCACTGTTGGGTGGTTTATTTTGATCTATTGGTTTAATACGGTGTTGTATTCTGGGTTTCTCCATGATTTGTTGTGCGATCTCATTCCAGAGGCTATTTTATTCATTGGTCATTGCACACCAAGTGTTAATGTTTGAGGTACATCGGTCTCCCCTCTTCCACCAACCCCTTTCCATCTAAATTTAATCAATTTTTATGATTATTTTATTCTAGGGACTGTGTTTATGTATTCAGGTTTTTTTATTTTGGATTCTTTTATTGGAATGTGCAACTAGAGTTTTGAGGTAGGTGGTTCCATCTCAAGCCTATGATAATGGATCCTGTTTTTTTCATTAAAAAAATATTCATATCGAAATTGGAATTATTGTTTTGTGTGTGTTGAATTTTTTTTAAAAAAAATTTATTTTTCTCATGGTTATTGATAAATAGTGATAAACTGGGTATTTTCAAAAAATTGAAATGGAATTTTGAAATGGATACAGAATGGTTTTCAAATCATTGAAATGAATTATTTAAAATATTATATGGCTTACCTTGGGTACTTTGGAAGAAGGTGTAGCTTGGGGAAATCATACATTGTTTTCTGATTATCAATGAAGTTTTTCATTGGGTTTTCCTATGTTTTCTAGGACTGTTGTTCATGGGGACCGATATTGAAATTTTTAGGGATATACTCATGGTTTATTCCTATTCCTCATAAGACATTTGTTTTAGGAATTAGTTTGTACACATGATTGTTATGGTAGAGCAGTATACGGACTAGACCTATAGTACTCCCTGGTGTTGCGATACATATGCTTCTATTTTGTATTTTTTGTATTTCTATATTATCCTTGATAAGTATGTTTATACTTGTGAAATATGATATCGAAAATTTTATTTTAATTTGATATACCTACAATTTTTTTAGAACTATATAAAAAGGAAATGTCTACATGTTTTTTATAAATTTTATTACCTTCTTATCAATGAATTTTTTTTCCTAAAATGAGCATGGAATAATTTTTATATAGAAGAATGTTATGGACCACATGGGTGGGATTATATAGAGCATGTTAGCTCACACCGTACACACAACTTCGGTGGTGCATAGACCATTTTTTTCATTGAGTGCAGGGAAAGAAAATGTGTTTCAGTTAGAAGGTGAGGATCAAGTCTGGTGGTTGGGTAGCTAGTGCTGAGATGGTGGGACTTCTTCTAGGCCATCGTTTGGAGTAGCTTTTCAGCTTGGGGTTTTTAGTTGGACTTGTATTTAGAGTTTTTAGATACTTTTTTGTTGTCTGTTTCCACTATTTTCTTATAGTTCAGGTATATATATATTTTATTTCTTCCCCTATCCCCTTCTGTTTAGTACATATATTCCTCGTTGTTATTATGGTTGGGTGAAATGGTTCCCTCTACTATGTCATTCGATGCCTGAGTGACTCTCTCTAGCCCATGGGGATCGGTAACTCCCATAAAAAAATGTAACGAAATGGATTGAGTGCCTGATTTGATGGTAACTCGAGACAATTCATTAAAATTTGGTATCAGAGGAGGTCTATCCTCTTGAATCCACATCTCAAGACATCTATTATATTGGTCATATGATTGTCATTACATGATATTAATATTGTGATTAGTGCATAGCCATCCCTTGTCATGATGAGACTATAGAATCCATGGGATGCTTGGTTATGTGTCTCTATTGTCAGTTTTTTTATATTATAAAATAGCAGTTTTTGATTGTGGGATTTATAGTTTGAACTGATATTTGTTCTATTATTTGATCATTCTTATGTTTCACTGTACAGTAGTATCCTCTAATACCTCTTCCACGAGTTACTCAGGAAGGCCCATTAGATTCTCCCAAAAGGAACCCACATGTGTAGCAGAATCCCAATTAGAATATCAAACGAGAAGTTTTTTATGTTGATGAAGATGTACCACATGTTCATAATGTTGTTGTTCAGGTAATACTAGATGTTTTATGAGAGAGAGATAAAGCATGATGATTATTTTCTTATAATTCACTATCCTTTAATGGAATGAATAAGTCTCAAGAGGCAGAGGACTATCCAGATAGGATAGATCAAATCTACAACTTCTTTGAGACACATGAGAACATCAAGGTAAAGAGTGAATCATTAAAACTGATGGGTTTTGAGAATCGATGGTGGGATTTTATTTTTCATGAAAATATACATGTTAAATTGGATTGTAATGGTTTCAAATCCCTGTTATTTCATCAGGTTTTTCTAGAGTTGCGGATGATAGAAAATTCTATGAGGATCATATCTTTATTATATGTATATCCTTTTGTGTCGGTATACACAAATCATTTCGATGATATTGTTTGTTTTTTCTTGAATGTGGTTATTAATGCCCAGATGAAGGCTTAGATGTACCTATAAGTTTTTATTGGTTATCAAATCAAACATTTTTATGTTGAAGCATTATACCTGTGTGGAGATTGTAGATAGATCTATGATGAATGAATTTAATATGTCTAAAATTTTTGGATTCTCCACCTCTTCTATTCCATCAGGTGGAATCTTTAGTGGAAAACATGGGAAGAAGAGGAAGTGGTAAAATCATCATAGGAGTTGTGATGGTGGGTATTACGAATGAGGATCCTCTATACCATTCATTATAGTGGCTAATGTACCTCTGAGTTGATTTAAATCTAGGAAGGGATGTCACACTAGAAATTATAATCATATTCCCATGAGGATGTTCAATATTTTATTACTTGGTGGTCACTTACAACACTTATTTTAAGCTATGAATGTGCCTTGTTATGGGCAAGAGTTTTTAGCTCCAAAGGCTACTACGATGCAGTCAGAAGCATTAATGACTACATGGATCCAGCCATAGTTCACTGGAGTGATAAATTTTTACATTGTAGATTTGTGTCCACTGGATGTTGTTGTGCATCTAGAAATAGTGAGATGTACTATCCATATTGAATCTGCAGTAGAAATTTCATTATTTGATACTGGTTCCTACAACTTGTTTATATCTGTACATTTAGTTGACATTACTAAACATCTAATGAAACTTATTCCCATTAAAATAGAGTTATAAACACCTCTTGGTATGAAAAAATAGAAAGGGTTCATGTTTCCTGCTTATTCAATAACCATAGCCAATATAGAGTTAGTTTAGGATTTACTCATTCTTAATCTGGTTCGATTTTAAGCCATCATCATTATGGATTTCAATTTCTCTCATCGATATGATGTTGATTTTTATCATCAGTGTGTATCATTTCAGCTATTCGATGGGATCCCTCTTCTGCTGGAGGGGGAGTTGGGATGTGGTCAGGTCGTGCAGGACCCTCCCACCTAGACCTCCATAGTTTTTTAGGTGTTGTTTCATTTGAGCCTGATGACTGTTCTTCTATTAATGATCTTCCAATTGATGATTGAGACTTCTTTTTATGTTTTCCAATATTATTTCCCCATTATTATTCAATAAAGAGATAGCTACAGTTTACAATTGACATAGTTCTAGGCACGCAACCGATATTGATACCACCGTATCGCAATTCAGCGATTGAGCTAAAAGAGCTCAATATTTAGTGGAACTACCTTTTGAAAAAAACTCATTCACCCTATTGTTTTTCCTAGGGTATCCCCTCTTCTATTTCCAATAGAGTGTATGGTTCACTTTGGTTATTTTGTGGCATACTAGAAGTCGAACTGGTAATGGTTAAGAACAAATATCATTTTCATCATATGCCAGATCAGTTATATCTCTTAATAGGGAAACATGGTTTTCAAAGATCTATCGTCATTTGGGTTATCATAAACACATAGTTTAGGAGTACGATATAAAAAAGATAGCCTTTAGAAGCAGTTATGACCATTATGAATATCATTTGATGACTTTTTGTCAGATTAACGCTCCTGCTGTTTTTATAGCATTGATGAATGAAATATTCCATAAAAATCAGGACACATTTTTGGTAGTGTTCATTGATGATATGATTGTTTTTTTGAAATAAAAGTGTAACCATGAGCGTCATACGAGTTTGTCTATGAAAAGTTGGAGAAGCCACCATTTTTATGGAATGATTTTGAAATGTAGTTTCTATATTCAAGAAGTAAAGATATGGGGCACAAAATTTCTGATCATGGCTTGTCGGCTGCTCTAGATAATGAAAAGAATGTTTTTTCATAGAAGTAACCAGAAATTGCCTTTTTGATTTGAATTATCATTGTTCATTATAGATATTAAAAATGATTCTTCGTGGATTTCTCTATTCTGGAGTCACCTTTGACTAATATTATTGGTAAAGCGGTGAAATTCACATGTGATGCAAAATGTCAGTCTTATTTCAATGAACTAAAATGATTTCTGACATATGATCCTATTCTAATATTACCTGATCCTGGTAATGGTTATGTGGTGTTTTGTGATGCATCAGGTGCTGGTTTTGGATGCATGCTTTTGTAGGATGACCATGTCACATCTTACAGCTCTCATCGAATTTGACCGAATTATAGAAAGTACCCCACTCAAAATTTTGAGCTTTATATAGTTATTCATACACTTAAATGTTATCAGAACTAACTTTTTACATAGCTGTTCATGGTATTTTATGATAATGAATGTATGATATATATATTTTCTCAAAGATAATTCAATCTTATATAGAGATAATGGGTAGAATAACATCACACATTTTACGTTGGTATCACTTATACCAAAGAGAGGGAAATGCCATTAAAGGTTCTCTTATTAAGAATGTACAATCACAGTCTATTCTAGAATCAACGAAATATTGGAACCTTATGGTTATTTTCTCTAAATTGCATCTACATTCTTAAGAGGATGTTTTGGGTATGGTTTTTACTAGATTTTAGTTATTATCATCTCTCATAGTGTCTATTTTCTATATTTAGTTATAGGATGATGAGTTTCATAAGATGTGAGAAAGCATTTATGGTGTGGATTCCATTTTGAGTTCATCCCCCACGTCAAATGGTATGATTTACTTTTGGGAAAGTATTATAGTCCCAACAGCTTTTAGGAGTTTAGTCTTGTTATATTTTGATAGCTCTTCTTGGGTTATTCATCCAAGAACTACGAATATGTATTATGACATGGGGAGGTTGTTCTGGTGGATAAGAATAATGTTTGACTTCATAGAGATTGTTTCTCTTTTTTACAACTGCAAACTGATAAAGGCAAAGCACTTGAAACATTTTTGTTTGGTTCATCCTCTACTGGTGTCTATCTTGAAATGAGACAAGTTATTAATAGATTTTTTTGTTTTATTACCATAGACTTCTTGAGACGGGAATTCTATTTGGGTATTTGTTGAACGGATAATGAAGACGACTCATTACATTCTAATCAAATACAACACTAAAGATGAAGACCAGGGTAAGGTGTTTGTGAGAAATATTTTGAGGGCACATGAGATTCTTTATTCGATTGTTTCAGATAAGGATCCTATGTTTACATAAAGGTTTTGGAGGTTTGTCCAAGCGGGGATGGGAACTAAGATAGTGTTGAGCACTGCTTACCATCCATAGATAGATGCTCATACACAAAGAGTAATTTAGATTATTGAGGATATGCTCCCCATCCATGTATTGGATTTAATAGGATTATGGGATATCCATATGGGAATTATTGGATTTTTTGCAACAACAGTTATGAGACACCCATATGAATGGATCCCTTTGAGGTGTTTTATGGTCACACATGTGTTTCATCTCTTTTTGGGTTATGTTGGGTGATGTATTATTATAGTTGGAGAAATTTTGTTTTTAGAAACATCTATAAAGAAATATGATGTACATCAACGTCTAGTTATAACCCAGAGTCGATAGAAATTGTATACGGATAAGAAGCATCGACTATTAGAGCTTTATGTTGGTGGATGTGTATTCTTGATATTTTCTCCTTGGTTGGGCCACCATCAACATGAATGAATGGAAAATTGGCTATGAGATATTTTAGACAGTTTGAGGTCACTTAGTGGATCAGGTCGGTTACATCAGTTAGAATTTCTAGTATTGTTCATAAGTATTTATGATTTATTTCATATATCTCATATTATGAAATATCACCCTAATCACAATCACATTAAAAGTTGGGATGAAAATGAGTTTGATCTAGATGCTTCTATTCTGGAGAAACTGGTTGAGATCATTGACACTCAATAGATAGTCTTTCTTGGTTAATTGATTCTGCTAGTAATGTTTCTATGACAATATGTATCGAATTATCATGATACATGGGAATGTGAATTGTCGATTAGAGAGAAGTGGCCTCATCACTTTCAAAGTACTACATCTTTCACATGACTATCCAATGATGGAATGTCTTTTATGGTGGGTTTTTTGTAACATCCCATTATAATTTTATTAGATAAACCCATAAACTTGTCATGGTTTAACCATACATTGAGATTGAGTGGATAACTATAATGGTGAAGTTAAATATTTTTTGGAAATTAATTTGTAACCCACCTTTTCTGCATGATGATAAAATATTTCATGCTAGGTAACAATGTTACATGCTGTGTAATTGTTTTTGGGTACAAGCCATGATTGGGGATTTACACTGTGAAATCTTTCACATCATGAATAGAGGCTTCACGTCATGAATTTCTTAAATAAATAATTTTTAATATGGGTTGAGGGATTTTTCAGTCAATTTGCACACTTAGGGATTCTTGGTCTATAACAATATTACAAGTCATAAATAGCACACCTCTAGTTTTTAATGTAGAGGATTCACTGTTTTTCATAGATCATTCTCCAAAGTTCTTATATCTTAAATAGAGGCTCTTCCTATAATATTTTCTGAGAAGCATATCCTCCTAGATCATTATGTTTGGTGTGGGATCCTCGTTGCTTCTTCGGTGAGATTCTTTTCGGGTAATCGACGTTTATTAATCTTGGTTGATTTATATTGTTGAATCAATTTTTGGGGGTACCGTTGTATCTGTTGGTTAAATATGCTATTTTCTTCTTGGATGCTCCTAAATATTTTGAGTGATCTTATTATAAGGAACTTTTTCTTTTTTGGTTTTTGTGTGACAAGAATATTTCATTTAGGTATGTAGGTTTCCCTCTTCTACCGATAAGTTGTCATTAAAATTGATTAAATAATTATTTGGTATTATTATTGGTACTTCTTGGACATTGTTAGGTTTTATTGATTTTAGTTTCCATTATTGGTGTGTGTGACCCATGTTTTGAGGTAGGAGGTTATATATCTAACTTTTAGTAATAGATCTTGTTGTTTTTCATTACACACTGATTCATAATGAAATTGGCATTATAGTTTTTTTTATGTTGAAAATGTTTTTTAAATGGAAAATTCATTTTCCCTAGATAATGATAAATAGAGAAAAAATGGGTATTTTCAAAGCATTGAAATATAATTGTGGATAATTTTGTCATGGTTTTCAAAGCATTGAAATGAATTGAGAAAAATACCAAATTTTTTACCTTGGGTACTTAGTTAGAAGGTTTATCTTGGGGTCATCATCCATTGTTTTTTGATTATCATGGAGGTTTTCCATGTGTATTTCACTATTTTTTAGCCCTATTGTTCTAGGGGACCGATATTGACATTTTGGGGGGGTTACACATGGGAAATTCTTATGCATCCATGGATTGTTGTTCTAGGAACTATTTTGTGAAATTGATTATTGTTCTATGAGTAGTATGTGGCATGGACCTAGAGTATTTTTCTGTCTTGTGATGCATGTGATTTTATTTTTTATTGCTTGGATATCTGAGATATCCTTGATATATATGATTATTCTTGTCAAAAATTATGTGGAAATTTTTCGTTCATATTAATTCACCATATTTTATTTGAACTATGGAAGTAGTGAAATGTTTACCATGATTTCTAGAAAATTGCATTGCTGGTTTTCATTCCAAGTTTTTACATAAAATGAGAATGCATGAATTTTTATATAAAGGCTTATTATGGAACACCTGAGTGGTATCCAACTAAGCTTGTCAGCTCACACCATATGCACCTATTCCGTGGTGCATAGACCATTATTTGTCTTGTAATGAAGGGAAATGTTGGGAACCAGAGTGAATATGTGAGGTTCATGTTAGCCTGTTGGGTATCTAGTGGTGAGATTGGGGGATTTCCTATATGTTATCATTTACAGTAGCTATTTGGTTTGGGTCTTTTATATATAGACATGTCCTTTGGAATTTTTAGGTACTTTTTTTGTTTTCTATTTCAGATGATTCTTTACCGTAATGGAATATGTGTCTTCTTCATCATAAACATTCCCATTTTTTAGTATATATATGTCATTTGGTTATTGGGTTTTAGAAAAATCATTCCCTCTGTTGTGTCATTCGATGCCTGGGTTCTTGTCTTTATCCCATGGGGATCGGCAACAACCTTTGGGTATGTAGGAGAATAGGTCAGGTGTTGGGTTTGATGGTATCCCTAGTAAGTTAATTAAATATAATGAATAAAAATAGATATTTAAATTAGATTTTCCCATAAAAAATGAAATATTTTATTCATCATCATAGATAAATGTACTCTAATAAAATAGTTGACTAATTCTTGGGAGAAATGTAATTTTATTTTGAAAAGGATAGTTCTTTTTGAAAATCATATGTATGACTCATAAAAATGAGATTTTAAACATTTATATCCCATTAAATAATAAATAATTATATTATATTTGAGTAATTTGAAATGAACATTCATGCATGTCTTTTGAAAATTACGTAAAAACATGTAAAAATAATGTTTACTAAACCCTATAAATGAGAAACTTCATTGTGGATTGAGGGAAAATGTAAAAGTCTATTTAAAGCATAAAAATGTAACCATTATTTGTATAAAATCATAAATTAACAAATATAATTTTTAATTATAAAAAGAGTTATTTTAGAAAAATATTGGCAGCTTAATGAAGATGATAGAGTTCACTTGACAATGGGTAAGAAATTAGAATGTTCATTCAAAGAAGGCTTTCTTGGTATGAGAAATTACAAGATAACCTTTTATAACATGTATTTCCCCATTAAAGGAAGATGAACTGATCTAGATATATGATTTTCAAACATATTCATAGAATTAATAAGATTTTCTAAAAATAATGAATAATTACATTGGGGTAATGATAGATAATGTGAAACCCAAATTAAAAACAGATGTTCTATAAGAAACACTTACCAAATTGAAAGTAGTCGAACAATATTCCCCATAAAATTTATGATCAGGAAATAATAAATTAAATTCCAATAAGATAAAGTGATTAATGATATGAAACATTTATGGGTTGTATACATACTCCACATGAATCGATCCTAAATTCTATCAAAAAAATTTAACTTTTTAAATAATCTCTTAGTTTATTAATCACATAAAACAACATAGAGAACACAATACAAACATTCTAAATGAATAATGAATAAAATAAATGGAATTTACATAATTAAGGAACCAATACTGATAGAAATTTAACTATAACATTGGAATTGTAATGTGACCCTTAGGAATTGTAATCTTCACAATAGAATTTTAACATCACTAATGAAAGAATATATAAAACATATACATATTATAAATGATATTATGATGAAATTACATGACATTATATGTAAAAAAAGTATTTTAAAAGATAAATTTCGTATTGATATTTTTTTGAAACATAAATATATTATTAAAAATTTAATATAATTATAATTATTGAAATGAAAATTTATTTTTATAAAAAATATTCGTGAATTTATATTTTTATTAATATTAAAATATAATTTTAGATGACCTTAATTAACCCTTCCTATGGTTTTAAAATAAATTATAATTCTGAAATTTTTTCCCAATCAATACTGATTTTTTAAAATTTAATTTCACATATTTTGAGAATTATTTAAATAAAATAGAGTAAATTTTTGAATTGTATATGTCATAAAATTTTTATGGTGATTTTTTAGGATTTTTCTAAAATAGTTGATTTTTTGGTGAATAATAATATAAGATAATTTACAAGAAAATATTGATACATGAATTGTTATGTCATAGATGATGTATGGATGATTTAATCCAATAATATCAAACTAATCATATTTTTTTATATTTTTTGGTAATTTTTAAATGATTCATATCCTTGCTACAAAATAATAAACTAATAAATAAAATAATGGGAAAACACCCTCACATCTCCTAAAAATACCACCACTGAAAACCTCTTATCCTCACACATATGATGCTTCAAGACATGACCAAATTATCCTAAAATCTATTATTAATCCCCTATCCCATGTAAAGGATCATTTTTCTAAACAATTAACCAATACCAATCCTGCAAATGACATTCTCCAGAATTAGGATTCCTATGAAAAAATCCATTTTATTTCCTTTTATTTTTTTTATGTTAGTTAATTTTATTATTTCTCCACATATCCCCTCATAAAAATTGTTTGATATCTCTTATACCTTAAATATATTTTAATTTGTTATTTTAATGTAATAATTCATCTTCCTTTCATTCCCCTCCCATTTTTTCTAAAAATTAAAACATCGTCTAAGATGTGTTTATTTGTCACATTTAAGGGTATATTGTTTTCATTATCCATTAATTCCTTCATTGATGGTGATAAAACCAATTATATGGTTAAAAAATTATAATATATTTATTAAAAAAAATTAATGGTCTGTAACAATTTTATATACATAAGATTAATTAATAAAATAAAACTAGTTTTTGAATATCGAAAAACCCCCAAAATAATCTAACTTATTAACAATAATGTTATATCTAATGATTCATCATCAACCCAAATTATAAATTTACTTTTGTAATCATTAAATTTTATTTATTTATATTAATAACATATAACATCAATTCTGGGCAACAATTCTCATTTTACATGATTTTCCACACGTGTATACATGTAAACCAATCATGGAGACCAAGGAAACCAATACCCCTGAATGATGAAAATGAACCTCATACGTCATCCAAAAGGACAAAAATGAACATAATTAAACTATAATAAATTGAATATATTTAGAAAATTATTTTCTATAATTAATTGTTTTATTTAATTTGATAAGCTAGGAATTTGAAATTGTCTTCAGATCTGTTTTAGACATAAGGAAATGGATTCTACCTGGACCCCATTTTTTACCTTTCGGTTACTCTTTATCGCTCTTTTCCCTAAAATAATTCTTATTTATTTTAGTCAAATTATTCTAAATTTAGTATATATTTTTCTAAAATCATGTTTTTATATCATATAATCCACTTTTATGGAGAAGTACCTGTTTTAAAAAGGTTCAATTCAAAAAAATTCCCAATAAGACAGCCCGATTTACTAGAACTTCCACAATTATTTCCCGTTTTCAAGTACCATCCATACTAAATTTGCAGCCACCATTATTTTTATAAAATAAAAAATTATATCAAGAATAATTATATTGATTCATTTAGGGCTTTATACTAATAACTATTCCATTACCATTTTAATAAATATAAAAAAAATTCATTAAACCGCACAAAAATATTTTATTTCAAAAGTTTCTTAACACCCATTTTATATGTTTTCACTGGAATTTTAAATAACATATAATTATATATTCCTAATAAAACTTATTAATTTTCATTTATGTTTTAAATCCATTCATTCATGGAAACCATTATGATATTCCCTTTGATATGTTTTTTGATATTGATATGATACCCAATTCTTTCAATGGGTAACCATTATGTTTATTTTTTATTACTCATGTGTGGTTAATTATTTTTTCACAAAAATATATGAACATGTTTGATGTGGATTCCCATATTTTACTCCACTAATTTTGGTAAATTTTAGTCTAATGAGAAACCATGTGCAATATTTTTGGTGGAAAACCTTGACTCATGATACATGTGAAACTGTCCTTGAGGTTAGCCTTGACCCATGATCCTCTATTTCAAATGAGACAAAAGGCATTCTTATGAAATTTTTTATGTTTCTTCCACATTAATATCATTCCATGATTACATGATCCAATGTTCTATATGTTATATTCCATTCCTTTTTATGTCATCATGTTTGTTGACCTCACCTGTTTTGATAATGCCAACTATTCTTTTACATACTTTGATAATCCCAATTATTGTTTATCTATATTCTAATTTTCTCAATCTATGATATTATACTATCAGGTTGATACTAATATTAAAATAATCCTTGAAATTTGTTAATCAATGTTTATCCATGTTTGTATTAGTTTTGAAGTAATTCTAATCCAACCAGATATCTTTTGCATAAAACATATAAGTGTTAGTCACTGAGCTACATATAGATACTGATACAGAGCTACTGGTACTTAGTCTACAGATAGACATAGTCTACCGATATACAGAGTCACCGATAAGATAAATCTACCGAAATGCATATGTTTACCGATACACGTAATCACTGGAACTAAGAAGAGATATCGACATACCAGAGCAACCGATAGACCAAGAGCTACCAATATACAGTGTCACCGATACATAATGAAGATACCGATGCAAGGAAGAGCTACCGATAGATCAAGAGATAATGATATAATGAAGTCTCCTTTATATAGAGTTATCGATACCAAAAGTTACCGATATAGAGTAAGGAGTTACCTATACCAAGAGCTACCGATGCAAAGAGCTACCGATACAAGTTCAAAGAGCTACCGATGGAAGGTCACTGTTACACAGTCCACCGTACACATCTTCCAACAAGAGGCTACTAATGATTGACCAACCAATCAAGTTCTATATTCTCAATACTATTTATTTATTGAGGTAACGGTTGCATTATATTTTTTAATGTAGTTAATGTTAGTTAATTATTTCTGTTTCCATGTTAGGGAACCGTACCTAGTACCCATGCATAAAGAAACCATTCCTTTTTGCCAGAGCTAAAAGCTATAAAATTGTTGATAAAGACCTAGATGGAGTGTAGTGAACACGAGATCGAATAAAAGAGATGGAATCAAGGAACTAATAAGTCACAAAAAGAGTGAAAAATAAAAAGGCTCAACAACATTCCAACGTGCTGCATTAACACAAGGCTACATCCATACTCCAAGAACACTGGACATACATGATGTCACTTATTCTAGAGGAGAACACAAGCTGCATCTTGAGTGAAGAACAAAAAAAAAACACTTCATGCACTCAGGCTGATAAGCTGAACCTGGAACCAAGGAAGAAAAGGATACTCTATTTTTCATAAAAAATTGAGAAGGACTCAGAAGCTTTTCTGACCAATCAAATGAGTCCAGAGCAGCATTATAAATCACTAAATCTTTTCTAAACTCATTCACACTTTCTTTAGTGATTCTTTAATTTACATTTCGATCAGTGTGTGTACCCTATTTACTTTACACACAAAGTGTCTCTTGAGCTAAGCTGGAGGATTCAAAAATCCACATTCAAACTCTATTAACTCCCTTATATCCCACTGTGGATAGTGGTAGAGGTCGAGTATGACCTGGATATCTATGAGCTATTGTCTTTGTTTTCCCACGTAGAACTGTGGTAGAGGTCTTTGTACCTAGATAGTATTGTACTTTGGTTTACTCCGATCCAGGGTGTGGATAAATTTTTATAAAATTTTTGAGAGCACTAAGTCTTGGCTTGAGACTAAACCTATTGGTTACATCTGCTGTGCATTTTGGTTTAATTCATTAGTATACTATATATTATATATTCTACTACTAACTACTTTGAAATATAATTTGTTTTAAAGTTACATTGATAGTTAAATTAGAGTGTGTTTATACTTATTTTAAACCAGTAAGTTAGTTTCAAAAGTCAATTTAATCTTCAGATTAAATTAGCTAAGACCTAATCAATCATTGAGAGACTAATTGAACATTTTTACTCTGTATAAATTCACTACATTTTAACTCTGTTTTTAAATATTGGGATTTTAACAGAAATATTTTTAACATAAATTTTAATTGGAACTCAATTCACCCCCCTCTTGAGTGTCCACTCTGACCAACATTTGGTATCAGAGGTTGTTTTTATTAATACAAGTTTTCAAAACATTTTATTCTTCAACTGTGATTTTAGTTAATTCTTTAAAGATCTTAAATTTCTATTAGTTCTAAATTTTATCCCTTTAGAATTATTTTCTAAAATCTCACTATAGATAATAGACTAGAATTTGACGCTACTAACCTTACACCTTTATCTAATGGTAAAACCTATACCCAGTGGAAACATAGATGAAAATTAATTTAGAAATTATGGGTATTGATATCCGGAAAAATATGGAGTCATAATATAAAATTCCAGAAACTGATAGAAAAACTTGGGATGAACCTAAAAAAAATTCTTACAATAATAATTATAAAGCTATGAATGCCCTGTATTGTGCTTTAAGAGATGAAGAGTTTAATATAATTTATACTTGTAAAACTACACATGAAATATGGGATACTTTGGATATTTCCCATGAGGTAAAAACAAATGTTAACGAAATGAAGCTGAATACCTATACTGTTAAATATTATAATTTTAAAATGAAATATGATGAACCTATTTCTATCATGTATCTGACGTTAAATGAGATAGTGTATACAATGAGTTCACTTGGGAAGGCTGTTCCAGCAAAGAAACAAATCATGAGGATACTGAGATGTTTTCCAGATTGATGGAGAGGCACTTCTGTTTGAATCATAGAATCATGTGACATTGGAGATGTTCCTATTAAATAAAATTTGGTAAGTTTATGATATATGAAGAAGAACATAATGTATATAAAGAAGAAGAAGTTGAACCCAAAATAAAATCGTTGGCTTTCAAGTATACTGCTTCTAGGACCAAATACAAGGAGAAAATACATGTACCTACTGAATGTTCAACCAGTGAAGATTCAGATTCCGACAGTGATGCTGAAATGGGTCAAATAGAAAGAAGATTTAAATTGTTTTATAGGAAGAAGAAATTATTCCGAAAATCAAACTACAAAGGTAAGTGTGACAATAATGGTCATTGGAAGAAGGATTGGATGAAGTCTGATAAGGAAGATGATATAGTCTGCTATAAATGCAAGTGGAAAGGACACATCAAGCCTGACTGTCCAAAATTAAAAATAAAAAAGAAATATGATTATAAGGACATGAAGTACAATAAATCTAGGAAATCTAGTTTGAGTGCTTCAGAAGATAGCATAAGTGAATATGAAGTTTTTGATTCTAAAAATAATCATGCCAATATGTGTTTCATGACCAACACATCTGAGGTAACTTTAGATACTCTTGTTTTAAATTCCTATTATTCTGGAGATGATACCGTATCTGATTCTGATTCTAAAGATATGTCTAAGGGTGAATTGTTTTAATATTGTAACATGCTGGAAGAAAAACTTAATGAACATAAGGACAAATCTAAGTCACTAATGAAATAGCATGCTCTCACTGGCGATGTTAAATCTGCCTTTGATATAGAAAAGTAAAAGATTGATCAACTATTGGAGAAAAATACTGAACTGAAAATGTCTAATGAGAAACATAGAAAGGACTTAGAAAAGTTCACAAACAGAAAATATACACTTAATAAAATGTTAGGTAAGAATGTTTCACCAAAGTACACTACTGGTTTGGGATATCAAACAGGATAGAGACGGTTTACCGAAAATTGATTTATTCCTAAACCTGGACAAAATTCTGCTTGTTCCAGTTCTGGAAATTCGTATGTTTCAACTATTTATTCATATTTGTATAGATAAAATAAAGTTTATCTTTAAAAATATATTTATTTTGTAAATTATATGAGACCCATCAGACAAATCTAGGTACCTAAATATTTGATTGATAACCTTTCTAGACCCAAGAAGATCTGGGTACAAAAATCATTTTCTGTTTAAATTTGTGTTGTAGGAAAACTTCTTGAAGAGTTCTCACAAAAAGGTATGGTACTTGGATAGTTAATGTTAAAGTCACATTCCTAGAGATTACTCATGATTCAATAGTCTAATCAATTTTTATGGAGGCCATGTCACCTTTGGTGATAATTTCAAAAGAAAAATCATTGGCCGAGGCCAGATTGGTAACATTAATTAAGTTTTTCTTTCTAATGTTTTAATTGTTTATGGACTTAAGTATAACATGTTAAGGATTTCTCCATTATGTGATGATGTCTTTAATGTGAAATTTGAAAATTATTCCTGTAATGTTTTTAACTCTAATTTTTTTTTTGTATTTTCTACTTTAGGAAATTAAAATTTTTATGGTGTTGATCTGAATTCTTTAGCGAAGAAAATGTTACTTGTTTAAATGCTTTTCATACAGAGTATTCACTTTGGAACAAATGATTATGACAATGAAAAATCTATTCAATTATAAAATTGACTAGGAAGAACATAGTTAGAGACCTACGAAAACATTAATTCCCATATGACAATGTTTGTAATCCCTGTCAAAAGGGAAAGCAACAAAATTTTATTTTAAATCAAATATATAAGATTCAACTTCTCAACCTCTAGAGTTGGTTCACATGGAAATGTTTGGACCTTCTAGAGTTTCTAGTCTAAATGGGAAGCACTATATCTATGTCCTAGTAGATGACTTTTCTATATATACTTGAGTATACTTCATAGCTCACAAAATTGAAGCTTTTTATTACTTTGTTAAATACTCAAAGTCTGTAGAAAACCTTAGTAGACATAAGATTAAAAACCGGAGAAGTGATCATGGCTGTGAGTTTGAGAATCATGAGTTTGAATCTTATTGCTCACACAATTGCTATAGTGACAACTTTTCTTCCCCTAGGACAGCTCAGCCGAATGGTGTATTAGAAAAAAGAAATAGAACCCTTCAAAAATTACCAATAATTATGCTAAAAGAGTATGACCTACCTATTTATTTTTGGCAGAAGATATGAATACAAATTTTTATGTTATTAATAGAGTCTGTATTAGACATGTTATCAAGAATACCCCATATTAACTATGGAATACTATAAAACACAAAGTTAGTTACTTTAGAGACTTTGGCTGCAATGTTTTTCTTCTCAATACAAAGGATAATCAAAACAAGTTTGCTTCTGTAACGACCCAAAATTTCATTAATGGAAAAACCCTCTTGATCCAGTTAAATATTTCTTTAGGAAAAAAAATGTTTTTATAAGATGTCAACTTCTTTAGTTTAACATTATGTTTTGTGACCATTACTTTTATAGCCGCTGAACAGTGATCATCTGGGTAGTTTAAATATAAGGCTTTAACGAACCAGTTTTCTACTCAGACAAAGGAAGCGATGGCCTCATCCAGTAGAATTGCCCCTTACAAAGCCCATTTGTCGGAGCTCGGAAAGGAGGTGGCGTCTTTGGGATTTGCCCTTGACCAAGCCCAAGCTGAGCTTCATCAAGTCAAGCTCGAACGTGATCGTCTACGGGAAAAATGGAAGTTGATAGAGATTACCACTCGAGCGATGTTATCCGAGCAACCCCAAGAGTCTGTCACCATCGCACACCTTACCCTTAGGTCTTATGCGGCTATTTTAAGGGGATATATAACAAATAAGTATCACCATGTTCATGTACATTTTTTTTGTATATAATAATGAATATAATTTCTAGTCATTTTTGATACATTGTAATTAGTTTTTAAAGTACAAATGGTGTTTTTAGTTATTATTTAATTAAGAATTATATTTTATTAAATTAAAGGATTTTTGAATTAAATAATATTTTAATAAAATATTATTATTAATATTAAATTAATTTTTATTAAATATAAATGATCTTATAATTTTATGAATGCAATTAAAATTTTTATTAAGGTTTGAAAGCCATTTCTGTCAAAACCCGTGAATTTTTTATAAATGTCGGTTTTTATTTTAAAAGTGAAAATTCACATATTTAGAAAATTATTTAGATAAAATAAATATTATTTTTGGAATAAGGACGTCGAAATTATCCAACGGTGAATTTTTCATAATTTTCTGAGACAGTCAAATTTTTGGGTAAAAATTAAATACCATTTAAATATATAATGTGTTTTATGACATCATAATGACCCAATGGTGATGTAATAAAATATCATAATCTTTATGTTCGGCCAATATGTGTTTTATCATTAAAATAATGAGGTTTTGGGTTTGTTTGACTCACTTTTCAAAGCATTAATGGAGCCCTCAAGACTTATTCAACACTTTGCCTTTTTAAATTAATTTCCATGGGAGTGTGACTCACCTCCACATAAGCAACCCTAATTTTTTAATAAGTTCGGACCTTGGCCTTGTAAAATATTTTTTTCCTCTTTCCTTTTCCAGAAACCATGAGCAAATACCATGGGATAGTTTGTGGTTTGGATTATTTTAATATAAGGGGTCCCAAACCTAAATAATAAAGAATTCTCTCACCTTTCCTATATAAACCCACCCAAGCTCCCACTTCCTCCTCACTCAAATCCCTTGAAGTTCGTCCAACATCTTCCCTACTCTCTCTAGAATCATCTGAAGGCGCCCCAAGCTCCCAAGAAGCCTCTCTCTAGCCTTTGGAAGCGCACTTCCAAGTAAGGGGTTTTATTCCTTTCTCATTTTTTGTCAATTTTATTTAAGTTGTATTCCCCTTTTAATTTAAATTATGAATGTTGGGGTATGGTTTTTCACCTACCCCATACTGCCCTCTTATTGTTTGAATTATGGGAGAACCCTTTCCCTCTCATTAAATGCCTCCCATGTACACCCGTTACTATGCCGAAATTCCGAAAGGAACTTCTCTCTCTTCTTGTACATTCAAGCAATACTTTTGTATCATGAATTTAAATTCCATTTCAATTGTTGGGACATGTATATATATGACATCCTTACTGTCCATTACATGTAAATATGATGAGGAACCCCTTTCAATCTCATCAACCTTTTTTTATGAGTTCTTATGTCACGCCGTTACGCTGCCGAAATCACACCGATTTTCTAAGCCAATGTCATTGTGTAGTGAATACCATGCCCATTTCTCCATCAAGGGTATTCACCTTTATGAACATTTACTTATTGATTGTAAAGTTTCATGTATGAATTCCACATTCCTTTATCGTGGAATAAATTATTATGTTTTATGAATCCATGTTTTATGATCCATGTGACACACTTATGCATGAAATGAAATGTTTAAGAAGGGTGCGCCCTTTATAGCGCTCCAATGCATTGGGTAAAGTATAGTATCATGATACGTCATGTGCAATGAGTGTTTACTCATGCTAATTCGAGTGCAACGAGGGTTTACTTGTGCTTCAAGTGCAATGAGGGTTTACTCATGCTCCATGTGCAATGAGCCTTGGCTCATGCTAATTCAATGTTAAGTGTTGTTGCCACATTTCCATGTTATGATTATCATGATTTATCATGCCTTTATGTTCATATCTCTCTTATGATCTATTGATATGCCTATTTCCTAACATGTATTGTACTCCTCATCTTATTCATTGTGTACTCCCTTACTGGGCTTTATAGCTCACCCTTTTCTTATGCATGTCCTCTGGTTATCCCATGCAATGCTAAGTACGAAGGAATGTAGTGGTCATGTAAAGGAAGTTTTCAATAAGGATGTCGTATTTCAAGTTTAAAGTTTTTATGTAATGATCCTAATCCCCAAAGACACTAAACCTCTCGATCTTCTTTGTTGTATCAAGTGATGTTTTATGTAATAAAGCATGTTTAAGTTGTAATAAAAAGAAGGGTTGTCATAGTTGGTATCAGAGGATAGGTTTAGTTATTTTTGGGATTAGGAAACCCTAGTAAAGCCTTAGATACAAGACTAATCATAATAAAAACATCCCTAAGTTTTGGTAAATACTAAGTAAGTGGTTTATCAAACAAATACATCCCTGTCTGGATACGAGCAGGTAGAGGCGGCTCTGGCACAGATGTATCCTAGGGGTAAAACCCGAAAACACCGCTTTGAGCTAGACTCGAACGGGAACTGGTGCACGACAACGGGCCTTGCTGCACTCTTGGTTACGACACTCCCGGGGGATTTGTTTTGATAAATTCACAATCTTAATATGAACCCTTATTATGGGAAAAATGCCCCTAAGGATATATGTTAGAAGGAAGATCATGAAAAGCCTGGATTGAATCATATAGACTCATGAGTTAAAGAGATTAAAGTTTATTTATAAGTCATCAACTTTTGTCTTTGGATTACCCTTTATGTGTTACCCCTAACTTTCCTTTTATTCCAGCCAATGGCCGGTAATAGGAGAACTCGGGCTAACAACCGTTGTGAAGATCAGTGTGATGATTGTACTTATGAGATGCCCAATCCAATGGGAGCGGGAATCGCGAACATTGTCACGCTTCTCTCTCTGATAACTCAAGTTTTGAATAGAAACACTGGTCAAGAGGAACGTTCAACCCCACCTAAGAAAGAACAAGTCGCTATTGAAAGCTTCATGAGACAAAGGCCTCCTACTTTTAGTGGATCATCCGATCCCACGATTGCTGAACAATGGATCAACTCCATTGAAAAGATATTCGTCATCCTCCAATGCTCTGAAAAAGAGAAGGTTCTCCTGGCGGCTTATCGTATGGAGGGTGAAGCTGATCAATGGTGGACGTTGATCAAAAATACGAAGCCTGAGGAGGAGATCGAGGCTTTGGAATGGAAGGTATTCCAGAAGATGTTTTTCGATAAATATTTTCCATGCACCCTCCGTCTTAAGATGGAAAGGGACTTCCTTTCCCTCAAGCAGAAAGATGAGGAATATGTGGGAGCGTACGAGGAAAACTTCATAAGGCTTGCACGATACGCTTCCGGCTTTGTCGTTACCCCCGAATGCAAGGTTGACCGCTTCTTTGGTGGGCTTAAGCCTAGCTTGCGGAAAGCATTAGCGATCCGTGACTTCGACAGCTATGAGGAAATTGTCTGATGTGCCCTCAAGGTTGAAATGGAGATCGGAGAATCACATGGGTATCATGGGGACAAGAAGCGGAAGGTGGATTTCAATGCTGGTGGTCCGATGGATAAATCCAACGACGCTAAGAAATTCCAGCACCCCACTTGCCAATAGTGTGGAAAAAAGAACCCTGGAAATTGCCTTAGGGGGACAAGAAAATGCTTTAAGTGTGGAAGAGAAGGGCACCTAGCTGTTAACTATCAGCAAGAAGGACCCGCGGCTGCGACGGAGGGGAGGAACGCTCCGTTCGAACCTCAACGCGTTGTTCAATGCTTCAAATGCAAAGAACCGGGTCATTTTGCGAATCAGTGCCCTAATCCAAGGGTTATCGGAGGCAATCAACAACCTCCAAGACAGCAAGGAAGAGCGTTTGCCATCACTTCTGCCGAAGTGAACCCCGACAACGAAGTGGTGACAGGTACGCTAGTTATTCATTCAAGAATAGCGAACGTACTTTTTGATTCAGGTTCTACGCATTCCTTTATATCTCAGAAGTTTAGTAGAACAATCCCTGCACCACCACAAATCATGGATGTAAAGATGTCGGTGAGTACGGAAAATGGGGCAATCATTGCATCCCATGAGTATAAGTCCTCCCCTGTTATAATCTGTGGATTGAATTTCCCGGCGAACCTCTTCATACTCCCTTTGGTGGAATTTGATGCAATTCTTGGCATGGATTGGCTTTCCTTATATAGAGCCAACATAAATTGTCGGGAGAGGGAAATCACACTCCATATGGAGAATCGACCCCCGATTCTTTACAAGTGTCAGGAGGAAGATGAATCTCCATTAGCTCCATCATCTCAAGAATGGATATTACTGCCTTATGAGCACGCATATCTAGCTCAGATGATTGAGTCCAAGGAAGAAACCACCCTTGAAGAAATGCCTATTGTGAGGGAATTCACTGAAGTATTTCCCGAGGAACTTCCTGGTCTTCCTCCAAGAAGAGATGTTGATTTCTCAATTGAACTTATACCTGGGGTGCTACCAATATCCAAGACTCCATATAGAATGGCTGTGGTTGAGCTTGAAGAACTGAAGAAACAACTACAGGAGAATCTGGATAAAGGGTTTATACGCCCAAGTGCATCACCATGGGGTGCACCAGTCCTCTTCGTCAAGAAGAAGGATGGGTTAATGCGGATTTGCATCGATTATCGTGAACTTAACAAAATCACGATAAAGAACAAGTATCCTCTCCCAAGAATCGATGACTTGTTTGATGAGCTGCGCGGAGCACAATACTTCTCCAAGGTCGACTTGCGGTCGGGATATTATCATGTAAGGGTGAAGAAGGAAGATATCCCCAAGACTGCTTTTCGTACAAGGTACGAGCACTATGAATTCATAGTAATGCCTTTTGGACTCACCAATGCTCCAGAAATATTCATGGACTTGATGAATAGAGTCTTTAGAGATTACCTAGATAAATTTGTGGTAGTCTTTATAGATGATATTCTAATATACTCCAAAACCAAGGAGGACCATGAGGAGCATTTAAGAACTGTACTGGGGACTTTACGCAAGGAAAAGCTCTATACCAAGTACAGCAAGTGTGAGTTCTGGTTGGAGGAGGTCTCATTCTTTGGCCATATCATCACAAGCAATGGGATATCTGTGGACCCCTCCAAAACAGATGCAATTGAGGGATGGACGAGGCCAACATCGGTAACTGATATCCGTAGCTTCTTGGGGTTAGCTGGATATTATCGACGATTTGTGAGAAATTTCTCACGATTGTCCAACCCTCTTACCAAGCTAACTCGAAAGGGAGTAAAGTTTGCTTGGAGTGATGAATGCGAAGAAAGCTTCAAGGAGTTGAAAAGGAGGCTTATCACTGCACCTGTGCTCACTTTACCCACAAGTGGGGAGCTTTTTGTGGTATTCAGTGATGCTTTGAAGAAGATATTAGGATGTGTGATGATGCAGAATGATAAAGTGATATCCTATGCCTCAAGACAGTTGAAAATCCATGAGTGAAACTATCCAACACATGATCTGGAGTTGGCGGCGGTGATCTTTTCCTTGAAAATCTGGCGGCATTATCTCTATGGAGAGAAATGTGAGATATATACTGACCACAAGAGTCTTAAATATATATTCACAAAGAAAGAGCTTAATATGTGCCAGAGAAGATGGATAGAGCTCATAAAGGATTATGACTGTTCAATACATTACCACCCTGGGAAGGCGAACAAGGTGGCGGATGCCCTAAGTAGAAAGGATCCAGCAATTCTATCAATGATGAGAATTGAGAAGGATCCAATCTTCTTAGACTTGATGAATATGGACGTGGGAATCATAAAGAAGGGAAAATCATCAATCCTTTCACAAATGATTTCTCAACCATCTCTTTTGGAAAGGTTAAAGGATGCTCAAAAAGATGATGCGAGAATCCACAAAAAAGTGGAAGCTATCAAAAAGGGAAAATCCTCAGAGTTTAATGTTAATAAAGAAGGAATTGTGCTGTTTGGGAAAAGACTATGTGTCCCATCAAGTTCGGAGCTGAAGAAGGAACTTTTTGATGATGCACATAGATCAAATTTCTCTATTCACCCAGGGAGCACAAAGATGTATCGAGATCTCCGAAAAAACTTTTTGTGGGATAATATGAAGAAGGAGATCGCCGAATATACATCAATGTGCCTGGTGTGTCAGCAAGTGAAGGCAGAGAGGCAGAAGTCTAAGGGGATGATGCAACCATTGCCCATACCAGAATGGAAATGGGAGAACATCACCATGGACTTCGTCACTGGAATTCCAAGGACATCCAAAAGCAACAATGCAATCTGGGTTATTGTGGATCGTCTTACGAAGACTGCACACTTCATTTCAATTCGAGAGGATTTCTCTTTGGATCAACTAGCACAGATATATATCAGGGAAGTGGTACGGTTGCATGGAGTACCACTATCTATTGTGTCTGACCGATATCCAAGATTTACCTCTAAGTTTTGGAAGAGTCTTCAACATGCTCTGAATACTGAACTGAACTTCAGTACGGCCTATCATCCTCAAACTGATGGCCAATCCGAGCGGACTATCCAAACACTTGAGGATATGTTGAGAGCGTGCTCAATGGACTTTAAAGGAGGATGGGATCAACATCGTCCTCTAGTTGAGTTCCCTTATAATAATAGTTTCCACTCAAGCATCCAAATGGCACCATATGAAGCCTTGTATGGGAAAAGGTGTAGAACACCGGCATGTTGGGATGAGGTCGGTGAACGTAAGCTGCTTGGACCAGAAATGGTCGAAGAAATGGTGGAGAAGGTGAAAACCATTCAGCAGCATATCAAGGCAGCCCAAAGTCGACAGAAGAGTTATGCAGATAATCGTCGACGAGACCTTGAGTTTAAAGTCGGAGACATGGTGTTTTTACACATATCTCTATGGAAGAAGGTCATGAGGTTTGGAAGGAAAGGGAAGTTAAGTCCAAGGTACATCAGCCCCTTCGAGATTCTTGATCGTGTTGGGATTGTAGCCGATCGACTAGCACTTCCACCTACTATGGCCAAGGTGCATGATGTCTTCCATGTATCCCTCTTAAGGAAGTACATACCAGACCCTTCACATGTACTCTCTTCTGAGGTAGTACAATTAGTAGACGATCTTTCTTATGAGGAGAAACCAGTAAAGATCTTGGATCGTAGAGAAAAAGTTATATGAAATAAGACAATGCCCCTCGTCAAGGTGTTGTGGAGAAACCACAAGTTTGGAGAAGCAACTTGGGAGTCGGAGGATATGATGAAGCTAAGTTACCCACATTTGTTTTAGTGTGGGAAAAGGAAAATTTTGAGGGCGAAATTTCTTAAGGGGGGAATGTTGTAACGACCCAAAATTTCATTAATGGAAAAACCCTCTTGATCCAGTTAAATGTTTCTTTAGGAAAAAAATGTTTTTATAAGATGTCAACTTCTTTAGTTTAACGTTAAGTTTTGTGACCGTTACTTTTATAGCCGTTGAACAGTGATCATCTGGGTAGTTTAAATATAAGGCTTTAACGAACCAATTTTCTACTCAGACAAAGGAAGCGATGGCCTCATCCAGTAGAATTTCCCCTTACGAAGCCCATTTGTTGGAGCTCGGAAAGGAGGTGGCGTCTTTGGGCTTTGCCCTTGACCAAGCCCAAGCTGAGATGCATCAAGTCAAGCTCGAACGTGATCGTCTACGGGAAAAATGGAAGTTGATAGAGATTACCACTCGAGCGATGTTATCCGAGCAACCCCAAGAGTCTGTCACCATCGCACACCTTACCCTTAGGTCTTATGCGGCTATTTTAAGGGGATATGTAACAAATAAGTAGCACCATGTTCATGTACATTATTTTTGTATATAATAATGAATATAATTTCTAGTCATTTTCGATACATTGTAATTAGTTTTTAAAGTACAAATGGTGTTTTTAGTTATTATTTAATTAAGAATTATATTTTATTAAATTAAAGTATTTTTGAATTAAATAATATTTTAATAAAATATTATTAATAATATTAAATTAATTTTTATTAAATATAAATGATCTTATAATTTTATGAATTCAATTAAATATTTTATTAAGGTTTGAAAGCCATTTCTGTCAAAACCCGTGAATTTTTTATAAATGTCGGTTTTTATTTTAAAAGTGAAAATTCACATATTTAGAAAATTATTTAGATAAAATAAATATTATTTTTGGAATCAGGACATCGAAATTATCCAACGGTGAATTTTTCATAATTTTCTGAGACAGTCAAATTTTTGGGTAAAAATTAAATACCATTTAAATATATAATGTGCTTTATGACATCATAATGACCCAATGGTGATGTAATAAAATACCATAATCCTTATGTTCGGCCAATATGTGTTTTATCATTAAAATAATGATGTTTTGGGTTTGTTTGACTCACTTTTCAACGCATTAATGGAGCCCTCAAGACTTATTCAACACTTTGCCTTTTTAAATTAATTTCCATGGGAGTGTGACTCACCTCCACATAAGCAACCCTAATTTTTTAATAAGTTCGGACCTTGGCCTTGTAAAATATTGTTTTCATCTTTCCTTTTCCAGAAACCATGAGCAAATACCATGGGATAGTTTGTGGTTTGGATTATTTTAATATAAGGGGTCCCAAACCTAAATAATAAAGAATTCTCTCACCTTTCCTATATAAACCCACCCAAGCTCCCACTTCCTCCTCACTCAAATCCCTTGAAGTTCGTCCAACCTCTGCCCTACTCTCTCTAGAATCCTCTGAAGGCGCCCCAAGCTCCCAAGAAGCCTCTCACAAGCCTCTCTCTAGCCTTTGGAAGCACACTTCCAAGTAAGGGGTTTTATTCCTTTCTCATTTTTTGTCAATTTTCTTTAAGTTGTATTCCCCTTTTAATTTAAATTATGAATGTTGGGGTATGGTTTTTCACCTCCCCCATACTTCCCTCTTATTGTTTGAATGATGGGAGAACCCTTTCCCTCTCATTAAATTCCTCCCATGTACACCCGTTACTATTCCGAAATTCCGAAAGGAACTTCTCTCTCTTCTTGTACATTCAAGCAATACTTTTGTATCATGAATTTAAATTCCATTTCAATTGTTGGGAAATGTGTATATATGACATACTTACTGTCCATTACATGTAAATATTATGAGGAACCCCTTTCTCTCTCATCAACCTTTTTTTATGTGTTCTTATGTCACGCCGTTACGCTGCCGAAATCGCACCGATTTTCTAAGCCAATGTCATTGTGTAGTGAATACCGTGCCCATTTCTCCATCAAGGGTATTCACCTTTATCAACATTTACTTATTGATTGTAAAGTTTCATGTATGAATTCCACATTCCTTTATCGTGGAATAAATGATTATGTTTTATGAATCCATGTTTTATGATCCATGTGGCACACTTATGCATGAAATGAAATGTTTAAGAAGGGTGCGCCCTTTATAGCACTCCAATGCATTGGGTAAAGTATAGTATCATGATACATCATGTTCAATGAGTGTTTACTCATGCTAATTCAAGTGTAACGAGGGTTTACTCGTGCTTCAAGTGCAATGAGGGTTTACTCATGCTCCATGTGCAATGAGCCTTGGCTCATGCTAATTCAATGTTAAGTGTTGTTGCCACATTTCCATGTTATGATTATCATGCTTTATCATGCCTTTTTGTTCATGTCTCTCTTATGCTCTATTGATATACCTATTTCCTAACATGTATTATACTCCTCATGTTATTCATTGTGTACTCCCTTACTGGGCTTTATAGCTCACCCTTTTCTTATGCATGTCCTCAGGTTATCCCATGCAATGCTAAGTACGAAGGAATGTAGTGGTCATGTAAAGGAAGTTTTCAATAAGGATGTTGTATTTCAAGTTTAAAGTTTTTATGTAATGATCCTAAGCCCCAAAGACACTAAACCTCTCGATCTTCTTTGTTGTATCAAGTGAAGTTTTATGTAATAAAGCATGTTTAAGTTGTAATAAAAAGCAGGGTTGTCATAGCTTCTAAGAGTGATGAAGGAATTTTTCATGGTTATTCTTTAACTAGAAAAGCCTATAGAGTCTTTAACAAAAGAACCAAATGTGTGGAATAATCTATTCACATCAAGATTGATGAAACTGATCCACATGAGCCTAAAACATCTCTTGAAAATCCTGAAGAATATTTGGCCGTTCTTGACCTTAATGATAAAACTAAAGAACCTGCTGTAAAAATATCTTGTTCTAGACATATTTCAGAATCTTCTTCTGTTGAACCCGAATCTATAGATAAACCTGAAATTTCTATTCCTCCCTTTACTATATCAACTATGATTCTAAGGAATCATCCTTCAGATGTTGTTTTTGGTAATCTTGATAGAGGGACACAGACTTGAGATTCAATAAGAAACCAAGTTGAACATCAAGCTTTTCTTTCATAGCTATAACCTAAAATGTAAATGATGAAATCAATGATGAATTTTAGGTAATGGCTATGCAAGAAGAGTTAAATCAATTTGAAAGGAACAAAGTCTTGGAATTAGTTGAAAGACCCAAGTAAACTTTTACATTACGCACTAAATGGGTTTATAGAAACAAAGTTTATGAGTCTGGAAAAATAGTTTGAAATAAAGCTAGACAATTTTCAAAAGGATATAGTCAGGAGGAGGGTATAGACTATGAGGAAAACTTTTCCCCTATAGCCAGATTAGAAGCCATTAGGATCTTACATGCCTATGCTGCTCATATGAATTTCAAGTTATATCAAATGGATGTCAAAAGTGCCTTTACAAATGGTTTTATAACTGAAGATGTTTTTGTTAAACAACCACATGGATTTTCTAATCCTCATTTTCCAAATCATGTTTTTAAACATTATAATGATTTATATGGTTTACAATAAGCTCCAAGAGCTTGGTATGAAATACTTAGTAATTTTCTTATTTCAAAAAGTTTTATTAAAGGTATTTTTGATCCAACTCTTTTTATTAAAAGAATTTCTAAAGATATTTTAATAGTTCAAAACTATGTGGATGATATTATTTTTGGATCTTATAAACATTCCTTATGTATTGATTTTTCAATGAGTATGAAAAATGAATTTTAAATGAATTTAATGGGATAACATAAATATTTTATTGGATTCAAGCTTTTCAGAATGAAAATGGTATTATTTTGAATCAAAGTAAATATAAAAATGATCATTTAAAATTGTTTGG
This sequence comes from Viscum album, assembly GCA_963277665.1. Classification (NCBI taxonomy): domain Eukaryota; kingdom Viridiplantae; phylum Streptophyta; class Magnoliopsida; order Santalales; family Viscaceae; genus Viscum; species Viscum album. The sequence continues at coordinate 112,281,417 of OY728156.1, read as the reverse complement.
TTTGGATAGTATTAAGGCAAGTGATACACCTATGAGTACAATCTGTAAATTGGATACAGATTAAGCCGGGAAACCAGTGGATCAAACTAATTATAGAGGTATGATTGGATGCTTAATTTATCTTACTTATAGTCAACCAGATATTATGTTTAGTGTGTCTATGTGTGCAATATTTCAAGCTAATCCAAATGAATATCATTTACTTTTTGTTAAAATAATTTTTAAGTATCTTAAAAACAGTGTATACTTAGGTTTGTTTTACCCAAAAGGACAATCCTTTGAGTCAAAGAGTTATTCAGATGCTGAATTTGCAGGTTGGATGTTGGATAGAAAAAAAACATCTGAAACATGTAATTTATTGGGAAAATCCTTTGTATCTTGGTGTAGTAAAAAAGTAGAATTCTGTAGCTTTTCCCACTGCTGAAGCAGAGTATATAATTGCTGGTAGTTTATGTGCCCAAATTAAGTGAATTAAACACACTCTTTTGGAAAATGGATATTATTTTAAGCATGTTTCTATCAACTGTGAAAACACTAGTGCAATTAACATTTCAAATAATCTTGTGTCTCACTCTAGGACCAAACACATTGATGTAATAAACCATTTCTTGAGAGATCATTACCAAAAGGGTGATATTACTCTTGAATTTACTGTTACTGAACATTAATTAGCTTACATTTTCACCAAACCTTTGAGTTCGGATAGGTTAAGATACATTAGACATTAGTTGAGAATTATTATCCTCGATCAATAGTAACCTCACCGATGTAACCTCACCGATGTAACCTCACCGATGTAACCTCACCGATGTAACCACACCGATGTAACCTCACTGATGTAACCTCACCGATGTAACCTCACCGATCTAACCTCACTGGTGTAACCTCACCGATATAACCTCACCGATATAACCTCACCGCTGTAACCTCACTGATGCAACCTCACCGATGGACTTCACTGATAGGAATTCTCACCGATAAACCCTACCGAGGAGTGCTCTGTTTTATTATTCTATCAACCTCCAGAATATGAATCATTTTTATTTCATTTTATTTATTTATTTTATGATTCTTAAATGATAAAAACAAAGTCCAAGCTACTTCTCAATCCACCGATCCTCAAACTGTTACCCTCAATCCTTATCTCCCAAATATCTAGAAAACTTTACATCCCTCAAACCAGAGATGGAAAAAACTAAACATCCTTCCATCCGAGATGACACTGATGAGTCGAAATAAAAGAAGTAGAAGTCCAAGATAGAATAAATTTGTAGTGTTGGTAGAACTAGGTCAGGTAGGCGGCCAGTGAATCCTCATTTGCAGAATAGAGTTTTTGTGATTGAAAAAGATTTGTGTGTGGAATGGTTGTTTCCTAGCAAGTCATCAGTGCTCAAAGTGCTGGAAGATCAAATGTAGGTATATTTCTTTTTGACCAACAATGGTCCCTACTTCCTGAAGCTAGGGAAAATTTTTTATGAGTTTGTAATCTTTGAGAAATCAGAAGATGGGAACCAAGTGACTTGTTTTGTGAATGGAAGGAAGATGTCTTTTTCATCCGTTGAGTGGGCTGAATGCCTGAAGGTTCCATATGTAGGTGTATCTGGATATTTATCAAAAGATATTCCACCTACAAGTGATATATTTGATTATAATAGAGCCTTGGAGGAGCTCACCAGTGATGGAAATCGAAGACAAGTAGTGGCTGCTGAAATGGATGGAGAGAACATATTGATGTTCAAATTTGTTTAGCATGTCTTTATAACAAGGAGAGGGAACTTTGTGAATTTAAGATATCAAGATATCTATCTCTGACATCTCTTGAGATATTGTGTAAAAGTGAATCTGTGCAGATTTTTGATGATCTAGATGGAAGACATGACAATGCCAAAATCAAAGACAAATGCCCTATTCTTTTCCAACTTGATCTTAGTGATAATCAATGTGAAACGGGTAGCTGAGTCTCAAGATGAGATAGTGTTTGTATGGAATAACTTTTGTATCACAACCACTATTTGCAAATACATGAAGATAAATTGGAACCCCTGGAGAGGAGAGTGGGATAATGATGACAAGAAGGTATATGATAAATTAAATCCTATGAATCATCCTTCATGACCTTAGGATGTGAGGGATCCAGGTTTAGGACCTGATGAAGATGAACCTGAGTACAATGATGAGACTGAAGAAGAAGAGACTTTAATGGATGATGGAAGAGATTCAGAATTACCTCAAATTCCTGCTGCTGAAATTGTATCTTCTAAAATGGAATCCTTAGTAGAGGAAGAGACTCCTATTGATGAGGAAGACCACCCAGACCCTGAGCATAAAGAAGAAAAGGAGAATGAATATGAAGCCTCTGATTCTGTCTTCGTATGTTTGAGTTTATTGTGTAGAGTCCCGAAGCTTATCATACATGGACATTACATTACTTTTGCAGAATACTTAGAACATAACAAAAACAGACACACAAGGACCGTAGTAGTTTAGTGTCTTTGAAAACTCAGAATATAATCTTCTAATCGTGGTGAAAGATCTTCAACATCTCCCATAAAGATCTTCCTTTTTATTAACTAAAACCATTCTTTATGTCCTGGGGAAAATAAAACATAAAAGGGTGAGCTGAAATGCTCAGTAAGGGTAAATAAAAGAAATATCAATCACATCATATTCATAAGAACATAACATTTTGGAAATCTTAACCTGCAAAAGAGATCATAATATCAAAACATGGGATAAATCATAGTAGTGAAATTTAATCACAATAAACATAACATAAAAAATGAAACATTGTGGCATACAGACATAATCATAAATAATCATTTCTTATTAGTCATGACTCATTCTCAAGACTATCTTAGTGGAGAAAGTCCATTTATGAACCAATTTCACTCCTCGTTTGAGTCCTGTTTCACTGAACCGGTTTAACATGCCGTTCCAGCCATGTCTATCTCATTAGATATAAAATCTTTACCCAATGCGTTGGAGGGAGATATAGGTCCCACCCATCTCATAATGAAATCATTCTTACTTGTGCCACAAAATAAACTTAAAACAGTCATCATAACCCAAATATTAAAATGGGTTTCATAAACATCATCCCATCGTAACATAATCCATATAAAAAATGGATATCATATCATCATAAGAAAAGTGAAACCATGTAAATCATAGTGACATGATACTTGAAACAAACACATTTGAAATAATGTCATCTTAGATGAAAATGGTTTTGATAAAACACTTGAAATGAATTCTTGAGGAAAATATATTTTTTTCTTCAAAATCATTTTCTTTTCATAAAATGTCATGAAATTTTAAAAGAAAATGATTTTGTTGAATATAGTCATGAAAATAAGGCTTTAAACCCCATAAAAATCCTTTCATACCATATACGTTAAAAAAACATTCTTCTCGTACTTTTTTCGGAGAAGGCAAAAAGTACCTCGTACGAAAGATGGCAAAAGATTCCTTTCATATCTTTTACTAAAAACTCACCGAAGTGTAAAATTGGATTTAAAAAATTGTAGGTGGATGGAAATAATATTACATATTGAGGAATCATGTATATGGATGATAAAATATACCCATGTAAATACCAAAGTATAAACAATCTTGGATAAAAATGAGATTGTGATATTTTCCCTTACCTTAGGTCCGATTTTCTTCGTAAGTGTCCGAACCTTCTGTATAGTGATTTAAATAATGTCATTGACCTATTCCAGGATCATACTCATTGTTATGATATCATATATGGTTCACTTATGACTTTATAATCCCTGTTCTTTTGTAAATTCCATGTTAAAGAGCGTTTTGGGTAAAATCGTTTCATTTGTCGTTCGTGTTTTGACTTGTAGTTATTCATATGATTACTTAGATCATGATTACTTAATTACAGAATATAAAACATGATTTATATATAATATATATTCAGAATATACATATATATAAAATATCATTAAATGGAATGAAATACACCGTTCATGGAGACGGTTGGTCGTACGTACGCATGAATACTATTTTTATTTCCTTATTGAGTTGAATGGAATTAAGAAGATGAAATACATATATATACACATAAATCTAGTATCATTATTATGTCATATATTTCCTGATTTCTTATTATTTATACTTTATAATCATTCATGAATGGTTAACGTGGAGAATGAATCTCATCACGTCGTGGAGACGGTAGTCCGTACATACGCACGAGTGATGATGTCGTTCTCATGATCGTGGAATTGTATCTGAGTGTATGTATACTATTTAAGAATCAATATCACTTTACAATAATCATATATAGTTATTATTTACACCATTATATCAATCCAAGTAAGGTGGTGGTGGAAAATCGATTACACCACGGCGTGGAGACGGTATTCCGTACGTACGCACGCGCGGTGATTTCATTTTCTGTAGGATGCATAGATGGTGAAATAGGGTTGTTTCATACTTATAATAAAATATAAGAATATTAGTGATACTGATGTTACTACTTCATAATAAAACAACCTAATAAGACGAAGTGGAAGAAGAAATAAAGATGAATGAATCAGTAACGGACATTACCTCTTCTTTGACGCGCCTCTTTGAGTCCTCCTCTTAGGGCACTAAAATTGGTCTTTGAAGAATACCAGGACCTGTAAGATGTTTCTAGGTAAGTGGAGAAGAGAATTTGGCAGGGTTTGGCCCAGCTTGAAGGCTCAATGTGGGGTGAGGAAGAGAGGGAGGAGGTGTACTTTTATAAGGGAGGTGAGAGGCACCATTGGAATAACAAAAACTATTATTTTATTATAAAGTCAAATTCTGTTTTTAATAGCTCCAAATTTATATATTTAGAAGCTATGGTTGGGATGGGTCGAAATCTACTCATCCAATAGAATATAGACAAGTTTAGGTCTTTATATTAACCTTATCTTTTATTTTTACCTCTTAGTTAATTAGATTGGCATTTACCCTGTCACTTTGTATTTTTATATTATATAGTTAATAAATATACCATATACATCCAAGAGACCCCAAAGTGGTCCATTAATTATACACCTATCATGATATAAGTATCTTGGCAGAACCTTAGATTTTTAGGAATAAAATAACAATCAATAATATAATATTTTTTTAAAAAACTATTTATTGTCAATTTTGACACTATTTAGTAATTGATTTTTGTGAAAATCATAACAGAATGATTAGTTCGAACAAAGTTAATTCAATCAATAATAACATGTAATATTAACCTAGAAAATTGGTTGAATTCATAAAAGTCTCAAATTACATTTATTGGGGTATTTATAACATCGATTATGTCAATATTTCATTAATAAGATAATTACTACATCATCGTTGTGTCAGAAATAAATTAAATTATTTAATGTCTAAAAATTAAAAATAAAATACGATTATGTAGGAAATCGTTTTATCTTTTTAATTAATATTTATAGTTGAATTTATATTATGTATGACCCTATGTTAAAAATTATCTACTTATTAATCTTTGATATTAACTATTTTAACCCTTCTTTAAATAAATTAATAATAAATGACCTAATCTAATCCAAGTGGGCCTAAATGGTCATATTTTATTCCTACGGTTGTTTTTGGTCGAATTACACTTATCTAATAGAATTAGTAAATGTGTTAGGGTAATAATAATATCATTTTTACCCTTAATTACCCTATTTACTTTTAACCACGGTAAAAAAAAGTAAAAAGTTACTATTCACCAAAAAAAATTTCATCTCATTGAACCACATTTTACTTACTGACATCAACAGCGTCTCTCGGATTTTTTAAATTTCACTCATAGAAGCGGTAAAATTATGTTTTATTAAAAATTCCTTTTTTTAACTACCACTTAGTGGTTTCACTATTCATCAAAAAATGAATGTTTCCAGAAAAATACCAAAAATTAGGCCTAAGCTATATTTGATAATATGAACTCAAAAATTATGTCTATTTTACCAAATTTAAAACATATCAGTTGAATTAATTAATTTAAAAATTAATTTCCATCATCAAAACAAATAGCATGTTCTTAAGAGATAATAACTATCAAAAGATTGACATTTGTTTATGTCTGGTTTAATTGTGAAATTACATCCAATGACCAAAATTGTATTAAATTGTAAAAATATATTCTAAATATAATTTAAAACCACTCAAATTAATAATTTATCACTATTAAATATTTCGAATAAAAAGGTTGTTTTTAATTAAAATTTAGTAATTTTCACTATTCATTAGAAAATGAAAGTTATCCGAAAAGTACCAAAATTTCACCCTGAGCTAATTTCGATATTCCGAATCCAAAAATGAAGTCCATTTTGAAGTATAAAATTTAAAAAATTTCAAAATGTGGTTATTACTATTCATAACGGCTAGTTTTAATAATATATTAATAGCATATTGTTGTTTAGTGAAACTCGGTATTGTGTACGATGCAAGCTATCGAGGAAGGCCGCGGTTGCATGTAAAGCAATCCAAGAAAGTGTTGTGTGTAGTGCAAGCTCCTTTTGGTGTAGTGTACAACACATGACATCAATAAAATTAAAAATAATATTTTTCATAAAATCTCAGGGTGTTACATTCTACCCCCCTTAAAATGAATTTTTCCCTCAAAATTCGTTGGTTTTATAAAATTTTTACTACTCGAAAGTTTATTTAATAGAAACCCACAACATAAAAAGGAATACCAAAACCTGGTCTTAAAAACTAATGTATGAAACGTAACGGTTACCCAAATTAACTAATCACTTGGTTTCTACATAGGAGAACATAGGTGAAAATATGGATATGGAAGAGAAATATAACCGTCATGATCTGATGGAGAGTGGATGATAACATATATATGAAAAATACAACAATCACCAAGACATAAATTTGTGATGATCTAGGGTACCATCTGATTCATCGGATATAAGGGCACTAGGACAACATTTTTTGTTTTCAAGATCATTTCCCTAAAGTTGAAGAATTTGAATTAGAATAAATACTTATTTATTTTAGTACAGTCTCACTGTTGTTCATGCCTTGAACAATTTCCACATCATCTCTTAAAGAAATGAAGTTGAATTTGTTATTCGTGAAGTGTTAGCAGATCATGTGATTGAATGACGGGTCATTCCATCTGTCTCAAACAAAAGGTTTGCAAAAGTTATTAAATATATATAAGTTGATCTATAGTGAGATTAATCATATATGGTTCCTAAAATGGAATTATACTTATCTCCCATTCTATAGGTTGTCCTTTTTCAAAAACTACATTACTATAAAATACCATCAGTAATATCAAAAAAAGTTCTATCCTTAAACAATTTTAACATATGTCCAACATAATCCATTCCAATCTTTAGGCTTATCACAAATACTTCGATCCAGGATCATAGTATAAAGAAAACGATTAATTGAAATTTCCTCAACCAAGCATGTGAATACCATCATTTATCCCCCATATATCTTGTTGGTCGCATTCCAATCATGTGAATACTTTAATCATGTATTATCTTGAAAAAAAATGAATACCCCTTGAACCTTATTTAAAACATGAATGCTGTTAAAATCTAACTCTTTCCACATACCAAAATCCTCAAAATTCTATATACTAAAACCATGATATCACTTAGTCCTTATATCAATCATGAGCTCATTAATACTGTCAAACATTTAATTTTATCTTTATCCCTTTATTATGCGCATATCATCTTCTTTCCAAAAATATCTCAATCACTTTCCATGGTTACAGGTACCATAGAATTATTGAAAACCATAATAGACAAATACATAAATATTCCAATATTCCATGATACTATATACACCATTATTTTGGAAACCCAATACATAAACACTTAATCATTCCACCACATCGTTGTCATATTCAACATCGCCAATAGTGATCACATGTGACTTCCCTTTGTCCATTTCCTTAAGTGGTTGCTCATGTCGATCATCACTAACCCTTGGATTAGGGCATTTATTAGCATAATTCCCCATTTCCTTGCACTTGATGCATTGGAGTGTTGGTGGTGTTTTCTCTGCAGTCTTTTCTTTATTCACATCATTAGCAACCCTTTTTCCATTACTTCGACACTCAGCAACTCGATGACCTTATTTTCCACACTTAAAACATTTTCTAGTCCCTTTACGACAATCTCCACCATGCTTATTTCAACAATTTTAGCATAAGGAAACATTCATATTCTTTTCACCATTATTCTGAGATTTCTCCTTGAACTCCATCTTTCGTTTCTTGTCAAAACCATGAGATGCATATGTAACACCAACATCCATTTCTACCTTGATAGGACAACGCAAAATTTCTTCATAGCTACTGAAGTCTCTTATAGCTAATGCCCTTCGAAGACTTTGTTTTAAGCCACTAAAGAATCGATCAACTTTACTTTCAGGTTGGATGATAAAGCCAGATGCATACCTTGCAAGACTTGTATAATTCGATTCGTATATACCAACAGATTCATCATCCTTTTGCTTTAGTTCAAGAAACTCCTTCTCTATCTTTGTTCGAAGAATATGAGGGAAGTACTTATTGAAAAATATGTTTTGAACTCATCCCATTCTATGGACTCAATTTCATCTCTTGGCCTCATATTCTTGATAAGATTCCACCATTGATCTGCATCACCTTCCAAACGATACACTGCTAAGATGACTTTATCATGTTCAGAACATTGACGAACTGAAAATATCTTTTCAGTAGTACTGATCCATTGTTCAGCAACAAGTGGATCATAAGACCCACTGAAAGAAGGTGGACGTTGCCTCATGAAGGACTCAATAGAATATTCTTCCCTTCTCTTGTCATTTGGAAGTCCAGAATGATTCATAGCTTATGTATGTATAGAAATAAGATTTTTCACTCCATATCCCATATCATTTGTTTGTTTAGGTGGACAATCATTGCATTGTACATTGCATTGATCAACATGGTTCTATCGGGTTCCATCCATTGTCTAAAACCCAAAAAGAATAGTGTGAGAGGCAAAAATCATGCTAGAAAAAACAATATAATAAAGGGGGAGTACCTTCAATATCTTACATCTTGGGTTACCATAATTTTAGTACTATAACCTATACTTATACTTAACATTAGTGACATCCCTAGATATACATTAGAAATATCTCTAGGGATCTCACTAAAGTTCTCACATCCTTGTTTCCAAAGGTTTACTAAACCTTTCCTCTGATACCAACTGTACATACCCAAAGCTTAATGTACATGGACATTACATTACTTTTGCGGAATACTTAGTACATAACAAAAACACACACACAAGGACCGTAATAGTTTAGTGTCTTTCGAAACTCGGAATATAATCATCTAATCATGGTGAAAGATCTTCAACATCTCCCATAAAGATCTTCCCTTTTTTTCTTACCTAAAAACATTCTTTATATCCTGGGGAAAAGAAAACATAAAAGGGTGAGCTAAAATTCTCAGTAAGGGAAAAAATATCAATCACATCATATTCATAAGAACATAACATTTTGGAAATCTTAAACTGCAAAAGAGATCATAATATCATATCATGGGATAAATCATAGTAGTGAAATGTAATCCCAATAATCATAACATAAAACATGAAACTTTGTGGCATACACACATAATCATAGATAATTATTGCTTATTAGTCAAGACTCATTGTCAAGACTATATTAGTGGACAAAGTCCATTTCTGAACCGAGTTCACTCCTCGTTTCAGTCCTGTTTCACTGAACTGGTTTAACCTGTCGTTCCAGCCATGTCTATCTCATGAGATATAAAATCTTCACCCAATGCATTCGAGGGAGATATAGGACCCACCCATCTCATAATGAAATCATTCTTACTTGTGCCAAAAAATAAACAAAAAACACTCATCCTAAACCAAAGAATAAAATCTGTTTCATAAACATCATCCCATCATAAAGTAATCCATATAAAAAATAGATATCATTTCATCATAAGAAAAGTTATACCATGTAAATAATAGATACATGATACTTGAAACATACTCATTTTAAATAATGTCATCTTTGATGAAAATGGTCTTGATAAAACACTTGGAATGAATTCTTGAGGAAAATATCTTTTTTTTCTTCAAAATCATTTTCTTTTCATCAAATGTCATGAAATTTTAAAATAAAATGATTTTGTAGAAAATAGTCATGAAAATAAGGCTTTATAAAACCGTAAAAATCCTTTCATACCGTATACATTAAAAAAACATTCTTCTCGTACTTTTTTTGGAAAAGTCAAAAAGTACCTAGTACGAAAAACGACAAAAGATTCCTTTCATATCATTTAATAAAAACTCACCAAAGGGTAAAATTGGATTTAAAAAATTGTAGGTGGAGGGAAATAATATTACATATTGAGGAATCATGGATGTGGATGATAAAATATACCCCAGTAAAAACCAAAGTATAAACAATCTCAGATAAAATTGATATTGTGATATTTTCCCTTACCTTAGGTCTGATTTTCTTTGTAAGTGTCTGAAACTCCTGTATAATTATTTAAATAATGTCATTGACTTATTCCAGGATCATAATCATTGTTATGATATCATATATGTTTCACTTATGACTTTATATTACTCGTTTTTTTGTAAATTCCATGTTAAAGAGCGTTTTGGGTAAAATTGTTTCATTTGTCATCCGTGTTTTGACTTGTAATTATTCATATGATTACATAGATCCGGATTAATTAATTCCATAATATAAAACATGATTTATATATAATATATATTCAGAATATACATATATATAATAGATCAGTAAATGGAAAGAAATACACTGTTCATGGAGACGGTAGGCTGTACGTACGCATGAACGCGATTTTCGCTTCCTTATTGAGTTGAATGGAATTAAGTAGATGAAATAAATATATATACACATAAATCAAGTATCATTATTATGTCATACATTTCATGATTACTTATCATATATACTTTATAATCATTCATGAATGGTTAATGTGGAGAATGAATCTCATTGCGTCGTGGAGACGGTAGTCCGTACGTACGCACGAGCGATGATATCATTCTCATGATCATGGAATTGTATTGGAGTGTATGTATACTATTTCAGAATCAATATCACTTTAAAATAATCATATATTGTTATTATGTACACCATTATACCCATCCAAGTATTTTGGTGGTGGAAAATAGATTACACCACGGTGTGGAGACTGTATTCTGTACATACGCACGCACGGTGATTTCGTTTTCCGTAGGATGGATAGATGGTGAAATAGGGTTGTTTAATAATTATAATAACATATCAGTATATGAGTGATACTGATGTTATTACTTGATAATGAAAAAACCTAATAAGAATATTTTTAAGAAGAAATAATGTTGAAAGAATCGGTAACGGACATTACCTCTTCTTTGAAGCGCCTCTTTGATTCCTCCTCTTAGAAAACTAAAATTGATCTTTGAAGAATACCAGGACCTCTAGTATGTTTCTAGGGAAGTGGAGGAGAGAATTTTGCATGGTTTGGCCTAGATTGAAGGCTCAATGTGGTGTGAGGAAGAGAGGGAGGAGGTTCCGTTTTATAAGGGAGGAGAGGGGAACCTTTGGAATAACTAAAACTATTATTTCATTATAAAGTCAAATTAGGTTTTGCATAGCTACAAATTAATATATTTCGAAGCTAATGTGGGAATGGGTAGAAATCCTTTCATAAAATAGAGTTTAGACAAGTTTAGGTCATTATATTAACATTATCTTTTAGTTTTAACTCTTAGTTAATTAGATTGACATTTACCATGTCACATTGTATTTTTATATTATATAGTTAATAAACATACCATATACATCCAAGAGACCCACATGTGGTCCATTAATGATACACATATCATTATATAAGTATCTTGGCCGAACCATTGATTTTTAGGAATAAAATAACAATCAATAATATAATATGTTTTTAAAAAACTATTTTATGTCAATTTTGACACTATTTAGTAATTGATTTTTGTGAAACTTATAACAGAATGATTAGTTAGAAAAAAGCTAATTAAATAAACACTAACATGTCATATCAACCTATACAATTAGTGGAATTCATAAAAAGTTTCAAATTACATTTATTTGGGTATTTATAACATCAATTATGTCAATATTTCATTAATAAGTAAATTATTGCATCATCGTTCTGTCATAAATAAATTAAATTATATAATGTCTAAAAATTATAAATAAAATACCATTATGTAGGAAATCTCATTATCTTTCTAATGAATATTTATAGTCGAATTTATCTTATGTATAACCATATATTAAAAATTATCTACTTATTAAACATTGATTTTAACTATTTTGACCTTTCTTTAAATAAATTAATAATAAATGTCCTAATCTAATCCAAGTGGGCCTAAATGGTCATATTTTATTTCTATGGTTGTTTTTTATCGAATTACACTTATACAATAGAATTAGGACATGTGTTAGGGTAATAATAATATCATTTTCACCCTTAATTACCCTATTTACTTTTAACCATGGTAAAAAAAGTAAAAATATACTATTTACCAAAAATTGTTTTTATCTCATTGAACCACATTTTACTTACTAAAATCAATTGTTTCTCTCGGATTTTTGAAATTCCACTCAAAAAAGCGGTAAAATTATGTTTTATGAAAAAATAATTTTTTTAACTACCACTTAGTGGTTTCACTATTCATCATAAAATGGATGTTTCCAGAAAAATACCGAAAATTAGGCCTAAGCTATATTTGATATTATGAACTCAGAAATTATGTATATTTTACCAAATTCAAAACATATCAGTTGCATTAATTAATTTAAAAATATATTCTAAATATACTCTAAAAACACTCAAATTAATAATTTATCACTATTAATTATTTCAATTAAAAAGGTTCTTTTTAATTAAATTTTAGTAATTTTCACTATTCATCAGAAAATGAAAGTTATCTGAAAAGTTACAATAATTCACCCTAATCTAATTTTGATATTCTGAATCCAAAAATGAAGTCCATTTTGAAAAATAAAATTAACAAATTTCAAAAAGTTGTTATTACTATTCATAACGATTAGTTTTAATAATATTTTAATAGCATATCATTGTTTAGTGAAACTCGGTATTGCATACGACGCAAGCTATCGAGGAAGGCCGCAGTTGCATGTAAATGAATCCAAGATTGTTTTGTGTGTATTGCAAGCTCCTTTTGTTGTAGCATACAACACAAGAAATCAATAAAATTAAAAATAATATTTTTTATAAAATCTCGGGGTGTTACACATTGATTGGAAGCTCAGTTGTGCCTATTAAGGAAGTGGAAGGAGAAATAGAAGCAGTTGTACCTAATCCAGAGGACCCTCCTGCTATTGCATAAATGGAACTGATAGTAAAAGATTCTCCTCATAAAGATAAACCTGCTGATAATGCTATTGAAGTACATAGAAATGCTCCCATTGAGGGGGAGAATCAAACCATGTTTGGAAGTGTGTCAGTGGCTGTTGAGATTGAGGAATGGGCAGAAGACCCAGGTTTTGTGGGTTGTGGATTATACTATCCTGATTCTGATAATGATGAATCCCTCAATAGAACAAATATAATTTATGATATTGAGACTGATTAGTTACCTAAATATGTGGTCAGAATGCACGACTAGGATATTTTTTAAAAAAATCTAAATGTCGGTTTTGTGGAAGAGACAAGGAAGATGGAAGCTTCACTGTTGTCATCAATCCAATCGATTACGACTAACTCCGTGGCCAACATAGCAACTGAAAGAGCACCTGTTGTGATTTCTCCTACTGATATGATCACCAGGGCTGACCTTGAATCCTTAAAGGATGAGCTGATGGAGTACTTTAGTGCTTCTGTTGCTGAGTTGAACCACTGCTTTGTTGAAAAGATGAGCAATTTGGAAAAATCTTTTGAACTCTCTCTCAGTTGTATGTTTTCAACCTTTGTATCCGAAATAGTGGAATAATTTACAGACTACCAGACTCAAGTATCTATACTAGAATCTGATGTTGAAGCTCTAAAGAAATCTATTATCTCGTTATACTCTTACATGAGGTCAAAATCCCAACAAACATGGACCCACCCTATTTCAAAAGTGTTGTAAGATAGATGGTTTTAGTGTTCGATGGTTTTAAAACCTCCATGAAATATTATGTTAAAACCCAGGATTCCCAAGTCCAAAATCTTTTCATTGGGTTGTCCAAAAACATCAAGGAAATAGTAACCTTCTCTATTGGTTCTGTTGCTTCAAGACCTTCAGTTGATGTGGATCATATTCAAGCTGTGATGAAGGAGGAGCTTTGTTTAGCATTAACCCGTGGCTTTGTGGACTCGTCTGACCTAAGAAAAGTTGTGATTTTAACTAGAGATTCAGCTAGAGAAATAATGAAGATAGTCCAAGACTATATGAGAGAAGCTTCTACCTCTAATAATGAAGTGAAATACAAGGTGGACTCCTATTTTTAAAAGGATTACACAAAGAATAAACTCAACAATCATTCCAAACTACTGTTGGAAAACCTGAAGTTACCTCCTGTCAATCAAGCCTTCAGAGAGAAAGTCAGCAAACTAAGGGAATTGAGTCCAGCTTTGGACAATTTCACGGAGAACAAGGATGATTTAATATCTTCTATGGAGAGAGTAGGAGGAATAATTATGGATTTCATAAATATTTTGTTACCTTTCCTGCATGTCGATGCAAGGCCAGTGATTATACCTCCTACTTTACCTACATCTGCCACTAGTACTTCTCCTGTCCATATGACTCCAGCCCAAGCCATTCGAATCCTTACACCTATGATCACTCAAAGAGCTCCTCAGTACCGGCCAGACACAATTTTTGTGTCTCATACTCCTGTGATCATCTCTGGAATTCCTAAGCCTCCACCAACATCCAAATAGTCTGAATCCTCTTCTTATCCAAATGGCAAATCTCACATTTTGGATGTGGATTGAACAAGTGGATAAGATGTTTGATTGGAATCCCTTGTATTTTTTTTTCTTTCTATGTACCTTTTTGCAATCTATAATACAATTGGATTTCTTTTCCATCTCATTTTTTCTTCTTCTCTTTATTGTTTCCCACTTTTTTCTTATCACAAATGGGGGAAAATATTATCTAAGTATCAAAGCCAGAGAAATATTCTCAAAGGGGGATCAATATTATCTAAGGAAGAGCTACCATGCTTTGACCTTCTGATATCATTGAATTTAATTCTACCTCTGATACATTATGTTCTATAACATACTGTTTTCTCTGAGATAATTGCATTTATTGATATATCCTCTGATACAACTACTCATTATTTTCAAACTATAATATCATAAGTTGTGATTATAAAAAAGGGGGATATTGTTGACCACACCTATTTTGATAATCCAAACTATGCTTTTACATACTTTGATAATCCCAATTAATTTTTATCTATATTATAATTTGCTCAATCTATGATATTCTACTATAAAGATGATAATAATAATAAAATAATCCTTGAAATATGTTAATCAATTTTTATACATGTTTGTTTGAGTTTTGAGGTAATTCTAATCCAATCGGATATGTTTTTAATAATACTGATAATGTTAGTCACTGATCTGAATATAGATACTGATACAGAGCTACCGGTACTCAGTCTTCTGATATACTTAGTCTACCGATAGACTTAGTCTACTGATATACAGAGTCACTGATAAGCTAAAGCTACCGATATGAATAATTTTACTGATACACATAATCATTGGAACTAATCAGAGAAACCGACAGACCAGAGCTACCGATAGACCAAGAGATACCGATATACCGAGGCACCAATACAAAATGAAGCTACTGATGCAAAGAAGAGATACCGATAGATCAAGAGCTACTGATAGAATGAAGTCCCCGGTATATAGAGCTACCAATACCAAAAGTTACCGATACAGAGTAAGAAGTTACTGATACCAAGAGCTACCGATGCAAAGAGATACTGATACAAGTTCAAAGAGCTACCGATGGAAGGTCACTATTACACAATCCACCATACACTTCTACCAATAGGAGGATTCTAATGATTGACCAACCAGTCAAACTCTATATTATCAATACTATTTTTTTATTAAGATAACAGCTATATTTGATGTTTTTATTGCAGTTAATGTTATTTAATGATTTCTGTTGCCATGTCTAGGAACCATACCTAGTACCCATGCACAATGTAATCATTCCTTTCTTCCATAGCTGAAAGATATAAAAGAGAAGATAATGACCTAGATAGAGTGTTGTGAACACGATATAGAATGAAATATAGAGAATCAAGAAACTAAGAAGGCACAGGAAGGGTGATAAAGAAAAAGTCTCAACAACATTCAAGTGTGGTGAATTCACACAAGGCTAAATCCATACTCCAAGAACACTGGATATACACGAAGACACTCATTCTAGAAGAAAACACAAGCTGCATCTTGAGAGAATAACTACAAAAAACACTTCATGCACTCAGGCTGATAAGCCGAACCTAGAACCAAGGAAGAAAACGATACTCTGTTATTCAGAACAAAGACCCGAGAAGGACTCAGAAGCTTTTATAACCAATAAAATGAGTCCAGACCAGAATTTCCAATGACTAAAGCTTTTCTAAACACATTCACACTTTCTTTAGTGATTCTTTCATTTACATTTCTTGCAGTGTGTGTACCCTGTTTATTTTACACACACTCTGTCTCCTGAGCTAAGATGGAGGATTCTAAAATCATCATTCAAACTATATTAACTCCCTTGTATCCCACTGTGGATAGTGGTAGTGGTCGAGTACAGCCTAGAAAACTGTGAAATTTTGTCTTTGTTTTCCCACATAAAACTGTGGTAGAGGGATTTGGGCCGGGATAGTATTATACTGTTGTTTACCCTGATCCAAGTTGTGGATCAATTTATATAAATTGATTGAGAGGAATAAGTCTCGACTTGAGACTGAGCCTCTTGGTTACATCTGCTATGCATTTTGGCTTAAGTCATAAGTATAATATATATTTCATATTTCGCTGCTAACTACTTTGAAAATTAATTTGTTTTAAAGTTACTTTGATAGTTAAATTAGAAAGTGTTTATACTTATTGTAAACCAGTAAGTTAGTTTCAAAAGTCAATTTAATGTTCAGATTAAATTAGCTGAGACATAATGAATCTTTAAGAAACTAATTGAACTTTTATACTATGTATAAATTCACTACAGTTTAACTTTGTTTTTAAATAGTGGGATTTTATGAGAAATATTTTTTACAGAAATTTTAATTGGAACTCAATTCACCCCCTCTTGAGTGTCCACTCCGACCAACAATGTTATGTCTTCTAACCCATGTGATATGAATTAGTCTTATGTTTATTCCCTTATTGTGATTTTTAGATCAATTTTCTTTCATTTAATACCATTGTTATCCAACGTAGATGTAATGGCTCAAAATAAGTTAAGAGGTTATTATGATGACAAGGACAAAGATATTTTAATTTGGTTTCACAATGTCTAATTTCTTGTATAATAATCAAAATTCACTAGAATTTATTATACGTGGTTTTTATTTATTTAATGGTTAATTATTATTAAAAACATGTAATAATATATTTAAAATTATTGAGCATCTATAGATAATATCAGAGAATGGTCTAGTTATTTTTGTAAATTATGACTAGAAAACTTTACTAAGAACCCAATGGATAATTATATCACCATGATTAACCTATATTGAATCCTTTGGAAAAAAAAGTTAGGACAAAATTTTTCATTACAAATTTATCCTTTTATTATCAATAATTATTTTTTATATTCTTATTAGATAAGTATTCAAGCCCCTATAATTATGCCTTATTTTTTAGACTATGTCTAGAAATTGGATAACACATTCCAAAAGACAATCTGACTATATCCTTTATGAATTGCCAAATATGATGGGAATGGGTGATTAAAACATCATGATAGTACACGATCAACCAGATGATGTTATTAATAACAACATGAATCGTGTGGAACACCCACATTATCCAAATAAAGAGTAATTTTTTGGTAAAATCTATCATGTGACAATGGTCTCCCATGTTTAGTGGATCTTCTGATCCCATAATCATGGAACAATGGATTCACATTATTGAAATGATATTATTTTTCTTATATTGCTCAGAAGAAGTGAAATTTTTACTTGGGGACTATTGTTTTTATGGGTAAATGGATCAATGAGTGGACACTGATCAAGAACACTTGGTAAAAGGAATAAATTGATTCCATAAAATGGGAATATTTCAAAAAAATCAATAAAAAATTTCCCTAAATTATACATCTTAAGATCGAAATGTGTTCCTCATATTAATGAAAAAATAAGATGATTATATTGGGGTATATATGGAAAATGTCATAAGTATTGTACGATATGCCTCTGGATTTTTCATGAATATTGAAAAAAAGTGGATCTCTTATTTATTGAACTAAATATCAGTCTATAAATAAAAATGGAAATTATAGAAATTCATATCCATGAACTGATTCCACATTATTCCCTCAAGGTTTAAATAGATAGAAGAGACTCTCAGTGGTCTCATGGGCCATGTGATAAAAAAAGTAAAATGGAGTCTAATATGGGAGGATCAATATGTAATTCATACGATGGAATGAAAATCAAATAACCCTTGTGTATAAATTGTGGGAAAAACATACTAGGAACTATTTAAAGGGAACCATGATATACATAAAATGTGGAAGATATGTAAATATATCTATTAACTGTTGAAGGGATTTGAAGAATCCCACTAATATGGAAGATGAGATGAAGGTTCATATTGAAATTCAACATGTAATATAGTGTTACAAATTCATGGAACATGGGTATTACACAAGAAATTTTCCTATTACAAGGTTTTTCGTAGTCAATCAAAAACAACAACCTCTAATAAATCATGGAAGAGTGTATGCAATAAATAATTCTGAGGTGGAATTTGACAAGGATTTGGTGATAGTTACCCTAGTAATTCCTTTATGAATATATAATAAACTATTTGATTATAGTTTTAAATTTTCTATTATATATTTCATGATTAATAGAACTATTACAACACCACCTAAAAATAAGGAGGTTTATTTATCTATGAGAATTGAAAATGAAATAATTATTGTATACAAAGTTTTTAACACCTACCCTATTAATGATTTTGAACTAATCAACCCAGACAATATTTTTTTACTTACATTGATGAAGTTTGAGGAAATATTTGGAATTTATTAGAAATATTTATACAAGTCTATATCAACTGTCGATAATGGTAGATCATCACTCAAACACCAAAGAATCCATCAATTCTATCCTATTTTGTGGATGGAGATGAATAACCTTTAGAATCATAATATCAATTGTTGATATTATTACCTTATGGGAAAATCATATATATCTCAAATGGTTCATGCAAAGTATAGGATCCTTCTATAAATAATTCTTATTGTGGGGGAATACACTTATGTGTTCTCTGAATATTCTCCTCTTCATCCTCCTAATCAATAAGTGTAGTTCTTAGAAGAATAAATTATTGTATCTCTTCATATATCAGATACCTTATAGAATTTATGTATTTTCGCATGACTATCTGAATAAGTAGTTATAGAAGAATATATACAAGGGTTTTATACTCCATATTACT
Source organism: Viscum album (assembly GCA_963277665.1). Taxonomy (NCBI): domain Eukaryota; kingdom Viridiplantae; phylum Streptophyta; class Magnoliopsida; order Santalales; family Viscaceae; genus Viscum; species Viscum album. The sequence continues at coordinate 112,261,769 of OY728156.1, read as the reverse complement.
TCACCATGTGGTGCACCCATACTCTTTTCCAAGAATAAGGATAGATCAATTCTCTTTTACATCAATTATAATGAGATTAATGAAATTAATATAAAGAACTATTATCCCCTTACATGGATAGATGAATTTTTCGATCAACTATGTAGGTCCAAGTATTTCTTTAAAGTGGACCTTCTATTAGGATATCAAAAATTAATGGTTAGGAAGGAATATATTTCCCAGACTGACTTCTGAACAGATTATGGAAACTTTGAGTTAATAAAAATCAAATATGGACTGAAATTTGATCTAGAAATTTTCATGGACTAAATGAATGGAGTCTTTAGAGATTACCTCAAAAACATTATTTCAATATTTATCTATTAAAATATGTTATACTCTAATAGAATGGAGGAGCATGATGAGACTTTGAATACCATTATGAAGACACTGTAAATGGAGAAACTATATAAAATGTGAAAAACATTTGAGTTTAGATGGAGAAAATATCATTATTGGGGTGTGTTATCACTAGAAAAAGAATATCTTTATATCCATAAAAGACTATGTAAATTGAAGAGTGCCCCTGGAAAACATCTGTAATAGATATCCAATGTTTGCATTGAATAGATGGGAATTATTAAGTGTTTTTTTACATCATATAATGAATTTAAGACCCAAGAACAAAGCATAATAAAAAGGGAGTGATGTTTTTCATGATTAGTGAATGTGAAGACTTCATCAATGTGTTTTAAAATAGGCCTATCACTGCACTGGTACTCAAAATTCCATCAAGTGGGGAACAATTTCATGTGTTCATTTATAATTAAAATATTTTCATTGGTTGTGTTATGATTCAAAAAGATAAATTGAAACCCTAAGACTTAATGAAATTGAAAATTCAAGAAACAATATATCCCACACATGATGTGAAGTTGGTGTTTATGATCATTTCTTTGAAAATATGCCACATTATCCATATGGGTAAAATTGAAAAATATATATTTGATTATAATAGCATAAAATAAATGTTCACATATAAGGATACTAATATGAGAAAGTGAATATTGTTATAACTCACCAAATATTTCAACTCCCAATCCATTATGATCCATGCTTAGAAAATTAGGTTGTTGTACTCTTGTTAGAAAGTATCTTGCATCATTATTTATAATGATAATTGAGATGGATCTAAGAATCTGATAACATAAAATAATGGCAAAGTGAATTATTCTAGAAGAAAAATAATCAATCCTTTCATAAATTATTACCCAACTGTACCACATAGAGAATATAAAGGTTTCACAATGAAATGATGTGGAAATTCAGAGAAAGTTTGAATCTTTTAAAAATGGTAAATCCTCAAACATATAAATTGATGAGAAAGAAGTCTTGAGATTTTTGTCACAACTATTTGTACTATAAAATTCATACATAAATAAAGTAAATTTGAATTAGGTACAGAGCTCAAACTTATATATTCACCAGTGGACCACATAAATGTATTGAGATATCTAGGAAAACTATTTGTGTGGAAATATGATGATTTATATTGGTGAATATACATCAAGGTTCTTGGAATGTCTACATGTGATGGATGAAAGGAACAAATCAAAAAGGATAATGAATCCATTAGTCATATCAACATAGAAATGGTAAAACATCACCATGGACTTTTTAATTGAATTAAAATGACATCCAAAGGGAATAATGTTAAATGGTTCATTGTGGATAATCTTATAAAACATATCATTTTATCTTAATTTGATTGGACTTCTCACTTTATCAAAATGGATAGATATACATCAAATAAGTATTATGGTTTCATGGAGTTCAACCATTTATTGTGTCAAATCGAGATCTGAGATTTATAGCCTTGTTCTAGAAAATTATCAAACATCCTTTGAAAAATGATATGAACATATTTATTTTGTTTTATTTTAATTATATGATAATTTTTTGACACAATAATTAATTTTTCTACATGTTTTCATTTTTTTTAAAATTTTGAATTTGGTATTTTAAAAATAAATGATGCATTTATTAAATATATAATTTTTCTTAATAATACAATTATTTTTATGAAATGGAATTCATTTTTAAATAGACACATAAAAAAATGGCTAGGGTATGTTTTTGGGATTTTTATAAGATAATTGAATTTCTTGTGAATAGTATAATATTATAATTTATGATAAAATTTAAATACATAAATTATTGAGTCATATACTATGTGTGGATGATGTATCACCTTATTCTACAACTATTATAAATTTTTTAATATTTTTATCGAGAAATCAAAACTATTTATAGCCTTGAGAGATTGTAATATAACAATGAGTAAAATAATGCAAAAGCACCCCTCTCAACCAATAAATACCACCGATCGCCGCCACTTCTCATCAAAACTCTCGAAATGTTATACTTTTCCATAATCTGATAAAATATGTTACGAAGGCCCTCCCACACATCTAGAATCATTTTGTCTTAGAAAAATTTGAAAGCCAATCTGACTAAGTAGGTTGTCAAGAAGGAGTCAAGAGGTAAAATCCTCTTTGTTTCCATTTTAATTTATTTTCTAGTTGTTTTATTTTTTAATTCTATCATAAAATATACTAAATAAAAATGGTATGATAAATATAGTATGTTACATATATAGTGATGTTATTTCTATAAGGTAATAATTTAACATTATTTCATTCTCCCACCCTTTTTTTAAAATAAAATGTCTTCCATTATTTGTTAATTTATCTCTTTTAAGGGAACACATTTTTAATTTCAATTAAATCCTTAAAGTATATTAATAAAAACATTTTTATGTTTAAAAAATATTATAAAATATGTACTAAAACAAATTTAATGTTCTGGAACCATTTTATATACAAAATTTTAATTAATAATAAAACGTATGGTGAGTGAAAATCCCTGAAAATAACCTAATCAATTATCACTAAAATCTTATTTATTTATTCCCCATCACCCCAAAATACCAAATTACTTATTTAATAATTTAATTTTTTGGATGTATATTATTAACATATAACTTATATTATGGACAAAATGTCTCATTTTAAATTATTTTTGTACATGTATACATGTAAACCGATCATGAAAACAAAGAAAACCAATGCTCTTGAATGATAAAGTTAAATCTCATAACTCATAAATAATGACATAAATGATATTATAAATAATAGAATAAATATAATAAATTTATATGTGTCTCTGAATTAAATAATTAATTTACTTAAACTAATTATCGATGACATTAAGATTTGGTGAAGAACCATTTTGAACATAATTTAAGGGATTCTACTCGAAGCTCCATTTTTTCCCTTTCAGGTTACGCATTCTCCCTCTTTAACCTAATTTAATGCTTCTTCATATTTATATAAATATGAAAAATTATATTTATATGTTCCATAATGTTGTATTTATATAATATAATCCTTCTATTATAGGGAAATACATGTTTTAAAAATGACCCCTTCTCAATTATTACTGATAATAATGTACGATTAAATGGAACTTTCAGAATTCTTACCCTTTTTAATGTACCATACCCAATATATTTTAAGAAAAAATTATTTTTTAAAATACCATATTTTATAGTGAATAAATATCTTTTTTATTTTTTAGTTTTATACAAAAAAATTTATTCTTTTAATGTTCTAACGAATCGTGAAGATTTTCCTTCAAAAAGTGCTATAATATTTTATTTATAATGTTTCTTAAAGACTATGTTTACATGTAAGCACATAATTTTGACATTATTTATCATATAATATACCTAATTAACCTTATTAATTTTCATGTATTATTTGAAGACATTCTTTCACATACAACATTATGAAATTTTTATTGATATGCCTTCTGATAAGGTTATAATACCCAACTATTTCCATGGGTAACCCTTTTGATTATGTTTGATTCCTTAGGTATTATTAATTTTGTGGAATTAATATTCAATAACATATTATAATGGGTGAACACAGACTATACTCTAAAACATTGAGTAATGTTTAGTGTCATGACACATCATGTGTAATGGTCTTAGTGGTCACCCTTGACTCGTTCTCTATGTCCAACGGTCCTAGGGGTTAGACATGAATCATGATCCTCCACATGCAATGATAAATGAATCGTGATTATGTTAGGTTTTATATTTTTTCCACATTTCTATGATTCAATGATTACATGATACCATTTTATATATATTATATTCCATGAATTTTTATATCATCATGTTATGCTTTCTAACCCATTTTATATAGTTTGTTCTCGTGTTTATTCCCTTACTGGTCTTTCTATCTCATCCCTTTGTTCATGTATTCCCTAGGTTATCATATGATGATGTATAGGCTCAAGTGATATTAGGATAACATTTTTAAGATTAAATAAAATATGTTTCATTTTGGTTTCATGTTGTTTATTTATTTATCCAATCATTCAAAGACACTAGACTTTATTATCCTTGGTTTTTATTTAATGGTTTAATATTATTAAAATCATGTAATAATATGTATAAACATCCAAGGATTGTATACCAAACAAAATAAATAGTGGTGAATAAGGAATATCTCGTACATATAAGAGTGTGATGAGGAAACCCATACCTTATGTCTGAAATCATTTAACACTTGCATATGATTTCCACAAAAATAAAATTAGAATGATAAATAATTTAATTTAAAACAAATTATTTATTTAATTAATTTATTATGAATTTTTTAAGTTCATTTATGGTCATTTCTATGAGTTATACTATTCATTTCCATCGTTCAGAAGTGTTCCTTCCAAAGGAATTCATGATTTTTTCACTTGAATGCATGCACAATTGATCATGTAAAATGGTAGTAGTTTCTCAGAAATGAAATTATATGTATTTTTAACAAACATATAGAGACTTTAATGAACATAAATGTAATTTTATTTTCAAATATAAGGATTATTCATTATATAAAACTCTAATGACAACCATTTAGATTATTTTGGAATTTTTTAATCATCACAAATTAGTTTTTTCTTATAAATAAATATAATATATATTCCAGTTCCAAAAAAATAATATAAGTTTTATTAAATAATCAAATATTTTTTTTAAAAAAAATGTTATGACCATACATGAATGATGATTTGAAAAATGAAAACTCTTCATCCACGAGGGTGGTAAATCGACACCTCATATATGATGATTTCATTTTTATAATAAAAGGGTGAAAATAAAATTAATTGATGATATATATAAAATTATCATAACAAAATATAAGTATATATAATATATTGGATTAATAATAAATATTTGGATAGAAGAGTTATGGAAATAATATGAAAATAAAATGAATTAGAAGAAAATTAAAAAAATATGATTTACCTCTTTATCTATTCACCTTGAGTATGTCTTTATGGAACATTGAAATGGTATTTTGGTGAGACCAAAATATTTTGGAGTGGTTTTGTAGTTGAAATTTGTAGAGTATAATCAATATTTGAGGCTTTGGTAGAGTGAGGAGAATTGGTGGTTAAGGGTGGTATTTATATAGGAGGAGAGAGCTGTTTTTTAAATATTTTATTCATTTGATTATTATTTTGGAACAAGATTATGAATACATTTGATTATTTTGATTAAATAATTTAAAGAGTTCACGTGATTTATCATTAATGGTTTCTTACATTATGCATTATTATTTAATTCATGTATTTGGATTAAAATATTAAATTCCATAAATTACCTTATTTCACTATTCAAAAATAATCAACCTATTTTAGAAAAAACAAAAAAAATAACCAAAAACATTTTTTGATAAGTGGAAATATAAAATGGAGTCTATTTAATAAAAAAATATATATTAATGAGAGATTTAATTTTCATATAAAATCATTATTTACATGAAAAATGCTAATTTTTATATTATAACAATTTTTTGACACGATGAAAAATTAATTAAGGTCCCATAAAATTATATTATCATCACAAGATATAAAAAATATTACATTATGAATATATTTAATGAAAATAAATTTTATTTTAAAAAATTATTTTAATCATAAAAATGTGAAAAAAAATTTATGTTTTAAAAAAAATACAAAAAATTAATTTATTGTTTCCAAAACATTTTATCTACTTCGTCCAATATATAAATATACTATATTTTGATTTATATTAAACAAAATTTTATTTATAATTTCCATTATGATTTTACGACTCATATAATAAATACAGTATTAATATAATAAAATGAAAGTATTATAAAAACAAGATTTTCATTAGTCACAGGAAAGTAAATATTTTCCTAAAAATGCTAAAATTTTCCTCTTATATAATGTTGAAATTAATCTTTTAAAAAGGTAGATTAGTTTTTTAAAAAGAAATTATTAATGTTTTCAAATTTAGTTTTAAAACATGTTCCTAATTAAGAGGCAGTAAAACTACCTTTAAAAAATATAGCATTTTAATGCATAAAATTGGAATAATTATTATATTTATACATATAAAATCAATTTTATGAACGTATAAATATCTTATTATATATATTATATTTCAAACATATAATTTGGTAAATAATATGCATTACCTATGATTTAACTATTAGGTCATAATGGTCAATTTAAAAACCTGATATTTAATTGTATATCAAGGTTCATTTTAGCCTGGTGCTGTGTGGAACCAAAATTATTGAGGAAATAAAATTTTAGAAGAGAAATACCATAAAATATTTTTTTGTTACATTCTATACTCATATAATAAATTATAGAATCATAATTTAATGACAAACATTGAAATGAAAGGATTATAGTTCAAAAAAATCATGCAAACTATCATCAGAAATAGGGTTAATAAAATATACTCCTAATAAGATGGAAATGAAAATGGGAAGGTCTCTTAAAAATTATATTCCAAAATAGAAATAAATTCATTAAAATATTTTCATTGATGATAAAAATAACTATCGATTTTCATTGGAGAGTGACTAGAAAACTTGGGGGTTAGAAAGTATACCATCAAAAATCGAAAATTTGTGATCAGTTAAAAGACTATTGATTGCTCAGAATGAAAAATAAATGGATGTTGGTTTTTTTTCTAAAATCACTTTTCTATAGTTTAAGGTTTTTTACTATCTATATATTCACTAATAAAAATAAATGTGCATTATTTCTTTCCATGTCATAAGCATAATCTCAACTTCTGGTTGTTCCTAGATCTATATTCATTTAATCCCTTGCATATGGTAATTAATGATTCAGATGACTTTTAATGGAATAAATAAGTTTTAACAAATCATACGGTCCTTCAGTCAATCATTTGACAATTAAATGTTTACTAAATCTAAGAAGGTCATCATATGTTATCTAAGAACAATAATAATTATATTGGATCCCTTCCACAAGTATTTAATCTTAAGACTCATTTGAAACATGTTTGTACACATTAGAAAATATAAACAGAATATCCCCATTTTTTTAAAATCCACTTTACATAAGATTCTACAAATAATCTAGCTCTTAATCTAATAAACTTAATATATAAATACCTTGAAACTGAAATAACTTAATGAAAACATGCATGATTCTAATCCCATAATGAAGAAATATTATATTAAAATCCTTATATATATAATTATTACTATTAACATACCATTATTGATACAATACTCTTGTAACATAATTCTTGAATCCGGAATTAGGAATAACAATCGTTCCTCTTCATCTAAGGTAGTCGAATAAACACGACCAGGATCATTTTTCATCTTATTAGATATTTTCCCTTGACGCGTGGGACATTCATTTTTGTAGTGACCCATATCATTATTATTAAATCAATTCATATTGGAAAATTCATTCCTTCTCTTTAAATTATGATCATGGTGGCATGTTTCAACACACCTCAAGAAAACTCATTTTCCTCTTCAGAATATTCCACAGTGTTTCCTTCCATAATTCTCACATGTGATAAAATACGTCATTTTATTATTCCATATATCATTATTCCCTCTATTATCTTCTTAGTTTATTTCATTCTTTCTAAATTAGAAAATAGGGAGAATTAGTTCTCTATATTGATTGCATATGAGATTATATAACCATATTACGAGATTTTTTGGGATATTGTTCCCTTAAGAATATTTTCAGACGAACATAAAAGATATACTCATTAATGAACATAAGATAATGTGCATTAGTGAGGTTCTCGCTCCATCTACGAGGTTCTATTTCTGAACAATGTCCTAGAGAAATTTTTTTATAAATCATAATCGATAATTTTGAATTATAAAAATGCATAACATAAAATGAGAAGTTATGCATAACTAATCCCACAATCATAAACATGGTTTATTTGTGGATATATTTACTTTTAAATAATTCATAATGGTTCATAATGAGAATTTGAATCCTAATCATACAACACGAGAGTTTTAAACAAAGTGCATTGTAAGGCCTATTTTCATATAACAAGTTATGTCATGTCATTCCCGACATAGCTTATAATATTTTTTACCCCTAGGTATATATGTACCAGAACCACATCCACATGTAGTATGCATACAATGATGTATTTCTAAGAAAAAAAATAATATCTATCTTTCCAAAATAATATTTTCTTCCTATATTATTATCCATAAAGTATATGTTAGTGTTACATTCGTTAATCTATGTATTCGACAGCATAGGTTCCACACAACACCAACCATAAATGAAAAATGATATACAATTAAATATCATAATTTTAAAATTAAAATTATATCCTAGTCATTAAATTGGTATGAATGAATTTTGTTGGAAGAATTATAAAATTAATATATTTTATATTTAATCAAATGTTTTTATTTTCCTCAAAGTGATATTATAGTGATAAATATATGAAGGAATTCATTTTTATCCACTAAAAGGCTATATTTCTATGAAGATAATTCGATCACCTTTTTAATGGTGTAATTGTTTTAAAACAATATTTTTTTGACTTTTAAAAATTCTATTGAATAAAATAAACATTATTTTTGAAATTAAAATTTCAAAATTATATTAGGGTAATTTATTAATTTTAATGAAAATATTTATTTCCCTGTGAAATGTGAAAAATCATGATTTTTTAAAAACTCCTATTTTCTTTATATTATTAATATTTTTTTATATGAATATTAAACTGCCCCTTAAAAAAATAAAAAAAATTAGGGTTATTATAAATTATAATATTATATGTTTATATCTTGTAAAAATTCGATAAATGTTTTCGAAAGGATAAATTATGTGTTGCTATTTTTGTAAAACATATATATTTTTTTAAAATAATACAGTTTAAAAAATATTTAAAAGAAAAATTTATTTTCATAAAATATATTCATAAAATATTTTTTTAGTTTATTATTATTTTAAAATAACTTTATGTTATGTTAATTAATTTTTTAATGTTTCAAAATAATATATTTAATATTAAAATTTGTATTAATATATTAAATGATGATTTTACTTTAAAATTAAATTTCTCATTATTAGTAAATCATTTTCTTATAATGTTGTTATTTTTTTAATTCTACACATCATAAAATGGTTATAGTGAGTTTTTGGGATTTTTCTAAATAGTTAAATTTTATATGAATATTGAAATACAGTAATATACAGAATTAATATTTTAAGAAAATACAAAATTAATAAATCGTGAATGATGTGAGAAATAATTATTTAGTAATAAAATGGAATCTCTACTATATTATGTCACAATAATAAAAATTCATATATAGTTTTGAACCCAAATAATAAACAAATGAATAAAATATTCAAAATTCAACCCTCCTGCACTATAAATACTACCCATTATCCACACCCTTACAAAGCCTTGAATATTTCTTATATTCTGTCCATTCCATATCCCAAACCTCTATACCACATTCAGGTATTTTAGGTATCACCTAAATACCATTAAAATGTTCTGTAAAGTGGTTCTAAAGAAGAATAATTTAAGTGGTAAATGCTCACGCGTTCTTTTAAATATCATTCAATTTCTTTTCATTTATTATAATTTAATTACCACCTAAATAAAAAAATTAATTATAAATCCAATATATTATTTATACTATAGTTATAAATTTATAATTCAATATCAATCACCATTTCTTTATTATTATTCTTTTTATTCCAAAAATGAAAACATCGTCTATGAGATGCAGATTTAACACCTTCATGGAAAATGATATTTTTTTCAATTCCACCATAATAGATGGTAACAAAACCATTTTTAGGTTAAAATATTCCTCAATATATGTAATGTAACATATTTAATGATATGTAAACAAATTATATACATAGTATTAATTCATAAGATAAAACAAGCTCTCGATGATCTAAAAAACTCAAAAATAATCTTATTGACTTTCATGAAAGTATTTTCTAATATATCATCCTCACATATGGAAAAATAATATATATATATATAAATTAAATCATATATATTTTCATTAATAACATATAACTTAAATTTTGGATAAATATTCCTCTTTTACATGATCTTTGATACATGTATACAAGTGGACCAATCGTGAAAACCAATGAAACGAACACTTTTTAATGACAGAATTGAATTTTATAACTCATAAAAATGACCATAAAGGAACATAATAAAATTATAAGAAATAAAATACATGTTTAATATTATCTTAATGAAATTATTTACTAATATAGTTTTCTTATCAAGGACATTATGTACAAGGGTAGAACGCTTTATAACATAAGATAAGGGTTTTCTCATCTCACTCTTATTTTTGTGAGATATGTATTATTACATATTATTTATTCTGTGTGGTGTATGTATAGTTACCATTTATTATCATATCATTACTATATTTTTCTTCATTGTATTTAGTGTCATATTTTAGTATCATTAATTTTATGGGGTATATGTTTTGACTATTTGAAAAGGTGCTATATGTTTATTCCAGAACCTTTTTTTTTCATTCGGGTTACGGTTTCTCCCTATTTACCATAATGTAATTATTCTTTATTTTTATATAGATATTCTAAATTATCTTAATATAGTTATAAAAAATGTGACCAGATTAGTTCGCATCCATCTTATTGGAAAAGACATGTTTTAAAATTTTCTCTTTATAATTCCTCCTGAAAAGATAGCCTGATTTTGGGAAACCTTCCAATTTCATACCCATTTTCAAGTACCCTAAAATATCAATTTCAATCCACCAATATTTTTATAAAATAAATATTTTTATCAAAAAAATCTATATCTATTCATTTCTGGTTTTATGAAAATGATTATTATTTTTTCTTCTTTAAAGACTCTTTTTTATTTTCCCTCAAATCGCACTTATGTGGAACAACTATATAGTTTCATAAACACTAGTTTACTTGTATTCACTTTTGGATCCAATTTTCAGTATTAATTTTATATTCATATTCCTAAAATATAATTTTTATCTCTTTTACTTTATGTGATATACAAGTTTACAATCTGATTTTTATAAAAAAAATAAAATTATTTTTTAAAATAACTATTCTTTTCAAAGAAAAAAGGTATTTCTCTCAAGTATTTTTAAATTATTTTTTTATAGTACTTTTATATATGATTATTATTAAAATATATTAATTTATTATGAGAAAATATTATTTAAATATATATTTTAATTTGACATATGTGGAAAGAATTAGACTTATTATGTGATGGGTGGAGCCTACTATAACCCCTGGATGCATCGATAGGTCTAATGAGTCAAACTAGAATGGGTTTTTACCCATTTCTATATATTATATTTGATGATGCCTTTATGTTATTTTTATGTTGTCTAGAATTATTGACTCCCACATAATTATATTAGAAAATTATATCCCATATAATTATTATACTAGTATAATAGCCATGATTATGTGTTATTATAATGTGAATATTTATATGGTATTTTTAATTTATTTTATTAAAAAAATATTTTTTTAATTAATATGTTTTAATGGAATTTTTTTCAGTTATTCACCATTGCTTTTTTGTTTAGTTACGATAGCTTTTCATATATTTCATACCTTTATTGGGAATCTGAGATCACCACTCTCTTATTTTTATTCCCAGGATGTGAATATGTATTTTATGAAAGACCTATAGGGATTGTAAAGAAGTTTATTGATTTTTCAAATGGATATTATTTTTTTCATTCACATTTTAATTTAAAACTTATCCTTTTATCTCATTTTCTTTAGAATCTGATTTATTATTTATGGTTCAAAAGTCATAATGTGAGGAACTGGATCTATGCTACTAGGGTCGGTTATTTATAGTTAGTGTCAGATAAATTTTAGTAGAATCTTTTGAAACTATATTTTGAAAACATAAATTAAGGAACATTACCCTAAGATAGACTCTGAGGATACACATATGAGAATAACCTTGAATGTTGGTAATGTATAGATTATGTAAGTATTCATAGAAATACATCCTTATATGGATACTAAAAGTGGATTTGGTTATGTAATAGACGTACATAGGGGTAATAACCCCATCAAGGTGTGTCTTATAGGCACATGAAATTATACTAAACATTAATTCATCTTTTATTACATAAAATTACACATTATACAACCCATAATATCGATATTTCTAGTGTATTTGGGAAATTTGGTATATTACATAACAAATTAAAACATGAACAACAACATCTTTATGGAAATCATCTATATCATGCCCAAAACATTCCTTCATAATTAACACTTCATGAGATAACATTAGGAAATGAATTAGAAAGGGGTAAGCTATAAAGTCTAATAATAGAATAATAAAACATTACATGAGGGGGAACATCTATGTTAGACAGTATTTGTATCCATAGAGAATAAAAGGAACTTGAATAACAAGGCTTGATATAACATTATAATAAGAACATATGAGGTGTGGGAACAACAAAAAACACTACATAAAAAACATTGCTCAAGGCTAATCCTACCACACCATAATTGTGGAAAATTTCCCATAAATAAATCAGTTAAACCCCATAACTCAATTTATTATATCATGATACTAACCATTAACCAATACATTGAAGCACAATATAATTAGAGGTTCTTCCATCAAATTTATTTCAATCTCATTCTTATTTGTTACCCATAGATAATAAAAAATGGTTTTATTCATCATAATAATTTTTTCCATGATAATGGACTATAGAATAAAGTCATTATTTCCTCAATACAAATGTTATATGTGTATAATAATGAATCCCTTTGATAGGAAATGATAATATTATTCACTATACAATTGGTCAGACATGGAATATTGTGTTGAAAATTTGACATTGTCACAGCTTCACATAAAAATCCATAAAATTTGATGATGAAAGAGAAATGATTTTATCATATTTAGTAAGATAAGTTTAATGTTATACGAATATGTGATTACACAACCCGACTTAAAAAATTATAAATAGAAGGCTCAACATAAAACCAAACCATGAAGAAATAGGAGATCGAAAAGAAACCTAACAAAATTTCAGCATGTTAATGGGTGTATGTAAATATTCGTAAGAGTGTTAAATGAGAGTGAAAGAGGATATAATAATTTATAAAAAAAATTATATTAAGTGGTATTTCTTTTAACATATCACAACATAGTCAAAATAAATATGAAAAGGCATAACATAAAATAAAATCATGACAAAAGAGGTGGGCATAAGATTTCGTAAAACAATTCAACATATTAAAGGATGCGGTAAGTGTAAAAATTATGAGATATAAATAGTATATCATAGAAATAAATTTAATTTTACTTTAATAGAATTATTTTAATAAAATGAAAATATAACCTATTTAAATTATAAGGACTTATTTGCAAAAAGGTTCTAGAATTATTTGATAGAGTGGAAGGTGAGGATCCATTACATTGACGTGTGACTAAAATGGCATGGGAGACGACACTTAAGATCTTTGAGGAACTGTTGGAGAAATATCTGGAGTATAGGGAATAGTATGAATGTGATCTATTTAGTTTTAGTGAAGATAAAAGAGGTATTGGGAGGGGTTATATAGGAAAAGTGGGGAATTTTTTATTACTTTGGTTTTGGACTCTGCATACTAATATATTCAAAACGAAAAACCATCCCTTGGTGGGTGACCATGATTTATAACCAATGGGAGTGGTATAAATGATTTTTTAATTCCATGCTCCGAAACAAATTCCCTTCCGTTGGAGGAAGTGATTCACAATCTAAACGAAATGATTTTAAAATCATAAAATATATTATAAGTCTTGAAGGATTCATTAATGCTTTATAAAAAATAAATCAAATAAATAGAAAATTACATTTTTTTAAAGGGAAAACATATATAATTTATGATGATACAATATTTATGATTTATTACATCACTATTGTTCCACAAGTATGTTATAAAACACACTATATTTATAGGGTATTGAATATTTAACCTTAAAATTTATTGTCAAAGAAAATTAATGAAAATTAACCATTGAAAAATTTCAACATATTTAATCAATAAATATTATTAATTTTATCTAAATAATTTTCATAATATGTGAATTTTTTCTATTAATATAACAACCAACATTTATTGCATTTTACTGGTTTTTTATAATAACATTTTTAACACTTATATAAATTACAATTTACATCATACAAATTATAAGATCATTTATATCAGATAAATAATATTTAATTATTATAATCCAATATATTATTATTTATTTCAACAATCTATTTAATCAAAAATATATTAATTGAATTTTAATATTATCCAAGAATACATTTTGTTCTTTAAAGAATCATTCACAAATATAAAATAATTGGATATAAATAAATTCATTACATTATAAAAAAATGTACGTGATACTATTTCTACGGTCATGATGCATATACTTTCAGTACACCGGCATAAGCCCTGAGTGTATAGATTGAAATGGTGTAGATTTCAAGTGGTCGATTGGTGAACATGGTTTGAGTCGTTATCTCAATGAGATTGAACTTCTTTCCTAAACGTTTTTTTCTCAATATTTAGTTTTTGGAAAACATCTTGTTAATAGTCTAGGTAAAATATTTGAAATCATATCTATCGTAGAAGCATTGATAAATGGGATTCATAAGGTATGATCCTACTGGTTGATCCCATCACATAATTTTTCTATTCTAACTATATTTGAAACAACCCTAAAATTTTAAATGTCACATGATCATTGTTCAAGAACTATATTATCAATAGTAAGATACTAGATTGAAATTTAAATACTATGGAATATAATAATTCAAAAATATGTGAATGTGTTTTCTATAACCATAATACATTTAAATAAATAAATATAGGTATTTTTATTCATAATAGTTCGATTCCTTACAATCTTCCCCCCATTATAAATTTCTCCCTCAAAATTTGCTTCTACCACACCAAAACAAACGAGTGTAACTCTCTTTCATCAACTCCTTTAGTTCCCATTTTTCTTCTTAAATCTTGTGATTTCATGAACACACTTTGGCAAGTGGTATTTTCTTATTTCATAGATATTTCACACTATGATCTATAAACTTCACCAACTATACTTCATATGAATGTTTATTTTCCAATTGTACCATGTCAGGATTGATTACATGTGGTGGGTATGGTATACACTTTTTTTAGAAAGATACATGGAAAACATCATGTACATGAGACAGTTTTGGACAGTTTTCTAGTTGATAGGCCACCTCTCTGATGATATCAAGGATATTAAAAGGGATTATTTACCTTGGACTAAGCATTCCCTTATTCCCAAATATAATTATTATATTCCATGGAAATATTCAAAAGAATACTATGTATCCATTATAGAAACCTAGTCCACATAGAAAAGGGTTAGCCGGGATCTTTTTTTTGACTTTGATCATCATTTATATTTTTTTAATAGTCTCAAACCTCTCCACCATTTAATTTACCATTTTAGGTCTTATATGTTTTAGTTTGACAACTTCATCCCAACATGTTTGTGCTCTGGACCTCTTACCATGAAGGTTATCATTGGGAGCCATTTGGATGCTTGAGTTTAAACAATTATTTCAACAAAAATCAACTAAAAATAATTTGTGTACTGTATCCACCTATGATGTCCATATAACATGCTCAGAACATGTCTTCCTCTATTTATATTGTTTGGTTATATTGGATGCTAGTTTGACAGTGATGAGATGTATTAAAGTTTAGTTTAGTGTCTAGAGCATACAACAGACTTTTCCAAAACATAGTGATGATTCATGGTACCCGATCAGACACAAATGACAGTGATACTACATGTATCCTTAAAAATTCTATGTTGTGTATAAATGTTAGTCGATCCATTGAGAAATACTCTATAATCACAATGAAGTTGTCAATATTTGTAAAACAATCAACAAAAACTCATATGGAATTATTTCCCATTGGATTTCATTATAAGTCTTGTGAAAAATTCCATGGTGATGTTTTCCTATTTCCATGTTGGTATGGTTAATGGTTGAATCATCCTCTTAGACTTATTTCGTTCATACTTCACATTCTAATATACCAATAACTTTGATGTATAATCAGTGATCTCATTCTTCATGTTATCCCACCAATCTTTCTCTTGGATATTTTGATTCATCTTTTTGTTTCCTTAGTTAATAAATAAATTTTAATAGTGGGAATCATCGTCTAGGTCCCTCTTTAACTCAGGATTTTATAAAAAACATATTCTTGAACCACATCACATGATGCATTCTTTATTTACACTAAACTAAGAGAATTTCACATTTCTTATAGTTTCAACTTATTTATGAATTCCCACAACCTATTTTTAAGAATCATATAACCATTCCAAAAGAGATGGATGAGAAATAAATAGTGAATTTATTGATTATGTTTCTTCAATTAGGAATCCATGGATATTATTTTCAAAATTAAGAAGATCAGATCCTCCTCAATTCTCATTAATGATTGAATTGGTGGGTCCTTTCTATATAGAGAATCTTATACTTTTTCACTTTCACAAGATGGTAGTGTATTGAGATTTAGTAATCTATTATGGGTTATAAAAAAAATTATCACTAAATAATATTAATATATATTTGTTTGAATATATATTTGAGGCCCCTAATCAGTATATATCTCATAATTATCCCCATATAAATAATTCCAACATATTATCAATGGAAAGATCACATCTTGAAAATTGATACCATGAATTGGATTTTTTATGTGATAAATTTTCAAATACCTTGACTCTTATACAATGAAATATTCATTTTTCATCAACACATATCCCAATCCTGTCTTTGATACATAATTAAAAAATATGAAAATTTCCCCACTTATGGGTACTGTAAGAACAAGGGAAGGGATAAGCCTCATTTTAAACTCCATGAAGCATTCCATACATTCATCATTCCAATCAAATTTTACTCCCTTCTATGTTGTCATGGTAAGAGGATTTTATATTGCATATAAATTACTCACAAATATGCAATAATATCGAGCTAACCGAATGAAAATATGGAAATTCTCCACATATCTTGGCTTTTTCCATCATTCAATTTCTTTTGTATTTGAATGATCCATTTATATATCCCATTTAATTTGATGATAAGACAAATTAATGAGACTTAATTTAACCATAACTCATAGTTGATGTACTTTTCATAGAGCTTATCTTTTAGAAGGTCTTTTGAAAAGTGCTCATATATTACTCGTGGTCCACCAAGGTATTTGAATATATTAAAATTTCATCTATATTTACTACCATGTATTTTTGGTGTTAATCTCCAATGACTCTATTTTTCATGCCCTTAAATATTTCCAAATAATTAGTTATAATGAAATTAATCAATATGAACTTATAGTGACAATGAATTGTACAAAAATATGTATTGTGGATATCTTCCTTCTTCACCCTAACTTTCTATTATCCCAACCGCAGATCCAACTTCAAGATGTATTATGCTTGATGTAGCTAATCAAATAGTTCATCAATTTGTGGAAAATGATACATGTTCATTATCATGATATTATTTAGTTTATTATAATCAATGTAATGGTTTATTGACCAATCCATCTTAATGAGGATGAGAACTAGTTCACCACATGGTGATGTTAATGGCCATAAAAACAAATTATATGGATTCTCATATAGTTGTTTCATTAGAACCTAAAGTTCCCCACAACCCATTCTATACATAGCCATATATATTTGAAACAACACTGGTATATGCTCTAATGAACATTCAACCTCCCAACTAGATGGAAGACCATACAATTACTTGATAAACACATTAGTGAATTCCATCACATTAGTAATTTCCTCGATGTTCATAAATTCCACAAACACAATCATTTATACACGATTATCTTGTCCATATGGCATTGATATCCATCCTTAGAATTATGGTGTTGAAGTATAACCATGCTCTTCCGAGAACTTATATTGAATCAGAGTACGATTCGCCATACAGTGAGTTATTTCCTTCTCGTGGAAACTTATTTTGGTTCATTATAGGGAATTCAATCCATGCCTATAATTGTATAAAATTACACAAAAGGGATTATGATGAGATTCACTTGGAATTTCATCCCACAAAAATTTATAGTAGAGGAATTATATAAATGGGATGTAATAATTTCCCCATTTTCCATTTACACCAACATCACTAGTTACACTACTTATGGTGTTTTTTGAATAGTTTTAATAAACATTCATGATATTATGGAACTCATAGTACCATAATAAAAAAGTTTTTTTCACTTTATGAATGAATAACTATAATTATTTTCACCACTTTGTTTTCTGTAATGACTTCGATGGTAGTGATGAAAAATAACCACCCTTTCTTCCTTGGAGGTTGTTGGTTTCCACTTAAAACATTTGGATTAGTGAACTGGTTCGCAAAGTTCAATGATTTTTTTCATTCGATGTAGTGAACCACATGTTGAGGTGACAATAGTATTCCTTTCATCTATCACATTTTGTGGGTTTCTACTGTCTTCCAACATTTTCTAAGTGCCTTTCTCTTCCACACATAAATTATTTCATTGTTTATCATAGGAAATTTCCTAGGTTTGTCTTTCTATAATTTTGACAAGGGGAATAGTGAAATGTATTTAGAAATTTTTATTGATCCATCAAACCCCAATAATTAGACCCCCCCCCCTTTATGATTATTATTCTTATGATACCACTTAGATTCACTGATGTACATTTTGACCTTAAGGGAAAGTTGTATAGTTTCCTCATATCTATCGGTGTCCTAGATTTCTCATAATTTTTAGAAATTAATATTTATCCCACCAATGAATTGTTCAACCTTCAATTAAGGAAAAAAAGAAAAAAATAATTTTATAATGAATGACTTGTGAAGTTTCATTCCAACACTCAATCATATTGTTCGTCCTTTTATATGATAGTAAGGAAATCACAGTCTATTTCAAGATGGCAGGTGTGGGGAAAATATTTATCAAAAATCATTTCCAAAATTCCATACAATCTATTTAATTGATCTAATACTTATGGTGTGTATTCTTGTTAAAATTCCACCACTGAACAGCTTCACCATCCATAAAATAAATATCTAGAATAATCTTCTCATTTATATAACATTTAAGGATGGAGAGGATCTTTTCGATGGATTTGATACATTATTATGTGATTATGGGATCAAATGATCCATTAAAAGTAAGATACATTTTTAACATGAAGTAATCGATTGAATGTTTACCTATATGGGGGGTTGTATTATCATATTAATAATTATTTCTATTCATAAATGATATAGAATAGATAGTATTATGATGAAGTTTGTGATTCTCTCTCTAATTAAATCGGGCATCTCATTGGGCCCATCATCACACTGACCATTTCACTAGTTTTTAACATGAATCCTCCTATTTGTGACCCTTATATAGAGTAAAGGAAAAAAATAGGGATTTTTATTTTAAAATATTAAACAAAATAAGAGAATAAAATAAAAATAAATGGAAAGCATATAAATTAAATTTATTTCATTATCTTATTAATTTTTAGTCTTTATTTTCTGTTATTCATGATCTATATCATAAGATATACTTTTATGGTAATTTTTGTTCGCTTAATAATGGTTCCTATTGTTCTTATGAATTTACCATAGAATATCCATAGAGTGTGTCAAACCAGGTGCGCATTAAAGAAACTTTCTATACTATATTACCCCAAGTCAGGCTAGGAATATCTTCTTAGAGTTTTTACCCCTAGGTACATTTGTGATAGAACCATGTACACTTGTATTATCTAAATAGGGATGTATTTTCATTATAACTACATAATATATAATCACTAAATATTAGGAATTTTTTTGTATTATACCAATGTAATTTTATATTGTTCCGTAATCCAACGTCTTTCTCCAGAGTTGTTTAATCATAATCCTTATAATACATAAGCCTATCATATGATACCAACAATAACAATCCAAATCTTGATTACACATTAATACATTTTTGATTAAACAAAATTACAATTAATACAAACCATAAGATCATGAGTTGTAGTTTCAGTGGGAAATTATGTACATTAAATAGAAACATAAAACATGAAAATCAAAATATTTATTGATAACTTATTTATCATTATAAAAACATTCCTTCAAACATAACAATTTATGGTATTACTTGAGTACATATAAAAAAAGTGGTGAGATATAAAGCCTATTAATTTAATAAACAGTTCATAACATGAAGGAGAAAATTCATGATAGAAAATAGGCATAGCAATGGAGCACAAAAGGAACATTAATAATAAGGAATGATGTAGCATGATACTCATAACATTGAAGATGTGGAAAAGACTTAAAACCACAACATCATAAACATGTGTCATGGATAAACCCATCAAAGAAACATGGTGTAAAGAGAACCATAAATTAATGGGGTAAAACCCTTATACCAAATTAAATTATAATGATACCAACCATTACCCAATTAATTGGAGTGATATAAAATTCTAGTCACACTTGTCACCATCACTTCATTCTAATGCTTAAGTATGTCACGTAGATCATAAAACATGGATATATTCATCATAATATTTTATTCCATGATAATAAGGTGTTTAATACATAATTTTATGTCCCCACTAAAATGTTATACATTCATAAAAGTGAAAAACCTTGATAGAAAATGGGTATGGTATTCAGTACAGAATTGGATCGGCATAGAAGATTGTGGTGAAAATTCAGGAGCATAACGACATTAATTAAAAATTATTAATATGGGTTAATGAGAGATAAATTGGTATTTCATAATTTTTATAGGATTTGGATAGTAATAGGAACATTTGAAGACATTACCCATCATATATAATTGGAAATAGAAGGTATAACATAATAATGAAACAGGAAGAAATATGAGAATGCAAAAGAACCATTCCTAAATTTCAGAAGTTAAAAGGTATAGACAATGGTTATTAGGAGGTTTAAATTACAATGAAAGGAGATATAATAATTTATAAATAAATTTTATTTTATGTTCTATATTTTATAACAAATACCAATATATTGAAAATAAAAATTAAAAGGCATAACATAAAAGGTATACATGATAAAAGGGGAGGGTGGAAGATCACTGAGAAAACGTTGGCATAGGAAAAAATTAGGTAAGGGTCAAAATGACAGAGTATAAATGGTATTTAAATATCAAAAAATTATTTTTAATGTAACATAATGATAATAAATTAATGAAAAAATAACCATTTGTAATTATTAATACTAATTTCAAAAAAAATTCTTGAGTTTATGGAAATTGACGACGGTGAGGATCCCTTACTTGGATGGGTGACTCCAAAGGCTTGGTAGATGACTATGTAAAGAATAGGGTGACATTGGAGGACTCTATATATTATAGGGAAGAGTGTGTATGTGCTCCCTGAATTTTAAGTACAGATAAATGGGAGCATTAATAGGTTTATATAGAAACAGAAGAATATTTCTATATTATTGTTGTTTTGGAAAATACATACTACAATATTTCAAACCAGAAACCATCCCCAGGTTTTTTACAATGGTGTATAGAAAAGTGGAGTGGTATGATTTTTTTTATTATTTCAAGGTCCTATGATAATAAAACAACTCCCGTTCTTATGTTTATGTGAGTCACACTCTAAAAAATAATTTTAAAATCCTAAAAATATATTATAATTCATTGAGGATGCATTAAGGATTTATAAAATATATAAAATAAACATAAATTTACATTATTTAATATATAAGAAATATATTTGGTTGAAGATACCATTTATATGATTTATTACCCCACTATTGGGATGTTATGATGTCATAAAACACACTATATATTTATATGGGATTTAATGTTTACACAGAAATTTGGAGGTCTCTGCAAATAATGAAAAAATAAGCATTTGATAAATTGTTCTTCCTGAATAAAAAATTCAATTTATATGAATAATTTTCTAAATATCTTAATTCTCACTCCTATAAAAAATGACATTTAATGATACTTATGGGGTTTTGATAGTAACATTTTTTAAAACATAATAAAAATTATATTTGACTTAATCAAAATTATATGATTGTTTATATATGATAATTATTATTTAATAATAAAATTAAGTTAAAATATTAAATATTAATAAATTAAATTATTTAATAAATTCATTAATTGACTTTGATTGTTAACTATAAATATAATTTGTGCTTTAAATTTTATTTTTGAAATAAAAATATTGAGATGAAAATATATCCATTAAATTCTAAAAAAATTACACAATCTTATTTATAGGGTCTTGATAAAAATCATTTTGATATACTGTAATAATATATAAGAGTAAGGTTCGTGATGGTGGGTCTTTCATGGGGTCCTTTGCTGAACATGGTTTGTGTCTTGATCCTTATGAGATTGAACTTCTTTAGCAATAAGATTAGCTAAAGATTAAGATGTTGGATCAGAGCTTGGGATTGGTATTGAAAAAATCATAAAAATGATATCTCTCTAGGAATCACTAATAGATGGGATTTATAGGGTATGATCCAACAGGTTGAGTCCCTCACTTAATATGTCTCTATTAAATGAATCTGTTAAACACCTGTACTTATACTAGTCATGTCATCCTTATTCAATGACTATGCTATCAATAGTAAAGATAATTAACATTAATTTAAATCTAATTGGATATAATAAAATAAAATAATTGATTATTTTTTATTACCATGAGACATTTAATTTAATCAAAAGGGTTATTTTATAGACAATGCTTTGAGTCATTACTTGTCTGGCCATACACGGTGTAACCAGGTATATTAAAACGGGCCATACTACACACCTGGGTTGACACTCTTGGGGTATATGCATAGGATAACTCAAATTTTCTTATCAAAATATTATTATGGATTTAAAAGTAAATATGGACACAACGAAACTATTATTATGATTATGATATTATTTATTAATATGTATCTAATTTATGTTTATGTTTTTCAGGTTCCAAATTATAAATTAGTATTCATAACCTAATTTTCTATAGGACATTAAATAGAAACAAAACCACATTGAAGTAATGGGAACCTCACCAATTCACGTGATCTAAAGTGTAAGAATTATCATATATTTTATGGACATATGCAAATATTTCAAAAATAAAACATCCCCAAAACATTCTCATCATACGAGGATATAGTATCATATCTATCAAGATAGTGAAAGGATTTTCCATATCTTAAAATTTAAAATGAAATAAAGATAAGAAGAGGATGAAATAGAAAATTATAGATAAAGATAATAAGGGAAATAAATATTTTCCCACATGTTATAATTATGGATGGAAACTCCTTCATATATTCTTAATAAAAAAATGTGTTTTCTTCTAGTGTGGATTAAAATGTCACTCTGATAATAATTTGATGATAATGAAATAATTTACCAATATTCAATGATTCAACTATAATTATATGGGAAACTATGAAAATTAATATCTTAAGTATCATGTGAATATAGCTTAGAAGAAGAAAATTGATCATGTTCAAGCTTATGATTCCACATCAAACGAGGAATAATAACTAATATTCATGGGTTTGGATTCCAAAATTATGTTATTTGAGTATTTTATGTGTAATTATATGTTCATAAGATTACTTATATATATAAGGGTTGTAATGTAGTATCCATTTTTTATAAATTTTAATGCATTCCAGTTTTCATTCATTTTTTTGGTGTAAATGTATTCATATATTTTTTACGTGAGATTACGATCTATATTAATTGGACAATCTTATGTTAAATTGATATTGTAAATTTAGTGAGCATCCATCAAATGTTTTAAATTTGGACATAAATGTTTTAGATAATTTTTTATATTAACAACTTGTTTAAGGGTTAAAGATACAAATTATTTTTCATTGATAAAATATTATAACCATCTTGGTATTAGTAAAAAATTAATGGTGTAATGACATTCTGACTATAAGATTCAATAAAACATATTCAGTTCTGAAAACTTCATCTTGAACATTCATTCCCATGTGTAAGGGTTGAAAGTAAAATTGATGAAAGAATAACCAAAATAAGAGATTATGATTATGACATGGAAATAAATAATGTGTTTTTATTTTATAATGTGCTTATATTGATAGTAAAATAAACCCTCAACTCTAGGAAACTAATTTTAAATGAAAAAAATAAATTTTTTACTTTTCTTTTGGAGAAATCCTATGTCTTTTAACTGATCCGAAATATAAATTATGTGATGGTAGACTTTATAAGGACCATGTTTTCTTTCACTATACATTAGAATATGATAGAAATATTTTTCTTTATTATCCAGGTTTTCAAGAATGTTCTTTTATTTTGGAATAACAAATTTTTGTTGATCTTCACATTTCCCTTTTCCTCAAATAAAGAGGATATTTTATTAACCCCAATTTTGGAGTGGGATTCCGACATTTTTTTTGAGGTTCCAACTAATGATTTTTGCATAAAAAATATAAATAGTGAGGATTTAATTTATAGATGTTGTGGAAAATGCAACACCCCAATATTTTATGGTATTTATCTTCTGATATTTTTTTCTTTGACATCATAGGTTTTATACCACACCAAACATATGAAAACAATGGTATACAATTAAATATGATTAGTATAAAAGGATCATTATAAACTAGTCATTAAATTTTAGGTAATTAATAGTATTGGAAAAATTATAAAATTTTTATATTATAAATTTTTTAAATGTTTTTTAATTCATAAAAATGATCGTAGAGGCACAAATATAAGATTCAGTCAAATTTTACTCAATAATGGTAATATTATAATATAAAAGGGTTTTAAACCTATTAATGACTCACATATTTAAAAAGTAATTTCTGAAAAGTTTATAAATTCTACTAAACAAAATACACAAAATTTAAAAAATAGGAATTTCAAAATTATCCTATGGTGAAATTTTTGTATTATTTTTTAAATATTTATTTTTCAGTCAATAGTGTGTAATCCTAATTTTTAGAATACTAATATTTTATTTATATTAATAGAATATTTAAGATTTAAATATTAAAATCACATATTAAAGTATAAATAAAATTTTATACTTATTATAAATGAAAATATGATATATTTATAACTAGTAAAAAGTATAAAAATGTTTTAAAATTTATAAATTAAGTGATGGTATTTTTGTGAAACTTTAATGTCTATTCAAAATTCCATAATCAAAATAATAACTTAAAAGTATATTAATTTTCATAAACATATTCATAAATTAATATTTATTGATTTTATAATAATAAAATAATTTTATGATACATAAATTGGTTTTGAAAAGTGTCATAGAAATAGTTATAATATTTCAATCGGTACTTTTTTTAGTAAATAATGATTTTGTTAAAATATTAAATCTCTCATAATTATAAAATTATTTTCAAAAAATGGATTCCATTTTTTAATTAATAATTTCAATAAATGTATAAGATTAATATTTTTCATATTTTGTAAAATTGTTGTTTTTTATTAATAGTGAGTTGCTGTAAATTATGGTATTTAACATTTTCTGAAAAGTAAATGATTTATAACATCTTTCTTGATGTAAGAGTCCTTTATTTAGAACTTAAATGAAATTAATATATTATTTAGACACTAAAATATAAAATATTCATAATATTGACTCAAAATAATAAACAAATGAAATAAAAATATTTAAAAAACACTCTCACCAGAACTATAAATACCACCCCTCACCAACCCCTCTCCTCACACCTCAAAATACATGAAGACTTTTTATATTTTTAATATTTACTCTCCCAAACCTCTCCTCCACATTATTGTATTCTGGGTGTCATCAAAACACCATTTCAATGTTTCTTAAGTGGATTCTTGAGGAGAATAATTCAAAAAGAAAACCCCCTTTGGTTCTTTTAATTTTCAATTAATTTATTTTCTTAACATAAAATATCATTAACTCCTCTATCCAAAAATTAATGATAACTCTATTATTATACATATATTGTTAGATTATTTTTATAATTTTATATCCACCAAAAATTTCTTTCTCATCTTCTTTTTATTCAAAAAATGAAACCATCTTATGTGAGGGGATGATTTACCACCGTTGTGGGTGACGAGTTTTATATTTTAAATCCATCATTAAATTCAACGAATAAAACCATTTTTATGTATAAAAAACATTTAATATATGTTACATAACTAATATAATATTATAAAACCATAATATATACATAATATTAATTCATAAGGCAAAAGAAATTTGCATTGATCGAAAAAAATAAAAATAATCTAAATTAATTTGATTAACATTTTATCTAATGAATAATCCTCCTATATAGAAGAAAATGATATATATAAGGAAATTTAATTTTATATATTTCCATTAATAAAATATAATATAAATTTTATATAACTATTCCCATTTCACATCATCTTTCGTACATGTATACAAGTGATCCAATCAATAAAACCAGATAAATGAACACTTCCAAACAATAAAATCGAATTTTATAACTTATAAAATAGACCATTGATGAAGTGAATAAAAATATAATTGATAAAAATTGTAATGAATATGTTATTAATTAGATAATTAATTAATTAAATTTCATTGTTGAGGATGTTATGTAAAATTCTAGAATGCTTTTTAGGATAATGTATGGTTTATCTCATCTCACTCTAAATTTTATGAGATATTAATTATTCACCAATATTTCATATTTATAAATTTTGTATGCATATAATTTTTATATCATATCCTGAATATATTTATTATCATGGTTTTAAATGTCTTAATCCTGATCATTAATATTATGGGGAATATGGTTTGGCTTTTTGTAAAGGTGTTAAGGGTTTCTTCGGAACCTCTATTTCTCATTCTGGTTACGCTTTGTGTCTCTCTACCCTAATGTAATTATTATTTAATATTATAAAATTATAATAAATTATTTTTATATATACCACACACATGTATAAAGATTATTTCACCTTCATTTTTTGTGGAAAACATTTTTCATACGGTTCTCTTTTCAATTACATTCAATCAGCAAAGTAGATTTAAGAGGGCATTCTAGTTTCGTCCAATTTTCAAGTACACTCTATAATATATGTTTAGACATAAATATTTTTATAAAATAAATTTTTTATATATAATATATATATTTTTTAATTAATATTTTATGCATGTAATTATGCCTTTCAATTTAAAGACTCTTTTATATTTTAACTGAAACAACATTGAAGTGGCTCTTTTATAACATTTTTTATACACAATTTTTAAATGATTTAAATTTAGTTTCCAAAATTAAATATGAATTTATTTTTCATATTCATCATATATATTTTAATTTTCTTATCATTTATTGGATATAAATGTTTACAATATTATTTTTATGAATAATACAAATTATTTTCCAAAGAACTCTTCATTTCAAAGAATTTTATTTTAAATCAAACAATTTTAAATTATTTTATTATATTACTTTTATATATTATTAGGTTTAAAATATTAATAATTATAATGGAACACTTTTTTTGAAGATATATTTTTAATTGACATATGAGGAATGTAATGGACTTAGTTTTTGATGAGTGTGGCCTGCTATTTCTCCTCGGTGCATTGGTAGGTCTCATGAGACAAAATAGACTGTTTTTTACGAAAAAAATTTATTGTATCTTGTTCGAAGAAAATATTTTATTTTTTTACGTTCTTAATTATGAATTCCCTCATTATGATATTATTAATTGATAGCCCAAGTGATTATTCGACAAGTAAAATAATCATGGTTAAGTTTCATTTTCATGTGATTATTTATATGAAATTATTTATTCATATTTCATTCATCCAATATAATTTTCATCATTTTGTTTTACTAGCATGTGTTTTTAATAATTCACTATTCCATATTTTCTATGTTTATTTGTGATAGATTTTTTTGTATTTAATAACATTTGTAAGCACTGAGCTTACATATTTCTTATGTTTTATTTTTACCATGGAATAAAGATGTATATTATTAATGAATTTAAGGGATAATATAGGTGTTATAGATTTATAAAATTTATATGCTATATAGATTTTTAATTAATTTCTAATGAAAAACTTATGTTTGTAGATTGGTAAGAAAATTGAATATTCTAAAAAATCATGCTTTCTTATTAGGACGAATTGAAATGAGAACCATATAAAAAAGTGTTTTCTTATAAATAGAAAATGAAATGATATCTATACATGAGTTAAGAACACATAAATATAATTAATAAGAATTATATAAAAAACAAAAATTACATTGGAGGAAAGTGAGAGAAATCACAACCCGAATGAAAAATGGTAGTTTGGAAAAAAAACCCATACAACTTTGCAAGAAGTGGAACCATATGCCCAAAAAAACTAATGATCAAGATATCCGACATTTAATACCTTAATGATAAAAATATTAATGGTATGATAAATCAATGAAAATTATATATACACAATAATTAATTAATAGTAGTGAATAAGCCATATCTCACAAAAATAAGAGTGTGCTGAGAAAATCCTTAACACTTGTATAAAAGAATTCAAAACATATAATTATCATCCATGATAATGAAATTAGACTCATAAATAAAATAATTCCAAACCTATTAAATTTTTTTGAATTTATTAATTTTATTATGTACATTTATGGTTTTCTGATGAGTTTTATGATTCAATTTTTTCATTTAGAAACATTCTCTTCATTGGTTTTCACGATTACTTTACTTATATATATGTGTGAAAGATCATTAAAAAGTGGAATAGTTATCTATAAATAAATTTATATGTTATTAATGAACCAAAATAATATTTAATGGAATTATATATTATTTTTTCAAATATGAGGATGATTCCATTTGAAAAAATGTTAAGGAAAATCATTAAGACTAATTTGGTGTTTTCGATCATCACGAATTTTTTTCTTATGAATTAATATTATGAATTTAATATTATAAAATAACATTAAGTAAGTTTTAATTAATATATTATATCATTTTATTCACAATAAAAATTGTCTTATGCCCGTCCATGAACAAATAATTGAAAAACAAAAACTCGACGTCCAGAAACGGGTAAATTGGCACCACACAAACAATGTTTTTATTTTTATAAAAAAATATGAAGAGAAAAGAAATAATAGTTTATTTATTATTGTAATAATATAATTACTATATATATAAGATACGAGAGTTATCATGAATGTTTGGATATAGGATATAATGAAATGATAAGAAAATAAAACAAATTAAGAGAAAATTAAAAGAACAAAATGGGATTTATCTCTTGAACTCTTCTCCTTGGGAACCTCTGTAATGAACATTGAAAGGGTGTATTGGAGCTACCATAAACACCAGAATGATGAGAATAGGATTGAGAGAGACTATGGTAATTATATAACCAAAATTTAAGGCTTTGGTGGTTTGAGGAAAAGGTGTGGTGAGGGTATAATTTATAGTTGGTGAGAGGTGTTTTCTTGAAAATTTTATTAGTTTGTTTATTATTTTTGGCTCACAAATATGAAAAGTTTTGATTATAGTTACTAAATACAAAAAATAGTGAATTTTAGTTCAAATAATGGTTTATTACATCATTTATAATGTTTTAATTCATTTATTTGACTTAAAATGTTAAATTTTGTAAATTATTATATTTCACTATTCATCAAGAGTTAAAATATTTTAGAAAACTCTAAAAAGTTCACCCTAACTATTTTACAACATGTAGAATTAAAAAATGGACAATATTTTATAAAAATAATTTTCCAATTATTAGAAATTTATTTTTTATGTAAAAACATACTTTAGTTAAAAATACCCATTTTAATATTATAACAGTTTTTATGACACTTTGAAAAATTAATGAATGTCTCATAATTATATATTAAAATAATATGAAAAATAATTAATTTTTTAATATATGTTAGTAAAATAAAATTTAAATTGAATAATTATTTTAATAATAATATTGTGAATGAAAATTAATCTTCCACAAAAATATCAACACATAATATTTTATTTCTGAAAACATTTATCAAGTTGTACAATATATTAATATATTTTATATTATGTTATAATAATAATAAATTTTTTTTTTCACCTTAATAGGTTATAATACTTTTGAAATCATTAATAGTATATTAATATAAATAAATTTAATGTTTTAAAAATTTTATATTTTTTCACCATTCACTAGAAAGTAAGTATTTTCCTAAAAGTATCAATATTATACCATAAGATAAGTTTTACATTACAATATTAAAAATGAAGTTTATTTTGTTCAACAGAATTTATAAAAGTTTCAAAATTTTAATTTTAAAATAAGTTCTCAATTAAAAGGCGATAAAATATCTTTAGAAAAATATAGCCCATAAATGTGTAAAATTGGAATCATTCATATATTTATAAATATAAAATCATTTATATGAATGTAAAAACCTTTTATTTAATATATAATATATAAATTTTATAATATTTAGATACTATTTGTCCACAAAAGTTTAATGTCTTTGCTATAACAGTCATTTTAAAATAAAGGTATTTAATTATATATCATTCTTCCTTTAATCTTATTATTATGTGAAACCTAATAAGTCAATGAAATTTAATTTATGAAGATCCATACCATAAAATATTATATTGTAACATCTTCCACTCCTTTAATTAACTTTAATCTTAAAATTTTAATATTTTCTTCGAAAATTAGAGGTTGATACTTTAAAATTATTTTATGGGAATGCCACATTAGAAATCAGGTTACAAAAATATCTAAAAATAAGAGGGAAATAGAAATGTGAAGGTCACAACAAACTAATATTCAAAAATAAAAGAACATTCATTAAAATATATGCATGGAAGATATATATAACTATAACGTTCTGATTAAGATTTATGGATAACAATGACATGAAAATGATTTCCATCACAAATTTTATATTTATGATCTGTTAAAAAACAATTTATTTCTCAGGAATAAAATTAAATGGGTGATGTTTTGTTCTAAAATATATTTATTATAGGTTATGGTTCCTTTTAAAATCACAAAATGCACTTGAAAAAATAATAATACTTTATTTCATTCCATTTTGTATGTATAATATCATATTTTGGTTTTTCATTGATCTATTTTAATTTTATCCCTCACACATATAAATGAATGTTCAATATGATATTTTCTCCCATGGAGAACTTTTAATGATTCATATTTTTCTTAAGTAATTTACTATACCTTTAAATTTTTACAGAAAAAAATAATGTTTACATATTTTGTCAAGAAAAAGTTATATTTTTATTTATCATTCCGAAAGTAGTTAATCTCAAGACTCATTTAAAATATGTTTTTCTTCAATAATAAATTTAGAAGGACAGTCAAAAAATTTAAATATCAACTTCACATATGATTCCCCAACTAATTATTCTCTTCTTTTCACATACTAAATATATGAATACTATAGTATCCTTTAATCATCTATGAAGACAAGCATTCTTCCAAGTGTAAAATCTCATGTAATTTAATATATTATATAAATCCAAACATATAATAAATCCAACATAAAAAAACTGTCAGATCATTGACCACCTTCATGTTTTAAGAATTTTTACCATCAAATATATTTATTATTATCTTAATATGATTAAAAAAATTACATTTATATTTCCTAAATCACATGTTTACAAAAGCCCCACATACAAGAGAATCAGTTATCATTGTTACTACTGCTATTGACCATAATGTTCATATTCCATAAAAAATATATAGAATTATAAAATACTTTTATATGTAATTAATATTTTGAAATGATCATTATTTATGAATTAATAAATTATAAAAAATTCTTGAATCCATATATAGACTAGATAATCATTCCACTTCTTCTATGGTAGTAGCATAATATTGACCATGATCCATTATTCTTTTTTAGTGTATATTCTTGTGTAACTTGATACATTGATTTTTTAAGTGTCCCATATTCTTGTATTTGAAGCATTATAAATTTGAAATATTTTTCTTAACCTTGAAATAACAACCACAATATACTTTTTCTATTCACTTATATAAAACTATTTCCCCTTTTATGAAATTACCAGGGTATTTCTTCCCATAGTTATCACTGGGGGAAATACTTATATCTCTTATATCCTTTATCTCGATTTTCAATATATGTATACTTGTTATTTTTCATTAATCTGAAGCCAGAATACATATATAATTATTTCTATTTCTCATCAGTACATGATACAATATTCTCATGTGATTATAATGTTTTAGAAACATGTTACCTATTAAATAATTTGTATAAGGCCACAAAATATATGATCATTGTTACCCATAGAATCATATGAATTGGGGAGCTTACCATTCCTTATATGAGGTTCCACTTCTATACAATGACATACTATAAATTAGTTTATGAATCATATTGAGAAAATTTGAACTAGAAAAACACTTAACATAAATTGAAAATTTATGTATCACTAATATCATAATCGTAAACATTTTTTATATAGGAACATGTGTAATTTAAAATCATTCATAATGGTTTCTAATGGAAATGTGAATTATCTTAACAATAACCCTTATATTTTCAAACCAGGTGATAAGTAATCCATTTTGTCTTGTTCTAGGTTATGTTGAGTCTTTCTCGGCACACCTTGTTAGAGTTGTTACCCCTATGTTGAAATGTGTTATAATCATTTCTACTTGTACTATCCACACTGGGACATATTTATAATAATACACACATAATATCAACCTTAAAAACATCTAAGATGTTCTTATATGATTATACATAATATCTATCATAGGTTTATGCTACCGAATCTATATTTTCTAAATCTAGATCCCAAAATTTATAATAAATTTCATCTGATACCAACTGTAAAGACCCTGAAACCTATTAACGTAGATCAAATGAATTACTTTCTTACATTGGTTCTATTAACAAGTGATAACAACCTAAAAGACTGAATAGTTTTATAACATTCAAAAACTATATACAAACATAAGTTTTAATTTTTAAATAGAAAGGAAAAACATAAAAACACCATTAGTAACATTCATATACTCATATATTATCCGTGAAATTCATTCATAATATATATCTTCATATCACTATTAAAATAAAACATAGGAAATTTTTGAACTCATATTCCTAGAATGGATAAACAATAAAACATATGCTATCATATGCAAACACAAACAATATGTCTTACTGAATAATTATAAAAAACATTCCAATAAAACATAATATAGATCATATCATGGATGTAATAAATTCTGAAAAAAAATTCCATATAAATATTCACATAATAATAAAACATAACCTTGGATATTATAGTAGTTAAATAATCAAACAGGTCATCAATTAATATTATCACAATGATGGAATTCATAATTATAGATATAATTAGACTGAAATCAAAGATTAATCCAAGAAAACATACATAAATGGGTAAAAAATAGGGTCTAGTTTTTCTAAAGAGATATACTGATGTATCAC
The DNA here is from genome assembly GCA_963277665.1 of Viscum album. Lineage (NCBI taxonomy): Eukaryota > Viridiplantae > Streptophyta > Magnoliopsida > Santalales > Viscaceae > Viscum > Viscum album. The sequence goes on along the minus strand of OY728156.1, from coordinate 112,227,819 downwards.
GAGGCTATAGTAGGCCCCACATATCAATTACATAGTCCAATTTATTCCTCACATGTAAAATAAAAATTTATCTATATATAAAAATTTCCCATACCACATCAAATTATTTACTTCATAATCATTGATGAATGTAATCTAATAAAATCACAAATAAATTCATGGGAGAAGTACCATTTTTCTTAGATAATAAGAGTTGTTTTGTAAAATAATTTGTATTCGTCATAAAAATTAGTTTGGAAACATTTATATCCTATGTAAGAAAATGGAATAAAATTATATTTTTGTAATATTAATTAACATTCATACTAAAAAAATGAAACTAATTTCAAAACATGTGAAAAATAGTGTTCATGAAACCTTACAAATGAGCCACTAAAGTGTTGTTTGAGAAAAAGTACAAAAGGGTCATTAAATTGGAAAATGAATAATTGTTTTCATAAACCTAGAAATGAAAAATGTTCAGTTTTAATGATAAATATAGAGTTTTAAAAAATATTTATGGGTAAAAATAGATTACATAGTGTACTTGAAAATGGGTAAGAAATTAGAATGTTCCCTTAATCATGATTTCGAATAATGGGGAAACTAAAGGAGAAACACATAAAGCATGTATTTGTCCATCAAATGATTATTTACAAATCTAGATACATGAGTTTGGAATAAAAAAACAAATTAAACTAATTATATTAAAATAACAAAGAATTACAATGCGATAAAGAGAGAGAAAGTGTAACCCGAATGAAAAATAGATGTTCGGGAAAAACCCTCACAAAATTGAAAATAGTCAAACCATATTCCCCCTAAAATATATAAAAAATAAATAATACATAAATTATATTTAATACATATAGATTCATCACATGATACATTGATTTTCAGTATATATGCAACGCATAACAGAAATAGAGTTCAATTAGGACCAAATAGTTTAGTATCTTTGGAAATTCAGACAAAAACATAAGTTTTACACTAAAACATTATATAACGAATACAGAATAGAAAATCCGTTGAAATCATCCATAAAAACATAGATTATCACTACAAGTCATTCATAATTTACATCATTACATCATGTGGAAAAATAAAACATAAGAAATGGGTGAGCTCATATACTTAGTAAGGGTCAAAAATATAGTAGAAGCTATTACAAATAGACATAAACAATAATGAAATGTGTATAAATAAAACAAAATTCCATTAAAACCTAACATTGATAATAATATTGTAGGAATTAAATCTTCACAATCAGTTCCATATAAATAATCACATTGGACTGAAACTTAATCAGGGATATTCTACTTGTCAAATAATAAAATGGGATATCAATTAATAATATCATAATGAGGGAATACATTATTCAAGATATTATAATAATTCAATCCAGGCCCTATCCTAGACATCATTCACAATCTAGAAAAATTAATTCTAGTATAACTCAGGAGTCCTACTGAAGCATCGGGAAAATATATGGGGCCCAACCCTGCACATATATAGTCCAATGCATTCGTAATATGTTGAATAAAATGATATATTTAAATAAATGTGTCCCATATCAATTTGAAATAATTTTATAAAAATCATAGATACAAGTACTACAAATAAATAATTGATAAATTCTTAAGATAAATACCCTATTTCTTTCAAAAGAATATTTTTTTGGAAAATCACTCGTATTTTTAATAAATATTATATTGTGAAAAGTTATATACCATAATAGAAAACACAATGAAATTATAATTTAGGAATATTAAAATAACATTCATAATGAAAATTTTCAATTGAAGTGAAAACATATAAAAATAGTGGTTTAGATCTTTATAAATTTTCCACACCAGTGTGGTATGAGGGAAAATGTAGTATATTCTTTATAGTGGAAAATGAATAATTATTTTAATAAATCCAAAAAATGAAAAATGATATTTTTTAATGATAAAGGACTTATTTTATGAAAATATTGGTTGCTTAAAATAAATTAAAGTGTATACATCAAAACATGTATGAAATTTGAATGTTCACTTAAACCGGTCTTGCTTATTTGTAGGATATGAAAAGTGACCCAAATAAAACAAGTGTGTCCCCATAAAAGGATGTTGAATAGATATGGATAATATATTTTGGGACATAGACATATAATGTAGAAGAATAATATAAAAACAACGAAGAATTAAATTGTGGTAAAAATAGAGAATGTATAACCTGAATGAAATTAATGTTCATAAAATAAGATATTTATTATAATGCAGATAAAAATATTCATTATATTATACATCATTTTTAATTATTCATACGCCACACATATAGAATATTGGAAAATATGATATATATATATATAAAAATAGATTGAGATGAGAAAACCAAAACCTTATGTATGAAATTAGTCAGCAACTGTACATAAAAATAGATATAATGAAATTATATTCTTTAATAATTTAATTAAGTTTCTATTAATGATTTATTTTATTTGTTAATGTTTTATTAAGATCATTTATGGTCCTTTTGACCATTTATAAGAATCAATCCAGTCATTAAATAGTGTTTAAATCATTCATTTTAACTATTTTCCACTTTTATAAAAGTATGAATGATCATGTGAAATGAGAATAGTTATACATAACTTAAATTATATGTTATTAATGGACATCTGAAATATTTCATGACCTTATATATAATTTTTTTTCAGATATGGAGATGATTCATTAGATACAACATTTAGGTCAATCATTTAGATTGATTTTTAATTTTTTAGATCATAAATAACAAATTTATTCTTATTAACTAATATTGTGTATATATTCTAATTCCATAATAACATTAAGGTATTGAATATTTAAATAGAATTATCATTTACTCAAAAAATACAAAACTTAATATTATAATTGTATTTATAATTCCTTGAAAAAATAATTAGGGTCCCATAATATTATATTATAATCCTAAGATAAAGAATAATTATTTAACAAATATATTTCATGAAAAAAAATTTATTTTAAATAAATATTTTAATTATAAAGATGTGAATAAAAGTTTATCTTTCACAAAAAATTCCAACAGTTATTTTATAATTTATAATCTATTTCTTACATTTTCAATGATATAAATATATCATATTTCAATTGATAAAAATCCCAAAAAAATTATTTCATAATAGGTGAGTTTACTCTTATAATCGAAAATAGAATACTAGTTAAAAGAAAAATAAACTTTAAAAAATGATATTTCACGATTCAATGAAAAATATATATATTTAGAAAAATTAAAAAAATTAACCCTAATCTAATTTTGACATTCCAAAAATTATTTTTATTTTATTCAATAGAATTTATATAAGTTTCATTATTTAGTTTTGAAACATGTACACAATAAAAATTTTACCAAACAATATTTATAAAAATATAACATTTTCATACATAAAATAAGATTCATTCATATATCTATGCCTATAAAATCATTTTGATTAATGTAAAACATTTGATCAAATATATAATATATAAATTTTGTACATTGATCAATAAAATTCACCCCCATGAATTTTACATCTAGGTTATAATGACCATTTTAAAATAAATATATTTAATTGAATATCATTTTTTTAGCTAGATGTTGTGTGAAAACTATGTTATCAATGAAACTAAATTTAAGATGGGATATATAATAAAATTTTGGTGTGTTACATCATGTGCCTCAATTAAAAGTAATTTTTTTAAAAAATAGTATATATGGTCGAAATATTTCCACAAAATGTGTTATAGACATGTGTATATGTCAGTCTTTCCTATGTTAATGGTTATCCCCTTCATAAACACGTGTTTCTCGTAATTTCTGTAATTAATATTAAATTTTAAACTATCATTTTTGGTAAAAACTATGTTGACTATACTAGAATGTATAAATTTTTATTATTCGCAATATGGAATCTATTTCAAAAAATTAAAGTCACATAAGTGGTCAAGATCAAATTAAAAATAAGGTCATAGAAGGAAAAAGAAAACAAGGTTTTAAAGAAATTTTTTTTAAATGATGGAAATGTTATTATATCCAATTTCATTGTGAAATTTATTCCAATGAAAAAAATTAGAATATTAGATGTGATTTTTTTTTCTGAATATTATTTAAAATTAAATAAAAATTTAATCTAATTATATAAATAAATAAAAAGAAAAGGCAATTTTCAATTAAAATTCAGTATTTTTCACTATTCATAAAAAAAGTAAAAATTATCAGAAAAATACAAAAGAACCACCCAATGTAAATTTTGATATTATTTCCTCAGAGAAGAATTATATTTTTTCAAATAAAAATTATAAAATTGTCAAAAATTAGTTTGGAAGTAAGTCCGCCATTAAAAAGAAAGAAATACTACCATTAAAAATTCACATTTTTATGCTTAAAATTATATCTTTTTTCCATATTTTATTATAATAGAACATATTTGGTGAATTTAAAAACATTTAGTTGAATTTATATTATATAAATTTCATATAAATATATCAATAATATTAATTTATTTAATTTATTAATATTAATTTCCTTTGTGGGTATAAAAATAGGGTTTTCATATAAACACATCCTTTATATTCAATTGGTTTTTATAATAATTTATAATTTTTTGATAACCAAAATAATTAATTTTATAAACATGTGTAAATCATAGCTTCATAATTGTATTCATATTATTCATATATACACTTCAAATTTCTAGGTGATATTTATATTAATATTTTAATAATAATATTAGTAGTATATTGTAGTTCATTAAAACTCAGTCTTGCGTGTAATGCATGTTATTGAGGTAACTATTCGTTGTTTATAACAGAAGACAAACACAGTGTTTCAAGTTCCAAAAGTTAATCTAGGTGTTTCATGTGGTGAAATATTAACTTTATATTGCATAAAATGAAATCATAATGTGGTTAATCATGCAATTAAATCCATCAAATGAATTTAATTTAATTGAAAATAATTAATTCATAGAAACATGGGATGTTACATTCAATTACCAATACAATGATTTCACCGAGAATTTATTTGGGGTCATCTCTATTTTAATAAATGAATATTTGTTTCATATAAACCCACATCATGAAAAAGAATACTAAAACTTCCTTTAAAATGGAATCATAGATACATAAGGGTTACCCAAAGCAACCCTTAATAAGGTTTTTACATAGCAGAACACAAGTGGGAGAATATTATTTTTACAGGAAACAAATATTAAAATAATAATATTGATTGATAGAGATCATCGATCATAATAATATTTGTGATCTAAATAAAGATAACGATCACCAAATCATAAATATATAATGATTCATGAGACCATTTGAGTTATATTAAATAAAGGTACAATGATAACATTTGTTTTAGAAGATCCATTACCTAATGTTTAATAATTCTCACAAGGAAATATACTTACTTTATTTCATTCCATTTTATGTGTACAATCTCACACATTGGTTGTGACATGATAAATTTCCACATCATCACATACTTATGTTGGAGAATTCATTATCCCTGGAGCACAAATAGATCATGGGATCCATCAATATATTGAAAAGGCATTATGTCTATAGATGAAAAATGGTAGGAAAATGTTGTCCAATATGAATGAATCATTATATGTAGATGTAATACATTAATCTCTAAAACCTCACTCTAATTTTAACATAAATTATTCTATAAATGGTTAACCTTGAAACCCAAACAAAATATGAAAATAAAAAACATGAAAAATAATGTCACTAAATTTCTCAAAATAAACTTATGGTTGATTAACCCATTTATCATAATGTATTTCTTGACTATTTTATACTAAAAATGTGAATACCCTTATCATATATTCTCGTGAAACATGGTAAAACTCATAATTACCATTAAACCATATTGAAAAAATATATGATTATTCATTACTTACATAGAAAATAGATTATTGGATATATTACATGTAACGCCCCGACCCCAGCTACCCAGAGCCGGTGCGTTACTTCGTAACATTGGCATGATCACGAAAGATCAAGTCTCGAAAGACCGATTAGTTTAGTAGCCTTGGAAACACTAGATAAATTCATAAGTCTTTCATTACATTAAAAATTAAACAATCTACAATAACATGGTCTTCATAGTCCACACTCATATCCTCTTTTGACTATCCCTGCAAGTCATTCCTAAAATACTTCTTCACATCCTGGAAAATGTTAAAACATTGAAAGGGGTGAGCTCAGATGCTCAGTAAGGATAACAATATTGCGGAAGCTTTCATAAATAAACATTAACATTTAAGGCAATGTATAACTAAAACAAAAGCCTCTTAAACATGAACTTAAACATAATATGGCAAATGTAAAATGAGATAATGCCATTTACTTATTCACATGGATATTCTACTGGTCGAATAATCACATGCAATATCAATAACCACTTTCATAGTGATGGAATGCATAATGCCAGACTATCATAACCACGTAGCCAAGGCCTCGTTCCAAGACCACAAATAAGATTTTGTCAAGGCCTCGTGCCAAGACACTAGTTTGTCTCATGAGACCTTACGATGCATAGAGGAGCTATTACGGGCTCTACCCGTCACTTATTAAGTCCAATGCATTCCTCATATGAATAGGTTTAAACATATCATAAACCATAACATAATTGTATCACATAAAACATGCGTAAAGGAAACATAACATTTCCACATTTCAATCACAAGATGTCAATACAACACATTGATGTAATAAAAACGCTTTCAAAACCATTTTCAATACCAAAAAAATGCAAGTTAAAACTTTGTATTTATTTTTCATTAAAAAAAAGTGATGGCTTGTAGAGGAAGCCGAAACTCAAATAATGGTCACGGTGGCGGAGAAGTCGTTGTCGCCTCATAAGTACAGAAAGGAAAATATTCCCTATTTTTCGTTTAGTAGAACGCTTCGTATAAAAAAGATTCCTTTTGAATAAATGAAAAAGTCAAAGGGGTTTATACACTGTATAAAAGAAAGTTGTGTATAAAACCAAATATTCCTCAATGAAAGGAGATTGAGACGAAGTCCTTACAAAGATCATTTTTAAAATAAAATAGATATATTATGTGTATTCACTATAGGTACACATAAAGAAAGTAAAAATACAAAATAAGACATAATAATATCATGACATAATTTGAAAGTAGGAGATTAAACCAAAGAATGGTCGTTGGGTTAAGAAGTTCCCTTACAAAGATAATTTTTAAATAAAATAGATCTATTATGTGTATTCACTATAATTACACATAAATAAATTACAAATACAAGATAGGACATAATAATATCATGATATAATTTGAAAGTAGGAGATTAACCCAAAGAATGGAAATTGGGTTAAGAAATTCCCTTACCTCATGTCTGACTTGACTCAAACATTCTTTAACCTCCTGAATAATAAACTAGAGTTAATATATACCTTATTAAGAACCATTTTCAATTTCATTATCCTTATTATATCACTTATTACAATGATATGAACATTATGTAATTATTTATGTTAATAACGGTCGTTTTGTCGATCTTTGGTACTTGAGTCAACAATAAACTTCTTATAATTACAAGTTGTTTATGTGGTAGAATATCCATTATCTCCAGAATTATATTCATGATTTAGATGTCATATATATCTCATATATCCAGTATATACATTCATTTATAATATTACGTAACATTTAGAGGTATGAAATGAAATGCACCGTTCATGGAGACGGTAAGCCGTACGTACGCATGAACGCTACTTTCATTTCAATTTCATATTTAATGGAACGAAATAATAATGACATAAATGTATAATATAATTCCAGTATAATATAGTGTATAATACCATTTACTCCATCCTTTATACATCCCACATATGGCATTAACGATTCAAATCACTTTGAGGGGGCGGTAGTCCGCACTTCCTAAAATGAAATTATCGCGTTTTACCCATAATGGAAATCATAAAGTATGACATAAATGAGAAATAAAGAAGAATAAGTAAAACATAAACATATTATATATCATATATAAAAATAGTGACATCTTAATGGTCACCTTTTAAGGTGTTATATGAGTGTTGAACAATCATCATTTCGTGAGGCAGAAATTCCCCATCCACAGAAACTGTATGTTCTTTAACCATTAGATGTAGGTGTGTGTAAGTGTAGCTCGAATCCTTCTTAGAAAAAAATCCTAGTATATTGAGAATACTGGTGTTTTTACAAAAGAAATGAATAAAAAGAGTTTAGGGGGTTGGAGAAGAAAAATAAAACAAAACAACATTAGAGAAGACATTACCTCAAAATCGGGTAACTCTTTTTGATTTGAGCCAAAGGATTCCTTGGGAAGAGTTCTGCCCAAGAGATGCTTCTATGAGTAAGAGGGGGAAGTTGGGAGAGTATTTGGGCAGAGGTTGGCTGAGCCAAATGGCTTGAAAGTGTAAATGAGGTGGGAGAGGTGGGGGCCTTTTATAAGTGGAGAGGAGGGGCACTTTTGGAAAGATTGAAATGTTACATTATTACCCAATGCTTTTAGGATTATAAAGGTCCCACACTTATATAATTCGAGGCTAAGGTGATAAGGTTTCGAAATCTCCTAATCCAATAGGCTTTGGACAAGTGTAAGCCTTGGATTTTACATTATCTTCTCATTTTATTTAAATCGTTAAATAATGAGGTCATCGCTGCATCATCATGATGTCATAAATAATTTAATTTATTTAATGTCTAAAAATTAAAAACAAAATACTATGATGTAGGAAATCTCTTTATATTTCTAATCAATATTTATAATCAAAATTTGGACTTGTGTAACCCCACTTAAAAACTGTTTTAGTAAAACAACACATGTTTGTGTCAATTTAATTTTAACATTAAATAAATATATATTAATGTCATTTTCCAACTAAAGTGGCTCCATGGGGTCCCCAAGTTGACCCATGGGTTTTCTTGGTCGGCCATGACTCATCCAATTGGAGTAGGACAAGTGTCAAGATCATATCATATTATTAAAACATTGTTTTTACCTTAAATTACACTAATTACCTCTAATCGCGATTAAGAACTTAAAACTTACTATTCACCAAAAAATTATTTTAATCTCATTGAACCACATTTTACTTCTTAATGAAAACCATGTATGTCAGATTTTTGAAAATCATATCACAGAACTGGTAATATTTCATTTAAACGAAAAAATCAGTTATTTAACTACCACTTAGTGGTTTCACTATTCATCAAAAATTGAAGTTTTTCAGATCAATGCCAAAATTTCACCCTAAGCTATAATTGATATTCCGAATTCAAAAATGATGTATATTTTAAAAAATTCCAAACATATAAGTTGCATTAATTAATTTCATAATTAATTCCCGTTGTCACAACAAATAGCCTGTTTTTAAGAAACAATTTATATCAAATGATTGGCAATTGTTTATGTCCAATTTCAATGTTAAATTAATTCTAATGACCACCACTGGATAAAATGGTAAAAATATATTCTAATTATACTTTAAAACCACTAAATATTATAATTTATCACTAAAAATAGTTTTATTAAAAAAGTTGTTTTTAATTATTTTTCACTATTCATAAAAAGTAGAAGTTCTTAGAAAAATACCAAAAATTCAACATAGGCTAATTTCGATATTCCGAATCCAAAAATGAAGAACATTTTGAAATATAAAATTTCTATAATTTTAAAAAGTTTTTATTACTATTCATAACGGCTACTTTGATTAGTTGCAGTGTTTTAGAAATCGAAGTTGCGTACAATGCAAGCTATTGCATTATTGAATGAGAAGCGTATCATGGAAGCTCGGGGTATTACATCCTCCCCTCCTTCAATAAATTGCATCATCGCAATTTGAAATTTTTCTTTGAAAATTAAAGGTTGAAAAGAGAAAATACCTTTTTGGAAAAACCACATCGGAAATAAGATTAATAAAATTTAGCCTTAATAAGAGGTAAATGGAAATAAGAAAGTCACCACCAAATTATGATCTCGATAAGGAGAACATTGGTGGCAATTAGAGACATATAATTGGAGGAAAAACGTAAATATCTGTAGGGAGTTATTGAGGTCATCAATCACAATCAACTGTCAAATTGAGGGCCTCAAAGCCTTCAATCTATGTTGATTTAAAATATCATCAGTTAAACCAGACAAAAGGTATTAGGATAACACATTTTTTGTTTTAATATCCTTTTACTAAAGTTTAAGAATTAATTTATTCATTGAATAAGAGATAGGTATAAATCTATTTATGGTTGACAATTAGATTTTCAACCTTCAACTCATCTTTCACTCAAAAAGATAATAGAACTCAAAAATATTATACTTATCCTAATTGTATAAGGTTACAAATGTTAACACATACCATTTAGATTAGTAAAATTATTTTGTAATAACCAGGGACTTCCTGTAGGCTAGTGGTAGGAAATAAAGGCCTGTCGCACTATGATTGTGGGTTCGATTCCTGCATCTTTGTCCGACGCGACGGGTTATGCCCCACCCTGCAGGTTGTCCTTTTCCTAATATTATAGTATTATAATATTCCAAAAATAATCTTCAAAAATTCTTTAACCTTAAACAATACTATCCAAAGAGCAACTTAATCAATTCCAACCTTTATAGTTATCCAAAATACTTCAGTCCAACTCACAGTCCAAATTTTATAAGGAAGGTAAACATAATGAAGATCCTTTTTCCCACGTAACAACATGTGAACACCTTCATCATGTATTCTTTTTAAACATACTGAATTACCATGATCCCTTATTCCTTATAGAATACTAGATATACTCCTTCTATCCAAAAATGTATACAAAACATCAATCAGTTTCAAGGAAGTTAAGTATATCCAATATAATTTATCCAAATCAATCACGTCTTATTCCAAAATCACAATCTCAGTAACAGAACCATATTATGGTTTATCTTTCTATCAACCATATATTTTCCAAAAATTTAACCTACTGTGGAGTCACTTTTCTTGGTTCCACACAATCTCAAGTCCTTGATGAAATAGTAGTGCAGTACACTCCTTATATACTCCATAATTATTATTACCAGTACATCATTGATACAACACTCAAATTAAAAAATTATTTAATAACAACATAATAACTCTAATCATTACTCCTTATCTGTGGTAGTATCATAACTGGATTATTATCCAATAACATCATTTGGGGCATACTCTAATGATTTGGACATTGGTTTGCGTAGTGTCCCCAATCCTTGCAGAAGAAGCATTGTACATTTGAAACCATTTTCTTACCCTTGTAGTCACGCACTTTGTGTCCTTTTTCTCTACACTTATAACAAAATCCCATTCCCTTAAGGCAAGTTCCATGATGTTTCTTCCCACAATTACCACATATTGTAAAATTCTTCTTTCCCCTCATCCCTTTCTCCATCATTCTCTCTTCCATCCCTTTCGTCTCTTGCTTCGCTTCAAAGCCATAAGACTCAGAGAATTCTTTACTTATCTTATTAACACATGATAATATATCTTCATATGTTGAGAACACATGGGAGACTATTTCCCTTCGAAATGATGTCTTAATACCGTGAAAGATATGATCCTTCTTACTCTTTGGATCATACGTACTGCTGGAGTTCACATTCCTTCTACTGGGCTCCATTTCTATACAGTGGCATAAACTAGGTTTGTTTATGAATCAAAATACATAATCCCATACTTAGAAAACACTTAACATAAATTTAACTATTTATGGATATAATCCATAATCATAAAAATGTTTTCTTTGAGGAAGTATATACTCATAACCCTTCATAGTGGTTTGTAAATAATATGATATTTATCCTAAGCATATCCCCTGGGAGTGTCGTAACCAAGAGAGCAGCAAGGCCCGTTGTCGTGCACCAGTTCCCGTTCGAGTCTAGCTCAAAGCGGTGTTTTCGGGTTTTACCCCTAGGTACATCTGTGCCAGAGCCGCCTCTACCTGCTCGTATCCAGACAGAGATTTATTGCTCAGAAAACTCATAACATCTCTATAATACCAAAATTCTAGGATGTTTATCTATACTAATCCTCAAAGTCAATTTTTGGGCTATGTGCTCTAATCAGAGTTTATCTAAATCTAGCTTCCAAGTTTAGTACTAAACTGCCTCTGATACCAACTGTAACGCCCCGACCCCAGCTACCCAGAGTTGGTGCGTTACTTCGTAACATTTGCATGATCACAAAAGATCAAGTCTTGAAAGACCGATTAGTTTAGTAGCCCTGGAAACACTAGATACATTAATAAGTCTTTCATTACATCAAAAAGTAAACAAACTACAATAAAATGGTCTTCATAGTCACACTCATATCCTCTTCTGACTATCCCTGCAGGTCATTCCTAAAATACTTCTTCACATCCTGGAAAATATTAAAACATTGAAAGGGGTGAGCTCAGATTCTCAGTAAGGATAACAATATTGTGGAAGCTTTCATAAATAAACATTAACATTTAAGGCAATGTATAACTAAAACAAAAGCCTCTTAAACATGAACTTCAACATAATATGGAAAATGTAAAATGAGATAATTCCATTTACTTATTCACATGGATATTCTACTGGTCGAATAATCACATTCAATATCAATAACCACTTTCATAATGATGGAATGCATAATGCCAGACTATCATAACCACGTAGCCAAGGCCTCATGCCAAGAACACAAATAAGATTTTGTCAAGGCCTCGTGCCAAGACACTAGTTTGTCTCATGAGACCTTCCGATGCATCGAGGAGCTATAGCGGGCTCCACCCGTCACTTATTAAGTCCGATGCATTCCTCATATGAACAGGTTTAAACATATCATAAACCATAACATAATCGTATCACATAAAACATGCGTAAAGGAAACATAACATTTCCACATTTCAATCACAAGATGTCAATACAACACATTGATATAATAAAAACGCTTTCAAAACCATTTTCAATACCAAAATAAAAGCAAGTTAAAACTTTGTATTTATTTTTCATTAAAAAAATTGATGGCTTATAGAGGAATCCGAAACTCAAATAATGGTCATGGAGGCGGATAATTTGTTGTCGCCGCATAAGTACAGAAAGGAAAACATTCACTATTTTTTGTTTAGTAAAACTCTTCGTATAAAAAAGATTTCATTTGAATAAATGTAAAAGTCAAAGGGGTTTATACACCGTATAAAAGAAAGTTGTGTATAAAACCAAATATGCCTCAATGAAAGGAGATTGAGATGAATTCATTACAAAGATCATTTTTAAAATAAAATAGATATATTATGTGTATTCACTATAGGTACACATAAAGAAAGTAAAAAATACAAAATAAGGCATAATAATATCATGACATAATTTGAAAGTAGGAGATTAACCCAAAGAATGGAAGTTGGGTTAAGAAGTTCCCTTACAAAGATAATTTTTTAAATAAAATATATCTATTATGTGTATTAACTATAATTGCACATAAATAAATTACAAATACAAGATAGGACATAATAATATCATGACATAATTTGAAAGTAGGATATTAACCCAAAGAATGGAAATTGGGTTAAGAAATTCCCTTACCTCGTGTCTGACTTGACTCAACCGTTCTTTAAACTCCTGAATAATAAACTAGATTTAATATATACCTTATTAAGAACCATTTTCAATTTCATTATCCTTATTATATCACTTATTACAATGATATTAACATTATGTAATTATTTATGTTAATAACGGTCGTTTTGTCGATCTTTGGTATTTGAGTCAACAATAAACTTCATATAATTACAAGTTGTTTATGTGGTAGAATATCCATTATCTCCAGAATTATATTCATTATTTATATGTCATATATATCTCATATATCCAGTATATACATTCATTTATAATATTACGTAACATTTAGAGGTATGAAATGAAATGCACCGTTCATGGAGACGGTAAGCCGTACGTACGCATGAACGCTACTTTCATTTCAATTTCATATTTAATGGAACGAAATAATAATGATATAAATGTATAATATAATTACAGTATAATATAGTGTATAATACCATTTACTCCATCCTTTATACATCCCACATATGGCATTAACGATTCAAATCACTTTGAGGGGGCGGTAGTCCGCACTTCCTAAAATGAAATTATCGCGTTTTACCCATAATGGAAATCATAAAGTATGACATAAATGAGAAATACAGAAGCATAAGTAAAACATAAACATATTATATATCATATATAAAAATAGTGACATCTTAATGGACACCTTTGAAGGTGTTATATGAGTGTTGAACAATCATCATTTCATGAGGCAGAAATTCTCCATCCACAGAAACCATATGTTCTTTAACCATTAGATGTAGGTGTGTGTAAGTGTAGATCGAATCCTTCTTAGAAAAACATCCTAGTATATTGAGAATACTTGTGTTGTTACAAAAGAAATGAATAATAAGAGTTTAGGGGGTTGGAGAAGAAAAATAAAACAAAACAACATTAGAGAAGACATTACCTCAAAATCGGGTAACTCTTTTTAATTTGAGCCAAAGTCTTCCTTGGGAAGAGTTCTGCCCAAGTGAGGCTTCTAGGAGTAATTGGGGGAAGTTGGGAGAGTATTTGGGAAGAGTTTGGCCGAGCCAAATGGCTTGAATGTGTAAATGAGGTGGGAGAGGTGGGGGCCTTTTATAAGTGGAGAGGAGGGGCACTTTTGGAAAGATAAAAATGTTACATTATTACACAATTCTTTTCGGATTATAGAGGTGCCACACTTATATAATTAGAGGCTAAGGTGATAATGTTTCGAAATATCCTCATAAAATAGGATTTTGACAAGTGTAAGCCTTGGATTTTACATTATCTTCTCATTTTATTTAAATCGTTAAATAATGAGGTCATCACTGCATCATCATGATGTCATAAATAATTTAATTTATTTAATGTCTAAAAATTATAAAAAAAATACTATGATGTAGTAAAGTTTTTTAGCTTTCTAATGAATATTTATAATCAATATTTGGAGTTGTGTAACCCCACTTAAAAATTGTTTTAGTAAAACAACTCATGTTTGTGTCAATTTAATTTTAACATTAAATAAATATATATTAATGTCATTTTCCAACTAAAGTGGCTACATGGGGTCCCCAAGTTGACCCATGGATTGTATTGGTCGGTCATGACTCATCCAATAGGAGTAGGACAAGTTTCAAGATCATATCATATTATTAAAACATTGTTTTTACCTTAAACTATACTAATTATCTCTAATCGCTATTAAGAACTTAAAAGTTACTATTCACCAAAAAATTATTTTAATCTCATTGAACCACATTTTACTTCTTAATGAAAACCATGTATGTCGGATTTTTTAAAATCAAATCACAGAAGTGGTAATATTTCATTTAAACGAAAAATCAGTTATTTAACTACCACTTAGTGGTTTCACTATTCATCAAAAATTGTAGTTTTTCAGAACAATGCCAAAATTTCACCTTAAGCTATAATTGATATTCCGAATTCAAAAATGATGTCTATCTTACAAAATTCCAAACATATAAGTTGCATTAATTAATTTCATAATTAATTCCCGCTGTCACAACAAATAGCGTGTTTTTAAGAAACAATTTATATCCAAAGATTGGCAATTGTTTATGTCCAATTTCAATGTTAAATTAATTATAATGACCACCATTGGATAAAATGGTAAAAATATATTCTAATTATACTTTAAAACCACTAAATATTATAATTTATCACTATAAATTATTTTTATTAAAAAAGTTGTTTTTAAGTATTTTTCACTATTCATAAAAAAGTAGAAGTTCTCAGAAAAATACCAAAAATTCAACATAGGCTAATTTCGATATTCTGAAGCCAAAAATGAAGTCCATTTTGAAATATAAAATTTCTATAATTTTAAAAATTTGTTATTACTATTCATAACGGCTACATTGATTAGTCACGGTGTTTTAGAAATCGAAGTTGCGTACAATGCAAGCTATTGCATTATTGAATGAGAAGGGTATCATGGAAGCTCAGGGTGTTACATTACATCAATAAAAAAATTCTATAAACTTCATCAATGAAAACATGAACCATTTTTTCTATCCAATATAAGGTAAAAAATGTTATACAAATCACTTAATCGATAACAATAATCTCTTTATCCAAGATAAAAAAATATTTTCTCAACATCATGAACATATTATATATTAAATTCCCTTAATCAAAATATCACCATTTCATTAAATCATTTTTCTAGGTCATCATAACCAGTCAATATATTTTTTTAAATCCTTATTAAAATCATATTCCTGATTATTCATATAAAAAAAATCTGGAATTCAATCACATATATACTTTAATCATCCCACCTCTTCCTTAAACCATTATCTAGGATTCATCATTTTATTCCTTAATACATGTTTTGTAATATATAAAATACTAATCATGTATTCACAATAAATAAAATAAATTTAATCATGATTATAACCAACACATACATTTCACATGTCACTGATATATTCTTAATCATTATCTGAAAAACCATTCCTCACGCAACCATCCTGATTCACTTTATGATATTTAACTTTGGAAATTGATCTACATAATGCCCATTTTTTCCAAACATAATACATTTAACTATTGATATATCCTTTTGGAGACCAATATTTATGTTTACTAATCCCCTTGTTTTTTTTGGAGATTACAAACATTTTGTCCTTCATTAATAAGAATAAGACATCTTCTAATTCCTTTAAAAAAATTATAGGACATTTGTCTATATATTAACGCTTATTTAGATTTATAATTTTAGAAATCACTAGAAATATCCATAGAATAATCCTTAAGGATTTTACGAATGATTTTAACTGATAGTTTCAAAACATTGACTAAAAATTTACATTGATACCAACTATAGAGACCCAGGCATTACAAAAAATGATATTTCATCATTTTAGATAAAGATTCAGCACATTAAAAAAGTACATGAATGAGGTGTGTAATATATAAATGTATTTGAAAACATGTAAACATAATATTATATCATGTTTATTGATCATAAACATCAACCATAATGATATTATCCTTTATTACTCCAACTTAAACCCTTCCACTATAACCTGGTGAATGGAAACAAAAGAAAGGGTGAGATTATATTCTTAGAAATAGTAAAAAAGGAGGATGAATGAGAATAATATGAGAATAATTGTATGAGAACATGATCATGACATGAGAATATAATATCCTCTATATCAATGATTATAATAAATACTAATAATATAAACATTGGTAGTTAATAAGGTATTAATCATAAGGTAATCATGAGAATAATCAATGATAGAATTATATTGGAATACAACAATGAAGTTTTTTGAGACACATAAACTTATAAAATACTTCCCTATAAGTAAAGTCTCGTTTCCAACAATTATTAGGGAATATCAAGGAGACTACACATATTAGGTGGGACACACCTCCATCCTGAGTCAAAATCCTTTTTTTATAGTGGATTGGGTTAAACAATTTTCTCATAGTGGATTGATCCCTTCAACTTTAAACCAACATTATCTCATGAGATATATATTTTTACCCAAATAAATATTAGGAGATTTATGTTCCACTCATTATTTAAAATTTAACGGTCTTACCTGGCATAGTCTTGGACAAACCATGTTAAGTTGTAATGGGCTTACCTAATGTTATCTAGGAACCTCATGTTATGATATAATGGTATTACCCAACACTGTCTAGGAAACCCTATGCAATGCTATAATGGGATTACCTGGTTCTATGTTGTCCACCCCATATTAAGCTACAATGGTAAAACCATACGTTATCTTATGTACCCCATAATATATGATATTTTCATGAACAAAGTCATAAATAAAGTTTTAATATCATTCATACTATCATTGAAAATCAGAAAAAAAAAATCATTCATTACAAAACTATCCCATGAAAAATAATTTTCTTCATGTTTATCACTTTGAAATCTGGTTACCCCATGGAAATTAAACGAGATTGAAACTAATCCTTTTGAAACATGATTGAATCTTGGAAAACAAATAGGTTATATAAAAATAGTTCCCTTAAAACCTAAAACATTCAATTAAATAATAAAATTTTCCATTTGGATAATATCCCTAGAAAATCAGAAACTATGTCATAGGATTTCAACTTAGATAGAGAAGGATTTCCAAAGACCCCTTAGAGCAGTTCTTAGGAAAAATAACATTTCATTAGAAATCAATATTTTATGACATAAAATATTTTAATAATAATTTACATTGAAAAATATATTTAAAACATTTTTATATATCTTTAAAAAAAATTCAAATATTTTTTGAGGAAAATATCAATTTTTTTTAAAGAAATATATTTTTTAAATTATAAATTATTTTGAAAACATTGTTCTTTGAAAATAACAAGGTTAACTTACAGAGGTGTCTTTAAATCCCATATCAAAAACATTGTAAACATATAAAAATTTTAAAATACCTTTCCATAAATGTTATTAATATATCATTAAAACATTTTATTGATAACATTTTTTGAAAACAATTTCTTTAATAAAACAGATTTTCTATATCAGAGTGAAATAATATAATCTTTTCATGAAAACATTTTCATAATATTTTTTAAGTATCGAAGAGTGGAAATATGGTGCCCATAAATGAATATTTCATGAATAACCATTAGACATAAAAATATATGAAATTATGGATAGATTCGTCATAATATTTCATATATGGTATCATAATCGCAAACAATACTGATAAAAGAGGAGATTGGACCACTAAACTCTTACTAATTTTGGAACATTGAATCATAATCTCCAAGAAAGAAATGAAAAACATGTAACATAAAATATATTTATATTAATTATATTCATTATATGGCATTTCATAGGGAAGTATATATACCTCCTAAAATATGTTAGTTGTATAACATACTTATATCACAAAGAAGGTATATTTGAAAAATATTACATTACCAAATTGGTAAACATTAATTTACAAACCCTGTGAATTATATATCATAAAACATATATTTAAATACCCATAAATTTGAGGATAATAATAATATAATACATTTGTTGTTATTATATATACCTCAAATATGAAACAAGTTATGAATATGACATGACTCTCACTGAAATATATGTGTGACTTGAAATCTGATTACAACTTGATTAACTTTTGAATCATGATACCCATTAAATTTATAATTAATTTAAACTATTAATATCATTAAAGAATGTAAATGAATCATATAACATGTCATATGGAATAATATTCATCACATAAAATATATGAGTGGTGAATATAACAAGTACCTATTAGATATAAAAAATGATATGAAATTCCTTTACTACATCAGTAACATTTGAATCATCATAACCAGGAAAAGGAAACAGGAATTGAACATTTTATATAATTAAATAAATTTAATTCGTTATATAACATGTTATAGTTCATTATATACAACAAATAAAATAAATAAGTGGTTAATATGGAATGTATCTCATAGATAAAAAAACTGAGAAGAAATCCTCTTATCTTATGTAATGATATTATTCATACATGTTCTAACCTCTTGTATAATAAATATATGTTTATTAAAAATATACCAAATAAAAATATTGTTATATATCATATCATATATTGAATTATTATGAATTTATGTAACTCGTTTATTAAAAATTCAATTTAATGTTATGTTTTATGTGATGACAATTTTTATCATACATAATTTGAAATGTTATTCTTGGTCATCTTAAATATATTATGATTTACATAATTATTGAATTTAAAGCATGTAATGTGTTAATGAATGACATTGATTTGAGGATGTGGCAGTCCACACGTCCACAAATGATTTCATCATATTCAAAAAAAAAATAGAAACCATGAAATTATTTGTTATATAATAATTATAAAAGTATTCAGACATCATAAATATCATATAAATTGGAAATTCCAACATTATTTTTGTCCTTTTGTGGTGGTAATTGATTAACAAACTACACCAGTTTGTGATGAGGTAGTACATCGTATACACGAATGATGATTTATTACCCTTTTTTATGGAAGCGTGTGAACATTTAGGTAATACCATTAATATAGAAAAATTTAACTATATTGAAAATAATTAGGTTATTATATAATAATGATATAAAATTGATTTAACTGTTGATAATGAAATAAAACCAATGTTCCCATTGAATAACATTACATCGCCTTCTGGTAAGTTTTTTTGGATTGCTACAATATAAATCCTTGGATTTATTTCATAAAATCGGGATTCTTAGACGTTTAGATTATTAATGTATAGATCTTATATTGGATGTATCTTTTTGATAAAGAGGTATTTATAGTTTTGAATAAGTGAGGGGACAATGTTCCATATTATAGTAGAGGGGGAGTGGCATTATTATGAATAAATAAAAAGGTAAACACTATTGAGAGGCCTCCCTTATATAATATAAATAAAATAATGAATAATTTTTTTATCAAATATTTATTATTCTAAAAAAATTTAAAAAATAGTCTTCTGAGATTTCTCTAGGTCATTTCAACCCTTAGTATAATTTTTAGTCCCTTGGAAAACAAATTTTTCTCTTAATCACTACAATTAGTTTTAATTGTATTTAATAGTATTTATATTCAAAAACTAATTTAACCTTAATATAACTAATAAAATAATCTTTTCTCCAATATGGAATAAATTTTAACAAATATAAAATAAAAAATTGGAATAAATTAATTTAATATTAATCTCACAGATGGGATGAGAAATCATATTTTTAATGAAAAAATGTTCAATAGTATGAAATGTTTTTTTATCCAATTTCAATGTAAAATTAATTCAAATGTCCTAAATTTGATTAATATTTGTAATTTTTATCATCATTTATTTAAAACTAAATAAAAAATTTAATTTAACAATATATGTAAGATGGACTAAAAGCCAATTTTCAATTAATATTTATTATGTTTCACTATTAATCAAAAAATAGATCTTATAAATAAATAAAAAATCACTATAATTAAATTATGATATTAATATTTAATAAATGATGTTTATTTTTTGAAATAAAAAATTATGAAATTGTGAAAAAATAGTATTAAAATAAGTCGACTAATAAAATGCAGAAAAATTTCCTTTTGAAAAATAAATACATCTTTATATACCTAGAATTGTATTTTATTTTATTTGATTCCTATCAAACTCTTTGGACCAATGTAAAAGAAATTATTGAATTTTTAGTATACAAATTAAATTGAAATCTCTAACTAATAGTGATTAATTTAATTTATTAAATTAAAATGCCCTTTTGGGCATAAAAATAGTGTTTTCATACAAACACATCTTTTATATTAAAGAGGTATTTTATTTCATTTATAAAGAATTGATAATAAATTAATTAAATTAATTGACATAATTAAACCGTAACATAATAATTTATTTAATCTTGATCATATATTTCATTCCAATGTCTAGGTGTTAAATATAATAATAATATAATAATAACAATAGTATATTGTATTCCAGTAAAACTTCGTCATGTGTGAAACAGAATATATAGAAGGAAATCATTATTTTGAGTGTGTAATAGACCAATCTGAACCAACCAGACTAGGCACCCAAGCCAACAAATTATGGGGTGGGGTATAATCGAGAAAGAAAAATAAGCCTTAAATATAAGAAATACATGATAGAAACCTAGGGCACTATGAAGAAAAATGAAAGATACAACCTAATAAAACAAGATAAAATTGAAAAAATGGAATATATAAATAATAAGTCCTCATGTGACCATGTTTCACCTTTTTACTATCACAAAATCAAACAAATGTGAAAAGAGAAGTCATGATGCTACAGAAAGATCCTCCATTTAACTAGAACCTATAAAAAAGGTCTAACTCCACCCACAAGATAAATTAGGATGTTAGAAAAAGTATAAGTATGATAACTCCAAAAAGAATATGTACATGTTCTAAAAATAATTCCACAAGTCCAATCATTATAATAATATTGTTTTATAGGTAGTTTTACAAATAATAAATTTGAATCCCTTTTCAAAAATTCCTTGAATTGTCATAAATTCCATTCTATTTTTCTAAAGCTAGAAAATAATATAGAAATTATACTAGGATATCAATATACAAGTGAGCCAATATCCATGAATTAAGAAATCATGAAATAAACAATTAGAAACAACAATGCACAAACTAGATGGGCTCTAGCCTCTATTGGAATATCTCATAGACACTCACAATCCAAATAAGGAATATAGTTGGATCAAAAATAGGATCGCATCCAACCATTTAACATTGACATAAAAATATTTTTCTCCATCTGGTTCCACACATACTAAAGCTACACGTGAATCGATCCTGATATACCCAGGGATCCTGTTGTTCAATGATTGTCAATTTCTATTTTAAAAACTAGTATATATTTATTTAAAAACAATTTCAATGCAGAGTCAATCTAATTCATGGTTTCATTATCAAATTTAAATTTTACATAATTCAAATAATTTTTAAAAGAAAAAAAATACTTTTCAAACACAAACTCAATCCCTTTTCCATTTCAATACATAATATTCTATTTTAAATACTAGTGAATTAATAAGAACAAATTTCAATTAAAAATATAGAATGCTTAATAAGATCCACATTCCTCAAGATCATAGAAATACTAATCACCTTTCCCAATAGGGATTAAGAACCATGATATCTGCCTCCACAAGGTAAGGCATGACCATACTCTATAAAATGATTGAGATAAAATAAAATACAATTACAAATCCCTATCAAAAAAGTTCCACAACCACCAACGACGCAGAGTCTAAGAGGAAATCATTCAAGAGTGATGATTTTCCTAACCCTATTGATCAATTGCTAAATTAATTGATTATAATTGATGGTAGACAACCAAAATCAATTAGGATTTGAGCACTGATTGGGAGTAGAATGCTTCAAGATAGAAATGAGACTCAAAATCTTGTACGACACCCTAAAACTAGAAATTATGTTATTACAAGGCTTGTAATACCACTACACATCATGAAACCCATTAAATTCAATTTACACTAAAAATGAGTAGTATCAAATTTAAAATTTAACTTTTCACAGTACATGAAGTGTAAACATTATAAACCATGTAAAAACGAACACTATGAATCAACTCATAGGATGAGTCCGGTCAGCATTACACATCATTAAACACTACAACACATCGTGTCACTACCCAACGAATAGTAGAAAATTACAGAGAAAATATGTAAATCCAACAAATCCATGACATCACCATTATATGTATCCTCCCATTTCAAGGCCAAAAATTCTCACCCAAAAATGGAATCCCATAATCAAGCATAAGAACATACCTGATAGAAGAGTATTCGAGCACTACAATATCCCCACCATAAAATATTTTTCTTCATAGAAAGATTTCATGATCCAGAATCCATGAAAAGTGTATGCCACCACTTCCTAATCAATGAATATCACTCTCATGTTTTATGTAAGTAATATCTACCCTACCAATGTTGCCAAACTAGGGGAATCAAATACAACAAAGCACTTTATCCTGGAAATCTAAAATCTGAACTAGCAACTCGACCAATGATGAATTGGGTTCAAGAATATAATCATCCCCTAAAATCACATGGGAAGTATATAACTACTCAATATGGAAACATGGAATATTTCATAAATAGAATTTAAGAGAGATGTTAATAGAAACCCATAAAACACCCTCCCATATCTCAAAATAATTTCATTAGGGCCCTCCAACCAAATTTTTATCTTACCATGCTTACCCAATCAACGATGACTCATGTATGGTGAAACCCTATGAATGATTATTCAATTACATAAAACTCTATCAGTTACCTCTGATGTTCTGCATAATATTTTGGACAACTATATTATGGGAAAATTTAACTAGGTCAACTAAACCACCTTTTTCATCCCTTAAACAATAATCATCCCAAAAAATGACCACACTCATGGATTTTCCTAGTACATTGGATATCAACATGGCCACCAAAAAAACATTATAGTGAAAAATCCTAGTCGATGCCTGAAAACTATTATTATAGATAAAATCATCCAATAAAAATTTTGTGCCCTATGATCATCCAAAATAATGTTCACAATATCGGATCATATTCTCAATAATCAAGATATCCCCTTATATATTTATATTGATGAAAATATAATCCCATTTTTAATTGCAACCCCATTTCCTCTTGAAATCCATTCATTAACCTAGATGGGAATCTCAAGTCCATTTCAGAAAAAACCTTAGGGGGAGACAACATGAATCGTCAACATATATCAAACATATAATTCTCTAATCTGTTCCACATTCGTCATCTATGTCATTGTTAATAAATCCAACGATTTAGTGATTCATTCAAAAATCACTAAAATAATATTTTTTCTAATATTATTCCATGATAAAATAATAATTAAATCCATGAAAATTTCATTCCATTTCCTTTTGGAAAGTGTAGAGGTTATATAAAACAAAATGGTATATAGTGTTCCACCGTAACTCTTTGACAAGTGATAAATTTTGATACTCATTTTTCATCTAGCCACCTCATCCTCGACCACCAATACCAATATCTCAAATCATTGTATACCTATGTTTCCCCATGGTTAAAGTAAAAATTATTTTCATTTCTAATGTATAGAAACTCCTGACATAAAGAAAATATAACATCCATAGAAGCACAAAGCTCCATTAAGAGTCCAAGGAATCTCACAAATTATTTCCCCACAATTTAAGATTTATTATAATCATCAACTCTCAGTTTCTGTCATCTTATCAAGGAGAACTCGGTCATCAAAATACAATTCAAAATTTATAAAATCCATGAACACCTATCCAAAAACCAACTCATCTCCCAATATCATCATGGAAAAGAATCTCCTTAAATACTACTGCTTAACTGATTCCTTCAATTTTTATATAATTAATTTTATGCTCAATTCATTAGCCACCAATTTCCCTTTATTTGGGATATATATAGTATCAAAATCAATGATCTAATGTTATTCAACCCTACTTTTCCATCATAGTTTAATATATATATGAGTCAAGATATAATACAGAATTTTTTTATCATAATACACCATTAAACTCTCCCCAAAGATACAATGATACCAAATTTTTAGCACACTCATAACAGCTTCCAACTCATGATTATGGGTAGGGTAGTTCTCCTCATGAAGGTGAAACTAAATTGTCTAATAAGCCACATAATATTTCATATACACCAAGACACATCGAAAAAATATAAAAAATAATTATAGAAAACACCATAACCTATTCCCAGTTTAGGAATAATCAATATAGGTGTAGAATTATACATCAAATTTATCTTCCCAAAAGATCTCTAAGACCTTTCATTCCATTAAAACATTACTCTGTTACAGGTTAATGTTGTCATAAAATATGTGAGCAAGGAGAAGAAGGAAAAAACAGCCTATAGTATCATTATAAACCATAGAATCTTCCGATCTCAATATTATTTTTTGGGATACTCTCAATTCATAACATCCTGCACCTTTTCAAGATCAACTAAGATGCCCCCCCCCACAGATATAACATTCCCTTGAAACTACACATCCTATATCAAAAACTCACACTAGTAAAGCATACCATATATAAAATGATCCCTCAATGTTCAATTAATGAGATCAAAATTTCTTTTTTTAACTCATCTATTATGGATTACATAAATTTCTCATCAAATAATATAAAATAACAAACTGATGAAAGATTTAATTCATCAAAGCCGTGAATACTATAGGAGAATTATTGTACCTGATTGGAATGACCAAATAATCAAAATTCCTATTTCCACTATGAAATTTTCTCATCAGTATATCCTATTCTTGGACTCTTAAGTGGTGGTACCTTGAAATAAATTTGATCTTTGAAATCCAATAAGCCCCCCCCAACAGATTGAAAAGATCATCTAATCTGGGAAAAGGATACTCGTTCATAATGGTCATTCTTTTTAACGTTATATTTTCAATATAATGACTATGAATTGTTTCTTCCTTCCTAGAAAATAGTATAGAAAAAATTTATAATTACAGTATCAAACGAATAAATCCTTTTAACTCAACATACCAAAGCTTGACCTTGAATTCCACTAACTCAGAAGGTTCCATTTGATCTGATTTCATAGAAATGAGAATCATTTTATGTTAAATGTAAATAGTAAAAAAGATGTATCATATTGGAAGAAATATATATAAATCATCTGGAATGATCACAGGGTATGAAAACACAACAACAATATATTGAACACTGATCACAGGTCAATTTAATCATGAAACATTTCTGATGACTGGTATGAGATTGAAATTGTATAAAAAACAGCCAGACCTTCCTTTTCTGATCTTGCGTCCCCCTCACTCTGAAAGACACGAGTCACCCCATTAGTGGATAAGAACTATGACCAACTGTGATAACATTATATACGTTCCTTTATGATATCCATAAAATCCATGCTGATAATCATGTCAAATATGTCCCAATAATTCCAAAAAAACCTAAAATTCACCAAGTACCTCCCAACATGTGGGAAACATTAAATCTGGCTTAGAACACATTCCAAAATGTGTGTAAAGATATAAAACAAGGGTATAATCTCTAAATTCATACCCAAAATTATCAACAACATTAATGGTATAAAATAATGATTATTAACAATTTCAAACTCAGCTAGGAACACAGAATATGAAATAAACATCATACCTCAAATAAAATTCGGCCCTTCTTCAGATTACTCCAAAAAACATAGCTCTATAAATTCATCAATATATATCCACTTAGACACATCTACTTAGTATGAGAATGAGACCCACCACCATTGGAAGCATCGACATGAACCTATAACCATTTGGTTTAATGGGATCCAACCGTACTATCATGGGTCAATTTTTTTAGAAACTATTTAGATGGATATATCCCCCACAAAGATGATAATTTATGAGACTCTATACACTGAGGCTTTATGTGTCCAAACCTCCGAAATTGGTATTATATAACCTATTGTTCCCCTATATAAGCCTTAAAATTTTGTCCTTCCAAAAACTAATCACTCATGCGTCATCCTCTCTACCAAAATAATTACCTCGGTTTACCATTTAACACAGTAACAGTATAACCAAGATGGTCCTCCCCACTATTCTTGTATCAGATAAAACTACTTTATCCACAAAATGAAAACAATAATGACAATTGACTGAACATCAACCCTCATCCCCATCTCAAACTCTTGATCCTTTAGGTAATCATTCGAGACAAGATATGGTTACAGATGCACAAACACAACAAGGGGAGTGTTTTAATGTAGAACGTTACAATCCCCTTTCCCTAACGTTAGAAACTATCATGTATTTTTCACACATAATGTCCTAGGATAAAACTATTGATTGAATATCATCATTAATGAAACATATGTAATACCTTTATGCAACATAGCTTGCACTACTGAATCAAACCTTCTTTGTGCTAGTCCCTCAATCCAATATGTGGCATAACCCAACTGAGAATCCAAATGAGTATTCAGAATGTGGAAGACCAGTTCAATAAATTGATGACACTCCAAGGGGATCCTGAGATAAAGGCTTGGAGAGATCGAGTTCTTTGTGGTGAGGCACATGATGGTGGTTCTAAAGAGAAACAAAACATATTATTATTTTAAGGAATAATATTCATTTATTTGGTGTCGTGTGTGATGATTATCAGAGTGTTGTATGGTTATACATTATTGGAACATCTTGCTGTGAAATAGATATACCGAACCTTGATAGGTCAGTTTTGATTTCATTGATTGAAGCTTGTAGTTGTAGTGATTTT
Source organism: Viscum album (assembly GCA_963277665.1). Classification (NCBI taxonomy): domain Eukaryota; kingdom Viridiplantae; phylum Streptophyta; class Magnoliopsida; order Santalales; family Viscaceae; genus Viscum; species Viscum album. The sequence goes on along the minus strand of OY728156.1, from coordinate 112,199,938 downwards.
ACCTCGATGTTTGGTTTTCTAGATGGTGAAGGATGAGCATAGTGTTCCATGTGTTTTCTCCATCTGTTAGATGTTCCACATTGAAATTGGGACGACATATCGATGGATGTTATTTCATGTCTAACTCTAGCTAATGGAGGAAATGATTCTATATGGGTGGTAGAGGATCAATTTATGAAATCATCCAACATTATAGTTATCAAGGAGTCAATATTAGTGGAGGTTTTGTCGAGACAATATCTAGAAAAGGTGTTCAGACTCTATGTTGTTCTGAGGAAGATCATTTCTTATTGAGATCCTTATTTTAACTCTTAGGTGTGGAGAGGTATCTAGAATGATTTTGGTTCTTATTTATCTTTGAGCACTGCTTTTCATTTTAGATAGATGGTTAGACATGACAAACAATCTATACTCTTGAAGTAATGTTGCTCTCTAGTGTCATGGATTTTGGAGGTTCTTGGATGAGGACCCAACCCTTAGTCGAGCTCTCTTACAACAATGTATTTCACTACACCATCGACATGAGGTTATTTGAAGACTTGTATATCTGACCTTTCCATTCTTTGTTGTTCTATAAATGGGTCAGAGAGTCAACAATTCTCAGGCCAGAACTGGTAAAGTCTATAAAAGATATTGTTCAAGTGATTTGTGAGAGGATGAGGCAACAATGGATCACCTGAAATCATAGTCCAATCATAGGATTAGACCTTTGGATATTATCACTCGGAATCATGTGTTTTTGAAGGTGACTCTCTATCATGGGTAGTGAAGGTTTAGTCATGGGAGTAACATTTCTCCCTAGTTAATTGGTCCTTTCGAGGTGTTCGCTCATGTCAAAGTTGTGTTTTATGGTGTAGAACATCCCCTATAGATTATCTTAATACATTTTTTTATCATTTCACATCTCATTTATTACATTCATGATGACTCTTATGTCATCAGTTGTGGAAAAATCAAGGTTGATGATGATACAACCTTTGAGAAGCACCCTATAGAGATCCAAGATTGATAATTAAATGCATTATGATGGCATGTTGTCTCCTTGATTTGTGTCTTGTGGGGGTACAATGACAAACAATAGAGTGCCTAGGAATATGAGTTGCTGATACACACTCAGTACCATGAGCTTTCTGATGTTTTGATGTTCTCTTATAATGTTGTTCATTTGGTATTTTTAGAAAAATTCCTTATATAATATAGATTTATCTTATTTATTCTTGTGTCTTACTCTCTTTTGAGTGGTATCTCCCCCGAGAGAGGGTTTGATAGCTTTTTGTGGTTTTTGTGTAGTTCTGTGATTGTTCCTCTTGTGAGGTGGTGAGATCATATGGTGCAAAAGCATTGAAATATATCTCTTTGGGTGGATATTTGGAACACCACTTTATGTTTCCTATCTAGGATGGTTTTAGATTATCATTGAAGATGTTTTTTTGAGATGAATCAAATGTAAGGTCTTGGATCCTCGTGGATCAACCCTTTGTGTGTTTTCAATTATCATAGTGCTTCGTGGTAGCATGGAGGAAGGTTGGAGAAGTTTGGTTATGAAAAAGATATAATATGGGGATTAAACATCGTGTATCTAAATTACACAATGTGAAATCCACTTTTACAATTGTTTCATGATATGTAATATGGTATCATTATGTGTAAGCTTTGGGGTTTGAAAAATAAAATAATGTGTTGAGGGAACCAATTTTTTTGGCAAAAACCGACATCATGGCATAAACATACATGAATGGGGATTACACATTGGGTAATACCTCGATGCTATATATTTTATGTGTTTTTTTAGAAGATCAGGTTTTCACAACCGTACAGATGTTACTTCACTTCCTCTTATCACAAATGGCATGAAAATTCCTTCTAATTTGTTTTAAAGATACCTTTACTGAGTTTTGATCAAAGGCTTCCATCTTCAATCCATACATGATCCAAGGAGTTTTCTCCTTCATATTATAGAGGTTTCTCAAAATTTGATCTTCTGTCTTCTCATACCCTCTCTCCATGAAATGGTAGACGATATCATATAGTTCTAAGGGAGTTTTCATTGTTTTTAATTGGTGTGGTTGTGTTGTGGAGTTCTTGCTTGGATTTTTTTGTTACAGGAGTAGTGATCATGATCTATAGCATTAATATGTTTTCATGAAAAAAATTACATTTAGAAGTCACCGATTCAATGTTTCTCTATTAATCTGTTTTTAATTGAAGATTTATACTGATATATCCCCTTGTATCTCAATGAAATTGACCTAATTAAATACTTAAAATAGATTGATGAATTGGTATCGATCACAAAATGATGTTTTTGTTTTGTACCATGATAAATGTTTGCCTCTTGATTTTATAGATATATTAATAGCTACGTATTTATTGGTTTAACATATTTTTCTTGCTTTAAATTGTTAAACTAGATAAAACAAGAATTAATTGATAATTAATTGGATAATTGGTTAACAGGGTTGTTTAATAAATCCTGTTTTTGTTGTTATAAATTTATATTAATAAAATCAATGTAGACATGCATTTTTAATGAAATTATTTAATAAACCTATGTAATAATGATTATTTTTTCTGAAATAATTAAAGGCACATCAAATCAATTGATTAATTAATTTTTGATAGCTTGTGATAGCTTTTTGTTTAGTTTGTAATTTGTTGGAACCTATTAAAAATTAATCGGTAAATTAAAGATTAAATAAGATCATATTGTGTGATGAAATATTATTCCTTTTTAGGATGGTGTTTCCAATAATCTTATAGAGACAAATTTCCTTTTTCTTTGGAGTCATGAGAGCTCATTGTGTGCAAAGGCTTAATGCCTTGCTTTACATCCGAGATCTCTTTGTTATGAATGTTCTAACTTCATGTGATTTGATTACAGGATGGTTGGTTTTCACATAAATTACTTATTTAGAAGTAATGTTTCATTTAATTTTCATTCTTGATTTGTTTTGGGGGTTTCCTATGAATTTTGTTGGAAATAGTGGGTTTTGAAAATTTGGGCCAAACTGTGAGCCTATTTCCATATTTAAAAAACCAATTTTGTTTATTTTATAAATCCTTCATTTTTAACATTTTTCATCCATTACAATTCATAGATTTCATCCCTTGTCCTGGTAACACCACCATGTCCATTTGGAGCCTTTTTAAATCCTTAATCATGTTGTATTTGGGATTTTTAAGATATTGGGTCTGCCCATAAGCACATTTCCTTCATTAAATGTTTTTAATTCTTTAATATCTACTTAATTTTTTATTGTGTTTTGGTGATTATACCACTTTATCTAAACCCATATCACTAGGAACACCCCCATTATAGGCTTATAATTTTTGGAGCTCATTTGAACTGCGAATTAGGGCAGGCATTATTAAACTTTCTCAAATCGTCCGGATTTTAAGACGAAAAATGATTCTTTCATAACTCCTTCAATTTTCATTATTTTCCCCCCATTTTATTCCCCACATGACCTAATATAGCTTTTTAATGCCTCGATACCAGTTTTGGTTACTTGGAGATTCATATTTTGGTGGATTTAGGGTGATCCTTTCAAGGGTTCTACAAGTAAGTCTTTCTATCCTTGATTTTTATCTTTCCCTAGGGATTCTTTCACCCTTTCACGAGTTCTAAAATGTTCAAAAGTTATGGTTCTTAAATAGGGTCTAACATCAGGTATTTTGGGTGAAATATTGAGGTTTTAGGTTTCTTTTCATTTCTTTTAGGTGTGGCGGTGGTGTGGTTGATGTTTCACACCAATATTTGATTGTTTTGACACATTAAGTAGGTGATTCGATGTGTGATCATTTCTAGATGAGTTATTTTGATGGAATTAATTTTTTTTCTATGTTCCTAATATTCTTTTTGTTCTCATAAAACTATTTATGATGTATTCGGTTTGGTATTAAATTTTATAGTGGCATTTTAGTTAGTAAATTATGTGTTTTTCAATTGTAACCCTTGGGGTATTGATTGTGTGTGTTTTATAACATATAAATTTTTTCAATAAATATAGTTGGGATTAAAATAATGTTTTTAAGGTGTTGGTGTTCCTTTGGGTTTAAAATAGTTTCTTTTAATGGGTTTTATGAGTGAAACCAGGTTATTCTTCTTGAATGTGTTTTATGAAAATGTGTGTTCTTCATGTGCATATTTTGTGGTATTATTTGAGGTGATTTTATAATAATTGAGAGTTTTAAAATAAATATTTATAGTTCTTACAATTCTTATTGTATTTTTATTGGTGTGATTTTTGCTTTGAAATAGGATTTGGTATTTCTTTTGGTGGAAAAAACATATTTATACCCCTTGGGTTGGTTTTATGAAAATTGAAAATGATTTAATATGTTACAGAAAGTGTTGAATGGTTTTTTATGTACTATTTTGGTTGTGGTATGATATTAAAATTAGTTTTTTAAAGGTAAAGTGGTTGGTTTTTATGTCAAACATTTTGGTAATGTTTTTTAAATTCTCGAGGTGATTTATGAAATTGTGATATGGGAGTAAAACATGTATTTGGGTGTTTTGTGTTAGTGTGATGTGAAAAATTGACATTGTTTATGAAAAGTGTATTATGTAACATGTGATGTGGCTGTTAAGTGATGTTTAGCATCTTGGGATTGATTTTATATAATTTTTAAAGTGTTTGTTGAATTGTGAAAGATGTGAAAAATGTGTTGTGGGCTATTTTGGTGGGAGTTTGATTTCAAAATCAATTTGAATGAAAAAGTTGATTTTGTGACTTCTGTGATATACATGTGGGATTTTGGGTGATTGTTTGATGTGGATTTGATATTTTCATATCCAAATAATATTTCTTGTCTTGTTTAACTTGTTTGAGCACAAGAGGGAAACCCAAGTATCTAGGTGGGTTGACGTTTACTAGTATGCTAGTGAATCTTTGGGGTTTGGTCTCAGTTTCACATAGCAAGTATGACACATACAACACTAACTAAACTATGATAATAACGATGGGGTACAACTAGGTTATGGGTATGTTCCATACAAGTGGCTCCTGCCCTAGAATAGATATTAGGATGGTTACTCTCACCGAGATACGTGGTACCTAGGACCCAGATCAAGCTAGTTCCTAGAGGTTATTTCTTATTTCGTGTGATCAGTAGTTACTTTGTGCTTACCATTGGCATATGGTATGGTTTTCTTGAAAATTTATTAGTGTTGAAATTATTTGTAAATGTGTTTATTCATAATGATATCCCACTTTATTTTTTTTTAAATTTTAAGTAGCATCTTTTAGAAATTGTGACTAGCATTTCCTGTTTATGAGAACTTAGATGTTTTTCATCATTGAATGTTTATCTCATGGACTTTCATAGTGGTGATATCCTACTAGGCATTGTATCACAACCTACTTACACCCTTGGGCGTAAGTAGATGCAGATATTTTGTTTTCCGCAGGTTGGGTAGAGTTTTTGTGCTAGTGGTTTGGGTTTCTAGAAGGTCCTTGGTGTTGAAGTCTTGTGGAGATGGTTTGAGGGTGGTGCCCTTGCAATGAGAGTTCTTGGGCTGTTTATATTTTGTTTTATACCCTTTTTACAGTCTTGGTGAATTTTTTTACAACATATAATTTAGTTCTTAATTTTTTTAATATTTTTTTGTTTGAAAAATCTAGATTCATTTTATGAGATTAATTTCTTTTTTTATGATTATAAACTTGAGTAATTATTCTTAATTATCATTTAATGATACCCGAAACTTGTGTCACCGTGTAAAAATTAGGAATTACCTTTAGACCTTGTCATGGGACTGGTTTGGTGCTGGTTTCAGTGGAGACCATATTTGGTTTGTGACAAAATTGTATCAGGGTAGGTTGAGATTAACTATTTGTGTCATGTTATTTGGGAAAGAGTCAGGGTAGTCTAATGTTAGGATTTTCGGGACTTGTTATTCCATTTTTTGGGTAGTGTTCCAGATCACCACCCCTCATGACGGTATTCAAGATTCCCAGGAAAGGCAGGGTTTATCTATTTCTTTGGTTTTATTGGTTTAATGATTATTACAGGAAATGAAAAGAGAGTTTGGTTAATGGTCTCAATGAGCTCGTAGTGCTTATGAAGCCATGTAAGACAAGTTTAATCCCTAGAACACTCTCTCTGATGGTTAAGTTATTAGAATATCGACTCCAACCATATGTCAAAGTCACCCACTGAAACTGGTTTCCACTTGCATTGTCTTATGTTCTTTAGTTTTTATGTCATGGAACTTTTCTTTTAAAGTGACTTGGTTTTAAGAAGCGTAATGTTTTTGTGATATAATTTTCAAATAAAGATTTAATGTTTTGATTTATAAAATGGCAGAACTAAATTTTCATAATATTTGTGAAATGGAAAATGGTCTGCTTACACATATTTTGAAGTTAAGAACTATATTGAGGTTGGTTTTGAAAAAGTGTTTCCAACAGTGATTTCAAATCAATAAAAGGGTGTTTTAATGGATGAGATGTTTTGAAAATGATGTGAATAACATCAAGTTAGTTATTATCTAAATAGTTGTGTTTTTATTAATTTTTTTTGTAAGATGTGAATTGTAATTTGGATCTCATGGTGAGTGGTTTTGAGAAAAAGGATGTGTTGGTTGACCGTTTTGGTTTCAAATAGTGGAAATAATTTTTGTTATAACCATTGGTATTTTTTTGAGGGACAACATTCATCGGTTTATATGGGACGATGGTTGGTTGATGAAATGACTTGAAGAGTTTCAGGATGGATGTGAGGAGGGTTCTCGGTGTGGCACAGAAACATTCATGTTTGAGGCCCATGGGGTAGCATTGGTGGATACGCTGACCAATGAACCATTTGTTTTAAAAGAAATGTTTTTAATGAAAAAAATGAATCCTTGATGAATTGTTTATGATGGTGTATATTATGTATTTTTTGGAAAATTTTGACATTGTGGGATGTTTTGTGTCCATGAACCCCTCCTGTTCGAACTGTGTTTTGTGTTTGTGTTTGGTCGGTAAGGTGGGTAGAATGAAAGCTTAGTAGTCTCTTCTAAGATAAGTTTATGGACCCCTTTATGGTGTTTCACTTCATGTGCTTGGATCTATATTGTGCATGTTTTGACCAATGGACCTGCTTGGTTGGGTCCTTGGGTTCTCTCATTAGATATGGAATGCCCCCATTAAGGGTTAATGCACAACATAAGTGAAACCCAAATTGTTTCACCATTGAAAAATTCATTATATGATCAATATAAAGAATATTTTATCGATCATTCTTTATTGAGAATAAATTCATTCCTTTCTTTGATTTTTATATCTTCTTGTTGCAGGAGAGTGCTCGTGGCAGGTTAAAAGAGACAATAATTTCTTAAGTAAACTGGTTTTTGAAGGTGGAAATGGTGTGGGGTTGTTAGTGTGGATGACTGTATCGATGGTGTATATGTGGTATTATGGGTTGTTCATAGATTCTATGAAGCAGGAGTTCTTATTTAACCACCAGTATTGGGAATCGTTTCCATAAGAGGCTATTGGGGACACTTTCTGGACTTGTGTGTTGTTTAAGGACTTGGCATAAGGTCTTATTCCATGTATTGTTTATATCAGTCAAAATGGTCATGTTCAGTGATCCCTTGTAATGTCATGCGATCATTTAACTTTAAAGGTAATGGTTTTTCAATCCTCCATGATTCTCTTTTATTTTGTGATTATATCTCCATTGAAAAATGTGAAAATCGACTATTTTAGAGAAATGAGTTTATATGTGTCCTTTCCTTCAGTTGTTTCTCACCCAAAGAAACAAGTTTTGATGTGTATTCATCTTCTAAGACCTTGTTTCAATGAAATTATGGGATATAGTAGAGTAATTTTGGAATGTGTTAGTTCGTGGTAAACTTATCGGGGAATTCAGTGTAGTTGTTTATATCACCAGAAAAAGAAGATCTATTCAAGTGGTATCTAAATCCTAACTACGAGGCCAAAGATGCTTCAATCAATTGAGTTCCAGCCATAGATCCTGATGATAATCTGGCACACAGTTATGGGAAATCCCAGGGTCATTCAAACCATTGTACAAATTATTATCCTCAGTATGAATGATATGACGAATTTAAATATATGTTATCATCATCTTGTTCCAGTTATTCCCATTTTGTGGTAGTGGTTGGAGGACCTCGTTTCCAAGTTGTTACCAGAGTTCATTATTACCCCCATTGGTTTCGACTGGGTATTTAGAGAAATATTTGAAGTATGGCGAGACTGGTTGAGTGCACAGTTTGTGCATGGTTAGTAGTGACCATTCCCTAGAAAACCATGTAGATAGAAGGATCCCCACGGTTAGCATAGAGTTTCCCAAACCTTGCTGACTAACCGTGCGGCCATCACAAACCTTTAAATTTTGGGGTCTTTCAATAAGTCTACCCCTTGAACCATGGAGTCTTTTCAGCCCCCTTATTGTTGTCCAGAATCTTCCTCGAGAAAATTCAAGTTGTCCCATATGTTGGGGATCCCATTTGTTTTTCCCCATACTAGTAACTCAGATTAGTCCTTGGTCTTACCCGGGTGGGAGTTAGTCTTGTTCAGAGCTATCTAACTACCAATATCTTCCTTGGGTAAATGTTGGGATTGAAGATTTCCCAACACTTTAGTTAAATAAAATTATGTGTAACCTTGTTCGTCATGGTTGTTCGTCTGGGTAGATTACTTGAGTCTTGTTCGTATAGAGTTTTTGGAGTTTTATTTCGAGGATAAATTATGAATTTTCTTGACCATTTCAGGAAATTAATGAATGTTTTGGTTTGTGAGGGTACTCCTTCCTTAATTGATCACTATAGATGTTTTGGCTTTTCGGGGGGGGACCGAACAAGGTGAATGATTATATTTCTGGTATATCAGTTGGGTTTGGTTTTTTCAGTTGGCCTTATTGTGGCATTCCAGGGGTAGAATATTTCATGGTGGGGAGAATTTTCACATACATGAGTTCTTCAGAAGGAATTTTTCATTTAATTATCATTCTAGATTTTTTGGGGGTTTCCTATAAATATTGGTGGAAATGGTGGGTTTTGAAAATTTGGTCCAAACCGTGAGCCCAGTTCAAAATATAAAAAACCTAATTTTTTTTATTGTATAAATTATTCATATTTCCACATTTTTCAACCTTTATAAATCATAAATGGCCTTCCCTGACCTATTAACACCAGAATGACTATTTGGCACCTCTAAAAATACTTAATCACGGTGTATTAGGGTTTTTATTTTAGGTATTGGGCATGCCCGTATACAAATTTTCTACATTAATTATTTTTAATTATTTACTATATCATTAATATTTTTTTTATTTCGGTGACTCCACCTCTATATAGAATCAAATCTCACTAGGAAACCCCATGTTATATGCTTTATATTTTTAGAGCTCTTTTTAATAGCGAATTCGGGCGATCATTAATAATCATTCTCAAATCGACCATATTTGAAGAGGTAAAATTATATTGTCCTAACTCCTTTAATTTTCATTATTTTTCCATCATTTATGTCCCCAAATGACATAATATGACTCCTTAGAGCCTCCATATCAGATTTGGTTACATGGAGATTCATATATTGGTAGATTTAGGGAGATCACTTCATGATTTTTGTAAGTAAATGTTTTCTCTTTGATTTCTTCCCTTCCCTTAGGGTTTGTTCCACCATTTCATGAGTTCTAAAATTTAAAAAAGTTAGTGGTCATACCTGGGGTTCAACTTCCTATATTTTGGGTAAAATATTGAGGTTTTAGGTTTCTTTTCACTTCCTTGAGGTGTAGTGGTGATACGATTGATGTTTCGCACCAAGATTTGAGGGTTTCGACAGATTTGGTAGGTTATTCAATGTGTGATCATTTATAGATGAATTAGTTTAGTTGAGTTACATATTTTCATGTTCCTCATATGTTGTGTGTTTTTTGAAAACTGTATATGATCGATTTGGTTAAGCATTTAATATTATAGTTGCATTTTAGATTGAAATTATGTGTTGTTCATGTGTAACCATTAGGGTATTCTTTGGGGGTGTTTTATTACATATTAAATTGGTGTAATAAATCTTTTTTAGATGAAAATTATTATTTTTAATGGTGTTGTTGTTCCTTTGGGTTTAAAAGAGTGTATTTTAATGTGGTTTATGTGTGAAACCATGTAATGACTCTTGAAAGTGTTTTATGAAAATGTGTGTTTTTCATTGGCATCATTTGTGTTATTATTTGAAGTGATTTAATAATACATTATATGGGTCAAATAAATATTTATAGATCTTCAAATTCTTATTTGGATTGGTATTGGTGTGATTTTGTCTTTGAAATAGTATTTTTTATTGGGTTTTGTAGGAAAAACATAGTTATACCCCTTGGGTTTGTTTTAGGAAAATTGTAAGTGATTTAATGAGTTGCACAAAGTGTTAGATGGTTTATTATGTACTGTTTTGGTGGTATTATGTTCTTAAAATGTTTTTTTGAAAGATAAAGTTGACAATTTTTATGTCAAAATTTTTGGTAATGTCTTGTAATTTGTCGATGTGATTTAAGAAAATGTGATGTGGGTGTGAAACAAGTTTTCGGGTGTTTTGTGTGAGTGTGATGTGAAAAATGGAATTTGTTTATAAGAAAAATATTATGTAACATGTGAGTGGGCTGTTATGTATTTTTTAGCATCTTGGGAATGATTTTAAAAAAAATTAAAGGATTTTTTGAATGGTGAAATATGTGCAAAATGTGTTGTGGCATATTTTTTTGTGATTTTGATTTCAAAATCAATTTGAATGAAAAACTAGATTTTCGTGACATGTGTTGCGAACATGTGGTATGTTTATTGAAGGTTTAATGTGGAAGTTATATTTTAATGTGATAATTATATTTCTTATCTAGTTGACCTTGTTTGAGAACAAGAGGGAAACTTGGGTATCTAGGTGGGTGGATGTGTAATGGTATTCTAGTGAATCTGTGGTGTTTGGCCTCAGTTTTACGTAGCAGGTTTGAAACATACAACACTAAATAAACTATGATGATGATTATTTTGGACAACTAGGTTATGTGTATTTCCTCTACTAGTGCCTCATGCATGAGGATATATATAGTGATGGTTACTCTGACCGAGATACGAAGTACCTAGGACCCAAAACGAGGTAGTACCTAGGTGTTATTTCCTATTGCTTATGATCATTATTTACATTGTTCTTACAATCATTATACGATATGGGTGAATGGATAATTAATTATTGTGGACATAATTTATAAAATGGATGATTCTTCATAAAAGCCCACTTGAAAACTATTTTAATTTTTAAGTTGCATCTTTTAGAAATTTTATCTGGCATTTCTTATTTATGAGAACTTTCAATACTTTCTTCTTTGAATGTTTATCAAATGGAATTTATTAATTACGGTGTCCAATAGGTAATTGTATCCCATCATACATACACCATTGGGTGTAAGTAGACTTTGTTTTTTTTCACATGTTGGGTATGGTTTTTAGTTCTTCTGGTTCGGGTTTCTAGTAGGTCCTTGGTGGTGAAGTCTTGTGGAGATGGCTTGAGGGAAGTTCCCCTTTACATTCAGGTTTACAAGATGTTTATTTTAGGTTTTTTACCCTTTTTATAGTCTTTCTGAGTTGTGTTAAACTATGTAATTCAGTTCTGAATGTTTTTAGAAGATTGTATGTTTAAAAAATACAGATTCTCTTTATTGGATTAATTTATTGTTTTATGTTTATAAACTCTAATAAATCATTCCCAATTATCATTTAATGATACCCGGGAACTTTTTCCAGCTAGTGGGGATCGATAATTCCCTTCGATCCTTGTTACAGGCCGGGTTTGGTGAGAGTTTCGGTGGAAACCATATTTGGTCCGTGACATTGGGCCTTGAGGTTTGTTTTTGTATATGGGACGGGGATGCCCGAATGTGATGTGAACCTTGGATGGATGAGACTTGAGGGGTGTTATGGTTATTAGTATACGGAGGCCAATTTTTAGTGGATTTTTTTTCATAGAGCGGAATGATGCATCGGTTAATGCAAGTGGTGTTGGGGAGGACACCGAAGACGATATAATGTATTGAATATGGTCTTACCCGTTGATATAAAAGTTTGATGCTCATAGAAAATTTTGTTTCTTTATCTAATTTACATTAACCACTTCTTGAGGAAGCCTGTTTTTATGACCCCCTTATAAGGGAATTGAAGATGCGTGGGATATTCCACATGCTCTCTATGTTTATACTCTCATGGTTGGATGGATTTACGCTCCTACTATAGGTAGAAAATACTCAATGGGTAGTTCATTAACTCACTATGTTGAGATCCATTTATTTTGTTTCATAGAATGTTTTCCTAGAATATCTGGAATTATTTAATGTGGTAATGTTGTTGAATAAATGAATAAGTGATGTTTAACCGGTGGGGTTGGAGCTTGCTGGGATGCAATGTCAAGGTTATAATTCTAAGAATTTATGGACTATGTTTGGTAATGAATGGAGGGCATGGATCCCTTAATAAATGATAATGTTATGGAATGTGATATAGAAATGATAATGGTAAATTAAATATTAAATAATTTATTAATTTAATGTGAAACTGAGAAAAAGTGATAATGTAATTTAATATAGCTCTTAAAATGGTTTTGTTCTTATAAGATATATAGTCACATCATTTTTAGCAAGTAGTCTGAGAAATATTTCAAATAGTTATGTCTAATACTATTTTATTCCTGTAGTGTGGTGGTAAGATATATTTTATTCCCTACTTTTATTGTTTTGATATGCTACTCCAACCTATTAGTTATTTCAACTCAAACCCCATGGATTCTGAGCCCTAGTGGGTGTTTTCCCCCAACATATCAATGGGAGGATGGATGATTGACTACCCCCTTTGGCCCCAATCTCTTATCTTGGATGTAACTTGTGTTGGTATGCATGATGGTTAGTTATCCCCATATATATGTGTAGAGTTCAGTAATGGATTTTGGTTATTCACACACATATTTTCTGGATATAGTTTCTTAAATTATACTATATGTATAACATGTATGGGCAACAATGGCTTGATAATCATTAATCAATTAATGGGTTGTAATGTCTTGAGGTATAATACCTGATGTATGAGACATGTTATGAAGGTTGTGTTAGCTCCTGGAAACTCCCTAAATACTTTGGTTATAAAGATGTAGTGGTTTGATGCATATGGTGTATGGTGACGCATGAGGTGCGTGTTGTGGGGCTATTCCCATATGCCTGTAGGTTAGGCATTTGAAGAGAGATTATTATGACGTTAGATGTTGGGGGAAATGGAAAACTAGTGGGGAAGTGAATGTAGGGTACCCTAGATATTATTTATTATATAATACATTCTTGTATGAGATACTTGGTGAGAGTAGTCGTGGTGAGGTTGTTAACATAGTGTACTTGTTTAGGTGACAAGTGATTTTCAATTGTCATCCACTGTGTTGTTGCATTATTTTCATTACTTTTTCATGACATGCTTTAGGTTCATACTGAGTATACTATTATACTCACCCTATGTATATAAGGTTTTTTCATATTAGTTGGAAAATGTTAGAGATCGGGATAGTTACTACTAGCGTGTGGTTTTTCATGATTTATTTGGGATTCTTGGTCACTGTCGTTTTACTTTCATTTGTAACTTTTGTTTTCCCTTTCAGTTGTATTAGTTCATATATGACATTACATATGTGCACACATGTTTCTTTTACAATGTGGTCTGAGTAAGAGTTAGTTTTTTTCTATATTATATCCATCTTTTACATGTTTTATCTTAGAGGGAAATTCCTCTAATTTGTGTTTTTACTATACCTTCTGTTCTAGTCACCAACCTGGGGCCTAATGGAGGCAGGACTCAGGTGTCATTATCTCTCTAATCTCAATGTTGTCCTAGGAGGGGTAATCTTTGTGGGTAGGGGATCATGAATTATTTTCATTAATTTTATGGTTGTTTATTTAATTTTATCCAAACTATTTTCCACCAAGTGATTATCTTAATATTATAATGTCATATACTAAACATAAATTATTTCATAATGTTATTTATTATCGGATTTTAAACCCATTTAAAATTTTATAAAATGAAATTTCATAATGTGTCTTACATGGGTTACATTTGACTCCATTTATAGTTTTATAAAAAAGATATTTTTAAATTATATGGAATGAACATACTTCCCCCAGCAAAAAACAGCTTCTTTAGTAATCAAACCTAAAAAGTTCGTGGGGTTTTAAAGATAATCCCTTCTCCATTAATATAATAATCTATTATTTAGTTATTTCTCAATGAAAAGAATACTCCATATTTTTTTAAATAGTAAATATCTAGATACATTTTTAAATGATTTTTCCTTTATTTTACATCATATAATTGATTTCCATGATTCAATGGGGATATTCACTAATTATATTATCCATATAATTCCACTTGATGGATTATTATGATTTTGAAATACATTTTAATGAAAATTATTTTCTTCTATATGTTAATCATGTTATAAAAAGGATGATAGTTGTTTCTTTGAGTTTTATTGTTAAATGAATGATCTATGCACATTATTCATGATTTGGTTCTTCAAAACTCAAGATTATTAAAATCAAACCAACTATTTCTCATTTTAAGAGATTATCCCAAATTTTTTCTTCCAATGAATAAGGTATATTGATAGGGTAATCTATCTCAAGATACTCATATATTAATATATTATTTTACAGTTAAAGTAATTCGTTTATAAGAGTATGTATAATAGTGATATTAACATAATGACTCAGTATACCAGCATGGTTTCATTATGTTTACAATTATATATAATGGTTCCTATATAGAATGTTTTCTTCAGGCTCATGATTATTGAATCAATTGTATATTATCTAATACTATTTTTTATTCCATGAATCGTTTAAAATAGACCATATTTTTATGGAATTAAATTATTTAATGCTAGGATCTTGTAGTATATTTATATTCCTATACCCTTTGTTATCATCTTATACACATTGATGACATTAAAATTGTAATAAATATATTTTACCTAACAACAAATTTGATCTCACACATCTTATTTTTATATTTTCTATGTTTATAAATAAGGATCATGTATAATCTTTTTCTGTATAGGGATTCATGTATAGATAATCTTCTGGTTGATGATAGAGATATATCTGGGTGTATAAAAATAATTGTATTATAGGGGAAATGAATTTTGATGAGTAATAAATTTATTTAGTAATATAATGGGTTTTCACATAATAGTTATAACTATAAACCAAAATTCTCCTGGGTATATAGTAACAAAATATATTATTTTTAGCTTAAAATTATGTGTTGTTAAAATTAGTTTCCATTTTTTGATATCATAAAAAAAATTATAATGGCTATGTTTCTATAACATGATCTATGTGTACAAGTTTGAGGCATGGTAGTTGGTATTAGATAAATGGGTTTGATAGAATTAGTGGTTGAGATGTTATTAGTTGATGATATTTTAGGATTTATGTATATAATAATTTTCTAAAGAATATGTTGTTTTCCAAAAGAATAATGAGATATACTTTGAGGTTTTATTGGATGATAATTTTATGGTGGTTTTTGATATTTTGGTAGATGATTTAATTGGTTTTAAAATATGTTTATTATATATGTATCTCTTGGGATTAACATTTAATCATGCATAAAAGTTATATGGGGATAATACAATTAATTTTTTTTGAGATATTATATGAAGGGAAAAATATAACCATTTAGGATAATATATATATTTTTTGTAATAAGGAATAAATTGGAAAAATATATTACTCTTTTATGGATTATTTATATTAAAATATTTCTATTACTACTATGTTTTTAGATATTTATGTATTGTGTTTTATATAGAGGTCAATTTATTATGGGTAATATAATACCTTTTTCAACCGAATTTTGTTTTATAGAAGATATGAGGAATATGTTTTCAACCTTTTCTTAATATCACGATCTATTATTTACTTATTATCATTATTTAGGCATAATAATTATTCATCATATATTTTTATCATTTAATAAATGATATAAAATAGATGTTGAAATTCATTGAGACCAATAAGTTATGTTTAGTTTTTAATTTATTGAATTAAATTATTACATTATGTCTATTTTTTTATGTTCTTTTCCTTGGTGGTAAAACAATACCTTAAAATAATGAAAAATGTTATTGATATGGAAATTTTATCCTCAAATTATTTATGATGATTTGATGATCTCTTCATACATTGTGGAAAATGATATTTAATTAAAATAATATTCCATGATGAACATATTCCTTTTAAATGTATAAAAATTTTGAGAATACAATATGTCTTCATGGGTGGTTTTCTCTCATCCATTTTCATATTTTCAATTCTCTCCTCTGTTCTCCTTATTTAGGAACCCATTTTTTTTAATTAAGGTGACATAGATTTTTTCTTTCTCTAATTTTCAAAAGGATTTCATACTATTATTTGGTTCATAAACAAAGGTTTTAAAATAGACTATAATTTATTAGTTTTAGGATTTATATTTAACTCTTCATTCCCACTGGATCATCCTTATGTATTTTTCAGGGTTCTATTATTGTTGTTTATTTTGAAAATTAAAATACTCAATGACCTCATTCACTTATTAATACGCGTTCCGAAAATTATTCATTAAAAATTTCAATTATTAAACCTTGTAATTATAATTATGATTTAAAAATTTTGAAGAATATATTTCATAAGTGGGATGTAACAATATAAGTTCAATAATATTAAAAAATATTTTATTTATAAATAATTTATTACATAATGATCCTAGGTTTATTAATTAGTGTGATTAAAAACATAATTCATAAATTTTATACATTTTATACATTTTATTTTAATAAGGGAATTTATTTTTGAATGAATAATTTCATAAGTATCATAAAGTGAACAATTTAAAAATATTAGTAATATTTTTATTTTTTTTAATATAGAAAAGATATAAATTTGACAATAAAATTAAATTATATGAAATTATAATAATTTTAAAAAGACATTGATTTTTATGAATACTTGTTAATAGAAAAAATATGTATGATATCAGATTCTCCAAAAGGTGTGTTTTTGTTTATGTTACAGTTTAAGTCCGTTTTTGGATAAATGAGTGTTTCCAAATGTTCACGTGAATGATTTGGGGTGTTATTGGGGTTTTAGACATGAATGTTGAAGAAAATGGTGTTCCTGGGCATGCTGCACGGTTAGGGAATGATTACTAAAAACATTATAGAGAATCCCGGGTAACATTGCAGCCATGGATAGAGTCTAACACATAGATTATGCATAGTTTGGAATACCATACAGAATTACATGGAAACCGTGTGATGTGGGTGATTTTCAAGTTGTAGTTTTGGCTTGATTTGAGCATGGTTTTGCAAACTGTTCAGGTAAACCATGTAGCCCAGAAAAGGTGAAAAATTATAAAACTTTCCAATTTGGAATTTATAATACCTACTTCATTGTCTCCTCCATTTCACCCCATGTATCCATAGTGACTATCATAGATGACCCATCTTTTGGAGATGTTTATATTTTGATTCATGTCCATTTGGTGTGTTTTTTGTTGCAGATCAAAGCCTCAGGTATATCTAACGCTCATCTTTCTTCCCTTTTGTAGATTAGGCTTTGTAGTTTCTTCCACCTACTTATGAAGAAATATAAACCTTTTTTCTAGGTTAAATATGTTTGTGCATGTGCATATATCCTTTAATTTGATTTCATATGATTTTGTTTGATTACTTTTATTATGTATTTTGATGATGTATTAATTTATATTATTTAGATTTTTGTGATTCTTATCATTTTGGAAATATAAGATATTTATCTATATTTTGTTAGTTAATGAGGAAGTTTGAAAATTCTTATCTATTTCTCAAAAAATTCAATGAAATTTCTAATATGTTTTTAAAAACACTTCATTTCATGGTTTTAAAACATTAATGTATTTATTTTACTGAAACTTCTACATTTATCCAATTTTCATGAAACTTTATTATATTGAAAGATATTTTCTTTATTTAATTACTTTACATCAAAGTATAAACATACCGTTTGAATGGAATTTTAATTACATGGAGTTATGATATGTTGTTTTGTAGTAGTAGTTTTTCCAGAATTTTTTTGCATCGGTTTTTAATGATTTAGCGATCTGTAGATGTCGGTTTTAATAGATTATTTTTTTATTTGAAAGATAATAAGTTTTTCTACAAAAAATTAGTTTTGAACAAAGTCTGATTCTACTGTTAAGACACCTTAAAAATTCGTTGAAATTTTTAAAAACATTTTTTCCAGATTTCTCTCAAAAGCATGGTTCATTTTTATCTCAAAAGCATGGTTTATTTTTTTCTCAAAAGTATGGTACATTTTTTTATCTCAAAAGTATGGTTCATTTTTTATCTCAAAATTATGGTTCATTTTTATCCCAAAGTATTGTTCGTTTTTATATCAAAAGTATGGATCATTTTTATCTCAAAAGTAAGGTTCATTTTTTCATTTTTATCTCAAAATTATGGTTCATTTTTATCTTAAAATTATGGTTCATTTTTATATCAAAAGTATGGTTCATTTTAATCTCAAAATTATGGTTCATTTTTATCTCGAAAGCATGGTTCATTTTTATCTCAGAAGTATGGTTCATTTTTATCTCAAAAGTATGGTTCATTTTTAACTCAAAAGTATGGTTCATTATTTATCTTACGAAAGTATGATTTAATTTCCATACTCTACATTACTGTTCATACCCTACGTTAGTGTTCATACCCTAGGTTACTATTCACTCTAAAGTTAATGTTCACTCTGAAGTTACTATTCACTCCGAAGTCACTCCGATGTTATTGTTCACTCTGATGTTACTGTTCACTCCGAAGTCACTGTTCACTCCGAAGTTACTATTCACTTCTAAGTTACTGTTCATTCTAAAGTTACTGTTCCTTCCGTGCAATTTTTAAAAAATTGATTTTCTGAAGATATATGGATTATTTTTTGAAGGATTTTTTGTACAATCCTCATTAAATATAAGGATCTTAGTGAAAGAGTTTTTAATGTTTTTGGTGCTATATTGGGAGAGAAAAATTAATAACATTCTTCAACATCTTTTACAAATAAATTTGGATGTTTCAAGACTGTTTAAATTTAAATGTTTGAATTTAATTTCAGAATCTGCAGTTAGTTTTTAGGAACTGATTTGACTTTGTTTAAATCATTTTAAATGGATTTAAAATTCTGTTTTGAATCATTCAATTCTTTTATTGATCGAGAGATTTTATTGGAAAACTTATTCAAAATATTTGGAATTCCTTTATTTATTATACGGGAATAAAGAAGCAAGAGAGCTTCTATTTTCAGGGAGATATTTATGGGATCTTTTGACTCTATTAGTTTTGAATAACCTAGAGAAGCGGAGTTGCTACACCTGCTAGATATTTTTATTATTTATATATATCATTCCCTCATATAGAAAGAAAAGGAATAATATGATAAAATACAAAGAGAATGTGCTATAAACTTTGAATCTGTTGTGCATTTGCAACGTCCTGTGACACTCTGCTTCACCACCTACTCATTCTTTCAAGCACTGAATTAATTCTTCTTTGACTAAAATTACATTGAAGAGACGTTCTGATCTAAACCTCAATAACCGGTACCTATACTTTAATTTTTATCTTCTCTTTCATCTGGTTCTGAGTCTGTAACACTACTTCCCATCTCCCACATGCACTCTATTTTTTGTGTATGATTTTTCACACAAAAGCATTATTTGTTATTCTTTTCCTTAAGTTGTGACTCGTAGATTCTAAAGTCTTGATCTTAGAGATATGACTCCATGTATCTAATTTCAAGACTGTTTGAGTTGGGACTCCCGGTATCTAACGTCAGGTTGTAAGGGTTGTGAATCCCCACACAAAAGACAGTGTTGTGGTTATCTCTCCACTAGAAAAGGATTTTGTAATTGGGTTATGATTCCACTTTAAAAATCAGTTTTAGTGCACACGTATCTCTCGCCGAGTAGAGAGGTATAATAGTAGATTAGGCCCACATTGGACCAATCTACTATAAACAACATCCTTGCGTTATTTACTTTTTCCACGACTAATTAAATTTAATAATTAACTTTGATAATTAATATATTAGTTTAAATTTTTTAATCTGGTATATTCTCCCCCCTCTAGACCATCTTCCATTACATTTTCCTACCGGACAATTGTTATCAAAGGGAAAATTTCTTAAAAATAGTTTTGATCTATTATTATATTCCATTATACCAAGGATTTGTACCATTGGTTATTCCTTAAGGAATTTATTCAACCAAATATTTTTTGAGTCTTCATTTATATTTTATTATTCTAACCTTTTCCTAGACCTCACAGTCTAAGGATATCGATCTTATAACATGGAAGAATTGAACCCAAATGATGATTGGATTCTTAAGAAGCCACAACATTTTGATTGAAATGATTATGGATACTGGAGATCCCGAATAGAGGCATACCTCAAAAAGTTGAGCATTGAGCATCGGTCTATCATGTCAAAACAATAAACACTGCCTAAAGCTAATCCAGATACTCTTACAGGAATTTATGCTACTATATATGTCTTAAATTAAAATCCCGTTAATATTTTATATTTTTCTATTAACATAAGTGTTTTTATTCAGGATTATACATGCATGAAAGCTCATGGGATTTGGATGATTTTGCAAGTTACTCACCTTGGCTCAGACAAATTGATCTGAACCAAGCTTGGAATGCTTCATGCTGAGTATCAAGTCTTCATGATGGGTGAAGATGATACTATAAACCAAATGTTCCATAGATTTACAATAATTGTGAATGGAATGAATTCACATGGAGAATCTCTGGAAAATATTATACTTGTTGAAAGATCCCTACGAGCTTTAACTAAGAAATGGCATGAAAAAAAGGTTTCCATTGATGAAAGCAAGAACTTAAAAGAGTACACACTTGAAAAACCGATTGGATCACTACTCTAATATGAACTGGAATTGAAGAACATAGCTGATGAGGAGACAAAAAAGAAAAGGTGTATCTTTTATGTCTATAAATGTAATGTCTAAAAATTCTTCTAATTCTGATCTACAGGATATTGAAAAGGAAGACATGGCTTAGATTTTAATTGGAGTCTACAAAAGAATGAAAAATAAAGGTTTCAAAAACCAGTTTAGTAGAAATCCTCAAAAAGAAAAATATAAGGGAGATAATAATGGTGATAAAAATTTCAATGGTTCATATGTTACTTGTTATGATTGCAGGAAAAAGGTCATATCAGACACGATTTCCCTAAACTAAAGAATAAAGACAAATAAAAAAAGAAGAATAGAAAGGCATTGACAATCATGTTTGTGATGCCTACATGAAAGCGAAGCAATATAAAATTTCTTTTAGACCTATCAATCAGATAAGTACTAATAATCCTTTATAGTTAGTACATCTGGATTTATTTGATCCAACTGAAATTTCTAGCCTTGGTGGAAAGAAATATACTTTAGTTATTGTTGATGATTATAGTATATTTACTTGGGTATATTTTCTAGCTCATAAAAATGATACTTTATAGAAATTCAATAATTTCTATAAATTAGTTCAAAATGGAAAAGGTTGTGTGATTATTTCTATTCTTAGTGATAAAAGAGGTGAATTTCATAATTTAGATTTTGAAAAATTCTGTGAAAATAATTGAAATTTTCATAATTTCTCTACTTCTCGAACACCACAAAAAATGGTGTTGTAGAACAGAAAAATAAAACTCTTATTTAAATGGCTCGAATAATGTTATGTGAATATAATTTTCCTGGATATTTTTGGGATGAGGCTATTTTTTTATATTTTATATATAAAATAGAATTATTATTTGACCATTACTAAAGAAAACTCTTTATGAATTATTCAAAAATAAAAAGCCTAAAGTTTTTTATTTTAGAGTTTTTGAATGAAAAGTTTTTATTTTTAATTCAATGGATAATTTAGATAAATTTGTTTCTAAAAATAATGAAGGTATTTTCATTGGTTATTCTAATAATAGTAAATCTTATAGAGAAAATAATAAAATAAAAATGGTTATTGAAGAGTATGTTCATTTTATGTTGGATGAAAATAATGTTAAAATAAATTATGATTATAATGTTATTGATGATGAGTTTAGAGATTTTAATTTTGTTGAAGATATTCCTCAAGATAATAGTGAATTAATTTAGGGGGAGCAAACTCCTTCTCAACCTGATCCAATATCATAGAAGATTCACAAAGTTCATCATGTTGAAAATGTAATTGGAAATGTTGATTCTGGTGTCAAAACCAGAAATTCTATTTTAAATTGTTGTGCCAATTCTGCTGATGATATTTCAATTATTGATATCTATGTTAACAATATCATTTTTGGATCATCTAGTGAAATAATTTGTAATGATTTTTCTTTATTGATGTCTTCTAAATTTGACATGAGTTTAATGGGAGAATTAATGTTATTTACTGGACATCAAATTTCTCAAAGGAAAGATGGAATTTTTCTTAATCAATCTAAGTATGATAACGATTTTGTAAAAGGATTTGGTTTTGATTCCTATAAATCCATGAAAACCCCTATGGGTACTAATTGTAAATTAGATAGTGATGCATCGGGTAAATCAGTTGATTTTACAGTTTATAGAGGTATGATAGGTATCTTGCTATATTTAACTGCATCTAGATCTGATATCATTTTAAGTGTTTGTTTATGTGAAAGATTTCAAGATGATCCTAATGAAAGTCATATTAAAGATGTAAAAAAGAATAATTAGATATTTTAAAGGAACTGTTGATTATGGTTAATTTTATCCAAATATAACTGTTTGGATTTAACATCTTATTCTGATTCTGATTTTAGAGGGTATAGAATTGACAAAAAAGCACATCAGGTATGTGACATTTTTTGGGAAAATGATTAATATCTTGTTCATCTAAGAAACAATTATCTATTGCTTTATCTGCTGCAGAAGTTGAGTATATATCTGCTGCTAGTAGTTGTGTTAAATTTTATGGATTAAGAAAACTCTATGTGATTTTGGTGTTTATCTTGATAAACTACCTATTAATTGTGATAATACATATGTAATTTCTATTTCTAAAACCCCTTACAAAATTATAGAACAAAACATAGTGTTCTTAGATTTCATTTGATTTGAGATCATGTGAATAAGGGTGATATTTTTTTAGATTTTATCCCTTCAAAAAAAATCGTCTTGATGATATTTTTACAATGCCTTTAGACTCTGGTCAGTTTGATAAAATTAAATTTTCTCTTCGTATGTTGGATTTTTAAATTTTATTTACTTCATTTGTTTAGGGGGAGCATGTTTTTACTTTTTGTTTTTTACAGAAATTGGAAGAAGTTTTGGAGAGAAGTTTTAGTGATAAATAATTTGGTTTTAATAATTTTAAAAATTTATTTATGGTTTAAATGTTTTGGTTTTGTAATCAAACAAAAAGGGGGATATTTTTTCTGAATGTGCATATTTTTCTTTAATTCGATTTCATATGATTTTTTATTACATTTATTATGTATTTTGATGATATATTAACTTATATTATATTATTTTTTTTATTCTTATCACATTTTGAATATAATATATTTATCTATATTTTATTAGTTAATGAGAATGTTTGAAAATTATTATCTATTTCTCAAAAAATTCTTTGAAATTTCTATTGTATTTTAAAAAACTCATCATTTAACTATTTTAAAACATTTATATATTTATTTTACTGAAACTTCTACATTTATACGATTTGCATGAAACATGATTCTATGTAAATATAAAATGATTATATTGATTTAATTAGTTTACATCAAAGTCTAAAAACATCGTTTGAATTGACTTTTAATTACATGAAGTTATGATATGCTGTTTTTTAGAAGCAGTTTTTTCCAGAATTGTTTTGCTTCTGTTTTTTAATGATTTTGGGATCTATAGATGATGGTATTAATTGATTCTTTTTTGGATGTAAATATAATAAGTTTTTCTACAAATCATTAGTTTTTACTAAAGTCTGATTCTACTGTTATGATCCCTTAACAATTCGTTGAAGTTTGTCAAAATTATGGTTCATTTTTTATATCAAAAGTAAGGTTTATTTTTATCTCAAAAGTATGGTTCAATTTTATCTTAAAAGTATGGTTAATTTTTATCCCAAAAGTATGGTTCAATTTATTATTTTTATCTCAAAATTATGGTTCATTTTTATCTCGAAAGTATGGTTCATTTTTATCACAAAAGTATGGTTCATTTTTATCTCAAAAGTATGGTTCATTTTTATCTCAAAAGTATGGTTCATTTTTATGTAAAAGTATTGTTCATTATTTATCTTATGAAAGTATGGTTTACTATTCATGCCCTATGTCACTATTCATACCCTATTTTACTATTCATACCCTACGCTACTTTTCACTCCAAAGTTACTGTTCACATCGAAGATACTATTCACTCCGAATTTACTCCGAAGTTACTGTTCACTCCGATGTTACTGTTCACTCCAAAGTTACTATTCACTTCAAATTTTCTGTTCATTTTGAAGTTACAATTTATTCCAGGAAATTTTTTTAAAATTAGTTTTCTGCAAATATATGGATTATTTTTTGAACAATTATTTTTGTAAAATCATCATTAAATATAAGGATCGTAATGAACGGGTTTTTATTTTTTTGGGTGCTATATTGAGAGAGAAAAATTCATAACGTTCTTCAACGTCTTTTAAAAATTAAATTTGGACGTTTCAAGATTGTTTAAAATTAAATGTTTGAATTTAATATCAGAATCTACAGCTAGTTATTAGGAACTGTTTTGACTACGTTTAAATCTTTTTAAATGGATGTAAAATTCTGTTTTAATCATTCAATGCTTTTATTGTACTAGATATTTTATTGGAAGACTTATTCAAAATAATTGAAATTCCATTATTTATTATAAGGGAATAAAGAAGCAATAGAGCTGCTATTTTCAGAGAGATATTTATGGGATCTTTTGACTCAATTAGGTTTTAATATCCTAAGGAAGCGGAGTTTCTACACCTGCTAGATATTTTTATTCTCTATATATATCATTATCTTTTTCAGAAAAAAAATGAATAATACGACACAATTCAAAGAGAAAGTGCTATTAACCTTGAATCTACTGTGAATTTGCAACGTCCTGTGACACTCTGCTCCACCACCTGTACATTCTCTCAAGCATTGAATTAATTTTTCTTCAACTACAATTATATTGACGATACGTGCTGATCTAAAACTCAAGAACCCGTAACTTTGCTTTAATGTTTATCTTCTCTTTCATCTAGTTTTGAGTCTGTAACACTACTCCCCATCTCTCACATGCACTCTATTTTTTTGTCTATGCTTTTGCACACAAAATAATTATTTGTTATTCTTTTCCGCAGGTTGTGACTCTCGGATTCAAATGTTATGATCTTAGGGTTGTGACTCCCTGTATCTAAAGTCAAGACTATTTGGGTTGTGACTCCCGGTATCTGAATTCAGGTTGTAAGGGTTGTGACTCCCCACACAAAAGTCAGTGTCATGGTTTTCTCTCCACTTGAAAATTATTTTGGAATTGGGTTATGATTCCCATTTAAAGATCATTTTTTGTGCAAATGTATATCTCACTGAGTTGAGAGGTATAAGAGTAGAGTAGAGCCACTTTGGACCGAACTACAATAAAAAACATCCTTGTGTTATTTACTTTTTCCACTGCTAATTAAATTTTATAATTAACTTTGATAATTAATTTATTTGTATAAAAATTTTAATATGGTCTATTCACCCCCCTCTAGACCATCTTTCATTACCTTGTCCAACCTAACAATTGGTATCAAATAGAAACCTTCTTAAGAATAGTTTTGCTATATCTTTATATTCCATTATAATAAATATTGGTACTGTTGGTTGTTCCTTAATGAATTTATCCATCCAAAAAAAATTTGAGTATGTTTTTATATTTTATTGTGCTAACCTATTCCTAGACCTCACAGTCTAAGGATATTGATCTTATAAGATGGTAGGATTGAACTTGAATTATGCTTATATTCCTCAAGATCCACTACATTTTTGTGGAAATGATTATGGATACTGGAGATCCTGAATGGAGGCATACCTCAATCAGTTGAGCATTGAGCACTGGTCTATCATGTCAAAACAATACACCCTCCCTGAAGCTGATCCAGATACTCTCACAGGAATTGATAAAACTAGATATGTCTTAAATTACAATGTTGTTAATATTTTATATTGTTCTATTAATAGAAGTGGTTTTAGTCATGTTTCTACATGCAAGACAGCTCATGAGATTTGGAAGATTTTGCATGTTACTCACCTTGGCTCTGACAAATTGATCTGAACCATGCATGGAATGCTTCGTGATGAGTATCAAGACATCAAGATACGTGAAGATGAAACTGTAAACCAAATTTTCCATATATTCACAAGCATTTTCGAAGGAATTAATTCACTTGGAGAATCTCTAGAAAATTCTATACTTGTTGAAAGATTCTTACGATCATTACCGAAGAAATGGCATGCAAAGAAGGCTGACATTAATGAAAGAAATAACTTCATAGAGTACACACTTGAGGAAATGACTGGATAACTACTCCAATATGAACTGGAACTGAAGAACATATCTAATTAGTAGATAAAAAAATAAAAGTTGTATCTTTTAAGTCTATAAATGTTATGTCGAATAATTCTTCAGATTCTGATCTACGGGATATAGAAAAGGAAGACATGGAACCGATTGTAAATGGATTCTACAAAACAATTAAAAAGAAAGGTTTCAAAAACTAGTTTAGTATACATCCTAAAAAAAATATAATGGAGATAAGAAAGGTGATACAAATTACAATTCTTCAGATATAACTTGTTATGAATGCAGGAAGAAAGGTTATATCAAACCCAATTTCCCAAAACTAAAGAATAAAGACAAATACAAAAAGAAGGATAGAATGGCATTGACTACCAGCTAGAGTTGTACTGAAGAATCTGATTATAGTGGACAATATGGAAATGAAAAATAATCTGCTAACTTGTGTTTCATGGCATCACTGGATAAGGAAAAAAATTGGATGTCTCAAGAACGACATATGGTACATGGACAGTGGATGCTCTAGGCATATGACCGGAGACCCATAAAATTTTACCTCATACAACACATGTGATGGAGGCACTGTTACTACTAGAGACAATTCCAAAGGCAATGTAAAATGTTTTGCTTCCTTCTTTTAAGATAGAACAACATCATGTTTGTGATGCATATATGAAAGGGAAGCAAAAAAATTTCTTTCAGACCTATCAATCAGATAAGTACTAATAATCCTTTGCAGTTAGTACATATTGATTTATTTGTTCCAACTCAAATTTCTATCCTTGGTGGAAATAAATATACTTTAGTTATCATTGATTATTATAGTATATTTACTTGGGTATATTTTCTAGCTCATAAAAATGATACTTTATCTAAATTCGTTGCTTTCTCTAAATTAGTTCAAAATGAAAATGTTGTATGATTAATTATATTTGTAGTGATAAAGGATGTGAATTTGATAATTTAGATATTGAAAAATTCATTAAAAATAATGGATATTTTCGTAATTTCTCTTCTCCTAGAACACCACAACAAAATGGTGTTGTAGAATGGAAAAATAGAACTGTTATTGAAATGGATCAAATTATGTTAAGTGAATATAATTTTCCTAGATATTTTTGGGTTGAGGTTATTTTTACTGCATGTTATATTTCAAATATAATTATTATTTAACCTTTTCTAAAGAAAACTCCTTATGGATCATTCAAAAATAAAAATCCTAAAGTTGGTTATTTTAGAGTTTTGGATGCAATGTTTTTATTTTAAATTCAAAGGATAATTTAGATAAATTTGAGTCTAAAAGTGATGAATGTAATTTTTTGGTTATTCAATTAATAGTAAATATTATAGATTTTATAATAAAAGAATGACGGTTATTGAAGATTATGTTCATGTAATGATTGATTAAAATAATGATAAAATAAATTCTGATTATAATGTTATTGATTATGAGTTTATAGATTTTAATTTTGGTGAAGATATTCCACAAGATAATAGTGAATTAATTAAGGGGGATAATACTCCTTCTCAACCTATTCCAAGATCATGGATGATTCAAAATTATCATCCTGTTGAAAATGTAATTAGAAATGTTAATTCTGGTGTCAAAACTAAAAATTCTATTTTAAATTATTGTGCCGATTCTGCTGATGATATTTTAATTGTTCAGATCTATGTTGATGATATCGTTTTTGGATCATGTAGTGATATAATTTGTAATGATTATTCTTTATTGATGTCTTCTGAATTTGACATGAGTTTAATGGAATAATTAAAGTTCTTTCTTGGACTTCAAATTTCTCAACGAAAAGACGGAATTTATCTTAATCAATCTAAGTATGCTAAAGATTTAGTTAAACGATTTTTTCATGATTCCTATTAATCCATGAAAACCCCTATGGGTACTAATTGTAAATTAGATAGTGATGCATATAGTAAATCAGTTGATTTTACAGTTTATAGAGGTATTATAGGTAGCTTGCTATATTTAACTATATCTTGACCTGATATCATTTTAGTGTTTGTTTATGTGAAATATTTCAAGATGATCCTAAAGAATGTCATATTAAAGATGTAAAATTAATAATCAGATATATTAAAGAACTATTGATTCTGGATTATTTTATACAAAATATAACATTTTTGATTTAACATCTTATTATGATTCTGATTTAGGAGGTTGCAGAATTGAACCAAAAATCAAATCAGGTATGTGTCATTTTTTGGGAAAAAATGTAATATCTTGGTCATATAAGAAACAATTATCTGTTGCTTTGTCTACTATAGAAGAAGATTATATCTCTACTTCTAGTATTTGTGCTCAAAGTCTATGGATTATGCAATATTTATGTGATTTTGGTGTTTATCTTGATAAACTACCTATTTATTGTGATAATACATCTGTAATTTCTATTTCTAAAAACCCTTACAACATTCTAGAACAAAACATATTGATCTTAGATTTTATTTCATTTGAGATCATGTGAATAAGGGTTATATTGTTTTAGAATTTATCCATTCAGAAAATCAGCTTGCAGATATTTTTACAAAGCCTTTAAAATTTGCTCAGTTTGAGATAATTATATTTTCTCTTGGTATGTTGGATTTTTAAATCTTATTTTCTGCATTTTTTAGGGGGAGCATGTTTTCAAATTTATTTATTTATAAAAAGAGGGAGATGTTTTGGAGAGATGTTTTGGTTTAGTTTTAATCATTTTAAAAATTCATTTATGGTTAAAAAGTTTTTTTAAATCAAACAAAACGGGGAAGATTTTTTTACATGTGCAAATTTCCTTTAATTTGATTACATATGATTTTTTTGATTACATTTATTATGTATTTTGATTATATATTAATTTATATTATTTGGATTTTTGTGATTCTTATCAAGTTTTAAATATAATATAATTATCTATATTTTATTAGTTAATGAGGAAGTTGGAAAATGCTTATCTATTTCTCAAATAATTTAATGAAATTTCTACTATGTTTTTAAAAACACTTCATTTCAATATTTTAAAACATTTATGTATTTTTTTACTGGATCTTCTACATTTATCAAAATTCCATGAAACTAAATTTTATGGATAGATAAAATTTTTATATAGATTTCATTAGTTTCCATAAATGTCTAAAAATATCGTTTCAATGGACTTTTAATTACATGAATTTATGATATGCTGTTTTGTAGTAGCAGTTTTTCCAGAAATGTTTTTAATTGGTTTTTAATGATTTCTAGATCTATAAATTTCGGTATTAATTGATTCCTTTTTTTGGAAAGATAATAAGTTTTTCATGAAATCAATAGTTTTGACCAATATTTGATTCTACTGTTCAGAGCCCTTAAAAATTCGTTGAATTTTGTCAAAACATTCAGTCCAGATTTCTCTCAAATGTATTGTTCATTTTTATCTCAAAAGTATGGTTCATTTTTATCAAAAATGTGTAGTTCATTTTTTATCTCAAAAGTATGGTTCATTTTTTATCTCAAAAGTATAGTTCATTTTTTATTTCAAAATTATGGTTCATTTTTATCTCAAAAGTATGGTTCATTTTTATCTCAATAGTATGGTTCATTTTTATCTCAAAAGTATGGTTCATTTTTATCTTGAGAGTATGGTTCTTTTTTATCTATAAAGTATAGTTCATTTTTATCTCGAAAGTATGGTTCTTTTTTATCTCAAAAGTATGGTTCATTTTTATCTCAAAAGTATGGTTCATTTTTATCTCAAAAGTATGGATAATTATTTATCTTACAAAAGTATGGTTTAATGTTCGTACCCTACGTTACTATCCATACCCAATGTTACTGTTCATACCATACATTACTGTTCATACCATATGTTACTGTTCACTCTGATGTTAATGTTCACTTTGATGTTACTATTCACTCTGAAATTACTATTCAATACGAAGTTACTGTTCACTCCAAAGTTACTATTCACTTTGATGTTACTGTTCATTCCGAAATTACTTTTTATTCAGTGAATGTTTTTAAAAATTTATTTTCTGCAAATATATGGATTATTTTTTTAACGATTTTTTTGTAAAATCCTCATTAAACATAAGGATCGTAATAAAAGAGTTTTTAATGTTTTTGGTTCTATATTGAGATATAAAAATTAATTGCATTCTTCAACGACTTTTATAAATAAATTTGGACAATTCAGGATTGTTTAAATTTAAATGTTTGAATTTAATTTCAGTATTTGATGCTAGTTTTCAGGAACTATTTTGACTTCATTTAAATCATTTTAAATGTAATTAAAATTATATTTTGAATCATTCAATGCTTTTATTGTTATGATGATTTTATCATAAGTCTTATTCAAAATATTTTGAATTCATTTATTTATTATATGGGAATAAAGAAGAAACAGAGTTGCTATTTTTAGGGTGATATTTATGGGGTCTTTTGAATAAATTAGTTTTGAATATCCTAAGGAAGCGGAGTTGCTGCACCTGCAAGATATTTTTATTCTTTATATATATCGTTCTCTCTTTCATAAAAAAGGAAAAATATGATACAATACAAAGAGAATGTTTTGTGAACTTTGAATCTGCTATGCATTAGAAACGTCCCGTGACACTCTGCTTCACCACCTGCTCATTCTCTCAAGCTCTGAATTAATTCTTATTTTACTATAATTACATTGACAAGATGTGCTGATCTAAACCTCAAGAACCAGTACCTATGCTTTAATTTTTATCTTCTCTTTCATATGGTTCTGAGTCTGTAACACCACTTCCCATCTCTCAAATGCACTCTATTTTTTTGTTTATTCTTTTTCTCACAAAAGAATTATTTGTTATTCTTTTCCTCGGGTTGTGACTCCCGGATTCTAATGTCAGGATATTAGGGTTGTTACTCCCTATATCTAAATTCAATACTATTTGGGTTATGCCTCCCAGTATCTAAAGTCATGTTTTAAGGGTTGCGACTCCCTACCCAAAATTCAGTTTCGTGTTTATCCCTCCACTAGAAAAGGATTTTTTTAATTGGGTTATGATTCCCCTTTAAAATCATTTTTAGTGCACACGTATCTCTCACCGAGTAGAGAGATATAAGAGTGGAGTAGGCCCACTTTGGACCAAACTACTATAAATATATCTTTGTGTTATTTACTTATTCCGCTGCTAATTAAATTTAAAAATTATCATTGATAATTAATTTATTTGTATAAAATTTTTAATCTGGTTTATTCACCCCCCTCTAGACGATCTTCCATTAACCTTTCCGACCTAAAAAAACATTTCTAGGGATTTCAATTTTGGTTCAATCAGGATCGATATATTCGATTAGGATTCCCTTCATTATCTAATACGAGATAGGTGGTCTATAATTTATATCCCATAGTTTTGTTATGGATTTGTGCATGTGTGTTCATATTTTTCCTTTTATTATTTTTTATTGGTTTTCGTGAGTGTGATTTGGTAAACTGGGTGTCAAAATGTTTTCTTGAAACCCTTGTGATCCCTATGGGATGCGAAGAGGAGGACTAGACCATTTTAGGGCCACAAATGGGGAGCGTCGTAAATGTCAGACCAAGAGAGTTGTAGGATTAATTTATTGTTTATTGAGTAAAGTGTGGTGCACACGTAGAACATATTTCACTAGTTTATTATGTTATAAATTAAATTTTAATAGAGAATACTAGGGTGATAATCATTAGGGGTTGATTGACATTGCTTGAAAATGGGAAAAATGGGTCGAATGGGATGTTGTAAATTTTTTTAAAAGATTTGTTTCGAAAAGCCTAAGAGAATTAGTTCCTATTAAATGGTGAAATTTTAATGAAATGGGATGTGGATGTAAGTTAATGTGTTTTAATAAGAAAATAGATGAATATGTTGAATGGGTTAATACTGAGGAATTGTGGCACACCTAAGGGTTGAAGGTAATAAGTGGTCAGGATATGAGATATGGGAAATGTACATGAAATTCATAAGTGGCTGAATGTTTATAAAATGATAAAGGGGATAAATGGGTAAATGTATGGTCATTGATGAATATGGATAAGGCATTGGGGTTGTTGAATACACAAAAATGGTTGAGGAAAATTAATTTGAATTTGACTAAATGGACATGAATTGTAAATGGTAAATATATTACTGGGTTATGGAATACCATAAATTCCTAAGTTGTTTTTTATTTATTATAAATTATAATGGAATTGAATATGCTTGCTTATGTTATTTTATTATTGTGTTGACTTGATAAATAAGCATGTTCACATATCTTGGAAGAGTGGGGTATTTAATTGGGGTTATATGCCCACAGGTGTGTTATAATGAGGCTCTAAACTCCACCCATAAATTAATGAGTTAGGGAATGGGACAAAGGATATATTCCCTTAATGGTTTAATTCCACCTTGACCAACTCATCGAGGTGAGGATTATGTGTTAATTTGATATGTGTATCCCTAGTGAGATAAGGAGATGACTTATTTCCCCTATTAATTGTGATGGATTTCTATAGACCCATGTATATATGAAGTATATGCCTTAACCAAAGAGAATGTCTTTAAATTATACTATGTAAAAAATATGGTTTATGAAATGGAACAATGATAAATTCTAGTCCTGAGATAAATGCACTTTGTTTACAAATGGCTCTTGAACTGTTTCTTGGTTGGTTACCCTTTATTTTGTACATTCATGCACTCTCTACTAGATTGGATAATTTATAGGCACTATTGGTGGTGGCCTACTAAGTTTTGTACTCACACCATATTGGGTTGTCGTTGGTTACCCGAGAAGATCTCTTGGTTGCAGGTCAGGACAAGAGCAAAAGCCTTACTCTAGGTTGTTGAGTTGGGCTCGATATGTATTTTGAGAAGTATCAAGACTTAGAGTCAGGATATGTTCTATTATTTGGCCATTTTTTTATTTTGGGTTTCTTTCACTTAGTAGTACTAGAATGACATGACATCATTGTATTTGATTGGTGTTTGTATCCCATTTGGGGAACCGTTTGGTTATGCATGTTGTTGGTTGTTCATAAAGTTTTTGAAGTCTATATTGTGTTCTGATGTGGCTGACCCCTGTAACGAGGGAATAGTCTCCCCACAGGACTCATTAGACCCTCACTGATAGTCGGAAACCTCCAGCATATGGGGAGGCGTGCTTGAGGTCATGGGATGACTCGGCTCGGAACACCAGTTTAGTAGATTTCGGGTGGGGAACATGAAAAATATCTATTAGAGGAGTTATTTTTTATTTTTTAACATTTCGTTATAGTAGACAATAGATTAGGAAAGTGTCAGGCCTTGGAAATGAGATCATTTTTGGGAGTAGCTAACCCATGTATGAGAAAAACCCCAAGTAACTCTGGGTGGGAATTATTGTTCTTGATGTGTGTTAAAATTTTTGACTGATATTTAACCATTAGGTGATGAACATGTTGTCTTATATGACTAATTTACAAAAAAAAATTCATTTTCCGAATGGCATGAGGTTATGCATTCATGCATCATTTTAGGCACATAAAGATATTGGTGACATGCATCATTATAGGAACACACACAGCATGGGTGTACGGTGAATATAGTGATTAGAATGAATTTTACTTCATTAATAAATATATAGAAAATGATTCCTAATGGTTCTAATTAAGGAAAGTGTATGAAAATAATGCAAATGAATATTAAATTAATATCGTTTATAAATAAATGTTGTGACTAGGTTAATATTTTGGATCATGATAAATTTTAAATGTTGCATCTGTGTCTAATGTAGAACGATTACATAATGACTATAAAATTGTTAATATGTTTTTCCTAATGAAATATGTGAATGAGGTAAAATGATTATTGCAACAAGTTTTGAAATGGGAAATGTGCCTTTGAGGAAATTATCGTGTTGTAAATGATGGATGGGTTTTAAGAGGTGTTGATGAAGTAATTATGACTTAGTAAATTGGTTACACCATGATGACCATGTCCTACAGTAGTTATAGGGGAGGGTAGTGTTCTAGGTGTGATGATGGTTGTTGGTATAGTGTATGAGGAATGGTTTGTTTATAGTTGATAGTGTGAGATATTTTCCATCTCTGTTTAAATATTTTTGGTCAATCATTGAAGTGTCAGTAAAATGGAAAGATTAAAATGAGAATGAGTGAGTTAAATGGTGGGTATCCCATGTGTGGTTGGTTTGACCCTTTTATGCATAAGTTGGGCAGTGTGAGTGCCCATGTTTTAGACATCATATTTGTATTGTGAGGCCTTACTAGTTATGAAATGGCATAGGTGGGGTGTTTAGGGGACCGTTGTTAGGTTTTTATATTTTGAGATACTAGGCTTTGTTCGGTATTGTGTGTGTAGAAACTATCGTGGTTCATGACCTTACTAGGTTCATGATGGACCCTAATAATGATGCTTGGGTCATGGTGACCTTATGAGTAGGGACCTTACGAGTTGCTTTTGGAATCTAGAGATGATGTTTTTCTCGTAGTGGCAATGAATATGTAAACCTCTGGTGTGTGACCTAGAGTAAATCGTTGTGTGGTTTTATAAGAACAGTTTTCATCGAAACTGGGGTGAGAGTGCCATGGACAAGAAATTATTTGTTCATACCATGATTTATATGGTTTTAAAATATGGAACATTGCGTTTCCTAGTTGAGACACCAAACTAAGGATTTGGTATCATTCAACCTTCAAAGTAACCAATGAGAGTTTTTAGATAACGATTCTTGTTCTTTTGGGTGTGTTTCACACATGTAGATGCTTGGACTTTCATTGTGTTACTCAGAGTGTTGTATAATGTAGGTTTGGCCTTGAGGGATGAGTTAAGAGGTTGATGGTTGGTGGTTCTACTCAAGTTTTGGTTTTGGGAAGAATTTTTTGGGGAATCAAGGGTGACCTCATGGGAGGATAGGCCAATAGTGCAAGTAACATTGAATATGATGCCTGGGAAATGATTTAGATGTGTTGTCTATGCAAACTATGTACCACCATGTTTTATTGAATAGTATATTTGTGCCTGGTTCAATCATAAGGGCACTCTAGTGTTTTTGATAGGAGGTAAGGATTCTTTTGAACGTTTGTATTGTATTAAATCATGACTAGAATGTTTTGATGTCGATTAATGGAGGTAGGTAAGTTGTGTTTGAGTTGAATATAAAATGGTTGATGTGGTTTGGTTATATGATTTTGTTCTATGGTGAGATTAGAGGCGATGTATGCACAAGAATGAAATTTTTTTTATGAATGGTTTTGGTTGTTGTGTGAGATGAAGAGACCTCCTCGGGGTTAATGAGATTGACTAACCAAGATACATGATTAATTATGTAAGCTGATGATGGAATACATAGGTAAATATTGATTTTTGAGAGGATGTTGGTATGATTAGTCTGGAAGACTGTGTGATTTGTTTTTTATCTATCAAGGACGCATCAGATAAATTACAGTTATGTGGTGAAAGTAGTGCCACCCAAAATGTTGGTTCATATCTTCATAATGATTTTGTCATGGATCAATGGTAAGACTTGTTTGTAAATCACACATGAGTGGTGGTGGTTATGTGTTGATGATATTTGTTCAGTAGAGGAGCCTAAAAATACATGGAGGGTCATGGTGTCCCATAATTTGACATCAGGAATGGATAAGTTTGGGGTGGCGTTCTTTAAAAACTTATTAGATCACCTCAGCTAGTGACGATCATACCCAATATCTTGATATCTTCCAAGGTAATTTGAGAAGGCATTCCTTTACACTAAGATACATGAAGGTGTTTGGTTGGATGAGGGAAATCGTGGAGTTTATGAGTAAGGGTGCAGTATGTGTGATGCCTGATTATGTGATGTAAACCCTCAATGGATTCGGGTGAGGTCATCAGGATAGACATAATGTTGAATAATGTTAAGGGTATCATTCACGGGATTCTAGAACAAGCACTGGGTGACATTCATTTTCTTATTTTGGGAAAAAGATAAATATCCATTTCTATGTTAGGGGTTTTCATTGTGATCTAGTGTATGATGATGTGGTTGGAATCCGTTTTGGAGAGAAATGGTAACAAAAATCCAAAGATGGGGAGTGATAAGTCTGTCCTTAAAGTAGAGAGGAGAACATTGAGTTGATGTAGTGGCACTAGGATTCCATTAAGAAATGGGTAAGGTGATTGTTAGGTCCCTTAGATATAAAATTTTTTACTTAGATTTGTTTTTGGATGAGCCAAGTGTTTTATTGAGCTTACAATGGTTCCATGTAAAGCTTGTGATGTATGTGCTGGATTCATAAAGGGTATGGTTGGATATGGTGATGGGTTTTGGAAAGAGATGTTGAATTATATAAATCCAATGATGTTTGGGGTTAGAATTTGGTAATTTCTCCTTGGAGGATTTCAGAACATCTTGTTTTGAGGGAACCTTGTCCATGTTATATGGTTTCATACTTCGGGTGAAGCCGGTGACGGTCTAGAGGTCAGTAATGTTGTGATGAAGGAATTCTAATAGATTTGAGGAAACAGCCTCTGTGGGAGTATGGGATGATAATGATAGGATTCTTGTCAATAATCTCATTAGGAAGGTGATAAAGGGGTAGTGTACCATCAGTGGAAGGTTTGTGTTTTGGGACAATCCAGTCGGGTATGGCCCTACCCAAGATGGTAAAATTGAATGGGTGTGGTGAGATTAACCCACCTCTAGGTTCATGTTGTGGTGAAAAGTTCCATTTTTGGAAAGGATTTATCACATAGTTAGGTTGATTTGATCTTATTCATTGAACAGATAGTGAGGGAATGTTCTTTCAATGGGTTTTGACGATGTGGAATGATTCAAATTAACAGTAATACCCATATAGAGGTTGGGGAAGAGTCGGATTGAATATTTTAGGTGATGATAATTTTGGGATGAGATTTGGGAGAAATTTTGACAAATATAGAGATGAAAAGTAAAAAAAATGGTAGAGATAATCATACTGGATAACTCAGTGGTTGACGACGTGATCAAGGTTTTTTTATGGAAAGACCCAAGTAGTCACTCTTCGGGTGGTTTGGCCTAAGTAGATAGTTTTGGAATGGGTTTTTTTTTGGTAAAGCAGCAGATATTTTTGGTTTCATTTGGATGTATATTTGTGTAATGAGATCATTAGGAAATGTGATTGAAAGGGTCATTTGTTTTTCTTTGGGTGATATCGGGTTGGGTCACTATTAGAGTTTAGAAAATTGATTAAAATGGCACCCAATGATTTTGGTAATGAGTTGTAAAGAGGATATGGTCGATGGCATGCCAGTTGGTTCCTCCATGATGACACAATTTTTTGTGTGATGTATTCATGTCTTGTGAGTTGGTAAGTGTTGCCTATGTTTTCTCTCAGATGTGCTTGTGGTTCGGTATCGTTGAAATTGAAGCATGCTTGATGAGTTTTCGGTTCGTGTTGTCATTGTAGTAAGGAAGTCTTGCAGGAAAAGTTTGTGGGCATGATCTGTTTTCGATGGGCCTTGTGATGTTCAACCAGAAACAAGGAAGATGTAAATTGATAGACATTCCTAGTGGAATGACCTCTAGTTATGGTAGCTTGGTGATGCTTGGGAAGAGCAGCTCGAGGACGGGCCATTATAAGGTGGGGAGGTTAGAAGATCCCAAATTCTGTATAAATGTGTGTTTTTATTTATATTTTAGTTTGAGTCCCTTTATATTGGTATATGGGTGTTTCCCAATGTTAATTTGATGTCTTGGGGTGTTTTGGGGTGGATGGGACACAAAAGAGGAAGAAAAGGTGGTTCCTAGGAATGCTTAGATATTTGCGCATGCTTTTTGAAAACTATAAGGAGCATATCATGTAACTATTTAGACATGGATAAAGGTGTGTGCACGGTTTGCACAAAATTTGGAAAACTATATTGAATTCCCATGAAACTGTGTTGTAGGGGTGATTTTTGGGCAGTATCATCTACACATTTTGCGCACAGTTTGGAAAACCGTTTTGGTAAACTGTGCGGCCTAGAAAAGTTAAAACATTTACAAAATTACTACCCCATAATTTTAAAACCCAAATTGGTTTTCTCCTGCATTACACCCCTAGAAACCCTAGTGATAGAACAGGACGACCTAAGAATCCATGAGATGGTTCTCCTTCGATTTTTGGCCTTTTGGAGTGTCATTGGTTGCAGTTTGAATCCACAGGTATCTCTAACTCTCCCCTTTCATATATTTTTCAGATTAGGGTAGATAGTTTCTTCCATATCCTTTTGAAAAACTAAAATCCTCTTCTCCCAGTGAAACCTAGGTTGGGGATTCAGTGGATGGTTGAATCTATATCTATGGATTCGATTAAGAGTGTGTTAATCATCAGATTTATGGTAGGTAGTCTATAAGTTATATCCTATACTTTTGTTATGGATTTGTACATGTGTTTTGAGATTTTGTCTTTCTATTATAGTGTATTGGTTACCTTGAGATTGATTTTTTAAACTTTCTATCTAAATGTTTTCTAGAAACCCTCACGATTCATATGGGATGTGAAGATACATGACCATTTTATGGCCACCCATGGGGTGTACTGGAAATCTCAGACCTAGAGAGTGGTAGGCAGAAGTTATGTATTGTCAAGTAATGTGTGGAGACCATTTAAAACATGTTTTGATGCTTGAATAATTTTTAAAATTAATGATAATGGAGATTACTAGGGTGAGAAGGTATAAGTAAATATTCGACATGGCATGAAAATAGAAAAAATGTTTCGAATGGTGTTATGTCATTTATTTGACGAAATTCGGATAGAAATTCCTAAGAGAGTTATTGAATGTTAACTGGTGTACTTATAATGGAATGTGAAGGGTAAGCATCTTAATGGGTTGTAATAATGAAATGTATGAATATGTTGAATGAGATAATACATCGGAATTTTGGCACACCTAAGGGTTGAATGTAATAAGTGGCCAGTTTATGAGATATGAGAATTGTTCTTGAAATGAATAAGTGTTGGAACAAAGGATATTTGTTTCTAATTATGGATTTTGGTTTGTGTTTGTTATTAATCTTCACATGGATGGCAACGGTTTCCTTGATAAGAGTAAATGGTATTCTAAATGAAAAAAATTAGAAAAATATTGGAACCTCATACTTCGAAACATGGATCATGTACCTTGTTTCAGGAATGGTTCACAGCCGCATTATATGAAGCAGAGATAGTATATGCAGTGTTAGGAAGAGTGGTATGTGAATTGGTATGCAGAGTGGTGAGAAAACCCAAAAATAGTTTGTAGAAACTGTACATAGGGAAGGAATGCAATACACATAATGCTGAAGGATGAAAAGAAAAATGGTTCGCAGAGACGGCACACAATGTAGACATGCGGTACGCTGAATTTTTAAGTTTGGTAGGACTTTTTTTGTTCAAAAAACTAGGGTAGTATGTGGTGGAGCCTAACAGTAAGTGGGTAGAGTTCGGTTTACAGTGAAGTCTTTCCCACATTAAAATTTTGGGAAAATCAGATTACCAAAATTTTACGATTTACGTGCCTATTAAAGGAACAATAATCCCCTTTGAAAAGAGAGGAGATTGGAGATTGAAATTTGGAGAAGAAATTAGGTGATGAATGAAGTGGCACAAGGTGGCTATGAAGATATGAGGACATAGTCATCAATGTAAGGAAAACAATACGCAGAAGAGAGTGTGGTTCGTGCAGGTAGCTATCATAGTACGTGGTGGAGAAAGGCATTATGCGGAGCATGACGATACACGGAAGAGTATATCTGTACGCGGGGCACAGAAGTACTTCAAGAATCAAAGTTTATGGAGGATCTGGATATTGTTTGGAGGAGCTAGAAAACATGCGGAGGATCTAGAGAGTATGAAAAATTATCATCGGTATGCGGAAACAGTAGCAGTATGCAGAAGACCCAAGTAAGCCTGAAATTTTACAAAATCAGTTTGAGAAATTAAATTACATAACCTAATGGTGTACAAGAAAATATATCACATATATGGGTCATTAAATGACTTTAATAGAGCATCCATTTATAGTTTAGGGTGCATGATTTAATTATGAACCATTTAATGATACCGTCAAGTCGATAAAGTGAGTGATGTTTCTCCCAAAATAGTGAAAAGGGGCGAGTCAGTAAAAGTGTTCCAAGGGACGCAATGTGCAATCCGGAAAACCATGTAAAGGTAGTGCACTCGGCATATATTGACTGTGCTAATCACTTTTAATCCAAAATGTATGAAGATTAGTGTTTTTGGAATGACCGACACACTATCGGTGTATACTCCTTGGATGTAGCCCTTATTGGTGAACCATGTAAAATTTTTTGTGTCGTTGTTGTGCATGTGATTGTTTTTTTAATTCATTTTCAGATCGGTTTAAAAGGTTCCTAATAAACATGGGAACAATATACATCAGTTTAAAAAAATGATGTCACTCAGATTCATCCCTCCCCTCTCAGGGTGTTCTAGGATCCTTCAATTAGTGGGTGAATGATTATGAAATGTTAAATGCACTAAATGGGTAAATTTATGGTCAATTATGAATTTGGATAAATCATATGTGTTTTTGAATACATTTAAAGGGTTAAAACATGAGAATAAGAATTTGACTAAATGGAAATG
This sequence comes from Viscum album, assembly GCA_963277665.1. Taxonomy (NCBI): domain Eukaryota; kingdom Viridiplantae; phylum Streptophyta; class Magnoliopsida; order Santalales; family Viscaceae; genus Viscum; species Viscum album. The sequence goes on along the minus strand of OY728156.1, from coordinate 112,158,751 downwards.
AATTTTGAATGGTAAATGTATTAATGAGTTATGGAATAGAATTAATTCTCATGTGGTTTGTTTTGTATTGTGAATTATGATGGCATTGAATATGCTTGGATATGCTATGTTATGGTTTTGGTGAGTTGATATATAAGCATATGCACATGGCTTGGAATATTGGTGTATTGACATGAGGTTCTATGCACATGGGTTAAGTTATACTGAGGCCTTGAACTCCACACCAAAATGAAAGAGTTAGGGAAGGAGATGAAGGCTCTATTCCCCCAACAGTTTCATTCCACCCAGACTGAGGCATTGATGTGAGGAAAATGTGTTGATGTGATATGTGTATCCCTAGTGATATAGGTACTTGACATATGTCCCCTATCCATAGTGATATATTTACTTAGAACCATGTATAGATAAATTATATTCCTAACCCAAAAATAATGTGTTAAAAGAGGATTAAGTAGTAATGATGGTTTAAGAAATTGAACTCGGATAAATTGTAGTCATGAGTTAAATTCACTTTGTGAACAAATAGAACCTAAACTATCCCTTTTTTTCTTACATTTTATTTTGTACTTGAATGTAAAATCTACTAGACTGTATATTTTGTTATCACCATTGGTGGTGGCCTACTGAGTTTTGTACTCACACCCTGCTCGGGCCACCGTTGGGTACCCGTGAGGATCTCTTAGATGTAGGTCAGGATAGGAAAAAATTCCTTACTCTAGGATGTTGAAATGGCCTCAGGATGTATGTGGAGAAAGATCCATATTTAGAGTCAGGACCCGTTTGGAGATTTTGATTTTTTTATTTTGGGTTTCTTTCACTTTTTACTACTAGTATGACACGACATTGTTGTATTTCTTTTGCGTTTGTATCCTATTTGGGGAAATGTTTAGTTACACATGTTTTTTGTTGTTTATATAATTTTCGTTTATTATATTGTGTTCTGCTGTGGAATTAATTGGTAAAGATGGTATATTCTCCCCACATTACTCGTTAGACCCCTGTCGCTAGTCGGCAACCTCTGGTGTAGGCGGAGGCGGACTTCAGTTCATGTGACGACTCAGCTCAGAGCATCGATTTAGTGGATTATGGGTTTTAGAAAATAAAAATTAAATAAATATTATTTAATAAAATTCATATATTAAATTTATGTTGAAAAAATGAATATATTCTTATCCATTTGTAAATCTAACTATTTTTTTTTAAATAACTTTTTTCTTCCTCTCGTTTAGTCATATATTTAAAGGGTTCCTTCAAGTTTTGATTTTGTTTCAAAAAAAATTCTTTTAATTAATAATACTATAAATAATTCTATTAGGATCAATTTTATAATTAGTTCTTCTTTAATAAAATTATTATTCCTGAGACATACAATTTCTAGAAAAAAATTTTCCTTGTGTTTTAAGAACGTATGTTAAATATTTTTTTCAATGTTACTATAAAATTATTCTAGTAAAATTATTTCCTTATTAGGAACCATAATTGTTAACATATTATAATAAGGATTATTTTTCTCGTATTTATTAGTAACCATAACCTATATTTTTCACCTTGGTAAAGGGTAACATGAATTTAATGGGTGAAAAATAAAGGAAAAAGGCATAATGATAAGACAACACCCTTTAATAAATATGAAATGATCATTGAATTTCTAAAACTGTATTATCATCATTGATGAATTGAAATTATAGTTCCAATTGACTTGATAATGACATATATTATATAATATATTTTCAAGTATTTACAACTTTTCCATCAAATATACATATAAAAGTGAACCACATTCCATATTTCATCTACACCACATTCCCCACATAGATCAAACTAACCCAACCAAAATAACTTTAAAAAAATCCTTAATATGATCTTACATTTCCCATTCTCCAAAAAGGCAACTTCAAGAAGGCTTAAGGTGTAACACAAATAAGAATACAAAACAATGTGGTATATTATCATTCATAGCTTTCCCATGATCATTCGTTCTCAAAACTCACATAGTACTTCAATAACTATATAAAAAAATTTAATCATATATATTAATCATAATGATTTTTTTATTAATGAGTAATTGATTTTCTATCTCTATTCCACCCTATAAAAAAGGAATCTCTCATTCATAAATACGACAAACATATCTACATAGAGGTGTTATCTATTTTTCAAAACTATCATACATGAATTATCAAAAATAAATAATTAATGAATATAAACGATATTTATAATATTATTATGATCTTATTTATTTAATATAAATTATACTTTCTTAACCATCCATAATTTCAAAATTATAAATTCATTCATGCGTAAATGTTGAATACCACCTTCACGAATTGATGTGATTCATTTTTCTATTACCCTAAGACATTGATGATTGTAAATTAGTATATAGCAGATATTTTTTTAAATTGTGATGAAATGTTATATAATAGAAAAAATCATATTTCAATACTCAATTTTTTCCATTTACAACTACACAGTATTTAAAATAATATTGTTGGACAAAAGAGTTGAGTTAGTGTGGGGTATTTAGGTCTAGAATAGTATGTTATATATATATATAATATATACTACATTACACGCACATAGTTTTTATAAAATAATGGAAGAACTCCCAAAAACTGTCCCAAATCAATAATATGATACTAATATTGAATCTAGAATATCGGTTTAATCCATAGCATGGAAAACATTTTTGGATTATGGAATATTATTTATGTTAATTCAAGGGAAAAAAATAAAAAAATAATTTTTTTATTTTAATATTGTAGCCTAATACTATAATATAATATATATATATTATGGATAATTCATAGGTTTGGCCACATTACCCTAAGGATTAAGATAGAATCTATTGGGGGAAAATTCATAGAGGAAATATGATGGATTGTGAATTTGTAATAATTATGTCGAAGGTGCACTGGGATCCCACCAATAACAAAATCATCCATTATTTATAAATAATCATTCAAAAAAATACATAGGAGATTTTTTATATTATTAATACATATATGATTATTAAAAGCCCAAAATTAATCTAATAGACCAACATATTGATTCATTTGTAAATCAAGTTTGCTGGAATTGTTTTATCATCAAACAGATAGGATTTGAGGATATTTGATCAGCACATGATTCTTCAATCAGTATTATTATAGAAAAGAATCAAGGCATGTAATTACTATTATTTCTACAATTTTATTTTTAGATATTATTTAGGAAAATTCAAAGACCAGGCGTCGAGAGAGTATGTGATTATGTGGCTTGGGGTGACCAAAATGATTGATTGAAAAATGATTTGTTTTAAATAGAATTCACACAAGACATTTCTAAAAAACTAAAAAACTCCTAAAACGGTGGTCGAATATGAAATATAAGGGAACTATTGATCTAAGAGCATTGTATTTATCCTAAGAAAAACCTATCATTGGTCAGCATGGGTTATCTGAAGAAAATGTCACTAGGGTCATAACCATAAAAAAACAATTGAATAAAAATAATTTTATTTTAAATCTTAAATAATCATAAATGGTAACTCGGATTGGAAATCTGAGACCACAATTGAGTTCAAAAGGGGGTTCTTTCTTTTGGCGAGGCTTAGACTCGATAGGCCTGAGTCGAGGGTGAAAGTTAGATTTTGTTCATAGACATTATTAAAATATCTAATAAAAATATTTAATTGAACATAATGTTTTGATTAAACAGTGTTATTCCTTTTTAATAATACAATTTATAGGAATTTAGGGTCATTTCCATAACCCTTGAATTCCCCTTAGGCAAGGAGAAAGAAGCTATCTCTTGAAGACGAACACCAGAGAATCGAGGATCGACGATGCAATGGATCTATGTTCTTCGACAGCAAGGGATCAAAATTGAGCTAGTGTTTCAACCTATTCATTATTTATTTTCCCCTTCATAGAATCAAATGATGAATGAAATCCAACCCATGAAAATGTTGGTATTTTGTTCGATCATTATTGCAGGAGGGATATTTCTTAAAGGTTTATAGGGAATGGATTTTGATTATTATTTTGTTATTGTTTACTTCATGATCCCTCTTACATGAATGGATAAATGTTGAATGAATATTCCAAAGATCACGTCTTTATGTGTTCATTCTCATAATCCCACCCCTTAAATCTATAGAGTTCTTCATGTGTTCTATTCCTTTTGAAACCCTATGTGACAGATTGATCGATATGACAAAGATCCATGGAGTAGCGATCCTAGACAGAAGGTTTTGATCGGAAATGATATTGCAGATGTGGGACAAGAGAACAGCATGCATGAGATAGCTCATGAAGGAGGAAGCTGTCATGACCCCTCCCCTAGGGCCTGTGTCGTGACTACACAAAGCCCACCTTCTATAGGCCAGGTGCTGCCTACTATCACCGAAGACATATTCCATAAAACTGGTAAGGCATTGACTTTATAACCTATAATCACATGTAACCAAGCACATAGAAAGATAGGAACACAAGTAAACTAAACTATAAACAGAGTGAGTGCAATAAGTAAAAGGGGACGGAATACATGCCCAACTGGAAAGTACATGTACAACTGTGATACAATACAACTGAAGAAAAGGGAAAGTCAGCGGTTGGGTCATCCTCCGAGGGAACTACCTAAAAGGTAGGTACAGATTTCCTCTTCAGCACTCCACGTCCACCGTTCTCCTCTACGTACTGTTACTCCATATGGTCCACCTCCAGGTATCGTCCAGACCTGGTACTCTCCACCTCAGTCTGTGCTGTCCGTCGTCTGCATCCAACAGAACAGGCTGTGGGAATAGCCCATGCAGGGGTGAGTATAACAATACTTAGTAGGGACCTCAAGACTCTCTAGGTCTCAAAAAATACATCATGGATAAATCAAAAAGTATTAAATCAACAGAAAACCTTACGTTGGTATATGCTCATACATATACCTAATTCATCAAGAAATCGATCTCAATCATGGGGAAAAACACAGAGGTACTGACTCAGCTCACACCATGATTTATTCTAGGGGTAGTATATAGTAACATTCGAAACCCTCGGCTGCTAGAGAACTCCTCCTATTTCTAGTACAGTGGGCCTACCACGTCACACAGAGGATCTTCCCACTAACCATGGAATGTTGAGGTACTCCTCTCGTCGTTTATTGTGGGTCTGATGCGTCATCAAGGTGATCCCACTCATGCACTACTGATTTACACTTCCCATCATGTACCGTGGTTCTACCGCATGACCAAGGCGATCCCCAATGGGCTAGTCGAGTCACTCCAAGTCGAAACGGTCAGCAGTCGTCATGTCTCATCCAACTACTGTGTTTCCACACAATACTCGATCATCTATGGAAGGATCTGCTCCACAAGCTATTAGTCGATACTCCAATGGCCACAAAGTCCCACGATTAAGCATCTCAAAGTTCTTCCACGTAATATGGGTCTTAACACAACAGAAGATGCGTCAATCAGACATCCAATCTATGAGTTATTATCCTTTTAGTCTCGGGGGCCAAATTGGATTCATCCACGATCCAACATGATTGTATGCCATATTTTTCAAAAATTATAATGGGGATTACTCAAGGGGACCTTTTCGCTCCATGATTTCAATCACCACAGACGGCTCATCAAACGGATGTTTGGTGCCAAAGTTATGGAAAAAAGAGTGTAAATGGGTTGTAGTGGGCCTAGGTCCGGTCAGACATGGTCAGACCGGCCCGGCCCGCTGGATCCGACCCGATATGCCGCGAGGGGCTGCGAAGGGCCGACAGTGATAGTGAGGGTGTGAGGCTGTGGGGCGGCTTAGAGGGCCGCAGCTGGCGCGAGCCAGGGCGGCTCGGAGGGCTATGGCGAGGGTGGTTCGGACGGGGCATGGGGCCGGTTCGGTCGTGAGGCCAGAGTGTCGTGGGGGAATGGGGCCGGTTTGGCTGGGATGCCAGAGTGCCGCGAGGGTGTGGAGCCAGTTCGTCCGGGATTCTGGAGCGCCGCGGGGGAGTGGGGATGGTTCAGTCGGGAGGTCGGATCGCCATGGGGTGTCCCAGCCGGGGTGCGGATCCAGGGCGTGCGGTCGGGAGACCAAAACACCACAGGGGTGGCGTGGATCACAGAGGTCGTGGGTGGCAGCGTCGTTGACTTCGTCACCTCTATCTCCTTCGTCGCCTTCCTCCATTTCAAAGAGTTCTCGAAAGAAGAACGTTCGAGGGGTCAAGCCATGTTTGTTTGGACCGCACCCTCCGTGTTTAGACTGATAGCAATAGGTTCGCAAAGAACAAATCATGAACTTGTATGGAAGATATTATAAAACATCATTTCCCATAACCATCATCAATCTCTATTCCCAAATTCTACTAAAGAATTAGAAGGTGAGTTCATGGGAAGTGATAATCAATGAACCCCTACGTGTTCTTTGTCGGTGTTGGCATGAGTAAGAAGGTGATGTTTTATACATTCTTCTCATCCACCAAACACCTCCAATCTCGAGCTCGTGCATCAGTTCATCTTATTTGAAGACATTCCTTGAATAAATTCTTCATGGAGGAGTCATTATTCGTGGAGGAAGCATTCTTTGTTGGAGAATCATTCTCCCAATTCCACCAAAATGTAATGTGGTGCCAAAATAATAGATTATCCCCTCTTTTATGTTTGTTGGGATAAATTCCAAATGGATAAATTAATGTGGTGTGTTGTCATAATTAAGCGGGGGAGGGTTGGAACAGTTATGTGGGGAGCTCAAGAGGTTTCTCCCCACATAATAATAGAGTTCATGAATTTTCATTCCATGGGTGGTCTCCACAACCATAATATCCATAAGGGAGTTAGGATCGGGTGGTCTCCACCACCGAGCATTCAATTTTGAGAATAAAACATCTTTAGTCCCCACCACCATAATATACAAAATTTAGTTGTTACGACAAATAAAATAAAATTCATGTTTATTTTATTTTATTATTTCCATGAAAAACCCAAAAATTATCTTTCACCCTCGACCAACTGTCATCGAGGTGAAAGTCTTCCTAAGCAAATATTGGCACTGCAAGTTCAATGATTCCCTCATATTTTAATTCCAAGCATCGATTCAAAAGTTAGAAAAACCATCTCGCAGAACTAATGAATGTACACAAACAAATGTTTAGAAAATAATTTCGGGCACTCGGGGCCTCATAATCACACGCCGTAAATTTTTGAGAATTCGTAAAATACCGATTTATTTAGAATATATATATATAGAAATTCCGGGTCTTTAAATTTTTCCCACCTCAGAGATCTACATCCCTATAAGCCACAATTCAAACAAGGTAAACAAGTATTGGTATTGAGCACGCATCTGGGCCTCCTTCTCCCATGTGCTCTCCTAGTGTTTCCTGTGCAACCACTGAATGAACACCAGAGGTATCGACAATCCAAGAAGGACCATCTCCTGCCTATCATCAATCTCTACCAGAACCTCCATAAATGATGCCTCATCATCAATGTCCATCTCTCCATGGTTGATGATGTGAGAAGGGTCATGCATGTGTCTCCTCAGTTGGGAAACGTGGAAGACTTCATGCACCCAGTGAAAGTGAGGTGAAAGATCTATGTGGTATAAAACCTCTTCAACTCTCCTATGGACCTAAAAAGGAATAATGAATCTCAGAGATAACTTTCCGCCTCTACAAAATTTCTGTAGACCTCATCAGGGTGAGACGTGTAGAATGATGTATTCACCATCCTCATACTCCAGAGGTCTCCATCTCTTTTCTACATATAACTTATTCATACTCTATCCAGTCTTCAACCACACCTAGATGATCTGAACCTTCTCTGTGGTAGCCAAAACCATCTTTGGTCCCATGAGTGCTGACTCCCCGGGGTTAGTCCTGCACAAAGGTGATATACAAGGTCTCCTATATAATTCCTTGAATGGTTCCATCCCTATAGTGGAGTGATGGTTGTTGTTATATGAAAACTCCAACAAAGGTAAGTGATCCTTACAGCTGTGACTGAAGTTGAGGAAACAAGTGTGGAGCATGTCCTTGAGGGTCTGAATAGTGAACCCAGTCTTACAATCTATCTGTGGATGGAAGGTGCTGCTCAAATGAAGCTGTTTCCCGAAAGCCTCCTACAACCCCTTCAATAGACAGAAGTAAAATTTTCATCATGATAAGAGACAACCGTCGAGGGTAATCCATGTATCCACACAATCTCCTGCACATAGAGGCATCCCAAGCTCTCTACTGAAACCTACTCTCTAATCGGTAGGAAGTGGGCTGACTTGTTGAATCGTTCGACGATCACCTAGATAGAGTCATGTCCCCAGGATGTATGTGGATGTTCTGTCACAAATTCCATGTATATCCCATTCCACTTCCACTCTGGGACCTCTAAATGATGAACCAAGCCTATTGGTACATTATTATTTTTCTTCAATTGCTGACAAGTGAGGCACTGAGAGACAAACTATGCTACTGCTACCTTTATTCTGGGCCATCAGTGCCCTCGTCAGAGGTCATGGTACATCTTCTCCACTTCTGGATATACTGCTAGAGGGGATGTGTGGAAATCACTCAACACTTCCTCCTGAAGTGACACTGGTACCATGGTACATCCTCTGAAAAGGATGGCGTGCTCCCTACCAACAGAAAATACATCAGGTGCCTGCCATGTGGATATCTCAGCATGTCGTGCCTCGTAGTCAGCATCCCCATGATGAGCCTCCATGAGTAGCTGATGTAGTGGATGGGTGACTATTAGAGACTGAAGAAAATAATCTCTATCATGTTCTATGAAGGATATCTGCAAAGCAACTAGTTGTTCTATAGCCTCACCCTAGTAGTTGTATACCAAACATTCTGCTGAGTGCATCTGAAACACCCTTCCCATTCCCAGGAGTATAGACTATCTTGAAGTCATAGTCCTGGAGGAACTCAAGCCAACGTCACTGTCTCAGGTTCAAGTCCTTCTGAGAGAAGATATACCTAAGACTCTTGAGATCAGTGTACACAGTAAAATTCTTGCCCATCAGATAGGGTCACCACATATTCAAAGAGAAGATCACTATTTATAACTCTAGGTAATGGGTAGCATAGTTCTTCTCATGTTGTATCAGTTGTCGAGAACTAGATGTGATCACTGCTCGCTCCTGCGTCAGGAAAAATCCGTGTTCGGCCCCTGATGTGTCTAGTGAACTACGTACCATATTCCCTCATATGGAAGTCTCAAGAAGGGGGACACTAGTTAGCCTCTTCCTCTACTCCTGAAAACTCTACTAGTAACTATCTGACAACACGAAGGGTTTCCCCTTCTTCCTCAAGGATGATAGTGGTGATGCAACTCTTGAGAATTTTTCCACAAACCTCTGGTAGTATCCAGCAAAACCCAAGAAACATTGTACCTCCATCACACTCCTAGGTGGCTCCCAAGTATGTACTACCTCAATCATGGCTGGATCTACTACAACTCCTGCATCCGATATACAATTTCCCAGAAAGTGAACCTCTCAGATCTAGAACTGGCATTTTGAGAGATTACCATAAAGCTAGTGCTCTCGGAGTGAGTCCAATACTACAAAAAAATGGTAGGCATGCTCCTCCTCTGTAGTCAACCAGATCAGAATGCCGTCGATGAACACTGTGATAATGGGATCAATGTATCTCTAAAATATCCTATTCATTAGCCCCATGAACACTGTTGGAGTGTTGGTTACACTGAATAGAATAACCAAGTACTCATAATGGTCATATCTAAATCTGAAGGTTGTCTTCTCCACATCCTCATCTCATACTCTGAGTTGGTGATATCCTGATCTGAGGTCTATCTTCGAGAACCACCCTTATCCCTTAAGCTGATTAAAGAGTTTTTCAATCCTCGAGAGTGGGTACTTGTTCTTTATGGTCATCTGGTTCAGGTGTTGATTGTAAACACAATGCCTCAAGCTCCAATCCGCCTTCTTGGAAAATGGAATCAGGGCTGCCCAAGGAGAAACACTGGGTCGGATGAATCCCTTCTCTTGAAAGTCCTCCATCTATACCCGCAGCTCACGAAGCTTCGTGGGAGCAATCTGATATGCTGGGGTAGATATCAGTGTCGTCCTAGGGTAAAAGTCCATGTAAAATTCCACCTATCTGTTAGTAGGTAGACCTGAAACATCATTAGGGAAAACATCCACATACTGGTCCACCACTACAGGATCGCTCAGACTCTCCACATCAACAGCTCTGAGGGTAAGGGTAGGAAACTGATGAGTTATCAGCTGCACTCTTCTCCGGGTAAGTTTATCGTGCGCTACAATGGCTCCCTTCTCACTGGTGAAGGTAAACCTCGTCACATCCGTGAAGACACACTGCACCGTGTGCCTTATACAGTCAATCTGAGCATGAACTGTAGATAACCAGTCCATACCCAAGATGACGTCGTAAGGCCTCGACACTGCTACTAAGAGATCCTAGCTGATGCTCTCTCCTCCTAGATTGTGCTCGCACTGACAACACCAGTACGTAATCATCAAATATGCTCCTGTAGATGTCCCTAGACATAAATAATGATCCAGTGATTCCAGTTGAATCTTTGAGCTCCAAAATAGGACAGTTGAAATAAAATAATAAATGGAACCCATGTCTATAAGTACTTCAGCTAAGTTAGAGTAGACACAGATAATACCTCGTATCATCTTCAGAGCTCCGTGATCATAGGTATTAGCTTCTTGGAGTTGAGATCTCCCATGTTAACCTGATTCTTACGGCCAGGGTGTACATCATGGTGGTGGTGGTAACATCTCGAATCGTCGCCCACCGCCAACTGCACGACCAACTCCTCTGCCACATCCACCTTCTTCCTGTGGAACTCCATGGTTGAACCTTTGTCTCTGCGTGGGTGGTCCCTCGACCATCTGATGATCATCCATACATTGGTTTTCATAGTCACGAGCCATGTGACCCTGCCCGCCACATGCATAACACCGCCCGCTCCTGGTATAACTGGCTCCACCTCAGGTGCCCCACAAAACCATTCTTGAGTAATGTGGTCATCCACCTGTAGTTCTGGTCCTCTTGGACCTCTGCGACATCTGTTTTCTTCCAGCTGTAGAAGACTCTAGTACGTGATGAATGGTAGTGGGTCTCATTGCTGGTGACTGCTCAGAAAGGAAACTCTCCACCAAGAGGGTTCTCTCTAACACCCCTGCCTATGTCGGGATGCTGAGTGAGATCATCAAAGACCTGATCTCCCACATGAGCCCCTGATAGAAGGTCTGGGCCATGAATAATGGGTCCAACACCATATCGGTGGAGTAACGTGAGAGGTGAGTGAACCTCACTAAGTACTGCGCCACAGTCATGCAGCCCTACTGCAGATGAAGTAACTCCTGAATGTCCACTATGCGAAGAATTTCTTGGATAAACTCTGCCCGAAACAGGTTGTTGAAGTCTGCCCAGAGAAGAATCACCTCATCTTGAACCTGGACCATCAATCTCCACTATCTAATTGTTGCTTCCTGTAGAAGGCTGGCGACAAGGACAACCAGGAAATCATCTGATGTCCATACCAATTAGAAAAATCTCACCACGGCCTCTATCCAATCCACAGTGCATGTGTGTCCGTCACTCCCTTGATCCTTGGTGGCCTATGGCGCTATGACTCGTGCAACGCACTCAAGCGGCATGCACTATCCGCTTCTGGGGCTGGTGGAATCAGTGACCCAATGGGGAATAGTACTGCTGGTGCCCCTACTAGAAGAGGGCCTTGCACTGAGGCCTCTTTTCTCGGTGGGCAAACTGCACGTACAACTCTCAGAACTCTAGTTGGCTGCCTGCATGGAGGCATCCTTAAAACAAACAGGTGAGCTACGGTCAAAAAGTTATACCTAGTGACCTGACCTGGTGAGCTGATTCAAACTTTTCACAAAGAAGACTCTTGATAACACATACTCAATCAGTGTTTTTGTGCACTGAGTCGAATATTAGAAGTTAGGGTCCTGGTGTATGGATACATCAGCCGTCGCACCAACAATAGTCCCCCTGAACTGAAAACTGCACTCATTACCCTTAACACTATTAATTCATAGAATATATCAGAGTCATAGTTCTTCAGTAGAACTAACTCCTTCGATTCCAATTTCTCACGACCCATCCCTCGAGGCCCGTGTCGTGACGACCCCAATCCCGCCTTCCATAGGCTAGGGGCTGGCGACTAGCACCAAAGGCGTATTCCCTAAAACTACGAAGGCATTGCCTTTATAACCTATAAGCACACGTAACAAAGATCACAACATGATAAGAACACATATAAATAGAACAATAAACAGAGTGAGTGTAGTAAGTAAACTGGATCAGAAAAGAAGCCCAACTAGAATGTACAAGTATATCTATGATACAATAAAACTGAAGAAAAGATAAATTTAGATTTTGGGTCATCCTATGAGGTTCCTACCTGAAGGGGAGGTACATATCACCTCCTCAGCACTCCACATCCACCCATCTCCTCTGCGTTCTAATACGCCGTATGGTCCACCTCCAGGTACCATCCATATCTTGTACACCCAGTCTCAGTCAGCGTTGTCCGTCATCTGCATCCACACAACAAGGTGTGGGCACAGCCTGTGCAAGGGTGAGTATACCAATACTTAGTAGGGACCTCAAGACCCTCTAGGTCTCACAAAATCCATCAAAGATAAATCAAAATGTATGAAATCAACAGTTAACCATACATAGGAATATGAACATACATATACCTAAGTCATCAAATAATCCATCTCATTCATGAAGAAAAACATAGAGGTACTGACTTAGCTAACACCAAGATTTATTCTAGGGGTAGTATCAAGTAATATTCCGAACCCTCGGCTGTTGGAGAACTCCTCATCTATCGAGTAAAGTAGGTCATCTGCGTCACACAGAGGCATTTCCCACTATAATTTGACTGTTGAGGTATACCTCCCACCGAGTTTCGTGGGTCTGTCACGTCACCAAGGCACTCCCCACTTTGGGTCTTCAGCATCACCAAGGAACTCCCCCTCCTGGCCTATAGAGGCACTCCTCTTATCGAGTACCATGGGTCTGTCATGTCACCAAGGCTCTCCCCACCGTGGGACTTACACATCACCAAGGCGCTTCCCACTAGGCCAGTCATGTCACTCCGAGTCAAAACGGTCAGCAGTCATCAAGTCTCATCCAGCTACTAGGTTCCTACACATTTCTCGCGTGTCTCCGATAGGAACTACACCAAAGGAAACTTTTTGATACTATAAATACCACGTAGATCCACGAAAAAGTATCTCAAAGGTCTTCCATGTCATAGGGGTCTCAATGCAATAGACAGTGCATCAATCAGATGCCCAGTTTGTGAGTTATTAGCATTTTAGTCTCGGGGACCCAGTTGGATTTGTACTCGATCCAAGCTAACCACACCCCATATTTATCCAAAAATGAATTGGGGTTTACTCAAGGGTACCATTTCGCTCCAAGATTTCCATCACTGCTGATTTTTTCATCAAACAGACGTCTGGTGCCAAATTATGGCCAAAAGAGCGTAAATGGGTCATAGTGGGCCCGAGTCCAGTCCGACCCCGTCGGACCGACCCAACCCATTGTGTGGCCCTGCCCGTTGGGTCAGTCTAGGAAACTGGGTCCAGCCCGACATGTTGTGAGCGGCGACGGAGGGCCGCAGGTGGCTGTGAGGGTGCAAGGCCTTGAGGCGGCTCAGAGGGCAGGCTGGAGGCATGAGTCGGGGCGGCTTGGAGGGTCACGGGTGGCGCGATCCGAGGCAGATTAGGGGGCCATGGTGGGAGAGGATCAGCTGGGGCATGGGCCCGGTTCGGACGGGTGGCTAAAGCGCCGCAGAGGCCTGGGGTTGGAACGGCCGAGAGGACGGACCGCCATGGGGGCGTGGGGGTAGTTCGGGTGGGAGGATGGAGCAACGCGGGGAGGCTCGATCGAGAGGCTGAAGCGCCGCAGGGTGGCATGGCCAGAACGCAGAGTTCGGTTGCGCAGCCGATTCGGCCTAGAGACCGGAATGCCGCGGGGGAGACGCGGGTCGTGGAGGCATCATGTGGTGGCGTCGTTGCCTTCGTCACCTTCATCACCTTCCACCATTTCGAATATTACACCAATGAAGAATGACGGAGGGGTTGAGCCATGTTTTTTTGACCTGTACCCTCCGTATTTAGAGTGATTGAAAGCGGTTCACAAATAACGAAGCATGAACATGTATGGAAGATATTTCCAAACATCATTTCCCATAACCCTCGTCAATCACTATACCCAAATCCCGTAAAATATTTAGAAGGGGATAACATGAGAAGTGTTAATCAATAAACCCCAATGTGTTCATTGTTGGTGTTAGAGCAAGGAAGAAGGTGAAGTCGTCGACGTTCATCTCATCCGCCACACACCACCAATCCTGGGCTCATGCGTTGGTTCATTATAGTTGAAGACGTTACTTTTTGGCGTTCTTCATGGATGAAGTGTTCTTCATGGAGGAAGTGTTCTTCGTTGGTGAATATTTCTCTCAATTCGACCCAAATATAATGTGGTTCCAAAATAATTGAGTATCCTCTCTATTATGTTTTTTGGCATAAATTGAAAATGGATAAATTAATGTGTTTAATTTTTATAATTAATTGGGGGATGGTTGGCACAATTATGTGAGGATCTCAAGAGGTTTCACCCCACTTAATTATGGAGTTGAAGAGGTTTCATTCCATGGGTGGTCCCCACCACCATAATATCCAAAAGGCAGTTAGTCTTGGGTGGTCCATACCACCGATCATTCAATTTGGAGAATAAAACATATATGGTCCCCACCACCATAATATCCACAAGTGGGTGGTTACAACAAAAAATAAAATAAAACATGTTTTTATTTTATTTTATTATTTCAACAAAAAACCCAAAAATTATCTTCCACCCTCGACTAACTATCATCGATGTAAATGTCTTCCTAAGTGAATACTGGTGCTATGAGTTCAACAGTGCCCTTGGATTTCAATTCCGAGGATCGCTTCAAAAGATAGAAAATCCCTCTTGCACATTTACTAAATGCACCCGAAAAAAAGATCAGAAATTCATTCATTCACTATGGGCCTCGAAATCATACGCAGTCAATTTTCACGGACTCGTAAAATTCACATTTATTTTTAAAAAAAATACATGGAAATTCTAGTTCATTACAGGAAAAATTAATATAAGACTATCGAAAGTGTGGCCAGTGGCGTGGGTAGTGTGTGGCCCAGTAGATGGCACAACCATGGTCCAGACGGGACGTGATGGAGGACGATTCTACGATCGCATAGGCCGCTAGTCATGAATAAGAGCCACGATAAGAGGCTGCAACAGCAGCTATGGACAAAGGTGGCTTGAAGGTCATGCCTTCAAGATCCATTGGTGGCAGGGAGGCTGCAAGAACAGTCCATGATGTGGTACTGTCTGCATTGAATGCAGTTATCATGTTTACTAGGAGCGTACAACCGAGTCCTGCACTAAAAGAGATGGACTACATGCGGCAGGTGGGGCTGGCAGAACTATACTGATCTGACGGCTCAACGGGCATGGTCAAGGCCTGGTGGGCCAGGCAGGTTTCGGTTGGCCTGTATCGACTTGGTCAGGTCAGGTCGGCCAAACTAAGTTGGGTAAAGTTGGTCGAACATAGTCGGGATGGACTCGGACTGTCCGCTTTTTATTATATTCACCATATATATAAAATCATTTGTTTGTTTGATGAGCTGATTGTAGAATTAGGGACCTTACAATGATTGGGTCCATTTGAGATACACTATGTTAGTTTTTGAGGAATTTTATTGATGACATAATGTCTAGATGATTAGGTTCTCCTAGAATGAGCGTGCTATGAGTAGAATCCTACGGCTGACTGTGACTATGTGATCATGTTTATTATGTGACGTGTGGGATCCTTGCCCACAAATGATCTATGCTCCATTTATTATCTTTCTTCCACCAACACTCTTTACTTCATCAATTATCTATGTACCATTGATTCTCTGTGCTCCATTAATGCTCCATTCACCATATATATGCCAAAAAACATCATTTCTTCGGGATCCACTGACATTCAGTGCACTATAGACGCTCCATGATCCATCGATTCTCTATGAACCATTAATTCTCTGTACACCACTGACACTTCTTGTGTCATAGAGATGGAGGGATCTATGGACCACAATTGAAAATTCTTCTCTTCATGCTATGGTATTGTACCAATGTGAGCCAACTATATTGAAAGTACATCATTTATTTACTTTGTGGTGTGATTCATGCATCTCTTTTATGGTATAATTCATGTAATTCTTATTAGAATACATTTATTGTTTAGGGGTCCCTACTGATTATTGTTTTACTCACCCTTGAACGAGCTATGCCCGCACATGTCGTGCGTTTTTCAGAAGATCAATTCTTTGATAGAGTTTGTGGAGGACTAAGGCCAGGTGGTTCTTAGAGAGAGTCCCATCAGGCGACGTGTTCTTTAGAGACTTTATAGTGATGTTTATATAACTACCCATCAGGTAGGTTTTTCTAAAAATTAGATCCAAGAGCTTTTACTTTCCCTTTTATTTGGTATTGTATTCTTACCCCATTTACATTTTAGTTTATTAGTATCTTACTATTTTTTGTATCTTAGAGGTATTCAAGAATGTTTACTTAGTGTTTTCTGTTTAGTAATTTTGGTCTTGGGGATGGGTGCGTGTGTATAGATACTTTTGAAAATGCTTCACATTTGTTGTATATGCCTACTCGGTGCTAGTCTCCATCCCCAGGCCTATTGGTGGTGGTCTTGGGATAGTCATGGTATGGTCCCTGGGAGATGGTTCATGACAGAGTGGTATGAGAGGAGGTTGGTTCTACCTATGGAACTAAGAGACTGAGAGATTGGTTTGGCCCAAAAATGTCGAGAGTTTCAAGTTCAGCTTCATGATATGAAATCTAGTGTTGGTGTAAAGGCCAATTCATCCACACACCATGACCCTAAATTTTGATTTCCTATTATATACATGAAAACAATGGTTTTAGGGAAAATAACCATGCATGCATCGTATTTGATTGACTGTGTTCTCATGTCCTTCTTGTGACATTGTCAGTTCAACATGTCTACTATATTGATTACAGTACATCTTGATCCATTTCAGGATTCTTCCACATAGATATCCTCACATGCTTCTGATGCGTGATCATGAGGATAATTCATCTAGTGATGATGTGTCGGTATGGGGACCAGTACTGAAGGTAGCACCCTCGGGTGGTGTACCAATGATACCACCACACAAAGAGAAGAATTTATTTCCATCATTATTAGTAGAGGATGAATAAAGGCTGAGTACATTTCATGAGTTCTAGAGGCAATGAACTATCTGTTTCAGGGGTGATCTAGACACCAATTTAGTCTAGGATTGGGTGGAGGTGGTTGAATGTGTCTGGTGCGGACACCTCTTGAATAGATGGAATTCCTATCCGTGATTATTCTATATAGCTTACTGGGTGGATGGTGTACCTTAGGGATCCATATCCTTGAGAATATGAGCCTCGCTTGGATATATGTTGAGTGCCTCCTTATGGAATAGTTCTTTCTATTGATTTTATGCTATGTGTGTATACATGAGATATTGTATCTGCAACAGTTCAGTTAGATAGCAGTGTAATATTCAGTGATATTTACAAATCATTCTCCCTACTCCACAAATAGGGTATGAGACTTGTTATTCAGGGCCTAGTCCTTAGATAGGGGTTTATAATTATAGATTAGGGCATCAATGATATCCCATAGCATCCCTACATGTGTTGGGGTAATGGGGTGAGCCCTACTCATAGTGATATTTCCAGTGTAGAAGACACTGATAGTTGGATCTACCACAAAGAGTCATGTAGTTTAATCTATAGTCGCATCTAGACAATAGTTGATGTATGTAGCCAAGAATATCAGAGAGTTCATGGGACGACCCACAGACATGGGGTCAGTGGTCTGAGGATCCCATAGCAGTGCGAGCCATATAAAGGATAGTAAGTGTTACTCATGCGGTGGTCGATGCCATCTGCTAATGATTGTCTGAACCATCATGTTCTCAACCAGGAGAAACTTGTGGGACCACTAAGGCATAATGAAAGGCATGAATGGGGTTGTCCATTAGTTTTATGATGTGGTAATGTTGCTGGACGGGCAGCAGGATGTGGGAGGAGGTTTGAGGTACAAATTTCATCATCCCAGGTGGTCCACCACAGGCTTAGGGAACTGGTGGATAGAGATGAGGAAAAAATTCAGAGATGGAGTCTTATAACCCTAGATAACCATAGATTATTAGAGGTGTGTTTTTTTCCATCCTATTTTCAATTTTTTTACATAGGTTCTGGTCACTCTTTTCTCGCCACAACACTTGTTCGAGACATAATGATTATGGTGGAACTGTTGAATCAATCCCTATTCATATAGATTCCAATGGGGGGATATTCAATTATTACACATGGGTCCCAATAGTGTTCCATTACTCTTGATGTTGAGAGCTTCAGTTGGAATCTATTTTTGGCAGTGTTGAGGCCATACAACATCGTCATTGGTATAAACAGGTTATCTATAGTCCATATCCATATTAACTATTTTAGGTGCATAGTATAGTGTTTCTAGGGATATGGGACCAGATTTTACTTTTTCAATGAAAATATAACCAAAAAATAATAGTATTGACACACATGTAGGTGGGTGTAGCTATTCACACACTAGTTGGATATAATAACCCTCAGTGTAGTTGATTAGACATGTCCTCAATTTCCTCCAATGGTGGATGAGTATGGGGACCTCTTTCTGAAATATTCTCTAGGATTACCTCCTTCCAAAGAGGTAGAATTATTCATTTATTTATACCCTATTATGATACTAAAATATAAACCTACATATCATATGGATTCCATTGAGCATCATTAGTTATTTTTACAACTAGAGGACATGCAGAGGAAAGGCTTCATGAGACCCAGTGTTTCACCATGGGAATCCCCAGTTTTTTTATCCATGAAGGTAGTTGAGATAATGAGGTTATTTATACACATCCTTGACCTAAACCAGGTCACTGTGAAGAATAAGTATCCACTACTGTGGATTTTAGATCTCTTCGATAAGCTGAATGGAGGGATGTGTTTCTCAAAGATAAACCATAGGTCTTGCTATCACCGGCTTAGTGTCCATGGTGAGGAAGTAGCGAAGAAAACCTTCAAATGTTATTAAAACCTTTATGAATATATAGTATTTCTATTTGTCATGATGAACACGCTGGATGTGTTTAAAAGACTCATGAATTGGAACTTAAATCCTTACATAGAACAGTTCATCATGGCCTTCATTGATGACATCCTAGTTTACTCGATATCCGAGGAAGAGCATACAATACACATAAGGACGGACTTATACACTCTCTAAGAGTGAAATATTTATGGGATGATCTTGATGTGTTATTTCTAGACTTGGGAGGAAAAATTTCTAGGAAACGTCATTTCATAGGCTAAATTTGTTGTAGATCCAGTGAAGATAGAGGCAATACCTTCTTTGGATCCCCCAAGTGTGTTACAAGGGTTCTGATTTCCAAAATTTTTTGGGTTAATATCAGAGTTTTTTGCATAACATTTATATAGTAGCATACCCTGTACAGGGATTTTCATGGATTGGGTATCAGTTCTCATGGATAGATAAGTTCCAGAAGTTTATTCAGGAGATAAAGGTGATGTTGATGGGCACTCACATCATGAGATTATCAGAGGAGAGTGTCAAGTATATAGTGTTATGTGATGCATCATTGATCAAAATTTGTTGTGTCCTAATGTTGGGGGAAGTGGTGATTGCCTATGGGTCATTCCAGTTGAGGTAGATGGTGAATAACTACATGACCCATGATCATGAGATAGCAGCGGTATTCATTGCATTAAAGATGTAGTGACACTACCTAATAGAAGATCAGTTTAGCTTTTACTTGGACCACACGAGTCACAAGTATATATTTTATCAAAAGGATCTGAGGATGACGTAGAGATGGTGGATGGTGTATCTCTAGAACAATGAATTTGATATTATCTATACTCTTGGGAAGGGGGGTGTGGTGGAAGACAATCTCAGTAGAAGATCATGATTTTAGTTTTTGTGTGATGCATCAAATAAATTAACCTCATTAAAGATATCCATTATCGAAAGAGATTGATCGGATTATCTCCAATCGATAGTAGTTACCCTCCTTCTCTTATTAAACATTAGGGATGCATAACTCATAGATACCGACTACGAGACTTTACGTGCATAGATGTCCATCGGGGAAGCCCCTAATGGATTTCAAGGGATGCATAGTAGTACCCGTGACATTTCCAGAGGTGGTCCTGGGGAATTTCAGTACATCCCCTTTGGTGGTATATCAAAGACTGGAAAAGATTTATTGAGACCATTATTACATGTTATGGTGGTCGGGGATGAATAAGGAAGGGGAAGAGTTAATTTCTCTATGTTTTACTTTATAGAAAGTGAGGGCAGAGAACCATGTTCTAGCAGGATTAACCTAACAACTTGAGGCGATATAGTGTAAGTGATATGGAACATATATGGATTTTGTGATGAGATTTACATGAATTTATAAGGGACATGATACCATTTATTTGATATTTTATTGAATCACTATGTCATCTCACTTCCTACTGATCTGTGAGTAGAGCTGGACAGACATCATGGGATGCCTCAACATGTAGGAGGTAGTTTGAATCCATGGAGTTCCATTAATGATCGTCTTAGATCATGATTCCCACTTTACATCCTAGTTATGAAAGAGATTTCATGGGGAGTTTGGGAAAAAATTGTAGTTGAGCACAGAATTTAATCCCCAGAGGTATGGAATGATTTATAGGACTATCTAGGTTATAGAGGACATGCTATGTGCTTGCATCCTAGAATTTGGATGCATTTGGGAGGAACACTAAAAATTGGTGGTATTTTCATATAACAATAAATAATACTCCAAAATTGGAATAAAAACATTTTTAGCCGTGTATAGGTGACAATGCTGGTCACCAATATGCTAGATAGACCCAGGAGAGTCTGCACTCATGGTTCCAGAGTTAGTATAAAATACCACTATGATAGTGCAGATCATCTTGGAGTTCATGAGGGCTACCCAAAAAATGTGGAAATATTATTATAATAGGAGGAGGAGGCCTCTAGAGTTTAAATAGGGAGATGGGTTTCTTCAGGACTCACTTCAAAAATGATCGCATTGATTTGGACAAGAGGTAAGTTATTTCTGAGAAACATCATCCCATTTTAGATTATGAATAGATTTGGAAAGTGGGCGTACACCTAGCTCTACCCCCACAGTTTCAAAGTTTTAATGATGTCTTACACGTGTCAGAGATGAGTAGATACATGTATGATTCATTTCATGTCATTGAATTGGGATAGATGGACATTGACAATGTGATGAATTCTGTAGAGTAACCATTGCAAATTGTGGATCGTATGTAGTAGATCCTTCATTGTTGGACAATTCTACTAGAGCACATTTAGTGGATGAAAAATAATATCTATGAGGGCACTTGGGAGTAGGATGATCATAGTTGTGCTTAGTAACCTCATATTTTTGTTGATTAACCCGTGTTTTGGAATTTTTTAGATGTAAAACCCTAAGGTGGGGATAATTTAATGAATCAGTTTTTTTTGATTTTGTGTTTATAAATTATTTTTAAAAATTCTGAGACCAAGAGATGAGACGGATTGCGATTCTAAGGCCTAGTTTTTCTGAATCCTTTTTCAGAAAAATGTTATGTTTTTAAATAATGAGTGCATAAATTTTCTAAAAAAGAGTAAAAACTATTAAATGAGTTCATGAATCAAAAATACAAGGGCATTGTTGATCTTAGAGTCATTTCGTTACCCAAATCACAACCTAACATTGTTCGGAATGAGTCATCTTTCAAAAAATTCATTAGGGGAGTAACTGTAAATAAAATAGTTGAATCAAAATTAATTTATTTTTAAATCCTAATATGTCATAAATGGTAAAATGGATTGGAAATCCCAGACCACCATTTTGTTTTTAAGGGGGTGTTTTACTTAAGTGGGGCCTAACATCGATTGGTGCGAGTTGAGTGTGAATGTTATATTTTGGATATAGACAACATTAAAATATCTAATAAAAATATTTTATTGGATATTACATGTTAACACAGTGGCTGTTATTGATTTTAGTAATCCATGTTTGAGGAATTCATGGTTATCACCATAACCCTAGAATTCCACTATGTAAAAGATAAGGAATCTATCTCCGGATGAAGAATGCTAGCTGATCGAGGATCAACAATGAAAAAAACCCCATTCATCATTAGTGATAAATCCAAAACTAGTAACGGTGTCGACCTGTTCATTATTTATTTTCCCCTTCTTAGAATTAAACAATGAATGCAGACCAACCCACTAACAGGTTTATTTACAGGTCAATCATTGTTATGGGATGGATAATTCATGCAAGATTAAATGTAATATATCTTGGTGATTATTGTATAGTTGGTTTCTTAATGATACTTCCAAATTTAACGTATCAAGTCTGAATGAATAATGACATAAACCATTCAATGGTTGTTTGTTTTCTTAATACCTCCCTCTAAATCATGCATTTTCATTTTGTGTTCTTTTCCGATTGATACCCTACATAAATGATTGATCATTGCACACACGATCCATGGTTCAACAATCTGAGACTGGTGTTTGTGATTAGTCACAACATTTCAGAGGTGATACAGGAACATAACAGGCAGGAAGCGGCTCGTGGAGAAGGTCATGACAAATGGTGGGCCGCATAAAGTTTGGTCGGAGGTTAGGGAATCAGGTGGTGTAAAGCGAGGCCGGGTTCCGGTGAGGTGAATGGACTTGGTCCACCGAGACAACATTGAAGGAGTAGCGTGTGACATCATAGGTCGTGGGTGTTAGATAAGAGCTGTGGAAGAAGGTCACAGTGGTAGTTATGGGAAGACGCGGCTCAGAAGCTATGTTGGTGGGATCCCACAAAGGCGGGGAGTCTGAGGGGCTATGCAGGGATACAATGTTGCCCATGATGAATGTGGCAGCCACATTGACTAGGAGAACATGGATTATTTTTGCACAAAAAGAGTCGACACGCATGAGGTGGGCCACACTGG
The DNA here is from genome assembly GCA_963277665.1 of Viscum album. NCBI lineage: Eukaryota > Viridiplantae > Streptophyta > Magnoliopsida > Santalales > Viscaceae > Viscum > Viscum album. The sequence goes on along the minus strand of OY728156.1, from coordinate 112,135,636 downwards.
CATAACCAGGCTGACTGGATTAGGTTGGGTCGGCCTAACTGAGTTAGGTCGGGAGGACCGGGAATGGTCAGACCCAGAACAGACCAAACCCTTTTTACTAAAATGTACATATCTATCAAACTATGTTTATGTTTGTCAATATGAATTCATTTTTGGCACTCATGCGATATGGTAGTCCTTCTTAGCTACTCTAACTTGTTTTTTTGAATGTTGGTTGATGAACTAATGAATATCGGAGTAGGTTGTCCTACAACGAGAACTATATGAGAGTAATCATGTAGCTTGATGAGACTATGTTTTTTTGGTGACAATGTGACTTTCAGCTTCTTGAACCACTGATGTTCTGTGCACCACTGACACTCCATGATCCATCGATACTTTGTACTCAATCGACTATCCTTGTTCCATGAACGGTCCATGCACTGCTGACATTATACACACCATCGACATCTCAGACACCATCACCGCTTTGTTACCACTGACACTCTTTGGACCTTCGATGCTATGTGATCCATCAATTTTCTATGTTCCATTGATGATGTATGTAAAATCTATTCTCTATGACTGAAACTTGTTTTTTATAATGCAAACACATTTAAGGAAAAAGTGAGAAACCATAGATGACCTCACCACATCACCAATTCACCACTTCACCACTTGAAAACATACAATCACAATGGACAAAATCCATTCATGACATCAAACTGAAAAACCATAAAATTTGTAGCCGAAGTCACAAAGAAAGACTGAGTTACCATGAACCAGGAGAAACAAACATCAGGACAGCTGGACAAACCTCAGAGCCGGTCTCCTCGAACTCCCACTGATGCGACCGTCGACACCATCCAAAATCGAAATAATCTTCTAGTGTCATAAAGATTGTGTAAATTGTGGACAAAACTAGAAATACCTCTATTTGTGCTTTAAACTTGTACACGTGGGAGATGACTGTATTTATTGTACTTCATGTGTATCCATTGTGGTGTGATTTATATTTTTGTGGTATAATTTATGTAATTATTAGTGGTGTACCTTTTTGGTTTAAGATTCCCTACTGAGTATTTTTTTACTCACCCATGCACTGGCTATTCCCACATGTTTTGGGTCTTGTATATATTATTGACGCTTTGATGGAGACCTTGATGGATCGGGGCTTTGTGGTGCTCAAAGAGAGGCCCAAATTTTGAGTTTTGATACAGTGACTTTAGATTGTATTTTCTGTACATACCCTTTAGGTAGGGGTTTCTTTAGAAAAAATTCCAGAGCTTATACTTTCCAAAATTATTGGGATTGTATCCTATACCTATTTAATTTTTAGTTTATGTAATATTATACTATGTTTTTAGTATATTAGAATTATCCATTCTTGTTTACTTAGTGTTTTATGTCCAACACTTTTGCGATTTGAAGTGTGTGTGTGTGTGTACAGGTACTTAGGGATATTATTCCTATTTTTGGGATGTTACTACTCAATTCTAGTCACCATCCCCTGGCCAATTAAATGTTGTCTTGGGGTAGTCACGGTATGGGCCTCAGTGGATGGGTCATTACAATGCAACCCTATTAAATGGATAATATTTTCTTATATTATTGTGTTTTATGATTTTCATACCTCACCCATATCTTATTCATCACTAATTATTTTTTGGTTGGAAGTTCGACCAATATCCTATGAATAATTTTTTTTGTGAACATTAATTGGTGCAAAAGATCATCAACAGAGGTTTAGGTTCATGATTTATTTTGATATCATGGTGTGAAGATGAATGTAGATGATTAATGGTGGATTAGAAGTGTATTAGAGATTCCATATATTTTGGTATGTCATGTGATCATATGGTGGGGTGATAGTGGGTTATTTTTATGATGAAGGGTGGATAAAAAATAGGCAACGAAATTGGATAAAGAGAGTTCAACACTAGATCCATGTTTCTCAATATGATTTAGATTATTTTACTAAAATAAGTGATTCATGTGGAAAATTCAAGATGAACCTATAGTTTCTAGAAACATTCCAACTCTAAGGCCCTAATACATTATGATATATTTCTGTTTAAATTAATTCAATTTCATCATTATCTTACAATACAAGAAACCCTAAGAATTAATTATATTAATTGATTAGTTAATTCTGAATAATATAAAATAAAATGTATATTTTAATATTTTAGGAAAAAATAAATCTAATTTTATAGTATGTATATCATTTCTGTACTAACATGGTCAAAATAATCCAAGGATGAATTCTTCAAATATTCCATTTAAAATAAGCATTTATGAATACTCAAATAATTATTTAAAAATGAAACATTTTTTTATAATATTTTTTATAATATGTTGCATTTTAAATTTATAATCCATATATTTAATTGAAATAAATATATAATTTTTTTTTGTAAATTTGATATTCTTTAAAAAACCTCATTTTTCTAAAAAAAATTGTTTAAAAAATGAATAATGTATATATATTTTTATTAAAAAATATTATATTTAATGATTAATGGTATAAATGAAATAAAATTATTTTATATCCGACTATATGAATTAAAATCCACATAATAATGATGATCTATCAATATATTTAGTATAATAGCTTTTTATTATTGAAAATTTCATTTCTTGAAAGACTATTTTTAGGCTATTTTTTAATATTATTATAAATCATATTTTCTACTTAGGTGATTTGAATTTGATAAAATAGATCATTTATTTCGAATACTAATAATTATATTTGTTAATAATTTCACCATAATTTTTTTCATAATTATATGTAAAAATGATAATAATTAATTCCCTCAGTTAAGGTTAAAATGTGGATTTGTGCATCACATGTGCATGTGTTTAAAAAAATCATCCACACACATTGAATTATTACAATATAAATTAGATCTAACATTAAAAATATTTTGGTAAAAATTATTTAATAAGGAATATTTTCTTTTAGGCTTAATGGATAGGAAACATATGTTATAAAATGTTAGAGAGGTGGAAAATAAAAGGGAAAATGAATGAAAACATAAGGATAATTGAATGACATGATTGAAAAAAAAATTATATGTTTGAGGAATTTCAATATATTAACATATATCCAATATTTTTTTTACCAATTTTGGTTCCACATGGGGTGAGAGTGACTTCCCACTACTCAGTAATATTAGTTATTTACAAAAATTACAGTCCTCCTTAATTCAAAAATGGCCCTTCCTCACCTCACTTATTCATATACCTAAAGACATTTGATTCTACCAAATCATACCATAATCCCTCCCACATTATATTAGTTCTATATTCCAAAAAATATATCCTTAGTTTCATTAATATTATAACCAAAGGAGGTTTCTCTAAGGGAAGTAAACCATGTTAATGAAGTTATTTTGTTCATTGTTATTTAAATAAATTAAATTATGTCTTATAGATTCTAATATATTCACTCTAGTATATCCCATATACTGAGATATTATTTGTTTTAGGTATTAATAAATATCTATAGTGAGCCTATTAGTTCATTTTTGATACGTTGTAATATAATAAGGAATATTTTTGAAGTCTATCGTAGAGAGAACATGAGATTTAGAGACATGGTGAGCCCATAATTGATATTTTAAAAATATTAAAATTATTTATATCACACATTTAAATTTTCTCAGAAATAAATGTTATATTTTGATTGGGTCCTCATATCAGATACATAATAGTGTGGAAGAATATGTAATTCTAGGTTTAACCTTTGTGTGACCTATAGTTTCTCATTGTCGAACATTTAAATTAGAAAATTTTTGGAATGTATATAAGTATATTAATTATATAATTTATTCAATAATTCTTATAATACCCATTATATACTTTTCCCAATAAAAATTATTATATAGAAATTATCCAAGTTTAGAACCATAAAATTAGGAGATATGAATGGTGGTTTAGAGTGCTCATCATTAGAGAATCTAAATCAGGCAATTAATGATGATTGGATCAAGGTTTATTGAGAGTCGGTGAATGAAAATGGTCTTATACATCATTGGAGAATGAGTTATTCACCAATGATAAATCAATAACAGTGGTATTGACAATCAATTATTTTTTATACTCCTGGTTATATTTTTGAGCTTGTATTTTATCTTCCATTATTTTTATTCAAATAATATATTATTTATCATGAGTCATGTTACATATTATATTTTGAATTCAATATTATCTCCATGTTGAACATTTAATCACACAAGGAAATCCATGTCCACTGATTGTTGTCCTGGAATTCTTGTAAAATTATATATTAACATTATTCATGTGCTTTTCCTCTTTCTCTTCATCGTGTTATTCACCATTTGCCTACAGGGTCATGGTTAAACATTTCCAGTGTGGGTTAGAGCGATATTGAACCCATTGACTAATATTAGTGGTATGAATGACACATAGTTTGATAGTGTATAGACTAATGAAGAAATGATGAGAAATGAGGGTGATGATCCATGGATCATTGATCAGGAGCTTCAATGCGATTGAGTGAAATGAGACTGTAGATGAGACTTGAAGTGTTTCCTTCTTTAATGGAATTTACATATTGTGATTTAATATCATTAGATGCTAGGAATTGATGGTATGAGGTAGTTTCCTATAATATCAGGTTTCTAATAAATAATTATAAAGATAGATTTTCCAATTCTAGAAGTGCCAAAATGATATTGAATATTTGTAAGAAATTATACTACATGGTGTGTAGTCGTAGAACACATGAAATAAATCCCCACCCAGATATGGAGTCTACGATTTTGGGGAAGAAAATTATCACATGAAAAAAGGATTTTCCAACAATTCATGCTACCATCCTACAATGTCTAATCCATTTCCTAGAAATACACATCTAGGACCCTATGTTGGAGTAAATTCCATGTACTCTAGGAGAAAACATTCATGGACTGGTACCACTGAACAAAAAAGTACATATTTATGACTTAATTAACATGGTTATGACCTAAATCATAATACAAGTCCTCGAGGGGTTCATAAATTTCAGGTGTGACCGCTTACATTTTCTATATAGTGACATGGCCTTCGATCATAGTTTGGTGGAGATCATTTCTAGGCACCAGATTGGGTCCACACACAACCCAAAACCCATACACACCGTACACCCCTATAAGAAACTTTATCCTTTCATTTAATAATTTTCTTAACCCAAAATTTATCTTATTATTAACTTATCATGAGTATGTTTCCCTGAATTTCATTAATATATCAATTTTTCTTGACCTCAAGATATTTAGGAAACTTTTTTGAGTATGAAACTTTTGTAGTTTATGCATGATGATGGAAGTGATCTGGATGGATATTTAGAGAGTGTTCATTGTTATAAACCACCATGATTCACCAGGTATTGAGTCCTCATACTCCTTAAACTAGTTTTTTAGAATCCCACAACACACAAGTGAATGGTTCTCCTATCGATTTCTACTGAGTGGCACCCCACTTTGACCCCAGGTTGATTCCCCTACCTGTCTACCAAGTTGAACCCCCAAATGTACATTATTTTAGGTCCTCTATCACAATATACTATGTGGGACCCCCTAACACACTAAATGATTGGTCATTAATAGATACCTACTAGGTGGAACACCACATCATACTTGTTTGTGGTTCCACCATGATCTGAGTGGCATCCCTCTTTCGTACAAAGGTGCATGCCCCCTAACAATATTCATAGTGGGATCTCTCTATAACACTGGAGCACGGTTCATCTTTGTATATTACATACACTTTACATGCCCTTACTGAGAAATTGATATCACAATTTTATTTGTTATATATTTTTTTGGTTAGGATGATTACAATTTTTAGTGAGTTTAATGATGAAATTATATTCATTTTTTTATGTTTTAGGTTTTACCAATGTTATAATGGAACCATTAATCTATATAGTTCTTCAAGACTACTAAATTGATAAGACTGTTGTTATTTTATTACTTTAATTCATTCCAATCTTATAATTTAATGCATTGTCTCTCAGCTTATGGGGTTAGGGAATTACATTATTATAGTTGGTATTAGGGTTAGTATATTAGAAACAATAGGAACTTTATTTTTGAACACATATATTATATAACATAACCATATGAATATCTTTGAGGACGAGCCTATATAAAGGATATAATAGTATATATTATTTATTGATAATGGATAACATTGGTTAATCCAATGGAATCATAAATTGAGGTGAATATTTCATGATTTGTATATCTAATAAACGATTCACCATGATTCTATCAATGTGATTAGTTTTCCTCACACATTACATTGGGTTTTAGTTATTGGTGAAAATTAGAAGGTACTAAGTTTACATTAAATTTGATATAATCATTATTATGTGAACCCAAATGTAATAATTACAAGAGTAAAAGATATTATTTTTCCTAATTAGTTATCATAATATATGATTAATAACATACACTATTATGAAATCATGGACAAACCAAAGAAAAGAAGGATATATTTTCCCTAATATAAATGGTGGTAAAAACCACATGGTAAATATGATTAAGATTCCTATATATTAAGAATAATAGAAATAAGAACCATCTAAATTTTTAGTGTAAAGGGGAGATGATTTCTGTATAAGAAATAAAGGGTATAATGAATGTAATTTCTTTGAAAAATATTATAATTTTGGAATAATAGTCTCCCTATGGTATTATAGATGAATGAATTTTTTTATGTGGATTTCATGGGAATTATGAATTCTTATTTACTAGTGGAAAAATTTATAAGAAGATTATAATGTTTATAGATTAAATTTTTATATTACTAATGATGAAGATACTACAATTTTAATATAAAAGGAAGGTTGTATTATAGAATAATATAATAAATCATAGATATCAATTTTATAATGATGTTTAATGAATAAATGAAATCATGTATTTGAATTAAATAAATATTTTATTAATTATTATATAGAGTTATGAATAATGATATATATAATGATAATACTACAGTACAGCTTATTTTAGTGGTTTTAAGTATGTGATGAATTATACAAATAACTAAGAGAAGTGATTCTGTTGTAAGTTGATCTTTTTGAAAACACATTATTTTGTTAAGGTAATACTAAATATGGTCCCAATGATGATATAACTATAATAAATTTATTTTATTGGAAATTATTGGTGACCATGGAATTAGTTAGTAATATGATGGTTTGTGGATTTTACTAAATTTCTTGATTTAAGGAATACATTCTACAACTAGATATTGGTTTTCGTGAAGAATTTAGTTTTTTCATTAATGTTTTAATTTGATCATGGAATTAATATATTGGATATTTCAAAATAATAGATATATTTTATTGTTTGCGGAAAATCTAATGGAATGTTTATTTTTTAAATTTAGTAATATTCACAGAAAATTATAGGACATTAAAATTGGACAGATGTATTTATGATGAGTCTTAATATTATCTATTAAAGGAGTGCATTAGGTTGTAATTGGGATATAATTTTTTGTTGATAAAATGTTATTAACATTTCGGTTCCCATAAATATTTAATGGGAGGAGGAATAACTTATGGATACATTGATAGAAGTGTTTTCAACAAAAAAACATCAAAAATATCCATATCTAGATCTAAAAATGAGGTGGATATAGATCAAAGAAAAACCAATGGATGAGATTATTCTTATGAATTGATAGGTAATATAGTATGTTCATTTTACCATGTGATTATCTGGATAGTAAATTAATCCATCAACTATATGAAAAAGATTTTGGAACGAAATCATTATCTGTTCACTTTTCTTATTTAGAAATCAAAGGCCTTTTAATTAATCATAGTCTTAATTTCTTGGGATGGTTAACATCATAAATATCATGTTCTCTATCACTCTCCATCATATATTTATATTTATCATTTTCTTTCATGTCAATTTTTCCCTTCCCACTAATGTTCACCTATTCTAAATCCAAATTTTGTGAAGACCTTTGAATTTTTAATTCCTTATTATTAAGTGGATGTATTATTGACCCTTTTTTATTGTGGGATTTTCACAAAATAATTTTAAAAAAACACCCCTTCATTTTATAATTACAATTTAAAAATTTAAGGTTGAAACATATTAAACTAAGAGATAATTTAACACATAATTATTTTATATTATGTCTTTTTTAATTAAATCTATTCCTAGCGTGGGTTGTACGCAACACCCTACTTAAATGGAATATGAGATATTATTATGACTTTAAAATTAAATTCTATGGATTGAAAAGTAATATCTTCATTATAAAATTTATATATTATATATAAAATATATTAATCAACATTCATATACTTTTTTACATGATATAATAACAAATCAACTATTAACCATAAAAATATTTATTATTTTAAATTTAGCTTTGCAGCCTGTAAATAGATAACATTTTTTTGAAAATATATTTTTTAAAATTTTATAAATATTATTTGAAAAAATAAACATTATTTTTATGGTTTAACATCAAAATTTACTTTGGTTTAGTGTTTATTATATTTCAAAGAAAATTCAGTTTTTGATTAATAGTGAAAATGCTGCGATTTAATTGAAAACTAATGTTTAATATTAACAATTTTTAAAGATAACTTATATTTTAAAATTATTTTATGTAAAACTATATAAATTCTACTTCTATTAATTTAGTTATAGTCACTATAATATTTTTCATATTGATTTCGGATATAAAATCATTTAATGTATTTAAACAATTTCACATTAAAAACATGTTCTCTCATCCAATCTATGGGATTAATTTATAATAATTTTATCCACAAATATGTTTTAAATTTTTAAAAAAGATTTTATATATATTTTAATGGGTTAAAAATTATGTAAATTGGACATGATTATTTATTTCCAACATAATTGTTGTCTTTTGTAATATTATTACCATGGTTAAGGGTGAAAGGTGTAATTAAGGGTTTACATAATTATGACAATGGATTAGAACATTACTATAACTATTGTTCTAATTTCATATAATGAGTGATTATAAACAAAAATAATCCTTGGATGCAATTTATTACCTCCTTGATCCACTATTATGACTTTATGAACCATATTGTATTTTTTTAAAGAAATGTAAAACATATCAAACATATGTTTTTAATTAGTATAATTTTTTAATATAATTTCTTTTATAAGATTTGTTAGACCCTAAAAAGTAATTTATAAAGCTAAAATATATATTTTAATCATGGAAATATTTTTATAATTTTCAGGGAAGAAATTATTACTCTTAATTACTGTACAATAATGATGTTGTAATTATTAAATAATGGAAAAATCAAATAAATGGTATTTAAAATATTTATATAATTTTAATTTAGTTCATTAATGTAATTGATGAATTTTTTAGAAGACCTTATCATTTTACAGATTTATTTTAAGAGTTTTTTAGAATATATCTTTCTATTACATATTTGTAAAAGTTAAAGTATTGAATGCTGTCATAAAAGCCATTATGGATATTTTTGAATAATTTTTTTATATTAAATGATTTAAAATTAACAGAAATTATAAATTCGGAAAAATAAATTGAATATGTATGAAAATTTTATAAATTATCCATTTATGGGTTTTCTTATTTTTTTAAAATAACCATATTAACCCATAAAAAGTAAAAATATGGGTTTTCATTGAAATAATTAAAGGGATTCAATACAGGATAAAGGAATATGATAAGGGAATAACAATGACCAGAAAAATAAAAAAAATAAATACTGGATGAATTGTAATCAACCGTCATATCCTCAATATCTTATTAGAGTTTTTAATGGATAAATTTCAATTAGACCAACTTATATATTATTTATATTAAAGATAGTTACAAAATGTCACATTAATTTTATTTAATATATTTTCTCTGTCAATATTGTGAAAAATTAAACTTAATAAAAAATATAAATTTCTATTTTTATCATAATTAAATTATTTTAATTTCATAAATTTATTTTTTAATTTGTATAAATTATATAATTACCTTCAATTCATGTGAAATTCAAATAATTTTTTTTAATAAATTGAAAAATAAAATAAATGATTTTAAAAATATTAATATCGATATAATTTGAATGTTTAAACATGTAAAAAAATTCATTTTTAATATAACATATTATAGTGGTCTATAATCACTATATATGAATTCCCATATATTATAGTTGTATTTAAAGTAAAATCAAATGAATAGTATCCAATCTGACACTAATAATATTTTATTGAATTAAAATTTTAGTAAATTTTTCATGAATCATAAAAATATTAAATAACACCATATAGTATATGATATAGATTAAAATATCCTACCTTGTTCATTTAACATCCATTTTCATGTCTTAGGCTCCAGAACAACATTATTATATTGTAATATTTCGAAGAGTTCTAAAAATGACCCTCACCTCATTTATAAAATAAAACTTCCACCCTCTCTTATCCACACGAAACTAATCCTTCTATCTCAACAAAATATTGACCATTTATCTTATAATTATCTTTATTAATGTTTTTTAGGTTTTGGTGCATCCAAAAGACTAAATTCAGTGTCCCTAAGAGGAGATCTAATGTATATTCCCCAAAGAGAGGTTAATCATCCTTATTGACTATTTCAACATTATTTCTTCTTATAAATCCCCATCATGTTTTTTTTCCATGATAAAGTAATAAATAAATTATAATACTTATGATGAGATGTTATTATTATTATGAAATAACCACATTCGCCATTTTTTCATCATTTGAAAAATGAATGCTTTGTGCATACGTACATACGCCTCTCTATCACCACCTAATGGTGTAATTTTATTTTTATCCCCACATTACAAAGATGGTTTTAATGATGGATATAGTGGATATATATAAATATATGGAACATATAACAAGATTTTTATTCTTTATAATTAAGATGTCACTAAATTCTATATCGTTCTATACATTAATGGAATGATATCCATGGTCATGCATACTTACAGTCTACCGTGTCCATGATATGATGGGATTCATTCCCCATGATCAAAATTCAAGAATGGTTCAAGCAATTTAATAAATGATTGACTATGATATTAATAATATTAATATTATTCTATATATTATGGATCTAAATCAAATTTAAAATAATTGGGACAGTCATGAACAAATATGTATGATAAAATAAGGTAACTAACTCTGGACACAATGAAAATGATGAAATATTATTAATAAGTCGGTGATAAGATGATATAAAAGAATCATATATGATATTATAAATATTTTAATTGAATAAAATAATTACATTATTTAAACAATTATATAAGAGTATAAATACGCACCAACAATGTGAAGAGTGAGGTAAGGGTTTCACATATCACTTTTACTTATATGAGATATATGCCTTATTCATAACTTATTTAATTTGTGCAATGTATTTTCCCATTGATATATCATATCATGAATATATTTATATTCATGTTATTTAATTTTTCATCTTATTATTATTAATGTTATATGGCATATGATTCAACTAATAACAATGTGATATGGATTTCTTCATAATTGATATTATTTTGAGACTTATTTGTTATTTTGCACCAATTCACTTTTATGTTGTTCATTAACTACTCAATCATTTATTTATGATCTTCATTCCATAAAAATTTTATTTCATTATAATTCTTCTATTTATTGTATAATAAATATAATTCTTATCTAAGACATATTATATTTTTACATATAGTGTTTACTTTGAATGTTATTTGATAAACTTGGAAAGTAATGTAAAATCCAAATCAATTTATCAAAATGAATATTTAAAGATTAGAAAAAATGTTTATTATATAAGACAATTATTCGATATATGAGGAATTAATTGGACTAGAAGATAGGGGTGCTTCCTGGGTATAGATAACCCCTTAATGAATTAGTAATCTCATACGACAAATATGTTACGATATAATTAAACCACTTTATAACAATCTGATAAACCATTATATGCATGTTCTTAAGCATAGTAGTTCATGTTCTGGATACATGACATACATTAATTAATAATTTAACATATGTAATATTTATTTATATATATCCTTGATGTTTTTACTATAATATTATTTGTAGATTGAAATTATTCTCAAGTTATTTATTAAATGGAAAGTGTGTTTAGTAATCTAAAATTCGATGTGGATTATGATCATTTACTTTGGATGGATTATAATGTACATAACACTTACTAATAATTATATCTCACCCTTTTATTATATCTTTTACAAAGATTCAATTATAATTATTATAACTGATGTGTTGTGATAATATGGATGGAAAAAATTTATTGTCAAAAAATGTATGTTGTAATTTTTATTCCTAATATAATGTAATACTCTTGTATGTATCTAGTTAACCAATTAAAAAAACTCATCATTCCATTGGGATGAGATTCTTTATATCATATTACAATGTAATAGTAGAAGTCCTGACTTGGGAATACTTGAGTTGAGGTTGTTAAAAACAATTAACCCACTCTTAATTTAGAGAATTTTGTGTTAATTCGTGCCCTTGCCTTTTTAAAGAACTATCCTCTAAATATGGGATTGATGTTATTTATTTTACTATAAGAATCTGAGAAATATATTTTTTAGAAATAATTGAATCTCGTATATCATGGGTCTATGGAATACCTACCCATGATTTTCTTTGACAAATAATACACACCATGAAAGTGGAATTTCATTGCAGACACACTGCAGGAATGTTTATTCATAATATTTTATACAATCAAAGAAGGATTGGGAACCTATGTGGATATTCTATTAGTTGTAATGGGGTTATTAGGATTTTTTCAAATAATTATTCATAGTAGTGTTTAGTTAATAACTACTTTTTGTGAGCCTATTCTGTTACATAATTAGTCTAATGATTAATTCATAGGAATATAAGAAACCATATATGGTGGGGAGACTTCTCCGTGATATTTTCTCCCTTCAGATTGTATTATCTATTTTGGGTATCACCATGTTATCCTAGTATCTGGGAGGATATAAATTTTTTTATAACAGTTCTTTATGGTCTATTCATCCAAACACTATAAATATGAATTGTGACATGAGATAGTAATTTTTTGGCTAGGTATGAAGCATAAAATTTTTTCTTATTTGTCCTATTGTAACAACTTACAGGATATAATGGTATAGAATCAAAAGCGTTCAGAATTTCTTCATCCTCTATTGGTTCCAGTATCGATATTGGATTAGGTTCCCATGTAATGTTTTGTTAGACTACCATGAACTCCCTGAGGGATGAAAACTATCTGAGTGGTAATTAAACTGTTGAATAAGTCAACTCACATCATTCTAATGAAGGAAACAACTAATAAAAATGACCTTGGAATGTTGTATTGGTAGGAGGTACTAAGGATAACAGGGGTTCTGTATTCCATTTTTTCAGATAGGGATGATAGGTTTACCTCATAGTTCTAGAAGGGTCTTTAGGAGGCAATGGGGACTAGGGTCCTATGGAGTATGTCATACCATCAATAGATATTTGTCTCGATGTGGAGTTATATTCAGATCCTATGTGATATAATACATTCATATGACATGGATTTTCTTATATCATGGTATAAGCCTATGAGACTAGTTGGGTTTTCATTTAATAATAGTTATCATTCATACTTAATAATTATTCTCCTAAAGGCTATGAATGGTCACCCATTAAGGTAAATTGTTTTTTTGGAAAGTGTTTTGTGAGGAATAAATTATAGGTTGAAGTATCATTTAGGATATGTTTTAAAGGATTAATAATTTTATTTTTCAACTTGTTACATATTAAAGTTATAAAAAACAATTTTTGGATCATCGACATGATATTTTGTAGTTTTTTGTTAGTGACCATGTTTGCCTACAATTTTACCATTATATGGGTCACTATTGATTTGAAAAAAAAGATAAATATGGCTCTAAGATATGTTGGACCATATGAGGTCACATAGAGTCTAATAAAATGTTTTTATCTATTGTGATTTCTATTTAAGATGACAAGTATTCATGATTTATTTTAGATATCTCAGCTTAGGAATTATAATCCAAATCCCTCTAATGTTCTCATTTGGAAATAGATCTAGTTGGACCAAAATGTTTCTATTATAAAGAAACCAGTAATGATAATTGAAACATTGTAATATGACTGTCATGGGAATTCAATTATATGGGTTAGAGTTTGTGGTGACAATGATCAGATTCTCAAGATACATAGGTCTGTGATTCCTTGATGAGTGAGTAGGGACCTCAACAATTTTAGGATAAAATTATTCCATGTGTCATCTTGAGGATGAAATTCCTTATGGTGGGAAGTTTGTAACATCTCATTACCCTCTTTCTTTCATTTATATTGAGTCCTAGAATCTATCCCATTTAATTTTGGGATTATTTACTTCATCTGGCACATTTTTTAGTTTTTTATCTTTTTCATGGTTGTGATACCCCACTTCAAATATATTCTGTGATCATCCTCTATAGGATGTCTTTTATGTTGGTTTTGGATTGGTATTTGACTTTCTTTAGGGTCTCTATTGTTGAATTTTTATTCTTCCATCTTATTGGTTCCCATTATGGGCTTTGGAAACCTATATTATTTGTAAGTTGTTATATCTATAACCTATGTTGGATGAAAATGATTTATTTGATTTTAAAAATTGTTTTATAGATGAAATTTAAAAACTCACTTTGGGGGTCTGAAAATGGGGTTTAAGGAATGATTGATTCCCTATTTTTTATAAAAGAGAAAACATTTTTAAAGAATTATGAAATGGTTTTAAGAAATGGTTTTCCAGTCATGGTTTGGATGAATTGGTTTGGAGAAAGTTTCACATGGAAAACCTTTGTTACTTAGGTGAAAGGTGAAGTAATATTTCTTTCCTATTGGAATAATTGGTGGGTTCACTCATGGGGTTTGTCTCTCCTCCATAGTTCTATTGTTCTAGAGACATGTTAGACCTGTTGGGGGGTTCAATTGTTGGGGTTTTACACTTCTCTTTAGATTTGATTCCTATATCTAGAGACATGATTTGTGAGATTTTATTTTTTGGGTACATTTATTCTATATTTCCTAAATTATTGTGATCCATATAATGATGTTACTTATTATTTGATTTTTACAACTTCGGACATGATATGGTTTTTGATACATTATTTTCATTGAATTATTTGATATATGTGACATTATTTGAAATTTTTTTACCCTTAGTGTTTGAAACTATTGAAAAGGGTTTTGGTTTTAAAATTATTTTGATATAAAATATTTTAACCATTTAGCAATCCTTGTTTTCTTCAATGTTATGATATTTTAGATTATTGTATAGATGATTGATATGGATCACCTAGGAGGGATCTGAATTATCCATTTTAGAACACAACCAATCCAACCCTTTCATTGTTCATAGACTTTGTTATGTCATTCTATGTAGGGAAAGGCATAGAACTACTATGACGTGGATAGGTTTCTACTAGATATGGTTGTATTAATGGTTGTGAGAAAGAGGGAGTTTTCCAAATCTATTATATATAGTGGTAATTTTAATTTTAATTTTACTTTACACTTAGACTTGTACCTTTGCTATTTTTTGGTACTTTTTAGATGTATCACTTCACCTATTTCCATTTTTATGGAATATTTATTTCATATCATCTTTTCTATTAGGTTTTTTATAAGTATTTTAGAGGATTTCTACCTCTGTTTGGGTCAAATAATTATCTCTTTATTTTTTTGATGGTTGGTTTCTATCAACTAGACCTCGGGGATCAGGGACACCCCTTGGGACTGGAACAGTTTAGGTTGAGTACCATTTCAGAAAGTATCTGGGTATAAATTTTAAAAAAATATATTAAAATAAGATTAATTTTTATATTATTTCATTTAATGGGGATATATTGATGTTTTATACTATTTATTCAATATAAATATTGATTGATTGATATGAAACTTTATAATTATTTAAACTACCGATTCAATGTATGAGTAATGAATTGCATATATTAAAGTAATACATGCGTCTTAGTTATATGTTTCTCCATGATGCATCAATATGTATCATGATTTAAAACAAGTGGGAATAACATTAGATTGAGTTTGTTAGATCATTTAAAAAAATATGGGTTATTTTTAAAAAGTGACCCACAAAAAGACTAATTCATGTACTTTGAAATGACTTTAATATTAATTATGCCTTGTGTAATGATATGATGGTAAGATCATGAATTTATGTCATAATGTATTTAGTATATTAAGGTTTATATTATAACAATCCAGGTGATTGTTTTATTTTCCATCCATATATTTGGAAGCTCACATTATTTACTAAATCTAATATTTATTTATTAATTACTATGAAAAATTATTTATGTATTTTTTATTAATGATAGTTTAAATATAAAAAATTCTCTTTATAATAATTTCATCTCACAAATTATTATATTATATTTTCCTTAGTATATGATCATCAATATTTGAATGATCATCAAGGATGAAATAATTTCTTCGTCCAATTATTTATTTTCCCAATTAAATAAGGAAAAAATTTGTTTATGATGTTTCCTAACATGGGTAGGCCTATGATTCCTTAATGGTGTGATTTATTCTATATTATAACAATTTAATAAAGAAAAAAACATATCCCAGTTATAGGAATTTTGGTTTCATACAATTTATATCAATGGAAATTTTGTAAGACCATTCGGGTACTATATTTTAGAACAACATATAAAACACATGAATAACGATAATCCCATATAACATTTGAGAATGATTTTTATATGTTTAATCTATGAACTATTATAAAATTTTCATTGATCCAATTATAATAGTTACATTTTTTATGTAATAATCTTAGAGAAATAATTGTAATTCATATCAACACTTGTATTCAATGTAGGGATTTTATTTATGATAAAGTGAATATTGAGGGTATTAGATCTAACCTAATCATGGCCATATTACAAAAAACTATGTTATGAAAAATAACCTTTATATTATGGAGAAAAAAATATTTACACAATTCTATTTACTTATGTTGGATAACATTTCATGATATGAATTCTACACCATTTAATGACATAGTAATCTATTGGTATCTTAGCAATATGTATTATACCTTGTGAAGATATTACTGTCATTTGGAAAAAATTAAAATGAAAAAGTTCTTATTTTTGAGTAATGATTTAAAGGAGATGTGTATCACTTATTGACATTGATTTAGAATACTAAAAAATATGTGAAGAAAAATGGAATGGAATTGAAACCAACTATGGTGATTTTATTTGAGAAATATTTTCCTTGATATAAAAAAGATGATATATAAAGGATATCCCATAATTAATGTGAGATGGTAGAAAAATGTTTTACTATGTATGAGTCAAATATTACAATATTAGAAAAATGCATGTTATAGGAAGTATGTATAATCTAGATGATAATAGTGACCATTAGTTGATGGGAATAAGTCATGTCTATGAAGTAAACTAGTCTATAAATAATTTTTTTTATATGGTTATATGGTATAATGTTTCATTGGTAAAGAAAACTAAATTTATAGGTCAAATATCATCAAAAGAAATCATGAGAATAATATTTTTTATTTTGATCTAGTGAAAAAATGAGGAAAAGGATAACAATATTAAAATATAACATAAATAATTGATAAATAATGGAAATATTTTCTTATAAATGTTTAATGGGAATGATAGTTTCTTTCTGGTGTAGAGATAAAAGAAATATTTCTCATTAATTTAAGGTAATGAATTAAATCATTGATATGCATTACATCAACTATAACGAGAATTGGTGTTATTATAAACAATGTACTGAGAATCAAGGATTTATTTAATAATTTCATGTTGGAATTTTTATATTTGTATAATATAAAGGGGTGAAGTGAATGAGTGTCCATTGTGACTCATTTATTATTCTCTAAGAGGTAGGAATTCATTTGAGAAATTTCTCATGTGTAAATATAGGAATTAAAATCATTCATTCTTTGGAAATATTGTCTCCATGGATAGAATAATTTTTCTCATTACAAAGATATGTAATACCCCCACTATCATATATTACCATTAGTTTTTTTGTTTTAAATATACTGTACTTATTGTAAATTGTTCCGATTAAATGATTATGATGTATTCAAACATTATCTTGTATATGTTAAAATTATTTTTATTTTAATTATTAATTTTGAACTATATAATTTATTATTGATATTTATGTGCTTAATTATCTATTTCATTCATTACATTATTTAATATTATATTTTACATATATTAGCATGTTCTATAATTAGTAAATTTATTGAAATGGGAGGAATCATGAGTCAATAAAGTAATTCATAGAGTAAAAAACTATCCATTAATTGGTCAGTCATTATGATACAATATTAATTTATCTCTTTAATTTATAATTGTTAATCATTATTTTGAATAAGATATTTATTTTTGGTAGTAAACTGGTCCAATAATAAGAGGAGAATGAAATCATATAATTTCATTTTCTCATAATTCCCCATGAAATTGAACAGTAATCCAACACATTTTGTGTGGATTTATCAGTTAACTCTTAAGGAAATTCTCTAGAGTCGCAATCATCACAATAATTATTTAAAAAACATATTATTAATGAAATATTCATTTTTGAAATAATATGTTTCATACTCCAAGACATGAAATTAAAATTCATGAAACAATATGTTATTATTTTATTATAGTTTCAAAATTAACTATATATGCATGTAAAAAATTTGAAAAATGAGGACTAAATAAAACACTACAATTTTATTTTTTTGAATACTCATTATAATTGATTGTAATATATAGTACACCAATAATATATGAGTTGTGAAATACAATTTAATTATTATTATCTATGTATGACCATTATAACCCAAAATATTTATTGGAATGCGTAAAATAAGTTAAAACAATATTTAATATCTATAAAAAATTTATCCCCATTTTTATTTATGATTATGAAACAATTATTCAATTTTTTTAATATGAAATATATAATATATAAAAACTAATACATAAATATTAAATAGTCCATTTTTCTTGATGTGAGGGTTTTAATTAAAATATATATGTTTCATTTTAAAGTATTGTTTCATTAATTTTACCCATTATATTAATTTAATATTTGTAACATCCCAACTTGGGATCCACTTAACTTGTACCTCAATCTAGTGGGTCATATTTCTACAAGAAAACATCCCCGTACTCCAGAGGCCACCAAATAGCAATGAGGGTAAAAAGTGATTATAATGGTGAGTATATACCTTCATATAATTGTGTCAAAATAGGTACAAAAAAGTTAAATAGAAAATAGTGGATTAATATATAAGAAGATAGAAAGATGACACTTGACTAGTAACCAGATTTAGTGGAAATAAGAATAAAATAGATATAATAACCAAGTGTGGAAGTTTAGATAAATGAGAAAATAAAAAGTAATTTCAAAATCCACAAATAAGTGTCATATACATAATGATTTTATGGAATGATAATATAAAAAAATAAGAATAGGTTTTTTTCAAAAAAAATCTATAGAAAAAGAAAAAAAGAAAAAAATTAGTCCAATAGTATATCAAACATATTCTTGGTCCTATTTTCCAAAGATCCAACTGTAACACCCAAATATTTTATGGTATGGTTCTTCTTAAATAATTTCAATTAATTATGCTGCTTATTATGTATGCAACACCAAGTCTCTGTAAGACAAAACCATATTATATGATATAGTTAGAACGTAGTCTCTAAACATAATTGTTCCACTTGTGTGATTTGAATTGAGAAAAATAGGCATACAAGGTTACATTCATTAAGATATGTAGAGTCTGATAGGATCAACACAATTTTTTGTGAATAGAAACATACCCTTATGAATAATAATACTACCCTTATAAATATTAATCTACCCATATTAATATAAATATAATCTTTATGAATAGTTACCTCACCCATGAATGTAAAAATATAATTTTGGCACTTTATAAATGAATGTGAATATTTTATTAATTATTAATTAAGTTGTTATATTTTCATCAGAAATAAATATTTAACTAAATTTTTAATATTTATATATTTACTTAAAATAAAAATAATTTTCATATTATTTATTCCTAAATAAATATTTTTTTTTCTTATGAATTTAGTATAATCTAATGAGACCATATAAAAGTTATAAAGGTCTTATAAAATCAGTTATAATTTCAAAATCTGTATTTTTTAAGTCAATAATAATTTTAATAAAAAATTAAATTTCTCATATTTATATAATTATATTTATAAAATGGAATTCATTTTATGATTCTACTTGTCATAAATCTTATGGTTTAATTTCATTTCTTTTTCTCAAATACATGAATGGTTGGTGAATTTTGAAATTTGATAATATATGAAATATGCTAAATAAATAAATTTATGCACCATTATTGGGTCATTGATGATTAAAATGGTCATTGGTTAGAAATAAATTAAACTTATTACTATTTTTGGTCATAGAAATAAATATTATTTCCTATCATGAGAAAATTAATAAAATAATGAATAAAATATTGAGAAATCACTCCTCTAATGCACTATAAAAACCACCACTCGCCTCCATTTTTTCATTACCCCTATAAGCCTTGAACATTATCATTGTTATTCCCAAATACACCTCCCTAGTCCCTCAAAATTTCTAATATCCCTTGTCCTTGACATGAGACCAAAACCCAATCCCTTTAAGAGATTCTAAAGGAGGTTATTTCAAGAGCTAAATCCCCATCATATTTCCTTTAATTTTATTTCAATTTAGATTATTTTTTATTATCTTCTAACATACATTGTAAAAATGACCTTTATAACACCTTTATCATATATATAATGTATTTACATCATTTCAATTGAATATAAATTCTTAATCTGCTTAATCTTCTTATTTTAATTTTAAAACAAAAACATCATACGGGAGCTGCCAATTTACAGCCTTCGTGTACGACGAAGTTTCATTATTCACATAATTCTTATAGGATGTTCATTAATCCATTTTAATGGTTGAAAAATATTCTAAAATTTATAATATATCCATTATTATATCCTATATGTAATATATTTACAGAAAACTAAACGATAAAACACAATGAGTTTACTATGATCAATAAGAGCTGTAATAATATGAACGATTATCACTAAATGAACTATCTAATTATTCATCCCCATAACATGTAACCAAAAGATATACATGTAAATTTAAGCATATGGATGTTAATTATTAACATGAAATTCCAATTCTATAGAGTTGCACCTATTAACTCCATTACTCATAGTCAAGAGAACTGATCCTGAAAATCAAGTAAACGAACACTCCAAAATGACTAAATTCAATCATATATCTTATAAAGAAGGCCATGAATGAACTTAATAAAAAAATAAAAAACAATATAATTATATATAATGTTCTATGTTTATTAATTAATTGATTTAATATGATCATTCAAGACATTAATATCAAGTGAAGAACACATTTGGGCATAAGGTAAGGTGTTTCTCATCTCACATTTATTTCTGTGAGATTTCTATTGTTCCCCACATATTTCATTAATTTCGTGTATGTATGATTGAATTTTATATATAATATCATGATTATATTTATATTCATGCAATCAAATGATTCATTTTATGATTATTAATTTTTGTTCATGTGATTCAATTGATTATAATGTGGTAAGGGACTTAATCTAAATTTCCATTTCCTTGAGACTTACGTGGTATTGTGCACATAATCATTTTTATGTGGTGTGTCTATTTTCCCCTTTATATCATTTTTCATTTGAAACTAAAATAATATTAAATATTAAAATTCTTTTATACTGAATATGATTATTGTTATATCCATATAAGATTTTACACACACTGTATGTTTTGAATATTTTTTTACTTTGAAAATATTAATGAATTTGTATCCTCTTACCAATATTTAATTTAATAAGTTTTTTTTTTGTTCTATAATTAAAGCATTGTGGAAGAAATATTTGGACTTTCAATGATGGTTGGGGCTGCTATATCACCTCAATTCATCTACAGGTCTCATGCGAAAACTAGTTGGCGACAAACCCTTAGAGTTTGTTTCCAAAACATAATTAGACAGGTTTCTACCCACAGGCTTAAGCCATTTCATCGATATGATGGCTCATGTGAATAATAAATGATGTCCAAATTATAAACATTATATTTATTTATTATTCAGTTATTTATTTCCATGGTTTTTTCAAATGTTAAAAAAATCTATGGATTCACTTTCATTCTTAGTTTATTGATGTCATGTGTTTTCAATTTTTCATTAGGACATATTATTTATGTTAAATTAATTTTGATTAACTTATTATTAAAACGTTTTTCCTCTCTATGTATCCCTCACTTAGATTTTTATCTCATCCTTTCATTAGTATTTCTTCCCTAGTTTATGAATAGGATATCATTTATTGTGTTTTCAAGGATGTAGTTTTTTACATTATTTTATGTATTGTATTTTGTTTTATTTTACTTATATAATATGTATTCCTTGTATTTATCTAGTTCATTAAAAAATACTAAATTGATAGGTCCATTGGGATTTGATTCCATGAAATCATTCTAATGTAAAAAATTAATACACTGGTTTTAGAGTTCTGGGGTGAGGGTGTGACTTCTAATATCAATTACTATTTAGCAGAAACCTTGGGAACTAGATTTAGGAAGCATTGATTTGGAAGAAAAATCACTATGAAAGACATTGAGGATATGTATACAAGAACATATAATAATTTTGATAAGGTTGAGATTATGTGGGTATTCCTTTCAACACATCTATATTTGGATACAAAAAGTGGACATAGTTCTGTGATAGATACACCTAGGAGTAACAAATACAACAAGTTCTAAGCCTAACTCAGGGTAACCTGGTACACGATGATGAGGATTACAGCTCCACTGGTTTGAATCTCTCTGGGGTTATTCTTAGGATAATTCACATTTTATTTACAAACAATTATGAAGGATTAAAAATTAAATAGAAATCATGTTTATGATTATGAGATTAGCTATGCGTAAATATTGAATTTATGTTAAGTGTTTGTGTAGTTTGATGTTATACACTATGATTTATAACATAATTAGTTGTATGTAATTGTGTAATGATGGTGAATAATGTAAAAAAGTGAATCAATACTTCAGGACAATGTAAGGATTTCACTAGTGAGCACGTTAACATAGTTAGTGTTTGAGTTGAGGAAATCAAGAAAATATGAAGACAACTTACAAAATTTGTGATGAATAACCATAATAAACCTATGTTGAATCATTTAATGTGGCATAATCTCTCATTTTTTAGTCGGACTACTAATCTGATGGTAGCTGAGTCGTGGATAATGTTCAGAAAAAAGATATTTCTGGCATTAAGATACTATGAAATTGGAATAGTAGTAATGGAATTATATTTTTTCAAGGGGAATGTTGATCAATGGTGGTCATTGATCCAAATTACCACGAAGGATGATTAAATAGATTATATTTAATGGATTAATTTTAATGAAGTTTTCTTTGACAAAAATTACTATAATAATCAATGAACAGAAAAGAAGAGAAAATTTCATGGCATAAAACAAGGAGAAGAAGAGAGTGTTGCGAAGAATGCATCTAATTTCATATGATTATCTAGGTACGCTCTAGATTAATTACATGATTCAAAAGACATGATATATCATTTATTAGAATGTATGAAGACATTTATTTGAATTGAATGAACTTTTCAATGTTTTAACCATATAATTAAATGCTTTTAATTTCCATCAAAACGGAGATGGAATTTGCTAGATCCAATTTTTTCAAGGGAAATACAGAAGATAATAAATCATTTGATAATAATGAAAAAAGTGATTATCCAAAGAATGAAAAGGGAACAATGAATTTTTTATTATATGAGTACATTTAAAAGAACCACCTAGGAAAATACAAAAAAAACGAATTGGATGTTCTTATATGTATTGAAAAAAGATTCATTGATCCAATGAATGCAAGGGGAAGATAAAAATTAACAATGCTCAATTATATAAATATAAAGATATGTGAAATTATGAAAATTAATATCTTAAATGTCAAATAAAATTGTCTCAGAAAAGTCCATGCGAGAAAGGGTAGGCTTATGAAATCACAACTATAGAGGTTGAAGACCCTAATGATTTGGTGAGAGGTATTTTAATCATTTCATGGAATTTATCCAATTTATTATTTGATTCTATATCATATCATTCTTTTATATCTTCCTTTTTTCCATTTAAATTAGTCATTTCCAATTTTTATTTAATAATTTAGTTTTCAGTCAAAAATCATAAGGTATGTATCATTACAAGAAAAATCTATCGGTCAATCACCTGTGTGACACATAAAAGTACATTATTGGTTGACCTTATCATCATTCCTATGATTGAATTTGATATAATTATCTATATATAATGGATTTCAAATTATAATGAAAAAATATATTTCATTAAAAAATATGTTACAAATTTTGAGAATGATGTAGAATCCATTGTCATTAGAGAAAAAACATCATCATCTAGATCTTATCTATACTGACCTTTAGTAACTCTTATAAATGAAATTTTTGAAGAGGAAGTGAAAACATCATCTATGTATCTTATAATTGAAAATTTACCTATTGTGCAAAAATAAATTGATTTATTTCGAGAGGATTTACCTATAAATCGTAAAGAGCTGGAAGATGAGTTCTCTATTGATTTAATTTTTATTGCAAGACCAATATCAAAGAATCTATATATAATGGACATTGTAGAATCTGTATACCATTAGAAATTAATATAAGAATCGGGAGACTCGGGTTTTTTACTCCCAATTGATTCTCCTTGGGGATCCTCGGGTCTTTTTTTCATGAATAAATACGGATCCATGAGGATGTGCATTGATTATACAAAATTCAATGCTATTAAAATATTGAACAAGTATTCTCTACCTTGCATTGATGATCTTTTTTATCAACTACACTGAGCTCAATATTTTTCAAATATTGACCTTCAGTCTAGATATCATCAGTTGTGTGTGAGGAATCTGATTTTCTAAAGACATCATTTTTAACTAGGAAGGTGAATTACAAGTTTATAGTAATTCCATTTGGACTAACTAATGAACTCTCCATTTTAGGGCCCTAATGAATTTATTTTTCATGGAATATCGTGATGATTTTTTAATGGTATTTATTGATTAAGACTCGATATATTAAAACTGATACGAGGACCCTGATAACCACTTTCTTGTTTTTATAGAGACTCCATGAAGAAAAGATTTGTAATGGTTGTTTAGTATATATAATTTTTTCTCTTTAAAGAGTTTATTTTCTTGGCTATATTGTCTCTAATTATGGAATCTCTGTTGATCTTATTAAGAAAATGAAAATCCTTAAATTTTCTAAGCCAATGAACATAATATATGTATGTAGTTTTATCATCTTAGTAGGTTACTGTCAGTGTTTCATTCATATTTTTTTATATTGGTTTACCTGCTAAACAAGAGCATGCAAAATGGTGTTAGGTTTTTATGGAAAAAATAATGGAAAAAATATTTTTAAGGATTGAATAGAAGATTGGTAAATGCCCTAATATTGACTCTTTCGTCTGGAAATGATGGGTTTTTGAAATAAAACGAAGCATCAAAGAATGGAATGGATTTTATCCTTATGAAAAATGATAAATTTATTGTTTATGCATCAAGGAAGTTGAAGACACATGAACAAAATTATCCAACACAAAATATGAGGATAGAAACCAAAATCTTTCTTATGAAAATATGGAGACAATATCTCAATGGTAAAATATATTTGATATTTAAGGATCACAGGAGACTTAAATACATTTATACATAGAAAAAACTCAACATGAGGCAAAAAATATGGATTGAGTTACTCAAATATTAGGATTGATCAATACACTTCCACCTAATGTAGAAAAATATGGTGGAAGATCAATTAAGAAGGAAAGATTATAGACTTCTTACCCAAATGAGGATTGAGAGATACTATATTCTTGGATCTTGTAAAGATAGGTTTTTGAATTCATAAGGAAGAGAAAACATCATTCCTTTTTCAAATAATGGAAAAACCATCTTTACTAAAGAAGATAAAAATAACTGAATTTGATGATGAGAATTTACAAATTTCAATTAAAGCTATTATGGATGGATTATTGGAAGACTTCATGTTTGAGGATGGATTTCTGAAATTTAAAATGAGGTTTTGTATTACATCAGTACCTGCTAAAAAAAGGGAACTATTAAATGATGTTAACAGTTCAAATTTCATTATACACCCTGTAGACAACATGATGTATAGGGAAATGAAATTACATTTTTTATGCGATAACATGAAGTGATAAATTACTGACTATGTGCCAGGTTGTCTTGTTTTCCATCAATTTAATGCCAAGAGACAATATCCTAGAGGAGTTATGAATCTTATAAATATTCATATGTGAAAGTGTAATGAAATTACAAAGAAATTTATCATAGAACTATGATGGAAACCTAGGAAAAATGATTCAATATGGGTAATTGTTGATCGTCTTAAAAAAGGCATATTTCCTTATTATAAACTTTCATTTACCATTTCATCACTTATAAAGACTCTATATTAATAATGTTTAAATACTTCATAGTCCACCTCTATCAATTATTTTCAATCAAGATCACTGATTCACATCAAAATTATAGAAATTTATTTACAAGTTATTGGATACCAAGATTCATATGAGTACTTCCTTTCACACCAAAACCGATGGACTGTCTGAGAGGAAAATTCAAACATAGGAAGACATGTTGATGTCATTCTCACATGATATTCTATGTATGTGGGTCAATACATAAAATTAGTGTAATTTTCCTACAATAATAAATTCCATTCTAGAATTCAAATTATGCCATATGTACCATTATAAGGTAGGATCTGTCAAACTCAAACATTAATAGGATGAATTTGGTGAGAGGAATATTCTAGGCCCAAAACATATTAAATAGACAACAACAATGGTAATGATAATTCAGGCCTATATTAAATCATACCAATTTAGGAAAATGAGTAATGAAAACAGCCGTAGAAATGATTTCTAATTTCAAGTGGGATATCATATATTTATAAAAGTATCTTCATGGAAGGGTGTATTAAGGTTTGGTAAAAAAGGGAAACTGGGACCCAAGTACACTTGACCACTTGAAATTATGGAAAGAATTGGAGCCGTATCTTACCATTTAATGTTGACCCCATGTATATCAAATTTTCATGATGTGTACCATGTGTTGTTGTTAAATAAGTATATGTTAGACCCAATATATGTACTCACCTATGAATAAATAAAACGTAACCCTATTTTTTCATACTGTGAAGAACCTATCGAGATTATCAATAGAAGAAATAGATATTGAGATATCAGACAGCTCAACTGGTAAAGGTTATTTTGAGAAACCATAAAATGGAGGAAGCAATGTGGGAACCAGAGGATGTTATGAAGAGGAACCACCCGCATCTTTCTAATGTTCTATAAACATGAAAAATTTCAAGGATTAAATTTCCAAAGGAGGGAGGAATATAACACCCAAATGATTTATTGGTATGTTTTTTCTTAAATAATTTCAATTCATTTGATATATTATTACACTTGAAACATTTTGTCTCTATGAAATAAAATATTATTATATGATATAGTCATGACTTAGTCGTTAAACTTTATTTTTCCAATAATGTGAATTTAATTTCAAAAAATAGACATACACAATTGACTTAAGTAAGATAATTTGAGTCCAATAGGATTTACATAAATTTGGGAGAATAGTAAATAACCATTATAAATAGAAATGATACACATTTGAATAGTAATATATAATTTTTTATTTTAATATGAGGCTTATGAATTGAAACATAACACATTAAAGTATAAATAAAATTTGGACACCATATAAATAAAAGTGGATATTTTAAAAATTAATAATTAAGTGTTGGTATTTTTTTGATCAATTAATATATAATTACAACTCTTTAATAAATAAATTTATTTAAAATAAAAATATATATCAAAAAATATATCTGTAAATCAATATTTTTATGTTCTATTATTTTAGGATAATCTAACGAGAACTTAGAAAAAAATTTACAGGGTGTTATAAAATAAGTTATAATTTTAAAATATGTATTATTCAATTAATTAATGGTTTTAATTTAAAATTATATTACACATATTTAGAAAATTATATTCATAAAATAAAATTAATTGTTGGTTTCTAAATTTAATAAAATTGGAAGGATTAATTTTTGGGATTATTTTAAATACTTGATTTTTTTGTCAATACCGAAATTCAATATTTTAGGAAATATGATAAATAAATGAACTTTTTTATCATTCTTGGGTCATGGATGATTTAAATGACCATTTATTATATCTCACATGAACTTATTACTGTTTTTTTCATAAAAATGAATAAAATTTCTTTTTTTTGTGCAAAATAATAAAATATTAAGAAATCACTCCTCTCCTTCACTACAAAACAACCCCTCTTATCATAACTCTTCTATGCCATGAATATTAGCAATGTTCTACCCAAATACCATTACCTAGTCCCTACTTATGTCCATAATCCCTAGTATTTAGAAAAGACAAAACCATTTTTCTTATGGAGGTTCTCAATGAGGTTATTTTGATAGGTAAATCATCTTCCTATTTCTTTTAATTTCATTTTAATTTATCTTAATTTCTTATTCTCTACTCACCTCATTTTTAAAAATGAACATTATACTCCAGTATCATTTATATAGTATAATTATATAATGTTATTTGATGATATATCATCAATATCCTTAATCTACATCTTTTATTTTATAATTTAAATCATCGGCCAGAAGATCCCAATTTATAACATTTTTGGATGATAAAGATTCATTATTCACATTCTTATTCAATATTATTCATGATACCATTTTAATTTTTAATAATTATTATAAAATGTATAAACTAACAATTTTTAAATTTTGGAATTATCATATTTACATAATAGTAACCAATAAAACAAAATGAGTTCGTTATGATCAATAACCTCCATAATATTCAAAACGATTATCGCTAAATGAATTATATAATGATTAATCCTGAAAAAATGTAACCAAAAGATATAAATAACATTTAAAATTATGTATGTTCATTAATAATATGAAATTACAATTATGGGTATTTATACCCATGATCTCCTTTACTTATATTCAAACAAACTGATCATGAAAATCAAGTAAACAAATACTCCGGAATGATGGAAATAATTCATATAAATTATCAAGAAGGACATAAATGAACATAATAAAACAATAATGAATATGATACATTATAGAAGGTTCTTAACATATTTATTAATGGATTTTATTTTATTATTAATGAGATTAAGATCAAGTGAAAAATACATTCGGGCATAAGGTAAGGTGTTTCTCATCTCACATTTACTTTCATTATATTTCTATTGTTCTATACATATTTATTTAATTTATTGTATATATGCTTCATATTGATATATAATAAAATTATTATCATTGTATTCATTATTTTAAATGATTTATTATAGGATTATTAATCTCTGGTCAGGCGATTCGACTGATTACAATGTGGTAAAGGATTTCATCCCAATTTCCATTTCATTGAGACATACATGGTACTGGGAACATAATAATATTTATGTGGTGTATATAATTCCTATTTTGGATTATTTTTTCTTTTAAAATTACATTTTTGTTAAATATTTATATTCTTGTATAATTAATATGATTATTTTCATATTTGTATACGCTTTTACATATGATGTTTATTTTGAATGTTGTTTTAACTAGGGAAATATTGATGAATATGTATCCTCAAATAAAAAATTTTGATAAACAATATTGTTCCCAAAATAAATTTTATTATAAGAATGATTTGGAATTTTAATGACTAGAGTGGCCTTCTATAGCCCTTCCATGCATAGATATGTATCATGAGAAAAACTAGTTATCGACAAACCCTTCAAGCTTGTTTTGAAAACATAATCATACATGTTTCTACCCACATAAACAAATTGTTTCATCGGTATGATGGTTCAGGTTCCAGATATATGAAATCCAAATAATAAGTATTTTCCTTATACATTACTTAGTTATTACATTTAACGAGGTTTTCAATATGAAAAAAAATATATTAATTCACTTTTATTTTCAGTTTATTGATGATGTGTGTTTTCTATTATTCACCATTCCATATTATTTATGTCCAATATAATTTGATTCACTTATTATTGGTTCATGATTCATCTATATGTAACCATTACTGTGACTTTTATCTCACCCTTTCATTTTTTTTCATCCCTAGTTTATGAATAAGAGATAACATATTGAGTTTTAAAGGATACAATTTATTACATTTTGTATGTATTGTATTTTCTTAAGTTTTTCCTATGTAAGATGGGTTCTATGTATATATCTTGTTTATTCCAGAATACAAAACTTATCAGTCCTATGAGATTTGATTCCTTTTAATCATTCTAATGTAATAATGTAATGACGTGGCTCTAGGTTTCTAGGGTTGGTGCATTACACCAACTATAAGTAAGTAATATCAATAATATGTAGCATGGATCTTTGATATATCTATTCCTATCGAAAATTAATATACACGATTACCAATGGTGTCCTAAGTTGAGTTTAAGATAAAATTATTGTATTCCACCACCAACGGTGTTCAGAAGTAACCCATGAATTTTATATAACAATATAAATGTATATGAATATACAAAATTATAGAAAATAATTAATAAATATGTACCAACCTTCTGATCTTACAAAAGGATACTTGGTGGCACTATATGATTTGAATCTTGGAAGGAATGAGTATTTAATCAGAAAACATACATATAATAAAAATATGTATACTCTATTCATATATTTCATCCAACTATATATGTTATGTATGTGCGTATGTATATATCCATATACATGGAATACTAGGTGTCAGACAGACTATGACATAACTAATGCATCCATTACCAATATAAACAAGCATATAATCTCAAGAAATGTTACAATCTCTATAAATCATGCGGAATACAAAATGTCAATATTGAAAATAGATATGGTGGGTGAGTCCACATTCCAACACCTGAATAAAGGGACACTGTGAATCAATACCATTGTCCAAATAGTATCAATGGTGTGAGAAATCATTCTCAACACCCAATGTATGGGAGAGTGAAACTCCATGAAAAACAATTCCCATAACAATTTTTCCATAAAAAATATCAATTCCATATAAATATATATACAAAAAACCCAATTGGATTCACCTTTCATGAACTATATATATCAAACCCTAATATAACCATAGTAATTATAATTAAAATTATTTGCATAAAAATAATGAATCAATTGGGGTAGTCCATCCAGCAATTAACATTTAATAATTTAGTGAATTTTTTCATGGAAACCCCTCATGAATCAAAGATTTAAATTTAATATAATAACGTTATTAATTAAATCATAGAAAATAAATTTCATGGTTTAATGGGGCACCATGATGATTCCATTATAAATTAGGAAACTTCCTAAAATGCCTCTTCTATTTACAATCCAAGATGAATGACAAGAAAGCTTTATAGACATTTAATAAATTAATTATAAAGGGTATTATCATTTTTTCATGCCAAATGGGTGGATATGATGAGTTCAACATATTATAATTTCCATGAACGTCTCAATGGTACTATAACAACATGCATATAATAATTTAAAATCAATGATCTCATTGCAAAAAAAAATTGCATAGTAATGGATGATATGAAACACAATAGAATGTCAATAAATAATTACACCTTAAAAATAACTAGATTGCCTACATTAATTTCATTTATGACTTCTCATCCAATAGGGACCATGGATTTGAGGTAGATTTGAAGAATAAAGAAGAAGATACCAACAACTTGAATATTCAAAAAAATGACTTCCATATAAGTATAAAAATGGATAAAAAGAGAAATTTAAATATGAATCATGTGGAATATTGACAATACATAGAGATATCCAATTATTTTGATTATGAGTGATTTAGAGATCAGATAAAAAAGTTATCTCAATGCTTATAGGATGTTGTTGGAGGTCCATGGGAGAATAAACCAAGGGATTTTTCTGATAGAATGAGAAATTAAAAAGAGGAATTCATTTTTTTTAATTTTAGTAAGGGTATAATAGCGAAGTCACCTTAAAAAGTGGGGGTGCATTGTTTTCCCAAATTGTTCTCAACGAATTTCTAAAAGAGATATCAAGTATGGTTAAGGTGAATAGGTTCTCTAACAACATAAAAAATGTGGGAAAACCAATATTCTATCCTCTATAGTTTTTCTCATGGGCATGAACCCTAGGTCTCATTATTGTAGATAAATAGTACAACCCCATGATTATCAAATGGACACTACATATTTACCCCGCACAGTTAGTTCTAATAGTGTGGTATCCGTGCATCAAATCCTAATCTTCCATTTTCCAAAACATCGGGCTCTGAACAAGACCATGTTGCTACTAGATCCTTAATTACGAAAAAATCTATTTCTTCCATGATTAATAATTGTAATGTTATTGAGAAAAAAGTTTTACATTCAAGAAAATATGGGAGGCTATAACCAAAATTCTTAAAGAAACACATCCTCAATATGGAATTTTTAGTGTAAATAGGTATCATATGAGAAGAGTTTTAGTCACTGAGTCCATATATTATCCTGCATCTCCCAGGTAACTTCGACTAGTCGAACCTGCATCAATTTCACTATTACCAAATTATAGAACTATCACATAGTTTATTCAGGAATTGATACATGATAAGAACTAGATACTCTTTAAAAGAAACATCAAGATCTAGTTCAAACTCATCATGACGAATAACATGTGACGATTCGATATAGTATTTAGAAATATTAGATACATGGAAGAAATAATGCATAGACTGGTATATTTGAAGATGTTATATTTGTTAAGACAGTAGTATGATCCATATAAAAATATTAAATGATATAATGAATTGAGTTTCAAATCTTATTTAGACTCTAAATATGTTGATTTTCAGACCTATAAGAAACTCGAAAGATAAACTAATCACTAACCACAAGATCAAGAGGTCATCATTGTCTATTGGCATATGACTACTATCTGGAATGAGCTATCATCATGCACTTTCTGATCAACTAAACCTGTTATTAAATCTCCTTGATTTTATGAGGTCCAAGTAAATATTTCTCACATGACTCAAACTAGTACTGAGGTGATTGGAAATTCCGATCATATATGGATTTATAAGGTTATATTTTAAAGCTATCTATAAATTATTTATTATAATCAAAATCAAAAATGGGTGTGTGTTTCTTCAAGGAACCCCTAAATTGGAGGATACATGAATAGATCATGTCCACTAAAACCCTCATCATAAACCATATTTGTCCATCAGATTATGAGAGATATGACATACCCAGTAGAACATTTGTTCCCAAGGCCTTCTACATCCCCTACCATAACAATGATGTTATGCAAGAATCTCTCTTAAAAATGAAAGAACAAGGAGCACCATAAAGACATATTACCTCCCAGAATTATAGACTCCTACAATTTCCCTCCGACAATGTTTCTTGCATAGGTAAGAAGTATTAAACCTTCATAAAACTATCAAAGACATAAAAACGATATCACTTCCATGATTTTATCTCTTTAAACCAGTCATGAAATCTATAGAATCGTCATTTCATTTCCTAATGGGAATGAAAAATGGAAGTAAAATCTCAACCGGTCTCCCATGTTCCACCTTCACATTCTGACAGGTTGAATACTATGTAACAAACCCAAAAATATCCCATCTCATTCCAGGCCACTAATACTAGAGAAAAATGTATCGATATATCATAGAGACCCCTGGATGAACATCCCAATCTGAGGCATGAAATTATTTCATCATCTCATCCTTAATATCTTATGGGACCCCTCGAAACCCTATAATGTTAACTGTATAATCCAGATTCATGCTACAAACATAATATAATATTCATCTATGATTCATTCCCTTAGTAATGGGCCCTCAGGATCTTAAAGTTACCATATTCTCATCTGTTTTGAGAGGGAAGAGGTCCCTTCTAAGGGTGGTAGAACACTCTATACATGATCTTGAAAACCCACAAAATGGATCACTGGAAACAAGTCCATGGGCTACTATTGGCCACTTTCCTACTGAACCACCCATGTTTGAGTCTTCCATCTCAAAGAATCATCTTCTACATAACCATTACCAGGAGTGTAGGTGAGTTTAAAATCACGGGATTATAGGTACTCAGCCCAACATCACTACATAATATTCAAATACGACTGAGTGAATATGTTCTTGAGGCTTCTCGGCCTAGAGAATACTAAAAAAAATACAATCCAAGTAAATATTTTCACTAAATGTGAATGAAATTAATTATTGTACCATGATTGAGGTTATTTGTTGGTTAACTACACTCATGAGGTCTAATATAACATGAACTATATAAAATTACATTCCAATCCTCCATTAAGAGAGCTCCCAATATGATGCATGATGTATCATAATAAATAGTAGAGATCCTACTAGGATTTTGTAGAATAAGTAATGTCACTAATTTCAATCATACCTTCAACTCCTGAAAAGATTAATTATAATATTCCGCAAATATGAACATCAAATAATTCTTTTCATTCCTATAAGTGGCATTGTAATGCTTGAGCAATTACTGATGAATCATTAATATACATAGATATCCCTAAGAAACTATGAATTTCAAACACATTATTATACTTCTCTATGAAAATGATGGTCTCAATATATTTTGGTATATATAAAACTTTCACTCTAAGATGATTTAACCTAGGATGTAGACAATATTGATCCAAAAGTGTATTTTGATAAGTTCTGTAGAATATTTGTGCTCCTATTGTGTGTTGTGAACGATATCAATATGTTTGGAAAAGCCAAGTCTGGGGAAAGAATACACTAATATTTAACCAAAAAAATACCACCAAGAATGAAAATAGATTCTGGTGGAAGACACAATATATTAAAAACATGAAAATAGAAGGATCATTCCTGAGACTAAACAACATTAGTATGTACTCTTAAATACCACACCTTCTCTTGAATGTTGTCTGATGTATATGTGAAGACCTCGCATGAACATGATGATATCCCAATACCAAATCAATATTTGAGAACTACTTCTCTCCGTGAATCTGTTAAAAAAGTTCATTTATTATAGTTAGCACTTATCAGTAGTTTACCATAAGCTTGATCATGTTTCGTCAATTCATACAAATCCTAAGGATACTATATTCCTTCTTAGGAAAAAGAAACTGTGAACCCCATGGAGAAGTATTGGTTCTTATATAGCCTTTTTTTCTCCAAATCATCCCTCTTCTTATAGATCTGCAGAAGCTCCAATGGTTCTATCTTATAAAGAAGAATGGTTAGTATCACTTCTACATGAATAAAAACAATTTTTAATTATATCAATCACACTAGAGAAAGAAAATAGATGTCTTCATAAAGTACATCGTTGATGTTCTCCACCACAAGAATATAAACCACATGTTGTAACATCAGATAATCTAATAAGATACTAGATATTTAATATATTACACTATATAGACCCTAAAACATAGGTCTTTCTTGATTTTAATGAACATCCCATTCTATCTTATATACAAACAAACCACATTTTAGTGATGTAAATTTCACCCACCAATGATAGTAATAAATTTGGGATCTATAGGGAAATAAATTGTACATCCTAATGATTAAATCAAATCCTTCTATATTGAGATATACAATATTCCACATGAATATGTATCAATATATATGATGTAGAAGCTATATATAATAGTCAATACAATATTACTGGATACCTAACAGGGTATCATGCTTCATAAATCCATATAAGTGTTTGATCTGGAGGCCCATACAAATTTTAATTTTGTCATATATAAACCAGTGAGATGAAAAAGTTTCCAATAAATGAAAAAATAATTTGGAGACTAATAGAATAGTACATCTAACTATTGAAGCTCTGGATCTCTGCTCCCCTGGAATATGATGGACTATATTTAACTTGCAATTATCATGGCCTTGAGTGACATTCTTAATCCCCTGAGTAAGCCCACTCTTCTGGCACTCAGAATCTTCTCTCTGACTACCTCTACATTGACCAATACATCATCCTAAATAATTAGTGGTATTATAGATTTCATTCCAATGATATACCACATTTTCCTCTCACTAATAATGAGTAGGCATAGATCCCCACTCGTTAGGTGATGATGGAATAGTCCTACAAAATTGGAGGATATTCCCCATCATACTACATCTTCTGCATTCAATCGAACACCATTAACACACGGGTTTCGATCTACCACTACTCATAATAGTGACTTATCTAGAAGCTATCTGTGTGACCCAACAGACTACTACTAGCCTCACCAGAATCCTTGATGTGAGGCTTTCCTCCACCCAATGATACACTAATAGATATTGGTGTTGAACCTACAAAATTCTCACCATCAAAATCCTTAAAATTCCACTCTCTAATAAAGACTTGGTTCTCCCTTTTATTAATATTGGTCATTATGAAAACATTGACATATGATCAGATGGTGTATACCAGACCTTCCTCGAATAGCATGATGGTCAAATATCATTACCCTCAAGAGTAGGTTTGAAACCAATACAAATTAGTAAATATAGATTAATACTACATGAAAAATAGGGATCCTTATGGCAGGTTCATAATATCACTTTCTCTATCGTCCCTCCAAGTCTATGGAACAGAATAGTTTTAGAGGATATTTCAGAAATCTAACGGAACCATGTCTCTATGTCAATATACCTGGGTAAAAAAATATTTCCATATCTTGTAACAATCACATAACATATACCTATGAGGTTGACCCTCCACTCTAGAGACATCTCTTGAAGATCAATGATAGAAAACATGGCCTCCGACCATGACTCTACAACCTGAGGTCCACCATGTCCAGAAAATGTGTGTGGGGGGGGGGTGAAGCAATATGAAATAAAAATTCATCATTGATACATTTAGGAATGTTTTATAGACACTTTTCATTTCTTGAATCATATGGATGAGTTCATCACAGAATAGTTTTCTAGTTCCCATATCTGGAATATGAAGAAGTTCCACAAATAGAACTATAGGTGGGATCAATGGAAACTCAAGGTCTACCACCACAGGTGCATGGTCATCATCGCCTTTATGGAATGTAACTAATGGTAATAAAATGAACATGATTCTACAATGATAAATTAATACCCCATAAGAGATCATAATATTTCAATGAATAATATATAGAAAACTAGGAAATGTACAATCCTTCCTAATGAAATGAGAAAACCTTTATTACATCTCTAAAATAGTTTTCTAGGACGTAGTTGATACTATTACAGTTGATAATGACATATGAGACAAACCAACTACCCACTTCCCAGGATGGGTTTGGGTTTATGTCTCTTTTTTCACATTAATAAGATAACAACTTCATTCTGGAAGTTATATTCAATATAAATTTTTACCCATTTATGTATTTATATATTCATAAATTGTTTAATTTGATGGATCTCGATTTCTATTCTATAAGGGCCCATACTCTTCATGAACTAAAATATGGCATATAATTAATCTATAACATAAAAAATTACTTTCACATGACCAATGATCCATAGATAAAAATGACACAACTAACTTCATAAGGTTTTGGATTCAACATATGCATGAAAACACTATTAGGGTATGGAGGACCATTATGTTTCAATTATGTTTTTTCAGTCTTTTAAATAATTTCACACAATAAAATATAATAATAATGTCACTAATAATATTCAACTGTCAAATGCTTTCTGAAAATAAATGTTGTATGAAAAAATGTATGACACGGCAGTACTATTATGCCAATAGATGATTCTTTTAGTGAACTTTCATAACCACATTTCAATGAGTAAATCAATAAAAATTTTCATTTTAGCAATTCCAATAGTAATAACATCATTAGACATGTGTTTCACCCAATGTTAATGGCTTACTGACCATAATTAACATAATTATCATCTAAAATATATCATCCTAGGTAATTTGAATGATCCTTATACATGGGATATCTACACCTAGGATCATGCCCATTTCCAAATTCTAGTATGTCATAATATCCTATCTAATATTCAATTAGTATGTAAAATAAAATAAAAAACCTCTCATACCACTTTTTTACGTACTGACCTATTATCTACGTAACCTTTACCCGAAGATGGTGTCTCACAAAACCTCATGCAGTCCTCCTTGTAGTGTCAATTGTGTGTGATGTCATTCTCAACAGCCTATATATGAGAGAGTGAAAATCCATTCCCAAGAAGTCCCATAACCATTATTCCCCATCTAATATCAATAAAGTAAACATTTATATAGTAACATCCATTAGGCATCACCTATAATGCATTAAATTTATAAACACCTAATATAAACAAGGACATTACAAATCATATAAGACATAAAATAAGCATAAATCACTTTGTGTGGACCTTCCACCCATTAATAATTAATAATTTAGATCATTGTATCATGTAAAATAATAATGAATAAAACCATTAAATTTAGTACAAGCCATTTAATTAATCAAAACATTGAATCTCAATTTTATGGTTAAATAATGCACATTGAAGGTTCCAGTATCAATTAAGAAATGACCTACAATGGAAATTAAATTTAAAATCCATGCCAAATGCTTTGAAGGAATTTCAAACATTTAATAAATTAATTATAAAGGCTCGTATTGTGCCCTCACACCCAATGGGTGACTACGATCAAGTTCAACATAATCTAATTATCTAGAAAGGGTCAACAAATGTATAAAATTATCTATAAAAAAGATAAAATCAAATAAATCATTCTAAAGAATCATGCGATAATGGCCAGGGTATGGATCAACATTACAGATATAAAAAAGTATCCTTTGATGTAAACCAATTATACCACATACCTTAAGTGAACTGATGAATATTTATCTGATAGTGGCCTTCGATATGAAGTAGATTTTGAGAATGATAAAAAATTTTAAAAACAACAGAAAATTGAAAAATAGGTCTTTCACCTAACTATAGTGAAGGATATGAATAAGAACCTAATTTGGAAGAAATTTGAATAGATATCATACCGATTTATATCCAATTTATTTAACAAATAGTGATACAGAGTTCATATTAAAATGTTATCTCAATACATAGGAGAGATAAATATAGGTCCATAGGAGAAGAACCGATGGGATTTATCTACAATAATGAGAATGTAGAAAGTGGAGTCAATTTTTTTATTTCATTAAGGTCTAAATAGTAAAATCACCCCCAAAATTGGGGGAGCATGACTTATCCAAACCGTGAAATAACTATAATAACCAAAACATTTACCCTTGGAAAATCCCTTATTTAATTATGGTATATAGTATAAACTAAATAAAATAAAATTGATAACACAATACAAATATCATAAATGAATAATTTTTCAAATAATTAGTATTTTTAAATGTTATGGAACCTATACCGATTAAATTATAACTTTGCCATCAAAAGAGTAATGTTAACCTTATTATCAGTAAACAAGAAAATTGAATAGTAAAATCATCAATATATATATAAATAAAATTTTCCCGTCTATAAGTGATAATATGCAATAATTATACCATAATATAAGTAAATGAATTCTTAAAATTTTTTACCTAAGTGTTTCTGTTTTTTAAGTCATAAGCATTTAACGACAATTTTATGATTAGTAAAATAATTGATAATAAAATTTATTCTTATTAGATGTATTCATAATTTATTATTATTTTTTCTCGTTATTATGTGATAATTTCATGATACATTAAATAATTTTTCAAAGTGTTATAATATTAGTTATAAATTTGAAAATATGTATTGTTTGAGTAAGTGATGATTTTAAATATAAATTAAATTTAAAATATTTATAAAATCCTTTTCTAAAATGGAGTTCATTTATCATTTCTATATGTATAAAAATTTTAAGGGATAATATTTTGGAATTTTATTAAATACTTGATTTTTTGGTGAATAGTGAAATACGGTAATTTAAGCTATTTAAATTATAATACAAATACTTGAATTAAAAACACAATGAATGATGTAATCACAATAATATAAAAATTATATTAATTATACATTTAATTTTGGAGATAATTCTAGGAATAATCATATTCTTGAAGAAATATTATAATCTAATGATTAAAATAATGGGAAAACACTCATCTCATCCTCTATAAATACGACCCCTCACCACCACTTATCCTCACAAAATCTAATACTTTATCTTTTTAAAAAATCAACACTCATCCCAAGACACTTTTCCACTTACAGAAGCACATGGTCTCATCAAAATACCAAAAACTTTTCTCTAACGAGGGTTTCAAAAAGGATAAATTCCACAGGTAATTTCCATTTTCCCTATCTTTTAATTTCATTCATGTTTTTTTCTTATTCTATCCTCACTGCCCCTCATCCAAATTATATGATCACTCCAGTACCTCACATATATTATAATGATATTATGATAAAGGAAGAATCCATAATTGATCCTTTTTTCCTCTAACTTTTGTTCTATAAATGAATAGGTAATTAATGAGGTGTTAATTTATCCCCTTCAAGGAAGACAAATTATCAATTTCCATTAACGCCATCAAGGATGGTCAAAATCCATTACTATGGTAAAAAACATAATTTATTTAGATATATAACTTTATTGATTATTTATATATAGATGATTTTAAATAATAAAATAAAATAAGATTATTGTGATAAAAGTGATCTAAACAATCCAAATGATTACCACTAACATATAATACAATGATTCATCCTCACCCAAAATAATCAAATGAATTATATGATCATTTAATCTTATATATTTTCATAAATAACATATAAATTATGTTCTAGATATCTATTTACATATTTCATTATCTTCTATACTCATACATAGAAAAACTAATCCTAAAAACAAAGAATTCAAACACCCATAAATGATAAAATTGAACACTATGACCCTATAATAAGACTATAAATGAACATTATAAAATTATAATAAATTTATTACATGTATAATAATTATCTATGAGAAATCAGTTCAATACACATATTTTTCCAAATAACCATTCGATAGACCCACATATACCCATGGTTTTCATAAACTGGGGGTGGAGTTGATATTTTCAAAACTATAAACAAAGTTATGGAAAAATAATGGAAATATGATTATTTTTTAAGTAAAAAAAGGGAAAAAAAGTTCTGTAATTCCATGGGAAAACATATACCCATTATTTATAATTAACCATGGGTATAGGTTAAACAAATTCCCATAGTTTTAATGAACTGAGGGGGTAGCCATCAGGACTCAAACTTATACCCATGATTCTCCAAAAACTATAGGTATAGGGACACCTATACAAATTGTTCTGGGAGAACCATGGGTATAGGTTTTATTCCTAAAGTTTATATCCACTGATTATTAAAACCATCGGTATAGGTTTCACTTATACCCTAAGTTCATTTTAAACATTGGGTATAGGTTCCCCTATGTTTTCCTGAGAAGAAATATTGCGGGAAAACCTACTTACTTGGTTTTTTAAATATACCTATGGTTTATTAATAAATTAATAAATATATATACTCATAAGTATAAATATTTTAGTTGTAAAGGACATTAGTTGTGTAGAGGTCGTGAGAGTTCGAAACCCTAATACGGAATTTTTTTAATCTTATACCCACACATTGAGGATCGAGTGTTTTATAAACCATTGGTATAAAATATAACTAATGATTTAAAATGATGGGTATATGTATTTCAAACATTGAGTATATTTTAGGGAAATAATGATGCCTCAGTTTCCAATGGTTTCTTGAAACCATCGGTATAGCCTATACCCACTATTTTGTGGGATATAACCATTGTTTCAAACCATGGGTATAGGGTAAATTTATAGAAGAGGTTTATTTGTGATAGGAAAATAATTCACTTATATCCTTTATATTCCTTTTATTTTGAAAATAACAAAAAAAAGTTCTTAAATATTATTATCGTTCTCTATAGATATTTTCATGTTTAAGATTTATCATGTTCTTATGTGGTTTTCTTAAAGTACCATATTATACCTTAACCGTATTTTTTCATAATAAAAATACCCTTAAAGAAAAAAAGGATCCTTATCTAAAGAACATAATCATACAGTTCCTTAGTTATCGAGTGTTACAGTTTTCATACTCCGTTTTATCCTGAATTTTGACTCTGAGTTTCACAGGAATTAGAATATGAATTCCAAAAAATTATAACTCTGAATTATAAAAAATTAGGACATTAAATTTTTAGAAATTTGGATAGAAAATTATCATAATTTTTTACTCTGAATTCTAAGAAATTCATGACTCTGAATTCTCATAAATTCTGACTCTAAATTCAATGATATCCGGACCCCGAATTTTCAGATATTCTGACTCTCAATTCTCAAAAATTCCGAAGCTGAATTCATAGAAATTATAACTCTGAAATATAATAAATTATGACTCTTGATTCACATAAATTATTACTCTGGATTCTCATAAAATTGGTATCCTATTTCTCAAAAAATTAGACTCTATTTCTATCTAAAATCTGTCTTTATTTCTATCAAAAACTACGCTATGAATTTTTATTTTTTCAAGACTCCATTTGTATAAATATATAGATTCTTTTTAAAAAAATTTTAGAATATGATTATTTATACATGTTAATGTTAAATATTTTCTTTTATATATTGTTATATCATTATCGTATCCTACTTTACATATGTATAAAAAACATAAGAATTATTTTCTTACAGTATATTGTTTCTTACACATTATTTTGTTACAATTCAATAATATTGTATAATCTATTGTTAAATGTTGGATGAGTGACACATGTCCAGGTCCCTCCTAAATTCATGGAAAAATATAACACTTGGAGGAGGATATGACTGTTGATATTTTTTCTTATAAATACCACAGTCATCAAATGACTTGAAACATGTTTAGAAGTGCTAGATTTTCTAAATTATAGAGAGAGAATTTGTGCTGGAGTGCTCTGGTCAATTTTGGTTGTGCGGATTTTGTGAATAATTTGTTCAAGATGTGAACATATTTTTCAGGTTTCTCAATGAAATTGAGATTGTTATTAATCAATCAAGGTATTCTAGTGATATATAGATAGGGGTTCTAAATAACTTAATGTTATTTGACTTCTAAGAATAGGAATACAGAGGTGTCGACTACAGTAATGTACATGATCTTGTGGGGATAATAAGACATATTATGATACTCTTATTGAGATTTTATCTTGGTGAAGGTAAGACATGATTTTGTGAAAGTATAAATCAAGGGACCTTAATCTAAGATTTTTTGATACCCATGCCTTTTGGTTAACTTTTTTCTTATACGTGTTAACTAGTATTTGTCACAAGTTTTTATTTATTATGCATTTTGTTAAAGAAATAATGTATAAAAATCTTAAAATTTTTTATACAAGTACACATTAACAAAAAATATTATATAAGCTTCACGGTATAATCATTCACTAAGTTACTTTTATAGATCCACATTTACGAATCCTATGCAATAATCTTTCTTTGTTGAGAACTAAAGAGGATTTGTGAATCCATCTTGTTTTACTTTATTGAAAATATATTTTCAAATATATAAATGAAGGGTTTTAAACCTATAATTAACCCCTTATATTATTTGAGCATCTAAATCTACATTTAGTTCTTAAAATTGGTATTAGAAGAGGTCTCTAAAATACTAATACTTATATAAAAATTTTCATGGACAATTTTTCTTTTTTTAATTTCACTTGATAATGATTTTAGTAATGATTTTCTTTCTTTATAAAATTTTACTACTAATCATTTTTTAAAAATTAGTTCTTTCATTATCTTATATAATGTCAAGAATTAATGTTTCTTCAATATACAATCTAAATCTTATAAGACAGCTAATTGTTTATAGTATGGATTATGAGTACCAGAGAGATAGGATAAATAATTATTTTCATAAACACTAGAGTGGATAACATTTTCATTCTCACTGGTGAATTTAGGATTCTTGAAAAGGAAAACAGAACATTAAAAAAAATATCAACTAAAATACAAGGTACATAATAATTTTAATTTTCCATGACCAAGTATATCTATATCCAAATATCTTAATTTTAATTTTCCACTGGTATCTAGAAGAAACGTTAAGTTACACATGTTTTATCTTCAAAAGTGATAGAAACAATAAGATCTATGTTAAGAGATGAATAACATGGATTTTTATTTCCTTATAGAGAACATGTTTCCAAAGTGTGATAATGATTTATAACTATCTTCAACAGTCTACAATATATTAGATAAAAATGGATTGATGATTAAATACTTGCAGACAAGATAACAAATATCAT
The DNA here is from genome assembly GCA_963277665.1 of Viscum album. Taxonomy (NCBI): domain Eukaryota; kingdom Viridiplantae; phylum Streptophyta; class Magnoliopsida; order Santalales; family Viscaceae; genus Viscum; species Viscum album. The sequence goes on along the minus strand of OY728156.1, from coordinate 112,091,031 downwards.
GCCCAATGAGTGGGAATCTTAAAGGACAACTATTGATGAAAACATGAATGTATCTAACATCAGACAGGACGATTTTGTTGGAACTCTTCTTCATAATAAAATGAAAATGAAGATATATGCAGACATTAATAATAAGAATAATGATAATGGAATTGTTGCCTAAACCACTACATCTAAATCCAAGACTCAGGAACGATTAACTAGATCTAATATTAAAATATATGTAGTTATATATGAATCATGTGACAATGATCAATATGATAAATAACGTTCCAATCATGATCAATGAATGAAAAATATTGTTGGAAAGAAATTTTTTTAGTACATATATAAAAATAAAGTCATAATGGACAATATTGACTCATAAGTAACTTGTTATGAATGAAAAAGGGATGGACATATCAGACATGATTATCAAATGATCAAGAGAAAATAAAGAATAAATAAGAATTCTAAAAGAAACAAAAAATAATTACTATAAATATAATAAGAGGAATATCCTAAAACACAGTGACATCAGAAGTACTAGAGGTGGTGACACTTCAGAAAAAACCTTGGAATATAAATCTTCTATTAAGATGAATATTGGTCTTATAGCCCGATTACCTTTTGAAAACCATTTTCTAATGGATATGGTACAAAATACTTAATCTATCCCTCGTATTTATTTAAATTCTAATTCTCCTAATGAAGATTATTATGAATATTCAGATAATGAATCATCTTATTTAGAAGACTGTTCTGTACCTTCCATTGAAGAAATATCCATAATTTATAAATTACATGATAATGATAACTGTATCATAAAAAAGAAGTTAGAGAAAACGATTTCTAGAAATTCTGTGTTAACAAAAGAAGTACCATATCTATTAAGACACCTTGCTAAAAAACTATATTTTGAAAATATATCTAAATCCTTTAAAGAAGTTAATTTTGAGACGGATAAACATTATAATGATATTGGAAATTTTAATTCTATGAAAAATGTTTTAGATAATAACTCAAACTCTAAGACTAATGAATAGAAGGATAGGAATTTAGTCATCAGAATAAAATCCAAAAATATTTTCCCTTATGAAAATATTATCATGTTTCACTTTTAGAAGGATTGTGTTTGATAAAATTTATTTACAAATTCATCCTCTTAGGAAAAGATCTGAATTTGGTTATACTCTTTCACAACCAATTTTTATTAATAATTACTTTGTTCCAAAAATTTATCCTTTTTTCACTAAGTGTTAATGTGTTGGACATTGAGAGGAAAAAATTTCTTTAATTAAAACTCAATATTTAGGATTCCATAGAGGTGAATTCTCTATGAAAATGTGTATACCTAATATTTTACATTGTGAACATTCTGGATACAAAAATTTTTGGATTATGAAAGTATAACTATTCTATTTTCAGGAAAAGAATGGAAGTGCCAACAAAAATACATGGTAAATGTATATTGGTTATTCTAAGAAATAGACGAGTTCAAAAAACATCATTGAAAAAATTATCAAGATGAAAGGAGGAAAATAAACATTCGAAGATAATTCTATGAGAGAAATTTTTGTTATATGTAACATTGTTATTCTTGGTGAAGCTTTAATTTCAAATGATTCATTCATTTAAGGTATTGAGAATAACCTTACAATAATAATTCTATTATCTGATGAAGGTTAACTTCTAATTTTAGTAATGATAAATTTCATGTACACAATTCCATGGAAGATTATATTATCTCTTCCCATAGGTATGATAATGTTCATACACTGAACATAGATGACCACAGGATCCCTGACATGCCTTACCTTAGTGAAATAAAAATATCAACCATTGTAATATAATACAATACTTGGATACTATAGTCATAAATACTTATAAAAATATTAAAGAGATGTGTTGTTAAGGATCTACTAGATCTTAGATTTGATTCTTCAAAGGTTTATGATCCTTGTAAATATGTAAAGCAACATAAGTCAATATATAAATAAATTAGTGAAGTCTAAACCTCTGATTATTTACACCTAAAACATAAATATCATTTCATCCCAACACAATATCAATGTATTGGAGGAAAATACTATTTATTTTTTTGAGTTGATTATTACTCTTCATTTACTTGGGTCTATTTTCTAGAAAATAACTATGAAACATTTTCCTATTTTAAATATTTTAATCCAAAGATAAAAATTATAAAAGTCTACCATTGATAATTATTCGTAGTGATCATGGGGGAGAATTTGAAATTTCATGTTTTGAAACTTTTTGTAGTAATAAATTCATTAATTATATATTCTCAGCTCCATGAATTCTTTAACACAATGGTGTAGTTTAATGAATAAATTGAATTCATTAAGAGTTAACTGAAACTATGTTGAGTAAAAATTATATTTATAAACATTTTTGGGTTCAATCAATAAGTACTAATTTATATACTATTAATCAAGTTTTAATCAGAACTTTTCTTAATAAAACACCTTATGAATTGTGGAATGGTCGAAAACCTAAAGTTTATTACATAAAAGTATTTGAATTAAAATTGTTCATCTTGAATTATAAAGAAAAATTAAATAAATTCACACCCAAATCCAGGGAATTAATTATCATAGGGTACTCCACTACTTCTAAGGCTTATAGAGTTTTTAACCAAAAACGTTTTTACTGTTGAAGAATCAATATATGCTAAATTTGAGGAAACAAGTATTTTTGTTTTTAAACAACCTATACCTACATCCTTAGATGTGTTTTCAAAAATTGATTATCAACCTTTGATAGAATATTATTTTAAAAAGTAAAATACTCTAGAAAATGTTTCTAAAGGATTTACCCTAGTTGATTTTCTACCATATGTTGATGAATAGGTTTTAAAAAATCAAAATTAGTTGTTTCATAGGAATCATATCATTGATAGTATAATTGGAGATGTTAATAAACTTATATGAACTATAACATATCTATGAAATGAAGTATAACTTCTAGAATATCTTTCCCAATTATAACCTAAAGGCACTGATTATGCATTAGGTGATGATGACTAGATTAAATCTATGAAAAATGAAATAAATGAAATCAAAAGGAACAAAGTATGAACCTTGGTTATAAGACCTAATAAAACATATGTAATCGATGTATGGTGGGTGTTCAGAAGTAAATGTGATAGAAATGGAATCATTTTATGAAATAATGCAGGATTATTTTCTAAATGATATAATCAACAAAAAGTAATAGACTATGAAGAAACCTAATCTCTAAGAGTGGGACATGAATATATTAGTATAATCCAATCATTTTCATAATTTTTAAATTTCAATCCTTTTCAAATGTATGTGAAGTGTTCTTTACACAATTGATATGTGAAAGAAGAAGTATATGTTGAACATCCACTTAGTTTTGAAGTCACAAAACATCCAGATCATATTTTCAACCATACGAACGCTTTATATGGACTTAAAAAATACCCAAGAGCATGGAATGATATAATTACAATATTTTGTTAAAAAAAATTATGTTAAAGGAAATGATGATCCAACACTATTTATAAAGAAAAATATAAGAAAAATATTTTGATTGTTCCAATTTATGTTGATGAAATTATATTCAGATCAACACAGAAATCCTTAACAAATTCATTTATGAATGCCATAAAATATGAATTCGAAATGAGTATGATGGGTGAGTTAACATTTTTCCATTTTTTTCAAATTTCTAGAAAACCATTAATAACAAATATATCTCAACATAAGTATATTAATGATCATATTAAAAAATATGGATATGTCAACACTAAAAGTATAAGTACTCAAATCATACTCCACATTCTATTGATCATGAAAAATATGGGAAATGAGTAGATAAAACATATTTCAGAGGTATAATTTGAAGTTTATTATAACTAACATGTATTCATCCATAGATAATGTTTTCAGTATTCTAATATATAAGATTTAAATCATATCCAAAGAAATTTTATTTAAAAGGTGTGAAACGAATTTTTCATTATTTATGGGGAACCATGGATTTATGAATTTTCTATTCTTCTTGAAAAAATTATTCATTAAAATTTTATTCGAATGATGATTTTGGTGGATGTATAATGGATAGATAAAGTACACATGGAATGTTTAATTTATTAGGAGATTAATTAGTTTCTTTTTCATGTTGGAAGAAACACTCAGTTGCACTTTCCATTGCTGATGCTGAATACGTAGTAGTTGGATGTTTTTGTGCTCAAGTGTTGTGATTTGACACACATAGAGATTATGGAATGAGTATTAAAAAAAATAGATAATGTGTAATAATACTTGTTCCATTTTCCAAAGAAAAACCCTACAGTCCATTCTCACTAAAAACACAATGATATTAGGCATCACTTCTTTAGAGATCACACATTTAATAGAGATATCATTCTTCAATTTATCAGAATGCACGATGAAAATTATAACATATTTATAAAATCATTAAATTTTGATAGATTTAAATACATTAAACTAAATTTTGGAATGATAACTGTAAAGACCCATATTTCCATGTAATTTTTTTAATTATATGGAGTTATTACAAGCCTGTGAAAATTGACTACGCATGCTTCTGAGACCGGTGTGCCCAGAATGAATTTTTAAACTTTTTTTCAAGTACATCCAGTCAACGCATGATCGGAATTTTCTATAATTTGAAACATTGCTTGAATTAAAAATACAAGGGAACTATTTAATCTAAAGCACTGGGATTCACTTAAAGAAGACATTTCTTTGACCATAGTAGGTCTGAAGAAAAAGTTATGTTTTGTGACTTTTTAAATAAAATGAAATGAAATAATTTTTTTATATTATTTCATAAACCTCATACGGGCCTATTAAAGGGGTGGGGTTGGCGGTGTGTCAAGACATTAAATGGCTTGACCTGCCAACCTTAAGTAAAGACAACGTTTGAGAATTAAGAAGCATTCCAATTAATGAGCCCCATTATTTCCCCTCATCGTTACATACCCAAACCCTCTCATATATATGTGAAGATAGGGAAGGGGTATTAGAGAGATTCACCAAGAAGTGAAGTGTTGAAGGAACACAACGACACCAGACCCTTAGGAGATGAAGCTTACCCATCCGGAGGTGACAGAAGACACCAAAGTAAAGGGAGATGTGTAAGTGCCGTCTTTTGGACTTGGTCGTGGGATAGAATAACACGATCCTCCTTAAAATGGACAGTTCTATGATGTTTCAAGGTAGGGGGTTTGTTCATTCAAGATTTTTAAATGATTTCCTCTCCCCGTTCATGAATAATACGAAGAACGTAGGACAAACGACTAACGCGTTGACCTAAAAATCATTCTCCTTGTAGGAGGTTGTTGCGAGGTATCATTGTAGTGTTTATCTTGTTGTTAATTCAATTTATTATTAAACCCTTAATCCCCTCATGTTTATGAGATAACATTGGGGGAGTGGTCAAAACAAACCTGGCATGAGCCCTCTGATATCTTGATATCCATGCGCCTCTATGGAAGAACATGAGTGCTTCAATACACACCGCCAGAGGAGGGCCATGGATTGTCAGCCACAACGAATATAGGAGGCTGCCAGAACGATGGCTGGCCATGTGAAGGGAGGTGGTGCGACCATTGGTTCGAAAACCGAATGGCCTCAGGTCCATTCAGGAATCCAAGAGACTAGGGGGTTACACCCCACACATTATATCGAACCGAGCTGCCGCTCTTGACTTGAGCCGCCACCCTCAGACCAGGCTGTCATCCTCAAGATGGGTCGCCGCCCACGGATGAGGTCTCCTCCCTCAGTCTAAGAATCCTCCCTTGACCTGGGCCACCACCCTCGGACCTGGACGCCACCCTCAAGCTGGGTCACTGCCCTCGGACTGGGCCTCCTCCCTCGGAGTTGGCTACCACCCTCAGATCAGGCTGCTGCCCGAGAAGGCCACCTTATTTTTGTCGGGCCCCCTTTTTGGGACTCCCCTCTTGTAGGCCAGATCAAACATCAGTCTGATGATCTGATTTCTCCTTGGCTCCACCCAGACAGGGTCGGGCCTGGTCGATCCAATCGTGTCTGGTCGGAACCGGGTGCCACCGGGCCCATAAACATTCAAAGGGCCATATCTTCAGAACCGGAAGCACGTTTGATGAAACATATATGGAATTTTGACCCATGGAGAAATTCGTTCCTTTTTTCTTAGTCCATTATAGTTTTGGAGAAACGTGGAGTACAACCGAGTGGGATCGCACCTCGATCCCACGCGGCCATCAGCACTAAAATGCCAATAACGCATTGACCGAGCGTACAATTTACATACCGTCTGTTGTGTTGGAACCCTTATGAAATGAAGGATCATCAGGTTAATTCATTGTGATAATTTTTTCTTGTTGAGATATTACTGATGTCTTGGGTAGTGGTTATCTCTTGTGTACTACGTACAGAAACCTACAACTAACTGAGACCAGACGACTACTAACTTTTTGACTTGGAGTGACTCGACGACCACAGTCTGGGATGGGGAAGAGTACCTCAGTAGGACACAGTGGGGAGCGGTCATGGCACACAATGGGGAGGAGTACATTAGCATACCACAGTGGGGGAGAGAGGATCTGTGTGACCTGATAAACCAACGGTAAGCGATGGGGAGGAGAACCTCAGCAGTTCAACATTAGTGGGAAGTGGCTCGGTGTGAGCCGACAGGCCCACTATACTAGATAGAGGAGGAGTTCTCCCACAACCGAGGAGTTAGATGATATAATTGGGGGTGTTACCTGTTACGACCCCTAGAATAAATCCTTGTGTGATCTGTCTTTACTTTGTGCTTGTGATTGAGGTTATTCTATGTGGTACATTACATGTGTGGTACTTTACGTACATGGTGTTACCCTGTGGGTTTTCTTTGTGGAATTCCAGGAGACCTTTGGGGTCTTGGGGTATCTATTGAGTATCGTTATACTTACCCTTTCATGAGCTTCACCCACACCTTATTTTGTCTTGTGCAAACAACGAGCTGTCAGGCTGAGGTTTGAGGGAGCCAGGAGCTCGTGGTACCCAGAGGAGACAGAAAGAGGTGGAGTGTTGAGGAGGTGGTATGTACCAACCCTTCAGGTAGGAACCTCAGAGGATGAATCAGTAGCTATTTATCATTTTTATTTTTAGTTTTTTTGTACTATTTCTGTTGTACTTGTACATTTTTCATTTGGGCTTGTATTCTGTCCCCTATTATTTTTAGAACTATTTTACTATTGTAATTTACTTCAAAGTTGGGTTTTATTGTGTTATCGGACATTCTATTAGTACAAGTTTAAGGAAATGCCTTCAAGGATTAGGGAATATGCCTTTTGGTGGTATTCACCAGCCTCTGTCCTATGGAAGGCAGACTTGGGGTAGTCACGGCATGGGAACCAGGGACGGTTCATTACAAAGTGGTATCAGAGGAGTTTGATTCTACCAATGAACTAGGACTCTGATCATTCTTGTGTAGAAATAGTTTTATGTTTTAGGATTGTGGTTTTCAGTTTGGGGAGTCCAGTGTTGGTGTGGCGGCTGAAATTTCCAACACCATGACCCAAAGTTCTGATTTCTGACTCAATGCACATAAAAAATAATTTTGAGTGTTTTGAAACATCTTAATCGTTTTTTCTAGATTTATCTCACCAGGTATAAATTTTAACTATGGAACACATATTTCCTTTCTGGAATCGACCAAGAAGACATATACTCTGGTTTCCAATGAGAGAGTGTGATAACGGACCACCAAGAGATGAGGCCTCAGAACAGGGCCCCTTAATGGTACTAGTACCTTCAGGTGGTGTACAATTTGCACCACTACCCATTGAACATTCGTTTCCACCAGCCCCACCAGTAGAGGGTGTTTGTCTTCGCAGCATGTTTCACGAGTTCCAGTGGAATAGGACTATGAGGATATGAGGGGAGATGGACCTACATGTGGCTGAGGACTGGCTGGAGGCTATCGCAAGATTTTTTTCACTTATTTGGGACACCAGCTAATTTTATGGTGATCCTGGTAGCCAGCCTTTTTCAAGCAGCAGCAGGGATATGGTTGAGCCTGATTCTCTAGATACACGAGGAGGAAACCCTCTTCTGGGTGGACATAGAGGGCCTTTTCATGGTAGAGTTCTTCCCAGTGACCTTACACTCTGTGTGTCTACAAGAGTTGTTGTACATACAATAGGGCGGCATGAGAGTGGCCCAATACTTGGTGAGGTTCACTGATCTCTCCCGCTACTCCACCGACATGGTACATGACCCTTTTTTTCAAAGCACAAACCATTGAACCAGGTCTCCTATGGTAGATCAGAGCATCAATGGTATCACTCATCATTCCATTGAATGTCAGGGTGATTGAGAGGGAACCTTCGGTGGAGAGCTTCCTACCTGAGCAGGCACCAATAGCTAGAGAAACAGCCATACTACAAGTAGTCAAGTCATCTATATGAGGTAGTGGGAAGATGATACATAGGTCCAAGAAGACAAGACCTTATGGTATATGAACCCTAGATGCATGGTTAGAGGTACGAGGCTCACAATGTAGAGGGAGACAGGCTAGGGACACATAGTGTTACACGTGCGGTGAGCAGGGTCATATGGCTTGAGACTTCCCAACATGACATACCGACGACCAGAATATGGCCGAGGGGACACTGAGGCAATGGAAGAGGTTCGAGTGAGGAGTTCATCAGGGTGGAAGATGTGGCAGAGGAGCTGGATGTTCATCAGGCGGTGTATAGAGTTTTGAGATTCTACCCGCACCATTGTCAGGTGGTCTACCCCAACCACAGGTAGAAGGAGGACAAGGACGAGCATAGCTCTAGAATTCTGAGGCCTATGACCACAATTCTCCATAGATGATTAGAGCCATGATCTATGTCTACCTCACCTTAGATGCAGTACTTATAGACATGGGTTTCAGTCACTCTTTTATTACCAAGACCCTTGTTCGGAGCTCGGAGATTTCAGTGGAGTCGTTGGCTTGATACATAGGGCTATAGACATTTATGGGAGCATATTATATGTCTAAAAACTGGTGTCGGCAGTTTTAACTTACTCTAGAAGGTGAGAAATTCGGCTGGGATCTCCTAGAAGTGGCATCAAGGCATTATGATTTCATCTTGTATATAGTCTGGTTATCAATCGTCCATGCTAAAATTGACTATATTAGGTGAAGTGATCAGTGAATCCGCACAGATGAGACTAGGTTTTCTTTCACTAGTAAGAAGGGAACCTTTGCAGCACAGGATGGACTTACCCATAGGAGGGTGCATCCTCTTAATCATCAGTTGGATAGCCTTACCCTCGGAGATGTTGATGCTGAGAGTTCGAGCTATCCAGTATTGGTGGACCAGTATTCCAAAGTCTTACCTGATCATGTTCTAGGACTACCTCCATGCAAGGAGGACGAATTTTACATCGACATGTACCCCGGGATAGCACATATATCTACACCATCATATCTGATGGCTCTCGTGGAGCTTAATGTGTTAGGTGTACAGATGGATGACTTGTAGGGAATGGGGTTCTTTTAACCAAGTGTTTCTCTATGAGCAGCCTTAATTTTGTTCGCCAAGAAGGTAGACGAGAGTATGAGACTCTGTGTGAACTATTAGTGCTTGAACCAGGTGACCATTAAGAAAAATTATACACTCCTATGGATTCATGATATTTTCGATTAGCTAAAGGGAGATTTATAGTTTTCAAAGAAAGATATCTAATCAGGCTATCATCAGCTCAGGATAAGGGATGAGGATGTGCAGAATAAATCCATCATATGTATGTATGGCCATTATGAGTTCTTGGTTATTCCTTTTAGTGTGACCAATTCCCTAGCAGTGTTCATGGGACCCATGAACAGGATCATTCAGCCATACCTTGATCACTCCATGGTGGTGTTCATTGATGTGATCTTGATATACTCGATAAAAGAGGTGGATAATAACTATCCTCTTCAGAGATTTTTGGATACACTCTGAGAGAACCATCTTTATGGTAAACTCTCGAAGTTCTAGTTCTGGATACACTAGGTCCACATTCGGGGACACGTTATCTCAAGTTTTTTATTTTTCATGGTTCCAGTGAATATAGAGGTTGTTCTGGCTTGGGAGCCACCCAGGAGCATGATGGAAGTGCGATGATTTCTGGGTTTGGTTGGATACTAACGTAGATTCGTGCCTAACTTTTCCAACATTGCAGCACCCTTTTTAGCTTTTACAATGAAGGGGAAACCATTCCTATGGATGGAAAAATGCCAACAGAGTTTCCAAGATCCGAGGTAGAAACTGAAGATTTCATCCACCTTGAGGCTACCAAAACAAGGTGTTAGGTATGTAGTCTACTGTGACACATTAGGGACCAATATTGGATGTTTCCTGATGTAGGAGTGAGCTGTGATCACCAATGGTTCATGATAGCTAAGATAACATGAACAAAACTATGCTACCCATGACCTGGAGTTATAAGTAGTGGTCTTTTCCTTGAAGTTGTTGTGAAATTACTTTATGGGTGAACATTTTATTGTCTACACTGATCATAAGAGTCTCAGGTATATCTTCTCATAGAAGGTCCTAAACATGAGACAACGGCGATGGCTAGAGTTCTTCCAGGACTATGACTTTTTGATAGTCTATACTTTTGGGAGGGGGAATGTGGTAGCATATGAACTCAGTAGGAGGTATGGTCTATAGTTTCCGAGTGACGTGACGAAGAAGCTAGCCGCATTGCAGATATCATTCCTGGATAGAGATGGAGAAGCATACCTTTAGTCTATGATAGTCACACCCCCACTCTTTCAGCGGGTCAGGGAGGTGCAGATTTGGGAAGCTGACTGCGAGGATCAATGTGCTCATTTATCCATAGGCTAGGCACCAGATGGATATTCTATGGGTGGGAAGCAAGTCATCCTCTTTAGATGATGTACCATGGTACCAGTGGTGCTATGAGAGGAGGTGTTGAGGGAGTTCCATGCGTCCCCACTTGTGGTACATCCTGGTGTGGCGAAAATGTACCAGGACCTCCGACATCAGCACTGGTTTGGAGGGATGAATAAAGTAGTGGCAGAGTTTGTTTCCTGATTCCTCACTTTTCAATAATTGAAGGTCAAGCATTAGGAACCAGGAGGCTTAGCATAGCCACTAGTGGTGCCTAAGTGAAAGGTGGATAGATTATCTATGGAATTTGTTACAGGAATTCCACATACAACTAGGGTACATGATTCCATATGGCTGATCAATGACCGACTCACCACATCATCCCACTTCCAACCAATTTGAGAGCAGGGATCAGTAGAGGGGTTGAGTTGCCTCTACGTACAAGGGATTTTGTGACTCAGGGGTGTCATCTACGATCGTCTCTGACCGAGGTGACACGTTATCATTGAGGTTTATCAGGTAATTTCTAATACATTGGAGGAGAAGCAAGGTGGAATACTACTTAGAAATTCCACCGTAGTTGGAGAAGGTGCATGACGTCTTCCACGTATCCCAGATGAGGAGAAACGTGCATGACCCATCTCATTTCATCGACCACATCAAGCTGGACTTATACGATGGGGATATATTTATGGAGGTTTCAGTAGAGATTGTGGATCGATAGGAGCATGCCCTTCATGGGTTGTCGATACCTTTGGTGGGAAATAACTGGGAGCACAAGAACCTCTAAGAGAGTACATCAAACTGGACCACTGTCCTCAGACCGAGCCACCACCCTCAGACAAGGCTGTTGCCCTCGGACCTGGCCGCCGCCCTCGGATCGGGCCGCCGCCCTCGGGTCAGGCCGCCGCCCCACGTTGGTCGGGCCGACCCTTGGGGGAATATCTATTCTAGTCTGGTTTCCCTATTCTGTCCAGTCTGACCTTGTGGGCCAACCCTCTAGTGGGATGGACCAGACATCGGCCTAGTGGGCCGAGTTCACCTCGTCGTGTCATAGATAGGGTCGGACCGGGTCGGTCCTACTCGGTCAGACCGGACCCGGGCCCCACTTGGCTCATAAACACTCAAATGAACTTATCTTGAGAACCGAATGCCTATTTGATTAACTGTCTATGGAGTTGGGACCCTTGTAGCGAGGTGGTACTTTTTCATTACTTCACTATAGTTTCAATGAATCTTGGAGTATGACCGGGTTGGATCGCACCCGAATCCATTTGGGCCCTTGGTAATGAAATGCCAATAATGCATAGTCTGGGCATCCAATAGATGCGTCGTTTGTTGTGTTGGAACCCTTGTGGAATGTCAGATCATCAAGTTACATATTTTTTTTAGATTTTTTGATGGTTGAGATATGACTAATGGTTTGGGGAGTGGTTCTCCCAAGCACACTATGTACAGAACCCTGTGGTTGGATGAGACCTGACAACTACTGGCTTTTTGACTCGGACTGACCCAACGACCATGATACACAATGGGGAGGAGTACCTCAGTAGGCCACGGTGGGGATAATTCATAGTACATGATGGGGAGAAGTACCTTATTAGACCACGGTGGGAGAGAGGTGCTTTTTGTGACCAAGAAGACCCACAAAAAGTGATGGGGAATAGTACCTCGACAGTTAAAGGTTAGTGAGAAGAAGCTCAGAGTGACCTGGCAGCCCAATTGTACTCAATAGTGGAGGATTTATCCAGTATTTGAGGTGTTCGACAATGTGATTGGGGATGATACTTGTTATTACCCCTATAATAAATCATGTTGTGTGATGTCTTTTCTTTGTGCTTGTGATTGAGGTTATGGTATGTGGTACTTTACATGTCTGGTACATTACCTACATGGTGTTACCCTGTGAGAATTATTTGTGGAACTCTAGGGGAGAATTAGGGTCTTGGGGTCCCTACTAAATATTTTTATACACAACCCTGCATGGGATTCCCCAGTAACTTTGTGTGTCTTTTGAAGATTACGAGTAACTCAGCTGAGGTTTGAGGGAGCAAGGACCAGGTGGAACACAGAGGAGACGAAAAGATGTGGAGTGCTGAAGAGGTGATATGTACTTACCCTTCATATAAGAACCTCATAGGATGACCCAGTAGATATTTACATTTTTCTTTTCATCTATTTTTTTATTTTTTTAGTTATACTTGTACTTTTTGAGTTGGTATTGTATTCTGGACCCTTTTAATTTCTACATTCTTTGACTACAGTAGTTTACATCATAGTTTCTTATTGTTGTGCTCTCGGACTGTGTTTTTGTACAAGATAAAGGCAATGCCTTCCCATTTTAGGGAATATTCCTTTCAATGATATTCACCAACCCCTGGCCTATGGAAGGATGACATGGGGTAGTCAGAGCACGGGCCCTGGGGGATGGGTCATGAAAATAACCATTAGGTAATCATCCATATTAACAGTTTTTACGCTATCTCATCACATGAAAAGACTATTTTTAATAGGGAGATTACATATGTTTACTCTATTATATTTGTTTTATAAATTTTTTAGAACCTAGAAAATTTATTTCTGAAATAAATTCTTTTTATAATTTAAAATTTTGAACAAAAAATTATGGATCCTATGTTCTTCAAGAAGAAACTTATCAATATTAACAATTCATTCTGAATAATCCAGAAGGTAGGTTTCCATAAATTTTTAGTCGTAATTTCATTTTTATTCTTATTGGTATCATTACTCTTGTTTTATGAAAACCTTATCAGATTCACTTTCCATAAATCGAATTTTTCTTTAAAACCTCAAAATATCAGAATACCTAAATCATTATTTATCATTAATAGAAACCATGAGATCAGATCAAGATAATAATAATCATTGGATCTATCCATGAATTCTATATGTCACTATAAATAATATTTAAATGGACCCTGTGTTCTTATACCACATCAGTTTTCTCAGGCATCTATGTTGATTCTCTGCCGCTCTACAAGTCTACAGTTCCATTTTTCTAATTTTGTTAAATTCTAAATGTCTCATGAAGCTTCTCCTGAGACTCCAATGCTATCCTAGTCAATAAAGGAACCCAATGATATGTTAATGATTGATTAATGTTTAGAGGATCATAATTTATTTGGGAAGTATTGTTCTTTTATTTCCAAAATTATGATGTTCAAATGATTGGAAAAAATTTGCGTTGATAATAAAAATAATCAAGACCCAGTTTAAACATAAATTGTATTGTAATATTTTAATTAAGTTCATTTATATTAATAAATTTGAAAATAAATGTTCATGTTTAGAAGCTATGGGATGTCATATTCATTATATTTCAACAAGTCCGCCCACATACATGCCATTCCATTCAAATTTGACACAATTCTCTGCGTGCACCATTTTATAAATAAAGAAGGATCTTTCATGAAGGTAAAGAAAATATAGCTCCTTAGGATAAAAAATTTCAAGAAACCCAAAATTTCCCATCTCTCAACAAATAACATTTTGGTATATTTGTGGATGAAAGGTTTCTTTATCCCATGTAAGGGTGATAAAAAAGCATTCCTGATTTGTGATATCTTTCTCTAGAATTTTTTGGTGAAACTATGGAAGATAAATATGGTGAAGTAAATTCTACTCAAAATTAGTAACACTAATAAATGTAGCATAAAGTCTCTGATTTAAACGAATCTAGTGATTATATCAAATATTATAGTCTTGTATTTAGAATATTTCATGATCACATGCATATTGAATGCTATGATTTCTAGGTAATTTTACTCAGTGATGATATTATAAGAAGGATGAAAATTACATTTCATCTTAAGACTAGATAGTTTTGTGATCTTCTGGAGAGGGATGATTGGATTGAAATTAAGAAAGATGATGTTTTTGAACCTTATAACAAAATAAAATCTAAGGATCTGAAAATCCATGGAGTCGAACCCATTCTAGAATCAAAATAAAAGCCCCTAGGCCAAATAATAAATCGACATTAGATGATGAAGTGGTTTCTAAATAGAGGGATTGGTTGGAACATTAATGTAATAGAATTATGATGACGTAAAGTATAATCCTCTGGGGAATCATTCCTCAAAATCGCAATCCCCCTCCTCCATGGGAAATGATTTTGTTGAACAGTCCTTGAAAAATCAAGTAGATTAAATTATGTTCTTCCCAAACATTGAATCACTGTTCTAGTTGATTCCACCATCATTTATTTTGAAAATAGAATCTATTAATTTTTTTATGGATAACCTCAAAAAGGTTTAAGTGGACTTCAAAACATTCTTTATCAATTATAAACCCCAAGGGATGTTCGTTAAGAAGACCAAAAACTGGCTAATGTCCGTTACTGATAATTTAATGATAGTTGATGACTATATAGATTCAGTTAGATAAGGTTTTGACAAATATGATGAAAGCATCATGAATTTATCTGAAAGTATAAATCAATAGAAATATTACTAGGTCCTCGAGGATAGAGATGTTAATGGATAACTCAATTCTGTTTCTCTTACTCTAAAGAGGGAATGAGAATCTGCGTAATAGTTGGAAGAAAAATTTATGTCTAAAGAAGAATTGATCAGGACACAAGAAGAGGGGATTAAAATTCTTGTAAAAAAGATCAAGTATCAATAATACTTACTCAAGAAGTACCATGAATATGAAACGGAGATAAAGAAGATGAAGGCTATTTTCATGGATTTTCTTCCAGAGAAGAAGAAAAAAAAATTATTATCTTAAAACTATGATCTTTTGTTGATCTAATATTTTTTTTCAAAGTTAATGAAATCTATTTTTTACTTTGTTTCATATGCACTTATTTCTAACCGTTTAGGTTCCAAATTGTTTCCCTCCATTGCTTGGTGAAACCCAAAAATCGTGAGGTATGTTTAAAAATAATATCATATTAATTAGGAGTTTAACAAAAATACAAAATTCCTTATAAAAATTGGATATTTACATAATGAAAACTCTCTTAGGAAAAGAAAATTCATTTTAAAGAAATTTTTTTAACCTATATAATATAATCCTTAAGGTGAAAAAACATAAGGGGGAGTAAGTATAAATTCCCTAAGCCGAAAATATAATGGAGATAAGTTTTTATTTTTAAGATTACTAATGTAAATATTGTTTTCTTGAAATATGGTTTCTCTTTTATAAAAAGGAGGATATTATTAGGAATATAATCTCTATATGTCTTTTCCATTACTTTGGTTTCGAAAATCAAAAACATATTTTCATAAATATTATTTTAGCTCTCAAAGGAAATTTACATTATTATACATTATCATGATATTATGTTTTTTTCCTTAATTTCTTTATCATAGCCTAACCATATTTTTTTATTAAGGAATATTCTTATTTAATAATAAACTAATCCTTATATAAACCTCGAATACATATAGTTTCTAAGAAACTAGGTCTTAATGATTTCAAACACAGATTCATTCAAAATTTTGACTCTGAGTTCCACAATATTGCGATTTCAAATTATCATAAATTCTGACTTCAAATTCTCTAAAATTATAACAATGAATTATTAGAAATAATGAATCTGAAATCTCATAAATTTAGACTCCGGATTCTTATACATTCTGACTCTGAATTCTCAAAAATTATGACACTGAGTTATCATAAATTATGACTCCAAATTTTTAGAAATTCAATCTCAGAATTCTCATAAATTCAGACTCAAAATCTTTAAAACTTAAACATCATTTCTATCAAAAATATGATTCATTTCTATCCAAAACTAGACTTCAAATTCTTATTTTTTTTTCTAGACTCCATTTGTACACATATTTAGACTTGGTTTGCCACTATTTTTATTATCAAATTATTAATACTTTATAATGTTACATATTTTCTTTAATATATTTTTCTAAAATTATCAGATCCTATATTTCATATGTTTCTAAACATAATAATAAATTTTTAACCTGATATTATTTTTACACATGATTATGTTGCAATGAAAAGATGCCATAAAAACTATTTTCAACCAAAAATTTGCTGAGTGACACAGGTCAGAGTCCCTCTAAAATTAAAAGAAATATATGACCATTTGAGGAGGAGATGACCATTGAGGATTTTATCTATAAATACACCACCCATTTGAAGACTCCAGACACGTTGAGATTTTCTGTATGTGTAGAATTCTAGAGGGAGAATTTATGCTATGAAAGCTCTTCCCAACATGAATTGTGAGAATTCTATGAAAAACTTGTTCAAGATGTGAACATCTTCTTCATCCTGCTTAGTGTGATTCCGATTGTTATTGGTCTATCCAGGGCCTCTAAGTACAGAAATAAAGAGGTTTTGACTACATTAATGTTCTAGGGATTCCTGGAATAGGAAGACCTAGGTGCCGAATACATTAATGTTCGAGTGCTTGTGGGTATAGAAAGATAAATTCTAATACTCTTATCGATGGATTACCATAGTGTAGGTAAGAAAAAATTTATTGAATATATAAATCAAGGGACTTTTATCCAAGGTTTTTGGATACCCTTATATTTGGGTTAAAATATTTATTATACCCGTTAACTTTTCCTTGATACATGTTTTTATTTCTGCTATATTTTCTAAGGAATGAATGTATAACATTATTATACATACATATACTTTTATACTCTGATAAATAATATTATATACGGTTTATGGAAGATTATTTACCTATCTAAACATGTTTTAAATATCATTTGTGGATCCATATTTTCAAATTATAATAAATATTTATTCTTATTTAAGAACTATATAATTTTTCTGAATCCATTTTGATTAACTTTCTTAAACATGGATTTTTTTGAGGACTAAAATAAATGTTTTTAAACATACCATTTTCCCCCCATGTATTTGGGAATCTTCATAGACATTTCAATACTATAGTTTACATATTAATTAATGAGTATAATTTTACTATTTAGGACATTATGATCATGTGGAGAACCATTTCAGACATAAGCTATGGGATTCTATCCAAACCTCCACTTTTCTTTAAGGTTACTCTTTCCATGCCTTTAATTTTATGTAATGATACATTATTTTTATATAAATTTTATATATTCCATGTATATGTTCCATAATAATTTTTTATATCGGATCATCCCTATTTTATGTGTTAATATGTGTTTTATAAAGGTTCACTTTTTCAATTATTATCTATATGAAAGACCAATTCAGGGGGACCTCTTTATTTTGTACCCATTTTCACGTGGAATAAATATTCTTATTTTTACAAAAAATTATTTCTCTAAAATCCATCATTTTATCATGGATAACAATATTTTTTCTATTTTGATTTTATGAAAACTAATATTCCATTTCTACTATATATTTTTAATTATATTTTCTTTAAAACACACTAAACTGTTTTATTTCTAATGTTTCATAAACTATCCTTTTACATGATTCCACTTAAATTCGACATCTATTATCATTATCTATACCTATTTGTCCTTATGATTTTTCATGTATATTTTGAATCCATTAATTCATGGTCACATTTATGACTCACCAATTTGAATTGCCTTATAACATGATTCTAATAAACATTACATTCCAAGTGTAACCCCTATGTTTTTATTGATTCATTGTGAATGATTCTTAATGTGGAAATCATATCCATGAATATGTTAGTATGGGTGCACTGAGATAGAGGTCCAATGCATTAGGTAATGATTATTCTCATGAGATAACGTGTCGGGTTAGGGAGTGAACATGTTTCCTTTAAGAGTCATTGTCCGCTATGTTATATTGTCTTTGTGGTTTACCTTGACTCGAGTCTATGTCATGTTATATGATGTCTCCATATCCCTTTGATTCCAATATTATATGTTCCCAAGTTATACTTTTAATTATTCCATATTTTTATTTATTCTCCATTACTTTATGTCAAAATGTTATTCCTTATAACCCATGTTATATGTTTTATTACTATTAGTTTTTACCTTATAGGATTTTAACTCATCCATTTTCTTCATGTAGTCCCCAAGCTATCATATGTTGTTATAGGAGATAAATGGAATTTTGGAGGTCAATATGGAGATTAAAAAAAATTATGTCTTCATGGTGATTAATTATTCACCTAATTTTTCAAAAGACACTAAAATTTATGATCCTTTTCATGTAATTTGATAGTTAATTACTTTTAAAATCATGTAATGGTATGTGTAAAAATATAGGGTCACTATAGTTCATATCAAATCAATAATTAGTTATTTTTGAGATTGGATTATAAAACACTAGTTAAATCCTTTGGAATATGATTATGTATAAGAAAATATCACAAAATTTAGGTTAGTATAGGGTTATTTTTTTACCAAGAAAATTCATCCTTATCTTGATAATACAAGTGGAAGTGGTTCTAGTACAAATGTACATGGAAGTATCAACTAAAATAATGTTTTCTGGACCTAAATTTGGGTAACTTGGTACAAAAATATGGGCCTTACTATGCACCTGGTTTGACATTCTTATGGTATATGTTTTATAAAATTGATATTATTGTTACCATCAATTATTGAGTGAAAAAAATACCATAAGAATATATGTTAATAAATTGATCATGGACAACCTAGATTGAAACATAAGGAATCAAAAGGTAGGATATAGATTTCATTTACATGTTTATACCACTATATTAAATATTTTCTTTTTTTATTATTATTAGTTGAGTATTCAAGTACCTAATATTACGTTATTTTTCTTAGTTATTGGATGTAAATAGAAACAAATCTTCCTACAATCAATATGATAATCAATGTGATGATTTGTCAAATGGTATTCCAAATATTATGGTAATGGGTGCTCGAAACATTATATAGTACATTCTTAACTGTATAATGTTATGAATAAAGAACATGATCATGTGGAATCACTACTTTTTTAATGAAGGATAATGTTTTTATTGAATCCTTCATGCAGAAAAGACTTCCCATGTTTAGTATATATTCTGACTCCCTCCATACATAAAAAAGGGTTAAATCCATTGAGAATGTGTTATCTACCCCCAAGAGACTATAAAAATATAATGTTTTTTTGGCCATTTGTAATTTTGATCCGGAAGTAGACCAGATGTGGAATCAGATTATGAGCACATAGTCTAAGGTGGAAATTTATTCTATGGAATGAGAATATTCGATGAATCTATTTTTCAATAAATATTTTCCTAGAACCATCCATCACAAGATGGAATATTAATTCCCCAAATTTAATCAAAATAAATATTATTATATTGGGTTGTATGACAAAAACACTATAAGTCATGCAATAAACACCTCTGACTTTGTCATGAATACCAAACGTAAGGTGGATCATTTCATTATAAGACTAAACATGAGTCTACAAAAGGCGTTAGTAATTGGATACTTCTATAGATCTGAAGAGATTTTATATTTTTTCCTTAATATTGAAATGGATATTAGAGACAATTAGTGTTCTATTAGTCCTGGTCAAAAGAAGAAGAAAATGGATTTTGATATGGGTGATAAATTCAATGATGGAAAGATGAGAATACATCCCACATTTCAAATGTTTTGGAAGAATAATTTTACAAACAGCTTAACTAGACCCATGATATACATGGAATGTAGAAGAGAATGGAATATAGAAAATAATACCCAAAGGGATATGAAGAATCCCACTAAAGAGAAAGAATAAAGTAAGGTTCAGATCAACACTCAACCATTATTTCAGTGTTTCAACTATATGGAACATGGGCTATATGGAAACCATTTCCATAAGCCACAGGTTTTTGGTTGAAATAAACAAAAACAACCTCAAATATATCAAGGAAGGGAATATATAATCAATACTACTAAGGTGGAGATCTAAAATGATGTGGTGATAGGTACGATGGTTATTCATTCAAGAATAGGAAACATACTATTTGATTATAGTTCTACAAATTCTGTTATATATTGCATGTTTAGTAGAATTATTCTACAACCACACAAGTATTTGGTGGTTGAGTTATCTTAGAGTATTAAAAATGAAATGATTATTGTATCCAAAGTTTATAACTCATACTCTGTTATTTTTTGTAGACTGAACCTCCCAAGAAATCGTGTCATACTCCATTTGGTTGAGTTAAATTCTATATTGGGCATGGATTTTCAATCTTTATATAAAATTACATTCAACTATAGAGAAATATATATCAATCTTCACATACTGAGGCATCCTCTAATTTTGTACACATGCATGGGGGATAATGAATCTCCTTCAAAATAATCATCTCATTTGTGGAAACTGTTTCCATATAAGAAATTATATCTATCTCAAATAATGGATATAAGAGAGAGAATAAATCTCTAAGACATGCCTATCATGATGTATTACACTGATGTATTCCTAGAAGAATTTTGTACTCTTACTCATGATCGAGAGGATGCGTTCTTAATTGAAAATATTTCTAGATCTCTACCCATAACATAGTAACCTTATATAATGGCCACTGTTGATCTAGAAATACTAAGGAAAATGTTATAGGAGAATCATGATAAGAATATTATATGCCTGAGTGAATCAATATGCGGTGAAAAAGTTATTTTTATCTAGAATAATGATTGTTTAATATGTATCCACATTAATTATTGTGTTCTCGAAGAATAATGATAAAGAAAATATATCCCTAGTGGTGGATAGATGTCTTACTTATCAGCTTTGCGGGGCTAATTATTTCTCAATGTTAGACCTTTGATTGGGATATGACCAATTAAATGTGAGGATAGAATAAATTCCTAGGATATTCTTTAGAACATGGTATTCAAACTATGAGTTCATAGTGATTCTTTTAAGAGTCATTAATTCTCAAACAATATACATGAAATTAATGATTATAGTATTCAAATATAACCATGAGAAATTTATTATAGACTTTATTGATGATATTCTGATATACATTAAGACAAAGGATAAACATGAGGATAATTTTAATACTATGATGAATAGTTTATGAAGGGAGAAAAATTATATATAGTACAATAAATTTTAGTGCTGGATGAAGGAAACATAATTCTTGAGTAATGTTATCACTAAAAAAGGACATTTATGGACCCTTATATGAAAAAATAAATTGAAGAGTCCCTCATGCCAACTCTTGTAAGGGATATTTATAGTTTCCTTTGTCAAGATGGGTATTACAATAGAATTGATAAGAAATTATCTTGATTTTCAAACCTAATTACCAATATGACTCAGAAGAGAGAAAATTTTGTCTCGACCAGTGATTGTGAACACTGGTTCAAAGTGTTGAAAATATTCTTATCACTACACAAGTTCTCACATTACCAATAAGTTTGTATCTCTTTGTGGTATAAAATGACTCCTAAAAGTATGTTTTAGTCAATTTTTTTTTGATGAAAATTGATAAAATTAATGTCTATGCCTCAAGGTAGTTGATAATACATTAAAAATCAATGTCACACATGATATGGAGTTGGTATCTTTGATATTTTCATTGAACATCATATAGAATTATCACTATGGGTAGAAGAGTGAGATATATACTGATCTAAACAATCTAAAATATATATTCACACATAGGGAAATTAATACGATCTATTGGATATGGTTAGAGCTCATCAAGGATTACAACTCCTCAGTCCACTTCTATCATGGTAATGATAATAAGGCGAAATATTCTCTAAGTATAAATGATCCTATATATTTATAAATCATGGTAATTGAGAAGGATACAATCTTCTTAGACCTTCAAAGGATGGAAAATGCAATTGTTAAAGAAGTTACATCATAAATCCTTTGTCAAATTATTTCTCAATCGTAACTTATAGAAAAAATAAAGGATGCTCAATGAAATGATTTAAAATATCATAAGAATTTGAATCCTAGAGATAAGGAAAATAATCAGAGATAAAAATGGATGTGGAAGGTGTCATGAGATTCGAGTTACAACTATGTGTATCATCTAATTAAAAGATAAATGAGAAGATTCCGAAATATTCACAAA
The DNA here is from genome assembly GCA_963277665.1 of Viscum album. NCBI lineage: Eukaryota > Viridiplantae > Streptophyta > Magnoliopsida > Santalales > Viscaceae > Viscum > Viscum album. The sequence continues at coordinate 112,068,196 of OY728156.1, read as the reverse complement.
GATCAACTTTCTCTATTCAACTATGGATCACAGTGATGTATTAGGATATTTGAGAGAACTATTGAGTGGACTATATGAAAAAATATATCATTGAATATAAATCATATAGAATTTTATTTCATAAAGTGAAGGCGGAATGAAAAAAGTATATGGGGATAATGCAACCACTATACATACAAACATTAATGTGTAAAAACATTAACATGAATTTTTCACAGGACTTCTAAATTCATCTAAAGGATAAATTTTATAAGGGTGTTTGAGGATCGTCTTACATAAATAGATCACATTATTTCAATTCAATAGGATTTATCACTATATCATGTTTCAAAAATATATAAAAATAAATTGTAAGGCTACATAAAGTATCTCTATCAATTGTATCGGATCAAGATCGAGGACTCTTCTTCATGTTTAGGAAATGTCTCCAATATTATCTAAACACTGAGTTGAAATTTAATAAGGCTTATAATCCTCAAATTGATGGCCATTCAGTGTGAAAAAATCATACTATAGAAGACTTGTTAACAGCATATTTAATAGAATTTAAGAGAGGATGAGACCAACATCTACCACCAGTCTAATACTCCTACAACAATAGTTTACACTCAAGAATCCAAATTGCATAATATGAATCTATTTATGGGAAATGATGTAGAAAAAAGACATGATGGGATGTTATTGATGAACAGAATATTCTAGGACCTATAATATTCAAATGAATGGTGGAGATAGTGAAAACTATTAAAAACACCTTAGTACAAGATAAATTCAATGAAAGAGTTATGAGACAATGATAAATTATACCTTGAGTTTAAAGTTGTCGACATGGTATTCCTTTTCTTATCTCATTGTAATGAGATCATTTTATTTGGAATGAAATGAGTGATATGTCCTTGTTACATCGACCCCTTTGAGATTCATGACCATGTTGAAGCTACAAGATATCAAATAGAACTTCCACCAACCATGTATAATGTACACTTTGTATTCCATGTATCCCTCTAAGAGAATTTCACACTAGATCAATCACATGAACTGAATTAATAAGTGGTACGGTTTGAATCTGATCTCTCAAGTGAGGAGTAACTAGGAAAGATATTTTATTGTAGATAGAAATCTCTACACAACAAGAATACTTACTTGGTTAATGTTCTATGGTGGAACCATAAGTATGATGATAAAAAATGGTAACTGAGGGTGGCGATGAAGGAAAAGTGCCCTAATTTTTTTACCATAGTATGTAAAATGAAATTTATAGGGAAAAATTTTATAAGGGGGAATAATTTAACAGAAAAAAAAAATTATCCTTGAAAATACAATTCTTATATATATTTCCTATAGTATAAACCTCATAATATCACATTGATAATGCAATAAAAACATTATAAAAGAAAAATTAATGAAATATGATGTGTTTTTAGAAGATAATGAACATATACCGACAAAACAATTAGATGACATTCAAAATAGTAATGTGGCCCTTATAAATTGTAAAATAGAAAATTGAACAATAAGATCACCAATAAATGTATAAATAAAATTTTTACATATTATATGTGATAATATGATATAATTATATTATTGTATAAGAAAATTAATGTGTTAAAATCTATTAAATATGTGATGGAATAGTTCAATTCCATAAGTATTTAATTTCTATTTTATGATTATTTAAATAATATATAATATAATTTGTTTACATAATTTGTAATCATAAATTAATATTTTTTCTCATCGTTATGAGATAATTTTTATAACACTTTTAATTTTTGAAAGTCTTATAATATCATTTATAATTATAAAATTTGTATTTTTCTACTAAATGATGAATTTAATTAAAAAAAATTATATTTAGAAAATTATTTTCAAAAAATGGAGTTTATTATTTATTTTCTCATCTCAATCAATTTTTGGGGTTTATTTTTTTTCTAAAATACTTTAATTTTTGGGAATTGTAAAATATGGTAATTTACGATATTTAAATTACAATCCAAATGTATTAATAAAAAAATAATGAATTATATAAAAATAATAATCTTGAAGATCCATATATTATTTTAATATTCTTGGTGATAATTTTATAACTATTCATATTATTAATCCAAAATAATAAGATGATGAAAAAAATAAGTGGAATACACCCCTATCTTGCACCATAAATACCACCCTAAACCAACCCTTATACTCTCCCATTACAAGCTTTTATCCTTTACCAAATTCAGCTAAATAACCTTTACAATCCCTGCCACACATCTAGGATATCATAATATCATTAAAATACCAAACCATTACCCAATATAGGTTTTCAATAATAGAAATCCAAGCTGTAATTTTCTCTTTTATTCTCATTTAATTCCTTTTCAGGTTATTTTCTTATTCTATCCCAACCTCCCCTTATCCAAATGGTGTGATAACAAAATGACCTAGAAAATAATAAAAAATTATTTTTCTAATTTAATAATATATCATTAAACCATTATCCTCTCAATTTTATTCTAGAAATGAAAATTTCATTCATAAGGTGTTCATTTATCACGGTTAAGGATGCGAAATTTCACATTTTCCATTAACACCTTAATGGATGGTTATAAAAACAATTTTATTGTTAGAATATTTATAATATATAAATTACAACATATTTAATGTTATGGAATCATTATATATAGATGTTGTTAAATAATAATACCAATCATGTTTGTTGTAATAAAAATACCTCCCAAAGTAATCTAAATGAATATCCATAACATCTTCTCTAATGATTCACCCTCACAAAATATAATCAGATAAATAATATTATAATTTAACCATATGGATATTAATTAATAACTTTTAACTTCAATTATATATTTCTATTCCCATTTTATGTGAACTTCTATACTCTTACCCAAGAGAACTGATCATGAAAACTATGAAAACGAGCACTCCCAAATATTGAAATTGAACACTATAACTTATAAAAAGGACATAAATCAACATAATAAAATTATACTAAATAAATTTCATGTATAATATGTTTTTAAATTATTAATTAATAAATATAATTTTATTATTTCAGACATTAAGATCAATTGTATAATGGTGTAAGCCATAAGTTTTGCGATTCTACCCAAACGACGATTTTTTCCCACAGTTTACTCTTACACTCTCTTTACTACAAAGTAATTATTTTTTATTTTAATATAATTATTATAAATTTCTTATATATGTTCAAAAATCATGTTTTCAGATCATATCATCCCTATTTGAATGGGTAATACATTTTTTATAATGGCTCCCTTTTCAAATCTTCCTTATAAGTTAGCGTCATTCAAGGGATCTTCCTGGTTTCCTACTAATTTTCATGAGAAATCCAATTTTTTTTAATTGAAAATTGTTTTTCTATAATCACAATTTTTTTCATTGAAATTTTTATTGTTTCATTTATGGTTTTATGATTTTTTTTGACATTTCTTATTTAAAATTTCATTAATATTTTCCTAGAACAAAATTATTAATTATTTATTTCTAATGTTTCTTTAAACACTACATTAATATCTTTCAAAATCAATTGGAAGTAAATAAACATGATCCATTACTATTTTACCTTATTTATTATTATGTTTATTTAATGGGAAAATTTTTTATATTCCCATTTGCAAGGCCTATGACATGATTACAATACCCATTCTTTCCATGGGTAACTCTTATGTTATGTTTTATTAATTATGTATTATTCTTCATTTGACAGAAATATTCATTAACATGTTATTATGGGTGCACCTAGATATCAATTTAATAAATTTTGAAATTTCTAGTCTCATGAGGTGTCTTGTTGGGACAAGGACTGAAGTAGATTCCTTTATAAAATGTTTTCCAATATGTTATATAGAATTGGTTGTTATCCTTGAATCATGTTCAGGTCATGTTACATTTTTCCACATTCATATGATTACATGATTTTATCTACCAATGTTTTACATGTTATTATTACATATGATTATACATGTTCCATTACTTTATGTCATCATGTTATTCCTTCTAACCCAAGTGCTACGATTAATTTCTATACTTTTTTCCATACTGGTATTTTTAGCACATCGATTTTGTTAATGTATTACCCATTTTATCCTATGAAGTTATAGAAACAAAACGGAGTTAAGGATCTTATTATTGATATTAAATAAAATATTTCTTCATGATCATTAATTGTCTACCAAATATTCCAATGACACTATACATTTCATTCTTCGTCTTGTAATGTTATGGTTAATTAGAATTAAAATAATGTAATGATATTTTTAAAATTATAGGGTCACTATAAATAATATTCTCATCCCACTTCTAGTGGAAACACCCCACACACTTAAGATGCATAGTCTCCCAGACCTTACACAATACATTTGATAAAAAACTAACCACCATTTGTAGTTTTCACACAGGTGTGTTCCTAGGGTCAAATGATTTCATACAAACAATGGGGAACATTCTTATCAATGTAACCAAAATTGATTACCATAAAATGTTAGTATTAAATATGTATTAATAATTCATTGTAACCTATTATCCCATTTTTTATAAAATGGATCTCTTAACATGCTTCAGCGGCTCTTGAAAACTACCTTTAGTCGTAGTGCATGTCTCTCAAGATTAGACAAAGGAAACATATTGGAAAACAATAATATGTACCTTAGTGAATATATCAGATGTTACAATAAATATTTTTTACATACATAAAGTATAGAATAATCAATCAGAAATATATTATTAATTTTTTAGAAATGATGAATAAATAAATTGATGGTAACAAAGATTTTTTTTAAAAAACAATTTAAAGTAGTAATGCATCTTTATCATAATAAATAAATTTAATCATTAAAAATTAAATAATTTTAATAAATATATATAAATATACTCAAAATATAATTTAAAACTCATCTAATGGATGTTATTAGGTATGTAATGTGAATAAATTATTTTAAATTTTGAAAATATTTTTTTTATAAAAATGTTTTTTTTCTTTTGCATAGATATAAGAATTTTTTTATTCCACTGTTATAAATTATATATGATATCATGAATTTAATTATTTGTATAATAATTGAATTATTATGTTATTTTTATATTTTGGTTTAATTTAGTGATTTTTGTTTTTTGTATGAGCAATGAAAAATACAAATTTTACAAATAATGTAACTTTTATTACATTAATATTATAGATAAATAAAAGAAATTTTTATGGATATTTTTTATAATATATAAATATATATATATGATTTATTTTAAGGAATTTGAAAACATAATGATGAACTGAGAATCTTATGTGTATAAAATCGGAGATTTAAGTTCCGTTTTTATTCAAATAAAAACAAATATTTATTGTTCTATGTTAATCATGGTTTCAAAATTTTCCATTTTTTTCAATTTTTACAAAATAATTATAATTATTATTTTCTATAAATTAATAAATATAATTTCATAGTAAAAAATATTTTAAAATATTTTGGTATAAAAAATATTTTTATTTTTAATCCAAATTTTTATTAAAAACAGTTTTAATTGTGTTTTTTAAAACTACATTAAAAGTAATTTATAACCATTCATTTAATATGATAATATAAATGTAATTCCATGTAATAAATCATACTAATTAATATTATATAATGAGAGAAATATAATTTTTTTCATAATTATTAGAATCCATGTTAAAAACATATCACTATGAAATCAGGAAAAATGATAAACATTGGGGGTTAAATTAAAGATTACATGGTTTGAAATAACCTAACAAATTATCTAAATACTTTTGGTATAATTGAATAAGACCATATCGAATCGCATATTATAAATTTTTCCCCTTTTTATCTACATTCTAATGTGAGTTAATCAGTTATGATTTAATGTTCATAATATTTTAAATTTTACCACCTAACTCACATACAAAGGGGAAAATTGTCTCACCCCATTCTCACTTTTCATGAGCCACTAATCTCAAAAAAATACTTCCAAAATACCATAGAAACATAATTTTTCTCTAATTATAGGTTTATTACTCCTCAATTGACCACTTTATTAATTATTAATGTTTAATATAATAGAGGTTACTACAAAAGAGTTATATAATTTTACTTAGATTTTTCTTGTTTCTTTCTTCTTCAAATACACCTAAACATTAAATCAACATATTATCATTAATACATAAGTAAATTTTATATATTGATATATTTTGTAATGAAAAATACATCAATTTTATATATATTCGGTAGCCTACTGAAAATGAAAACCTCATTATAGCATAGGTATAGAATACTATCTCCACAAAGTGGTTTATTTAATTTTTCATCCCCAGATCATGTGAATGGTTATAGATATAATTAATTAATATATATATATATATGATATTCATGAACTAGATATTTTTCTACAAATATTTTATATTTTTTACCTTTTTACGACCTTTTATTTGGAAAATTATTACATCTCTCTTACATATGTGTGGACTACCACCACCACAAAGACCGTTAATTCATTTTTTATTTCTGATTTACATGGATGAAAATAATGATATAATTAATAAAGATATATTATTATTATGAAAAAAATAATTTTTGTAGTAATATTGATTAATATATACTTTCTCAACATTCCAATAATTTGGAAAATAAAAACATTATCATGTGCACATGCAGAAAATCACCCCCACGAACAACATATTTCCATTTTATACTACCATATTACATGAATAATTTTGAAATTGTATATAATGAATATAAAACATAATCATTAAATTAATAAATTTATGTATATAATGTGGCCCTTTTTTAACATATTCAACAACCTCCAATATGATTATTTAAATTTAAGGAAATTAATCGGACAACATTATTTTTACACGTAAGTAAAAAAATTGTTAATAAATGGTTGTAAAATTGATTTAAAATGACCCTAAAAAATGTAATATAGTTGAAAAATGTTCTTAATAAAGTGTCAAATAATATCCAATTGATTATTTTGGATTATATAATACATCCATCCATCTTCTAATCAACGATATGGGTCATTTTGAAATATTTATACTTCACTAAGACATCATTTACATCATGCCCTTAATTTCATTTAAATAACATATATACATACCATATGACATGTTATGTAATGAATTACTCGTTATTCATGGTATGAAATGTTTTTTATTAGTGTTTTCCATTTAAATGGATTTTGATTCAAATTTTATCAATGTTTCTAGGATGTATTGAAAAATTAAATTATTTAATCATGATTGTTTGTGTTAAAATTTTTATATAATTATTTATTAAATATAATCCTAATTAACCAAAATTTATTATAATGTATTTTCGTTTTTTATTTTGTTTCCAATTTTTTATCAAAAATTTTATTATTATTTTTACATCAAATGGCCAGGAAAATAATTTTTTTTATAAGTTGTCATTTTATTCAATTTTCTAAAAAAACACTTTTTCCCACTTCAATAATATTTAATGGTTTCTAATAAAGTTATTTCTTTTGATAAAATATTTATTTTAATTAATTTAGATATATTTATATTTCATTCAAACATACAAATAATATTCATAGTTTAATTTTGTGAATATAGTTACTTTTGGTATTTATACCAAAAGTGGGAAAGGAATATTTGGATTTAGAATTTACTAAATAAATTAATTTTCCTATCATCATGACCATTAATTTTATATAACAATATTTTAAATGTATCTATTTTATTTAAAATAATAATATGCACTGATTATTCTATAAATGATTTTAATAATATAGAAATAAAATGTTTTTTAATAGTTTTTTGTAGAAGAAACTAATGTTTTAAAGGTATTTTTCATCTTTGTTATCATCCTTATATGTTTCTTATGATTCACTGAGGAAAATATATAATGATTTGATCAAGGTTTTTACTACGGATGACTTAGGATTATGTTATTTTGAGATATTTATGAAACCCATATGTTTTACATGGGCCATTCTATGATGAATAAATGGCATTATTTTACCATTTATTAATTTATTGTTTTGTGGTCATTACCATTATCATGAAAACATTCCCAATTAGTCTCAATAATTTTATTATAAATTATAATCAATCACTATTTCTATGTTATTTTGAATAATTATGCGTCTTATATTATTGAACATATAAATTTTCAAAATACATTATCATTTGAAGGAATATTTCTGGGATTTTATTCCGTTTTCTTGGGAAATATTGTTATTTAACATTCTAAAATAAATAAGTATATTTACTAATTGATAATTAATATTGATTAAGCATAATATTCTTGGATAAATATATGATTAATGAATTAGATATATTAAATTGACTACAATGTACTAGATAGAGATAATTACATGATATATCAAATAGTCACATGAGAAAAAAGATAGAATAATTTATATGGTGAGGATGTAAGATCAAATTAAAATAGTTTGGTAATTATTGTATAACTACAAAAAAATGTAACTATTTTACCTAAGGTCCTCACTATAAGATTTATGATGTTGTGGAATTAGACATGAAGGTAAGATCATGAATGCCTAGAAAATCCACTTCCTTTTATACCAGTTTAGTTATAATTATCAATCTGACTATATTATTTTCCATGGATATATTTTTAAGATAACATTATTTATTAGATGAAAATATTAATGATTAGTTATTGTGAAATATTTTTATACATAAAATATTCATGCTAGCTTCTATTGTATTAATTTTATTCGTAATACTTTTAGTATACCATTTATTAATATTTTCTTTAAAATTATTTGAATATTGAATATTTGATTTATTTTCATGGATGTGGAAAAATTTTCTTACATTATTGTCTTCTATATATTGAAAATCAAAATCATGTATGTATATACTCTACTAAAACTTTTAAATAGATATAACTTCATGTTTTGTTACATGGTATCTTTTACCAATGTAATATTGTAAACCCTAACAATGTGTTAACTCATTTGAGGCTTTTATAACCCCTTCCCATCCTTGTATTGTTTCATAGGAATAAAATGACTGAGCTGACCCACAAAGGGACACTATAAATCCATTATAAAAGGGGGTCTTTCAACCACCACCAGAAAATATATCTCTCTATGATTCACATTTATTTCCAATAGAATTATATTCCATTGTTTATGTAAGTATAGTTCCACAAACCTTTTATATTAAATAATTCAAATATGTTTTTTAATGTCATTGAACAATTGAACGCACTTTCACCAGTGAAAATAATCAAAATTAATAATAATTATGTTATGTTGGTATTATGTGCCAAATATGATTTAAAAAAAATAATTATTTCTAAAATAATAATAGTAATAGAAAAAACATAGAAAAACACATCCTATTTGGAAAAACACATATATAATACCATTGATACCCAATAAAAACAATTCCATCACCCTAGTAACCAGGACTTCCCACAAGAAAATGTGTTTGTGATGTAGTAGTATATGCTCAATCATACAATTTGAAACAATATTAGGATACCTATATATCATATCACACATTGTTCGATGAGGAAAACAATACTTGATACCACATTATGATGCACTGGTTAGAACCCAATCACTAGTTCCATTACCAAGGTTCTACATAGCATTAGTCATGCCACCCAATATATTAGATACTACCAAAAAAATCATGGGACTAAAATATAAATTTGGGAGAATATACCCTTAAATTAGTGTTCTAAAACGTATAAATTATGTAAAAAATAACCACATCAAACATCAATGTATACCAAATCATATGAATCATGATGATATAATAAATGATTCATATAGAATAATAAAACCTAAATCATAACCAATATCTGTATTTTATGATCACATATAGTATAAAAATAAAGGAAACAATAAAAAAATATATTATCTATTATCTTCCCCAACCATTACATCACCCCATCTCTAATACCCTATCTTGTTTTCTATGTATGATCCACTACACATTTTATGAGCCAACAAACGGGGAGAATAAGATATACCTGAACATTAGATTTCCCATATTTTGTCTGAAAAATACATCACTAATGAGTCCCACCAAGTTCACCTAGTTAACTAAATTATATACTTGTATAAAGATATAATTTAAAAATAATAAATTGAACATGATCACATAAGAACCTTAGAATATTTTTTTTGACCATGTCATTAGAATCCTTAAAACCTAGGTAATCTCATACTAGGTTAGACACCATGATACTCAATCATACTTGCTTTGGACTTTTCTAAAATTTATTCTACTCATTTCATCAATCCTATAGTCCACCCTATACCTCATGAATAATGGTCATTTATCTCAGGGAATCATAGATGACTAGTCAGTGGTGTAGAGTAGGTCCCCACAACTAGGTCATAGACCATCCTCTTTAACCTGAGAGAGGTTATCCCTTGATCCCCTGCCTATACTTTATCACTCAAGGAATTGGTCATCACATCAATTCCAAACATGAAAATTCCATCTCACCCCTAGCATGTTCAAGAAAACCTTATCACTCATGTTAATTACCATTACACAAGAATTACTTTATTAATCACAGTAAGGGAGAGAATAAAAATTCCATCATTACATTCTCATTCATGGTAGGGGCATACCTAATACTACAACTAAATATCACAAGGTAAATCCCAATATTTCATCACTAAATCAAACATCTCACTCACAGAAGTGAACTATTCCTAACCACCAACATTCCTCTAAATATAATCCCAGTTATCACATATCTAGCTCTACCTTATCACTGATGTTTGGAATTATCTGTCAAGTTGTCTCTAGATCTCAAAATCTATCATTGGATTTCCAGATATCAATCTCATAGAACACATATGAAACAAAATAATTTCTTGAATCCCATTATACAAGATCACTAACACTCTATAAGGAGCTCGTCACTTGGTACCAAGACAATCATCTCAACATAATATGTCATTCATCTATCCCATCATGATACCCTCTGAAATAACATATTCTCCCATGTATGTCATTTAATTCATATAATTTTTCATCTCTAACCCATTTAGGAAACCATTCAGTTACCTAAGACCCATCTGGGTCTCTACTCACAAGATGTAACACACATTCAAAACCATAGTTGTTTTCACATAGCCTTTAGAGTAATTATAACCATATCCTAAGATCCAAATCCATTACTCAATAAAAATCCCACCCTAAACCCATTGGAATAAAAATTCCCTTTCATTATATCGTTCTCAAAAAACATTCTAGTTTCAGTCACAAATATATTTTAGTAGAGGTCTCAGTCCAACGACCATAAAAGAAATCCCCTCTATCATACAAATTTTTCCTCCATAGGACTCATTATTCCTATGGGATAAAATAATTCTCAAATCACCCTTATGATGGTTGTATCCCCCTTTTGGGGTACACATAAAGTCCTCTCTCCCATCTATATAGGGATTAGAATTTATTTTTTTCCCAACCATTGAGAGTAATGGAACCAATGATACCCATACCCTCTATTAAACACCAAGAACTACCTAAGGTCACTCATTAATAAATATACTATATATTTTCATTTTTGATTTGGTTTTCTAGTGATCCCAATTTTTCCAAGTTAAAAATATCACATTACAGAAGCATATAATGCTTAATGAGAACCTGTCTATTTCTATAGGGAACTCTATGCCCATATCCATTTACCCAGTCCCATGAAATACGAATATATAAAATAAATAATTACTAAACATGATTATGAATTAATATTATTTGGAAAACCTACCACCATCATTGAGTTCCCATCCCCATGAATCTTCACACAACCACATCCAATCTCATATAGTTCATGTTCAAGATCATTCCACGAGCAGAGAATTAAATCTCACAACACATAATCAAAATAATTAATTAAAAAATTATATACTAATATTAAATTTAATATAACTACTTATAATTAATGATAAAATATCTGGGCATCATAGATTCACCAAAACCTCAATATAAATTTCGTAGAAAGTCCATGGTATACCATCAACTCCATCTTATACAATAAGACAAATCACTAACACCTGGTTAATTTCAAATAAAAATAATTTCATTAAAAATATAGCACGCGGGGATTTAAAATAATATTTATTCCTTTAAAATATATTTTTTGTTAAATTTTGATGACTGTATCTAAAAACTAAAAATAATAGTAATTTGTATTAAAATAAAAGAATGGTCTGTATAATATAGGGTTTGAGTAATATAGTATAAATATAATAAATTGAATAATGTAATTTAAAATCAAAATTTAGGTAGTAAAATTTATCCATATGAATCTAAAGTATCTAATATTAGTTTAATGGACCGGACATTCTATCCTATTGAATTTCAAGAATCTTTTGCGGGAGTTTTCAAAGAAAAATATGAGGAGTTTGAGGGTTTTTTTGGGGAGAATGATTTAATAAATCATATCAAATGGGTTATATTGCAAGAATCATTGGGATACACTATTTTTTTGGTATGATCTACAATTAAAATTCCAACTATGGTTTGGGGAGGCTAGTGGAGGTGGTTTTTTTCAACTTCAATTTTTGGCATAGTTGAGGCGTGGTGGTTGTGGTTGTGCCATAGAAGGATCTAGTCGGGCATTTACTATCAATCTACAATGTATAGGGAATAAAAGATTTATTTTATATTTCATAGATTTTAAAGTATATATAAACCATGTATATAGCAAATGGAATATCCATTATTTTGTTTTGGCTCCTTCTGGGTAGTTACATTGGAAATACCATACACACATATTGGTTTTTATAGGTAAGAAGCAAAGTTTCCTTGATTATTCATTTGTATTATCCCCCATTTTCATTATATAGGGAATAAAGGAAGATTAATATTTTGAATACACTATTACCATAACCACATTGATGTATCACTTTTCACTATGCCTTATTCCTATCAATTTTGATTAGTTCATTGGCATAATGTTACGGGATACGTTGTTGTAACACCCCAAGATTTCATAGTGTGTTATTTCTTTAAAATAATACAATAACTTGCACTACACGTAACACCGAGTTCAACCAAACCATGACTTACCAAACAAGCCGTTCAAAAGAGGTTATGAATAGTATTAACTAAATTTTAAACTTTATATAATCCTTATAATTTTAGAATCCATATTATGAGTTTCTTAGACATAATACAAGAACAGATTCATTTTCAGTATTGCAATTTTATCAACTTTTAATATTGAAACCTTTTTAAATACAATATTTTAAACTTTTTGACTAAATTGGGTCATAAAAAAAATTTAAAATGAAACATCCCAAGCTTCCACGGTACGCTTTCCTTTGAATAATATAGTAGCGCGTGTTGTACGCAACTTCGAGTTCTAACACACCACAACCAATCAAACTAGCCGTTATGAATAGTAATACCTACTTTTTGAAATTATATATATTTTATATTTTAGAACGGACTTCATTTTTGGATTCGGAATATCGAATTTAGCCTAAGGTGAAATTTTGGTACATTTCGGATAACTTTCATATTTTGATGAATAGTGAAAATTACTAAATTTTAATTAAAAACAACTTTTTTAATCAAAATAATTAATAGTGATAAATTATGAATTTAAGTGGTTTTAAAGTATATTTAGAATATATTTTTACCATTTAATATAATTTTGGTCATTGGACATAATTTTACAATTAAACCGAACATAAACAGGTGTCAATCTTTTGATAGTTATTATCTCTTAAAATCACGCTTTTTGTTTTGACAGCGGAAATAAATTTTAAATTAATTTCTTCCACTTCTGTGTTTTGAATTTAGAAAAATTGATTCCATATTTTTAATCAGGATGTTCAAATTGTTTAAATAGGTAACTTTTATTTTTATACATTTTGAATAATTACTGCGGTAAAATTTTTTTTTACCATGGTTAATGGTAAATCCGGTAAATAAGGGTTAAAAAATAATATTATAATAATACTAAATTACCCTAAAACGTGTCCTAGACTTATTGGTTGATACAGGTTCGACCATGGGAATCTTTGGGTCTATTTTGGGACCCCAAGGATCCACTGGTAAGTGATAATGACACTTTATTTTATTTAAGTTAAAATGAATACAAAAATGACACAAGCATATATCTTTTAGAAAAACAATTGTTACATAGGGTTATATATGTTGGATATTATATTATAAATATTCATTAGAAAGATCAAAAGATTTCCTACATAATGATATTTTATTTATAATTTTTAGACATTAAATAATTTATTTTAGTTATGACACAATGATGATGCATTAATTACTATAATAGTGAACAATTAAAATAATTGATATTATAAATACCCAAATAAATATAATATAAAACTTCTAATGAATTAAAATAATTTTCTAGGATAATATGATATATTAGGAGTGATTTAATTGACTTTGTTCGAAGTAATCAATCTGTTATGAGTTTCACAAAAATCAACTATTGAATAGTGTCAAAATTGACATAAAAGAGTTCTTAAAACAAATATTATATTATTAATTGATATTAAATTCCTAAAAATCTAAGGTTAGGCCAAGAGACTTAAATCATGATAGTTTCATCATTAATGGACCTCTTGGGGGTCTCTTGGATGTATATAGTATGTTTATTAACCATATTATATAAAAATACAAAGAGACATTGTAAAAGTGAAACTAATTAACTTAGAGTTAATACTTAATGATAGGGTTAATATAAGTACCCAAACCTGTCTAAATTCTATTGGTTGAGTTTTATTCGACCCATCCCCACCTTAGAATTTAAATAATCAAATTTGGAGCCATTAGAAACCTAATAAGAATTTATTATAAATTAATATTTCTAACTTTTCCAAGGGTGCCCCTCACCCCTTTTATAAAAGGGCACTCCTCCTTCTCATTTTTTCACACCTTCAAAGCCTTATGGTTTGGCCAAAATCTGCCCAAATACTCTCCCAACTTCCCTAAATACAACATAGATTCCTTAGTTTGATCAGAAATCCTACCTAAGGAGCCCTTTTGATCAAATCAAATGGAAGGAACCGAAGAAGAGGTAATGATTTCACCACCCTTTTTCCAAGTTCCTTCTTCTTCCACTTCTTCTTACTTTGTTGTTACCATTATAAAATAATAACTCCAGTATCATATATATACTGTGATGTTATTATAAATATGGTACAGCCATATTCAGTATTCTATCCACCCTTTGAATAACATGTCACCATACGTACGTACGTACGACTTACCGTCTCCACGTCGTGGTGTAATTGTTATTCAATATATTATTATTTGGATGGGTATAATAATGATGTGTAAATCATGTAAATAATAAATATAACATGTTAGTGATTCTGTATATATGATATACCATTCATTTATATATTATTTTAATATCAAAAGAATGATATTGTCGCTCGTGCGTACGTACGGACTACCGTCTCCACGAACGCGATGTGATTCATTCTCCATCATATCCATTCAAGTATAATTATCATTTGCTGATTTAAAAATGATGTTTAAGGACTTGATATCATTCCAGATATGAATAATATACAACCTATCCATTACAAACATGGCTTAAGTAATAAAACATATAAAATAAAATGAGTAAGTTAACACCCGAAACAACGATAATACTAACACATTATTAACAAAGCAAAGTTAAAAGATCATATATGATATGATATTAATATATATGATTCTTTTATAATTTAATAACAATTATTTCAATATTATACAGGAGGTTAACCTACCCCAACCATTTAAAAGTACAAGGTAAAGGGTGTTTCTTATCTCACATTCAATTCCGTGAGATTTCCATTATTCGCCACTAAATTATTGAAAGTGGTGTATTGTGTACTGGAATTTCATATATATTATCATGATTATCATTATATTCATGTTATTCTGTAAATAATTTGGTGGTTATTAACTTTTGGCCATATGACTCAGTTGATTAACGTGGTAAGGGGTTTTCATCTCACTCTTTATTTCCGTGAGATTCATGCCATATTTCCACTATTATCTTTTGTGTGGTGTATGTACTGCCCATAATTGTATTCTTTGTGTAATACACTTTACCTTATGTTTATTTACATTTTAATTTTTTGATACCTCTTTCATGGGTTGTATGTTTCATAAGTTACCAAATTGATAGGGGTTTACTTCACAATCTCTTTAATATATGAGGTTGTCTTTACGTAAGTATCTATAGGGACATATTTACTATCCATGTCCATATTTCATAAAAGAGATTTCAAAGGGATTATTTAAAAGGGAACTTTTACTAAAACATCATTTTAAATGTTTTAAATATTTATTCTTCTAAATATTCCTCATTTATGTCCATGTTTTCAAAATGGTTTGTAAGGATTTATTTATATGAAAATGAATGTTTTAAAAGTGTTAATTCCATTCAAAAGTATCAAAGTGGTATGGGACACTTTGATTCAAAAATGTATTTAAATGCCTTACTTTCTAAATTGTGTAACATTAAAATGTTTTCATGAAAAAGGGATATTTCTCTCAATAATTTTTAAATAAAACATTTTCATCCATGTCAACATCCTTTGATGGATTTTAAGATTATTTGAAGTTGATTTATTATGATATAAAACTTCCATATTGTAATGAAGTTTTGTGATATGTTTGACTATAGATGTGTCATTTATATAGAATTCATGGTTTATGAGTAAAGTATTGACATTTCGTATGCTAGTTCCAATAAGAATGTTTATGTTATATTTCAACCTTTACTTCATATGAATGTGTTGGACAAGTATGTTCCAGGTTGGGGACTGGTTAAAGTAAGCCCTCCAGGTTGGGGACTGGTAAAAGTAAGCCCTCCAGGTTAGGGAATGGTAAAAGTAAGCCCTCCGGTTTGGTCTCCGGTTATTAGAGGCACTCCGGGTTGGTGTCCGGTTATTAGAGGCACTTCGGGTTGGTGTCCGGTTATTAGAGGCACTCCGGGTTGGGTTCCGGTTACAGTTAGCCCCAAGGTCTTGGGACGAGGCCTTGAAACGAAATTAAAGTTTAGAATTATGCATTCCATCATTATGAAAGTAGTTATTGATATTGCATGTGATTATTCGATAAGTAGAATATCCATGTGAATAAGTAAATGGCATTATTTTATTTTACTTTTGCCATACTATGTTGAAGTTCAAGTTTAAAAGGCTTTTGTTTTAGTAATGCATTGCCTTAAATGTTTATGCTTATTTTGAATGTTCCGCTATATTGTTATCCTTACTGGGCATTTGAGATCACCCCTTTTCTATGTTTTATTTTCCCCAGGATGTGAAGAAGTAAGTTATGAATGACCTGCAGGGATATTATGAGGGGAAAATAGTGTGGACTGTGGAGACATTATGTTGTTGTAGTAGTTTTTCATTTTATGATGTAATGTAAAACTTATGAATATATCTAGTGTTTCCAAGGCTACTAAACCAATCGGTCTTTCGAGATTTGATCTTTCTTGTGATCATGCCAATGTTATGTAATATGCACCGACACTGGGTAACTGGGGTCGGGGCGTTACAGTTGTAGTCTTTTGTTTTACAGACCACATATAATTTCTAAAAATCCACTCAATTATGATAAATTTTCATATCTTCCTCTCATTTTAGAGATGACCCAATTTCAACCCAAAGAGAAATTTTGGACCCCGTTTCTATAACGATGAAACATTTTCTTGATAGATGAGTTTGTGGTGATTTATGTTAAGTTTACTTCAATTTTCCAAATTATGTTGTTGTCATCCTATATTCAACATCTATGAAAACATTCCTATCAAAGAACCAACGATTTGGATGTCATATGAATATCTGAATGATCTTGTTAATGTGTTATTTCCTGGGGAGGTTGTTCGGCCTCAATGTGTTTCTTAGCGGGGTATTTGTTCTTTATCCAATGTTCTCCAGTGGTTCAGAAATATCAATTTGAGATAGTGGATCCTATGTTACTCATTTATTTTATAATGTGTCTGTGGTTATACTCTTTTCATCTTTTTAAAAGATATATTCATAGGAATAATTAATATAATTAATCTATATAATTTAAATTTAAGTGTAAATTCAATGGGATCACAATATTCATGGATTTTGACATTTTTTTATATTAAATTTTTTTGGCCATAATACCTTGGTAAAATGCATGGTAGTTTATTCTTTATTTATTCTGTGGTAAATTTGTTTTGGAATCTATTTTGCTAATATTTTTTTTCACCAAATATAAAAATTTTATAACCACATATATCAGGTTAATAAGACTATAAACTCAAGATATTTATGAATTTTTTGACAGTTAACTTGAATAAATAAGTGGAATATGATTGTATTCTCTCTTTTAATTCAAAATTTTTTTTTGTGAATAAATGATACATGAATGTTTTGTTGTGATACATTGGAGGTGATGAAATTTATTTTTAATGTTCTAGAGGTGATGAGATTTGGTTGTTATGTGGAAAACTTGATGAGAAGTTGTTCTGAGGTGTAGTTGTAATTAGGATGCGGATATGTATATGAAATGGATATAATATGGGGTTTGTTTCCATAAAAAATGAGGATTTTTTTGTGAATTATTATCTAATAGTAATGGAATCAATTAAACATTAATGAAGAAATTTAAATGAAATAGACTATCTTGGATAACTGGTTATAATGGAAAATAAATAGTTTGTTTAAATTGGACGACATTCATAGATAGTTGTTGTAAAATTTACATTAAATGGGTTGGAATAATTAAATTAATGGGATAGGAATGAATTGGATTAATGGTTGAAATTGGTAGGAAACTTTAAATCTATAATAGGATTTGTATGTAATAAAAAAGGAAATTTCTCTTATGTCTTTTTCCATTCTGTGTGGTGTTATACATTTAGAGGTGTGAGTAAAAATTCTATATGTTGTGAGGTTTCACAGTGATGTTATGATTTGGGATAATGGTTAATTGGGAGAATGTAGGTTTAGAATATGTATGTGTGTATATAAATATATATCGTGTATATTCCTCGTGATTACTTAACACGCCCCACCCATATCGATCACCTCATTCTGAAAACCAAATGTTTTGGTGGTGTTTTTTCCAACATCCATGTAGTTATGATGGATGAAAAAATATCGTTATTCCCAAGTAAATATTCTAGGTGATGTCAAGAGGAATGGGATGTGATAGATATAATTCAAAAGCTAACTGTGGTGATGTATGATGAGATGATGAGATATATGATAATGGGGGTCATGCATGCTATGAGGATTGTTAATGGTTGATTTATAAGATGTCTATAGTACTCTACTACAATTTTAGTGTTGATATGGATGTGATGTGATGGAAAAATTGTCTACGGGTAATATGTGATGTGATGGAATGTGATTGAACAGGTCCTTGTGGGTGATATGTGATGTAATGTTATGTGATGGCCTCAATGTCTTTGGGGTGATGAGATGTGAGGTTACCCAAAATAGATGTGAGTTCGATGATATAAAATGCTGGGATGCGAGAGTGGGAAATAATAATGAAATATGTGAAAAATATAATTTTATTTATATCCTTATTATTATTTTGTGGTACTTTGATGATATATTTGATGAGTTTTCCCATGGGGAGTATGGGTTAGTTAGTTGACCTATTTAGGTGTTGTTTGATTTTATGTTTTCTCACTGGTGTACATGAATTCTTCTCTCACAAATTTCATGAGAGACATTGGGTGTCATACTGAGTATATAATAATACTCACACCATCTATATACAAGTTATTTTATGATTTCATGGATGAGACATGTATTTTTATTGAAATTAATATCATGGACGTCTGTACGGTTGCAATGTCAATACGTTAGAATTTCTATTTGGGTATTTACTTTGGTGACTATTATATTTTTTAAAATTATTCAAAAATTGTTGTATAGTTTTTGGATTACAATTATTTTTAATTTGGTCACTAATTTTCTTTCATTTCATTATCTTATCTCCCAATCATATATATTATATAGGTTAATTCCTCTCACAAATGATATTTTTATATCCATTTGTATTTTT